>JAZBNJ010000013.1:9882500-11247500 GCA_037349165.1 Choristoneura rosaceana
AAATTCCCGGGACTTTTTTCCTTTACTTAGTTTACTTTTCCGAAAAAGTTGTCCAGTCATAATGTCATAGAGCTGAGTAGCGGTCATTTTGTCTGGTAGGAAAAGGCATGCACGTGTATATTTAATAAGTCAATGACTCTGAACGTGTATTTATTTTATCACCTAATACACCATTCTTATTCTTTATTCCTGGTACTGTCCCACCACTAGGCCATCACAGACTAAGATTCTGATGTACCTAACTTGAAGGGTCATTAAAGGGTTAAGTTTCGGCGTGGAGAGTAAGACAGCCGGTGAAATTACTGGCACTTGAGGTATCCCATCTTAGGCCTCTAGGTTGGCAACGCATTTGCAATACCCCTGATGTTGCAGTTGTTTATGGGCAGTGGTGATCTCTTACCATCAGGAGACACAATTGCTCGTTTGCCATCCAGACGAAAAAACTACCAGCGACTTCAAAAAGACCACGAACCCACGAACACATGTTCGTGGATTTACCGGGAAAAAGCGATATCGAAGACGAAAATGTCTCGTTCTAAAAGCGAAAATCCCGCGAGTTCGCAACCCTCGTTCTTTTATCAAGTGCAACGGTGGCGAGCGAGGATTATCACCCACAATCTTATCGGTCCAACGACTCCGCTCAGTGTCATGAACACCTCAGACCCTGTCGGACACCAGACGATGTCAAAGTTATATTCCACATCATTGCGGTGACGATACTGGTCGATAATAAAATTGTGCTCCACAGTTTTATTATCATTTTTGTAGAATTTTATTGTGTTAAAAATGGACGAGAGGAGCGTGAAACAGAAGAGCTACGTCCCGTTTTTAAGACAGGTAAATTTGCTAATTTTATATATTTTTACGTTAATGCAGCGCTGGCTCTAGCCCTTGACCGAGGAAGCGAAATCGTCTACATACACCGATCTCTTGCCATCATGATTTTATTTTTGCACTGGAATATGCCATCTGACGACTACAATGGAGTGACTGTCCTCTTGGTCTATCCCAGGGCCTGCGCTGTGTCTATGGTCATGATCATTCTGTGATCTTTCATTCATCTAAGGGGCTGTTTCACCATCCATTGATTAGTGTCTCTATTTGTTTTGTTCGAAAAGACGGATACGGCATCACATTTAATTGTCAGTCTGCTGAGGTACTCCGAAACTCGAAACGTTCGTGTTACACCGTCCCTGTCACTCTCGTGTTAAATAATATAAGTGCCACAGGGACTGCACGACACGAACTTCGAGTTTTGATGTTTCCATGTTTCTGTCACATACTTACAAGACATGGTATCCATGGTTATGGTCATTTTTCGATAAGGGGTGTTTGTGTTGAGCACATATTTTAAGCTTGGTGGAGTTGACATATTGATGAAGTTATAATTATAAACGACAAATAGGTACCTTTAACGATAATACGTTCCAATTGGGTATGCAACGCAGATAACTTCAAGTGGGTACTTAACTCGTGACTATTTTAAGTGTTTGCAAGTGCGTTTTAAAAACCTTTGTTGCAGTACATAGAATAACAGAGAACAGTGATAATGTTACCAAAGCAAATGAAATTCACCTAAGTCCGGGTGAAATTGACCCTTACAGTAATCTGTTTTTCTCATTCTTCAATGAGAGGTTTTGTGACAAACTGATTGGCAGTTGTCTACATATAAAGGATATCGAAATTAAGATTTAAATTTAGAAATTTAGATTTAGGGCGTTTAGAAATTTTCGGTTCTGTGTTCAGTTCAAGCTTTGCACTGACTCTTAGTTTAGTTAGGATCTGAGTTTGAGCTTGATGACCCCGGGGCAAGCTCAAAGGTACTAGCACTTTGGTAGTTACTCCCACAATATCTGTGGTTTGTAATAGGTAAACTACTGGTGTGTTGGATACTAAAAGGCTGTAATAAAAACTAGGGTTTGCTTGTTTTTGTAATGAAAAGGGCTAGGGTTGGTCAAGGTAGGAACCTACGGAGATTAACCAACATATAGACCCAAGCACCCCGCAGATTCGATCCTTAGATTCTTCTCAAACCTATCGCATCGATACGCGGCTTGAGCCGATCGAAAAACTCTTTATGTCCACGCAATTATCTAGAGCGAAACCGACGGCAATCGACACGACCGACGCAAACCGAAGTTTATTGACGGGAAGACGTCTTTTTCACTCTTATTGCGTGGACATAAAGCGTTTTTTGGTCGGCTTAAGCCGATTCCGCGTCTATAGATGTTGGGGGTCCCTAACGGGTAAATGCGTGCTCCTCTCTCGGATTTCCAGCAAATGGATTAAACTTATAACTTTTGCGTTAGGGGTTAAAAAAAGGTGGAGCTGAACCTGAGATCAGTGCGATCTAGAACACGTGTTTTCGCTGATAGGCTACTATTTGTAACAGATAGCATATCAACGTCAAGAATCAAAACTTATCGTCGATTGGGCAAATAAATGTGTTCATGGTCGCGTAAATCATTTATAATAATGAATTGATTTCTACCGTTTACTGACAATTTAACACGGATAATGAAAAACTGCAAGTAATTCATGATTGGTTGTTTGGAGTATTTTTGTATTTTTTATTTCAACTCCAAATTTGTTACTTTTACGGTCATCCCGTAAAACCATATTGAAAATACAAACTGACACGTGGATGCACAGAAAAACCAGAAAAAGAGACCAACGCTGGGAATCGAACCCAGGTCCTCAGCATTCCGTGCTGCGTGCCATATCTCTACACTACCACTGGACAGGAGTACAGACACGAATTTCTCCTATGCACACATATCTCAGGTTGCTTTTTTCTACTACTACTACGCAGGAGCATGCAGCACGGAATGCTGAGGACCTGAGTTCAATTCCCAGCGCTGATCTCTTTTTCTGGTTTTTCTATGCATCCATGTCTCAGTTCTGTATTTTTGCTATTAATTTTCCAGAGCCCTTAAGTTTGTTGATTTAATACGTCATGTCATGTAATATTTTTTATGTAACTTAATATGTATTTCTTAGTAAGACTTGCGTGAAGACGAACATTTTTAAATAATCCTAAATAAAAAGATCTACCCTACTACTGGTGCTAGGTGGAAGTTACAAGCACATCGGAACCCAACTAGCTTTATTATGCTCTCAGTTAGTTTACCCTACTTCTGGGCACTGACAGAACGACAAGCTTTGCAGCCCATGGTTGGACTGGACCCAATGTTGTTTGGGAATTTCTCATACACCTGGTTTTCTTCATAGATAATTGAGGATAATTGAGGGACATCGTGAATTCAAATTTAATTTAGCACTTGCCAACTATTACGGTGCTAAATTCCTGCGTAGGAGTTCTGTGAGATCCGATACATGATTAGTAAATGAATCAGTGATAATATTACGGCGTTTATCGCTATCATATCACAGATTAACTGTGAACAAATTAGGGTCGCTCATTTTGATTGTGTAATCGATTTGGTTAAAGTAATTCAAAGATTAAATGACCACTTGCTGGAAACAGATAAATCTCGAGTTAGCGTTAAGCTTCGTTTAGTAGTGTCAAAATTTATGGAACTGTCAAGCTTAAGCCAGGCTTAACAACTAAATCTAGAGTGGGTCCTAGACCCACTTGCAGGTAAACATAAATCTAGATTTAGTTGTTAAGCCTGGCTTAAGCTTGACAGTTCCATACATTTTGACACTACTAATCTAACGCTAACTCGAGATTTATGCGTTTCCAGCAAGTGGCCATAAAAGTGTAATCTTTGAACTCATAAATATGATTGTTAATGGAGAAGAAACCATCATGCGGAATTTGTCTTGGTGAATAATGCTTAAACTTGTGGGCAATAGGCATGTGAACCGCACCGGTTCTAACCCTTGATATGGTAGAATGAAATTGTCCAACCACTTCCGCGCCTCGCAAAAGGCGCCGTCATGCTTTAGTTTTGCTTTGAGAACTGGAAAATGGCGCCTTTTGGCCACAGAATATATAATAGTACTAACGTATTGCCTTGGCATTCAAAAAGTCAAAAAGTCAAAAAATCTCTTTATTCAATTTAGGCTATGATATAAGCACTTATGAATGTCAAAAAATCTACCACCGGTTCGGAAAAAACCTCTGTTGAGAAGAATCCGGCAAGAAACTCAACGAGGTATTTTTTTTTTTTAAAAAACAGATTCACAATATTTATAATTGATATCTATATACTATACATTACAAGTATTTGACACAATTTTATTTTTAACACAGTAGGTTCACTATTTGAAGGGATCGCTAGTGCGGATCGGAATTATTTCCAAATATCCCTGTCCATGATATAATCGTTAACTTTATAATACGCCTTAGATGTTAACGTCTTTTTGACAGTAGATTTAAATTTTGTATCAGTTTGTTCAGTAATATTTTTTGGAATTTTATTATAAAAACGTATGCAACTTCCCAAAAACGACTTTTTGGTTTTAGCCAGTCTGTAAGATGGAACTTTAAGCTTCCCTGTGCTTCTAGTAGCCTTTGGCTTATCGACGTTAGTGGGAAAATCACATATGTTCTTCCTAACGTACATGATTATTTCAAAAACATAAAGCGACGGCAGGGTTAGGATACCAGTTTCCTTAAAAAATGATCTTAAAGATTCACGCGTCTTCAAATTATAAATTGCTCTGACTGCTCTCTTTTGCAAGATAAAAATTGATTCGATGTCTGCAGCAGATCCCCATAAAATAAGACCGTACGAAATAATGCTATTAAAGTACGCAAAATACACCAACCGTGCCGTCGCCACATCGGTTAGCTGCCTAGACCCGTAGCAATACATTTTGAAGTTTAAAAAATATTAAAGTTTTTTATTTTTCGCATATAGCTTCCGGAGCATTTGCCCAACCTAATACAAAAAATTGTGTCATTTTGGGTACCTGCATAAGTAGAAATTTAGGTATTAGTGTTTTTCATTAGTACAGGATGAAAAAAAAATTAGAGACGAAAATTTTACTTTCTTATTAATATCTGAGCAGTAACTGATGTACATAAGCATTTTGTGTCATATCTGTCCACGGGAATCCTGATTTTTAACCAGTACCTAAAATGTCGCCGAACTAACTCTAAAAGAATATTACAGTTTGTTAAAAAGATGTCAGACGTTTAAGAATACTGATATCTGTTATCCAAAATATTTTGTGTCACATTCATCCACGGTATTTATAAATATTTAATTTTTTTAATACAATACCCTGTAAAACCCACAAAAGAAAATTCAAGTTTTTAGAGTTTACGTATTTTGATTATTAACGGTGTAAAAAAACACTATTCATAAATTGTGTCATTTTCATCCACGGATTCTCATTATTTGAAAAAAATAAAAAGTAGGTAATTACTTCGAACGAATGCCGAGCGCGGGGAAGGGCACATCGGGTGCAGGGGGGAGGGGGCGCCGGCTGACAGCGTCCGTTTGTTTATATTACCCGCGGTGTCACACGCGTAATCTATTGAAGAATGTTAATAGGTGTGCAAAATCACTTGAAAGCCTTGTTCCAGTAAACCTTTTATGTTCACAAATACATTTGTTTTATTTCATTGAAAAATACCAAGTAGTTATGATTTTATCCGCATTCAAAGTTCGCATAAATATCGCGTCCCGCCAACAGCCACGTGACAGCGTGTGACGTCACTTTCCAACGATCCGCGCTCCGCGCAGTCGAGTCCCTAGTTATCAGCCGTACATGCCAGAAGGTCCAACGCGCCGTGTTTTGTTTTGTTTCATCGCTTCCAGACCACCCAGTTGTGTATATTTAATTTAATAAAAAAAAAAAAATTAAAAATTTTAAAAACCCCCGACAAAAAAAGCCGCCAAAAAACGACAACTAAAAACTAAAAAATAATTATGCACTACCTAGCTGTTGCCCGCGACTTCATCTGCGAACCCCTATCCCGCTGGGACTATGCTGATTTCCCGCAAAATTAGCCTAAGTTAATTTAGTATAAGTACCTAGTAATATTCTTTTTATCTAAGCGTCGTCGGTGTCGGGGGACCGCTAAGGTTAACAGAAACTAAAGTATGTTGTATTTTTTAAAGTACAGTCAGCATCAGAAGTCGCTATACACTTTAGGCGCTCAAAGAGAGGTAAACGTTTAAATTGTCAAAAAGTTGTTGACTGTCATGGTAGTATTTACTTGTGAGCGCTCAATGTGTCAAAAATACCTAAACAGCCGATATTCGTTAATTTCTACACTCCTAACAAGTCATTGATACCTTAGCTGTCAAAAAATCACTGATATCTAAGCACTCAACATATCAAATATATCTGAGCAACATGGAAAAATAGACGTTAAAAGTATATAGCTATGGTCGAAGTTATTTCAGGTAAGCGATATGACAATCATCGAAAACAGTACAGACTTGTCATCACATACATCTGTCTCATGTTTTTCTCTTCAATCAAATTTGACAGAATATGCATCTAACTCTTATTTTACATTTCAGCAGAATCAAAGTCAAACCGTCTGACACATAGCAAAAACTAAATGAAGGCTAATTTCGAACTCATAGTCAAGGCACGTCGTGGCACCATTGACATTCCTTTGCTTTTCAAAGCATAGATCCCGGGTTCAAATCTCAGTCGACACATAATTAATTAGACTTGATCTTTTTCTTGGTTTTATTATTGTTTTATGGCTTTTTTTTTCTTTTAAGTTTGGATCGCATTCGTTTTTACGATTTTTCTCAATTTTAACATAATATAGCACTTGCTTTTTAAGAAATTAGTTATTTTTATCGACAAATTAGTTTTTATTTTATACCTTTTTTCCCACCCTTGGGGTAAAAGGGTTTTTTTCCAAATTTATATAATATCGATTTCAAGGCTATCCAATAAAAAAAGAACTCAGAACTCCGTCATTTGTGAACCGATTTGTAATATTTTTTTTTGCGTTCGTCTAGGAATGGTTTCAATTAAGTCCCATAAGCACTAAATCAGGATCTGATGATTGGATCCTAAGGAAATCGAGGGAACTCTTCAAATTTTGTGGGAACACCTATGGTAATTTTGATATATTTTGTAGCAACTCGTGCATTTGCTTTTGAAAATCATCATTTGGTGAAGCGAAACTGATGATGAAGACCACAGTTGACCATAGGAGTTACTACTCGATAACAAGTATTTCATGGGTTGAATTTCAATTACTTTAACATGGTGGCTAAGCAATTTATGCTCCTCGTAATGCATATGGTGAAATGGAGTAGGTGGTGAAGCACCAGAACTCCTCAATAATGAACGTCTCTGCATCGGAAAGAGCAATTTTTCGTAGAAGGTGGCGGGCAGTTGAAATTAAACTATTGTATCTTAGATCCTTTATACTAAATAGCGTGAAAAAAAATTATAACTACAAATTGAACCGACTACAAAAAACCACGAAAATAATTTTCTACCAGTCTGAAGTCGGTCGGTGCCTCAGCACGAGCCAGCAGGAGTGGACCTATAGTCATCTATCTCACCTACGCACTTAATATTGGGCTTCAATCACTCCTGCTGGCTCGTGCTGAGGCACCGACCGACTTCAGACTTGTAGAAAAATATTTTCATGGTTTTTTGTAGTCGGTTAATTTTTATACCCTAGGCTGCTATTTATTCTTAAACTACCAATAATTCTCAAGCAAACTTAGCCGTTATAGTTTTTCTTGGAAGTTTGATATACTAACTACCATCCTGAATATTTTTAAATTTTTCCACCCACCGGTTTAGATTTTAGAGGGGGTGACGCTCGATTTTAATGAAAATTTGCACTTTAAAGTTGAATATTTCGCAAACGCTTTACTGAATCGAAAAATCGTTTTAGCAAACCCCTAATGGTTTTAAAATACCTATCCAACGATACCCCACACTATAGGGTTGGATGAGAAAAAAAAATCACCGCCACTTTACGTCTATGGGAGGTACCCTAAAAAAAATTGTTTTTGAATTTTTAATTGTACGATTTTGTCGGCATAGTTTACTTACTTAGATTATATACAACACTGGATGGACAGTAGGCGGCACGAAAACGTCCCCAAAAAATATAAGCCAACTGTTGGCTTATAAGTCATTTTCCCCCCTCAGTCTGCATTGTGACACCGTAGGTGACGTATGCGGAGCGCGCAATACAAAAGTGCCGAAATATGACCAAATGTGCTATAAAAGTGTGCCGCAATTATAAAGGCAGGATTAAAAATCCTAATAACGTGATTTTCCATTGGTAAGTACTCGAGAATCCATAAAATTTCGTAAGAAAAGATTAAATTATTTAGGTTAGTATTGTTTGACATTTTTTATAGGTGTTACCAGTTTCCAGTGCAAAATTCCCCACAATTCAGTCAAAATCGTATTGAAAAGTTTGTATTGGGCACAAAATCGAAATATATCGATTTCACGCATCAACCTGAACAGTTTTTATTTTTAATCTATTTGAGAAAATGTCGAATCTAATTAATGTTCTTTGATATTTTAATGAATATTTCCACCATCTTATTGAGCTTTCTTTTATTCTGTATTTATTTGAGATTGATAAGTAAGCTGTAAACAAATACATATAATGTGGGTGTTTAGGTCATAAAAACTGGAATTTAATAATGCAATCAATACTGAATTCGCAAAAAGTCAAGTGTTTCGTATAAACGTTCATAAGATGAATATAAATTCAAGATTATGAAAGATAATATATTTAGTTTGATATACTGAACTACCATATGCAATTTGATTCATACTTTTTATCTGTCTTCAGAATACCTATAGATCCTGTAGTTAAAAAGGCATGGGTGGACATTATAAGAAAAAGTCGGGAAGAAAACCTTTGGCTGCCTGCAAAATCAGCTGTCATATGCTCCGAGCATTTCAAAAGATTTTTCGATTTAGTAATTTGTTTGCGAAATATTCAACTTTAAAGTGAAAATTTTCATTAAAATCGAGCGTCCCCCCCCCCTCTAAAATCTAAACCGGTGGGTGGAAAAATTTGAAAAAAAAAACAGGATGCTAATCAGTATATCAAACTTCCAAAGAAAACTATAACGGCTAAGTTTGCTTGAGAATTATTAGTAGTCTATGAGTAAATAGCAGCGTAAAGTATAAAGTATACTCTCTCTGACTCGAGTGTAAAGATGAAGCTGTCACGTGGTCGCCACGCACACAAACAAGAAAAAGTGTGGACGTTTTCAATCGCATTGTTTCTTACTGAGGCTCGGTCTAGTGTTGTATATAGTCTAAGTTTACTTATATATCCGTGCAAAATAACAGCTTTCTAGCATTGATAGTCTCTGAGCAAAGCCGCGGACGGACAGACAGACAGACAGACAGACAGACGGACAGACATACAGACAGACAGACAGACAGACAGACAGACAGACATGGCGAAACTATAAGGGTTCCGTTTTTGCCATTTTGGCTCCGGAACCCTAAAAATCAACTAAGTACTTAAAACAGTAACGCAACAATGAACAATAACAAAATGAACAATAACAAAAATCAAACTCGCGACGCAAAAAATAAAATATACTCGCGGCGACTGTAGTTTCCACTCATGAACCAAACGTGTGTTGCTTAGAAGCACTCGGCGCACACAGGCGCACGAATAAACATGGCGAGCGCGGTGAGGCGCAATGTGGGTGTACTCTCCCGTCCCTACCTGCTCACATCCCGCAGATACCGATAACGCGCTACTGGGACGACAATCGTCTTATGTTGAGAGCGAGCTAAAAGTTTGTCGCGGGCGGCGCGGACTATACCTACAGCCAATTCAATCTGGTTATAGGTATCATTTATTTTGTTAGAATCTCGGACTTTTTTTAATGTACCCATCTGAAATAGTTCTTGGTGTTTTCGATGGAAAAATACACATGCAGTTTTTTATAAATTTTGAGAAAATGTTTATATTAGTCTCGGCTGGTATAGCGATTGCTGGCTTTGTATAGTTAAACGGAGTCGCAAGTTCGTTCGTTTAATACTCTCACTCAGCCAGCAAATGCCTACTTCCATACCACGACAATACCTGTATTATCTGATATGAACGCTTCCCATACATGAAATCGTACCGAACGTACGTATTTGCGCGCGTAAACACCCGTGCGTGGCCCCCGTCCGCCGCCGCTCGGCCGCGTCTGCACGTTTCGACCACAACCATTTGTTTTTATGTTTTATTCCTTTAAATATCGTGGGCGAAAATGACACAAATTTACAATGTCGATTTATCATGCATTTATGATATAGAATATGTGAACTGTAATAACTGTAATATTTTTTTAAAGCATTTGTAGGTTAAGAAAACAAAATAATTTGAAATCTTAAAATTGCGTGGTCTAATTTGACACAATTTTTTTTAATGGGCGTATGTAAGTAATCTGAAATAGGAAATAAATATTTCATAAACTGTAATTTTTTTTTTCACACTTTTTTTACATACTGACTTTATAACAGTTTGCACTGGACGAAAATGACACAACTTTGGTTTACAGACTCCAAGGGCTATCCTAGATATGATGCCATAATTATTTTTAACTTTAAATTTATTTTGGGAGATTTATTCAAATAAAAAAAAAACAACCAAAAATCTTCGAATTGCTGAAAATGCAGGCGACAAAAATGACACAAAACGCTATAATAAGCTTTATAGGTACAACTGTACCCACAGGCAAAAAATAAGAAACTTTAGAATTCTTGAAACCTGTCACCTCTAAATAATGTACTCCTGCCGGCCTAGCCGTATTTTCCAAACTGCAAAAGCAGCAGAGCTTAATCTACCCGCGATTGCAGTGGCATTTAGCGCCTAGACCAACAGCTCTCTTATTGCTCTGCCCCAGGACCTATGTGGAACTGTGGGTTAAAAAGATGAATATTTGCCAAGTTTACTTTCGATGTTGTAAACAAGGTAAGGAATTTTGAAGACACAACATACGTAGGATCGTGATGCTTGGAAGTCCTTACTGCGAACCCTATGCGAACCCTGACGGAATAAAGGATATCGTGTCGTCATTACCACATATAAGTAATATTCCTCCTTGAAGCACTATAATCTCTATAATTTACTTCATATGTCTCAGCAACGCACCACCCTTGCACCTAGACAGGCAGTCCAAAGACAACTGTCGCTCTTACTCCACCGGTCGTAACGTATGCGCTTGAGACAGAATCAACTTTCGTATGTATTACATTTCAGTGTTTCCTGACGGCGAGTGTGGCTGTGAACATCATCGGGCACGGCTGCGTCATCGGTTACTCCGCTATCTTAATACCTAGCTTGAGGAAAGAGGACTCAAACATCAAAGCAACGACTAGTGAGGAATCATGGATAGGTAAGCATTACAACTAATTTGCTCTCATATTTGGTTGGGTCTGGCCCAAAAAACAAGCATCTCGTTTCATCGCTGCAAAATAAACGTTTACGAATGCCATTACCATGCCATTGTCAGTGGGGTAGCTACCGGAAGGCTAGACGGGGCAGTGCTCCGGGGCCCCTCGGACTCTGACTTACAGTCAACTACCAAGCATAGTCGTCATCCGCTTTATATTTTTACTAAATCTAGAATTACCACAATAACTAGAAGGTGATTCATTGGGATATGTAACATTTTTTTTTGTTTTCATGTATTTTTGCCCTGTCTATTTTAAGTGCGAAGCCTGAATAAATATTTCTATTTTTATTTTTATAATATCCATATTTCGATTTCAGCCTCCATCGCTGGGTTTGCTCTGATCCTGGGCAACTTTATCATCACTCCACTCATGGACATGATCGGCAGGAAGAAGTGCCATCTGCTGACAACTCTGCCAATTCTGATCGGATGGTTCCTGCTCATCCTAGCTGAGAGCGTACAGGCGATTATCTTTGCCAGATTTCTACAAGGAGTATCCATGGGTCTGCTAGGTCCGCTGGGATCTATTATTATCAGTGAAATGACAGACCCTATAAATAGAGGAGCCTTCCTCACATGCGTGTCGCTATCGCTGACTATAGGTGTACTGATGACGCATACGATAGGAACATTCTTGAGCTGGCAGCAAACCGCTCTGGTGTGCTCTTTTGTGACCTTCACAAGCTTGAACATGATCATCTTTGCTCCTGAGTCACCCTCCTGGCTCATAGCCAAAGGGAGATACAAGGAAAGTAAAGATGTATTCTTTTGGCTGCGAGGCGAAGGTCCGGAACAAGAAGATGAGCTCGAACACATGATAACAGCGCAAAAATTGATCCGGAAATCCAGTGTTGCAGGACAGAAGTTATCTGTCTGGGCTAAAACAAGAAGATTCTTCAGATATTTGGGGCAAACTTTCATAAAGCCTGAATTCTACAAGCCCATAGCTATCATGTTCCATTTGTATGTGCTATTCCAATTTGCTGGCATCAATGTTATCAGTTCGTATGCTATGGATATTATTAAGCAAGTGGTAGGACCGGACGCGAACGCTGCGCTCCTTATGGTTCTTCTGGACGTAGAACGTTTAATCTGTAACGTTCTCGCCGTGTTCTTGATGAAGAAGTTAAACCGTAGGACCCTATTGTTCTTCACTGGATCCATTTGTGTTCTTGCATACTACGGTAAAGGTACTTACGTGTTAGCCAAGCAACATAATTGGCTTCCCTTCGACAGTCAGTTCATCCCTATATTCTTGATAGCAATATACATGTTATCTCTAACTGTTGGTATATCGTCTATACCTTTCGCGATTTCTGGTGAGATCTTTCCTTTAGAATACAGGGGGTTAGGGGGAGGTATTGGTACGTTACCTTTGTCATTGAATTTCTTTATAGCTATTAAATGTTTCCCGGTTTTGACTGAGGCAATAACTCTTCCGTTTACTTATTACGTGTATGGTAGTGTGGTGTGCTATTGTCTGACTGTGTTGTGGTTTATCTTGCCGGAAACGAAAGATAAGACTCTGCAGGAGATTGAGGACAAGCTCCGAGGACAGACTGGCGAAGACAGGAGAAGTTCTGAACCTTTGAATGGTAAAGTTAACTTGATGCGTAGGTTCAGCTCTCAAATTATTATCCACTAACAGATTTTATTCATTTATTGTACTTACCTAGATTTCTTGAAAGTCTTATATGTAATGCAGCAGGAACGCATCTGAATATCGAATGTTAAAATATCGAATATATTAGAATATCGAAAGGGTCATAATATCGAAAGGTTTATTTTCGGAAACCGTAAACATCTCAGGATTCATTAAATCGGCATCGTATAGAACCCCTTAGGTTAGGTTAGATTAGATTTATAGCAATCTAAAAAAAAATAAGTCTTAAGAAAAATACCTTTTCGATATTATGACCCATTCGATATTTTAATACTTTCGGCAATAATAATGTTAAAATTAACATTCGATATTTAGATACCCAATGCAACTTTATTATCGTTTCTCAAGGATGATTCTAAACGGTTCTTGGTTCGTCGCATGCGGTATCGAATAACTTTTGATTTTAAAAGTCCTTTAGATTTGTCTGAAATAAAGCTTCATCAGCATTAGAAGTAAATAAATGGCTAAAACGAGTGGCTAACGCTTTCGAGAAAATTTTTGTATTTGAGGGAGATTCAGTTATTGTTGATGTTATTTTGTGTTGTTGTAAACATGAATGTTGATCTAGTTACCTCTTATTATTATCATTTATACTTATATTAATTAAACTAAGTCAAGTTTTTACTGCCTTTCATTTCGTTAGCGTTGAAAAATGTAATATCAGTCGAAAATTTTACGAGAGAAACTAATGGTGAAATCATTTAAATCGGAAAACGTTAGTGTGAATCTACGAAAAATAATAATTATTCGTAGGTGTGAGTCCATATCTAGACGTCATGAAGCTGACGAAAGACGAGCGAAAAAGCTCACCTAGCCACGAGGACATGGATTTACTAGCACATCTATGGTTAAAATAAATGGAATATCTGTCTTGCTCCTCCGCCAAGTAGTGAGGCCAAGTGGTGGGAAACAGGTTGAGTTGGAAAAAATATTTTTTCATGCAATTTAATACGCCCTCCCCCCGCATAAAAAACGTAAATAGTAAAATGGAATCCATGGTTTCATTATTTGTCTAGAGGCTAAAGTCACCTTGTAGACTAGCACCAACTAGCCTGTCCCTGTTACAGAAACCCTCATTGGAACGAAGGCGAGAAGGCGACCATAATACGCCTAAGAGCATGTGTTAGGTGGGTTGGCAGCCCCCTCTTCACTGTGCACTGTGTGATTCAACTTTTATGATTGAAACAAGCCAATTAGTATCATAATTTATTCATGAATAGATTTAAGGGTGAAATTCTAAAAGTCGTTAATTTACTTTCGTACAAAACATAATTTGACGAATCAAAATTAAAGAACTCTTACCATCAAACATTCTATTCAGATTATTTTTAACTGCAAATTGTCATTACTCATTTTGCGACTCACTTTAAGGTCAGGTCAGAACATGATACAGAGCAGGAAAGGAGAAGAAGACGAAATGTTCTTAGTTTAGATCGTTCATACACAAAAATTTGTTTAGCTCTGTCTTGGAAACAAGAAAAAGTTAAGGTTTTACAGCCTATATTATTTATGTTCAGAGGAATACTAGGTAATTTTATTTCTTATTATATGTATGAGCCATGAGTTACAACTGTTACAGGCGCAGGTAGGCTTACAGTATTAATACTTATGTTTCTGTCTAGATCATCTACCTGTAATGTTAAGCCGTGTTCTAGATCATCAAATCACACACTCCAGAGAAATCACCCTAAATCATTAAAATATCTACGTCAATAATCAGTACTCTCCTATGTCTACGGGGCCAGCTTTTAGTGGCATAGCGTTTCCTTTGTCACTCCACGCCCCATCATCCACCTTCCATGGTCTCCAGTTCCAGCATCTTGTCCTTCTCGCCGGAATCCGCCTTATCGCTCTTGATACCTTTGAAGTGACATTCTATCTCGTACAACGTCTTCCCTTTAGTTTCTGGTAGGAGGAAATACAAGAATGCCCCGCAGATAGCAATGCAGATACCGTAGACTAAGAACGTTCCGTTGACACCAATCACTTTGAAAGAAGTTGGTGCAGTCTTCACAACAACAAAGAACATAATTGATAGGATCATGCCTGATATTCCACTGCCTAAGCTCCTGTAAGCCAATGGGAAAACTTCACCAGCAATAGCCCATGGTATCGCAAGGATACCCAAAGTTTTCCCGAAGATGTACGTTAAGGTTGGTATGACCGGTACCCATCTGTACTCCTCTGTGATGATGCCAAAGTCTCTCAAATATAACAGAACAGCTGCTAAAAATAGAGAGGTGACGCTGATGATAACTCCGAGGAATAAAACGGTTCTTCTGTTCAGCTTATTGACGACAACGCAAGCCATGATTGAGGTTACGAATCTAACGACATCCACCATCAACATACTAGTGTTAGACTCTATAGCTCCGCCAGTAACTTCGTCCATCATTGGAATAGTGTATGAGGGCACCACAGTCATTCCAGAAATTTGAAACATCACAAACATGAACACCATGATTAAAGTTGGCTTGTAGAACTCGGGTTTCTTTGCCGTTTCCACCCAATTCTGCAGCCTAGATTTCCCTGTTCTCACTTCAGTCACTTCCATCTTCTGGCTGTTCAGTAAAACTTCTAGCTCTTTCTCAGAGTCATGGTAGTATCCTCTCAACCATCTGAACGACTTCCTGCATTGGTTGAATTTACCCCTAGAAGCTAGATATGGTGGTGTTTCTGGAGACAAAGACACTAGTATGAAGGACAGGAGGTAAACGCTTCCACAGGCAATGGCTGCTGATCTCCAGTAGAGGAAGGTTCCGAAGACGTGGGCAATCAACATGCCGGTGGCGAAAGAGAAGGCGATCGTGGCGAGGAAGGCCCCGCGGAGCTTGGGTGAGGAGTACTCGGCGATGGAGACGGGAGCTGAAGCTGCTTGGAGTCCCATACCGAAGCCCTGGAAAAAAGGAAGCTATTATTAGAGAGAGAGAGAGAGAGAGAGAGAGAAACATTTATTTATACATATTCGATACACATAAAAATACATTACATTGAAGGAAATTAAAAAATAACATCGAACAGTATAAATTGGGCCCCACTCAGCATAATGTTACGGCAAGCCGCAACGCTGTTTTTCAGTGGGACCCATTTAAAACTAAAACATAAATACAATACACTATGACGACACGAACACCAGCGGAAGGAAGTATTACCACTCAGAAAGCACTGTTTGACACACTTTGACGAAATTGATGTAGTGAAATATTACTCTTAACTTGTGTATGTATTTTTCATTTATTTGGCTAACAAACATATCAGAGAAATTTATAATTTATTGAATCAGGCGTTAGTATGCGGAGGTCTATAATATCAATGAACTTAAAATAATTTCTTTGCTTACCCGCGACCTTAAGGTCTTAAGTCACCAGTAACGGCTGGACGGATTTGAATAAAATTTGGTATAGAGAAAGCTGAATTCTTAAAACTTTAGTTTACTCGTATATTACCGTATTCCCATGAGGTTGCGATTATTATAGCGTTAATAAACCCCAAAATCTTCACCTTCCCATAACAATCGAATCGAATCCATCCAATGGTTCATGCGAGCAAACCTGGGGTAAGGATAATAGGGAATACTCGTAAGTTAGTACCTTAATTAAAGTATTGAATTTTTATAAAAAAAAAAAAACTATAATTAATCCGCCAATTAGACTATCAAAAACATCGGAACAGACACATAATTTAGTTATGCCAATTAAACATTTAAGTTTCATGTAATGTCTTTACCTAACTTGGTACACTAATTATTAAGATGTGAAGTCACGGTGAACTAAAAGAATTTCTTTGCTCAAAAAAGGACGCGGGTGAGCAAAGAAATTCTTTTAGTTCATTGATATGGACCTCCGCAAAGTAACGCCTGATTCAATAAAATGTGAAGTCATGGTCCTCCGCTCCACAAATTGTCACGGTTTATTTTTGTATTTTTTTATTTAATTGACAAAAGAAGAAACTCGTTTTTAATTTTACCAAAAACCACCCAATTCTGTTTTCCAGGACCGACGATATTATCAGCTATCTTAATAAAGACTATCAAGAAGTCATCTACATAAAGCACATGGCCACTGACACAACTTTTAACTCGTAGAGCCAACAAGCAATCATTGGCACCATGATTCATCCATTGTTTTGATCAAAAGACGAAACAATCAATTGCTTCCAAAGGTGAATTGGAGCGAGTGGCCGTAATCAAGGCATATGACAGAACTCGTGACCGCCGGTGATCACGAGATGAAAATGGGACCAATTTTATTGGAGTATAAATTTAGTAATTTTAACTTTGATCTTCAATAAATAAACAAATCGACCTAGGTATTTGTAATAGATAATAAATAGAGAACAGGTCTTAGTTAGTAAATTAGGAGACTTCGGAGTATTATGAATTTATGTAGTTTGTTAGTTTTTCTATTCCGAAAATGATATGGTAGATAACAAACTTAGAGAATGACTTAAAGTAACTATTATTTTAGTGCGTGCGGTGTGATATCGTTGCTTTTTTGGTCTGAAAGTAGGGCAGTCCACTGTAGTATTGTATACACACTCCACTGTTGGGAACAGCTTCCGCTCAGGAGAATAGAGTTTGGGCAGAGAATAAGCAGAATAGTACCTAGGCAGTAGGCAGGGTAGGCAGTAGGTTTGGGGCTTCCTTGGGGCTGTAGTTTCCACTTGAGGTCAGTGCGGATTGGGAGCTTCACACACAACATTTGACTGAAATTTATGTGTATGCAATGATATTTTCTGGATGATGTAACTGGTAGAAGCAGGAGGCAAGTTGTTGTTCAATGTGGTGTTCTAAGGGAGTTTTTCTCAACAATGGACACCATGTATTCCGGCTGACGATAATCTGCAAAGTAGCGCTTGAATCTCATCATCATCATCAGCCTATAGCTCCTCCAAAGGTGCGCCATTGCGCCCTATCCTCGGCTAGATCCATCCAGCTTCTACCAGCAACCTTTCGCAAATCGTCACTCCACTTGGCCAGAGAGCGCCCTACACTGCGTTTGCCAAGACGCGGACTCCACTCAAGAATTCATTAACTCCAGCGGTACGCTTGAATCTAAATATATAGTATTTTCATACAGCCTGTTATTACCTGCATAGTCCTACTGATCAGCAGCGTTTCTGGCGTCGCAGCGGCCACCATCAGCGCCCAGCCCCCCATTGAAGGCAGCGTGCTGAGCTGGTTGGTCAGCCGCCGGCCCAGCCTTTGCAGGCTGAAAGGCGCCGTGGCGATGCCCAGGATGAGGGAGAGGCCAAGGATTGACGCTGGAAAAAAAAGAATAAGGATCAGATGCCTTATAGTCTGACATAGACGTTTCATCAAGATTATTTTTTTGGAATCTTTTTGTATTTTTTATTTCAATTCCAAATTTTTGTTACTTTTGCGGTCATCCCGTAAAACCTAAATTGAAAATACAAACTGAAATATAGATGCAAAGAAAAACCAGAAAAATAACCGAGACCCAACGAAAAAAACGAAAATAACGTGGACCTGGGTTCGATTCCCAGCGCTGGTCTTATTTTGCTGTTTTTTCTGTGCATCTATATTTCAGTTTGTACCTATTTTCAATAGACGTTTCATCACAATCGTTTTCACTTCTTCTTTCTGTCACTTTATAAGACGAGGGTAGAAAGAGATGGATGGTGAATATGATCGCAAACGTTAGCGTGTTAAGCTGCATCCACATTTGTATCATTTTGTCATATCGTATCTCCGTCGCGTTTTACCGACGCGTATCAATGTCCAACAATACAAGATGCAACAAGAACACTTGGCGCACCTACCAGCTCGGGGACCCAATCGCCGGGGAGCGGGCATCCCCGTGCCCGTCACTCGCAGTCCCTATTGGGACGGAATTTGGAGGTGGTCATAATTTAACCGCCTCCGCCCAACTCGCTTGCGGCGCAGGGGCTGGGAGGACGGGTCCTCCTCTCGCTCCTGTTCCGCTCCCTCCTTGATTAACATGACTTCCTCACAATATGAAGTCATGGCAATTCACGCCCTTTCGCTGTCGGTCATGGCTTTGATTACGGCCGGCAACTGAAGGTCGTTCCCCAATAACTGCTGTGAGACGGGACCTTTGTACGCTAATGTCAGAAGGTGTCTCCCCCCCTCGCAGTGACATTCCGCCACCTGGTAAGTACGTGGTCGCCCCCACATTCTGCAACCTAGTACGCGCTCGCCACTCCATCGTTTCACTCTCAACGGCCTTTGTTGCGATTCCTTTCAATGAATGAGTCAACGCTTTTATTTGTTTAAAACAAAGAAGGTTTACTTTACACTTGACATACTTCATTATTTATCTCTTGTCAATACAAAATAGCTACAATGATAGCTGTAAATTACCGTAACGTGACGATGATTCTTCCCGACAAAAAATTCACAACCTGAGAGTAAGGCTCCGTTTCCACCACAGATGTGTGAAGAATGTGTTTTTCATGAACCAATAGAAAGGCTTCATTTACCTCGCCTCGCTCGGCTCAGCTGTTTTCACCAGAGATGTGCTGTGCGAAGATAGGTCTAAGCGTTCTTATTGGTTTATGAAAAACACATTCCGTAAGCCGTGGTGGCCTAGTGGTTTGACCTATCGCCTCTCAAGCAGAGGGTAGAGCAAACCCCGGCTCGCACCTCTGAGTTTTTCGAAATTCATGTGCGGAATTACATTTGAAATTTACCACGAGCTTTGCGGTGAAGGAAAACATCGTGAGGAAACCTGTACGAACCTGCGAAGCAATTCAATGGTGCATGTGAAGTTCCCAATACGCACTGGGCCCGCGTGGGACTATGGTCCAAGCCCTCTTATTCTGAGAGGAGGCCTGTGCCCAGCAGTGGGACGTATATAGGCTGAGATGATGATGATGACTGTATTAAGTTGCTTATGTATTGTATAGTTCATGAGGGTAATTGGTTCCAGATCAAAGATCTCTATAATCAAAGTAATTTCGTCCAATCAGGACACGATTCACGCAGCCTAATGAGGGGTAAGTGATATATCATCATGACAGGGTAAAACTTTTTCTTTTGATGGCTAAACTAAGTATGTAAACAAATATGTTGAGATAGTAGATCCACAGAATATATAATAGTAAAATCTTAAAAATATTTTAGATACCCAAGTAAATAAGCAGTGCTGATGTTATAGGTGACGAATTGACGATTGATTTTAAGATCGTGTTTTAATATTTACAGGTTAACTTGATTAAAATCAAAATGTAATTAAAAATAGATCGTAGGTAGTACTAATATATAAATGCGAATGTTTGTAAGTCTGTTTGTTTGTTAACTCTTCAGGCTGAATCGCTTTAAATAAAATTCCGTACTTATAGCTTATAGTGAAGGTGTATGTTCCGGGGACATGGGATAGCTTTATCCCAGAAAAGGGAAATTGGCATAGTTCCCGCAGGATAGCGAATTTAAATTTAACGCGGATGAGTCGCGGGCAATACCTAGTACTTAATCTCATAAAAATTGTCTTCTTTTTTTGTTTTTTTCTGTCATTATAAGGCCGCCTATTGCTTACCTTGTAATTTTTTCTCTTTGTATCTGTTCTCCGTATCGCTTACTATTTCTGGTGTACAATAAAGAGTCTTTGTATTGTATGTTTAGTATTACTAAAACCTTTGTCATTTAAACCTAGTTTCTGAACGATTCTTACTTTTGTTCGTTTTGTGTGTTGTTTATGGCAATGGCGGCACAGCGGTCGGTGTGTGTGCTCGTTCGACTCTTGTGTTTCTTTATTTTTAATAAAATTACAGTGACTAAATACTTATGGATTTTCAATATACCTAATTACATAGTAAACATATACGTAATCTTCATCATAAAGTATGGTCCTTCGAACCGGATTATTTATTGTATTGTATCCTCGTATAAGAGGGAGATCACTACAATACAATGATTCTTTGTTGAATTTAGGGTTCCAATATCGCAATTGCAAAGCTTACCGATCCAGGACTCATGTTCGATGGTGAGTTGCAGCGCGGAGTCTGGTTCGCGCAACTGTTGCAGTAACACCCCGGGGAACGCGATGTTCGCCCCCGTACCGATCATGTACAGAACCACGCCGCTCACTGCTAAAGACTGGAAAGTAAGACTTTGTTAAGAAGGACTTTTGAGAGTTGTGTTTGGAGTTTGGAGGGTTTGAGGTATTCCAACTTAGGCCTCTAGGTTGGCAACGCATCTGCAATACCCCTGGTGTTGCAGATGTTTTTGGGCGGTGGTGATCTCTTACCACCAGGAGACCCACTAGCTCGTTTGCCTTCCAGTCGTCTAAAAAAAGGTAATTTTTAACCTCTGACGTAAAAAGAGGGGTTTTATAAGTTTGACTGCTATATGTGTCTGTCTGTGTGTCTGTCCGTTAAACAAAATAAGACAAAATTAGGCTTAACACAGAAAGAACAGCGCTTGACTGGTTGTGCTGGCGTTCTTTCCGGGAGGCTTATGTCCATCATTGCGCGTCTAATGGCTGAAATGATGATGATGGTAGGTAAAGTTAAAAATAAAAATGTAAGCCGCGGGGTGGGGGCGGCATTTTTCAGTTTTTGCCCCGCCTTTGAAAAATCGAAGATCCGGGGCTGCGTGAAAGACGAACAAACACACAAACATACAAACACTATTTCGCATTTATAATTATTAGTATGGATGAACAAAACACAGGTAACTCATATAAATTTGTACCCCATCCCCCCACCGGACATGTAATGACGTCGTAAGAGTTGCGGGTAACCGGTGGAAGCAAGTGTCGAGTTGTCGTTCATTGTGGCGTTCTATGGGAGCCCTTTGTTCAGCAGCCTTCCGGCTGATGATGATGACAGTTAATTGACGTTTCCGAGTGCACCGGGTACTGTACCTACTTGTCTCAAGAGCGGTGAAACCCGCTGCTTGTGGTAAGCCACGCCCTCCGCCATGTTAGTCTCTCTCGAACTTTGATAACTTCAGCATTCGTGCATTCTGTAAAAACAAAAAAATATATGAATAAAATTAATTATCCGTTTAAAATGAACAAATTTATATACTAACTTAAAGGTATAAAAATAATAAACTAAACTAACACAATATATACATCATAACTAAACTGACAAAATAATAGCAACTAAAAATTTAATACATTAAATATATTCTAAACAATTATTGGATTCAGCCATTATCCGTTCGAAATCAAACACTGCTTCCTTTTGGCTTTGTGGTAAAAAACCGATTGCTTCCTGAAATCTTGTGCGTCCCAAGTATGAGGTCGGTTCAATAGGAGTAGGTACCTACCCTTTGGCATTATAGGGATTGTTTTGGTCTGAAATAAAGTATTTTTATTTTTTTTTATTATACGAAAAACAAACCCAGATTCAGAAAAAAAATACTGACGGACTAACCTATAAATTTTTTAAAGGGCCGGCAACGCACCTCGTTTGCCCCTCTTATACATATATTGCAGGTGTACTTACACTGCTTGCAGGTGGTAGGACCTTGTGCAAGGTCCGCCCGGATTGCTACCACCATCTTGCTCGCTAATCCTGCCGTGAAGCAGCAGTGCTTGCACTGTTGTGTTTCGGCGTGGAGAGTAAGACAGCCGGTGAAATTACTGGCACTTGAGGTATCCCCTCTTAGGCCTTTAGGTTGGCAACGCATCTGCAATACCCCTGGTGTTGCAGATGTTTATGGGCGGTGGTGATCTCTTACCACCAGGAGAACCACTTGCTCGTTAACCATCAAATCGAATAAAAAAAAAAAACTATTTTTTTTTTACCTACCTACTCAGAGAACTACCCAATTGATTAAGCATGTGGATTTTTTTGTCAATTCAGTTTAAAGAAAGATGTAAGAATATATTTATTTGCCGACAGTAACAATAAAACTATAGGTACAGATAAAATAAAATATGGCACAGATTAAAAAAGAGTAAAAAAAAATAGTGGAAGGAAGTTTACCTATATACGAAGTGTCCTGCGGCAAAAGGAGTAGGACCTCAACGGTATGTTTTCTACAACACGAATCCTCCCGATTTCCCCCGAAACCCGAAGGTTTTTCTAAGAGCTCACGGATTGTACTTAACTAAGTAATAACTAATAACTAATCGGCGTCTCTGGCGACCAAAGAGCAGGCTTTTTCTCCGCCCAAAGAATGAGCCTCGCAGTGCAGCGGGGCAACGCCGCCAGCGTCTTGGGTATAATGCCCCGCGCTGCGCTGCCTTTGGAAGAGGAAGCCCGTTTTAGTTAATTTGTGTTATGTGTTTTTATTTTTGTGTAAAAATATTGCTAATATTAATAAGTGATACCTACAATAAGTACGCTATTTTAACACAGTGTCAAGTTGCATGCATGCTCTATTAACATTACCTATTGTGTACTGTATCAAATAAGTAATCAGGGCTTATGTGTAAATTAATGTAAATAAATGAACTATATTCGATCGCACTTTGTATTTGTGTTCACTTTGTATCGCACTATATCAAGTGATTATTATAGTAAATGCTGTGTCATTTAATTCGTTATGTGCGAGTGAAAGTCGTCTTAATTTGTGTGCGTATTGTCTTAATACCTACTCTAGGCACCATTTGAAAACTAGTGCACTGCTTCGAGCACGCTTACTTTGCAAATTGCAGGTAGGTAGGTAGGTGAAGTTTGACTTTAGCCATCAAACGTGAATATTAATGAGAAATCGCCCGCGTGGCATTTGACTATCGCGCCTTGTTTCCTTGGGAACTACATTTTTCCGGGATAAAAGTAGCCTATTTTTCTCTTCTCTTTTAAAATATGGCTTCTATCCTAATTAATAGGACAATTTCGCCAGTGGCTAAGTATTCTTTCGAGAGGCAACGTTGTACGGTGATTGTAGTTTTTGTAACTTGATAGTAAAATTCCAGAAACCACGTGGAGACAACTTGCGCATCAAAAAATGTCAGACACAAGAGCAATATAGAATTTTGTGATCACTGTTCACTGTTAAGGTTAATCGCCGCATAAAACACTATCAAAATTATACTTCAACTAGCCAAAGAAACAGAAATAGCAAAATTAGATATTGTCTACATCCGCCATGTTCGAATGCCACAAATCGAATCCAAGTAGCCTATTGTCACTCTCGGGCCCATAAACTATCTATATCCTAAAAAAGTCGATCCGTCACTCCGTTTCGACGTGAAAGACGAATAAATATATAAAAATACAACCACACATACTTTCGCATTTAAAATATTAGTAGTTAAATTTTTATTTTATTTTAAGTTATTGTTAGAAAGTTATGTTTAATATTTATATTATTTAGTTTCTTTTAGTATGGATCGTTAAGTATGTCATGTAACCTACATTATGTAAGGGCACACAATAATAATTAAAACCAAAAACACTACACCAAATAAAGAAATATATAAGTATAAATATTTTATGAATTTCTCATGAATTTTACTACAAAATTCGCACTCTTCATATTTAAAACAAAAAATAAATCATCTAAATAACCGCTTCACAGGCCGCAAAAATATCGACAGTCATACCTACACAAATCGACGGTTAAATTAAAGGCTAAAGCGCCATTTTTGTGGAAAAATTTAAACATACCTACCTACGAACTACGAGCTATGAAGGACTACACTGTTAAAAATTTCTGTAGTAATTTTACAAAGAAAGCGTTGGAAGTTTTTACGCACAACAATAAAGTAAAAATATAATTCCGTTTTGTAAATTTACAATACAATTTATTTCAACTCAATTTCGAAAAATTACAAAACATTTGTTGAAATTTACCAAACGATTATCGGAAATTCGTTTAGCAAAATTACAATACAAACAATGTAATTTTGCCAAACAAATTCTGTTGAAAATGGTTTGCAATTTCAAAATGATGTGTTGTAAATTTACAACTAGAACGGGGTTGACGATGCGACGGAAACGACAAATATAATTATACGGTTTATTAGGCAAACTTCACTTACAACTGAGTGGTTTTATAGTATTCACTCGGAGAACAGCAGGCGTTTCGAGCGAGACACCGTACTGCAATCAGAATCGTACTATGTTCAGAATTATATTGGAAGGTGTTCAATAACTTGAATGCAGCCAACCAAGTATAATGCTGTCCCTAACAAAAGACAACAAACGTTAAGTAAGCCGCGGTAGTCACAATTCTAAGGCTACACATCGTTAGCGAGTTTATTTAGGGAGCAGCGCCATCTATCGGTGCACTCCCGTACTACACAACGTAATTAATTTCAACTCATTATCGAAAAATTACAAAACATTTGTTGAATGGTAGCGATCGCAGGTAACGTATCGCTCTGAAAATGATGATCTACAGCTTATTTAAAGACTTGGTTTGAAAATTCAATTTAAAGATTATAATACTAAAAACATTTATAGATTTTTAATGACTTCATGGTAATTTCAATACTAATATTTTTCTGTAATTTTACAAAAAAAAAAAAAAAATTTTAGAGCAAATTGCAAACAGATTTCAAGAATTTTAGAAACTTTTGATTCAATACTAATTAACGGTTTGAAAAATTACTATACGTATAAGAGAAATACACGTTTTAGTAGAATTACAATGTATAATGCAATTTCGAACTTGCGTTATAAAAATAGTAAAATGATACCTAGGTAAATCTTTAATAATTTTATCTTCTACATTTTTTCATAATTTCACAAAATAAGTATTGTAAATCAAATTATAAACATTTTTTAAAAATTTAAATTTTTTTTGCTGGAAATTAATCAAAAATTTGAAAAAATTACAATACGTGTTAGAGAAGTAAAAACTTTGGGTAGAATTACAATACGTAATGCAATTTTCAAATTTGTGTTACAAAAATGATAAAATAGTTTGCAGATTCTTAATAATTTCATTCTAATTTGAGTTTCAACATATTTTCAAAATTTTATAAAAATAGTATAGTAAATCAAATTACAAACAATTTTTGTAAATTTTAAATCTTTTTGCCCGAAATTAATCAAAAGTTTAACAAAATTACAATACGTGTCAGAAAAATAAAAACTTATGGTAGAATTATAATACGTATTGTAATTTTCAAATTTAAGTTACAAAAATAATAAAATTATTTGTAAATTCTTAATGATTTCATACTAATTTGTGTTTCAACATTTATTCGTAATATCACAAAAAAGTATTGTAAATCGGATTACAAAGAATTTTGGTAAATTTACAACCTTTCATTAGAAATTCACCAACAGTTAGGAAAAATTACAATACGTGTAGGGTTATTGCATAAAGCTTCCAAAATTACAACTCATTATAGTAAGTTCCTTCACATGTCTTGTAATTTTACTCAAATTGTGTTATGTTTTGTATTAGTATACGTTGATTTGGAATTTTGCTGATATTTGTTTTGTAAAACAATTGTAATTTTACAAAAAAATTTAACAGTGTACGAATTAGCCCGAAACATGTCGAGCTAAACTAGATTTAAGACGTGAGCTATCCGTTACAATATCATTTAATTGATACCTCAGTATGTAGAAGCTCATTGCCTCAGTAGCTCAAACAACGGGAAAAAAACACTGAATATGTGTACAAACTCAATATCTCAAAAAATGGCGCTTAGATCAATTAACCTTTAAACCGTCGAATAAAAATACTGGTTAATAGAAACACACCGTTGCATAAATACAAAAGCGACACAAATAAAAAAGTTCTTTTTGAAAAAATTGGATTTTAAATAGCATTTAAAATGTGATTTTTGCAATAAAAGCCCTTTTTTGTGTCGCTTACGTATTTAAGCAGTGACCTTTATTAAAACGGTTAAAATATAGGTACCTACATACTAAAAAAACTTTGCTAATTCTACTTACGTGAATGCAAACGTGTCGGTCGCCTCTCGTTCAACAGTCGACTAAATCATGTGACTAACTTTTCTAACTTTCTCTAACGAAGGGGCTATGTGCTAATATCGTAATAGCCTTCCAAACATAAACATCTAAGTTTACATTTGAAACAGAACAACAGAAAAATTTTGTTATACCTATGAATCCGCAGGCACCAATTCTGTACGGATTGCCTAAAATTCATAAGGATAATGTGCCAGTTCGTCCAGTTGTCTCATACATTAGTGCTCCAGCATATAAATTGGCAAGGAAATTAAATAGTGTTATTCGTGTAAAATCTTCTTTTAACCCATTATACAGTTTGAAAAACAGTTCGGATTTAGTTAGTAAAATTAAAGATATCAGCATACCGCCCAACGCAACATTGCTTTCTTTGGATGTAGATAGTTTATTTACAAATGTACCATATAGTGAGACACTGGTTATTCTTAAGAACCATTTGGAAAGGAAGCGTTTACATCCGGGGGAGGTTTGTGAATTAATTAATTTGGTAACATTATGCATGAAGCAAAATTATTTCCGGTTTAATGGACATTATTATTTACAGGGTGATGGTTTAGCAATGGGGTCACCTTTGAGTCCATTAATGGCAGATATTTTTATGGATTACTTTGAAAATCAGTTTATTATAGGTAATAATAATATAGTGTATTATTATAGGTATGTTGATGATTTAATTCTGTGTTGGAGGGGAAGTAGGAGGCAACTTGATTTATTTGTGGATAGTATCAATAGCAAACATGTAAAAATAAAATTTAAAAAAGAAATAGAAGAAAATTTTTCGCTAAACTTTCTGGATTTAACAATTACAAGAATAAATAATAAACAACAATTTAAAATTTATCGAAAAACCACATACACAGATGCTGTGATTCCAGCATCATCTAATCATCCGTGGCAGCATAAGTTAGCAGCCTTTAATTGTTATGTACATAGATTATTAACTGTACCTCTCTCTAGGGAAAATTTTAATTCAGAGTTAAATACTATTTATCAGATAGCAACGTCAAATGGCTATACAAAATCAATGGTAGATGGTTTGGTTAAGAGGAAGCAGGCACGGATAGTAAATAGCATGCTTCACGCCGGGTTGCCTTCTCAGTCTACAAACAAATATAGGTGCAGTATTTCATATGTTGGTCGTTTGTCTGATAGAATTTATGACATTTTAAAATCAAACAATGTTAATGTAGCCTTTAAAACTAACAACTCTTTGTACTCTAAACTTTGTAACCACAAAGAGAAGGTGGATAAAGGAACTAAATCGGGTGTATACAAGCTCACTTGTAATGACTGCAGTAAGGTATATATAGGTCAGACCGGGCGCAGTTTTAATACTAGGTTTAAAGAGCATGTATCGGCATATAGGAACGAACATCCTGATAGATCTAATTTTGCCAAGCATCTGTTAGAATTAAATCATTCAATATCAGACTCAGATTCGTATGAAGTGTTGCATTACTGTGATAAGGGGTTTCGTCTCGACGTGTTAGAATGTATGGAGATAATTAGGTACAATAGTATGGGGTCTATTATTAATGAGCAAATAAATTTAGTGTCATCTCCCTTGCTACGGCTTGGGTCTAATTTTAGCAACGATAGTTAGTAAAACATGCCTTGACTAAAAATAAATAAAAATTAAAAAATCAAGGTAGTTTTGTAGCATAGTTAAAATTTATTATTATTTTGCGGGTAGTTTTTTGTTTTGTTTGGCAAATTAAAACAGTGGTGGTGGTTTGTTAGTCTAACAACTGGTAGCATGGTGTACGGTTCTGTCACTCTGAAGATGAGCTCTGGTTGAGTTCGAAACGCGTCAGTGTGTTGTGGTGGTGGTGATAGATGGGTTTGTGTAATTTGTGTGTGTTCTTACAGTGTGGAGGTGGAGGAACTGCATGAACACGCATAATTTGCATAGACTTAGCTATCTTAAGGTCGCGGGTGAGCAAAGAAATCATTTTAGTTCATTGATATGGACCTCCGCAAAGTAACGCCTGATTCAATAAATTATTCCAAACATAATCGTATATGTCATAAGTTATTATTGTACAAAACCCTTAACACATTTAGTTTACCCAACTTCCCGGTAGATGGCGCTGTTCGCTCGGCAAACTAGCGAACGGCATTCTGCTGTAAATTATAGTATAGTAAAATCTTTTTGTTTCTTTTTGATGATTTGTGCGGAGATTTATTTGGCTAGAATAAACATACGTCAGTTTATTATTAAGCTCGGTGTTTGATTCTTGCTCCTTTTCGAGACCCTAGTGTGCACGCGATTGTACATTGTCCTACGAATCGGACAGCCTTTAGAAGTGGCTCTTTGGTAGTCAGTGTATACTGCACTTCGTCCCCGTGCTTAACAGTGGTTCGCTGTTTCAAAGGCCGGGTTAGAATACAGCTAACTGAAGTTGCCAGCGCCATCTAGCGTCGGTTAACTTGCGGATTGCTGTAGTACATCAATTAAAGGAGTATTGAAGGCGGCAAGTGGCGCCATCTAGCGACGAATAGCTAGAAGCAGCATCCAGTGAAACAGATACAAGTGGCAGCGGTTCCGTGGACAGGCGCAAGTGGCGCCACCTGGAGCAAGCAGTTAGCAAACGGCAGTAGGTGCCGTAGGGAGGTCAGCGAAGTGTACGTCACATATTAGTGGAGTGAGTGAGCAAGTGCGAACCGTGAGTACTTTTGAAAATTGATATTTATTAAACGCGAGTTCAACCTCAAGTCCAACAAACAGTTCAGTGAATTTGCTACGACATTTTGAACTTTATTTATAAGAACAAATTTACTTTGAAAAATTGCTTTGTTTACATTGACTTTGAAAATTTCATCATCGATTTTGTATGGAGTTTCAACTTAGAATAATTGCCTTGGTAATTTGTATTGGAAATTAACATAGACTAATTTGTAGATAGCATTAACTTAGAATTTTAAGCAAAATCCGGTTGGAACGGGGAACCTATGCCCGATTTTGCCCAAGTGTGATAAAGTTTCAAACACTTGTAAAATTTTAAGAGTTTGATTGTAAATTAATTGTGTTTCCTTGGCTATACTACCGGTTGTCTTAGAAAAATAAAGTTGTTCGTTTGTTTACATTATGGATGCATTACTTCACTATCAGGATGACTTATACAGTCGCATTTTTAAAGCAAGAGTTAATTTCAAAAAGTCGCCTAAGGAGCGTATAACCAAAAGTTACTTGGAAAGTAGGTTAGACGGATTAGAACAGCTTTGGTCCGAATTTAGAAAAGGACACAAAGAGTTAATGCGAACGAGTGATCTCACAATTTTAAAAGCAAAGTCCTATATTACGGGTGACACTTATGACAAAACCGAGGAAGAATATATTGATTATAGATGCGAATTAAAAGATAATTTAGCTCAGTATACTAGTGCGACGGCTAGTCAGTCAAGGGGCAGTAATGAAAATAACTCTTCCTTCAGGCCAATCGTAGTGAAACTTCCCAAGTTATGTATTCCTAGCTTCTCGGGTAAATATCAAGAATGGACGACATTCCGAGATTTATTTCTTTCAATGATTCATAACAACGACTCGTTAGATAATGTCCAAAAATTACAGTACCTAAAGAGTTATCTTACTGGAGAAGCCGAGCAGTTGTTGCGCAATATTCCCGTTTCCGAATCAAACTATGTGCGATGTTGGAATCAACTCGAACAGCGTTACGATAATAAGAAATATATATCGCATTGTATACTAAAACGTTTACTGAGTCAAAGAAACGCAACCTCTGAATCTGCTGCTTTTCTTAAGGATCTTTTAGACACGTCAACAGACTGTTTGAGTGCGTTGTCTAATTTGGGTATTGATGTTTCCTCATGGGACATCATAGTAATACATCTTTTAGCAATGAAACTTGATCCGGAATCACGCAAGCAATGGGAGATTAATGTAGCGACTAATGCGGCCTCAGATGCCTTGCCTACATTTACTCAGTTTACAGAATTTCTAACCAGTAGGTACAGAGCACTGGAATTTCTTGAGCCGAAAAGCGCCAGTAAGACCCCAAGTGCTTGCGGGAAGTCGTTCAATAGTAGTCACCATCACAATAAAGCAAATGTACTCTATGTCGCAACCGCGTCCTCACTCGCGTGTGAATTTTGTACCGGGCCTCACAAACTTTGTTTCTGTAAGAAGTTTTCGAGTGAGGATTTTAACAAAAGGCATGAATTTGTAACTAAAAATAGAATATGTTATAATTGTCTAGGCAGCAACCACAGTGTAAAGTTTTGCCAAAAAGCCACTAGTTGCAGAATTTGCAAGAGGAAGCATCACTCTTTGCTTCACCCAAAGGATGTCTCAACTTCAACTGTCAATTCTAAGAGCGAAGGTCAAGCAGTTGAATCTGGGTCTGGGGAAGCCGCACATATCTCTACGGAGAACAAAGAGGAAAAACCGATAGTAAGCTGTTTTACGAAAAAAATAGGTCAAGGTGAGGTATTATTGCCCACCGCGCTTGTAAAAGCGGAGTCGAAAACAGGAGACTATCAAATTATTAGAGCGTTCATAGATCAAGGCTCACAGGCTTCATTTGTTACTGAAGCCGTGGTGCAAGCTTTAGGGATAAAGAAAATTCCCATCAAAAGTTCACTTTCGGGTTTAGGTGGGTGCAAACTACCGGTAGCACCTAAGTATGAAGTTTATTTAAAAATTCAATCACTCAGTGATCCAACGTTCAACTTAGTGTTGAAGGCTTATGTTTGGAATAAGGTCACCCCGGATCTCCCTAGCCAAGATGTTATAATCCCAGATTGGTTGGAACTGCAGCAACTCACGCTAGCAGATCCAACTTATAGTACACCCAACAAGATAGACATTTTGCTGGGCGGTGAGGTTCACTGTAGGATTCTAACGGACGGAGTGCTAACGGGTCCAGAGGGAGCACCGATAGCACAATGCACCCGACTAGGGTGGATTCTATCTGGTGCAGTAGGCTCACCGATGATGCAGGAAAACCTAACAGTCTTTCATGTACGAGTGAATGAAGATGATCAGCTAAAACGTTTCTGGGAAATAGAAGCTGAGCCATCAGAGCACACTAAGCCGCTCACAGCGGAAGAACAACGATGTGAGGATCTTTTTGCATCCACGACTGTGCGAGACACAGAGGGCAGATACGTGGTTAAGTTGCCGTTTAGGGACAACAATCCAATCTGCAATGGAAATTCACGGGAGATAGCAATCAAAAGATTACTCACTTTAGAGAAAAAGTTTGGGAAAGACCCCACGCTCAAGGCTCGATACTCAGAAGTTATAAAAGAGTACGAGCAACTCGGCCACATGGTACCTGTGAATGAACCTGATCTTAAAAGAAAGGAAGCTATTTACTTACCACATCACGCAGTTATACGCGAGGATAAAAGCACCACGAAGGTAAGGGTCGTGTTTGACGCCTCCTGTAAGTACGACAACGGAATTTCCTTAAACGATCAACTCATGACAGGACCTACCTTGCAACCAGAACTCCGTCACCTTATCATGTGTTGGAGGCAGTACCCAGTCTGTCTCGTGGCGGACATAGTCAAGATGTACCGCATGGTGAAGGTTGCCGATGAGGACACAGACTGTCAACGTATAGTTTGGCGAGAAAACGTTCAAGATGAAATCAGAGATTTCAAGTTACGGACCGTAACTTTTGGGACCGCGTCAGCGCCCTACCTAGCAGTAAAGGCACTCAATCAGGTAGCATGCGATCATAAAGAGCAGTATCCCTTGGCTGCAACGCGTGTCTGCCAAGAATTTTATATGGACGATCTGATGACTGGTTGTCAGACAGAAGAAGAAGGCCTACTACTGTACCAGGAAATGAAAGCTTTGTTACAGGAGGGAGGATTCACCTTACAAAAATGGGCTAGTAATAAAAAGGAGTTGTTTAAACAGATCAACAGAAGAGAAAGAGGGAACATAAAAAAGGAAGAAGAAAAAAGCAACCTGGAAATAAAGGCAGACAGTATAACGAAAATACTAGGACTTACCTGGAACAGAGATGAAGACGAATTTCATTATTCGGTAAAACTGCCGCCGCTATCGCCACCTGCAACGAAAAGGAAAATAATATCGGATGTCTCACGTTTATTTGACCCACTGGGATGGTTAGCACCGTGCGTCATTAAAGCGAAAATGTTCATCCAACGGTTATGGTTAGCGGGAATAGGATGGGATGAGGAACCGCCCGTTGATATACTACAGGATTGGTTAGCTTACAGAGAACAGCTGGCTTACCTTATAGACTTCAGAATTCCAAGATGGCTTCACACTAAGTCTGATGACCTACTTCATGAGCTTCACGGGTTTTGTGACGCATCGAACGCCGCTTACGCTGCAGTGGTTTATCTTCGAGTGATTGACTCAGCCGGGAATGTACACGTGGCATTGGTAACTGCTAAAACTCGAGTATCACCGGTCAAACAAGTCAGCATTCCCAGGTTGGAGCTTTGTGGAGCCGTACTTGTGGCTAAGCTTCTGGCGGAAGTTGCGAAAGTCATGAAGATACCCAAGGAAAACATAAGGGCATGGACGGATTCCACTGTGGTTTTAGCGTGGCTCAATAAACATCCAAACAGTTGGAAAACGTTCGTAGCCAACAGAGTATCAGAGATCTTGACCACTATGGATTCTACGCAATGGTCTCACGTTCCCACCAAAGAAAACCCAGCCGATTGTGCTTCCCGTGGAATTCAGCCAGTACAATTAAGAGAATACGAACTGTGGAAGTTTGGGCCTAAACTTCTACACGATAAGACCATTCATTATTCCAAGCCCAAACATAATGAAACAAAATTAGAGCAATCGACAAGAGTTTATATCGCGATTGTTGAGGAGCCGTTCTGGAATAAATACTCGTCCTTAAATACTCTTTTACGGGTTGTTGCTTATTGCAGACGCTTCCTGTATAAACGTGGCCCACAGAAGAATCAACGATTCACGCAATACCTGCAAAAGTGGGAACTGGACGAGGCTGTCATAACCTGCGTGAAAATATGCCAAAGGACTGAGTTCCAGAGTGAAATCGAGGAGATCCGGAAGAACGGTTACATTAGTTCAAAAAATTCTAAAATTCGTTCTTTGACCCCGTTTTTTGAGAATGATGTTCTGCGAGTCGGCGGCCGATTGGAGAATGCTTCGGAATTAGAAGTAGCAAAACATCCCATGATATTGCCACACGACTCTCATCTAACGAGATTGATTGTAGCAGATGCCCATATGCGTACGCTCCATGGTGAGCAACGAGCTATGCTTAACTATTTGAGGTCAGCTTACTGGATAGTAAGAGCCAAAGATCTAGTAAAGCATCACATTCACAAATGTGTTCGCTGCATACGTCACAAAGCTAAGATCCAAACCCAGCTGATGGGCTCCTTACCTACGGTTAGAGTAACTCCAGACCGAGCCTTTATACGCAGTGGAGTTGACTACGCTGGACCCATCAACTTGAGAACATCCAAGGGCCGAGGACATCACTCGTATAAAGGATACGTGTGCTTGTTCGTCTGTATGGTCACGAAGGCGATACATCTAGAGGTAGTAAGTGACCTTACCTCTCGCGGATTTCTTGAGGCATTCAAGAGATTCGTCGCTCGACGCGGCCGCTGTTTGGAACTTTATAGCGACAATGCCACAAACTTTGTCGGGGCGGCAAAGGAATTAAAAGATTTATTCAACGCTGAGAAATCAGCCATGATCCAAGAGGTGGCCGAGAGTCTTGCTTCCAATGGTACTGCCTGGCACTTTATCCCTCCTAAAAGCCCTAATTTCGGTGGTTTGTGGGAAGCTGGGATTAAGTCAACAAAGTATCATATAAAAAGGGTTATTGGAGATTCGACGCTTACCTACGAAGAGATGTCAACTTTGCTCAGCCAGATAGAGAGTTGCTTAAATTCACGACCTATCTGTGTTGTACCCAACGACCCTAATGAGCCCACCCCGTTAACACCGGGTCATTTTTTAATAGGAGAGCCTCTAGTTACGATTCCCGAAATGAACTATGAGCGCTCTAATATCAGTACTCTAAAGCGATGGCAACTGACCCAGCGTATGCTGCAAAACTTTTGGCGTCGTTGGTCAAATGAATACTTAGCCCATAATTTGCAACGATACAAGTGGGCACATCAAGTTCCCGAACCTAAGGTTGGGGACGTCGTTTTGGTGAAGGAGGATGATCTACCACCTTCCAAATGGCTTTTTGGCAGAATTGTGCAGAAATACCCTGGCTCAGATTTATTAACTAGAGTAGTAACCATCAAGTGTAAAAATACTTTGATAAAACGGCCAACTTCGAAACTTTGCATACTGCCAGTGGCTAATTAGTTTATAAGCATAGGTAGTAGATTTATGTACTGTATCTGTAACTGTATTTTTTTGTGATTAGAAAATCCTTTTTGATATGAAAAACTTTTCTATGTAATTGCTATGTAATGTTGCGTAGTTGTACTGAGTTCTTTTATTACTTTAGTTTTATATTCAAGCAACGTTAACATCATTGACATGCCATAGTAGTGGTCATGATGAAGGACATGTTGTCCTTGGTGGGCGGCATGTACAAAACCCTTAACACATTTAGTTTACCCAACTTCCCGGTAGATGGCGCTGTTCGCTCGGCAAACTAGCGAACGGCATTCTGCTGTAAATTATAGTATAGTAAAATCTTTTTGTTTCTTTTTGATGATTTGTGCGGAGATTTATTTGGCTAGAATAAACATACGTCAGTTTATTATTAAGCTCGGTGTTTGATTCTTGCTCCTTTTCGAGACCCTAGTGTGCACGCGATTGTACAATTATGGTTCACAAAAAATACTGAAAAACTAAAACTTTTGAATGGTGTCGCTTACGCCTCTGTCTACGAAAATTCTTTTATCATTATACAGGGTGGCCCATTTATATCGGTCAGTATGGGAAAGTCTGAAACTAGACGACATACAAAAATTTCTTCTTAGGAACCATGACATCGATTTTACCAGCAAAGAGGTACAAACAACCATAGAGATTACATGCCAGAATTTGTTGAATATTGTAACGGTGGACCCTTCGAACACCTACTAAAATAAATTAAAGTATGTGAAAACAATTCATTTTATTCATTTTAGACATAATGTTTCATGGAGACATTAACTGCTTAAGACGTACACAATCGATATCTAAATAGAAATAGTGTATGTTTTTCTTTTCAAAACAATTTTTAAATGCATCAATGCAGTTTTTCTTGTTATTAAAATCGCTGTCATGGTTCCTAAGAAGAAATTTTCGTATGTCGTATAGTTTCAGGCTTTCCCATACTGACCGATATAAATGGGCCACCCTGTATATAAAAAAAGTTCGTCATTCAAGCCTCGTCGTAATTTTGGAGTACTAAAAATTCCATGTATAAAAAAAAACAAAAAACAAGCCTTAAATGATGTCAAAAATACTGTACACTGCCAAATTATATAAGGGTTAAGCGTATAGACAGACATACAGACAGTGTTATTGTCACATATAATATGCTATGGCTATGGGACATACTTAACCCTCCCTTTGGTCGTCAAAAAATTTAAGTCATTTTTGAGAAATTCAGAAATAAAAGAACTTCGCCAGTTGCTGTATAAAATTAAGATATAAACTAATCAATCACAAGTTGTTTTTTTGTGTGTTAAAAATACGAGTATGTTTATAATGATTTTGATAGATAGATAGATAAAATCTTTATTCAAATCACAAGCATAATTTCGAAGTTAACTACTTATGTCAATAATCCAGTAGGTAGGTACTTAAATAATCCAGTACTTAATTCATTCATCGTCCGGTAAAACGGCTGACAGCTCTCAGACTATTATAATAATAAAACCTAATCATAAGAATAAAAAGAAATAAAGATAATAATAAATTCATTTATTTTGGGCAACTTAGGCCCATACAATAAATACCTTACGGACTAACATACATATTTATAATAATATTTAAACCTAATTCGGTGACAAAACGGCATTTTTTATAGTATAGCGCATCTCCTGTATAAATTCCATGTCGTGAGACTACAGCACGTCAACCTCGCTCAGTGTTATAATGAATGTCTGCATTCTCTCATAGACAATGCATCAAGATCAACCAGTTAGAGCACCGACGGACTACCGGGTTCCTATTAAACATAAAGTTCTACGTGCCCAGTATTATATCGTCCACCTAGATATAAAGCGTATCAAGTCAAAAGACACCATTTTAAAGTAGACCTACTTACATTTTTAAAGCACTCGGTTGTAGTCAACAGAGATGGTCCCAAAGGAAGAACAGCGCCGTTCGCAAGACCGGATTTTTTTTGCTGATTTGGGACCATTTCGTGACAGCAATTTCGTACTTTTTAATATCTTTTTTTTGTTATGCTACTTTGTCACGAATAAATGATTTCTTTTTTTCTTTCTTTCTTTCTTTCTAATCTAATTACCAAACATGCTCTATGCGCTCACCGCATAAGACAATGTTGGTAATTACTTATCTGATGCAAAATTGATGTTCATCAAACGCATTGCGCTTAATGCAGCGTTTAACGCATAAGGGTGAAGACCAAACAGTTGTACACCGTATAAAGCTGCGTTTAGCAGGTAGTTATAATTTCTATTATTTTTTTCCATTGTGACACGAAAATCCATACTAATATTATAAATGCGAAAGTGTGTTTGTATGTTTGTGTGTTTGTCCGTCTTTCACGAGGTAACGGAGCAACGCATCGACGTGATTTTTGGCATAGAGATTATGGGCCCGAGAGTTTAGCCTATGCTACTTTTTATCCCGGAAAAATGCACAGTTCTCGAGGGAACAGCGCGATAACTGAATACCACGCGGGCGGAGCCGCGGGCAAAAGGTATTTATCGATATAAATGTATGATTCATTTTCATGTCACAATGGAAAAGTTACTGGAAATTAAAACTACATGCTAATGCAGCTTTAACGCTATGTAAATTTTTGGTCTTCACCCATAAAACAACCGAGTGCTTAATTTCTGAAAGCCCTTTAAATGTTTTATTATTTTGAGTTGATGCCTTCAATGTAGATGTGCGATATTATTCATCGATCAAACTGAAACTAAAACTGTGGCAGATTGCATAACCGCCACTAATAAAATAATAAATAAAAGTAGGGACTTTTTATTTTTGTGCCTCAACTTAACACGCCGTCCACTGCACTTAAGCTCTTTCCAACAACTTTAAATCAAGTTTAAATCATTATATTGTTAAGTAATATGTGACATTGGTTCTCAGTGTGCTGTCACCGGCACAGAATAGATAATTCACCGGGTCATATTGATAGCAACAGCAACACAGCAAGTGATTTCGTTCGACATACTTTGAGAAAACTAATTAATTTTATCAGCAATACTTAAGTAGTTGTAGTTTTTTATAGCCACAGTTTCCTTAGTGTGGCTTGTACAGTCACCAGCATTAATATCTGCCACAGCGGAGCGTGCAAAAATATCTGACACGTCCTTCCGGCCCTAGAAATAGTCGTATCTGATATTTATGCACGCTTGTTGTGTCAGATATTAGTGCTGGTGACTGTACCGAGTTACTATAAAGATAATCAATGCCAAACCTTTCTAATTTCCAGTTAGTAAATTTCTAAATTTAACTTCTAAATTTAATTTTACGTACGTTTTACTAAGACATGACGTGACAAAATCACGCGTCTTCGTACTTATTTTACCTATCTATTCTTCTACGCTTGTTTAGCCTATGTTAACATAACATTCATTTGTCTTCATCTCGTCGGTTTTTTTCTACGTCGCTCCTTTAGAAATATGCCACCAAAGGAACTAAGACCATAAAGCCATCAGTCTCTGCCCTTAGTGTAAGTTTTCCGTACCCTTAGTGTAAGTTTTTGGTTACAAAATATGTCTCGATCGCGTTCGCGTTAAAACCTCAATTTATATGGAAACACGAACATCGCAAACGTTCCGCTAGAGGCGCTTTTCGTATTTCCATACAAATTGAGATTTTAACGCGAACGCGATCGAGACGTATTTTGTAACCGAAAACTTACACTAAGGGCACTCATCAGATTTGACGTTAACTAGATGTAGTTAACGGAGCTCGGAAAGAGTGTTTAAGGTGCGGACAAACTATTTAAAACCCGACGCCATAGCTTCTTTTGCTAGACATAGCTTAGATAACACATGTCGGGGATTGTTTTAACTTTTTTAAGTTCGTTAGGTTATATATGGGCAATTCCAAAAATAGTGGCACCTTAACCTGTCATTTAGTTTTTGAATAGAAACTATGCTCAATTTATTGTTTTCAGAAAAAATAAAAATGTTCACAGGTAAAAACCAATCGAATACACAAAGGCCAGGCATTTTTATTAAATTTCAATTTATCAGTTTAATAAAAAAAAATAGATAGTGCCAGTTTTTACTGTAACCTGTCTTGTCCAAACGCGACACTCTTCGAGTTTTAGTTGTCTAGTTTATTCGTATACGATTTTATGTTAAAAAAATATAGCGCTATATGACAACAGGAATATAACTTTATCAAAAATATGTTGCACGGATTTTATATATCATTTTCAAATAACAATATCCACGCCCGAAATTTGTCCAGCGATATTTTCACTGTTACCTGTGTGTTCACAGTACAGCGTCTCACTCACACAGAAATAACATTTGTAGACCATAATTTGCGGCAAAACATTCCGTCAGTATCCATCTAATCGCCAAGCAGAGCATTCGCGGCTATACGAACATAGTTTTGTGGTGACAAGTGATCGAAGGCAGGAATCTGGAGTTTGTAACGTGTATTGTTACTTTAACTTGTCGTGATTATTAGACAATATTGATATGGGACGTTTTTTACTTATTTAATTAAAATGTTCTATATACTCATATCTGATTGTACCGAGAGTGAGGCATTCATATTATTAACGGTTTTTAAGTAATCGTCTAGTATACCTACTTTTCACTGTAACCTGTGTCACTTTCACTTGTAATCAATATACAGGTTAAAGTGACTCTTGGCAGGTTAAAGTAATAAATAATTTTGAGTGGCATTTACGAGTTCGCTATTAGAGTATCTTAGTACTTAAAGTTGTTGATATGCTAACTTGTTCACTTGGCGATTTTTAACAGCTGCAATATGTTCCTTGTCCCTCTCAGTTATTGTTCTTTTCGTTTGTCCGGTATAGGAACTTCCGCAACTACAATCAATCTTATAAACAGCCGGTGTTTGGAAGGGATCGACATCCTTAGGTGTCCTAATATGCCTCGCGACTTTGGACAAAGGTGTGTACACTACCTTGATGGAATACTTGCCTACAACGGCTCCCCGTCACTCCTTTCACATACTCGTAAGACATATACGCAGGTTGTCTAGCTACATCAGGATGTTTGGTTCTACGTTTCCTTCTGGGCTGCCATTTAGTCACCACATATCCGTCACACTTTATTACCTCCTGAACATATTTCAACTCGTCCTCAGTCACAGAAATCAAATGCCCTATTTTGCAATGAACTCGCAAAGGATGAGATGTCTGGGATAGTGGTGAGACGATGCATTTAGAAACCTATCTATGTGCGTCGGCTTCCTATCGACGGTATATGTCAAAGAACTATCTGCTCTCGCCATTACCTTTACATCAAGGAAAGCTAATGTATGCCCATCTTTCAACTCATAAGTAAAATTAATCTTTGTATGAATGGAATTAAGATATGCAATAAACTGTTCCATTTCAGGTTTCCCACCTTTCATAACGCATAAAACATCATCGACGTACCGCTTCAACAATTTCACATTCCACGCTTGTCCATCCAGATATTGACTAACTTCCCTCGAATTCTCTCATAGTATTCTTTAAGAGACACACTGGTGAAAAGCGACGCCACATCAAAACTCACCACAACGTCGTCTTCTGGTTCCAACTTAATGCTGCTGAGAATTTCTACAAAATGGCAAGAATCCTAAACATATGATGACGTTTTCCCCACAAGCGGCCACAACATCGATGCTACGTGTTTCGCAAGTTAGGAGAAGCCATTTGACTTACGATACTTAGGTCTCAAAGACACGCCCGTCTTGTGCACCTTCGGCAAACCATATAACTTCGGCAGCTGCGCGTTCTTCGGATTATAAAGGCTCAAAATCACCATCAAACACATCGTTTAGTATGACAACAGTCCTTATACGGCGCGTGATTCTGGCCGTAGGTTTGTACGACACTGGCTTATAGACCTGATCGACATCAAACAAATTGATTATTTTACTCTCGTAACCATTAGTCCATCACAACAGCGGCATTACCCTTGTTCGCTTAAGTACGAAAAACCTCCTGGTTCTTCCAAATATTACTTAAAGCCAAACGCTCTTCCGCAGTGACATTGTTTTACGGTAAACTGGCCTTTCTTAAAATAACCGCAACATCTTGCCTTAGGACATCGGCGTCACTCGAAGTCACTTTATTGTGCATAATTACTTATTACATGCTACTGATTACGGTTCTATAAGGAGTTCGTTTCGGTGTCAAAGCATAATTCAACCCCTTCGCCTCTTGATACTTACTCTTTTGCACAAAATCTGTAAAATTTAACTTTAACCTGTAATCTTTTCTCTACTAACCTGCGCAATGTAACTTTAACCTGCATCTCCAAAATTTCAACACGCCACAATTTCTGTATTTTTATGAATTTTGCGGTGCCCTTTACAAATATGCCCCAATTGAAATATTTAAAAAATATTTGTCAAACTCAATTGGTAAAACTGGCCCATTTTTTTTCGACAAAAAACTTTAACCTGCCGGTGCCACTATTTCTGGAATTGCCCATATGTCGGCGGCCGATCGTAAAATCCGCCATATCATGAAATTCCTAGGCCTATCGTGAAATGGCGCCATTTCATGAATATATGCTTACCAAAATTTCAAATTTTATTTACGAAAATTAAATAGTCATTTTTAAAGTTCAATATCTCAAAAACAGCTGAATCGGATATAATGAAACATAGATAGCTAAGAAAGAACCCACCGCAAGAAAATTCTTTTTATGAAATGAAACTTTGTATTTAGCTATATAATATTTAATTATGCTGTTTGATGTTTTTTTACGTCACCGATAACTTTTGTTACTGTTAACTTACCTAATCCTTTAGATAATTATAACTTAGCGTTATCGTTTTTAGGGTTCCGCACCTCAAAAGGAAAAACGAAACCCTTATTTATAGGATCACTTTGTTCTCCGTTTGTCTGCCGTATGTCACCCTTTTTTAGGGTTCCGGAGCCAAAATGGCAAAAACGGAACCCTTATAGTTTCGCCATGTCTGTCTGTCTGTCCGTCCGCGGCTTTGCTCAGGGACTATCAATGTTAGAAAGCTGTAATTTTGCACGGATATATAGGTAAACTATGCCAACAAAATAGTACAATTAAAAATTCTAAAACTTTTTTTTTTAGGGTACCTCCCATAGACGTAAAGTGGCGGTGATTTTTTTTTCTCATCCAACCCTATAGTGTGGGGTATCGTTGGATAGGTATTTTAAAACCATTAGGGGTTTGCTAAAACGATTTTTCGATTTAGTAATGTGTTTGCGAAATATTCAACTTTAAAGTACAAATTTTCATTAAAATCGAGCGTCCCCCCCCCCTCTAAAATCTAAACCGGTGGGTGGAAAAACTTGAAAAAAATTCAGGATGGTAGTCAGTATATCAAACTTCCAAGGAAAACTATAACGGCTAAGTTTGCTTGAGAATTATTAGTAGTTTATGAGTAAATAGCAGCGTAAGGTATAAAATATACCTAAACTTGGAAGATTCCGTATAAAATAGGAAATCCTCAGAAAAATATTACTTAATTTTATCGTAATGGCTACGGAACCCTATTTTAGGCGTGTCCGACACGCTCTTGGCCGGTTTTTTTTATATTTGTAATTTAATGTGTTAAAATTTTTAGTTGCTATATTGTCAGTTTAGTTATGATGTATACTGTGTTAGTTTAGTCTACTACTACTTACAATATTTCTTAAAATTTTACTACCTAGCTTTAACGTACAATTAGATTTTTTTTTAATAAATCCCTTTATTGGAATAAAATATACATGAATTTAAAATAAAATAACCACATAAAACTTAACTATAAACTAACTACCTAATTTAAAAACTTAATAACCTACTAAATTAAATCTAATTAGATTAGTTCTGTTTGACTAGATGACACATTTCGATGGCCCAAACGACTAAACGTGTAATCGTAAAACAGCAATTTTACAGGAAAAATAAAACCAACTTTAACTTTGTATGGAATAATTACCAACGAATAAACAATTAAAACATTTTATCTCAAAAACGGTTAATCGGATCGGTGTAAAAAAAATTGACGATACCTATGTACTTTGGGCCATATGTAAGCTAAAAAAGCAAAAAAAATTTTTTCGTATAAAGGCCTTTGCACCTGTATTCGATTGGGCCATCGATTTGTGAAATTTTTTCGTACCTATGAATTTTAGGTTCGATCGAAATCTATAGATAGTCACGACCCAAGACGCGGTGCACTTTGAACATGGACGGATACATTGTCCTTCACTGAAATCATGAAACCACCACATGCTGAAATATTTTGGATTGATTTTAAGACAAATTGTAGTATTTTTAATTAAACTTTTGTGATTTCCTTTCGCTCATAATAACATAAATGCAACCTAAAATTATCATATTACCTGATTAGGGGTATTGATTATTATGATAATCAAGTAAGTTTGATGCCAATGTTTCTCTGTCTGTCTGTGTACCGTATATCGTAGCTCTCAAACCGATGGACCGATTTCGATGCGGCTTTTTCACGTGTAATGTAAGCATGTACTATTACTTATTCTGTGGTGTAAGCGAGTTTCCTTGCAATGGTTCTTAATAAATATCTAAATTAATTCAATACAGCCGTTTTCGAGATATTGAACTTGGAAATGATAATATCGGTGTCTTTACGGTTGGTTAGGTTAGGTTATGTTTTAAATATCCCAATGATGTAATACACAAGAGCGACAATTACAGTCGATTTTTTTATTTATCTTATCTTCTTAACCTTATACATCCAAATTTTATTAAACTAAGTACGACTGCTTATTTAAGTTGTTCAAGCACACACACGAAATATATTTTAAGTTGACCTTTTTGTTTAAATAACAAAAAATCATACCACTTACCATCATAAACACGAGCAAAAAACGCAAAACAAATCAAATATGCACGAACGACATCAATCATCCATTGTTATTAAAAGGAATAAACCGTAAAATGCCGATAAGGGCACTTACCTACGTCACTAGAACACCGTCACATCACTAAAAACTACGACAGAAGTTTTCATTCATGGAACGTATGATTTAAATTTTGAATTTGGAAGACGACGTTCCTTGTCCGTGTTCACTGCACACTGGCCAATGAGACTCGACATGGGTTGAGTGTTTATGTGTGAGTGTAGCAGGCAGACTCGTATATCGGGTTTTCGAAGAAAGATCCACTATTGCAGAAAAGGGCACGTGGTGACTTTCGTGCTTTGTTTCCGTTGTCATGTGTTATTTTATTACTTATACCTAGTGTGAAATGATGCGTTCTCGCACTCACTGTCTCGGTATCTAGGTATTACCTACAACTAAGAAAATTACGCTCGACCGGCGTGCGGCGATAGATTTTGGATAAAACGTAGATATATCTGGCAAATAAAACAAACTTGGCGAACTTCTTAGGAATATCAAAAAAAATAAAAAAGTTCATTTGATTGTTTGTTTGTTTATACTTTTTACTGTACAAAAAATAAATACAAAAAGGTTAATAGTTTCACAAATAATTATACAACATCAAATAACCAATGTCAAGTCCATTATTATTTTCAAACTTTATGCAATTTGCTACGTTTTTTAGTACATTGCACGGTCAAGACTACGGTACACGAAGGACGAAGGTATACTTTATCAGAAAATTACTTGCCATATCAACAAACCCGCAGCGGGGCCCTAGGCTGCAATAATGACTCTTCAATGTACAGTCAACTACAAAGGGATATCCATGTTAATCTTACAAAATGATGTAACTTTTCGCATGCCATAAGTACCTAATTAATAATTACCCTTGGTCGGTGACATTTCTAATAGCAACAAAACTTTACATTTTGTAAGTTTTACATGGATACATCTCTTTGTACATAGTTGATTGTACATAATAAAAATACAGAAAACAAGTGCTCAGACCACCAGATAGCCCACTGGTTAGACAACCAGACCATGAAGCATGAGGTCCCGGGTGCGAATCCCGTAGGGCCAGAATATTGGTACGAATAATGCGAATGTTTGTGCTCGAGTCTTGGATGTTTTATAATTGGTAATATGTCATAATATAAAATATGGATTAAGCAAGTAACTCTATGGTACCCAATAGATGGTGCTAGGAAAAAGGGACACCCAACGAGAAGATGGGAAGACGATATTCGTCTGACCCTGGGATCTTATTGGACAAGGGTAGCAGCGGACAGAGTCCAATGGGAACAGTTGGAGGAGGTCTATGCCAAAAGGCACACCAAACTACGAGACATTTTATAATACTGAAGTTAAGAAATTATCACAAATAATGTAAATTTTCGGAAATTAAAAGCTATTATTATTATAATATGACATATGAAGTTTTACTGATAGTTTTTGAATTAGCTTCCTTCAATTTGTGCGGTGTTTCTTCTGATATCGAAAAAAGGTTAAGTAATTTAAATTTATGTATGCCGAATCTGTCGAATGATTTTGGTGCCAGTTAGGGATTATTTGCATATTTATTGACAGCTTACGCATGCTACATTCGTTTAAATTACGTTTAATATTCTTTTCTTTGTCTACACCTACCAATTTAATCTGATGGTACTGTCAAATGTGTCAAATGTGTCAAATGTGTTTTGTTTTGTGTAAAATAAACAGTTATAGAAATCATTTTCCAATTTTTTAATGATGCATCTTATTGTTGAAAAATCTTTTATTGTTGTCTGTATTGTTCTAAATTTAAAATCAATACAGTTTTATATTTTCACAGTGAATGACAAATTTCATATTACTTCGAATTTAGTATGTTAAAATAGCTCCCGCGTCCCTAAATAAATAAGAAACGACAACTGAGTGGGCGTAATTAAGGAAATTAATAATAAGCTTACATATAAAGTAAGTTATTATATATTTGTCGCTAACAGCGAATAACGTGGTTGGCATTTTCCTGTTGAATTCCTGGATGTACTGCAAAATAATACATAATACTTAAAAAAAAAGAGGGATTTAACTGATTGATACTTATACTCTTATTTACTTAACTAATTTATTTGTTCAAAGTTTGGTATTTCCGACATTTTTTTTTGTTTTTGTTTTTAATCTGCAATCAGTCGCCAGACTATAATCAGATGAGGTGTATGAAGAATGGCGGTATGTAAATTTAGAGACCAGTGCCTCTGCATTACTTAAATAATGTGTTGTTCTTTATAGTGTTCAATCTCTGTTGCCACATTTCTGACATTAACAAAAATAAAATGATCTTTATAAAACATCTCTATGTATATACCTACGTTCTCTGTAATGCTTACTAAGTATGTGTTGGTGTGCAGTGCAATAAAGATAAAGAGTTATTGTATTACATTGTATTGTTACAATCAAAGTACATACAATAGGCAGGTACATTTTTGAAACAAAATCAAAACACAAAGAGGTTCCAATAAATGACTACAAGGTGCAAAAACAGGTAGCCTCTTTTTAGAGAAATCATAAGAGCATTATCAAATTTAATATTCCTATTAAATACACAGATACGTAAAATTTTACAGATATACTTTGAAAACAGATAGAACAGAAAAGAAAATTTTGTATACTTAAGTAAAATTAAAAGTAATTACATATTACAAAGGAAGTATTGGCCATTTCAAAGTTTCCCCGTTTGAGTGTTTAACGGTAACACAGAAAAGTCAACGGTCGCCACAAAAAATATACATCAGAAAAAAACCTGTCAAAAAAGCACATTTAAAATGAGACACTATTTCATTCGTAATAAGAATTGAATTTGCTTGCTATAATTTGGATTTAATTGTGATGAATAGTACAGTCAAATGCAAATATATTATCAAAGTAGTCGAATCGATCAGATATGTACAGTTGACCAAGTCTGCAAACCAAGATCATCATCATCATCATATAAAATAAAATAAATTGATTTATTATTAGGTATTATTATTATTTTTATTATTATTATATAGGATCGGCAAACGTAGCGTAGGACGTCCTCAGACTCGGTGGAGCGATGATCTTCGCAGGGTAGCTGGCAAGGGTCGGATGAGAGTGGTCGAGGATCGTGCTCAGTGGCGTGCCATGGGAGAGGCGTGTCCAGCAGAGGACCAAAAGGCTGATGATGATGATTATTATATCAGCCACACGACGTCCACTGATGAACATAAACAATTTCCTTGCTCACCCGCGACCTTACGATAGCTGAGCTTATGCAAAATATGCGTGTTCATGCAGTTCCTCCACCTCCACACTGTAAGAACACACACAAATCACACAAACCCACCACACTACACTGACGCGTTCCGAACTCAACCAGAGCTCATCTTCAGAGCAACACAACCGTACATCATGTACCAGAGTACCCGAAGCCGTCTGTCACGTTAGCTCAGACGTCCATGATGGATTCTCCCGACTGCACGCCCCCATCTCCTAAAGCACCTCATATATACTACAGTTAAAATAAGTACCTAAACAAAGGCGCAAGGACCTAGTCTTTGGCCCTAGATAAATGAACACAAAAAAATCTTGATCCTGTGCGTTTGCAGTACCAAATAAACGTTTTATCTATCTATTTATCTATGTATTATAAATATTTGGAAATAATTCCGATCCGCATTGGCGATCCCTTCAAATAGCGAACCTACTGTGTTAATAAAGTTTAAATAAAGTAAATAAAGTAATAAACAACTAAAGTAAAGTACCACATATTTGACATGTAAAATTTTTAATTTTATTAATAAATGAATATGAATATGAATATGAGTATAAAGTCTTGGCCTGCACGAATAAATACGTATTATGTAAATTTACATTAAGTGCAGTGTGGCCCTTGAGTCAAAAAGTTTGAAGACCCGGTCTAAGACCCTCATTATGAACTTACTAGCTTTCGCCCGCGGCTTCGCCCGCGTAGAATTCGGTTATCGCGCGCTTTGTTCAGGTAACTGTGCTTTTTTCAGGATCAAAAATAGCCTTTGTCACTCTCTGGCTCATAAACTATCTCTATACCAAAAATCATGTCGATCCATCGCTCCGTTACGGCGTGAAAGACGGATACACAAACACACACACTTTCGCACTTGATTTCCATAGAGAAACCATACAAGGAGTTCCCGTTTATAACTTTTTTTTAATAATTTTATTATTATCATCATTTAATAACTAAAAAACTGGCGACGGACGCAGGTTCCGATCCATTAGAGTTGCGCCCGCTCGGTCTTTAAAGGGAGCGCTCCGATCTCGGTCAATCGGTCAAAGGAACTAGTTCGGTCTTTTAGTTCCTTTAGCTCCTTTAGTTCCTTTTGCTCCGAGGAGCATTGATGTGCGATGAGGGTGTTGATGTGTGATGTACTCGTGTTTGTGTGTGTGTGTGTGTGTGTGAGTGTGTGTTTATGTCGGTGTATTTGTATTGTGTAGTGTTGTGAAGTGTGACTTGGCAGTGTCCCGGCGCATTTCGTGTCTAGTTTCTGGTTCTGTTGCCGTTGTCCGCATTGCAGAATTTAATTTAAAAACATGCATTAGTTTGACATTTGGAGACCTTATACATCTCCATCTCTTTATTTTAATTATTATTATTGATTTTTGACCTTGGAGGCTTTTTACACCTCTGATGATTGTATAATTTAATTAGTTTAATTAAGTAGTTTACTTTGACATTTAGAGACTATATACATCTCTGAATTATTTAGATTAGGATTTATATTATTAACTCAGGGACTTTATACATCCCCTTGCTATAGTTATATTGTATATTGTTAAGCTTATGGATTTTAAACTTGTATATTTTTAGTTTAATAATTCTAGTCACAGGCTCGCTACGTCGAAGTTCCCAAGACGATCCCATAGAGCTTATGGGAACGGAAGCAATACCATGCCCTCGGTACCGCTCTGCTTTCAGAGCATGACATGAGTGCGTGTGAGCTAACTTTGGGGGCGGCAGACGTGAGCTTGCCATCGGAATCCAAAAGCTTAATGGTTACTTGACCTGAAATGCATATTTCAGTTTTTTTTATTATTATTTTATTTTATTTTTTTTCATTTATGACGGTGGAAGCATTCTACACTTCCGCTTAACGTAGATATAGTTAGTGTTTAATTTTGTAACTAAGGGACCCCATACATCCCTGTATTATTATTTAATTATTTTTTTTTTTGTGATTTTTTGTTTAATTGTTTACTGTAGTTTTTAAGTATTTTATTTGTAATTATTTTATTTTGAAAAAATGACTTTCTGCCAAGTTTCTTGCGGCGCATTCTTCTTGGCAATGATGGTCTTTCCGAAAGCGCTGGTAGTTTAAAAAAATGACGTGTAAAAGTGCCCATTGCGGCCTATTTACTGAATAAATGATTTGAATTTGAATTTGAATTTGAGCGGCTCCGACCGAAACAATGTTTAAGTTCGGGGAGCGAGTTTATTTAGCTCCGCTCTTTATTCGTTTCCTCGTTCAATCATTATATCGCTCACTCACTCCCGCTCCCATACTGTTTTAGCTCCGACTCCGACTCCGACCGATCCAAGCTAAGGAGCGCGGACCGGGAGCGGGACCGAGACCGATTAAGATCGTTTACGAGGAACTAGTTCTTTTCGGTCCGCAATGGAAATTCATTCTTTTTAGTTCTTAGTTCAGGACCGACTCAAGCCTAGTTCCGATCCATCCATTATTTAAATAATACGTGACACGACAAACTTAGCGTCACATGGCACAGATTACCATCAGCAGGTTTATGGGGTACCGCGTGGAAATTAAACGTCAAGTTTTTGGCAAAATTAATTTAAAAGGAAAAACCTTGTGAAAAAACCCGGCTACCTAAAAAAAGAAGTAACGAGGAAAAAAACAAGTCTAATAGTCTACAATTCCGTTAAATTATAATAATAGAGGCTATATGTCTAATGTATGTTTGGGATTACATTCACTGTCTCTTTCCCTCGTCTTATATCGTGAAAAAAAAACTGTTTTTATTACACCAGGGCCCGATTGCATAATAAAATATAAGCTAATAGTATAGCCACAGTATACCGAGTGTGGCCTGTAATACGAGCAAAAAATTTAAATATAGATCGTCCTCGTTAAACTGAACAACATTAGTTGAGCGACTTTTAAAAATAATGGAGTCTTTGAATTTTCCTTTTTTCATAAAAATTAAATACTGCCATCAATGTACGCCATCCTAGAACACAACTGACGTCGCCTGTCACGCTACAAATCGCACCTTTAATACTAAAGTGAAACAATTTTATAAATTCACATTTCCAAATTGAACTTTAAATAAAACACTATCTGGTTGAATTTTAAAATGAGAAAAAAACACATTATTTCACTTTGGTTTTAAAGGGGCGAAATATCAAGCATTTTGCTTTACATTGCTTCTGCGAATAAACTTAAAAGTGTAATAAAAAATAAAAAAATAATTATTTTTTAAATTCTCTGAACTAATGTTGTTCAGTTTGAGGAGTATGATCTATGTTTTAATTTTTTGCTTATATTACAGGCCACACCCGGTATAAATACAATAGCACATTATACTGTGGTATAGTATAGTGAATTTGTATTGAAATGAAATGAAATGAATTTATTAGCTAAGAATACAGTGTACAAAATGCCAAAACGGCATAAACGGAAACCTTATAGTTTCGTCAAATCCGTCTGTCTGTCTGTCTGTCTTTCGCGGTGGATGCGGAAAGCACAAGACCGGTCTGAGTGGAGAGTCTTGGGGGAGGCCTGTGCCCAGCAGTGGACGTCTTTCGGCGGACATGAGTAGGTACCAGAAAATATTTAAATGGATGGCGAGCTGAAACTGGTCTTAGCCAACGTTTAAATTGAAATTACCAGTTTTTTTATTTGATAGCAGGTATTCTAGCGATGGTTTTTAGATATGTTTCATCAAAATTGATTCAGCCGTTTTTGAGATATTGAACTTTAAAGTGACAAAAGTGGGTTTTCCAACTTTCTTCTTTAAGCCTGAGATTAATTGTAAATGCTTCTCGTAAAGGTATTTCTAACACGAACTTTAAGGCTAGTTATCTTCTTTCAGTGCCTCTTCAATCCTTAAGGTTGTTCAAGGGTTTTTTGGTAGTAGATGACTAAAGATTATTCTGGGGGCACAGCAGTGCCCCCGCCAAGTCGAGCAAACAAGCGACACGGCAATACCATCCTTTTCTCGAATTAAACTTTACGGAACCTTTGACGTGAAATGACATATATTTAGGCGTGTTTCTATATCGCGGAACTACTTAGAAATAAATAGGCGGTTGACCTTCAGGCTAACATCATGATATAGTACTTCATAACTATTACTTTTTATAGAAGGATAGTTACTAGGTTAAATTGGACAGTGATAACTAAGTACTTAGTTTATTTATTTAGTAGCTTTTGCCCGCGGCTTCGCCCACGTGGAATTCGGTTATCGCGCGCTGCTCTCTAAGGAACTGTGCATTTTTTTCGGCATAAAAAGTAACCTATATGGCACTCCCTATGGCCTATAAACTATATCTAGGCAAAAACCACGTTGATCCGTCGCTCCGTTTCGACGTGAAAGGCGGATAAACATACGAACACACACACTTTCGCATTTATAATATTAGTATGAATTTTATTATGTACTAACTAAATACTAACTGGAGGGATGCTTTTACTGTATAGATTTGGCTGTAGTGCCTCGCAGTTCATGTACAGTCAATTACAAAGATATATATACGGCCAAAGTTACAATAACCTAACCGACTTATAAAAACTCCTGACATTGTAATTTCTAAGTTCGCAACTCACTCTTTGTCGGACCCTAACGAATTGCTCCTTTGATTCACTCAAAGGTTGACTGGTAGAGATCCCTTATAGGTTAGTCCGCCTTTGTACAAGTATCTCAAAGTATGTCAATTGTATTTTGTTCATTTTCTTTTGCACAGTAAAGAGTTTACATACATACATACATTTCTAAGTTCAATATCTCAATAACCTATACCAACAAAAAGTTGTAAAACCCCCGAATTTGTCACGTTAAAGTACATTATCTCAAGAACGGCTGAACCGATTTTGACGAAACATATCTAAAAACATCCCAAGAAACCATGCTTTCAAATAAAAAAACCGCATTCAATCGGTCCATTCGTTTAAGAGCAGCTCTTAAACGAATGGACCGATTGAATGCGGTGTGTTTGTGTCTGTGGCACCGTAGCTGCTACGGTGCCACAGACAGAAACACATCCCTCTTTTTGCGTCGGGGGTTATAAACAGTTATAAACAGAAGGGGCTATAAACAGAACCGGTGGTAGATTTTTTGACGTTCATAAGTGCTTGTTATAGCCTAAATTGAATAAAGAGATTTTGACTTTGACTTTGAGTGCCGATACACTTATTGATATGACACGCCGTTGACATGGTGTTGTTCCCGTTGCGTTACATTCCGTGCCTGATACGTTCCTATTACGCTCATGGTATGATACAGTGGGCACCTATAGGTTATCGATGACCACCTCTCTGGTCTAGCTGGGTGCACGTACTCTTCAATCGCTGGTCCAAGGTTCCCAGCCAATTTTCTGGGCTCGCCTCGTGAAGCAACGCCGACATTTTAGTTCGAACATTGTCTTGCGCAAAAACCGCAGCCCAGGGGTTCTCAAAGTGTGCTGTACCACTACCATGAGTTACTAGCGTCCTAGTGAAACAGGGGTTAATTCTGCAGAAGTTGAACAGCTGATTTCGACTTAAACCCCTATACACCCCCCTATATACCCTATATACCTGAATGCTGGGGACCTAGTGAAAAAGGGGTTAATTCTGCAGAAGTTGAACAGCTGATTTCGACTTAAACCCCTATACACATAACATAGAAAATAGCTGTGTAATTTCTGCAGACTTAACCCCTTTTTCACTAGGTCCCCTCCTCTCATCCACTCAAAGGTTGACTGGAAGAGATAATAATAATAATAATAATAATAATAAGATATTTATTCAATAGTTTGCTAACAATTTCTACATACATAGGATCCCTAGATAGATCCCTTTAAGGGATAAGTTCGCCTTTGTAGGTACTTACATATTTGTTTTTTTTTTTGTCAACTGTATTTTACTTATTTTGTACAGTAAAGAGTTTACATACATACACATACATACATAGAAAATAGCTGTGTAATTTTTGCAGACTTAACCCCTTTTTCACTAGGATCCCTACAGTGACCGTACTCGATAGCGACGGCGTAAATTATTTGTAGAGACGCTGTACAATTCTCCATACAAATAATTAACGCCGTCGCTATCGAGCGGTCACTGTAAACTCATGGTAGTGTTACTATGTGTGGGACTCTAAAGGGCGATTGCCTTCTGAGAACGTGCCTCAATGAGGGTAGGTTTAAGGAGCGGCGGCTGGGCTTGAGGAGCTGTCGCTCTAGGCGCCAGGCTGCTGCGATATTCGAAAATCGAAGTTTGTGTCGTTCCGTCCCTCTAACACTTATAATATTTAATACGAGAGTGAAAGGGACGCTACGCTGGAGGCCCTCAGATGACACAGTTTCCGGTGCAAAATAAAATTTTGACGGCGCCTTTTGAGAGGCGCGGACAGTGGCACAGTATACATACAGTATACAAAAACTTAAACAAATACATACAAAACAACAAAAAACAATATCAAATTATATCAATGGGGTCATTCAAGTATTACGTAAGCACGGAAGGGGGGGGATTCTTTGCTTTGCTTATTTTGATGGCCCCCCTCCGGCCCGTGGGGGTCACGATGGTGCTTACTTCAGCAATATTTATTTATTATTTCCTGTTTTCTTTGAAATAACAATAAAGAAACCTGAATAGATTACTACTAATATTAATACCAATGTTTACGTAAGCACAGGGGGGAGGGGGTAGGGTTTTGATGACTTTCGCTGACAAGGGGGGGGGAGGGGGATAAAAATTACTAAAATTCTGCTTACGTAATACTTGAACAAGCCCAAACTTAACTTTTGATTGACGTATCTGGCGGCGTACACTTTGAGAACCCCTGCCTTAATCTACGATGCTAGAGCACGTGACTCCATAGATCATGTGACTGCGCATGCAACTATCAAAAGCTCTTATTTAGTGTTTCAGTTCAAACGCAATTGAGCTTCATCGCTTTTGAATAAAGATGGTCTTCGAGTGAAATGTTTTAATTAAATACAACCTTACCAAAGTACAGCGGTTTTGTTGTGTAATACCCGTTGTTGAATGAGTTTCGATGTTAATTTGTAAGTATTTTGCAATAGCTAAGTTACATAATAATAATAATAATAATAACTTAATCATCCCAGCTTATATACGTCCCACTGCTGGGCACAGGCCTCTTCTCAGAATGAGAGGGTTTAGGCCATAGTTCCCACGCGGGCCCAGTGCGGATTGGGAACTTCACACGCACCATTGAATTGCTTCACAGGTTTGTGCAGGTTTCCCCACGCTGTTTTCCTTCACCGCAAAGCTCGTGGTAAATTTCAAATGTAATTCCGCACATGAATTTCGAAAAACTGAGAGGTGCGAGCCGGGGTTTGAGCCCACGACCCTCTGCTTGAGAGGCGATAGGTCAAACTACTAGGCCACCACGGCTTCTCGTGCTAATAAAAACTTAATAATAATAACCCATAATATTTATTAAAAAGCCGTGGTGGCCTAGTGGTTTCACCTATAGCCTCTCAAGCAGAGGATCGTGGGTTCAAGCCCGAGCTCACACTTCTGAGACATACTATGACTCAAAAAGTGTAAGTAGATTAGAGACATACCCTTATGTACAATCAAGGGCAAAAATATGTATACACTTTAGTACCTTGTCACTTTAACCACTGTGACAGTTCAAATATGACGAAAATACAAATCTTGGAAACCTCAAATTGACAAAAAATGTACAATAGTTAATAGATTTGTGTATCCAATTCGAAGACTAGCAACAATTGTCAATAGAGAAACGGCGCTTTTGGCGTATCACGGCTATGTGGCCTCAGTGTTGAGGTACGGACTAATTTTGTGGGGAAACTCTCAAGATATAGACAGACTATTCATCAGCCAAAAAAAATGCATCAGGGCTATATGTAACAAACCACCGCTAACATCATGCAAACCATTATTTGATGAATTAAAGCTGCTCACTCTCCCATCCTTATACATATTAGAAATGGGCAAGTTTGTAAAGTCTAACCAAGATCTTTTTACGCAACTTAAAAATGTATGTACATTTAACACTAGATATCCCAAAAGACTAGTACTACAGAAGATATCAACAAAATTACGCAAAAGGAACTGTTATTGTATGGCTGTAAAAATATTTAATAGAATACCCAATGACATAAAATGTTTACCATATAATAGATTCGTAACTGCACTTTATAAATTCTTACTTAAAAAAAGATATTATAGCATCAAAGATTTTTTTATCTATTAATGTTAATGTATGAATTATAGTTATATTAGGTATTTTAAATTTCAATAATAAGTGCAAAAATATTTACATGCTGGTGTCGCCGGCGAGAGCGCTGAACAAATTATTATATCTGTGTATAGAACAACAACCATTGTAACCGCTTCTCAAGTAAATAAATGAATTTGAATTTTTGAATTTGAATTTTTGAATAGACAAGGTACTAATACTAAAGTGTATACATATTTTTGCCCTTGACTGGACTTGTGTTCTCAGAATATATCTCATTGATAACAGAACCAACAAAAAGTCGAATAAAAAAACCCACGACTTTGTCACTCCAAAGTTCAATATCTTAAAAACGGCTAAACCACTATATGCATAGCTGTAGGCATATCTAATAGCTAGAAAAGCGGCTTTCAAATAAAAAAAACCGCATTCAAATCGGTCCACCCGTTTAAGAGCTACGGTGCCACAGACAGATACACAGACACACATAGAAGTCAAACTTATAACACCCCTCTTTTTGCGTCGGTGATTAAAAAAAACTAGGGATGTAAATAAATGTAATAAAAATGTTTTTTACGATATATTTATTGACTTTCACGAACAAAATATCGCAATCACATTAAATACAACAACAGCGCACAAATATTTTTAATTATAATAATTTACAACTTACATGGTAAAAAAGTTTTTATTTTACATTTTTAGGTAATATAAAAATTGACAAATAAAAATTATTTCATTGGACGTGAAGAATAAACTATTATTAAAATGAAATAATTAACTGATTGATTAAATACAGATGTAGAAAATATTCTGCCATTCATATTATGCCTGAAAAGATTGTATTTATCTTACTTTCTAAATTAGCTTACTGAAGTTAATTTGTAGCTAATTGGGTTCCTTACATTTTCTACGATGGTCCATTATTATATTTTTTATCGATAGCATCTAGACTTTATAATTATAACTTAGTTCCCTCCTGTAGATAGATATTTTTTTCACTTTCCTTTTTTTTTTGTAAGCGTTTAAGTAATTTTGTAAATTTAATAAACGTACGTGTGTGTTTAGGTCTATGTGTACGTATGTGTCGTTGCACGGCTACATTTGACAACTGACAGCTGTCAATATGACCTCTTATTTTTTAAATCAAATAAGACCAAAGCACGAAACCTGTGGTTTGCCGAAATTAAGTTTCGATTTATTCTTACGAAAAAACAGCAAGTTCAAAAATTGCTATCTACAGGAGAGAGTTGCTCTACGCTATAAGTCTACTATCGATAAAAAATATATAACAATGTTATATATTAGTATAGTATATAGGTCCATGTTACATGGACCATCCCAGAAAACCTAAGGTACTTGCCCAATTGAGAAAGCAATATAAATACGACCTAAACCGACAAAATACGAAGGAAAAACTTTATTCATAATTTATTTAGTGTAACGGTTAGCTTAAAAAAATACAAAATTAGTTAAACGAAATAATTATCTGATTAAGTAAATAAATTTATTGATGGAAGTTTTATTACAATCTCACACAATGAGCTACCGTTTTCGCCACCAGTTGGCGCCACTGTTGACAAAGGTCCTGCCTGAAGTACTTTGGTCAGTTTGTTTACGGGCGTGAAAACAAAATTTACATTTTGAATCATACTTATTTAATGCCCTAATACCGTACCATAAAAATTTCGAGCATGCCACAGTATTGCGTAGTCCCGTTTTGTTAGAAAAAAGGGGAGGAAAAAGGTTTTCGAAAGACGAAACTGTGAAACACAGACATTCATTGCTCCGTAACGCATATTTGTCATAATTAATTTCAGGTATTGCAAAATATTCAGAAAAATATAATTATAAATAAACCCGCATAGCTCACCCAAAAAGAGTGAAATTTGACATTTCGGAGACCTCTCGCTACACTAGCGCCTCTAGCGGCGAATTCATACGCGATAGCCCTCATTATGCGTAGGCCTTAGGCCTTAGAGTATACATTACAGTGGCTGTATGCTCTAAGTGCATAGGTAAACGATATTATTAATTATCTACTGAGTTACTGATTACTGAATTATGAAATAAATAGCACAACAAAACAACATGTGATAAATGCGAATTTACGTTTTAACAGACATCAAAAAAAATCTAAGAACTTACTTTTTATAATTTTTTTAACATAAAACAAGGGTAGAATAAAAAAATGGCAAAACAACTGTACTCACTTTAACTAAATATGTTATGACTAGTTTTAAATTGACTTTTTAGGGTTTTATCCCCATTCGTAATAAATTATAATTTTATAATTATAATTATAACTTAAGTACTTCACTTATAAAATATATTAGCAATAACTACGTCGAAAATATGGTGTATACCTTTGGTTTAGGCGTTGGTGTTTTAATGATATGTCTTGATCTGTTTTTTAGATAAAATTCATATATCGATATAAACGCCTATTTTGTTTAACTTTTAAACATTCGGCAAATACGTTTTTGCAATATCGGTTTCCATTAGGATCTAGTTTTTCCAACAGTTAATTTTATAAATCGTCGGGAATAGAACAAATCTGCGGTACTTAAATTGAACAATTGGGATTGTGTAAAAAATACAAATGATTTTTTTGTATAAAAAGACAATTTTCATAAGAAATTCCAATTAAAACTAAAACTACACATTGTGCAGGCATATACACTGTAAGTACCTTATCAGGTATTTTATTTACATATGGCAGATAAACAGCACTAAATGCGTTAAATTTTTTTATGAGACGAACACTTCGTTTTACACTTTTTTCGTGATTAGGTATCTGTATTTTTTTTAAACGATTAGGAACATTTTTACTGCACAGATATTGCAAAAACGCACTCACACTACAGATCGCAGCCTAGTTAATCAAACCTAACTTATTATACAACAACCAGCGCTGCCAACATAACTAAAAATCGGAGTACGGTACAGCAGTCTGCCCAGCGACATCTAGTGCGACTGGCCGGTAGTAATCTTTCATCTCACCCCATCCTCTAGGGGCAACGTTGTAGTTCGGGCCAAAGACGAGAGGCATTCGAGGACTCTTCGGGGCAGCGTAGACATCGTTTAACTTCGTCGCTGGCAGGGGGATCTCGTGGTTGTTGACGATGATGGTAGGGGGGGAAACAGGGAAAGGCTCCATGGAGGGGAGGGTATGCTTGAGTGCTGATTTTGGATAGGTTTTCTGGTTGCGAAGGCTGGATGGCGGGCGATATTGAGTGTCATGGTTTGGTACCGGAGTTGGCGTTGTACTGAGGTTTGAAGTGTTGCGACCTGAAAGAGATGGATTGTGTTAATTTTTGTAAGGAAACTAAGGTAAGAGATAGCAGCAGTTAAGTTTATCATCCCAGCCTATTTACGTCCCACTGCTGGGCACAGGCCTCCTCTCAGAATGAGAGGGCTTGGGCCATAGTTCCCACGCGGGCCCAGTGCGGATTGGGAACTTCACACGCACCATTGAATTGCTTCTCAGGTTTGTGCAGGTTTCCTCACGATGTTTTCTTTCACCGCAAAGCTCGTGGTAAATTTCAAATGTAATTCCGCACATGAATTTCGAAAAACTCAGAGGTGCGAGCCGGGGTTTGAACCCACGACCCTCTGCTTGAGAGGCGATAGGTCAAACCACTAAGCTACCACGGCTTAAGTTTATAGTAGTAGACTATCGTAATGAAAAGGGCTATGCTTCGGTGAAGAAAGAAATCAATGAGGATCAACCAAAAACTGACCCAAGCACCACGCAGAGCCTAACGAGAGAATGTACTGTGCTCCTTTCCCGGCTTTCCAGCAAATAGCTGAAGGAAGACTCTGTGGGTTCATAAGTCCCCTCCAACCCTCTTATCCCCATAGTAAGCTCCAGGCACGCAGTTTTGTAGTGGGTCTATGCTCGGGGTTTCTCTGCAGGATAGAGTCATAATTTCTGACTCTCTGCGGGATAGAGTCAGAAATGATGATATCCGCATTAGAACTAAGCAGGTAACCGACATAGCCTGAAGAATTGCGAAACTAAAGTGGCAGTGGGCGGGGCACATTGCTCGCAGGACTGATGGCTGATGGGGTCAGAATCAGAAGGTTCTCGAATGGCGTCTGCATATTGGGAGACGTGCTGTCAGTAGGGCTCCAACAAGATGGAGCGACGACCTAGTTATTGATTGCAAAATCGCAGTGGATGCGGAAAGCACAAAACCGGCTTGAGTGGAGAGCAGCCTATGTTCAGCAATGTACGTCTTTCGGCTGACATGATGATGATGAAGCCCCTGGGAGTCGGGAACATGCGGTCGTTTAAAAAGAAACGGAAGCTTAAAAAGAAATGATGAATAAATTTTGGCCTCGGGGGACTCAAGAGTTGGCGGTTACCTCGCGCAAAGAATAGGGATTGCTATTCAAAGAGGTAATGCGGCCTGCGTTCTATGGTCCATGCCAGCGACATCTCTTGACGACGTGTTTGAATTATAATGTAATGATAAATAGGTATTAAGTTAGTTAATAATTATCCTAAAAGCATGCTCACCTCTTCCCTCGTGGACCCATTTGACCGACCGCTTCTTCCGGTTGACGTACATGCTCTGTCCACGGCTCATGTGGTTACTGGAGTCACTCAAGCTCTTGGAGATGGAGCGCGCCAGGTCCATCTGTTCCTTGACTGTTGGGTGCACGCCTGGCACGTAGAATGCTGATGATGCGAAGGTTTTTTCTGAAATTTAATGAATTTTAATTAAGATTAAGTGATTCATAATCAGTAGACTGATGATAAGCGCGTTTTAGAGTGTGGATTCCGGCTAGGCAAAAGAAATGGGGGCAGACCACCTGCTTGATGGTCCGATGACATTGTGGGGACAGCAGGACCGGTATGGAAGAGATAGACAGTCGATCTGGATGGAGAAAGGTTGGAGAGGCGTGCCCAACGGTGGGCGAAAATACGCTCAAGAAGAGACTGATGGTGAAGATGGCAAGTTGTAATTTATAGACGTCTTGTGGCTGATGATGATGTGATGAGGTAATGTAATGGTTTGCAATAACAACAATTTTGATAATTTTCACTTTGAATATGTCGGCGGCTGATTATGAAATTCGCCAGATCATGAAATTCCTTAGGCATATCATGTAACGCCGCCATTTCATGATTTGGCCAGGCAGATCATAAAATTCCAAGGTATATAATGAAACGCTGACATATCGGTTCTGGCACTTTGCCGGCCGCTGCCATGGCACGCTCGCTTCGCTCGCTCGCCTCGTGCGTTGCAATGTGCTATATTCCGTACAAAATGCGAAATCCTTAGAAAAATATTGCTTAATTTTTTCTTAATGGCTACTGAACCCTATTTCGGGCGTGTCCGACAAGATCTTGGTCGGTTTTTTAATTATTAGCGAGAGGTTTTAACGACGCTCAAGGATCGTCATTGTATTGGATGTGGATGGATTTAGACTTACCAAACTTCCGGTCCTTCTTGATGAGATGCTCCTCAGCATCAGGCGCTGGCGTGAAGATCTTGTTCAGGTCCACCTCCTTGTCTCCCAGGATCGGCTTGTTCTCCAGGTCATCCTGGAAGGAAACAATCAATGACGTAAACTACGGCCGTAATCCTTTGCGTACCTACGACTGAAGGGCGGTTTTCTATTTTTTCACGGAAATATTATTCCCAAATGTTTAGTTTCCTGAACTTTTTAATTTCCCACTCAACTCACGATTTTATCTGATACATATACTAATCATATTTTTTTGGAACGTTCGTTTAACAAACCTCTATCACAATGCCTCAATAAAACCATTAGAAAATACACACACGCGCACATCACGCCTGTATTCCCAATCCCAAATGGGGTAGGCAGAGGAAACGTTACCGCTTCGGAGCTGCTTTTAGCAATTTTAGGGTTTGAAGTTTGACAAAATAACCTAACCATAAAAATTCCATTTTTAATACAAGCTTTTTATACTTTTTGTTGACTGTACTTGCATTGTCACCCTTATCTATTCTGTGCCCAAACTACATTTTCATACCAAATTTCAAGTCAATCCGACTACTGGAAGTTGGTTGAATTTAACTTGCAAGATTTGGCTACAGACAGACAGACAGACAGATAACGGGACAAATAACACTAAGACATAAACAATAAAAGCTTGTAATAAAAAGGTATAATAGTGACAGGTTGCTAGCCTGTCGCCTACGGTAGGTATACCAGCTATATCGTCAGTCGCCTCTTACGACATCCACGGAAAATATGGAGAGGTGTAATTCTAACCCAACACCACACGGCTTACAGGAAACACCCGCATATTATAACGCTGCTATCTTCAAATATCTACTAGGTATCTAGGTAGATACATAGCAACAAACTAACACGCGTGGCATGACTTGCAGAAAAGAAATAGACAATCATTATGTTGTAAACATAGATGATAGTGCGCTTAGATTATATACAACACTAGATGGACCGTCGGCGGCACGAAAACGTCCCCAAAAAATATAAGCCAACTGTTGGCTTATAAGTCATTTTCCCCTCCTCAGTCTGCATTGTGACACCGTAGGTGACGTATGCGGAGCGCGCAATACAAAAGTGCCGAAATATGACCAAATGTGCTATAAAAGTGTGCCGCAATTATAAAGGCAGGATTAAAAATCCTAATAACGTGACTTTTCATCGGTAAGTACTCCAGAATCCATAAAATTTCGTAAGAAAAGATTAAATTATTTAGGTTAGAATTGTGTGACATTTTTTATAGGTGATACCAGTTTCCAGTGCAAAATTCCCCACAATTCAGTCAAAATCGTACTGAAAAGTTTGTATTGGGCACAAAGTCGAAATATATCGATTTCACCTAAACAGTTTATAGTTTCGCCATGTCTGTCTGTTTTAGTTTTATTAATTCATTTTTTATTTGATTACATTCGCCATTACTTTTACTAGCGTCTAATTTTCGTCGTGTCGTAATAATTTTCACCCAAAATTTTGGGGGATTTGACATTACGTGGTATCATTTAGCACGCACACAGTGACAACCGTATTGACGTAACTCGAGTGTAAAGACGAAGCTGTCACGTGGTCGCCACGCACACAAACAAGAAAAAGAGTGGACGTTTTCAATCGCATTGTTTCTTACTGAGGCTCGGTCTAGTGTTGTATATAGTCTAAGATAGTGCGATATATAACATTCCGCTTCGTTTGAACAAGTCGAGACAGGTCTGCACTGTATCGTCCAAGTCTGACGTCGGAAATATCTATGCACCTGTGGACCGATTTATGAAACCACAACACTTGTGTTCACATCACCAAGACCTAGGCAAGCCTTCATATTAGTTGGCTGGAAGTGTCGACAGGATGGTCAAATTCTATTGAAATAGAGTAGTAGTACATACATAATGTAGATTTCAAGCCGTAATTCGCATGGCAACTATCCTCAACTACTCTGATTCTGAGAGGAAACCTTTGGCACGGGACATACATTGCCGAAAATGATGATAATGATCATTTATAAGAAACTAACGATGAAATAGCATTATGCTTCGAGAAAATAATTGTTACGCAAGTTTATAAAATCAATTTTCTCAAACATGCTATGTAATGTTTATGTTGCATTCCTTAAAACAGGCATCAAAATATACTGTTTACTGTCGAGCTAGCACGCCCTTTTTTTTATTCGACTGGATGGCAAACGAGCAGGGTCTCTTGATGATAAGAGATCATCACCGCCCATAAATATCTGCTACCCCAGGGGTATTGCAGATGCCTTGCCAATGCCAAGAGGGCGATGTGACTATTCTTCTTTTTTGATTCCTTTTAGATTATAATCACATCAACAGGTCCATACATAATACGTGTAATAATTACGTGTGGCCACTTTAGGGTGTATTAAAGGTTTAGAAAATTGTCAGATTCTATTGAAATGTAGTTCATGTAGATTTCAACCCGCAATTTACCCGCATGCCGTTGAGTTGTTTCACAGGTGTATGCAAGTTCCCTCAAGATGTTTTCCTTCACATTTTCTTAAATTTTCTTAAATTTTTAGGCTTAAACATAATTTGATAATTGATTTGAATTTTGTGTCTGTTTGATCGGTTATATTTTTTGATATTAGGTATATGGTCCATAATTAATATCATCGTGACGCTGCTCTTTTTATTATCTGCTCGTTTTATTACGACTGGATTATAAATTATAATATTTCACAATGTTTAGTTAAAAACAAAGGAAAACAAGAGTCATTGTTACAAGTCAGAAAGTTTTATGCGCATTGATAACCATTAAACACAAGTTAATGCGCAGAAATTGATTGCTAAAAACAAAGTGCAAGCAAAAATGATGTAGGTATGTACTTAATGCATACTTTATAACAAATAGTGCAAGTTCCACCAAGCAGTTAGTAGTGCAAGTTAGCCATGTTCTCTGTAAATAAATAAATTATCATTATCATTATCATTATCATTATCATTATCATTATCATTATCATTATCATTATCGTTTTAGCATTTCGGCACTCGATTAACCACTTCATGAGAACCCTGCCACAAACAGATCTTTTAGACGGGGTATTCCTTTTATAATAATTTTCAATGTTATGGTTAAGATAGGTATCTTAGGTTAGTTCTTTTTTAAGTATGTAAACTTATAATTGTACATAATGCAGTTTATTAATAAAAATAATAATTTTCAATGTTTATATTTGGTTAAGATATCTTAGATTAGTTCTTTTTTAAGTATGTAAACTTATAATTGTACATACTTAATACAATTTATTAATAAAAATACCACTTCCAATTCAGTCGCCTTTCAGCCTCGCAATGTATAACAACTTGGCCATCTGTCTTTTCGCTGAAATATTATTCCCAAATGTTTAATTTCCCAACTCATGATTTTCTCGGAAGCCATATTTCTGACGGAGCTTTCATAAAACAAACCTACTTTAAATCACTGTGTTCTATAAAACCAAGACAACACATTGAGAAAAAATTTTACTATCGGAGGAAATTGAGGGTTGGGAAATAAAACAGTTTGGCAATTGGCAAATTAAACATTTGGGAATAATCTTTGGGGTGCATCTTGCATTTCCCTTTTTCGCAGGTGGGCGTTTATGAAATTTTGGAAAAAATATAGTTTTTCCTACTCAGAATCAAGTGCGCAATCGATTCTGATACCTAGTTTAAAAAAAATGACAGTTTTTTGACGTTTTTTTTCCCTATGGGCATGACAAAACTGACTCATAAAATTTTGTATGAAAAACTGGGGACATTTTTTTATACGATCGGAATCGATTGTGCTCTTACTTAATTCTAAACTCAGTTTATTCATTAATTTAATTTTTAAATTAATTATTAAATGAGTTTTGTAAACGATTCGTGCGATGAAATATAATTATTGAAAGAGAGGGGAAACAGAAAATGATAGAAAACTCACAAACTTATTAAAAAAAAAACCCTTTGAAATTTTCTAAAATGCTGGTAATATTTACAAATGTAACTAATGATTGAATTGCCACTCCATTAGGGGTCGTCCATTGTTTTAATCACGCGACATTCGAAAGGGGTTCCGCTATAATCGCCAATAATCAGAATTTGTTGGAAATGTCACAATATTAATCACCCGCAACTGGTATAATAAAATGTAAGCATGGATCTGTTAGAATTGATAATGTGATTTTATAAATATTTATACGCCATACTATGGCAAAACAAGGAATGGAACCTATGTTATGTGAGACCTATTTATACCCTTGTTTATCCAAATAAAAATATTTGAATTTGAATTAGACTTATTTTAAAAATATTTGGGGTTTTTTGAACTAAACCGCTTGTACAGTCGAGGGCAAAAATATCCACAAATATATAGCGTCATAATTACACAAAGGTGCACATTTGTGACATTTGGTCACGTACACATATTTATAACCTTGACTGTAAGCTGTTAAACAGATAACTATATTGGGAAAATATTTACAAAACGTTAAAAAAAACTTGTGATATTCGATGGAGGGGAGGATGAGGGTAATCAAAAATCTCACAAGGACCAAGGAGCAGGCGAAGGACTTAAAAGACTTCACGTGATTAATGGACGCCCCTTTAGACGCTACGTATACACACAGTCAGACAGCCTTACTGTAAAATCAAGTGGAGGTAACGGGGGCAACTGTGGCAACACCGGCACAACAGTGTTGTCTCTCGCGAATTCTCCGTCGTTCTGTATAAATAAAATATATACATAAACATTATAGTTTAAAATATATACATAAACATTATAGTTTAAAATATATACATAAACATTATAGTTTTTAGAGTAATTAAAATCAATTCACGCTTTTTCCTTAAAGTATAAAATTTCAATAAAACAAGAACTATTATTAAGTATATTTTATTTCAGAATATTCATAGTCATTATAAGGGTCAATAAAACGGTTTCGACTGTAATTTTTAAATCCCTCTAGGTTTTTATGTATTTAGCATCCAGTAGGTACAGTCAGCGGCAAAAATAGCTAAAATGCCGAAGATACATATGGCGCAAAAGATGTGCTTAGTGGCGAGTTTTTCTAAAGATATAGATAGTGTATGAGAGTGGAAGTGAATGATTACACACACAGCTACAACATGTCGTGTAAAGACAACAGGATTTTGACGTTTACTCATTAATTTCATTCATTCTCCTTTGTACAATCAGTCCTATTTTGCTGTGTGTCTAATCTTAGGGCCCGAATTTTGAGTGCGGCTTTTGACAGATTGTAGGAGTGAGCATCGCTTTTTATTGATGTTATCGACAAATCGATAGTTTTATTTATTTATGTTGTAATTTTAATATATATAATTTTAAATATCTTTTTGCTTGGAATATTGTTATAAAATACTTTTTACTTTACTTTTGTATTGGCTAAGGTATTTATTTTATCAAAGGGTAGGCAAACAAGCTACGTAACGTTAAGCGGTCTCAGAGGAATCTTTCTCAAGTTATCCATCCATTCTAATATTATAAAAGCGAATATGTGTGTGTTTGTATGTTTGTGTGTATGTTTTTCCGTCTTTCACGTCGGTACGGAGCGACGGAGCGACGTGATTTTTGGCATAGAGATAGTTTAATGGCCAGCGAATGACATAGGCTACTTTTTATCCCGGAAAAATGCACAGTTCCCGAGGGAACAGCGCGCAATAACAGAATTCCACGCGGACGAAACAAAAGCTAGTAATAAATAAGACACCTGATTATTCAAAAAGTCCTACATTGACAATAATTGAACAAATAATTCCTTTGCTCAATTATAATTACTTAAAAAAAATTAGATTGTTCATCCAATTTTGAGTTTTACTCGGTTCACACTAAAGTTCAAAGTTGCTTAATACATATTTAATTTTTGACGTTTGGTGCGGTATGACAGCAGTTTTGGCGCGAATCCAACGCGGGTTGCCAAGCCGCCATACTGATTTACAAGCAACAACAATCTCTTATTCCCAGAATTCAGGCCAATACGTCTGTTTTCTAATAGATTTCGACTTGGAAATGAAAAACAAATATGTAGTGAAACGGTCTGTACCCTTATTGTAAGTTTTCGGTTCCAAAATACGACTTGATCGCGTTCGCGTTAATATCTCAATTTGTATGGAAACACGAACATCGCAAAAGTTCCGCTAGAGGCGCTAGGTCGCGAACGCGATCGAGGCGTATTTTGTAACCGAAAACTTACACTAAGGGTACTGATTGTAAAACGCACTTTTCAGAAAGGTGTCCTTCCTTCAAAACTGTACACACACATAATATTATTATACATTTGCCCAATAATATTTTTTGAAAAACTTATATGCACACATGGACCTGGTTTCCTTCTAAACAGCGCGTCTAGATGGCGTCTAGCGAGGCCGTCCCATGATGTAGCAACAAAATTACAATCTATAGGTACGGAATTTTTGTGACTGACCTATAGTTTGTTGCAGTTTTTTATTAGCAATGCAATGTGTTAGTTTTAGCAATGGCGTAGCTAGGTGGACAAAGACCCCGGGGGCATGGAGAAATAATCGGACCCTCTCTCGCCCCTCTTTCTACGTAGCTTGAACTTATATGGGTCTTCAAAACATTTAAAAAAAATCACAAGCTCACAAGATTTTTTTTCTTTTATGCTCCTCTCTTTTCAAAGCTTCGGTTAGAGGGCCCTTGAAATAAAATATCAATCTTATCACGTAATTTATCGAAGTCCTCTTTCTTATCTCTTTCCCTCTAAATATAAAATGATTTAACGACTAGTGATCCGCCCCGGTTTCGCACGGGCAAGATTTTTTAAAAAGAATCAAGGGCACTTTTCACACAAATTTTTTCAGCTCTAGGTATTTACCAAAAACTAGGTATAAACCCGCACGGAGCCAGTGCGCGTTGTCGATGCATTTTTGAGTAGGTAATATCTTTTTAATGGAATGTCCGATTTGATTTGAGGTACCTAGTTGAATTTTATTATTAGGGGGCGTCCATAAATTACGTGAGGTGTTTTTTTTTAATTTTCTGTCCCTCTCTCCCCCCCTGGTGAGATGTCGTGAGATTTTATTCAACCCCCTCCCCCATCCCAAAATCTCACGCGAGATTTTTCAAAATGTAGGTTTCTTACGTAAACGCGTTGGATTGTTATTGTAAAAAGAAAAAAAAAAGTGAATGATCTTAATCGTATTACGATTACGCTTAAGATTAAATCTTAAGTATGTACAATCTGGATTAAATGGACCAAAATAGTATTTTTTTTAAATTTCAATCAGAAAATAAATTGCGTGATATTTGCCGAGACCCCCCCCCTCTCTCCAACGTAAGATTAGATAAGATTTGACTCGACTCTCTCACCCCCTTAAACATCTCACGTAATTTATGGACGCCCCCTTACCTATTATATTTTTGACGATTTTAATTTTATACTTTTACACGAGTTTTACCCCCTGTTTCACCATCCATTCATTAAATTTATTTGACGGGTAAATAAATTTAATCATGCGAATGCGAATACAAATATTCGCGACATCCCTAATTGGCACAAACAATCAATAAATAATCTTCACATCAATGGCGCCAAAAGTCAAAGTCAAAATTATTGCCTTCCATTGCTGAAATGGCTTCATTCTTGGCAGTGGGTCGTTGTAAGAAGTGCGGGTTCGATGCCCGACTGAGCGATCCTATTTCTAGCTAGGTCACTCAAGAGTTTAAAAATGGATGAATGTTGCTAAGTCAATCCAGACATGGTCCAGTTAAATCTAGGCATGCTTCTTATTCAAAAACCTAACCTAATCAATAAAAAGTTGGAACACCCCCGACATTGTTACTTCAAAGTTCAATATCTTAAAAACGGCTGAACCGACTTTGATAAAACATATCTAAGAATCATCGCTGGAAAACGTGCTTTCTATTAAAAATAACTGCATTCAAATCGGTCCACCCGTTTAAGAGCTACTGTGCTATAGACAGACAACAGACACACATAGCGGTCAAACTTATAACACCCCTCTTTTTGCGTCGGGGGTTTTAAGGCTTTTTAAAGCCTGCTCTTACCTTTAGTCGCTAGAGACGGCGGTTAGTTTGTCCGACACTTCTTTCATAAACTTTAAAAAAAAAACGTTTAAATTAAAAATTAACGTTTAAATTTTCTAAATTCGACACCTGTTCGATTTACGTCAAGCAGCCATTCTATTAAGGGCCTCCTAGCTGAACAGATACCTGTTTTTTATCCTAGATCCTGTAAATTTCTTAAAACTCCTTAACTAGCTATACGAAGGAAGGTTTATTACGTTATCCAGTTTCAAATAATTGTGCAGTGCATTTGTGAAGTTCCTTAAGATCATTATCTTGTAATACTGCTGGATTTTGTACCTATTATTGAATTGTATAAAATAAAGAACTGGGCACGGAAACGTGCCCTTTTGTCATTATCCATACTTCCATACTAATATATACGCGAAACTGTGTTTGTATGTTTGTCCGTCTTTCACGCCGTAACGGAGCGACGGATCGACGTGATTTTTGGCATAGAGATAGTTTATGGGCCCAAGAGTGACATAGGCCATTATCCCGGAAAAATGCACAGTTCCCGAGGGAACAGCGCGCGATAACCGAATACCACGCGGGCAGAGCTGCGGGCAAAAGCTAGTCTTAAATAAATATTACTTGTCTGCCCTGTTCCTGTCTTGTTCATTCCACCATTAACTTCCCCGGTCACAACCCCGTGACAATTTATCAAAATAAATACAAATTTTGAACCGATTTTTGACACGATCCGATTATTGTGAGATCGATACAAGAGCATGCGATTCGATCCGTGGATCATTTCAGAGGTTTACGATCCATTACGATTCAAAAGATCGATCCAAAGTGCAAAATCGTGCACCTTATTTCGCGCCCTCTGATTGCTACAGTTAGACATCTTCCAGCTGATGATGATGATGATGATCTTCAATAAAACAGAGGCCTTATTGCCTAACGTTTCTGACACTCGCAATCGCAATAAAATTACAGCTTTTGTATGTGAATTATGTCATTTGATTGCGATCTCGAGTGTCAAAAACATTAGGCAATACGGCCTCAGAGGCCGTATTGCCTAATGTTTCTGACACTCGCGATCGCAATCAAATGACGTATTTCGCATACAAAAACTGTCAATTCATTGCGATCGCGACTGTCAGAAACGTTAGGCAATAAGGCCTCAGGTCGTGTCAAGTTTGTGACTTTATAAAATAGCGGTTACATGGATGACACGACTGTTCACAGGCTGTAATACATTATAGGTCCTAAATGTAAGATCATAGAGGCTTAATGACTCGAAGTCACTTATCGTTGTTGTTACTTATTTACTGTTTGATTTTTTATCTCTTGTAATGAGACTAGTGCTTATTAAAATGGTTGTCGGGTTCCGTTTGGGAAGTTTTCCGTTTCAAGTCAAGCCAAGTAAAGTAAACGTGGGCCAATCAACTATTTTACCAACACTTTGGGCGTCTCCTGCGTTACTAAAATTGTCTCCTGCGTTACCAAAAAAAACGTACTTCCAACAAGATATTTCACGGTTTTATAGATTGAACTTACGTAGGATGGCGTGTATTCATGTACACCATTTATTACATTACAGAAAAAACATGTTTACTTACAAAAATCTGCAATTGTTTGAAAAATGTCGCGGACAGATTAGTGTGGGTAAAAGAGTTGATTGGCCCACGTACGAGTGCTCGTCACTGTCCCAGTAGTTGGCATTTTTAACCTTCATCATCCCAGCCTATATACGTCTCACTGCTGGGCACAGGCCTCCTCTCAGAATGAGAGGGCTTGGGCCATAGTTCCCACGCGGGCCCAGTGCGGTTTGGGAACTTCACACGCACCATTGGATTGCTTCGCAGGTTTATGCAGGTTTCCCCACGATGTTTTCCTTCACCGCAAAGCTCGTGGTAAATTTCACATGAGTTTCGAAAAAGTCAGAGGTGCGAGCCGGGGTTTGAACCCACGACCCTCTACTTGAGAGGCGATAGGTCAAACCACTAGGCCACCAGGCCACCACGGCTTCCGTGACATTTACAAGTGTTATAAAATGTGTTATAATACTTTAAAAAATTTATTATAATTATTCTACCAAGGAACTCTAATGACGATAAAACCTTGTCATGGACCGATAATAGAATAAGTAGCATCAACAATTGATAATCGAATGAATATACCTTATTTGTTGCATCTTAGGGTCTATCCAGGGAACAACGAAAAAAACTGTTTTGAAATTATAGATTATTAATGGAAATTTTACAGTTACACACTGTGGTGCAATTATAAATGATTGGAAAATCATCATTAGTAGTATATTTTATTTATCAACTAGCTGTAGCCCGTGGCTTTGCCCCCGTTCCAGTTTTTTATTTTATTTTGTTATGCACGAATATGCCGTATACCGTTAAGACCAAAGGCAAGTTCTATAAAACAGCTGTGAAGTCATCTATGGAGAGTATAGTATAGGTATTGCAGGTGGTAGGACTTTTTGCAAGGTGCTTGCTACCACCATCTTGCTCGCTAATCCTGTTGTGTTTCAGCGTGGAGAGTAAGACAACCGGTGAAATTACTAGCGCTTGAATGAATGAAAAAGTATTTATTTGTCATCAATCTTACATTGTTTTTGTACATAGCCCTGCAAAACTGTTTGCACAGTTTGGCTGCAGGATACAGCCTCTATTAGAACATAAAAGAATGTAATCTTATTACATAATTGTTTATTGGTAAGTAATTATTGTTACAACTGTGTCTTATGGAAGAGTTTCTATTAGGTAATTTTTGAGTATCATATTAAATTTATTTTTGTTAGTTTCTAGGCGGATTTTGAGACCCATCTTAGGCCTCTAGGTTAGCAATGCATCTGCAATACCCCTGGTGTTGCAGATTTTAATGGGCGGTGGTGATCTCTTATGATCAGGAGACCCACTTGCTCGTTTGCCATCCAGTCGAATAAAAAATGGTGTACGGCGCTGAACGCTGGACGATCAAAAAAAGCCATGAACATACACTCCTCGTCAATGGGATGAAGATGCTGAGGGCGGCAGGTGTAACGAGACTCGGTAAAGTGCTAACGAACACATCAGAGGAATGAGAAAAGAATTTCCTTGTTAAGCTTATGCAAAATATTCGTGTTCATGCAGTTCCTCCACCTCCACACTGTAAGAACACATACAAATTATACAAACCCATCTATCACCACCACCACATCACACTGACACGTTTCGAACTTAACCAGAGCTCATCTTCAGAGTCAGTAGCTTATTTATTTAGTTACTAAAGCGAAAATAAGTTTGTTTGCTTTTTCCGCTTTCACGCCTAGGCTTAACCTTAACTTATTAGCTTTACCTTAACTACTAAACCGATTTTCCATGCAATTTTGCGCAGGTACCGGTATCCTTTCATTTCGCAAAAAAATACATTATAATATTTACTAATCTTACTTATCTACGTGTATTTTCCAAAATATATATCATACGTAATGAATGACTGGTCCGAGCGATAACAAAAAGCTACAAGCGTCGGTAAACACTATAAAAAGCGAGCATCCTATTCACGCAGTTAATTCGCCGCATGGACCTGTCCAGACAAGTCGCTGTAACTTCAACTACTTAAAATAAAAGAGGTTCTACTTATTCCAAAAATGTACGAGATAATTCTATTAGTCACCGTTCTCACTCTCTCATTCATCTATCTGCGGGGACGATACAATGAAGCTTATTGGAAGAAACGTGGTGTGGCGTTCTACGACAAGAACAAAGTCCTCGGAGTGTTCTGGGACTTCTTGGTGAGTGAGAAAGCGATGTTCGAAGTATTCAGCGATCTATATAATAAATACGAGAATGAACCGGCAGTTGGAATCGGTTCACTCGTAACGCCGACGCTGTACGTCCTTGACCCTCAGAATATCCAACACATAGTGCAGGCTGATTTCCACTCGTTTAGTTACAGTGGTCTCTCGTATAATGAAGCCGACCTGCTTGCTGATAATGTTCTCTTCATGAACGGGCCAAGATGGAAGCTGATGAGACAGAAAATGACACCGCTCTTCACGGCCGCGAAGCTAAAAAACATGTACTATATCATGGACAGAAGCGCTCAGGACTTCGTGGAGCATTTAAGAGAAAACCCTCGCAAATTAAAAGGCAATGGCTACGAGACGGTAAACCAATTCTGTAGTGCTGCCATTGCCGCTGCAGTATTCGGAATAGGGACAGAGTCTACATTCAAGTCTCCGTTCCTAGAAATGGCCAGGAATGCAGTACAATTAAATTGGAAGACTAATTTTAAGTTTGCCATTTCTAGGGTGAGCCCGCAACTAAGCAAATTGTTAGGGATAAAGTTCTTTAAAGATCAGGAAGAGTTCTTCATCGGTGCTATTAAACAAGTTTTGAGAGCTCGTGAAAATGAGAATGTTAAGAAACATGATTTCGCTGATATCTGCTTGAGCCTCCAGAAGACGGGCACTATGAGGGATCCGGAAACTGGTCAGGAGATGGAGCCGACAGACGAGCTCTTGGCGGCCCAGGGTTTCTTCTTCTTCATCGCTGGAGTCGAGCCAGCTGCAAGTGCCATGTTCGGCGCCTTGACTGAATTAGGAAAACGTCCTGACTTACTCAAGAAACTGCAGAAAGAAATAGACGAAACCGTCGAAAAAAATAATGGAAGAATCACATACGATGTCGTTTCTGAAATGAAGTACTTGGACCAAGTAATGAGCGAAGCATTGAGGCTGCACACTCCAGTGGGTTTCCTCAGCAGACAGTGTACGAACGACTCTGTTCTTCCGGTGGGTAAAATCAGAGTTTCCAAAGGTACAAAGTTATTTATTCCCATTTTTGATCTGCACTTAAATCCAAAATACTTCCCTGACCCCGAAGTGTTTGAACCTGAGAGGTTTTCTCCTGAGAATAGGGGGAAGAGTGAAATAGCGTATTTGCCTTTTGGGAGGGGAGGACGAGTGTGTATTGGCATGAGATATGCAAAACTGCAAATTATGGCTGGCTTGCTGCACTTGCTGAGAAACTATGATGTGGTGTCGACTGTGGACAAAAATTCTAGAAAATATGCTAAAGGACAATTCCAAGTGCGAAGAATCGATACTGATGTCGAGTTTATTCCTAGGAATCTGTAATTTAAATGTTTCATGAACTTTTGTCGAAATCTCTACGCATTTATTGTAATTACTTACGATTAGATATTTAATGAAATAAACCCGGTTAACTCACGTCTTATATCGAGTTTAGCCAGACATGTTGTACCTACGTGGATGAGTGACTGGCTAACCGGATAGGGTTCATTTTATTAAATTTAGTAAGTAGTTCATATTCAAAAACGATTATAGAGTTCAAAAGATGAGTTTTAATAAAATATAAAATAAAATTTTAATTATGGATGTAATTTATACTGGGTGATTTCGGGGTCATGAGCAGGAGTGAAAGGGGTGATGGGGACATTCACACTGAGCAACTTTTACTATTGGAGTATGGGACCAGCCACGAAATGGCAAAAAAAATCTGCTACCCCATACATTTCGGATATTTAGCGATCGATTATTTCTTGATTAGATGGTTTTTTTTTTCGCGATTTCGTGGCTGGTCCCATAGTAAAAGTTGCTCTGTGTGAATGTCCCCATCACCCCTTTCACTCCTGCTCATGACCCCGAAATCACCCAGTATAAATTACATCCATAATTAAAATTTTATTTTATATTTTTACGTTTACAAAGACTAGGTGAAAAAAATCGCCAAATTTTGTCGTATTGTAAGTATGTGTAAAGTCACCTGCTTTTCGTAAAGGTTGCCTAGAGGACATCGCTCTGAAGCGCTAAAGCCGCGCCAATAGCTTGCCTTGGAAATCTCTAAGGTAACTCTGTTTTCTGTACCTACTGCTTACTATATTATGGTGTTCACAATACAGAGTCATTGTACTCTATTGTTTTGATATTCTAACTTCTTACAAAAGAAGTCACAAAACAGTGTAAGTACAACTTAGTACTTAGGTCAAAGTATTTATTATGTTTGAAGAGGTTTGAGTTTAATAAAATTATAGGAAATAAAGTACTTAACTAATTAGTTACATTAACTAAAATAATGTTTCATAATACGTAAGTACTTAATAGGTCAAAGTATATTATGTTTGAAGAGGTTTGAGGATAATAAAATTATAAATAAAGTAACTAATTAGTTACATTAACTAAAATAATATTTCAAAATAAACATTGATGTATAGAAATGCAGCTTTTTAACTGTTTGTTGTAAAATCACGTCTGTAAAAGTATGTAAGTATAAATAATGTAATGTATACGAGTATCGTCAAAATTCCGTGAATGGTCTCTTACGGCTCGTTTGAAGTAATTATATATGTAATTTTTATTGTTCAAGATAAATAAGTAAATAAATAATCGGTTAACCGATCATGGTCAGAACCCTTTTTTCAGTGGTGCCCAACCTGTCGTACCTCGTTCGTACACTATAAGGACTTTAATTGACAAGATTTCATTTTTTCAACACCTGTAAATTACTACAGGAATCGAAAGAGTAGTGCCTCCTGAGCATGGGAAAATATTTATTATGATTATTTCTCCATATTTAAAAAAATACAGAAAAAATAAAAATATATCTTAATTTGCTAATACTACGACAGAATAGATATGTTTCCTTTGCCTTTTTCATCAGAAAAAGGAGCTGTCATAATTTTGACAACGTATACGTCAGATTTACGCATGATTTACGTGACCTTTTTTTTTAATAGAAACTAAACAAAAGTAATGGATCTATTGTATGATAGCTTTGGAGTTATGCCCTTTTAGAATAAGCACATCTTAAAATAGGGAAATCTTTCACAATAGGAAACACCACAATAGGGAAATCTTTCTCCAGCCGGATGTGTCTATTAACATTATTGGCAAACATACAATCAAATTTAGCGTTAGGTACATACAGTTACTATTTTTATCTTTTGTAACGAAAAAGTAATTTAGGTACTTAACTAGAAAATTTTAATAAAACAAAATAAACATGAGTGTCAAATTTGTTTTTTTTTTTCAAGAATGTGAAAAACATTTTTTTTTTATTTACCTCACTAAACTCGGGGCCATAATTCGAGAGACAACTTTGACAATTCATTGTGCACAAGTGTTGCCACAGACAGGGTAGTGCTGTTCGTGTCGATATTAAAAAATATCACGGCATTGGCTTCTATCGATATTTATCCATTATTTATGGTGACAATACCAAATTAGTTTAATAATTTACTTTGCAGTGTAAGATCATTGAAAAAAGTGCAAATACAAACCAACGACAATTATTTCTTTTATTGTGATTGGCCTCACCTTAAATCCGCTTTATTTATTTTATATACACATGATGTGATTGTTGTCACCAAGGGCGCTAACAAGTAATAATTTCATCATTACCTTCACAAAAGGCGCCATTTTGTCAACGATAATGTAGCGATTGGCGGGGGCAGGGGGACTACTACGAAATTCGAAGTTTTTATCGTACCGTCCCTCTCACTTTCATTTTAAATAATATTAACGCCAGCAGGATAGCAAGATACGGAGTTCGAATTTTACACTTCGTAGTATATAGGGCCAAGGGCGGGGGCCGGTGCGGGGCATTCGTCGATTTTTCACTTTGAATCGTAATGGATCGTAAACCTCAGCAGGGCCACTATGAAACTCAAAACTCGAAGTTCGTGTCGTGCGGTCCCTCTTACCCTTTTATACTATTTAATACGAGAGCGAGAGGGACGGTACGATATGAACTTCGATTTTCGAACTTCGGAGTAGGCCCTCTGAAACGATTCACGGATCGGATCGTATGCTCTTGAATCTTTCTCACAAAAATCGTATCAAAAATTGATTTGAAATTTGTATTTATTTTGACAATTTGAATATAAGATCTGACCACACATTGGATTTAATCGTTAGAGCCATCGCTTTAATCACAATAAAATTAAATTATTATTAACACAGGACGATACTTACAGCATCATCATTATCATCCCAGCCTATATACGTCCCACTGCTGGGCACAGGCCTCCTTACAGCATAAAAAATGTAAAATAAATACAATTTAGCTGTGTATGTCTTTTTTTAACTATCCGCATCCTGTTTCATTATTTTTATGTATCTATTTGCTTTATTGCGGCATCCGTTTATAATCGATTTGTCTTCATTAAGATAGTAAATATTCAATACTTGCTTATTATATCATAACAAATTAATAAATTGTCTGTAAATACGATTCACTTTATTTCCGAATCGAATCGGTTGAAGATTATATTGAACTGAATAGATTAAAAAATCGCTACATCGTATCCATCGCTAAATCAATCTTCATAAAAATCGAATCGTAACGTGCATCCCTAATTCGTGTAACAAACTTTTGTAACCCATTCGGCTTCCATTTCCCGGAGTGTTTGAATGTCTTTCGTGGTTTTCTGCATCTCTCGCTCACTGTGCGCATTTTATCTGTTACGTTTTTGTTTTGTTTGGTTAAATTTTCGTTGTGTTATATCTTTGTTACTTTGAATTGGTACAAAAAATCCCTCTTAGCAAACCATTTAGTCGAATCGACAATGAATATCGATATCGGCTACATCACTATTTAATTTCGTCGAACCCTGGTAACCCTTTACCTGTCATTGACTTGTCAAAGTTGTCTCTCGAATTATGGCCCCGAGTATAGGTGACCAGCTTTTTGTTTTTAATTTGTTAATACACTACTTAATGATTTATGGTAAGTATTCAAATAAAAAATATTGTAGTGTTGTGTCAATACAAAACTGACATTAGAGATGGACAAGTCTTTTCTTTTCTAGTTGTTCTTCTCAGGTTTGTGCAAGTTTTCACGATATTTTCTTTCACCATAAAGTTCATAGCACGAAAACAAGTTTGGGAAACTCAGGACTAGATCTCAAGACGTTTATCATGAGTTCAAGCCCTTGACACGACAAATATTGATAGTAGGTAGGTTTGCCAGGCGTCCGGATAAAGTCGGACATAGGCTTTTTCAATGCTTGTCCGGCCCAATTAACCGGTGTCCGGCCTGTCTGGCTTTTGTTAGGCTTTTTACAACTGACCAGTGACTATAGGTTTATATAAAAATAAAAATGATAATAACCGTAGATATAGGAACAAATTTTATGTCACATACACCGTGTTTGTGTTGATTTCCGTTCAATTCGACACGTTGCTCGGTACATTAACAGAAACTACCTGGTATATTGATTTTTGTTAAAATGGAAAAAAATTTTTTTTTTGTTATTCATAATAAATCAATATTAAAGTGTAAAAGGTCCCTTAGAGTTACACAAAAGTTAGTGTCAGTTATGAAAAAGTTTAAATTTCATTCATGACAGCACATGCCAATAGCTATGAACGAAAACCTCTTTACTGACGAAATTTAAAAGATAAATAATAATATGACGTAATAAAGCGTAAATAAAAACACTGGTTCAGCCATTAAATTTAATTAATGAATATCTCAAAAAAAGTAAGAGTTAAGACACTAGTTTCTTCGAGAAATTTACTCTATTTGACCTGAATAATCTTTCTTTAAAGTTAACGGAAATGAACACAAACACGGTGTATACTAGGATACAAAATCCCTACTTAATGTTATAAATGCAAAAGTAACTCAGTCTTCTGTCGGTCTGTCTGTCGGTCTGCCTGCCTGTTACTTCTTCACGCTTAAACCACTGAAAAAATTTAGATGAAATTTGGTATTGAGTACGTTGGGAGGGGGGGATGGGGGCTTCTTCTTCTTCTTCTTCTTCTTCTTTTCAGCATATATTCGTCCACTGCTGGACATATGCCTCTTCCATGGATTTCCATGTTGACCTAGATGCGGCAAATCTGGTCCAAGTTGGTCTTGCTGTCTTACGGATATCATCCGCCCATCTCGTTGGTGGTCTTCCTACGCTTCGGCTTCCAGTTCGGGGTCTCCAGTGTAGCGTTTTCTGGCTCCATCTATCATCCCCCGCGTGACAAACGTGACCGGCCCATTGCCATTTAAGTTGCGCCACTCTCCTACCGATGTCGGTAACTTTGGTTCGTTGGCGAATGTACACGTTCCTTATCTTGTCCCGCAGGGAGATACCCAGCATTGCGCGTTCCATCGCTCTTTGCGCTACCTTGAGACGGTGTATCATCCCTACGGTAAGCGTCCACGTCTCGCAAGCGTACGTCATCACTGGCAGTACGCATTGGTTGTACACTCTTGTTTTTAGTGTTTGTGGTATCCTAGACCTGAAAACGTCGTCAAGCTTGCCAAAAGCTCCCCATCCGAGCTGTATGCGTCTATCAATTTCGGCGTCCAGAAGAGGCTTCTCCAGTGTTACTTTTTGCCCCAAGTACACGTAGTCTCTGACTTTTTCGATCGTTTCGCCTTCCAATGAAATACATCCCTCGTTGGTGGTGCTCATCCACTTTGTCTTTTCCATGTTCATTTTTAGGCCCACTCGCAGAGACGCCTGGCTTAAGTCGTTGAGCATTTTGTTAAGATCTTCCGGTGTCTCCGCGAGTAAAACAATATCGTCTGCGAAACGTAGATGGTTCAGAAACTGTCCGTCGATGTTTATACCGATATTATTCCAGTGCAGAGTTTTGAAAACATCTTCAAGTGCGCTTGTGAATAACTTTGGGGATATAACATCCCCTTGGCGTACTCCTCTTTTCAGAGGTATAGTTGTTGAAGCTCCTTGAATTTGCACTGTCATAGTCGCTGTGCGATACAGGTTTTTTAGCAGCTGGATATATCTATAATCGATACGACATCTTTTGAGTGAGTTGAAGACAGCCCAGTGCTCCACCGAATCAAACGCTTTTTCATAGTCCACGAAGGCAAGGTATAGTTTTGTATTGTATTCTTGGGATTTCTGAATCACTTGCCTTAACGTGAATATATGATCGATCGTGCTATATCCACTCCTGAAGCCCGCTTGCTCTCTGGGTTGGCATTCGTCAAGTCGTCTCGTTATCCGTGACGTGATGACACGTGAAAATACTTTATAGACTTGACTTAATAGCGCAATGGGTCGATAATTTTGAAGCCTTGTCTTGGCACCTTTTTTGTGAAAGAGAACAACCACACTATCTTGCCATTTATTTGGCAGTTCCCCGGTGAACAGTGCCTCATTGAACATCCATCGAAGTTCTTTCAGAATTGGGCGTCCACCCGCCTTAAGCAGTTCCGTAGTTATGCCGTCTTCTCCAGGGGCTTTGTACTGCTTGAGTTGTTTTAAGGCCTGTCTAACTTCATAGGTGCTGATTTCTGGGATATCCTCAGTATAGTGTCTTGTTAGAGGTGCACGTCTATCCCGAGAATCGTCAGTGCTGTGTTCGCTGGTACCGGTGTTATACAGCGCTCCATAGAATTTTGAAATCACATCCAGCATTCCCGAAGTTTCTGTGATCACTTCTCCTTTATCGTTTTCCAATTTATTAAGCTGGCTCCTTCCATTATTTGTGGATCTGCTAAAAACCTGCTGAAGGGATGGGGGCTAGTCCTTCATAATTGGGGCGTCCGGCCAAACCGTCTCGTCTGTCCGGCTATTACGTTTGAGGACCTGGCAACAGTGGCAACCCTAATAGTAGGAAATATAACACTATTGGCTCATTACTTATCATATCATAAGTCCTCAATCTTTTGAGCCGGAAGAGCCAAAAGTTATTTTTAAATAAACCTTTGGTAATGTCCCACTGCTGGGTAAAGGGCTCTTCCTTGGATTTTCAACTCGCCGTCTGTATTTATGTCTAACTAGTCGCTAAAGGACACGTTTAGTCAGCCCCGTGACCACAAATATATGTCGCAGGGGTATGATAAAAACAGGGATTTGATCCAATTCCTCAGGGATATGATCAAGTCCCGGGAGAAGATAAAAAATCATCGCGTTATATCATTTCCCTTGCGGAATTCAGTGATTTGATCAAGTCATTAAAATGAAAGTACATAAGTAAACTAGCTTTTGCCTGCGGCTTCGCCCGCGTGGAATTCAGTTATGCGCGTTTTTTACCCCTTTAGAGGGAAATTTTATCCATTTCACTTACACAGATAATTTTGAATTGTAATCGAAAACTTATACACCTATTTTCATACTTCTAAGTCCAGAAATTAGAAAATTTCCATACAAACTTTACCCCCCATTTTATCTCTTTAGGGGAAAATTTTATCCATTTCACCTACACAGATAATTTTTAATTGTAATCGAGAACTTATACACCTATTTTCATACTTCAAAGTCCAGAAATGAGAAAGTTCCATTTAAACTTCACCCCCCCCATTTCACCCCCTTAGGGGATGAATTTCTAAAAATCCTTTCTTAGTGCTCACTTACATCATAAAAGGAATCCCTGTACCAAATTTCAAGTTTCTAGGCCCAGCGGTTTGGGCTGTGCGTTGATATATAACCCAGTGAGTCAGGTTTGCCTTTTATATATATAGATTCGACATAGTTATTATCTCATACAAAAAAGTATGTCTCATCCAAATATATTTTTTTAAAACGAAAACTATTAGGTACTTTTATTATTGAACTAAAATCGTTAACTAAATATGAGTAAATAACCTATTATCGGCCAAAGCCATTTTTTTCCCCCATTATTATTGTTTTGATTTTATTGTTTTATGATTTAACACTGTTGTAGGTAGACTTGAAATTTTTATTTTTTATTGCCATATAATTAATTAATGTGTTAATTTTAATTTACACGTCGCAATCGCGGCAGAATGTGAGAGCCTTCTATACCTTTAAGAACCTTTTATCTTGTACCATGTTCTCTGTAAATAAATAAATTATCATTATCATTATCATTATCATTATCATAGTCGTTAAATAATTTGAATTTGTCTAATTACTTTACATTGTACTATCAAATAGACTACTCTAGAACTATAGAGCCAACATACTTATCACACCCGAATCAATGAGTGCACTGACACAACACAAAGATTACATAAATGTAAACCACTTCCACTCATTTAGTTAGTGTAAGGTTTTAACTGATGCAAACCAGCCGTATTAAACACAAAATTAACCAGTAAACTATTAAAGTTATAATAAAAATGTTCCAAATTGTACTGCTAGTCGCTGTCTTGTTGCTCACTATCGTCTATCTGTGGGGAAGATATAATGAAGCCTATTGGAAGAAACGTGGCGTAGCCTTTTACGACCGGAACAAAATCCTTGGTATTTTCTGGGATTTCTTCTTCAGAGACAAAGCACTGTTTGAGGCACTCAATGACCTCTACAAGACATACGAAAATGAACCGGCGGTCGGCATCGGCTCGCTTACGACACCGACACTTTACGTAATCGACCCTCATAACATCCAGCACATCATGCAGTCAGACTTCCAAGCATTCAGCCATCGCGGAATCTTGGTCAATAAAGGCGACCTACTTGCTGATAATATTCTCGTCATGAACGGGCCAAGATGGAAGCTGATGAGGCAGAAAATGACACCACTCTTCACGGCGGCCAAACTAAGGAACATGTATTACATAATCGACAAAAGCGCACAGGACTTCGTGGAACATTTGAGAGAGAACCCTCAGAAATTGAAAGGCAATGGTTATGATACGATAAACCCATTCTGTAGTGCTGCCATTGCCGCTGCAGTATTCGGAATAGGGACAGAGTCTACATTCAAGTCTCCGTTCCTAGAAATGGCCAGGAATGCAGGACAATTAAATTGGAAGACTAATTTTAAGTTTGCCATTTCTAGGGTGAGCCCGCAACTAAGCAAATTGTTAGGAATAAAGTTCTTTAAAGATCAGGAAGAGTTCTTCATCGGTGCTATTAAACAAGTTTTCAGAGCTCGTGAAGAGGAGAATGTTAAGAAACACGATTTTGCTGATATCTGCTTGAGCCTTCAAAAAACGGGCACTATGAGGGATCCGAAAACTGGTCAGGAGATGGAGCCGACAGACGAGCTCTTGGCTGCCCAGGGTTTCTTCTTCTTCATCGCTGGAGTCGAGCCAGCTGCGAGTGTCATGTTCGGCGCCTTGACTGAATTAGGAAAACGTCCTGACTTACTCAAGAAACTGCAGAAAGAAATAGACGAAACTGTCGAAAAAAATAATGGAAGGATCACATACGATGTCGTTTCTGAAATGAAGTACTTGGACCAAGTAATGAGCGAAGCATTGAGGCTGCACACTCCAGTGGGTTTCCTCAGCAGACAGTGTACGAACGACTCTGTTCTTCCGGTGGGTAAAATCAGAGTTTCCAAAGGTACAAAGTTACTTATTCCCATTTTTGCTCTGCACTTAAATCCAAAATACTTCCCTGACCCCGAAGTGTTTGACCCTGAGAGGTTTTCTCCTGAGAATAGGGGGAAGAGTAAAATAGCGTATTTGCCTTTTGGGAGGGGAGGACGAGTGTGTATCGGCATGAGATATGCAAAACTGCAAATTATGGCTGGCTTGCTGCACTTGCTGAGAAACTATGATGTGGTATCGACTGTGGATAAAAATTCTAGAAAATATGCTAAAGGACAATTCCAAGTGCGAAGAATCGATACTGATGTCGAATTTATTCCTAGGAATCTGTAATTTAAATGTTTCATGAATGAACTAACAGGTCGTATACGAAATTTTGCCGAAATCTATACGCGATTATTGTAGTTACTTACGATTAGATATTTAATGAAATAAGCCCGGTTAACTCACGTCTTATATCGAGTTTAGCCAGACATGTTGTACCTACGTGAGTGAGTGACCGGCTAACCGGATAGGGTTCATTTTATTAAATATACTAAGTACTTAGTTCATATTCAAAGACGATTATAGAGTTAAAAAGATGAGTTTCGATAAACTATAAAGTAAAATTTTAATTATGGATGTATTTTATATATAATATATTTAAAGACTAGGTGAAAAAAAATCGTCAAATGATGTAGTATTGTAAGTATGTGTAAGGTCACCTGCTTAGGTACTTACTTCTTCGTAAAGGTTGCCTAGATGACATCGCTCTGAAGCGCTAAAGCCGCCTATAGCTTGCCTTGGAAATCTCTACGGTAACTCTGTTTTCTGTACCTACTGCTTACTATATTATGGTGTTCACAATACAGTCATAGTACTCTATTGTTACACATTAAAGTTAAGATTTTCATTGTTAATTAATAAGATGTCACCATGACGTTTACTGTGAAATGGTTCCACGGTGGCTCATGATTTAAGTCCTTGATCGTACCTATAGCGTGGTGGACACCACAATAGGCAAATCTTTCTCCAGGCGGATGTGTCTATTAAAATTACTTCCAAACATACAATCTTTAGCGTTAGGTACATACAGTTACTTACTATTTTTATCTTTTGTAACGAAAAAGTAATTTAACTAGAATATTTCAATAGAACAAAATAACAATTAGTGTCAAATTTGTTTTTTTTTTTTCAAAAATGTGAAAAACATTTTTTTTATTTACCTCACTAGGTGAACAGCTATTTGTTTTTAATTTGTCAATAAATACACTGTAATGATTTTGGTATTCAAATAAAGAATATTGTAGTGTTCGAGAAGTTTTTTGTGTCAATACAAAACTGACATTAGAGATGGACAAGTCTGTCTTTTCTCGTTGTGCTTCTCAGGTTTGTGCAAATTTTCACGATATTTTCTTTCACCATAAAGCTCATAGCACGAAAACAAGTTTGGGAAACTCAGGACTAGATCTCAAGACGTTTATCATGAGTTCAAGCCCTTGACACGACAAATAATGATAGTAGGTAGGGTTGCCAGGCGTACGGTTAAAACTGGACATAGGCTTTTTCAATGCTTGTCCGGCCCAATGGGGGCTATCGCGAATGAATTTTCCGCTAGAGGCGCTAGTGTAGCGTGAGGTCAACGAAATGTCAAATCTCATAGTTTTTGGGTGAGCTACGCGGGTTTATTTATAATTAGAATAATTTTGTGAATATTTTGCAATACCTGAAATTAATTATGGCAATTATGCGATAAGGGGCAATGAACGTCTGTAATTTGAGACAGTTTTATCTTTCGAAAACTTTTGCCCTCCCTTTTTTCCGAACAAAACGGGATTATGCAATACTGTGGTTGCTCAATATGTTTATGGTACTGTTTTACGATATCTTAAATATGATTTTAATCTAAACTTTGTTTTCACGGCCGTTATAACAGACTTTTAAAAACTTCACGCAACAGTGGCGCCATCTAGTGAGAGAAAAAACGATAGCCCTCATTAACCGGTGTCCGGCCTGTCCGGCTTTTGTTAGGCTTTTTACAACTGACCAGTGACTATAGGTTTATAAAAATAAAAATGATAATAACCGTAGATATAGGTACAAATTTTATGTCACATACACCGTGTTTGTGTTGATTTCCGTTCAATTCGACACGTTGCTCGGTACATTAACAGAAACTACCTGGTATATTAATTTTTGTTAAAATCGAAAAAAAAAATTTTTTTGTTATTCATTATAAATCAATATTACAGTGTAAAAGGTCCCTTAGAGTTACACAAAAGTTAGTGTCAGTTTATGACAAAGTTTAAATTTCATTCATGACAGCACATGCCAATAGCTATGAACGAAAACCTCTTTACTGACGAAATTTAAAAGATAAATAATAACATGACGTAATAAAGGACCTTTTACACTGGTTCAAACATTAAATTTAATTATTGAATATCTCACAAATAGTAAGAGTTAAGACACTAGTTTCTTCGAGAAATTAACTCTATTTGACCTGAATAATCTTCCTTTAAAGTTAACGGAAATCAATACAAACACGGTGTATACTAGGATACAAAATCCCTACTTAATGTTATAAATGCAAAAGTAACTCAGTCTTCTGTCGGTCTGTCTGTCGGTCTGCCTGCCAGTAACTTCTTCACGCTTAAACCACTGAAAAAATTTCGATGAAATTTGGTATTGAGTACGTTGGGAGGGGGGGGGGGGATGGGGGCTAGTCACTCATATTTGGGGCGTCCGGCCTTTTTGCCCAAAAGTCCGGCCAAACCGTCTCGTCTGTCCGGCTATTACGTTTGAGGACCTGGCAACCCTAATAGTAGGAAATATAACACTATTGGCTCGTTACTTATCATATCATAAGTCCTCAATCTTTTGAGCCGGATGAGCTAAAAGTTATTTTTAAATAAGCCTTTGGTAATGTCCCACTGCTGGGCGATGGGCTCTCCCCTGGATTTTCAACTCTCCCTGTCTGTATTTATGTCTAACTAGTCGCTAAAGAACACGTTTAGTCAGCCCCGTGACCACAACTATATGTCGCAGGGGTATGATAAAAACAGGGATTTGATCAAATTCCTCAGGAATATGATCAAGTCCCGGGAGATGATAAAAAAACATCGCGTTATATCATTTACCTTGCGGAATTCAGTGATTTGATCAAGTGATCAAAATTAAAGTAAGTAAATTTGACATAGTTATTATCTCATACAAAAAAGTATGTCTCATCCAAATATATTATTTTAAAACGAAAACTATTAGGAAATTTTATTATTGAACTAAAATCGTTAACTAAATATGAGTAAATAACCTATTATCGGCCATAAGTATTATCGTTAAATAATTTGAATTTGTCTAATTACTTATTTACATTATACTATCAAATAGACTACTCTAGAACTACGAGTATAGAGCCAACATACTTATCACACCCGGATCAATGAGTGCACTGACACAACACAAAGATTACATAAATGTAAACCACTTCCACTCATTTAGTTAGTGCAAGGTTTTAACTGACGCAAACCAGCCGTATTAAACACAAAATTAACCAGTAAACTATTAAAGTTATAATAAAAATGTTCCGAATTGTTCTGCTAGTCGCTGTCTTGGTGCTCACTATCGTCTATCTGTGGGGAAGATATAATGAAGCCTATTGGAAGAAACGTGGCGTAGCCTTTTACGACCGGAACAAAATCCTCGGTATTTTCTGGGATTTCTTCTGCAGAGACAAAGCAGTGTTTGAGGCACTCAATGACCTCTACAAGACATACGAAAATGAACCGGCGGTGGGCATCGGCTCGCTTACGACACCAACACTTTACGTAATCGACCCTCAAAACATTCAGCACATCGCGCAGTCAGATTTCCAGGCATTCAGTCATCGCGGAATCTCGGTCAATAAAGGCGACCTACTTGCTGATAGTATTCTCTTCATGAACGGGCCAAGATGGAAGCTGATGAGGCAAAAAATGACACCACTCTTCACGGCGGCCAAACTAAGGAACATGTATTACATAATCGACAAAAGCGCACAAGACTTCGTGGAACATTTGAGAGAGAACCCTCAGAAATTGAAAGGCAATGGTTATGTTACGATAAATGAATTCTGCTGTGCAGCTATCGCGGCAGCAGTGTTTGGTATTGGGACAGAGTCTACATACAAGTCTCCTTTCTTAGAAATGGCCAGAAATGCGGTGCGTCTAACCTTTGCGACTAATATAAAGTTTGGTATCTCTAGAGTAAGTGAAAACATGAGCACATTTTTGGGTATAAAGTTCTTTAAAGAACATGAAGATTTTTTTATTGGCGCTATAAAACAAATTATAAGAGCTAGAGAAAAAGAGAATACGAATAAACATGACTTTGCTGATATATGCTTGAGCTTGCAGAAAGCAGGCACTATGAGAGATCTAGAGACTGGTCAAGAGCTGGAGCCGACAGATGAACTCTTGGCTGCCCAGGGTTTCTTCTTCTTCATAGCTGGAGTCGAGCCAGCAGCTAGCACAATGTTCGGCGCCTTAATCGAACTAGGAAAAAGACCTGACATACAGAAAAAGGTACAGCAAGAAATAGATGCAACATTCAAGGAAAACAACGGAAACATGACTTACGATATTGTCTCTAACATGACGTACTTAGATCAAGTTTTAAACGAAACTTTGAGGATGCACACGCCCATAGGCTTTTCCAACAGACAATGTGTGAGGGACTCCGTGCTTCCAGTGGGTAACATCAGAGTCTCCAAAGGTACTAAGATATACATTCCTATTTATGATCTGCATTTTGATCCGAAACACTTCCCTGAGCCTGAAGTGTTTGACCCCGAGAGGTTTTCGGCTGAGAACAAGGCGAAGAGTGAAGTTGCGTTCGTGCCTTTTGGGAGAGGCGGTCGAATTTGTATCGGCATGAGGTATGCAAGACTACAAATTTTGGCTGGTCTACTACATTTGCTCAGAAACTATGAAGTTGTGACTCACGTTGATAAAAATTCGAGGAAGTATGCTAAAGGACAGTTCCAGGTGAGGATAGTGAACTGTGACATTGAATTTATCCCAAGAAAACCGTAATTGTAGTTTAATTTTTACCTTTTATTTGTAAAGAAACTGCGCGACAGATGTAAATAGTGAATACCTTTTTGAAATAAACCATTGTCTTGTGTTTTAATATTTTCAAAAGATTATATCCTCAAAAGACATAGTTATGGGCTACGCATGTAGGTATAATAATAAAATATACAATCCATATTATAAATGCGAAAGTGTGTATGTTTGTATGTATGTTTGTCCGTCTTTCACGTCGCAACGGAGCGACGTGATTTTTGGCATAGAAATAGTTTATGGGCCAGAGAGTGACATTATAGGTTTATAGGCTACTTTTTGTCCCGAAAAAATGCACAGTTCCCGAGGGAACAGCACGCGATAACCGAATTCCACGCGGTCGAAGCCGGGGGCAAAAGCTAGTCTAGAATAAATACATTTGATTTAGTATCTACAAATTTATGCGACATTCTGAGTGCGCGACACGCACTCGGCCAGTATTTTAAATAAAAATGACCGCACATCTAAAACAACAATTTCCTTATCAAATACTTAAAGTCTTAGATAACAGATTGCTTTCACAAACCCCTTTCCAATACTCATCGATTGAGCGCTGCAATCACACTAAGAACTCATAAGAACATGCTCCTTTGTTAACAAATATTTATCAAAATACTTCAAGTTATCACTCATAATGAATGAGCCAGATAAACAAAACAAACAGTTACTATATAAACACGATGAACTTACTCACAGCGCTAGTTTTCGACGCGGCGTCTACGTGACCGGTCGTCATTACGATCATAAACGTAATCGTCTTTGACTAATTGAAATAAATTGAAAATGTACCAAATACTCCTTCTACTTGTGATCCTCGTACTATCTTTCGCGTATTTTAGAGGACGCTACAATGAAGCTTATTGGAAGAAACGTGGTGTCGCCTTCTACGAGCGGAATAAACTGTTTGGTATCATCTGGGACTTCATGTTCCGGGACCAAGCACTGTTTGAAGCTCTCAGCGAGTTGTACAAGAAGTATAAGGGCGAACCGGCTGTTGGTATCGGCTCGTTCATGACTCCGACCATTTATGTCCTCGATCCTCAGAACATTCAACATGTCATGCAATTGGATTTCCAATCGTTCAGCCATAGAGGTATTAATATCAATGAAGGTGATCAACTTGCTGACAATGTTATCTTCATGAACGGGACACGATGGAAGCTGATGAGGCAGAAAATGACGCCGCTCTTCACGGCCGCGAAGCTGAAGAATATGTACTACATCATGGATAGAAGCGCCCAGGACTTCGTGGAACATTTGAAGGAAAACCCTCACAAATTGAAAGGCAATGGTTATGATACGATTAATGAATTCTGTAGCGCTGCCATCGCGGCTGCAGTGTTTGGAATCGGTACCGGGTCGACTTACCAGTCTCCCTTCTTGGAGATGGCCAGAAATGCAGTGAAGTTGAACTGGAAGACCAATATAAGGTTTGCTATTACAGGCGCTAGTTCGACGTTAAGCAGAATTTTGGGATTGAAATTATTTAAAGAGCAAGAGGAGTTTTTCATCGGAGCTATTAAAAAAGTTTTGAGGATTCGTGAACAAGAGAACACTAAGAAGCACGATTTTGCTGATATTTGCTTGAGCTTACAGAAAGCTGGCACTATGAGGGACCCCGAGACTGGTCAAGAACTGGAACCAACTGACGAGCTCTTGGCTGCCCAGGGTTTCTTCTTCTTTATCGCTGGAGTCGAGCCAGCAGCAAGTGCTATGTTCGGCGCTTTGACTGAACTAGGAAAAAGACCTGATATACAGAAAAAGGTACAGCAAGAAATCGATGAAACGATAGAAAAATATGACGGCAAAATCACTTACGAAGTCATTTCTGAAATGAAATACTTGGACCAAGTCTTGAGTGAAGCTTTAAGAATGCATACACCTATAGGTTTCCTTGGCAGGCAATGCATAAAGGACGCTGTGCTACCAGTCGGAAATATAAGAATTTCCAAAGGCACTAACCTGTTTATTCCTATCTATGATTTACACTTTGACCCGAAGTTCTTCCCTGATCCTGAAGTCTTCGACCCTGATAGGTTTTCCCCTGAGAATAAGGGGAAGAGTGAGATAGCGTACTTGCCTTTTGGGAGGGGCGGACGAGTGTGTATCGGCATGAGATATGCAAGACTGCAAGTTTTGGCTGGTTTGCTGCATTTTTTGAGAAATTATGAAGTGGTGTCGATTGTTGATAAGAATTCGAGGAAATACGCCAGAGGACAGTTCCAAGTGCGAAGGATCGATACAGATACCCAGTTCATTCCGCGGAAATTATAATTAAGTAAGAATATTTTAATAATAACCGGTCTGAGTGGAGAGCCTTGGGGGAGGCCTATGTCCAGCAGTGAACGTCTTTCGGCTCACATGATAAAGAATATTTTTATGCATGTGTTTGATGTGAGGAGTAAACTTCGTTAATTATTGATTCAAGCGTTACTTTGGTAATGTTAATGTCTAATTATCAAATAACACCATTTTACCTTACTTGCTTTTTTATTAGCGATGTGTGATAATGAATTTTGAATATTTTGATAGAAAAACTATTCCGCCTTAGGTTAAAAATACATTTTTAAACTTGTTTAAATAGTTATTTATTTATAATTCATTGCAGAACAAATATTATTTGATATTTTTTTCTCTTATAAAAAGTTATTTAGCAGAATCCAGTGCACGATTAGTAGTTCTAACATCATTTAAACGGCCATTCTACTATTGCCCAATACCGATCCGTTTTCTAAAAAAAGATGTTTCCAGAGCATCAGAAAAAGAGGTTAATCTGTTAGTCTGTGTTTAAAAACCACTAAACACAAAATTTCGTCTGCAACGTCGTGTCGTTATGCTCTGTCTCAATGAATAATAAAATAATAAGTGGTTAGAGAACCTGACTACGAAGCTTGAGGTCCCGGGTTCGAATTCCGGCCGGGGCAGATATTTGTATGAATAATACGAATGTTTGTTCTCGGGTCTTGGCTGTTTGATATGTATTTAAGTATTTATTTATCTATATTTAAGTATGTTTATCCGTTGCCTAGTGTCCATAGTACAAGCTTTGCTTAGTTTGGGACTAGGTCAATTGGTGTCAAGTGTCCCATGATTATTTATTTATTTATAATATATATCCATCAATTTCCAGTATAGCTTATCATGGAATTAATCGTTAGCTTCTAATTTGTATCTTATGTTTTATCAATTTCGTAAATTTTAATAATTTTGTAGTGTTTAATCTTATCAAGAGTCTTTTAATAATAGAGTACAAGTAGCGGCACGAAAGTTTAGCGCTGACGGTTATTGCGCAGAAGTCAAAAGTAAGGTATCACACGGGGAAGGGCGGGCGTGCGTAGCGCCGATTGGCTTTCCAGTCGCATTACGTCCCTCGCGCCCATGCCCCCATGCGCAGCTATCCCTTCCACGGTTCACTCAGCGCTAAACTCTCGTGCCGCTACGTGTACTGTGATACAAAATCATTTGAACAAACTAAGTCGATTAAAAGTCTAATCAAAAACAATAGACTGTTGTGTACCGAGTTTTTAGATGGGATTATAATTTTAATCAAAAATGAGAAGATATACGTAGAAGAACAAGAGTCACCGACATACATAGCCAAGCGAATTAGCTCGTTGAAGTGGCAATGGGCGGGCCATATAGCACGGAGAACAGAGGCCTTATTGCCTAACGTTTCTGACACTCGCGATCGCAATAAAATGACAGCTTTTGTATGCGAAATATGTCATTTGATTGCGATCACGAGTGTCAAAAACATTAGGCAATACGGCCTCAGATTGGGGCCGGAAGGTTCTCGAGTAGAGACCGCGGATCGGCAAGCGCAGCGTGGGACGTCCACCAACGAGATGGACGAAATACCTGAAGGGCTACTCCGAAACACAACGTTCGAAGTTCGTGTCGTGCGATCCCTCTCGCTCTCGTATTAAATAGTATAAGTGTGAGAGGGACCGCACGACACGAACTTCGAACGTTGTGTTTCGGAGTAGCCCTTCTGGGTAAAGCCGCGGGTTCACGTTGGATGCAGGCCGCTGCCAACCGAAGCAACCGGAGATCTATGGGGGAGGCCTATGTCCAATAGTGGACGTCCTACGGCAGAGATGATTCAAATTCAATTCAAAAAGTTTATTTGGTTCTTTTACATTTTAGCTAGTAACTAGGTTGGAACTTCCCATTAAGCATATACCTAGTATGCTTGTATCGGAAAGTTCCGCTCTACCTTAACTCGGTGTTAATGTTCACAAAAACCAAGAAGAATAACTATTATAAATGATGATGATGATGAATTTTAATCACGCGCCTCAATCGGAATAAATACGTCGCACAGTTATGAATGACATAATAGCATATTATGTCATTCACAATATACCAGAATGTCCGAGAGTAATCATTGTCAAGGTCACGGAATCAAGCAATTGCTGGTACGCAGTACGCCGAAAATACGACTGATAGTACCTTAGCTTAGTACCCCGCTAATATTATAAATGCGAATGTTATAAGAATGTTTGTATGTTGCCTTTGAACCGCTGAACCAATACAGATGAAATTCGGTATCTAGGCAGTTTGAGTCCTACGGAAGGACATAGCGAAAGTATTCTGGTAGAACCAGATAAGTGCACAATATTTATTTTATACGGTTTTGCTAGATAAATAATAGTAACATAAATTATTATGTAACAAGGTATTTATTTAACTAGATACCTACCTTACCTTATTTTTTTTTTTGTTATGTTATGCTATGCTACTTTGTCACGAATAAATGATTTCCTTCTCTTTCTTTCTTTCTTTTCTTTCTAGATTGATGGTTGTTGTTCTTTTTTTGAGGTTGAATTGCTTTAGAAGCCAAAGGCACTCCGGTAGATGAACAAATATCAAATGCGAAGTAGGTAAACTAGAAACGACGAAGAATTATCAAGGATGACTGGTCGAACGTCAAACACCGGTATCAAAAACTAGCAACTTATACGTATGTCCGTAACAACGATTGTATTCTATTTTGGTAGTCAAAACCAGTTAATTATGATAGCTGTACCTATTATATTATACTTATCATTAATTTACTTCGTAACGACAACATACCCACCCACATAAGTATAAATAAGGTTGCCTGGAAGAGATCACTCTTATATTGTATTGTATACACTAGATACACCTGTTTCTATTTTTCTTGTTTCTGTTTTTTGTTTGTTGTGTGTTGTTTGTTTGTTTCTGTTTCTGTGTTGTTTCTGTTTAGATGTATGTCTTTATTTGTTCTTTGTTTGTTTCTATGTTTGTTTTATGGCGTTAAATAAATGTATTTTCTTTTCTTTCTTTCTGTTTTGTATAGGTCTTGTTTGTTTTGATAGTTGATTGATTCAAACATTACTTTGCAGTGGTTCATATATATTTATTTACCGTCGCACTTATAGTTATTTAAAGCAATTCTTGTAAGTATATTTATTTATATACTCAGATCCGAGGATTTTAGGAACGGTTCTAACGATTTCGATGAAATTTACAGCGTGGGGGTTTTCGAGAGCAAACAGTCGATGTAGCTTGATCATCTCTGGGAATAAAGGGCCATAATTTTACTACAGTAAGTTTTTCCTAGGGAAAACTTGTTATACTCTGATTTTATGGTATGTGGATCTACCTTTGGGTATATAGCATTGGAAATAGTTAGTACTAAAAACAAACTCATCATCATTGGCCTAAGCATGTCGTCTATAAAAAGATGGTTAAAGCAATGTCCATGGTGGTGCGGGTTTACATAAAATGTTTGAAATAAGAACTTATAGTTCAGTTATTTTGTTATTCCCGCGCGGTCTGGCGCAGCTGGCACGCAGCCAAACGTTTTGGAGTCGCATGCGCAGCGTTGCCCGAATATCAAAGTTCAAATCAAAGTGAACGCTGTAATGAAAATTTAAGAGCTGAAGGTTATTACTTATTACTGTGTTGGTTTGATTTTCAGTAAAGTGTTATTGTGTTGTATTCTTATTTCGATTGGTGATTCGTTGATTCTATGAAACTGAAAATAAAGGGTAAGTATTATAGGTTCTCTAACTTTTCGGCGTAAATATTTTTCCAAGTCATTCGTTTCGTAACTGTTTCATAGAGGCAAAAAACTTTTTTTTGGAAACTGTAAGTACCTACCTTCTTCCTAATTGTTATAAAACTAACCTAACCTAGTTCAAATTTCAGAAAAAAATTGTTCGTCCATAATAATATGAAACAGTTTGGGAAATCAATCATTTGGGAAATATAATTTCGGCGAAAAGCCGCCATATAAAAATGATATCGAGTGTATTTCAATTGAGAATAGGATAAATTGACAAGTAGGTAAATGTAAATGATAGCAAACAAATACATTCATTATTACTTGTCATTTTTACTTTGCTGTACATTGCTGGCTATTATAATTTCGTTAGAAAGTTAACAAACGCTAGATTTTAGTTTATTACTTAATTTTATGTCATGTTTATGTTATGAAATACGTTACTTTAACCTCTCTCAAAAAGCCTGCCTGCCGGTAACATGTATACTGTATAATGTCCTACCTAAACAACGTAGGTACATAACAATAGTATTCTTGTGTTTAATGGCATTGTTTTTGTTTTGTAGTAGATATTTGTAATAATCTATAACAGCGATTTATGATAAGAGAGTTATTTATAAATTATAATTCACTTGAGTATATGTAATCAAATGATTATCTTGGCTAAGGAAGCACTTGTTTAAACAGTAAATATGTGAATATTTAACAGTTAGTTAGGTACATTAACATTATAATAGTACAATGTAACGTCATTCATCTAATAATATCTGACCATTTATATTTTTTTTAGTAAACAAATGAGATGCGAAAACGGAAACACAATAACTGCGCAAAAGTTAGTTACGGTATAATTTTATTATGAGTATTCTTTTACGAATTATAATAATTATGTATTGTAAGGAATACGTGGTATTCGGCGATATAAAGGTGTATTAAACTAACTACACATTGAAAGCTTCGTTGTTCTCTAAATACAACATAGGTCCCAGTATAGCTCCTAGTGGCACACCAACTTTTGTTAGAAGCTTTCAAATGATAAGACAAATAAATAAAATAAAAATATGTAACTGATATACATAATCTTTAAAAAATGTGAAGATAATAGAGTTTATCTGATTCTCTTTTACCACAGATATGTTAATAATGATGCGTTTCAACGCTGAAAGCTTGTCATTGTAATATACGTAGATACAGGAGCTTTAGATACTTGCTTCACAAAAAAAAATACTGAATATTAGATAGATAGTCATTATTTTTGTCTTTAAGTAACAGAAAAGTATGTATTATTTTCAAAGCCATGAAAATCTGGCTCACTGTCAGATATTTTGACCGGAATTATACGAGAGTAACATAGATGTTGATACTGCCAACGACACTCAATTATCTTCACATTTATTTAAAAGCAAAATATATAACGTACCTATTTATTATTAAATATATAAAAGAAGGATAGCATATAGTTCCATATAATACTTAAATACGGGTCCAAATCCAATCCGTTAGAAAGCCGTAACATTAAAAATATCGTAACTTACCAAACTTACAGGGAACAACTTATAACTGAGGTTTGTGAGGAACTCTTTCTTCTGAGGGTCATACATGTCCGAGGGCTTGAAACCTCTCTTGGTGACCAGAGCGCTGTTGACACTGGAAGAACTCTTGACATCATCGTAACTGTCGCGATGGACGACTCTGTCGTTTATAGAACGGAAACTTGACATCTTGTTCGAAGAGTACTGACTTTCGCTGATCGTCATCATTTTGATGGTTTCACTACACTTTAGTTTTTATGACACGAGTGGGTAAAAGCCTGGAGTCGACTGAGCGAGATCTAAAAAGGAACGATGATTAATATTTGCGCGTGTGTGAGTGATTGTTTCTGTTGAGTTTTGAGCTTTTACGTGTTATGCGGCCTTGGTGTGTGTGTTTGTTATTGTGTGGGTTTCGCTTGTTTTGTGTTTATTATTAGTTTTGGCCCATTTCGGATGGTACCTGTGGGTAGCGAAATTTGGTGCTTAAAGTTCGTCGTTCGTTACAAGGTTTATGTATTTTCTTCCCTCTGTATACGACAAACAAACGGTTAAAAATCTAGTCATTCGAAAATAGACAGTACATAATGAAATTGGTACTTAACAATATTTGTTTTACTTAAGTGTTAACTTCTGTTATGATTAATTTCAATTACTGCTTTACACTGTATTTTTAAACCACGACGACTGTACTGAACTAAACAAACGCACCAAAGCTACATTTAACATTCTAAATATAACAATTCAATCATTGCACTAGTTACGCATTTAAAACGACACAAACAAACAAAAAAAAAAACAATATGGATGATCAACGATTTTCGCCAACGCGAGCGCATTAGCGCTTGCAAAAACCGATCTAAATTAATAAGAAAACACTTCTGTAGAATACACACTCGTATTATGAATCGAATTGCGTTACAATAAGACTGTTTATCGTTTGTTTTCGATGGACGTGTGCACGCGGAGCGAAATTTTCTTACAGACTAAATTGAGTCCTGAAACTCGGTTGCATAATACGTAGAAAAGCTTGCCGGCGTGGAGTGAGCATGCGGTTTGGTTTTTGAGGATAATCTCGATGAGAATGAATCAAAAAACTAGACTTCAAAAGTGCTGACTTAGTCCGCTTTAATAGTGTCGGCTGCAAGGCTGACATCATGCTGAGTTGGGACTATTTCGTGACAAATTGTTTCGGTTTCCGTTTTTTTTTTTTTATAAATATGTCAGCCAGCGTCCTGGGGTCAATGCCTGTGGCAGAAAATCTTATCGACGTCTTTACTTGGAATTTTTAGTTTTATTTTTAGTAAGTTTTATTATAATAAAACCTATAAGTAGTTATATTTTATATATTTTTTATTGTCAATTAGTATGTGAATAAATATACTGTATATTACGTAAAGCAATACATGTTCTTATCTTCAGTGGTCTTTAAAAAAATTACAAGTACTAACGTATATGTACCTAACTTTCATGTTTATTCAGAGTGCACGGCAATGTTGTACCTATATGGAGGTAAATTTATTTCACCCCTGTCCTATTTAACTAATTTTTGTTCTGCTTATCCATACTTCCATACTAATATTATAAATACGAAAGTGTTTTTGTATGTTTGTCCGTCTTTCACGCCGTAAAGGAGCGACGGATCGACGTGATTTTTGGCATAGAGATAGTTTATGGGCCCGAGACTGACATATCCCGCAAAAATGCACGGTTCCCGAGAGTACAGCGCGCGATAACCGAATTCCACGCGGGCGAAGCCGTGGGCAAAAGCTAGTTTATTTTACATGAGACTTGTCCTTCCAGCCGGAGCATCGAAGGCATCCGACCGCCCGACCACTGCCAGCGTCTAATTCGAGAACGGGTTTCGCCACCAACGTGCGTTTTGTAAGATCCACGGCTACTGCATGGATTTATGATAATCATCACCATCATATCAGCCATAGGACGTCTCCCATAGACCTCCCCATCCTATATACGTCCCACTGCTGGGCACAGGCTCTCAGAACAAGAGGGCTTGGGCCATAGTAGCGACGCGGGCCCAGTGCGGATTGGGAACTTCAAGTAGATCCGCCTCTTCGCAGGTTTGTGCAGGTTTCCTCACAATGTTTTCCTTCACCGCAAAGCTCGTGGTAAATTTCAAATGTAATTCCGCACATAAATTTCGTGAGGTATCCCATCTTAGGCCTCTAGATTGGCAACGCATCTGCAATACCCCTGGTTTTGCAGATGTTTATGGGCGGTGGTGATCTCTTACCATCAAGAGACCCACTTTCCTTATCCACTGCACTTGTCCAGTCGAATAAAAAAAAAGTAGTACCTGTCTACTAGTGGCCTCTCACTTAGACGATCGTGGGTTCAATTCCAGGCATCTCTGAGTGTTTCGAAATTCATGTGCAAATTTAAATTTGATTTTACCACGAGCTTTACGACAAGGAAAACATCGAATCGTGAGGAAACTTGCTCCTATTTTGGGCCCGCCAGGGGGACGTATACAAGCTGGAATGATGTATTTGTTTTCTCTTCCTCGGGGGCGGATCTTGAATTTGTGGGGCCCTGGGCTAATACTGCTTAGGGGCCCTACCTAATTACTCAAACCTCATGATCGGATTTTTTTTAATTCTAGATAATTTTTATTATTGACAATATCGTCTATTGTTTTCAGTTCAGGTTGGGAGCCCTCTGTATCCACGGGGCCCTGGGCTGCAGCCCAAAAAGCCTTTAAGTAGATCCGCCTCTGCTCTTCCTTACAAGATGCTGGCACTCTTATACGATGCTAATAGAAACAGAAGGTCCAAAAACAATTAAACATATAGGTAGTACCTAGTAATTATTTTCTGAGCAATGCCGCAAGTTTACTGTGGATGCATGTCGCTTCCGACCGGAACAACTGGAGGTTTATGGAGGATGCCTATGTCCAACAGTGGACGTCCTACGTCTGATGATGATGATGACTTATTTTTCAAACCAGCAAATTTTAAAATAATGTCTCGGAGCGAAGAATTTGCAGTGGTAAGCTGTTGCCAAAAACACAGGTCAAGGAAAGACGTCACGTCCAGCTGTTCTTGACAGTGATCTGAAGCGAGGTTGCAACTTTAAAATATTTCTTTAGATATAACTGACTGATACATCAACGCTCAGCCAACCCTAGAAATTGGAGAGCGATTTTTGTATTGGGCTCTTTGATTTGTACAGAGGAAAACGAGTACTTATAAGATAATGTCAAAATATCCATCGTTTCGGAAAAACCTCTGTTGTCGAGAAGAACCAGGCGAGAAACTCAGCGAGATATACATGTTTATATTAAGAAAGAACGTCCACTGCTGGACATAGGCCCCCCCAAAGCTCTCCTGTCAGACCGGTCTTGTGTTTTTCGCATCCAACGCGATCTTAACCAGGTCGTCGCTCCATCTCGTTGGAGGCCTACCGACCGCTCGTCTCCCGGTCCGCGGACGCCATTCGAGAACCTTCTGACCCCATCGGCCATCAGTCCTGCGAGCAATGTCACAGTATATAAATACATATACTGTGGCAATGTGCCCCGCCCACTACCACTTCAATTTCACAATTCTTCGGGGTATGTCAGTAACCTTAAGTTCTACTACGGATATCATCATTTCTGATTCTATCTATAATTTTAATATGTTCTTTAATGACTTAACAGCAAGATCTTTAACACAGTTCGTGGATTCGCTATTTGAAAGTAAGGGATCGCCAATGCGGGTCGGAATTATTTCCAATTAACATCTTTGTCGCTATGTATGTCCTCAAAAGACCGCAGGGCTACTACGAAACTCGAAACTCGAAGTTCCTATTGTGCGGTCCCTCTGACACTTAAGGCCGTCACAGACTACGCAGATGCGGTAAGATATCTGCATCTGCGCAGATATCTGTCCATATCGCTCCCTATACAATTCAATGAGCCAAAACACACTGCGCAGATAACTTATATTTTATCGTCAAGCATCTGCGGGCACCGACATATATCGACAGATGTCACAGATTATCATCTGTTGATCTGCGTATAACATCTGCCGCTACAAATATGGTACAGATTTTATCTGCAGATAGATACAGGTTGATGTGATAAAATAGGCTTGGGTTAAAAAAATCGATATATCAAAAAAAAATGTGTGCCTTGTGCACGGTCCGCCCGGATTGCTACCACCATCTTGCTCGCTAATCCTGCCGTGAGATGCGATACGATGCGATGCGATGCGATACAATGCGATGCGATGCGATCCTATGCTATGCGATGCTTTGCGATGCGATGCGGTGCGATGCGATGCGATGCGATGCGATGCGATGCGATGCGATACGATGCGATGCGATGCGATTCGATGCGATGCTATGCGATGCCATGCGATACGATGCGATGCGATACGATGCGATGTGGTGCGATGCGATGCGATACGATGCGATGCGATACGATGCGATGCGATGCGATGCGGTGCGATGCGATGCGATGCGATGCGATGCGGGGCGGTGCGATGCGATACGATGCGATGCGATGCGATGCGATGCGGTGCGATATGATGCGATGCGATACGATCCTATGATGCGATGCGGTGCGATGCGATGCGGTGCGGTGCGATGCGTTGCGATGCGATGCGATGCGATGCAATGCGATGGATGGATGGTTGGATGAAATATTTCTCACATTGTTGCGATGCGATGCGATGCGATACGATGCGATGCGATGCGATACGATGCGATGCGATACGATGCAATGCGATGGATGGATGGATGAAATATTTCTCACATTGTTGCGATGCGATGCGATGCGATACGATGCGATGCGATGCGATACGATGCGATGCGATGCGATACAATGCGATGCGATGCGATGCGGTGCGGTGCGATGCTATACGATCCTATGCTATGCGATGCGATGCGGTGCGATGCGATACGATGCGATGCGATGCGATGCGATGCGATGCGATGCGGTGCGATGCGATGCGGTGCGATGCGGTGCGATATGATGCGATGCGATACGATCCTATGCTATGCGATGCCATGCGATGCGATGCGATGCGGTGCGATGCGATGCGGTGCGATGCGATGCGATGCGATGCAATGCGATGGATGGATGGATGAAATATTTCTCACATTGTTGTGATGCGATGCGATGCGATGCGATACGATGCGATGCGATGCGATACGATGGATGCGATACGATGCGATGCGATGCGATGCGATACATAGTCAGAATCGTCATCTGACGAGCTGTCTAGTAAATATAAAAGAGATAAACACGAAAACATCCTGTATAAAGAATCCGCACCAAAAAACACGTCTACTCAGTTTGAAGGATTTGGACTGAATGTATGCGTCTCGTATATTATCACATCTGCGTAGTGTGTGATAGCTTCAGATCATTACGTTTTTATCTGCAGATAAAATATTACCGCATCTGCGTAGTCTGTGACAGCCTTTATACTGTTGAATACGAGAGCGAAAGGGACGGTACGATACGAACTTCAAGCTTCGTAGTAGCCCTGCTGGTGCGTTTTAAAAGCTCAGAAACTCCCGTAAGATATCATGAAATCATGTTTGTTCAAAGATTCATTCATCGAAGATGGCCTCCAACCGAATATGAGTCAATGTTATTGCCTTGGTTGGTACCACCTGTTATACTTCTACGTCAGCATAAATAACTGGGAATATGCTATACCCCCTTGCGTTATGTATATTAATAGTAGTTTATTGTCGTGGCCTGGAAGTAGGCAATTGCTGACTAAGTATGGATATTAACTCATACGACGCCAGTAATTGCTATTCCAGTCGAGACTAATATGAAGCTTTTCTAAAAAATCACGTATTTTTCCACCGAAAACACCACAAGCTGTTTTGTATCCAATAAAAATAGTCTGGAGTTCCAACAAAATAATTGATAGAGCTATTTGAGTTGGCTGTATACTTTGACTATTTATCTAGAATTCTAGATAAATACTCGAAGGCTGCATGTACACGACTTGTGCCAACATGTCCATGGCCGTTTTCACTTTTTAAAAAGTTTGAAACTCGACATTAATAAATTATTGTGGATCTTTAACGTTTTAATTTCTAGCTGACCAAACTATGCATTTACCCTTCTGCTATGTAAGGAATAATGTAGACTTTTACGGACATTTTTGAGAAAAACAATTATTTATTTGCGCGTATTGCCACGGTTTCTCATCATACCAATCTATTATCTGCCTACGTACTTGTTACTTGCAATGTCACTATGACGTTTACTAAGAAATGGTTCTATGGTGGCCCATGTACTTGAACGTCCGCGATTCAGTTTCCTCGAAAGTGTTTAGGTAGTTCGTACCTACAAAGAGAGCAATACCACCAAACTTTGCATCACTTTCGCCTAGTAATGTAAATTTGAAATATGAACAAAACTGTGTAATTTCAGACACATTTATTGTTTTCGAGCCAGATTTTGGCCTTCACCCGGTAATTGCACCACTGACGTAGCAGCGCTCGCGTCGGACGTTCATGAAACGTTGCCAACAGCCAAACGAACATGCCAGATTCACTCACAAATATTTATTATTCGGAATAGTCGAATTTTTATCTTAGTGTTGAGGTAAAGATTGAGCTTTGATAAATGTAAGTTAACCCTTATAGGTACAGACGATTTAGCGACCACTTGCTTCGCGTTGGAAACTGAACCTTATTAATATTTATCACAATAAGTCACAATTTCCAATATAACAGTTGAAAATACGACTAGTTTTAAAAATATTCTGTGTCAGGCAGGTATGTAATATTCTGCAGTGCCTGAAGACTAGTCTTCGACCAATGTGTGACGACTTATGTGATGAGTTATGGCTTTGAGACGTGGTCCTTGACTGTTGGCCTCTTAGAAAGGCTCAGAGTCACGCAACAAGCTATGGAGAGAGCTATGCTTGGAGTTTCTTTGCGCGATAGAATCCGGAATACGGAAATTCGTCGAAGAAAGTGGCAATGGGCGGGCCATATCGCTCGAAGACCAGATAACCGTTGCGGGAGAAAAGTTCTCGAGTGGCGACCACGAACTGGAAGACGAAGCGTTGGCAGGCCTCCTACCAGCTGGACTGACCACATCGTGAGAGTTGCGGGAAACCGGTGGATGCAAGTGTCGAGTTATCGTTCATTGTGGCGGTCTTTGTTCGGCAGTGGACGTCTTCCGGCTGATGATGAAGGTATGTATTCGATAGCTGCTTTTGATTCTGTGGAAGTATGCTCCAATAAATAGGGCCTTTTAAGGGTAGAAGAGTTAAACTATAGCTTTGTAATTGCGAGGTTTGATACCGCTGTGGTTTTCATTTGTTTTGTAGAGGATTCAGAGAATAGTAGAGACACCGTATACAAATAATCTGTTTGTCCGAAATATCGTTTTAATTTGAATTTAATAATTTGTAGGTACATTTATAACTTATTGGAACCTTTACTTTGTTCACCCGCGCGCCTTATGATAGCTATGTTTATGCAAGAATTGTGTGTTCTTGCAGTTCCTCCACATCCACACTGTACGAACACACAAATCAGATGGAGGAAGAGTTTTGGTCAAATCCAACACTTAATTTTCGTAACCGTTACATTAAACTTTGTTACCTACTGCAAAATGTATAGCAACCATTAGCAACTTAGATCCGACAATGGTGGAGAGTAAGACAGCCGGTGAAATTACTGGCACTTGAGGTATCCCATCTTAGGACTCTAGGTTGGCAACACATCTGCAATCCCCCTGCCTGGTGTTGCAAAACAAACAAACAAATTCTTTATTCACCAAGAACATGGAACATGGTAGAAGTGTCTATGGGTGGTGGTGATCTCTTACCATCAGGAGACTCACTTGCTCGTTTGCCATCCAGTCGAATATAAAAAAAGTTACTACTGGATAACTAGATTACTAGAAACAGGGACAACACATAGTTACTTTTAAATTTTTAGTACAAAGTTGTGACACCCATACTATGTACATGCTGCAACCTAAATTCACATTATTTAGTTTAGTAAAAGTTTCGACACTGATACTAATTTGCGACTTTTTTTAAAACATTGCAACCGAAAATGTTGCGTGAAATGACAACATTTGCACCAGAAATGATCCAGACACAAAGAGTGGAAACCGCGTTCTTGCAGGCGTCGTCCCACTTTAAATTAGTTCAGTGAACTCTAAAACCCAAATAACAGTGTGCATAAGAAAATTCGTGCAAGCAGCACGATGTCTTGCATGTCTGCTCAAACAGAAAATAGACTCAATAACACTGAATTTAATTTGTACCGAGCATTTTTTGTACAGAGCATTTTTTTTTATTAATTCCTGTCCAATAATACCGTTGTTGGTTCAATAGTACCTAACAACAAGAAGTAAGTACAAAAAGGAGGATTCGATTTGTAGCATTCGAAGATGGAGGATGTAGAAGATAGCTAATTTTGGTATTTCTGCTTCTTTGGTTAGTTGAAGTATAATTTTGATAGTATTTTATGCGGCGAAGAGTGAACAGTGATCACAAAATTCTATATTATTCTCGTGTCTGAGATTTTTTAATGCGCAAGTTGTCTCCTCGTGGTTTCTGGAATTTTGCTATCAAGTTGCAAAAACTACAATCACCGTGCAAAGTGAAGAAGAATATATTTGTCTTTAATTTAACTGACATTGGCCCAAGCCTTAAGGCCGCCATTGAGGGGAATAATAATAAAGTACATAAAGTTATATTATGCCTAAGTGTTACAGTTAACCAGTGGAGCCAGGTCAACAAAGGCCCAGGGTAAGAAATAAACTAGGGCCCCAATTAAACTACATACTTACTCGTATTTAAAATCGTTTGTTCCGTAAAAAAAAATATTTACCTAAGTTCACGGTACAAAGATTGGAATCTTCTAGTAATTATAAAATACCTGTGTCAGGAGACCCCACTCTTCCATTACAAAAAATCTTTATCAATAATTACAAACTATACTATGTTGTACATACAAATATGTTTTATGATTTACAATAACAACAAGTAGGTATATAAAATTGTGTGTGTGCGTTTGTGAATAAGTTCCGTATTTCGAATATTCCGAATGTGGGAGAAGTTTTCACTAGTTCAATTTATAGTTTGTAAGTTAGACTCCGAGGGGCCCCCTGATCTCGGGGCCCCGGTGCACTGCCCTGACAAGCCCTCCGGTAGCCACACCACTGCAACTAACCAATCAGTAGTTGCAAGCTGAACAAAAAGTCTGTGAATGAAGTTCATTAATAGGTAATTTAATACTTATTTCTCATATCGCAAACCTTGACGTGAAGCGGTATCAACTCAAAATAATACACTATTTTAATTAAGGGCTTTCAGAAATTAGATGAAACTAACTAGATCTAAATTAAAATGGTGTGTTATTTTGCGTCGACGCCCTTTCAATTTTGTAGGTTTAAGTAGGTTCTAAAGACCCCATATATGCCTGTAAATTCTATTTATATTTATTTTTTATTTTGTTTTGCTAGTTTTCATAGTTAAGAAAAATTAAAAATAACTTTCCACTAAGTTCCTTGCAGCGCTTCTTGGCAATGATGATCTTCCCGAAAGCTCTGGCAGTACAAACAACATGTAAAAGCCCTTTGGGGTCTACTAACAGAATAAACGTTTTGATTAAAAAAATCATTAAGTTAGCTACTTTTAACGCTGACTAGTACCTTCACTGGACGTACATATACCGTAGACGAGACTCAAGAAATTTGACACTCAAATTTCTCCCAAGTCTCCAAAACTAATTACTAAATAAGATAAAACAATACTCACCATTTTCGCAGCAATACTAGCGCAGCCAGCGATCCCGTTGTCTCAACTGATCCCGGATTTTAATCGTGTTATACATTTTTTTTTAGATCAAAGTGTAGCTGTCAGAAACACGTGTTCGCCCGCGTTCCCGAAACGACGTAAGCGCCGTAGAGTTACTAAATACATAAGCTTTTATTCAAGGAGGGAACGCAAGCTTCCGTTTTGCTACTCGAAACTAATAACTTTCGAATCGTCGTATTTTATGTTCAATTGGATTGGGAGCATCGATACAAGGAATTGAGTTTTTTTTTCGACTGAGCGATGGTGCGAGATTATTTAAGTCTGTCATTAGTTTGTTATTAGGCTAATGAAATGAGAAAGGTATTTGTCCAACAATGGTGTCTTAGGTTATATGAAGGGTCCACGGAAAGAACATGTCTAGTCACTTTTAAGCAACTTTTAGTTATAACGGTTTGAAAGTTAGTCTGAGTTAATCATCACGAACAATTACTATGGTTGCCATTTCTTTAAAAGTGAAAAAAAAAAAATCTTTTCAGATATCCATATTTAATTCAATGGTAAGTCATAATACTTTGCGAGCTCTACATTTCAGATTAAAATCTCAATATATGTAAAAAAAAGGTGACTAGACCTGTTCTTTCTGTGGACCCTTCATATAGAATCACCAGCACTAGTCCAATACTTTCTACTAATCTAAGTAATTCACGGACTAAATAAAATGTTCTATTTTACCCAGAAAACTGCTCAAATATCTAGAACGACGGCACTTATTTGACAACTCAATCAACGTACAGTCAGCGTCATATAGTACGTAGCGTCCAAGATCACCAAATACTTGGAAACATACAAAATACTAATTACCAGTGACTCAGTGAAAGCGGTCAAATTGTTGGAGACATCCATCGTGTACAAATATACCGGAGCACGCACATCACCACTGGTAGGGTGGCAGCCATAATAACCAAAAGTATGGGACACTCTAGAAAACTGAGCTTTATTTGAAAGGTTTAAGGTTTAATCTCGAGTTGTGTGCGAAATAAATTAACACGTCATAAGATTCGACTTTTTGTTTTTGACAATCACCGAAAAGAGTACCAACTTGTCAGTGATCGTTCCGTCTCTTTCGTTTGGAACCTGACGGCTTTTTTCACATTTTTATTTCATCATCATCATCATCATCTCAGCCGTAGGACGTCCACTGTTGGACATAGGCCTCCCCCATAGACCTCCAGTTGCTTCGGTTAGCAGCGGCCTGCATCCACCGTGAACCCGCGGCCTTAACCAGGTCATCCGTCCATCTCGTTGGTGGACGTCCCACGCTGCGCTTGCCGATCCGCGGCCTCCACTCGAGAACTTTTCGGCCCCAACGGCCATCTGCTCTCCGTGCTATATGGCCTGCCCATTGCCACTTCAACGAGCTAATTCGCTTGGCTATGTCGGTGACCCTTGTTCTTCTACGTATCTCCTCATTTCTGATTCGATCCCGTAGAGAAACCCCAAGCATAGCTCTCTCCATAGCTCGCTGAGCAACTCTGAGCCTATTCATAAGGCCTACAGTAAAGCACCATGTCTCGGATCCATATGTCATCACTGGCAACACACATTGGTTAAAGACTTTCGTCTTAAGGCACTGAGGAATTTTGGACGAAAACACATTGCGGAGTTTCCCAAACGCTGCCCATCCGAGTTGGATTCGACGATTGACCTCTTTCTCGAAGTTGGACTTACCTAATTGGACGGTTTGTCCTAGGTATACATACGCGTCAACAACTTCAAGAACCGAATTCTCAACCGAAACAGGGGTAGGCAGCACATGGACATTCGACATGACCTTTGTCTTGTCCCTGTTCATTTTGAGGCCCACCCGTTGAGAGACTCGATTGAGGCCTTCGAGCATCGTGCTGAGCTCCTCCACTGAATTTGCCATGACCACGATATCGTCGGCAAACCGAAGGTGAGTGATGTATTCGCCGTTGATATTGATGCCTAGTCCTTTCCATTCCAGAAGCTTGAAGGCGTCTTCCAAGGCGGCAGTAAACAGTTTCGGAGATATGACATCTCCCTGTCTTACGCCTCTTTTCAAGGGGATCGCCTTCGAACTCTCTTCCTGTACTCGGACCGACATAGTGGCGTTTTTGTACAAACACTTCAACACTTCTACATATCGATAGTCAATACGGCATCGTTGGAGAGACTCCAGCACCGCCCACGTTTCGACCGAATCAAAGGCTTTCTCGTAGTCCACAAACGCTAGACACAGCGGCAAGTTATACTCTTCGGTCTTCTGTATGACCTGCCGCAGCGTATGTATATGGTCCATGGTACTATAGCCTTTTCGGAACCCGGCTTGTTCGGGTGGCTGGAAGTCATCGAGCCTGCGTTCGAGACGATTTACAATGACCCTAGAAAACAGCTTATAAACATGGCTCAACAGCGAGATGGGCCTGTAGTTTTTCAATAGGGTGTTATCACCCTTCTTGAAGAACAACACCACCACGCTCCTGTTCCACGCTTCTGGCGTTTTGCCTTCAAGCAAGACGGAATTGAAGAGCCTCTGAAGGACTTTAAGAGCCGGTGATCCACCCGCCTTCATAAGCTCTGACGTAATTCCGTCCTCACCCGGCGCCTTGTTGTTCTTAAGCTGTTTCAGGGCCATCCTTATCTCATACAGGCTGATGTCCGGGATATCCTCGGTATAGTGTCGGGTCAGTTTGGCTCTTGGGTCTAGAGTCGCCGCACTGGAAACAGGGTTAGTGACGGACTCGTAGAGCCGTCCATAGAACTCCTCGATCTCCCTCAACACTTCCGCTTTTGTCGACGCTACACTGCCATCCTCCCTCTTCAGCTTTGTCATTTGGCTTTGCCCAATAGACATATCTCTTGCGAACACTTTAGAGCCTTTATTTCGCTCTATCGTATCCTTAACACGAGCGGCATTAAAGGTACGAATATCGTGTCGCAAGGATTTCGAAATTTGTCTATTAAGCTGCCTATGTGACTCAGCATAATCGGGAGACTGCAGTCGAAGCGAGCGTCGTTCAGCCATAAGGTTGAGGGTATACTCCGAGAGCTTCCGAGTGCCACTGGTACGGTGAGTCCTAAAGAACTGAGACCCTACCGCATGGACAGTTTCTACGAACCTGTTATTTATTTCGTCCACTGTTGCGTTATCTTCCAGGCAGTCAAAGCGATTTGAGAGCTCGAGTTGAAAGCTCTCGGGGTTTTCGATTTGAGCGCGGGTAGGTCGGAGCGTGGACTTCATCAGACGGGACCGCTCAATTTTAACGTTTATATTCAATGTGCCTCTTACTATTCGGTGATCACTGCCGGTTTTCACCCTGTGAATCACAGAGACATCATTGAATATCCGTCTCTTGTCGGTCATGATGAAGTCTATCTCATTTTTTGTGGAACCATTAGGACTCATCCAGGTCCATTTCCTTTGAGGCGGCTTCTGGAAGAAAGAATTCATCATAAAGAGTCCTTCTTTCTCCAGAAAATCGGCCAGCCTCTGTCCTCTGTGGTTCCGTTGCCCATAACCGAAGTTCCCCACTTTCAACTCATTATCGCTTCTCTTACCTAGTTTCGCATTGAAGTCACCCATAACAACATTGAAGTGAGTTTTATAAGTATGTATGGCCCTACTAATGTCCTCATACATAGACTCTACTTCCTCATCTAGATGTGACGAGGTCGGTGCATACACCTGAACGACCTTCAGCGAATACCTTTTAGATATTCTGAGTGTTAGGTATACGACCCTGCTCGACACACTTTCGATGGTAATAATGTTGTTAACAAGGGACTTGTGGACGAGAAATCCCACACCACCTTGGGACGGTTGGTCGCCCTCCCGGTAGAAGAGCAAATTACCAGACTTCAGGGTTATCGTGTCCTCTCCCTGTCTACGGACTTCAGATAACCCCAAAATATCCCACCGTAACTTGCTCATTTCTTCCTCCAGCTCTATAATCTTTTCGTCCGTCCTCAAAGTGCGCACGTTGTGTGTTGCCAGGGCCAGTCGTCGTTTGTTGTGGTAGCCGGGTGTCTGCCGGGGATTCTTAGCACCCCTTGCCCCGCCGTTACCACGACCGCTACCGTAGTCGGGACTAGCGGGGCTGCCGGGGACTAGGGGCCTGGGTAAAAATTGTGCTTTCATTTGAGGTTTGGGGGGGGGTTGCCAATACTCGCCACGCTTGGCAAGCGGGTTGGCGAGCGCAGTATATGATGTAAGAGTCGCCAAGAAGACGCTGCTGCCCATCTTCTGGTATTATCCCTCAGCCGGTTTCTACGGCGCCCACGGGATGAGAGGGGGAGGCAACATTCTTATGCCGGTGCCCCACGGCCAACATTTTTATTTACATTGTCAGAATTCCGGATCAACGGATTTCCTTTTAAATATGGCTTGAACTGGCCAGTATAATTACATTATAAAAGAGTTTTTATTCAATTAAAAAGGTGCATTTTGCACCAAGAGAATGAAAATTGAACACCGTTCACATTCTATTAAAGAGGACTAGCTAACTGGATCATTGGACCTTACACGGTATGTAATAAAGTCAATTTTCCTGTGGTGTCCCATACTTTTGGATACTTTGGCTGCTACCGTACTAATGTCGGCTTGAATGTTATAAAGTATTTGGCGACATGCGTGCTCCGGTATATTTGTACACGATGGATGTCTCCAACAATTTGAGCGCTTTGACTGAGTCATTGGTAATGACTATTTTGTATGTTTCCATGTATTTGGTGATCTTGACTGCTACGTACTATATGACGCTGACTGTACCTCTGTAACTTAGTTGGCAACACCGGAACTCTAATTAAATACACTACTTTGTTGAACATAAAACTACCGTGAGACTCACTCATTTTAAATATATTGACCAGTCTATATATTGACGTCTTAAATCCCCCCGCCCCCGTAGGAAGAAGGGCTACGAATTAGCCCGAAACATGTCGAGCTAAACTCTATTTAAGACGTGATTTATCCGGGTCAATATATTTAATACATTACTTTGTTGTCCATCCTGTCCAGCAACTACCTTTTGTTCTCCATTATTATTTCTTCTACATCAACTTCGCCACAAATTTGTCGAGTTATCAAAATGTACACTATTTTCGAGCTAATCAAATGTTTGGTGATCCTAATATTAACTTAAATTATCAGGCATTTAAAGGAATATTCAGGATCCAAGGTGCACCAATAAAACAAATCACAAAATAAACAAATTTTAATTTATTGATATAATAACTAAAAAAAAATATTTTACACAATACATTATAATTAGTATTACACCACTAAGAATAATTATTTTAAACATATCAAAGAAGAGGACTAGCAAATAAAACATAACTTATACAAATCCTTTTCAAGTGTCAAAGGAGACACAGTTCTGGGATTATTTTCCTAATTATTTTATAGACCGAGGAAGCTTCGGAAATATTTCATTTTTAAAATGACCCAGTATCGTAAATCTAGCCGTTAGACTCTGGTTCATTTCACCTCAAAAGTTCATCAATATTAGAATGTTCTGGAAAATCGTCTCTAGAAAGGTTGACTTTAGCGCTCGCGTATCATTTCGCGCGTAAAAGCATTCATCTCTTTTTAATCATAGGTGTGTGAAAGATACGAATGCTATTATCTAAAACACTGCGTTAGCAGTTAGATTAACAGAGAACATACCTGCGGGGCTACTACGCAGTTCGAAAATCGAATTCGTATCGTACCGTCCCTCTCACTCTCGTATTAAATAATACAAGCGTCAGTGGGACAGCAAGATACGTAGTTCGATTTTCGAATTGCGTAGCATAGGGCCTGGTGAAGACGATGAGGTCCTGTCTCAAGCTTATTTGATAGTCCATTTCATTTCTACCGTAAAAGCTATACGCTCGTTCCTCGTAGATACAATATTATTAACAGTAAGGTTAAATATGGCAGTCCATTCCAATAATACGATGTAAAAGTGAGAAAAATTGGTCTGAATAGAAAACAAACGGGAGCCTTCAAACTATCCATTAAATAGTAAATATACATATATTTATAATGCTATGTTATATTTAAACTTTATCGTACACCGATCGGAAAAGAAGCCGTTACAGTAGAAAACAATTTATAACTTTTAAAAAAGTCTTAAAACTAGGCGTAGATCGAGCATACCAGAGTTAACTCCATGTTTATCTGTCCAACGGTTTTGGCTGTATGCTAACGTCCCTTTAGCCGCGAGTTCTGGAAAAAATCAATATGTCAGACCAATTCTCATTGGACAAATAAAATCGCGTGTGCACACCACAGACAACAGATGCATGCACATGTTTAGATTAATCAATTTGCTCAAAACAAAAGATAGACAAGTTTAAATATAAACAATCGAAAAATTGTGCTCGTATAAAATTAGTATGATGTATATAAAAACATCGGAGCAAATTGCTTGATATGCTACAACGTCGCATTCATCTTTTGTCTCAGAGTTAACCTAACATAGGCCTTACTGGATATACCAATACGCGCTGAAGTATATGCTGAACTTAAACCCCTATATATTTGAGCATAGTCCTGAAAATAAAGAAGTTTCCTCAGTATCTTTACAATTCACAAAGTCGCGCGGTTGTTACCAAAATGAACTTCCCCCTTTTTAGGTAGCGTATCACAAACATACGACTGAATCTAACAAGATCACACATGCAATAAAACGCAACAGCAGGGCTACTACGACACTAAACTCGAAGTTCATGTCGTGCGGTCCCTCTGACACTTATACTATTTAATACGAGAGCGAGAGGGACGGTACGATACGAACTTCCGAGTTTCGTAGTAGCCCTGCAGGCCCTCGCGAGATGCAGCACACAACGCAGCAATATTGATATATCCACCCCCTATAATCTTACAACCCGGTAGCTTCCCAGCGCCGTACGAACATCTAACTTTATATTATAACCTATCTAGGACAAAAAAGGCTTATTTTATAACCGAACAGCGATCGTCAGGTAAATAAAAGAAGCCTACTTTATATTTGTGCTTAAAAAACGAACAAATACTGCAACGCAAAAATGTTTACTTACCGAAACTAAAAATGACACCAACTGCGATTAGCAACAGAATGTTTCCAGTTACAAATGCTTGTACCTTATCTAAATACCCTAAAGCTAGCTTATCCTAGTCAATGAACCGACGGGTCGCCCCGCGAGGTGTTAGGACGTCAACTCTTGCACGTCGAATGGTAACTGATCGTAGAAAAGATGGTCTAATTACTATTTTTTTTGTGAATGACGGTGCAAGATTCATTTGGATCGCGTGCGTGGGATATTTAAGAATCAGTCCTCGTATTAAAAAAATCCGATTCGTCGAATAATCGTTTCGCCGAGTATTTCTTTCGAAGGATTCTTCCTTTGCCGGATTCTTGATGCTACACATTATTACTTAAAATAAAAAGATTATTAATAATGCATAACCGAAGCCATGAAAGTTTCATTCGAAGGTTAGATAAACAAAATGCACGAAGCAAGAATTCGACGAACTAACAATTCGAGCAAATAAGAATTCGACGAATCGGGAACTAACCATTAAAAAGGTAAGTATAGACGGGAGCTTTTGATTTAATAAACCTGGTGACTTTAAATATATTTATTCGCACGTGTTTAAGTTCATACCGTTGCGCTTAATATTTATTAGCACTTATGATATCAAGTAATAGTATTAGTGGCCTAGTCATTACAAAACTGTCTCGAAGATATCGTATTTATTAAAATGGAATAATTTGTAAAAAAAACGTTCCATTCAGTTAATACATTGTAACCGCCAGGTAAATATTGTATGGGAATAATCCCTTTACCAACGTACAAAGTATTTTAACTTTTAAAACGGTAATGTAACAATGTTAGGTTTTATATCATGTGGTTACAAGACAGTAATTAAGCAGTTACAGTTAACGCCACTTTTTAATAGTGAAAAATCTCGAACGCTTTCGCTCATTTTAGTGATGAAATTCGTTAAAAAAACATTGTGTGTGACATTGATAAATTAATATATTGCATTATGTCAAAGTGTAAATTACAATGTTCATAAAGTCTAGCTTTTGGAAATATAAAATAATATCGAATTGTTTAAAAAAAACTGTGCAGTTTTCACAAAAAAAAAGTAAACGAGCTCAAACTTCGTCTGCGAGTTTTTAATGTGAAAAATGTTCAGTTTAAAAAAATAAAGTAAGAAAATGAAACGAAAAATTATTAATTAAAAAATTTTTTGATCCGCCCGAAGAGATCTTTACAAGGAATCTCGCGTATTTATACAATAAAAACGGGTGTCGTCTTAATCATACGGTACATTACATATTAAAATTATAAATTAGAATTAGCTCCAACCATTACAATCAGTGACCAAATAATATTTCTCATTCAATAAATTACACATAGATACATTAATCATAATATTTGGTTCTCTTAAGTTTTTTATAGAACTTGTACGATACTGACGCTGTTGTGCAATAGTTAATGAAATCATCCAAATATATAAAGGTTTTATTAGCATTTCTGCTATTTAACATTAAATGCATAAACTGTAGACAATGATCGAATCAACGCGAACATAAAACTATGATAGATAATCGTTGAACATAAATATGGATAGGACTTATTTTGTTAATACAACGACAATTTACACAATAAACTCGCCTTCAAGCTTTATGACACGATCGGTAAAGCTAAGTCAAATAGACAGCTTGTGCGCCGTGCGGCTTGCCGCATGCCGCATGCGACATGTGCGGCATAATCTAAGATCTCATCTAGTAAAAACTTCATTTAAACCCTAAACAGACTCCACGCATACAGATACCCTGCGTAAAATTCAAACAGGTCGTAATTGCGATGCATCACAAAATAAATGCATCATTTACAAAAGTTTATCGTTACAGCCTTACACACACAATGGGGTCGATAAAGCGTGTCTGTGGCCCATTTCACAAAGCTAAGTCACAATTTACAAGCGGTATTTAGTCTCTTTTCAATGCATACTGTTAAACAAAGACAACCGCTTGTAAATCGTAACTTGTAGGCTTTTGTTTAACCGATCGTACGTTTTGTGCCCCGTCGCCCGACATACGTATTATAAGTATACCTAATTTCAAGTCAATCAGACTACTTAAATTGGGTTAAATGTTAATCGCAGACTTGGAAAGTTAATTCGTCCGTTCGCACTGTAGACGGCAGCACAAGCGGCACCGCGCACAAGCCACACCCCAAACTGTATTTCAAACAAATACTCACCAATTACAGTAACGTATGCCAGCGTGCCGTCTCCAAGGCTTCAAAATGCTACGCTTTATGATAGTAATTACATTACATATATATAAATGTATATCGTGAACAGTAAATCATAGACACACACATACACACAGCCACTCACACGTAAACTACCCTCCCTATCGTAGTTTAAATGCTTCCTCGTACTACTAAAAATAAATAAAGCAAAAACAGGTGTGCGTGAGACCTCGGCATTATAGGCTGGTCTGGTTCCCCCTTATTGATAAATATAAAATTATAAATGGCCGTACGCGGCTGGTGTGGGGGGTTTGGGGTTTGGGGGGTGTCGGGAGGGGTCGGGGCGGGGGCTTAGTTCCAGATGCGCAGGAAGGAGTCCCAGGATCCCGTGGCGACCGCCATGCCGTTCTCGGTGACTCCCAGGCAGGACACGCGGTTGTCGTGGCCGGCGAGGATGCCTGCGGGGGAAACAAGCTTTAGTTCAAGAACGACGATCGGTTAGTGTAGAGATCCTTCTGTAGGTTTGCAATGGGCGAAGGTTGCAAGCGGCTACCGCTCAGCAACACAATATTGTCACTATATACCGTTAACTTTATCACAGTACTAGCTTTTGCCCGCGTGGTATTCGGTTATCGCACGCTGTTCCCTAGGGAACTGTGCATTTTTCCGGGATAAAAAGTAGCCTATGTCACTCTCGGGCCCACAAACTATCTCTATGCTAAAAATCACGTCGATCCGTCGCTCCGTTACGGCGTGAAAGACGAACAAACACACTTTCACATATATAATGTTAGTATGGATACTGCTAAAATGACTTCGTATCACATTTCAGCGGCCGTAGTCATGAATACCCAAGACTGCAGTAATAGGGGGCCTTGATTAGAACATACATAAAGAGCCAGACCAGATAAAAAAAATGAATATGCAATAAAATTTGGATTTTGATGATGTGCGAGCCCACTCGCGCGTTCCCGAGATACTGGAGCTACAAACATCCCGTCCACACGCTGCCGCGTTTCCTCACTCGCGCGTAAAACGCGTGCAAACAGCGGGACTCGCTCGTTTTACATGCGAGCGCCACGCTATTTGAAATACTCGGGCGCCATTGCTCTAGTCTAGTACTACGCGCAAGTCAGTTGTGAGTGGACGTATTGTTGGTTAGAAATGGAGCGTATCCGAACCCATGCTTAAAACTAGCAGGTAATCCCTCCTAGCGTACGAACGCGCATAAAACGTGGTATCTGAACGCAATATCCGCTAATCCTGTCGTGAAACAACAGTGCTTGCACTGTTGTGTTTCGGCGCGGAGAGTAAGACAGCCGGTGAAATTACTGGCACGTGAAGTATCCTATGTTAGGCCTCTAGGTTGGCATACCCCTGGTGTTGCAGACGTTTATGTGGGGTGGTGATCTCTTACCATCAAGAGACCTACTTGCTCGTTTGCCATCCAATCGAATTAAAAAAAAACATGTTTATAACTGGCAGGTAATCCCTCCTAGCGTAGAAACGCGCGTAAAACGTATCTGGAGGCAACATAAATTGAAGAGCACGCGCCGAACACTTGATCTGAACATACATTGTGTAAGCAGCCACTATACTTGAAACGTTTAGGTAATTAAATAAATGTAAACAAACTTCAGAGGAGAGCCTTGGGGGAGGCCTATGTCCAGCAGTGGACGTCTTTCGGCTGACATGATGACGAAACAAACTTCAGTTGCCAAATTTGGTACATTCAAGAATTTTGAACATTTTACTTATCTATTAGTATAAATACAAACTGGACTAGTGTATTTCTATACAGCAATGTAAAAATTTAGATAGTTTAATGGGGGAATTTCAATATTTAAGACACCAATTGACGTTGTTTTGTTTACATTTTTTTAAATACCTATCCAAACCAAGTATAGAACGGTACTCACCGGCGCGCTCGCTCTTCATAGAGTCCCAGACGTTGCAGTTAAAATCGTCGTAGCCGGCGAGCAGCAGCCGGCCCGACTTGGAGAAGGCGACGCTCGTGATGCCGCAGATGATGTTGTCGTGCGAATACATTGCCAGCTCCTGGTCGGCGCGGATGTCGAACATGCGGCACGTCGCGTCGTCGGAGCCCGTCGCGAACGCGAAGCCGGACGGGAAGAACTGGGGGATGACGACAAGTTACAGTAAATAACGGGCTGATCATACGACATAACAATACAATGAATTAGACATGGGAGATAAATAACGTGACCATTTATTTTTTGATCCAGAACGGGACTTTACTTTATTTAGGTTAATTAACAGGTAATCAATGAAAAAAAAAAAAACTTTTTTAAGACATTTATTTAGAAAAGTTAACTATTATTATAGTCCAAATTAGAAAAAATATTTTAAAAATGTTTAGTTCTATTTATGAGAGGAACAAATTTGCTTTAACACAGCTGGTGATGCTTTTAAGTAAGAATGAAACTCTTGGCACGTTTTTTCATGTCCACCTTTGTTATTAAAGGTGATGACCTTTAGAACTGAATTTTCGCGAGATTTTTGAAAACGGAACAATTTCGCGTCCCGGTTTTCATTTTGGGGACACCGGGACTCGTAATCAAAAAAAGGGACAGTCCCGTTCGAAACGGGACGTCTGGTCACTTTAGGGATAAATAACGTCATGGTGACAAAATCACCGAGACTCACCGTCAAATGGAGTCACTGTTACTTTTCACAAAAGAACAACGTCACCAAATCACATACGTTCTTGTTCCTACGCCTAGCGCAGTCTCTGTTACTCAAATCACAACGCTGTGGAGTACTGTGACTGTTAACTATGTGACAAAAACACGGTCATAATAGAACCGCGACAATATCATATGGTGATATGAGTAACAGGTGTGACATGTCACGTTGAAATAACAGTGTGACAAAAACACGTTCATTTCAGGACCGTGACGTGTCACAATATAGCAAATTTTATAGCATGTGCTAAAAATGGGCAAAATTGGTGTGACGTACTTTATGGATGGCTTTTAAATTTATTAAACGCCACATCTTCTTTTTTTTTAAGGAGGATGATTCCTGGCCGATGATATAATAATCTGTCTGTGCTACTGGCGTCCAGATGTAGTCAGCACCACCAATATCTGACATAACAAAGCCCGTACCCGCAAAAATAAGCAAAGCTAGGACCCCCCCACCCCCTTTGGTGCTTACGTAATACCCCTTTTGTGCATCAGTCTCAAGTAGGGTTGCAACGATATATCGAAAAACCGATAATATCGAAGGTAAAATATCGATATTTTTATCGATATTTGCGCTATAACGATACGATAATATCGATATCATATCCTGAAAAAAAATCGATAATTCACGATCTTAGATATGGCTGTATTATGTATGAGCTTAGCCTTTTCTTATAATATAAACAAATAAAAAAACAACCTGGACTCGTTTTGTTTCTCTATTCTTTCTGGCTGTATGGGCTTAGACCCTTTGCCTGTCCGTAAGGACTAATGAAACAAAAGTCTCTATTCTCTCATTTTTTGCGGCGTAGTCTTGTGGACAATCACAAATTACTTTATTGTATTTTCGATCACTGCGTATCCACAAAGCACTTATTCAGTGAACTGCATATTTTTTATTTAAATTTAAATAAGTTCCCAATCCGCACTGGGCCCGCGTGGGAACTATGGCCCAAGCCCTCTTGTTCTGAGAGGAGGCCTGTGCCCAGCAGTGGGACTTATATAGGCTGGGATGATTATGATTAAATAAATTCGATATTATCGACCAAAATCATCGATATTATCAACTATCGATAATTTCATTACCTCGATATAATTATCGATATTACAGCAACCTTGCATCCCTAGTCTCAAGTAAGGATAGCCCTAATGATCACCAAACTCCGACAGGAGCCCTCTCCTGGAAGAAGTATGTGTGTGCCACTGACCGTGACAGCATTGATATCGCTCTCGTGCCCCGGGAAGGTCTGCTTGCACTGGCAGTCGCGGATATCCCACAGCTTGGCGGACGCGTCGCAGGCGCCGCTCACGAACGTGCGCTGGTCCGGCGCGAGCGAGAGGGACATCACGTCGCCCGTGTGCCCGGTGAACTGCCCGCACTGCTGCCCGGTCTCGATGTCCCAGAGGGCGCTGGATATATCACAAAATCATCAGTATAAAAGCCTGTTGGTGAAGGAAACAGCGCCAATTTTAATAGCATTTAATTTATATTTCACACTAAAACACAAGCCGAAACATGGATGCACAGAATAACCAGAAAAATAGACCAGTGCTGGGAGTCGAACCCAGGTCCTCAGCATTCCGTGCTGCGTGCTATTCCCCTACACCACCGCTGGACAGGAGACTAGACACGAATTTTTCCTATGCACCAATATTTCAACTTGCATTCTTTTCATAGTCATTTAATATGTTTAGTATGTTTCTTTCGTTTCTAAAATCTTGCAACTGACTTTGATGTATGTTTTTTTTGTTGTATCCGCAATCAGTCGAAAGACTATAATCGGATTGGATGAGGGTGGTTCATGGCTTGTATGAGAATAAGGCCATTGCCGTATTCTCCTTTTATAACACTGATGTATGTATTATTATTCAAAGACAATCCTGATTTTAAAACTAATATTCAAAAAAAGAAAATAAACACTTATGTACATGGCAGTTATAATTTAGTTCTGGTACAATTTTAGTTTTCTTACGAATAAAACATAAAATATGGGACACAAATTTTTAGGTTTGTCTATTTATTAAAAATCGACAAAGGTAGATCATCAAACTTCCGGAGTGGTGGCTTGTGACGTCACTATAAGGTAAAAATCGTTCCATATAGTGACATCACTCGAAACTTTTAAGCACTGTATCCTCGTCATTTTTTGTTTGTCAAACAAAAGAAAAAATATGTGCACAATATTTTTAAATTGTCCACCTGACGGACTAAATAGTTTTTTTAGTCATCTAGCCAATGACATTTAAACCAGGACGCACATTGCCGAACAAAATCCCCTTCAAACAATGTCAAAACTATTTATTTGTTTGCGTGACAAATAAAATCATCTCACACAAAATAATTAAAATAATACGAGACGAAATTTGAACCTAGTCTTTACTCTGTTACGGGCGAATTTCGCTAGCGATAAAACTCAACAACGCTTGACACTTGACAACAACGTACCACTCATTGCGCGTGGCGATCATTTGGCTCGGACATATTTGGGCGCGCGATTGTGTGAATCTACAGGTATAATTCATCAAAGCATCTAGCCTATTGTGTGAAGGTCTCACCAGGTCATGTCTCCGGAGCTGGTCAGGATCTGGTTGTCATCGAGGAACCGGCAGCAGGACAGGTAACCGGAGTGTCCGGGCAGCTCGCGGGAAACGCGCACGTTGCCTTCGCGCGTCTTCAGGCTGTAACACGGAACAATGAGGGCTATCGTTTTTTCTCTCACTAGTTGGCGCCACTGTTGCGTGAGGTTTTTAAAAGTCTGTTATAACGGCCGTGAAAACAAAGATTAGATTAAAATCATATTTATCTACTCTCGCATCGTAATATTCGAATTATTAAATTCAAAACGAGTTTATATTTACATCAGGGTTGTTGCGAATATCAGCATCAGCATCAGCATCCGCGGATAATCAGCATGAGTTTTTATATCAGCATCCGCATCAGCATCAGCAACAATCGATGCTGATATTTAATGCTGATATTCAAGTCGTAACGTGTTTGTTTGATGACGAGACTTACCGCGAGGCACGTGGAAGTTTCGATCAATCACAGACAGTTTTACAATAAAAGTTGTCTCTTATTCCCTCATTTGATTGTTTTGTGAACAATTAGTTGAAAGTGTTTTTTTATGTATAAATTGCCTTTTATTTTTTACTATTAATTTCACAGAACGATATGATTTATTGAAGTAATTTATCAATATCAGCATCAGCATCAGCATCCGCTGATATTGGTCTGAGAAAATCAGCATCAGCATCAGCATCCGCTGATATAGTAAAAACCTGCATCAGCAACAACCCTGATTTACATACTTTTTAAACACAATACCGAAATATAAAAAAAAAACACATTATCACACTTCTCTTCTAACTAAATAATGTTATAATATAATTTTTTAAACCATTACGATACAGGGCAAATCCAAAAAGTTTATATCAACAAGTTTTGATTCCAATATTCACTTGTCTGTGGCAGTGCCCGCTTTAGCGCATGCGCGCACATGCCGCACATGCGCAGTGATGTACTGGGTTTTACCGCCATTCCGTTCATAGGTTGTTATTTTTAACCCCCGTGTTGTACGAATTTTCGTGAGAAAATTTTGTTTTTGCTTAAAAATGTCTGATATCAGTGAATGCGAAGAAGATTTGACTCCGCCCGATATTTTAGATGCGGCGAAGGAAATGACTCATAATTTACTAGCAAAGTGAAGGTCCTAGTATAAGTTCTGGTTGCAATGCAGGTAATTCTTGACCAGCAGGTAATGGTTCTTGAACACATGATAGAGGATTTAATATATGAACGTAGATAAAATATTGTATGCAACTGTACGCAATTAGGCCTTATAACACTCGTGTGACCCTTTTATGAAACTCGGCTACGCCTCGTTTCATGAAACCACACTCGTATTATATGGACCCCTATTGCGATACAGTTGCATAAATAGCTATTAATACATCGTAAAACAGTGCCATAAACATATCGAGCAACCACAGTATTGCATAATCCCGTTTTGTTCGGGAAAAAAGGGAGGACAAAAGTTTTCGAAAGACAAAACTCTCAAATTACAGACGTTCATTGCCTCTTATCGCATAATTGCCATAATTAATTTCAGATAATGCAAAATATTCACAAAATTATTCTAATTATAAATAAACCCGCGTGGCTCACCCAAAAACTATGAAATTTGACATTTCGTTGACCTCACGCTACACTAGCGCCTCTAGCGGAAAATTCATTCGCGATAGCCCCCATTGGTTTTGATTTTAATTATCGAACCCAAGTCTTCTTCTAGCTTTAGGCTGCATCCCACCACAGATGTGCGAGGCATGTATCAAGTAGCAAAAGTGGTTGTTAATTGTGTAGTAGGTTGTTAATTTAACTCTGCTTCATCTTAGTGTTAATATGCATGTCTTCGCTAAAATATTAATATCATTAGCATTAGAATCAAAACAATTAAGTGATGTGATTTGGGCGCGGCGCGGCGGCGGAGTTTGTCACATTTATTGTAAATGTGTAAATTGTAATTTTTTATATATGAATAAATGAATTCTATCTATCTATGTGTTGCGAGGAAAGTTTTTTCATAAACCAATAGAAACGACATCCATAAAAAATATTTTGACTTTCACTTCATTTACCTACGCTCGCTCAACGCATCTCTAGTAGGAACAACTTGGGCTAGAGAGGAAAGGAAAATGAAGTGTTTCTACTGGTTCATGACAAACATTTATCGCCAACGGTGCTGGCTGAAAATCAGCACTGGGGTGTTTATTATTAACGCTTCAGCATTATGCTGAGCCAGTTTCCGATTCACAACCGCAATGACGCATACTTTCCTACGTGTTGTCTATTTGTACTTAATACTATTGTTGTGTCTTGTGTCGTGAATAAATGTATTTTCTTTTTATCTTTCTTTCTTTCAATGCATTCTCGCACATCTCTGGTGGAGACGCAAGCTTAATTTCATAATGAGAAAAAGTATAAATGAACTATAAACAAAACAACTGCTTTGCTCACTTGCGACCTTTGATAGCTAAGTGTGTTCGTGCGTAACACAAGCTATCATAAGGTCGCGGACGAGTAAAGAAATGTTTACAGTCCATTGATATGGACCTCTGTAAAGAAACGCCAGATTCAATAAATTATTAAAAAGTGTAAAGACTAAAGTTGCATTATTGGGAATAACACTTTGGAAATTATATATTACTTCGATTTACAAAAGGTTAGTTCAAGGCTCCGTGAAGCCAAGCTGTCTCGACATTGTCCCATAGTTTCATTACACAAATTGTTAATGAGAAAACACGAGTGTCACCTGTCAAAACTATCAAGTGAAAGACACATAGATTGTTTTTTAATGCTTTTTATTCTGGACTGTGGAACAACCCGTAACCGACCGGACTGTTGTATTCGTAATTTGGCGGTAAAGAAAAATCTTTAATTTTTTTAAATTAATTGGTGTTACTTAAAAATCTGATATTTTTTCTGTTAATTAGAAAGGTTATTCCTATTGATATCTAAAGAGTTTTAAGCGTTTCCAAATTTTTTCAGCCATTCCCCATTATTCGAAGAAATTTCGGTATTCTTTTTTACCAAGAACCGCTTGGACCCGCTTAATGTATAGTGGGCGACCGAGCTTTGTTCGGGCTAAAACTCGATATTCATTTTCCCACAGATAAGACCAAGTTAGTTCAATTTGGTATTCCCGGAAACTCCTAATCGATATCGTTGAAGCCGTTTCCGAGATTCTGATTATATATACAAGAATAGGGATGATGACGCCATTAAAAAATAATACGAAGGCACAACTCCAGTAAAAAAACGTTTTATTTTAGCCCCGAAAACCAGATTAATTTTCGATTTACTGTAAAATTAGATTTTTGGTTGCTTTAAAACAAATAAATAGTTGATTGAGTTGCCGGATAATGACGTCATAATTCGCTATTGCCATTGAAAAATGGCATTGAATTGAGAATTGTGTTTTGACAGCTCATAAAAAGTACGTCAGTTGATTGAAGAAGAAGAAGAAGAATAAATTTATTTGCCAAAATTCGACACAGCAAAAAAAACACAGTTAATAATAAGACAACCTTATTACGTAATCTTAAATAATAATAAAAATCGAAAAAGAAACAGACATTGTGCCGAAAGAAGCAAAAAGGGCCATACTCAGCGTGTTGCCACGGCAAGCCGCAGCGCTGGTTTTCAGTATGACCCTTTAACTTACTACTAAACTTGGTTGGTTGGATTGGTGATGTCAACATCCCTATTGCTCGTTTAAAGGTATTAGATAGACTGATAGGTGTGTTCTAGATTTGAAAAACAGGCTCTTCTCTTTAGAACGACAATGGCCATAGCTTCCAAATGAAGACAATGCCGCTGATTCACCGGGGACGTTACACTGACGCCTTTTCCTGTAACGCCATGTAAGGCACGGGTTTTGTACACGGCGGATATTTGTGGATTTTATAATTTTACGACCTAAACACCGTTAATCCACGAGTTTCTCCAGCCGGTGGCATTCAGGGGTGTTCTCAATTCGTTGGAATATATATTTTATTTTATGTATTTTTTTTTTGTACAATTCTTGTGTTTAACAAGTATACTTTACAGGTGGTCCCATAATCATAAATAAGGTCGAGATCGAATGGTGTGGTCTTGGAAAAATCGCTGGTACTCTTCAAATATTGCAGGCCAGGCGATTCTCAAATTTATGTATCATTCCGTGAGTCACAGACGGTTCTGACAGAATAAGCGCTGCAGGCATCTAAAGGATTATGGCATTTCACTTTTGCGGGGACACACAAAATCGTAAATTTTTATTTTAGTATTTCTTTTTTGTTTTGTTTGTGTTTGCTGTCCATTTTTTTTTTGTATTTGTGTCTCTTTGTGAATGTGAATAAATGTCTTTCTTCTTCTTCTTCTATATTCTATAACCGGGCACAGCAAGGGCACAAAACAATTACCTGTAGATAGAGCAGATGTTGTCGAGCCCGCCGCACGCGACGTACGATCCCGAAGGTGCGTACGCGCATGTCATGACCCACGAGGAGCGCAGCGGGATCGCGTGCACCTTGTTGGTTGTGTGGCTGTCCCACACGATCAGTTTGCCGTCCTGCGAGGCAGACACTAAGTTCCTGGGGGCAACAGATTATATCATCAGCAATGAAGAAGGCGGTAGGTGTCGGTAGGCCTCCAACAAGATGGAGCGACGACCTGAGGCCGTATTGCCTAATGTTTTTGACACTCGTGATCGCAATTAAATATCATATTTCGCATACAAAAGCTGTCATTTTATTGCGATCGCGAGTGTCAGAAACGTTAGGCAATAAGGCCTCTGGTTAAGATCGCGAGATCGCGGTGGATGCGAAAAGCACAAGACCGGTCTGAGTGGAGAGCCTTGTGGGAGGCCTATGTCCAGCAGTGGACGTCTTTCGGCTGACATGATGATGATGATGAATGAAAAAGCACCAATATCTGACACAAAGAGATTTAAGATATGAGTTAAGTATTCAGAATTGTTTCATTTATATGAGTGAGTCTCACGGTAGTTTCATGTTCAAAAATAACACATTACATAACACATTTACCAGCAAAATCAGATTGTCAGTTAACTTCAAAAGAAACATTTACAAATCAATCTGTAGTCAATTGAGCAGACCAACAAATGACGTCACAGTTCACTATTACGTCACACAAATTTTACAGGAGAGGCGGACTGCGTTTTGACAGCTAAAAAATTTTATTTCAATTCATCTAAACATACTTCATTAAATTTTGATAATTGTTGACATGATAATAATTTCAATTTTGTTTTTTATTAATATAATGTTATAATGTGACATGGTAATTTATATATTAATCAAGTGTATTTTGTTTCTATGATGTGTATTTTTATTTTCTTTTGTATTTTCTATGAGTCATGTTACTTGGAATAAATGAATATTATTATTATTATTAATCCACTCAAGGAACAACACTCACCAGGTGAACTCTGAAAAGCCTCATTATATCATAATTTATAATTTATGGCCGTTGCATGCGAGTCCGCATTTCATTAAGTAATTACGTAACGGGTTTCCCCCATAATATAAAGCGGTCATATAATCAAGTAGTCACGATTCCTTTATAAACCCCCTTGCAAAAAAAACGGGCACCTATGGTTTTTGTATTTTATGTGCATGAAAGCTTACTTTCTAAGCTTCAATGCCTAAAAATGTGAAAAATCATAGTTGCCGGTTTTTTTTGCAAGGGGGTTTACTAGAGACATCGTCCTTAGGTATTGCCTAGTGCGCAGGCGCTAGCGACCGCATCCACTATCTCTTTCTACCAGCACCCTATACTACAGTATATACATAAGCTAAAGCAGTATGGAAGCTACGAACAAACCGATCGAAACGAACACACTCCAACAGACGCGCTCTCTTCACGGCCTCTGAGGGGACTCGCAGTACTGCAGTACCGCGAGACCCCTTTAGAGGCCGTGTTGAGCGTGCGTCTGTGTGAGTGTGTTCGTTTCGATCGTATCTTCGTAGCTTCCGTACTGCTTGAGCTTATAAGCTACCTTACAAAAAAATAGGGCACCTGTGGTTTTTCAGATTTTTAGGCATTTTAGCTTAGAAAGTAAGTTATCATGCACATAAAATACAAAAACCATAGGTGCCCGTTTTTTTTGCAAGGGGGTTTATATATACTGTGCCTATACCGTTTGACGGATAAAGTAGTGAAAGCGTTTCTAGTTCCGAGTGGCCGACGACCGGGGAAGCCTTGCGTCTTGCATGCAACAGTATACTCTTAGTTTGGCGGCTAACTTCGCTCCGCACTACAGGATCCCCACTCCCGTGCGTTCATCCCACTTAAGATTTTTGGAAATATACATTTTTTTAGTGGCCGTGGTGGCCTAGTGGTTTGACCTATCGCCTCTCAAGCCGAGGGTCGTGGGTTCAAATCCCGGCTCGCACCTCTGAGTTTTTCGAAATTCATGTGCGCAATTTACCACGAGCTTTGCGGTGAAGGAAAACATCGCGAGGAAACCTGCACAAACCTGCGAAGCAATTCAATGGTGCATGTGAAGTTCCCAATCCGCACTGGGCCCGCGTGGGAACTATGGCCCAAGCCCTCTCATTCCGAGAGGAGGCCTGTGCCCAGCAGTGGAACGTATATAGGCTGAGATGATGATGATGATGATACATTTTTTTATATTTCAATGTTATTTTAGATTTTTATTTTTGTTTTCGACTTCTAGTCAGAAGTCCACCGAACGACGAAACGAAAATTTCTTCTTAGGAACCATGACATCGATTTTAATAACAAGAAAAACTGCATTCATGCATTTAAAAAAAAACCTGTACCCGGTTGTTTAGAAAAAAAAAACTTACACTATTTCCATTTAAATATCGATTGTGTACGTCTGAAGCAGTAAATGTCTCCATGAAACATTATGTCTAAAACGAATAAAATGCATTGTTTTCACAGACTTTAATTTATTTTAGTAGGTGTTCGAAGTGTCCACCGTTACAATATTCAACAAATTCTGGCATGTAAAATTGTCTCAATGGTTGTTTGTACCTCTTTGCTGGTAAAATCGATATGTAATGGTTCCTAAGAAGAAATTTTCGTATGTCGTATAGTTTCAGACTTTCCCATACTGACCGATATAAATGGGTGGCCCCGTATACTGTTGAATGCAGTGTCAATACCTGGAGTCGCTCCCCCAGTGCATCGCGTAGATCTTGGCGAGGTGTCCGCGCAGCGTGCGGCGCGTGCGCATCTGGATGCGGCCGATCGGCTCCAGGTTGGCCGTGGCCTGCGACAGCGACGTGTCGCATGCCGCCTTCCGCGCGTCCTGCAACACACCGTACACCATTTTTATATAATACTAGCTTTTTACCCGCGGCTTCGCACGCGTAAATCATTAGATACAGCAGTCGAATTGAAATTCCCTAAAATTACATAATGGTCTTCGCTGTCGTTAAACTAAAACACCCATGCCAAATTTCATGACTCTAAACCCAGCGATTGTTATATCGAGATTTTATCCCTATCCCGTGGGAACATCGAGATAAAAAGTAGCCTATGTGTTATTCCAAACGTCTAGCTACCTACATACCAAATTTCATGACTCTAAGCTCAGCGGTTGTTATTTACAGATTTTATCCCTAACCCGTGGGAATATCGGAATAAAAGTATCCTATGCTTTAATCCAGGTTATAACCTAACTTATTACCAAATTTCATCCAAATCCGTGCAGCCGTTTTAGCGTGATAGTAGCCATTCTGACACAAAACCGATACCACCCTATTTCTGGGCCTTTAGGACGTGTCAGATATTTTTGCACGCTCCCCTGTGGGAGATATTAATGCACGAGACTGTACAGTCAAGAGCAAAAACAAGTATACACTTTAGTACCTTGTCTATTTTCGTCATATTTGAACTGACATATATGAAAGGTCCACGGAAAGAACATGTCTAGTCACCTAAGCAACTTTTTGAGAAAGTTAAAAAAAAACATTTTATAATGTTTTCAGATTATTTAATTCAATGGTAAGTCATAGTACTTTGTGAGCTCTACATTTCGAGATTAAAATCTCAATTAAAAAAAATTGTCTAGACATGTTCTTTCCGTGGACCCTTCATATGAGCTGTCAAAGTGGTTAAAGTGTCAAGGTACTAAAGTGTATACATATTTTTTCCCTTGACTATACCTGCTACGATTCCTGACTTTATCAAATGGAACGGAAATAAAGATGTTTTTCTATGATACCGGATAACATAAATAACTTTGTGATTCGGAGGAACTCGAAACGAGTTGTTCGTCTACACTTCCGGATTGTATTATATGATTAGACAAATAAAAACATAGGGCTAGGCAATTACAGGCCTGTATTGTATTTCCTTGTGCGATGGTAAATATTAGACCTAGTAAAATTAGGGAACAGGGTCAAGAGAATAGTAACAGTAGCAACATTTCAAAGTAACCTCTTCTTCTCTTTTAAAATATGGTTTTCTGTCCTAATTAATAGGACAATTCCGCCAGTGTCAAAGTAGTCTCTTTAAGAGGGACGTTGTTCGGTGATTGTAGTTTTTGCAACTTGATAGTAAAATTCCAGAAACCACGTGGAGGCAACTTGCGCATTAAAAAATGTCAGATACGAGAGCAATATAGAATTTTGTGATCACTGTTCATAAACTTGTAAGATCGCAATCAAATTACAAAAACTGTCAAATGATTGTGATCGCGAGTGTCAGAACCGTCACGCAATAAACACTCTGATTGGAAGCTGCTACCTTTAAGTCAACACATCAAACCACCAATGCGGTGCAGCAAATTCAGTCCTGTACTGATTGATACAAATATACATAAGGGCACGGCATAAGGGTCGTACATTCCTGAACGACAATTACAGGCGTACATTACCCGTACCCTATTGCGTAAGAAATCAGATCGAGCTATAACTCTACGCACGAGTGCTCCCGTAGTCTCTTTAAAACATCCCGCATCATTTTTAACACGATAACGTCACCGAACGCTGTATGACGATTTAGGACTACACATTTCCTTAGACAATAAATCCTTTTGATACCTCGCATTACTTCCTGTTGTATGCCCACGCCCTTGCATTATTTTTTAGACACTGCTTTCCCTCTTGCGGCAAGAGGGAGAGCCTTGCCAAAATTTACTATGATAATCAAAAATGGCTGGAACTCCCCTCCCCAAAATGCGTGACGTTAATAAATTGGACTACTTGGATTCCACGGTACACTGAAATACTGTAGTATCAACTCTGACTCAAGTAACTGAGACGACCGCAAAAAAGTTGCAGCTTTCGGCGTGTATCTAAGAAAGTCTTATAATTAACTATTTCTCTACAATCTCATATGGTGTAAAAAAAATACATTTCTTGACATAATATAGGCACGCGTATATATATCGCTGTTTCTCATGCACTCCCGTTATATTACGATGCGACAAACCGAGAAGATGCCGGGACAATTTAGACACATATTGAAGAGATTGACATTGCGCCAGACCAGGAATTAAGGAGGTGAAGAGTAAACCTTTGCCCAGCGGACACTGTAGCAAGCACACTAATCAAGAAAACAGGACAGTTTTTTTTTTATTCTACTGGATGGCAAACGAGCAAGTGGGACTCCTAATGGTAAGAGATCACCACCGCCCATAAACATCTGCAACACCAGGCGTATTGCAGATGCGTTGCCAACCTAGAGGCCTACGATGGGATACCTCAAGTACCAGTAATTTCACCGGCTGACTTACTCTCCACGCCGAAACACAACAGTGCAAGCACTGCTGCTTCACGGCAGGATTAGCGAGCAAGATGGTGGTAGCAATTCGGGCGGACCTTGCACAGGGTCCTACCACCTACAGAAGTGAAAACAATCCTTACCCTAATAGCATTTTTCAGCGTCTCCGCCTCCTGGCGTAAACTGTCGAGCTCGTTCATGACTGTGTCTCCGTTGGCTGAGGCTTACACGCGACCTGCTCCCGACGCCTTGCCCGCTACGCACCGACCTGCAGACAGACAGACATATGTTTAGATAAATGCTGACCTAAAAAGTAAGACTTAGAAGCACGAGAAGTTCTATCACTCTGCAAGGGATTTTTAATATAAGGGGCAAATGAGCTGCTGGCCATTCACGTCTTCAGTCTAAATAGATCCCACTGGCGGAGTGCTAGACTGGAGCCGAACTAATGATCTTCTGCTTGAGAGGCCTCTGGCCTGACGGACGCCAATCACAGCCGCCATGGGCAACTCCAAAAGGCTGCGTTGCGAAAATGTGTTGCGAAGAATGTGTTTTTTGTGAACCAATAGAAATGCTTCATTTACCGGGCGAGGAGAAGGAAGCGTTTTTATTGCTTCATGAAAACGCATTCCTCGAAACACATCTTCGCACATCTCTGGTTGAAACGCTGCATCAGAGCGAGATAGAACTTAACTCACATCGGCTAGCTGTAAATAATTGATTTTACGGAAGGACCTTTTATCTTACTACCCTGCTACTACTTCCGATACTTACTAGGTACTACTACTACTCTATGATTTGATTACACTTGCAAGATGGTCACGATCATGTAGGTATGTACTTATATACACCCTTCTACCGGTTCCACATAAATCAACATACGTTACATGCTTTCAGTAAGAAATCCTAAAAACGAAAGCATAAATTGACACCCGTAAAAATGTACCAACATCCTGCTTCACAAAGACGGCGCCACGCCGTGAAACAACGGAAAGATTCACAACAGCCCAATGCACTCGTTTCGCTATTTACGAGTTCATGATATTTCATGTTTGTTTGGCGTCCGACGGTAAAACGCTCGAGAACTATCGGCAATCTATAAATCTTGTTGGTTACTTCCCTCACACTACTCCGTTTTCATTTATTTACTACAAGCAAGCAATATTGAGGAACAAATGATTTATGAACGAGTATCCCACCGATTGCTAAAGGTGGACTTCCGAAACAAACGGCAGTAGCGTCAAGTAACGTAACTTGCCTCAGAAACATTATCTGAGCACGTAAAATCGCATTTGTTACTAAAAATTCAAGGATCATTTTAGCCCCGCTAGCTCTGCTAGATTTGTTGTCTCTGTTCATAAACTTTATGACATAAAACAATTATTACAAATTTTTACACTCCTTAGACTTCCTCAAAGAACCTTATACTGCTACATGTACATTAGATACTCGAAAAGTTCCAACAGCTCTCTATCAGTGAGTGCTATACATTATCTGCCGCTTGGCCCCTTAGTAATAAATACGAATAATAATGTTACAACCCTGTAGCACCCTGTAGTATCGATCAGTTCCATTCCATGCTAAAACTTCAGAGAGGTAAGACAACGCTCAAAGAAATTGGAGTTAATAGACGTGTAACAAATTGCCGTACGTTAAAGGGCTGGAATTTCTTTGTACATTTACGTTATATTAACGAGGTCAGGTTTGCTTTACGCGTGTTCACACACGTACGCTACGCAGTTCTAGTGTCCACTTTGTCTACAACTTGTTTCTTTTACCGTAATATAGTGTTCCTAGTTGTGTTGGTACCTCCGTTGCTTTGCTACACGTCAACGTTTATTGGTAAAAATCTCCTGTCCTGTCAGTTACGTCTTGTCACCTGCATGTCCAGCAAACTGTTTAAGATCGATATAGAAAAAGTTAATTGGAGCTATTGTGATTGCGAGCGGATGAAGGGGGAGGGGGGAAGGTTTCCCAAAAATATATAACAACCGAATGCTTTTAATCAGAATCGGTAAAAATATATTGACACTTAAGTAAGTTTTAAGCGTAGTTAACCGATCCTTTTCGAGCGAGACAGTGAATTTAGAGAAAGCAGATAAATGATGCAATAAAGATTTTGAATTTGAATTTCCAGTGTCTTACAAGAATATTATGGCCTTAAGTATTTCTCTGCTCTTATTCAATCTAAAATTTCTGTTTGACGTTTGGTCAGAGTAGTTACCACTTCTTATTACTGTTTTGATGTTCTCTTCTCAATACCATCTTCTTCTCGTCATAAAATCCATCTTTTAACATAGCAACAAAATGATTCAGTAAGGTGAGATTTCACGATAAGTACGATGACGAATAAACGTTAGCTCGTTATTGTCGCTTCTAGCTACAAAGCAACCTTTCGGGTTGCTCATCGGAGCCGAAGCGACGACACGGTCTACCGAACTGATTGGAATTTAAGGAAGGAGGTATTGTAAAATATCCTATTATATCAGATAAAGACATGCTTCGGGGGTTGTCATGCCACCCGCACTATATTTACCTAAGAATCTTATTCATCATCATCATCATCATCATCATCATCATCATCATCATCATCAACCCAGCCTATATACGTCCCACTGCTGGGCACAGGCCTCCTCTCAGAATGGGGAATCTTATTATAGAAATAAAATATTAACATGGAAAGATACAACATTTCCATCTCTAATTAGTTGTGCTTTAATTGCCAATTGCTACCTTAAAAGCACTCGAAAGAAATATTTTTCTTTAAAAAAAAAAGTGGCAGGCAAACCATTCCTTAAACGCATTCATAAACGAAACTTAGAGAGTTTCTAAGATTTTCAAGTTTTGCACATATTTTTTGTCAGCAGGTACCTGACATCTAGTACCTACTGACTTTTAATGAACTTGGCTGTAGCTCTTGCTAGTTATTTTAAGTGGATTTTATTATCTTGTACTCACTGTTTGAGAGGTTAATATGTCTTCTATATTGACGACATCTTAATATGGTATTTATTTAGCAAATAACCCACTTTATACATTCTGCAAATTATCATCATCATCATCTCAGCCTATATACGTCCCACTGCTGGGCACAGGCCTCCTCTCGGAATGAGAGGGCTTGGGCCATAGTTCCCACGCGGGCCCAGTGCGGATTGGGAACTTCACACGCACACACACCATTGAATTGCTTCGCAGGTTTGTGCAGGTATCCTCACGATGTTTTCCTTCACCGCATGGCTCGTGGTTTGCATTCTGCGAATAATAACTTGTAAATGTATACAATATATACTGACGGAGCAGATGTATTTACTTGGCATTTAGTAATGACTTGCTATCATCGCACCAGGTATGGCAATTCAAAACTCATTATTTTTGTATTATACTACAAGAGACCACGGAAGTCGTGAACGGGGCATTCCATTAAGTTTTTAAAACCAAGTTCTCTTAAAACCAAGAATTAAATTCCAGTAGGTACCGTAGTAGTCTTCTTTAGTCACATGCTTAGAATAAAGGAGGAGAATCTTAAAACACTCCTGGTAACAGAGAAAGTTCTGGGCAAGCGGCTGCTAAGAAAGAGAAAATGAATCATCTGCCTTGTACTTCTTTCGTTTCTTCCATTGGACAGATCAATCCGTGGCAACACAAACAAACGTCCACAAAGCCGACACGATCGACGAGCCGAAGACCGAGCCACATGGAGATCGATCGTTCGAAAACTGGTCCATGGAAGTCATGACCCCTCAGCAAAGAAAATTACGACACAAGGAAGACGAATCCTATGTTACTAATTACTTATATCTCATCTACTCAGGTATAACATTACATTGAATAGGCATTTCGAGCCGGGTATGATTATAATTGACGTAATGACAATTACTGACGAACAATAGGCTCAAGTTTTTCCGTAAATGATGCGATTTGCCACTCTAGAAACAAACCACTCGGTGTGTCATGGTAAACGTCTTACGTATCTGAATGGATGTTGAGTGGAACAACCATTTTATTAAACTTTTGATTATGCCAAACCCCCTAGTTTCCTTCCTGTTAGACAACAACAAAGAATCATAGAACTTTACTTAAGTTCATACCGTAACGTCCGGTTTTCCTAAAAACAAGTTCCGTGTTTTAAGCGGGCATTTCGTATCAATGATTGGGATATATCGCTTTTGAGTTTTTCAAGTGGCATATTGATCATCATGTCAGCTGAAATTCGTCTACTTACTAATGAACACAGGCCTCCCTAAAAGAATGCCACAATAACTTTTTCTGCATCGCCAGCATCCATCGGAATCCTGCATCTTCATCAGTAGCTACCTTCTGGAGGGCCTAACCTAACCACGCTACGTCATCCATTACATGGCCACTTCAACACAGTTACCAAGACAGGACGAGCAGCAGCGTCTTCCCATTTTTCGATCCTACGAATATCCTGCAACTCTCTATGAATAATGACCCTATAAGCATTGATTATATCAAAAATCATCTCATGGTTCTTCACATTTACTAAGGTGCACTTCATACCGCCGCGACCTTCACCAGGCCGTCATCTTTTTAATGTTACTGAATCAAAAGTGCAATTAAAACAGCGTAATAACTTTCACTTCTTATTTGCATACACCCACTTATATTTCCAGTGTAACGAGACGTCATCGTGTAAAACGCACTTTTTCCTCAGCATTATGTATTTGTGCAGTACCTATGAACACAAGTCTGTGGACACGTCTTATTTAGTCATCATTATCATGTAGCCTTTAGATATCCCACCTCAAATCAGAGGACTCTTAGATTGAGAAGGCTCGAACTCTAGTTTCTATGCGGGCCTGGTGCAGATTGCGATCTTCACACGCATCATTGAATTGCTTCACCGTAAAGCTCGCGGTAAATTTCAAATGTAAATTCGAAAAGCAGAAGCCCTAACTCGAGTTCGAACCCGCGATCGTCTGCTATGCCACCACATGCTCAAAATATGCTACCACGTCTTATTAATAACAACTATTATAGATTAAATAATATTGAATATCGTCAAAATCAAGTTTCCTTGATCGAATTACTACATTGACTAATTCTCTCATATCCTGTTGTTCCCAGTCAGATTTAACATCTGTGAGCTGCATTTTCCTCGCAAATCGTGAAGTTTTGCGGTTCTATACGAGTTTTTCCAAGAAAACTGAACTCCGCACTGTTTTCGTGAAATTTGGTAATAAATTATTGATAGTCCATAAAGCTTCTTGGATTTCGTGTTGTTTTAGAAGGACTAGCTGCAATCAATATTGATGGCTCGCTCAGTACCACTACCATGAGTTTACTGTGAACGTACTCGATAGCGACGGCGCACAGTGATTCGTGTAGAACAAGCTAGATGGACAAAAGTCACTTTCGAATTCCGATATAATTCTTGTTGACATACAATCAGGACACCTATACATTACGATACCCACAAGTTATTTTTATAGTATACCCTCATATAGCGAGATAAAACGTTAAGTGTACACTAAAGTGTTAAATTACAGTTGATTTCCTTCGTGTTATTGCTTGCGAAACGAAACGGTTTAATTTGTGTTTAAAATAATATATTATCAAATATTTATTATGGACGGTGAACTTAAGGGTGAGTACTATATTTCGCAATGTTTTTTTATTTACATTTGCAAACAAATATTATTTATATGGAGCCTGTTATGTAAAGTTACGTTATATTTGTACCGTTTTCTTAATTCAAACGCAAAAAGTTTACATGTCTCCGGATGTCACCTCTTTGAAAATTAAATGAAATATGCACATTACTATGTACTTACTGGAAACATCAATTTTGACTGCGATATCTTTGCACATCAATTTTTTTTTAATTTTTTTTTCAGAACGTATCATCACTGTTTAAAAACTGATTTTTTTGAAGTATGGGTGAGAAACCCGAAAGAATTCCGAAATGACGAGCTCTTTCGCTTTGTGGTTTTAGAATATGACCTAAGTGGAGTAACTGGTGAATCCTTGAGAAATTTAAAGGTGAAAATTTTCCAAATTTCCAAAAAAATCGCGGAGAAATGGATAAGTTGTGGTAAAAACAAGGAACGCTTTTTAGTTAAGCTTTCTGAGTGGTTAAAGAGGGATACATCGTTTACACTTACTAAATTACACGATGTACCCTCTGGATCTAGACTTTCCAAACCTGGTAGACCCCAAAAAGTGTTCAATGACTCCAGCGTCAAAACAAAACGACGGCGGGTGGCCGACTTAATAAATGCAAGAAGTGCCTCGCAGCTAGTATACGCTGCTGAAGTATCTACGCGTTCTTCTGGAAATAAAAATGCAGCTCAAATAATTGAAAAAGTCGGCGACAGACCAGAAATGGACAATGAAAAAAAAAAGGTTCTGCAGATAGTTGTGAACCAAGGTGTTTATCGAGTTTGGAAGCCTTAGCGTACTATGTCGATAGCAAGTCAACTACTTACAGCTATAATCAGACTCGAAAATGGAGCAGCCTAGTTTTGACTCAGATTGATTACCTATTACTATTACTTTCGTTTGTAAATAAAGTTACTATAGCTGAATATACTTATTTTTAATGAATACCTACATACCTACCCACTAAAATTGTCGCATATATACTCTTAAATAATCTAAATCTTGCGGGTATACGATAAAACATTACGATTTAATCATTTACATCAGCAAAATCGCAGTTCAAAACAAAAAAATATCAACCAATTTAAACTGACCCCAGTTCCAATAGTAAATGGCGGTGAAAAGGGGTCAAGTTATGTTGGTTTCTTTTTACAAGGCTAATATAGCTAATTTCGTAATTTAACTTATATATGGTGATAAATCATAAAGAACCGTAACGTTTAAACTCACTAAAAAGACTCAAATAATTTTGTCCATCTAGCTTGTTCTACACGAATCACTGTGCGGCGTAAATTATTTGTAGAGACGCTGTACAATTCTCCATACAAATGATTTACGCCCTCGCTATCGAGTGTGGTCACTGTAAACTCATGGTAGTGGTACTGATATATCGCTGGGTCGTGTTTGACTTTGGAATTTCTGAAACGTATTATGTTCTAAAGAGCTGAAGACGCGGTTCTTGTAAGTCATAAAAACTTTTACAGAACCATTTCACAACCTCGATGATCTGGTCTATAGACTATAACGTCTAGCTAGTGCGGACATTTTAGTTTCCAGTACGATGCTCCCTTTCTAAAGAAAGCAAATAAAAAAGGACGGATTGAATTACCAATTTACATACACCACAACCAGACGTGATAATACTAACACATCAGCATTTTGGTATATAATTTTTTGTCGATTTTTGGGAATTTCCTGCAAGTAAATCGTAGGACTTGGTGCTATCGAAATACGTCACTTTTATAGCGGGACTAAAGATAATGATACAATAGAAATCGAGCAATTATCTTAACATGTACTTATCTACGCTTGAAAGGACGTGTTATTGAAATTTAAATAGGGTAGAATGGGCCATCTAAATTCCCTATTGTAGGGCACAAAGGCTTCTACAACATGAAGTACATTAAACGTACTTCTTAAGCGGAAAACCTTGTTATTTTCCTTTGAACAAACTTACATAAAGCAGAAATTTTATATATATCATATTCAAAACACGCGCAAAGCACGATGATTGTCCGAATATTTCGTTATATCAGAGAGCCATATTTATCTAGAACAAAACGTATTGTTAGCACTTTCAGCATTTTCTAAAGGCGTCAGATTCTAAAATAGGAACGCGGTATCGCCGCCGTTATTATGAATTCTCGAACAATGGCTAAAGCGGATTCCGGTTTCATAAAACTTTCAAGTCCTTGACGGTTGTAATTAAAACTATATTGGAGGAAAAACCATTAAAATAATTTTCATTTCGACCAACATAGGATATTAGTATTAGTAATACAGAAAGCTTAATTATAGTCTTAGTAACGCTACACCTTAGTCAGTACATGAACCATTCTGCAATGATTCATGTAGTAACAGTGACAGTCGAAACTCTGCGCGAATCAGGAGTACTCTAAACCGACGTGCATGCATGAAAAGATTGATGAATGTAGAGGAAGCGAAAGTTGTATGCTAGAATCGTAGCAAGTGGAAGGATGTAGTCTCTGCCTACCCCGTTGGTAAAGCAGGAAATATTGCTGTCGTTTCTTTTTTATTAACCCCCGACGCAAAAAGAGGGGTGTTATAATTTCGCTGCCAGGGCAGAAGAACCTAAAGATAATCTAGTTTTAGCCATCATCGGAGACCATCATTTCCAAGAAGAAAGCGCTGTTTCAAACTTGCTGGTAGCAAATATAGTTTTCTATCACTACTAACTAGATACAAAACATAATTAATCAAACAGATTGAATACAATCCACTTATCGTGGATACTATCGTCAACATAGATTGCCGATCCCATGTAAAATAGGAGCAGTAACTTACAAAATATTATGATATGCCATTGAAATAACTCCTAGTCCAATTAAAGGACAGTTAGTTTTTAGTTTCTATGTATAAAGTTAAGGAGACGCACCAGGGTGGAACCTTTGTACTATTTATGTCATTTTGACATCTTATACATCTGCCAAGGAAGTCATAGCGAAATTAATTATAAAAAGATTCCACCCTGATACGTGATTCAGTTTACATGACTGTACGTACGTACGTAGTAAGTAAACACTTCATGTGGAATCTATCCAGGAAGTTACATAGAAATCAACAAAAACAACGAATTTGGTTTTCCGGTTTAAGCTTCGAATATAAATTATTGTCATTGTACTGTACAAAACAAAAAAACAAAAACAAAAATAACGAATTTGGTTTTCCGGTTTATGCTTCGAATATAAATTATTGTCATTGTACTGTATCCCTTCAGGGGAGACAAATGGACTTAGTCAACCTCCCACCTGTACATTCTATGAATTTGTAATTTCCGCCCACTACTTTTCAAAAAGGTCCTCTTAAATGTCATGAAATTAAGGTAACCTAAGAGAATCTTTTAGCATTCAATAAACTAGGATTCCTAAAAATATATAATAATGTCACCCCCAAAATTCAAATCAGTAAAGTCAAGGTTTCAGTTCAGCTTCAGTTTGCTTTGAGCAAAAAAAAGTAGAACTTGTTTTTACATCTTTAAAGTTTATGCTTTGTCTACCTTGTGTCCGTAACGAACGAGTAATAAGTAGATAGAACATCTGATTTTTTTTCGGTTTCTATTTCATTGGACTGTAACGAAACTCTTCAATCTAAACATCAGCTATGTCTTTAACGGTTTTGTTTTTCAATCATGTTTTAGTTTAGTCACGTCCGTACTATCAAAAGTATTTTTCGCGTGCCCACAAATCACGAGTGACCATCTGAATAGACTGAATTGGACGTAGTTTTTTAACTACCATTCATTTATCCCCGGCCGTTCGGACATGAAATTATCAGAGCATGTCTACCAAGTAAACATCGCGTTTTAAAACTGTAAACAAAGCTAGATAAACAAACCAGTAAATACCTTAATGAGACGTAATCCTCAGAATAACATTACCGCTTTAAATAGTCCGCTAATGGCGTAACGGAGTCCGCCGGCGAACAGGTCAATAACTTCGTTCTCATGCGTGGTATCTATTAATTAATTTGGACTAACTGCAATCCTAGGTAAGTTGAGCGAATTGCTGCACACTAGGTAGTTATTTTTTGGTTTAGTTTCTGAACAGAATATAAATGAAGATTTATAAAAAGACGCTAAGAATCCCCGGCAGACACCCGGCTACCATAACGTCCAACAACGAGATGGACGGATGACTTGTTTAGAGTCGAGGTTTCACGGTGGATGCAGCCGCTTCCAACCGAAGCAACTGGAAGTCAATGGTGGAGGCCTTCGTCCAACAGTGAACGTCCTGCTGAGATGATGATGATGATCATGATGAAAAAGACGGAAATCTTTGTCTTCGATAAAGCAGAACCTGACTACGATTTCGAGATCTCAAGTGCGATTGCCGGTCGGAGCAGGCTGGCAAAGTTGTCGTTGTTTTTGAAACTGGGTCAATGCAATTTGTACGCATTACCCCTACCCCATGGTATTTATTTACTTATAATGAAATCATCCGGCAACGTTGAAGATTTTGGCAAAGTAACGAGTCCTTCGTTACCGTGTGGGAAATACAGTCAGATTCCTTTACTCTGAGAAGAGGCCTGTGTATAGCAGGACGATATATTGCAGATCGAGATTGAAAGGGCATCAACGTAAAATAATATAGCATTTTAATTTAGGCCTTTCAAAATTAGATTTAGGTTAAAATTTAAACGGTGTGTATGAAGTTCATACCGCTTTCGATCTAGGTGTGAGAAACTGCGATAGCGTCTTTGGGAATCGCAATGGCGGACCATTTTTATCGTTGTTTCTGTTAATTAAATACACCTATTTAAGAAGAAGAAGAAGAAAGACATTAGACAACAAACAAAACAAAAAGGAAATATCAAAATAAAAATACACGATTTTATGTGTCCCCGCAAAAGTGAAACGGCCGCTGACTCAGCATAATGCTGCGCTGATATTCTGTCAGAACCGTCTGACTCACGGAATGATACATAAATATACTAAAAAAATGTGTAAATAAAATTAAGAAATACAATAGATTTGAATCCGAACATTGAAACTTTACCCTCAGCGCACGCTTTCCAATCTTTCCATTATGTTATTCCTCGTTTTCGCAATACTTATACAATAAAGCATCTACGCAGTGGACATGCGTCTTTCAACAGCCCCTTTATAATGTATATATGTATACATAACTGTTACTCGTTACAGTGGCTACGTTCGTTATGGCGAACCCCCTGGGGCAGTAATCCTGTCATTTCTGCGCATGTTTTCCTGCTCATGAATATAAAGAAATGTGGCGACGGAAAAACAGACTTAGCTGGAAGTCACTTGTGGAAACTCTACTTACGGGTTGGGTCAAGGAGATTATGATAGTACTTATAAAGATCCCTGTGACAATATGTAATCTATCGTCTAAAAATAGACCAATTTTTGAGTGCTTAGAATTTCTTTCAACCCAAATGTGGGTTTATAGGTATATGGATCATCGTTAAATGGCTTTATCAACATAGAACCTACGCAGCGGGGGAAGAAATTATCAAACATGACCTTTTTTTTTATTTTAGCCAGCAGCATGTTTCTAATTTAAAAATAGGCACTCATCGCATCGATATTGTAGTAATTATAAAAAACAATAATTGAACCATTTGAAATAAAATTTTCGGTTTCTAAAGTACCATGCCTTTTATATAGGTTTAGGTCTAAAGCCCCAAACAGTTCCAGTATTTTTCTTTGTAGTTTGTGGCCCGACGTGACCTCAGAGAAAAGGACCACCACCGTATCCCTTTCATGCAGAACGGGGGCAAAAAGGGGGCATAAAGCGTATATATATGTACAGTCGCCGTCAAATCGGAACAAGCACTCTATTCTCGAGGCTTTAGAGCTCCGATATTTATGATCACCTTGGCCACTCCAAAATATCTGATGGCGACTGTACTGACGCTGCGTTCGGTACATTTTTTAGTTGCTTTATATGACTTATAAAATCACTGGGATAAAGGCACTAACTTCAGAAATGAGGCAGGACAGGCTGCTTTCTCTATTTTTCTACGAAGGCGTCTCTCTAAATAAAGAAGGTATTTCATAATTACTTAATAACCTAACCAACAAAAAGTTGGAAAACCCCGACTTTGTCACTTTAAAGTTCAATATCTCAAAAACGGCTAAACCGATTTTGATGAAACATGTCTAAGAACCATCGGTAGAAAACCAGCTGTCAAATAAAAAAAACCGCATTCAAATCGGTCCACCCGCTTAAGAGCTACGGTGCCACAGACAGACACACATAGCGGTCAAACTTATAACACCCCTTTTTTTGCGTCGGGGGTTAAAAATCAGTGGTATCGCGGCGAACCTTCTGCCCTTCTGCTGCTGTTGCCTATAGTAGTTTACTCTACTCCAGTTAGAAAGTAGACAACAGTATCTGACTCACTCGATAGAATAATAAATTTACGATACGTGATAGCAAGATACGAGGCAACGTGCAATTCCGCTGCAATAAATCGATTTTCCCCAATATTAGTTCGTCACTTGTGACGTCAGGGTTTACCGGTAATATTGGTTTTCCGTTTACTTGGCTGTGTCAATGTTTATGGAGCTACGTCACTCATTCGTTCAAAGGAATTAGAGATGTAAAATGTGCCGGTAGTGAAAAAATGCTTCCTCCGATCTAGAAATTGTAGATTAAGTAGGTAATCGATTATATTCATAGTTCAATGCGTCATAGATACCGATGAAACTAAGTTTTTGCCGAAGATGACGATCTTCGGCATGTTTACGTCCGAGTCCGACTGAGCAGTGAGCAACTGAGCTGGCCTCCTCATGGCATGAGCTTGGTCTGTCTGTAGTTCCTTCGCATGTCCAATGCGGATCGAGAACTTATCATGGAATTGCTTCACAGGCGTGCATATTACTCTCTGTTTTCCTTCACCGAAAAGCTCGTAGGTATGTAATGTTCTGTTACACACAGTCACACAGAGGTAAGAGCCCGGGCTAGAACCCACGATCCTTTGCTTGAGAGGACATAGGTCAACTACTAAAGCCCAACGGTTTTGGTTTTTGACTACCACGCAATAAAACCGTTTATACTATGTATGACGGGCAGTTTAATTTTGAAACTTCCTGCTTGATTTCTATTTAGCTTGTCCCGTTAGATGACGTTTCGTGGTTGTGTTAGGTTCATTGCTCGGCCAAGATACTCGCTGCACATGTCACATAGCAGCACAAGCAATGAATAAAAAACACGCTCGTCGCGCCGCTACCCGCTGTGTCGCGTCGCAGATTTAAACCCCATTTAGACTATGCGAGAACTTGCATGCAAGTTTCACTACATTGCGGTATTTGTTTGATCAACTATATTCATTGTCCCTCAATAGTCTGCCATGTAATGCAACTTGCATGCAAGTTCTTGCATGGTCTAAATGGGGTTTTAGGTTCCGTTTCATCAGAGATGTGCGAGGATGTGTCGCGAGTAATGTGATTTTCATGAGCCAATAGTAACGCTACATTTACCTCGCTTTGCTCCGCTCAGCTGTTTCCACTAGAGATGTGGTGCGAGGCTAGGTTAATGAAGCGTTTCTATTGATTCATGAAAAACATACCTTGCAGCACATCCTCGCACACTCTAGTGAAAACGCAGCCTTAAACGAAGACATATAAAATTGCACACGATGCCAGTGCGTGTCATGTTCATTTTACAAACACTGACTCGCCACTAAGGGCCATCCTGTCCAAACAACTTAAATTGCCGAGCACGCAGCGTGTTTACAGGGGACCAAATTTAAAGAGCAGCCGACAACCACGTTTATTATGTTAATTTCCACGGTCACCCCTAAAGAGATGAACGGAACGTGCGAAGCGTTGACAAGGTTTTAAAGTGTGGTTTTCAGTGTGTATGGTCTAAATGGGATGCTAATGAAAGGTGTGCGACACACCGCTTTCACGTAAGAAACCATGTAGGCCAATGAAGCCACAGAATTTATAAGAGATGTTATCGTAGTATTTTCTTCCCCAATCGATGCCGCAAATTTTCATCTCTGCCGCAGTGTACACAATTTTTTTCCTGTTTGGACAGGTTTTAGTAGATTTAGTAAGACTTTTTAATTTTCTGCAAATTATCCATTTCACAGAATGAGCTGAGTAAATAAACATATGGCTTTTTAGCCACATGCGGGGTTGCGTTCTTAAATAAATTTCAATTTATCTTATTCTTAGTTTTATGAATGAACGCCATTACCTCCCAAATAAAGGAAACGTTTTATTTACATTCTCTGTTGGACTCCTAAGAAAAGTACGAGATCGGCGAGTTGGAGAGCTGCTCCAAAATTCGAAGTAAAGAAAGAAAGAAAGAAAGAAAAGAAAGAAAACATTTATTCGTGACAAAAAAAAACCAAAGTGCATATCGTTTCGTCCCCTTCAATCTCCTAAAATACTATTAGCGTAAGCAGAACATCAGTATAATAATAATACAACGCCTGTACGCAGGAGAGTGCAGTATTGTACTACAGTCAGCAGCAGATATATCTACACTGGCCGAGTGTTCACAAAGACATATACGTTTCAATCGTCACAAAGTTATTGACACCTAAGTCATCATTTTCACGTGAGCGTTCAATACGTCAAAAACATCTCAACATTTTAAATTTTCATTAATACTTACACATCTAGTTTTTCATAATGACAATAACAACTAGAAAATCAGTGGTAACTAAGCAGTCAAGCTGTTATTAATATCTACACGTACTACCAACCACAAACACGTCAACACCCAAGATGCCACTAGTTGCTAAGCAGTTACTATTTCAATGGTAACTAAGCATATCAACATTTTATTTAAACATCAATAATGGATAATAAATATTTAGTAAATTCAAAGAGAGCGTTTATAAAACGTGCTCAATGCTGAAGGGGGTTACACGCGATTTTAAACTAAGAAACCCAAAAACCCCTTATAAAATAAACAAGTACATATTTAATTTTTAATTTTATAGCATATATGTAGTATAAGCTGTAACTTGTCTATTTTTAGGGTTTCGTAGTCAACTAGGAACCCTTATAGTTTCGCCATGGTCTGTCCGTCTGTCTGTCCGTCCGCGGCTAAGGTCAGAGACCGATGATTGGTAGTAGAAAGCTGTAATTTGGCATGAATGTAACATCAATCACGCCAACAAAGTGGCAAATAAAAAAAAAACAAAAAAAAAGTTAGCGTACCTTCCATATAGACGTAGTCTGTTTTTTTTTCTCGACTAACCCCATAGTGTGGGGTATCGTAGGATAGGTCTTTTAAAACTGTTGGGGGTTGCCTAGAAGTTTTTCTATTCAGTGATCTGTTTTCAAAATATTCAACTTTAAAGTGCAATTTTTTATTAAAATCGAGCGTCGCCTAAATTCTATTTTTGCTTGAAATCTATTTTTTGCTTTTCAGTTTGTTGGGCGTTTTAATTTTTTTGTTTAAAAGTTTTTATACATTTACATGTACATTTTCAACTGACGAAAAAAACGGAGGAGGTTCTCAAGTCGAGGCGTATATATTTTTAGGGTTCCGTAACCAAAATAGCAAAAACGGAACCCTTATAGTTTCGCCATGTCTGTCTGTCCGTTTTTCCGTTTTTTTCATCCAATCTTGTAGTGTGGTACCGTTGGATAGGTCTTTTAAAACCATTAGGGGGTTGCTAAAACGATTTTTCGATTCAGTGATTTGTTTGCAAAATATTCAACTTTAAAGTGTAAATTTTCATTAAAATCGAGCGTCCCCCCCTCTAATTAAATTATTTTCATGGTTTTTTGTAGTTAGTTCAATTTTTAGTTATAATTTTTTTTTCACGCTTTTTAGTGTAAAAGATCTAAGATACAATAGTTTAATTTCAACTGCCCGCCACCTTTTACGAAAAATTGCTCTTTCCGATGCAGAGACGTTTCTTAATTAGGAGTCCTGGTGCTTCACCACCCACTCCATTTCACCATATGCATTACGAGGAGCATAAATTGCTTAGCCACTATGTTAAAGTAATTGAAATTCAACCCATGAAATACTTGTTATCGAGTAGTAACTCCTATGGTCTTCATCATCAGTTTCACTTCACCAAATGATGATTTTCAAAAGCAAATGCACGAGTTACTACAAAATATATCAAAATTACCATAGGTGTCCCTACAAAATTTGAAGAGTTCGCTCGATTTCCTTAGGATCCAATCATCAGATCCTGATTTGGTGCTTATGGGACCTCATTCATAGACGAACGCAAAAAAAATTCAATTGGTTCACAAATGACGGAGTTCTGAGTTCTTTTTTTATTTATTGGATAGGTTATAATCGACATAGCCCACCGCATTAGCACACTGAAGTGGCAATGGGCCGGTCATATAACCCGAAAAACCGATAACCGTTGGGGTAGACGAGTTCTTGAGTGGAGACCACGGATCGGCAAACGTAGCGTGGGATGCCCTCAGACTCGGTGGTGCGATGATCTTCGCAGGGTGGCTGGCAAGAACTGGATGAGAGTGGCCGAGGATCGTGCTCAGTGGCGTGCCATGGGAGAGGCCTACGTCCAGCAGTGGACAAACATAGGCTGATGATGATGATGATGATGATACAAGTAGCGGCACGAAAGTCTGGCGCTGAGTGAACCGTGGAAGGGATAGCTGCGCATGGGTGCATGGGCGCGGGGGACGTAATGCGACTGGAAAGCCAATCGGCGCTACGCACGCCCGCCCTTCCCCGTGATACCTTACTTTTGACTTCTGCGCAATAACGGTCAGCGATAAACTCTCGTGCCGCTACTTGTACCTTGAAGTTGGTATTATATAAATTTGGAAAAAAAAATACCCCAAGGGTGGGAAAAAAGGTATAAAATAAAAACTAATTTGTTGATAAAAAATAACTAATTTCTTAAAAAGCAAGTGCTATAATTATGTTAAAATTCAGAAAAATCGTAAAAACGAATGCGATCCAAACTTAAAAGAAATAAAAAGCCATAAAACAATAATAAAACCAAAAAAAAGATCAAGTCTAATTAATTATGTGTCGACTGAGATTTGAACCCGGGATCTATGCTTTGAAAAGCAAAGGAATGTTAATGGTGCCAAGACGTGTCTTGACTATGAGTTCGAAATTCGCCTTCATTTAGTTTTTGCTATGTGTCAGACGGTTTGACTTTGATTCTGCTGAAAAGTAAAATAAGAGTTAGAGGCATATTCTGTCAAATTTGATTGAAGAGAAAAACATGAGACAGATGTATGTGATGACAAGTCTGTACTGTTTTCGATGATTGTCATATAGCTTACCTGAAATGAGCATAGCTATTTTGATATCAAAATTCGACCATATAGCTATATGCTTTTAACGTCTATTTTTCCATGTTGTTCAGATATATTTGATATGTTGACTGCTTAGATAGATATCAGTGATTTTTTGACAGCTAAGGTATCAATGACTTGTTAGGAGTGTAGAAATTAATGAATATCGACTGTTTAGGTATTTTTGACACATTGAGCGCTCACAAGTAAATACTACAATGACAGTCAACAACTTTTTGACAATTTAAACGTTTACCTCTCTTTGAGCGCCTGAAGCGTATAGCGACTTCTGATGCTGACTGTACAACATTACAATAAAATATCATTCAAGATTAAAATAACGAGTCTCAAACACGAGGTATAATCCTGTTTTCTCAATCTTAAGACTACCGCCTCGCCGTCTATTTTATTTATATTAATCTCCTTCACAAACTTCCTCGTCTCTTATATTTGTAAGTATAGCAAAACTTTTCCCGATAACTAAGCTACGCGCTAGCGAAAAACGAAACCAAATAGGTCACTAGAGCAGACATACATACAACAGACGACACGGTTCAATCAAATTAACAAGAACCTACCTATACATCATGCGTCAGTTGTAATTACAACAGATACATCCAAAGGCTTACTGTTAGCGAACAGAAGATATACCTCTCTCCGACCAATATAAGTCCCTAACTTGGGCGTAGTTCTTTTATAATGACAGGGTTTGGGCTGTAACTATGTAGTTCCAAAGCGAGCCCAATGCGAATTGAGAGCTTCACCCATACACTATTGAACGGACAGCGTAGCATAGCATAGCGACACTAACAGTTAATATCACCTTTGGTGTGTAGACCCGATGCCCTCCAATCATGTGGTGTTTTCGGTTTCGGCCAAACAGTGAAACATACACACGCTTCTGGTTGCTGATACTAATTGTGGTCTGATACCGCGGTAGAAACGTTTTGTTTATACCTATTTGTGTGACTGTTTTAGGTACATTGGTAAGTAACTTTGGAGAAGCGGCTTTTGTACATACATCCATCCATACTTCCATACTAATATTATAAATGCGAAAGTAACTCTGTCTGTCTGTCTGTCCGTCTGTCTGTCTGTCTGTCTGTTACGCTTTCACGCCAAAACCGCTGAACCGATTTGGATGAAATTTGGTACAGAGATAGAATAGACCTTGGGAAAGGACATAGGCTATCTTTTATCGCGAAAAAGAGGCTTTAAGGGGTTAAAATAGGGGGTGAAAGTTTATATGGTGGAAGTTCGTCGCTGTCGAAGATAAAACTATGAAACTTGGCATTAAGTCATTTAATATACTATCCATATCCATACTATTAATATTATAAATGTGTGTGTTTGTATGTTTGTCCGTCTTTCACGCCGTAACGGAGCGACGGATCGACGTGATTTTTGGCATGGGGATAGTTTATGGGCTCGAGAGTGATATAGGCTACTTTTTATCCCGGAAAAACGCACAGATCCCGAGGGACCAGCGCGCGATAACCGAATACCACGCGGGCGGAGCCGCGGGCAAAAGCTAGTACTTCTATCTTAATTTTGTTTCTTTGTTTGTTTTTATGCAATAAAGAGCATGCACTGTTGCCGCTGTACTTGTAAGTTTCAACGTCGGCCCGCTCTAGAAATAACACAAAAAATGGGCTAAACTAAAGGTAACTTCTGTCATAGATGTCATCCCCATTCCCCATTATCCTAAGCTTATAGTAGTCAGTCCACTTCTGTGTGCAAGTCTCCCCTAATAAGCGTCATAGCACCCTGTCCTCTTGTCTACACGACCCATCCCAGTTTCTACCAGCACCCTGTCGTAGATCGTCACTCTACCAGGTCGGAGGGCGTCCTACACTACGTTTGCCGAAAAGCGGTCTCCCCCAAGAACTGATAGATGTAACACGTTTATGCTTTAAATACTTCACGCCTCACTTAAATACGTTTCTATTATGGTGGGGAGCCCACACGAAACCTTTAAATGGCACAGGTAATGTATTATGGCAGGTGCACCGAGGCATTGTGCGTGCATTCTACTTGCATGTATATTATGCTGGTCTGAATGTTCCTCATTGTTACATGCACGGCTGCTAATATGCAGCCGGGTTGTCTTGACAGGTGGATGATGGATTTGTTGCAAATTTTGTCATTTGCTGAAAATGGTGGGCTATCGCCATCAATGTCATCATTTTTTTACAATTTGGAAAAATCAAGTCTTTAAGGAAACTTTAAGCCTACATTGAAAGGAGGAAAGATACATGATAAAACGAAGGGTTAAGTAGTGTCAAAACATATTTAACGGATAACTCACGTCTTAAATCGAGTTTAGCTCGACCTGTTTCGGACTATTTTGTAGCCCTTCTTCAAAGGAGCTCGCGAAAAAAAGAAAAAAATACCGTATGACATAAAGAAGTGGTGAAAGCGATTGTGATAAACAATAAGGCCTCTGGTGACAGAAACTGTTCATTCAATTGACGTAATAGGTATGCCAAAGCTGTCTTGTCGATGGATTGCATCCATGTTATAACGCCAGTGACTCGTTCGCCCTCTATCAAATAAAAATGCTCTCATATCATTGTTTTAAAGAAATTACAATAATATTGTCATTGTCATGTTATGTATGAGTCATGTTTAGTAGGTAGCATTTTGCGTGAAAATCAACAGCTGGCGAACTTCGTATCTTGCCGACCCGCCGACGCTTATATTATTTAATACGAGAGTGAGAGTGGCGGCACGAGCACGACACGATACGAAGTTCGATTTTCGAATTTCATAGTACCCCGCTGGCCTGCACTGAAACACTTGGTTTCATAGTAGTTATAAAGTATTACACGTTGCTTCGTCTCAAAGTGCCTAAGACTCAAACAGCACATAATTACGTAGATAAACATCACAGCACGACGAGACATTTTGACCTCGAGCTAGATTTCCTAGTCGACATTGAACTGGAGATAAATCCTAAACTTAGGTTGATGTAGCAAGAACGGGTATTTTAGGGGTGCATTTAGTGTCAGCAGGGCTACTACGAAACTCGAAGTTAAGTATCGTGCGGTCCCTCTGACATCTATACTATTTAATACGAGAGCGAGAGGGACGGTACGACACGAACTTCGAGTTTCGTAGTAAGTAACCCTGCTGAACCCATATTTGTCGTTTCCGAATAAAAGACAATAATGTACGACCCTGATAATAAAAATCCTTATGGCAATAGGGAATATGCAAGCTATATTATAAAATAAATAAATCCATGCTAATATTATAAATGCGAAAGTGTGTGTTTGTATGTTTGTCCGTCTTTCACGTCGAAACGGAGCGACGGATCGACGTGATTTTTGGCAAAGAGATAGCTTTTGGGCTATAGTGACATAGCCCACTTTTATCCAGAAAAAATGCACGGTTCCCGAGGGAACAGCGCACGATAACCGAATCCCACGCGGGCGGAGCCGCGGGCAAAAGCTAGTAAAAAATTAATATCATGGGGCACTTGACACCAATTGACCAAGTGCCAAACTAAAACTAAATACTAATAATATATACTTATTAATTCAAATATGAAAAAGTTACATATAAGAGCAATTTGCAGCATTATCTTTATTGTTTGACAATCCGAGTTGGGGAAGAATTTTCTGTCTAATAAACAATTTAACATGTCCTATTTTTTGTTTTCAAATATTTTAAAACAATAGGAAAATCCCAACCATAAACAGGACAACGTAAATAAAAGCTTGTAAAATTATTCATCATCATGGGCAGAGATGGATCTAAGTTCTATTTGGATGACCTACCTTTACATTTGTTGTAGTTCAGTTTTGATTTATGTTAATGTTTGGTGGACAGATTTTTAAGCCCAGTTTCCACTGTGAGCCGAGCATACTCATTAACAACTTACCCCCTTATTCATAAACGACAATCAAACCTAATTTAGTTAAAATGCCGCTAAAATTTGTTTGTCCTTATCTGTCACTTTGACATTTATATTTGTTAGAAAGGGACAAAGCATTTGTTAGTTAACATAGGCTTGTTAAGTTTTATGAATAAGGGGGTTAGTGTATTGTACAACGATCAGCTGCACATGAAAGTATCGGGCGTCTATGAAGCATAAAATAATAATAACAATGTTTTTTTTTTTTTAATAGCTTTCACTCTTGCTGTTTTTGGCAAGACGTATTTTGCCAATGTCGATGTTGCGAAATTACGCACATGAGGAGAATGTTCGGACAATGTTTATTGTACTCAAAAACAAGTGTCACAAGTAACATAAACTTAAGTTTGTACAAAAAGAAGTAAGTGGTCGAGCTTTCAACCCCTAAACTAAGGTTTAAACTAAGTTTGTCAATATAATTGTTGGTAAATTGTGCTACAGGGTTAACAGAACGAGGTCTGCTTTCGATTGCTGCTGCCAAGACTCCCTGGTCCTACTCTGGGTGAATTATAGACAGACGTCTTTGTTTGCATTAGTATGTTGTAGGGTTTTGTGTTTTTGCTAAATCTGTAATCAGTTTGTAATATCTATGCAATTAACAGTAATATTTTTATGAAAGACATTCATCCAGTTTGCCTCAATTTTGTTATTAAAGTTAATTTTACAATCATACTTGAAATATGTATGGGCAAGTCAAGCGATAACTACAGAATGTCCCAACATGCTTCATGTCGAGGCAATTTTCAACGGTTTTCACACGATTATGTAAACAAGGTCGGCAAACACGACGTCCTGGCGTCCGTTTACAGAAAACTAGGCACTATTGCAATGGTATAAAGTCCAAGTTGAAGTTATTGGGAGGTCTCGGTGTACACAGATTTGAACTTTATTGTAGAGATGTTAAGGGTATGACCAGTTGCTCAAGTCTAACTGATACTTGGTAGCCTTACTATGATTGGCTAGTTTACTATAATACTCAAGCTAAATAAGAATGTCTCTGCAAAACATCCGCTAAACACAATTATGTCAATTTCAGCTGGATTGACGACCTGAGGCCATATTGCCTAGTTTCTGACACCCGCGATCGCAATCAAATGACAGATTTCGCACACAAAAACTGTCATTTGATTGCGGTCGCGAGCGTCAGAAACTTTAGGCAATACGGCCTCTGATGATAGATTGACAAAAAATTTTCAAGGAGGCTTATGAATAACATTATAGAGGCTTATGAACAATATGAATAGGGACATCAGAAACAGGTACTAATACCCGACCCGACACATACAACTGATAACAATAATTGAATGAAGGCTGAATTACTGCACTTAAACAATAAAATTGAGATTGAAGATCTTTCTAAATGGGTTAGGTATGTCATTTTTATACAATGGGATGAAATTAAGATTTTCAATAACAATTATTTTGGCATCATTGGATTGAATCCGCGTACCTTGATTTTAGAGCAGCTCAAAATAAAATAAAAAAAATGATAATTCATAAAATTAGTAATGACTGTGAGTCTAAATATTATATCCTTGGATTGTTATTACACCTTAAAGAATAAATCTATGAAGAAAAAGAAATGATGCTATTATTGATCACCATACTTCTGTATATTTTTGAAAGAAGCCAAATAGAACTTAGCTAAATAGTTTAAAATAATTATGCTCTTAAAATCAAAACAACATTGTGTCCAAAATATGCAGTCATAGCCCACTCAAAGATTGATTAATTACTCATTGCTGAAGGCAAATCAATATAAACACAAACAAATGAAGTAACTAAAATAACATTGGTAAATTTAATAACTTTGGACAAAACTGTCTATAGATAGAGACTTAAATAAGATCTCTACAATTCAGTGCACAGGTTTATCATGTAATTTCAACTCAACAGTTCTTTATTTCTGTTTTCTTGACCTTCAAACCCAATGCATTGAAACCAGAGGGTGTATTGTCTAATGCAGGGGGTGATTACATTCACCCTCTTTCTGCCCTCATCCTATCCTCCTGACAACCAGTGTCCTTTATAAAGGACATTAAACGTTTGAACATTACCTTTCATATGCCATGTAACGGATCCGTCACAAGGCATTCCGATGATTTTTTATGGAAGTTACATGTGAATAAAAGGGATGCATAACGGTCTCATCTCAAAGGTTCTTTATGTCAATCACAAAGTTTAATGTGTTCATAAATCAAAAATTTTACTTGATCAGGAGGCTATACCTACAATGCATGTCACAGAAAGAAGAGGTGTAAATTATTGTGATTTCAAGTGCATTAGATAAAATAAAAAGACCTCAGGGCATTGCAGCTTTTCCAATGCTTTTATACCATTTGAGTGCAATGGTTTGCGCCTATATCCCTAATGAGGGACAACAAGAACACATTATCATCATCACACAATGATGTCTTATTCATTGCTCTTCCTGAAACAAGGATTTACTCCATCAGGAGTAATTACTACAAGTTAGGAAGCACTGGTTATTTACATTGATTAATTTGTGATCAGAGGCCTTATTGTCTATATATCACAATTGTTTTCCCAACTTCTTTCTGTTACACGGTACAAGACACGGTAGTAAGAGATGATTAATGTAATTGTGAATATCAGCGTGTTCACACTCTTGCAATAGCAATCAAATGACAGTTTTTGTTTGCGTAATCTGTCATTTAATTGTGATGGTGAGCATCAGAAACGTTAGGCAATACAGCCTCAGGTCTAGAGTTGTAAGGAGTTTAAAGGTTCTTCATTCAATTATGGCCAGTTTCACAGACACACCAGTGGACTCCGTCACTTTTTATAATACAAATCACTGTTCTCATGTATTTCTTCCCACCATTACAATATGCATATAAAGATGGGATTGATGACCAATGTACCAGCTGGTATATAAACCAATTTGTTGCTATATACAAGAACAATGAGAAAGTACATCACTTGTTTTCATTTCAATGCACATCACATCATACGGAATTTTTAAATTAACACTTATGAATAAAAATGAAATTTTTGCAGCCTTATTAATTATTCATAACAATTCCAGTAATTTTATCTAGAACACTTAGACTTGTTCATTGTATGTTAAGTTAATACAGTTAGGTTGATATTCAAAAACTGAACCGAACAGTTGAGTTAACCACAAATTACTCACAACTGTCTGAACATAAGCTGTTACTTTATGCAGCTTTACTAAGAATCGCCTTATAATTTACATCTAAGCTAAGAAAAACACTAAAAATACGCACCAAAAGCGAAAACGTAGTGTTAGAAGCTCACATTCACGTCAAAAACACATATTAACACTTATACGCGAACGTATTTCGTTGAAATAAAGTGAAATGTAAAAGAATCGATGTTTCAACTAGCAACAGGGCCGTGCCTCCATGTCCTGTATAACTAGGTATAGTACGAGTCACGTACATTCACGCCTAGATTTTCACAAATGTGAGACATCCTTGCACCCGAGGAACTAGGAAGCACCCTATAAGACACGGAATTTAAATAGAGCAAATGATTGCAATCATATCAGAAAATGGCACACCCGATAGCACAGACCGGCCGTGCCGAACCAAAACCGATTCAAACGAAACATCTATCCACACCCGACTCTTCGTCTACACGTAAAAAATATTAAACTACGACGGACCAAACACATATATCGGTTATACTAACACGGATTAACTAAAAGGAATTGATAAAATGAAGCAAGAACTTTACCCTTCCGTCAGCAATATATCTTCGATCGTCCCTCCAGTGGTTTCAGGGCGCTTCCTATATCACCATTAAGACTGGATTCTCACTTTTTGGCACATTTTGAATCTGTACAACGACACCACACTGAATCAGGAATTAATCACTATAGTTTATAACACGGACTCTACTACCATTAGCTTTTCATACACCTTATCCCGGGCACGGTCCTCCTCACGGCCATTTGCAAATTGCGTCAAAATTCGTGGAATGTGATTGGTTGATTCGGCGCAAGTGTAGTTTTAGATCTCCACTGCTATCTGGTGGCAATATTGAGAACTAATACATCTGCTAAGCAAAATTAAATTTTCGGCGACTGTGATAAAGCCCTTGACATTCTCCAAGTACGCACTTACGACATTTTTCATCAAATACGGTTGGGTGCGGTAAGGTAACTTCGAGAACCCCGTTACGTGACGTCAAACTGGGCGTGAATAACAAAAAGCGGGTAGTTTGAAAAAATATTCCGCGCAAAAGATGGTATAATTATAACAATTTAATTACTAAAAATATAAAAGAGTTTTAACTGCTTCACTAAGAAATTACGAAATTACTTGCTTGTATGCGAGCACAATGCATTTTTACTTCGTGAATTTTAGGTTCGATTTCGATCGTTCGCTCTATTACGTTCCAATATACGCTACAATTAATAACACTTTTTACTCTTGACAACGAATACTAAATTATTAATCAATAAGTACAAAATTAAATTAATATCAAATGAGGAAATTCTTTTAATCGTCAAACAAATATCAAGTATTTGGCTACTTGATTAGTAATACTAGTTTAAAAGTCTAATAAAAAATAATACGTACATTATTACTTCATAATCTTCATCTTTGGCTACTATGAAATTCAAAGTTCGTATCGTACCTACCGTCCCTCTCATTCTCGTTTGAATAGAAGTTCGAATTTCGCACTTGGTAAGGACTGGCCATATTACCTAACATTTCTGACGCTCGCGATCGCAATCAAATACTTCTACTTCTTTCTATCTATTGTAAAGGTTGTTTGGTTGTAAAGCGATAAGGTCGCATATTGCTTATCTTGGAAATGTATAAAAAAACAAAGGAGAGCCGCTATCAATTTTACTACTGCACCAGTCAGTCCATCCGGCCTTATCCACCCCCCTCCCCCCTTCTAAATGCCTATGGCACAGTATAACAAAAAAGTTTCCCTACTATGGTGAATGAATACACAGGAATAATCATACTAAATTTTTATCATTTGATTATAATTTTTCAATTAAAGAATTTCTGTTCAAAAAGTACCTACCTATATAATTTTAAGCCATCAAAACATAAAATATGACATGAGAGCCAAGTTCAATAGTATGATAAATGCTTCGATTGTTGACAAAAGGGTGCAAAAGGTATTTTTACTTTACGCTCTGCGATAAAAGCATCGATATATACTGATAAAAGTAACGTAAGATATTTGTTTCTAAACGGAAAAAGTACAACAGTAATTTGACATTTCACTTCATAAAATTTCCAAACGAACGCTTACTGTCACTTTGACGTCAATCAGTATCCTTTGATATTCACTGTGCATTGGACGTATGCTGTGGAACTCCGCTTAATCTGTACCTTTATTTAGAAAAAAATAAAAACATTGAAAATAATAATGCGTACATGAGTTGTGGACTAAACAGTGCTATGGTATAGATACTAAAGTTGTAATTTTAGATTTAATCTAATACGTGGGTTCTTGCGAACTTTATTGACAATATTAAATTGCGAGATAATTCTACAATAATAACACATACAGCTGTACGTCTAACTACGATATCGGTGAGTACTGCTTTTGAATTGTTATTTTTTATGTAAAATGTCAAGGAGCAATTGCTTACCTATTATAATTTGATAGTAATTTCGTGAAATTTACTGTTGATAGGTACGATGATCCAACTGGTTTATTAGTCTGACTAGAATGCTAGATAGTATAAGTAAAAAGAATCAGGACGTATCTTCTTTTCGATTCGCGCTGCTTTAAAAACAGCGCATTGCGCAAAAACAGTGTAGGGTAATAAATAACACCTAACCTTTAGTAGGCAGGTACCTATAGCTTCATTTATAAATTTTTTAGACTTATAACATTATCTTTTTCTACTATTTATTAGACTAGTAGATCATGTTTATGCAAAATGTCCTTCATAATATCATAAATTAAAAAATAAATAATTTTCAGTTTAATCATTGTCTACCTTCTTTAAAAAAATATATTGACTGACTTATGATTTTTTTTTCTGCAAGGCAAAGGTTACTCCTCTTTAAGCCAGTTTTTTTCTGTGGCTTCCTGTAATCTGAAATAAGGTAAACTCATCTGATACAAAGACAAACATGAATAAAAAATTGTTAGCAGACACAGATTTTATAAAGAAATTTTAAAAAGCCAGTAATAGTCCTTTGTCTCAAGTAATAGGTTACCAATTTTACATAAAAAATATTTCTTTTTGAATGAGAAAAGATGGTCTTAATTTTGCATGGATCATCTTATGTGATATAACAAAGAGCCTTGCAGCAAATAAATAAATATTTATTCCAAACCACTTGAATTCCATTTCCATTCCAAAACACGTTTTTCTACAAATTGCAGAAGATCTGGTAGACATTCTGAGATATCTAAGATTAAAGCTGAAATCGCAATGAAAAACTACAGCCAATTTGCAAAATATTTGCTGACAAAAATAAAGTGGTCAAAATTCTTGAACCATGAAACATGACATGTGTAGAATCCATTTTTTAAGTCTGCAATTAGCTCTACAAAAAACTTGCATACTAACAAAAAAATAATGGATAACTTTTTCATCAAATAGAAGCTTAAATCTTAAATTAAAAATATATTTTATACCGTTGTCAATGAAACACGTTAAAAATGTAACCGTCAGCCTTGGATAGCAGGCAAATCTATTTGTGTATGTTAATTTAATTCCTGATAGGCAGTCATCCATCATAGATATAGTTTTATCTTAGTTTTCCTGCGCGAATTAAATCAAATTATGATTATCATTGTGATAGGAATGCATTGTACAACGTAAATTAGAGGTATCTATTTCTCATAAAATAATAGAGCATGTCAATTACTAATCAGTACATTACATAAATAAAAAAAAAACTATTTTAATATGATGCTAGTTTTTTTTTTGGTATATGGTTCAGTCATATTAAATTCATTTTGAAGTGTTTGCCTGGAAGCCAAATATGCATTTATCTATTTTTGTCTTTGAATTTGAATGGAAATGTACCTAAAATTTATCTATTATGATAGTGCAGTCTACTTTAATGACATTTTATCATTTGGAAACTAATTAGCAGTTAATATCGAAATGATTGAACAACCTCTGGCATTTATTTGTTTATTTACCCTTATTAATTCATATAACTATGGACGTTATAGATGTGCCGACTATCTTAGTCGACGACTATTCGGCGAATAGTCGGCAAAAATCGCCTACTATCCGGCTTCTTAATTTTTATGTATTTTTCAATAAAATATTCATTTTCATGCATACGCAGAGGGGGAATTACATTACATAAAAGCCTTAAGCTGTTCATTCTTGTAGTACTCGTTGTATTTACTATTTTTCCTTGCTCATTGCATGAAATTATCATTTGGCATTAGTTAGGCACACTTGACTTTACGGGAATCATTGTCTAACTAATCCGTACACAAGACTTGATTAATTAAATTTTTTTTGCTGTTTTAATTTCATGGACAATTATCTTCACATTTGCCATTTTGAATATGTTCCAAAAACAGAATCAACAAAAAAAAATCGAACCTGCTCATAAAATCGGTTGAAAAATGTGACCTATAGAGAGCAGCTGGACAGACATACAAAATAATTTTTACCCAAGCTTAAACGGAGACCGCTGGAGATGGTCGACCACTGCCAACTAAAGCGACTGGAGTTCTATGGGCTAGGCCTATGTCTAACAGTGGACGTCCTATGGATGAGATTATGATAACAATGATGAAATGGAGATGCTTCACTCCCGCTCGGTGAAAGAAATTGTGGTAAAATACTGAAAACTAAAAATGTAAACAAGTTATAATTAGTCTTTTTAGCAAGTGTTTATTTCATTTAAAATGTTTGTTTGGATATTCGTCTTTGATTACAAATTTGACAGTTTAGGTGCCAAAAATACATTCAACAATAAGTTTTTATGATTGTTTTGCAATATTTACCACAGCTGTTGTTATTTTTTTTAAAGGAAACTTAATAATTATTTGCTAAGTAATTTAAAACCCTGTAGTCTTTGACTTATGGTTTAATCTTGCGTGACAGCTTGAACAAAGAGAGATACCCTTTGTCTGCATGTTAGTCATTGAACAAAGTTCACTAAACTATTATTTGTTATCAAATTTCACATTGTCAATTGAATTTAAACTCAAGCTCTTTAGTTTAAGCGTTATTTTAGATTATTGAATTATTTGTGTGTAGAGATATAATTGCTCGTTAGATGTAGGTAGGGTTTGCTATATTTTCGGATTTGTGCTGAGACTTCAGGATTTTTAGACTCCCGATAGGATTGCGGCCATATCGCGGTACTGCAGTCGCGAGACCCCCTTAGAGGCCGTGTAGAGCGCGCGTCTGTGTGAGTGTATTCGTTTCAATCGATTTGTTCGTAGCTTCCATACTGCTTTAGCTTATAGTACTGTGGTCATACTGCGGTTTCTTTGTAAAAAGTTGACACATGTCCAATTGCCAAGCTGCACTCCGCGTTCCCATTGTGTACAGTAAAGTTTCTCGAACAATGACAATTACCAATGAGCACCTATTGATAACAATACTCTTCCAAGAGGTTTTATCGGTCAACCGAAAGTTTACTTGGTCAGCAAACCATTTCTTTGAAATCTGGCAGGAGTAAACAACAGGGAACTACTATGAAATTCGAAGTGCATATCGTACCTACCGTCTCACTCTTGCATTAAATAATATCAGCGTCAGAGCGGGACGTAGTATAGGGCCCGTGCTGCCATTTTACGAAAGTTTTGGTAAAATTGGCTCTATCAAAAAAAAAACATTTATTCAGTAAATGGGCAGTTTTACACGTCATTTTTGAAACTACCGCGCTTTCGGAAAGACCATCATTGTCAAGAAGAATGCGCCGCAAGAAACTTGGCAGAAAGTAATTTTTTCAAAATAAAATAATTACAAATAAAATACTTAAAAGCTACAGTAAGTATACAATTAAACAAAAAATTACAAAACAGTAATAATAATACAGGGATGTAGGGGATGTGTAGGGGTAACAAAACTAAACACTAACTGTATCTACGTTCAGTGGAAGTGTTGTAATTTCAATTATTGTAATTGTATTAAATAATATCAGCGTCAGCGGGATGTAGTATTTGTGCTGTTATTTTACGAAAGTTTTGGTAAAATTGGTTCTAAATCTAGGAAAGTAGGTACGGACCCCTCTCCACGGCGTGGAGATGCCGTAGAGTCCACGACTCCACGTTAGTCATTGGCAGTCATACCCACTCAGTAGGGATGTGACTTGGCTGGAGAAAAATCGATTTTTATATTAATCGATTCTTTTTACCAAATAATAATCGATTTTCCAAAAATCTATTTTTTTACAAAAAATAATCGATAAAAAATAATCGATTTTTTTGATAAATTAATAAAACAACCCAACTCAATAATCAAAAGCTACTACTTTTTGAGTGCTGCCATAATAAAAAAATACGTTATGTTTGTTAGACACTAGATGGCGTTGCAAGTAATACTATTATAGAACTGCTGTTCGATGTACGATGTGAAACCACGAAATAAATCATCTACTTAGTAATTCAAAGCTGCGACTATTGAAAAAAATCGAAAGTAAGGGGTGAAATAGCGAAATAAAAAATCGATTAATAAAAAATCGATTATTCTTGGTCAATAAATTGATTAATAAAAATCGATTATTCAAAAAAAATAATAGATTCTTTTAATAATCGATTATATTTTCACATCCCTACCAGTCAGTGGCGTAACGTGGGTGGGTATCAGATTAGTCAGCCGGGGCGGAAGAAGATTTTGCCGCCTTTTTTTTATTATGTGCTCAGGTCATTCAAAAGATGCGAGGTGATGACCCAGGGATTTGTTAATTAAATAAAAAGGTAATTGTTGATTTTACCGAATTTGCCTTTATGATAATCAATGTACATTGTTTGCTTGACATGTGTCAGTATTGCCAATTTGCATCCAAAAAACTAAGAAACGAACGTTCGGTTCGAAAGACGGTTTATAAAATTCGAAATTCAACACGAACTTTTTTTTTAAATAAAAAAGCATTATCACAGCTGGCAACATCAAAATTGACAGGTAGCGACTGAAGTTACCAACAAATCCAATTCTTAATTTTATTCGGTACGCATAGTAAGTTGAACAAAAAACTATCGCCTATCAAATTGCGCACGCGTCTAGAGCGCACCGCAATTGGGGGGCTACTACGTAATTCAAAAATCGAAGTTCGTATCGTACCGTCCCTCTCAGTCTTGTATGAAATAATATAAGCGTGAACGGGACGGCAAGATACAGTTCGGTTTTGCACTTCGTAGTTAGAGTCTGGACTACTTCGGTCATACCGTTAGAGAATGATGATGCATTTTTATCGTTTTTATCTAGGTTTTGCTGACAAATGAATACGATGTTTTGTTACGTTCTCTCTCACTCGCGGTTTTAAGGTCAACGACAAAGTTGAGTGAAAAGCCTTGAGGCGTTCAAGAGGGACATTAACAGAGTAAGGCGATTCGTATTGATATGCGACTAATATTGATGGGCAAAACATGGGCAAAACGGCACCCTGGCCCGTGACATTGTTGCTTTCACCAACGTGACATTGTCAGTGACAATGAATGATAGGTACTGTTATGGGCGGACGGTCCACAACTCTATAAAAAGCCCTATTTGAAGAATTAACACTTTAAACTCTTATATCATTTTATTCGTACTTCAGCAAATACAATAATACATGTCAAACATTCTAGACCGACTGCCCCAAACTCTGTTATGTCACATAATTTTAAATCGAAGTTTGTTCTTTCGAATTCAAATCATGTAGGCAGCCAGTCATGTCCTACAGTACCTATTATTTAGAGGTATATCTAAGTATATTTAATGATTATGTTGTGACACCAAACATAATATTTTTCCTAGTCTACATTTATTTGTAGATTTGGTGGTAAATCATAACATGTGATTAAAGCTGTGTTTAGGTTTGCGTTACGATAATGTAGAGACTCTATGAAAGTAGTAATCACACATGTCAGCGTAGGCCCTGGAAGATGGAAGATGGGGTGCGGAATGTTAAGAGAGTGGACCGGGATCAGTAGTTAGTACAGAGCAACTGTTCCGGATGGCTCAAGCAGGTAGAAATTTATAGAACGGCCAACCTCGAGTAAAGAAGTGGCACTTAAAGAAGATGAGATTCGACTGCTATTAGGATGGGATTTACTCAAACTTCTCTAGCCAAAATGTAAATTTTCCAGTTGCCAGCTGTATAAAAGTGCAATTTTTTTAAATAAATATACGCACGATGTTTATTGCTGGTTTTTTAAAGAAATTTCTTACTTCAGGTCAAGACAGGCCGCTTCAATATCTGCATGTTACATTGAAGACAAACTTAATTTCTTACCATATCGGCTCGACGGTTCGATGGACTTAATTACGACAGGAAATGCCGTCACAAGTTTTTTCTGCCATACAATAATCTATGAAACAGTCAAGCCATACTTTTTAATCCAGGTTTAGGGTAAGTAGAGTCAGGACTCAGTGGCTTAACTTTTCCTTGGGTTCGATAACTTTTTCACAGCATAATGAGTTTGGAGTTTCTGAGTCGCTACAAATTTTACATGAAAAGTTTTTGGTGGGATCACATTTGTTAAATCTATTGTCTACGTTATTGTCTGTGTGTAAACTTAATTATTCTTATTCTTGTACTAGCTTATGCCTGTGACTTCGTCTGCGCGGACCTAGGTTATCAGGCGGTGGCGCCCTCTACCGGAATAAAAAGTATCCTATGTTGATCTTGGGGCTTAAACTATCTCTATACCAAATTTCATCAAAATCGATGCAGCGGTTTCGTCGTGAAAGCGTAACAGACAGACAGACAGAGTTACTTTCGCATTTATAATATTAGTAGGGATTGTAGCACGGTAGTACCTGGTTTTCTTTTCTTTGATTATTATCTTAAATTGAAAACTTGGTATTCTATTCTGTAATATGATCCTATGCATGCTATGACTGACGGATAAACACATATATTAAACGAGTTAACTTCCGTGACACTGATTGAATACGACTGACAGCATACTATGTGGAGTGAGACTTTCTAGTTTCACCTCATATTATTTGTTTAGCTCATCTTATGCCGCGTTTATTTTAGTTATAAACGCAAACAAGCATAGTTAGTACCTAACGGTCCTAATAAACGTACTTTCATGTACATATTTTATTTTTAAAAATATGTTTTTTTCCGTAATGATCTTGTCTCTCTTCTAAGTCAGTGTTTTACAAACTTTTTCAGGACGCAATCCCCTTGGTCTGAAAAATATTTGGCGACCCCCTGCCTATCTCCACTTAAAGTTTTTATTTTTATTTATTTTAGTAAAATGTTACACCATCATTACAGGACATCCAATGCGATAGCGTTTTTTTTTTATTCGACTGGAAGGCAAACGAGCAAGTGGGTCTCCTGGTGGTAAGAGATCACCACCGCCCATTAACATCTGCAACACCAGGGGTATTGCAGATGCGTTGCCAACCTAGAGGCCTAAGTTGGAATACCTCAAGTGCCAGTAATTTTACTCTCCGCGCCGAAACACAACAGTGCAAGCACTGCTGCTTCACTGCAGGATCAGCGAGCAAGATGGTGGTAGTAATCCGGGCGGACCTTGCACATGGTCCTACCACCTGTAAAGGTCCTACCACCTGCGTACCAACATATAAAAAAATACTTTATATGTACAAATAAAATAACATATAGGCCTCCTCTCAAAATGAGATATATGTAATTTTTTTTACTAGTATTAGAGATAGAAAAATGTGATACCGTCTCCGTCTTTTCGGACAAAATAAACAGAGACCGCATCACAGGATATCCGTCACAAAATTAATCAATGAATGGTGAAACAGGAGGTAAATGTAGTAAAGTTTAATTGTCATTAATTATACAAAGCTACGCAGTTAAACCAAGAGAAAGTGAAACCGTTGCTTGGAAAGGTTCGGTTACGTAAGCCCGTCCCACGGCAGGGATCAACCATAGAGCATAATAAGACGAATACGAGCCGAAATTTTGACTTTTTTTTTTTATTCGACTGGATGGCAAACGAGCAAGTGGGTCTCCTGATGGTAAGAGATTACCACCGCCCATAGACACCTGCAATACTAGGATGGTTGCAGATGTGTTGCCAACCTAGAGGCCTAAGATGGGATACCTCGAGTGCCAGTAATTTCACCGGCTGTCTTACCCTCCACGCCGAAACACAACAGAGCAAAAACTGCTGCTTCACGGCAGGATTAGCGAGCAAGATGGTGGTAGCAACCCGGGCGGACCTTGCACAAGGTCCTACCACCTGCAACTACCTTGCTGCTTTCTTTTATTTACGCACTACCTGGTGAAACTACCGGACCTTGGGACACAGTATATATATAAGCTAAAGCATTATGGAAGCTACAAAGCTACGATCGAAACGAACACACTCAACAGAGACTTGCGCTCTACACGGCTTCTAAGGGGTACTGCAGTACCGCGAGACCCCCTCAGAGGCCGTGTAGAGCGTGCGTCTGTGTGAGTGTGTTCGTTTCGATCGTAGCTTCGTAGCTTCCATACTGCTTTAGCTTATATACATATATACTGTGCTGGGCGAAATTCGAAAATCGAAGTTCGTGTCGTACCGTCCTTCACTCTAGTATTAAAATTATATTACCGTCAGCGGGACGGCAAGATACGAAGTTCGAATTTTGAACTTTGTAGTACAGAACATGGTCCTCTCTGAAAACTTTTCTCTGAAAAAGTCACTGTGACGTCGCAATCCTTGACAAGGGAATTAGGAACTTATTGCGAAATACGGTGGGTTGGGAATCCAATGGTGCGATGTACGATTGCGACGTTAGTCTAATTTAACGTTAACGGCCCCAGTGAGATAAACTTGTTTACGGCCAGTACGCTTGCACCGAAAGCTATGAATACAAATGTTAGTTCAGCACTCGCGCTGCTAGGCAGACTTGACACCCCACACTTCAGTCTACTCGTAACCACGGCAACTGTAACGTTGCCGAAACGTCGAGGTAAATATTACTTCTTGTGTAAAAATAGCTCGATAAGTCCCGTATATGGTATTTTGACTATGAGTGAGAATCACGAAAGTTTAAAACGTTATAATTCTTATGCAGATATAGAGTCAAAATAGAGGCTTAATATTTTATTAAACATACTAGCTTATGCCCTCGACTTCGTCTGCGCTGCGCGGATCTAGGTTATCGCGCGGACGGGCGGTGGCGCCCTCTACCGGAATAAAAGGTATCCTATGTTGATCTTTGGGGTTCAAACTACCTATATACCAAATTTCATCAAAATCGGTTCAGTGGTTTCGACGTGAAGGCGTAACAGACAGACAGACAGACAGAGTTACTTTCGCATTTATAATATTATAGTAGGGATAGTAGTAAATGCAAAAGTCTGTTTGTTTGTATGTTTCCTGCCTTTTCACGTCTAAACCGCTGAACCGATTTAGATTCTTTGAGTGCCGCAGAAGGACATAGGATAGCGATAAACGAATTCTACGCGGACGGAGTTGCGGGCTTTTTTATGTGATGCGAATGAAATTCAAGACACGCAGGTATTTTTTTAATTTCCACGGAAAATTCAAGGGACAATTAATAATGTAGCTATCTGGAAAAACTCACGCTACTTTTTATCCCCAAATTCCCACGGGATCAGGATAAAATCCCAAAATTCAACCGCTAGAATTGGAGACGTGATATTTGGCGCAGGTTTTTATGCGACGTTAGTGAAATCACGATGTAATTTTTGGGATTTTTTGCGGAATCCCGGAGTTTCAATTCAATTTGATCTTATCGGTCAATTGATATTTATTGATTTATAGTTTATGCATTTTTCTAAAGTTTTCGACATTATTCGTCTAAATCGTGTAGGTACAGTTAGATTAGAAAGCATTCGTTTTTGATTGACATTTTAAAGGCGATTATGTTTGGAAGTGAATATTGTAGATCGTGGCCCGAGAGTGGCCGGCTAAACTTTCAATCGCGATAAAACCGGCAGTTAGCGGTTTAATGGTTTAATTGCACTTGGGAAAATGAGGTTTATGTATGACACTTGTATATTTTTCATTATGTAAAGGCGAGAAATTCAATATATTTAATAGTTTCCTGATATTCAAACTGTTTTGATTATATTCGTGCATTTACATAAATACATCATAAAATTTTGAAAAGATGATATTAGTTTTCACGTTTCATTGTTAAATATTTACCCCCTTATTCATAAACGACAATCAAACCTATTTTAGTTAAAATGCCGCTAATTTTCGTTTGTCCTTATCTGTCACTTCGACATTTGTATTTGTTAGAAAGGGACAAAGCATTTGTTAGTTAACATAGGCTTGTTAAGTTTTATGAATAAGGGGGTTAATGTTTCTTTCTGTACATCACTGTGGACACAGTGAAACATTTCCAATTTTTTACTTTTTATTTTTTTGATGACTTACTACACATTCCTATAGAATACTGTATATATCACCCGCGAAACCCAATAAAATTACTTAAGTACTGTAAAAAATTTAGACTTCTACCTGTTAAAACAAAAGATTTAGGAGATTTTGAATTTTATATGTTTCATTGTTGGACACTTAACCCTACCTCATCATGTCAGCCGAAAGACGTCCACTGCTGGACATAGGCCTCCCCCAAGGCTCTCCACTCAGATCGGTCTTATGCTTTTCGCATCCACCGTGATCCCGTGATCTTAACCAGGTCGTCGCTTCATCTTACCTAATGTCAGGATTATTATCAGGACAGATCATTTGTCCATATGGCAACCTTAGCCACAATACAGTTCTTCTGCTGGTCGCATGCGGCCCTCCGACCGCAGTTTGACGACAAGAGTTAGGTCGATTTAGAATTAGTAAATATACACGTGTCAATTGAACCGTTCTAGTTTTATAACCATGTACATGAAACCCGTAATTTTACTATAAATGCAGATATCACGAAACAAAGCAAAGAACATAATACCTAGTCAATTTGACAAATAACTTCTATTAGACATGAATATTAAAACAGACACGACAATACGTCAGCTATCATAAACATAATGGATGAAGAATATTATTTATTTCTAGTTGTCTCTGTCAATAATGCGTGTTTTCTAAATCCATGGACACCTTCATAAATATCTGTTTTATTTGACTTGTCTACTTTCTACCTCGATTTTATTAAAACGGAACTTTCGTTAATTAAAGATCCATATCAAATGCTTTTTTAATTAAGTGCTGGGAAAATATTCGTTCCATTATGCGAGATGCTGGTTTGTAGTTGATTCCTTAGTTAGATCGATCAAAAATGTCGTGATCCGACAACTCTTTAAAATATACATATAGGTAGAGTCATTCACGATGACGCGTGCCGTGGTTCTTATTACAGGGTCTTAATGGCTAATTTTGACAAAATCACGCGTCTTCGTGGATGGCACTAGATATACTCTAGTACTCCTCATTTGGCAAAATCTTGGAATTGGGTGACACTCTTTCCCGGCCCGGATAACACCGACATTTAAATACCGACCCTGTTTTTCGTGTACACGCCCATAGAAGCTCCTGTCAGTTTCTATGGGCGTGTACACAAAAAACAGGGCCGGTATTTACATGTCGGTGTTATCCGGGCCGGGAAAAAGTGTCACCCTTGAAATTCGCTTAGCATGAACTTTTTTAGATTTTAATGGCGCGCGGCAAAGGACTTTCGCCAACAATTCAAAATATTCTCCATCCAAAATACTTCCACAGGCAACGCAAGTTTCACCCGTCCTGTTGTTTGTCTGTCTGTCTGTAATCGAATCTTGCAAGTTTAATTCGACTAATGAACTTAAATAATTTCTTTGCTCACCCGCGACCTTGAGATAGCTAAGTCTATGCAAATTATGCGTGTTCATGCAGTTCCTCCACCTCCACACTGTAAGAACACACACAAATTACACAAACCCTTCTATCACTACCACCACATTACACTGACGCGTTTCGAACTCAACCAGAGCTCATCCTCAGAGTGACACAACCTTACACCATGCTACCAGTTGTTAGACTAACAAACCACCACCACTGTTTTAATTTGCCAAACAAAACAAAAAACTACCCGCAAATTATTAACTCACTTCGACTAACTTCCGGTAGTTGGATAAACTTGAAATTAGGTTTACTTATGTACTTATGGAAATTTCGTGACAAATGAGACTACAATAATCTGATAGTGACGAGGTAGTCCTGCCAGGATCGTCTCCGCAGGACGGAACTCTTCAACGGTTAATGGCATCGATTTGAAATTTGGTATGGAAATGTAGTTTGGGTGACAATATAAGTACAGTCAACAAAAAGTACAGTCAGCAAAAAAACTTGTGTTAAAAATGTTTTTTTTTTTACCAAAAACTTATTTTTAACAGATTTTTTTAATTTTGCTAAAAGTGGCTCCGAAGCGGTAACGTTTCGTGTGCTCTGCCTACCCCATTTGGGAATATAGGCGTGATATTTGTATGTGATGTTTTGTATGTTTTTTATTTTTTTTTACCGTAAAAGCAACAAAAATAAAATTTGGAGTTGAAATAGAGACTCCAAAAGTCTTAATTTTAACAGAAACTTATTTAATGAATGAAGTATTTGTACTACCGACGTCGCCAAACATTTTATTTTGTATTGAAACATATAGTTATAAATGTTAGCTCTTAAAACCAGTTCAGCTGGTCTAGACATAGAAAACACTTTCTACTACACCTGGCCAACGAGTCTAACGTAACCTTAATTATGCGATTGGAATTTGCTTGGGTTACTTAGTCTACTTGTAGGTAAACAACTAAGGGAATTAACACGATACGATATCGAGTCACGGTTACTGACATAGCCCGAAGAATTGCGAAACTGAAGTGGCAGTGGGCGGGGCACATTGCACGCAGGACTGATGGCCGATGGGGTCAGATCAGAAGGTTCTCGAATGGCGTCCGCGGACCGGGAGACGAGCTGTCCGTAGGCCTCCAACAAGAGGGAGCGACGACCTGGCTAAGATCGCGGGATCGCGGTGGATGCGAAAAGCACAAGACCGGTCTGAGTGGAGAGCCTTAGGGGAGGTCTATGTCCAGCAGTGGACGTCTTTCGGCTGACATGATGATGATGATGATGATATCGAGTCGTCTTTATGTGTGTGTGTGCATCAAATCACCGGTTAAGTAAATTTGTGCAACCTAAAATTTACTTGTGCTATCTGTTACGGTTCTCAAGATACAGTCTGTGACAAATAGACAAAAGGACAGACGGAAAAATACTATCTCATTCACGGATTGGCCCCAAATCCTGGCATTGTGTGGATTCTCTGACTTCTCTTACCGCTGGCGCTTCCTTTGCAGAATAAAATAAAAGACAAAAGCTTTAAAAAAAACATACAGCCACCTTCATTAATATCTGCTAAATACAGCGGCGTGCACGGATATAGATTACGCTAGATAACGCAAACACCTCAATCTGTATGAAAACCAACCGTGTCACTTTTTTATATCTACTTTGACGTCTCAAGAGCGAATTAGCGATGTGAATTTCCCGATGTCCGCGCAAAATCGATTCAAATGTGCCGCCGCACGCCATGGGGCTCGAGTCAGTCAATAGTCATGATTAGTTAGTTAGCGGTCAGTCTTTGTATGGGGCCAACCCCGACGTTTGGTCGGGGTTCGGACACGCGAGTTGCCTCGATGCATTTGCGTAATCTAGTGTAATCTTTATCTGTGGCGGAGCGTGTAAAAATATCCATAGAAATACTCGTATTAAATATTTAATGCACGCTTTGTTGTGTCAAATATCTGACAGGTGACTGTACGTGGATATTCAAAGGGCTTTCACGCATATTAATTCAAAACTGTGCTTTTATCAAGTGAACCGCTGACCTTCATTTTTACAAGCTTTTATTTAATTTTGTAAAAGTTGCGACATCGAAACTGGATCGTAACGAGATCACGGCCAGTTACATCGAAAAAAAAAGCGCGCTCGTGTTGTTTGTCACGTGCTCGTGTCCATTACAGTATTTAGCCATGGCAATTATCCATCATGGTAATATTGAACATGAAACTACACAAACTATTACCATGATATTAAGTGATATTGTAACAAATAACTCACGTCTTAAATCGAGTTTAGCTCGACATGTTTCGGGCTATTTCGTAACCCTTCTTCAAGGGAGCACGCGCGCACTACCCGCCACCGCTCACATGTCGATGTGGTGATTACATATCGAGCTAAACTCGATTTAAGACGTGAGTTATCCGTTACAATATCATTTAATATCATGGTAATAGTTTGTGCATGTTCGGTTTTGGAGTAGGACAGACCTAACTCTTCCCGTGGGTGTCGTAAAAGACGAATGAGGGGACCTGGTATAAGAGTGGTGCTCTCTATTGCTAAAAAAAACTGTCAGGGAATAAACACACAAAAAAGCCATAGCCAAAGTAATGACATGCCTAATAAATACCCCGAACGTAGACAATGAATAATTTATACGATTCCATGTTTTTTCGACATGTCGACATAAGTAGTTATTCTCACGGTGGTTGTACCTAATCAATCACAAATTGGAACCAATTGAACATACTTTTAGATTCGATTTGTGGCATTCGAACAGGGCGGATGTAGACAATATCTAATTTTGCTATTTCTGTGGCTAGTTGAAGTATAATTTTGATAGTGTGTTATGCGGCGATTAACCTTAACAAAATTCTATATTGCTCTCGTGTTTGACAGTTTTGAATGCGCAAGTTGTCTCCGCGTGGTTTCTGGAATTTTACTATCAAGTTACAAAAACTACAATCACCGTACAACGTTGCCTCTTGAAAGAGAATACTTAGATACTGGCGAAATTGTTCTGTTAATAGGACAGAAGTTATATTTTAAAAGAGAAGAAGAAGACATTTTTATGATTTTGCACTTAGTTTACTAAATCGCTTACTAAAAGCAGACTTCCTTGTGTTTATTAAACATACAAGATGTTTGGATATTATCGACTTAGTTGTGAACTAGTGATAAAATTAACAGGAAATTTGAATATCATTATCCTTAAAGTTATCTGTCGGGGGTTTTTATAAATTTCTATGGACACAATTACAAGAAAAACATTAAGAAACTGCATTATAAACCGGTTGTTTAACGAGTGCTGTGATTCAAACGCGACATATATACGACTAACTGTAGAAAATAGGTCTTGCAATTCTAAGGAATATCCTTTGGGCATTTAGTTTTCCAGACAAAATTCTGGTGAAAGAAAAAGTACGTGGAGTAGTTACGGGGTCGTTCAAGTGTTACGTAAGCAGAATTTTAGTAATTTTTAACCCCCTCCTCCCCCTTTTCAGCGAAAGTCAGCAAAACCCTACTCCCTCCCCCTATGCTTACGTAAACATTGGTATATATTTTTAAATCTATTCAGGTTTCTTTATTGTTATTTAAAAAAAAACAAGAAATAATAAATAAATATTGCTGACGTAAGCACCATCTAGACCCCCCCCCCCATGCGGCCCCCATGTCATCAAAAATAAGCAAAGCACCCACCCCTCTTCCGTGCTTATACTTGAATGACCCCTATCTTGATCTTAATGGGTAGTCAGTTACTATCCATTGGGTGCCGTGGGATGGCCACCGAAGCAGAGACAGACAGAGAAGGAGGGTTACTACGAAACCCGTAGTTCGTGTCGTGCGGTCCCTCTGACACCTTATACTGTATAATATGAGAGCGAGAGGGACCGCACGATACGAACTTCGAGTTTCGTAATAGTAGCCCTGCTGGACGTGTACGAAATCGTGTGGCAGAAGCTCTTGATAGAGAAGAGTGGTGGAAAGAACGGGAGACCTTTGTCCAGCAGTGAGACAATAAAATACCAACGTTCGTACAAACAAGTGCCTACCAAGTAAATGACAGTCAATTAGGACTTTGGCTTGTTGTATTTGTTGACGATTGCGTCCACAAACATCATCTATAAACATTTATTGTCTTCGCGCATTCATTTGCACACATATTTCCAACAATTTTCAATAGACATAACGCAACTTACTTAACATGCTACTTGTGTGTTAAAGCAATTAAGAGGCAAAATGGCGACGGTCAGCTGTTTGAGCAGAGCTGTCATCAAATAACGCAATCGTCAGATGTGGCGTGATTTTGGCGCAAATAGCGAAAATACAGGGTGTAGGAATATACGCCTACGGGATGTTGACCGTGTTTATCGTGGGAGAAGGCCGCAATCTCTTTCTCTCTCCAGTTAGATGTTATGCCTGGGAACTGGAGTTCGAAGGAGAAGGAAGAACGTCGGGATTGCTTAAGCGACTGAGTTGTAAAAACTTCGATAGTGGAGAATGTTGTAGTTGTCTGTGGGACGACAAGATAGGGCTAGGAATCGATACAATACAACTAACTACCTTTAATGAGTTAAGTACTATGAGATATACAGATACTCGTATAATATAAAATATCACGTTGCATAATGACAGAATAGCAGTTCTAACGTAATCTAACCTTTCTGGTATCCATGCCAGTGTTATTTAAAGTAAAAGTTATACTAATTGAATGACACTATGAATTTCGTTATTATATCTAATAGTTTTGAGGGTTCAGTACCTCAATAGGAAAAACCCTTATAGTTGTCCGTCCGTCCGTTTGTCTGTCAAGGGCGTTTATCTCGGAAACGCGTGGTGTGGAGGTATGGTGATAAAATTAGAGGTAAAGCACAATGTTGCGGTTATTACTAATTTTATGATTTAAATTCGGGTTTTGTTCCGCGTACCTTGATTATAGAGAAGCTTGATATTTCTGCACAGTACCACTACCATGAGTTTACAGTGACCGTACTCGATAGCGACGGCGTAAATTATTTGTATGGAGAATTATACAGCGCTTACAAATAATTTACGCCGTCGCTATCGAGTACATCACTGTAAACTCATGGTAGTTACAGTTGCATGCGCCATGATCAGGAGACGACAACTTCCGTGCTACAACTGGTGCCGAAATATTGAGCTTCTCTAAAATCCAGAGGTAAAATAGTTACTTACTTACTTAGATTTAATAAATTGAACATAGCTGACATAGTTGGAAAAATATGCAAATTGAAGTGGCAATGGGCAGGCGACATCGCTCAAAGAACAGACAACCGTTGGGGGAGAAAAGTCCTCGAGTGGCGACCACGAACCGGAGGATGAAGCGTTGGCAGGCCTCCCACCAGGTGGACTGACGATGGATGCAAGTGGCGAGTTGTCGTTCATTGTGGCGTTCTAAGGGGGAGGCCTTTGTCCAGCAGTGAACGTCTTCCGGCTGATGATGATGATGAATAAATTGAAAATCAATTACCCAATCGGTTTATTTGCAAAATGCTATTGCGAACTCATCGGGCCGTAGGTTTGTTTGTTTCTGACACACTGACATCGGTTGACCTAGTGGGCTGTCTGAGTGTTTACTGTGTTTCAGAAGTTTGTTTAACTTGTTTACAGATGCAGTTTTAAAAGTGATGCGTAATTTTACTGTATACAAGTGAAATCTGTGTTTTCGAGTGTGCTCTTATTGACGACCAGATGGCCAAGTGGTTAGAGAACCTGACTACGAAGCTTGAGGACCCGGGTTTGATCCCCGGCCGAGCAGATATTTGTATGAATAATACAATACGAATGTTTGCTCTTTTTATATGTATATAAGTATGTATTTATCTACATTTATATATGAATAAATATGTTTATCCGTTGCCTAGTATCCATAGTGCAAGCTTTGCTTAGTTTGGGACTTTGTCGATTGCTGTCAAGTGTCCCATGATAGTTATATATTTATTTTATTTATAAAATGCGTCCCATATCGGCAACAGCGTCGGCTGCATCAGAATGCAGTTGCCCAACGTCGGAAACTGCAGTCCCTTTCGGATACCGATTGCGAAAATCACGATAATTTATACGTTAGGGAGCGTTTTATAATCCTACATTCACTTTTAGGGCAATCTATCTAGACCTGCGAAGGTCGCTGCCTGGAACTTAACATTATAAATGCGAATGGTTATAATGTGCGGGCGTGAGTTACTCCTTGCTGCAATGCAGTGTCGCTTAGGGTAAATTAAATTTACGGTATTTTTAGGGGTTTAGGGTATTTTTTGGGTTAGAAAATTATTTAGGGTATCTTTAAGGGTAAAAGTTCAGGTTCTCTAACCACTTGGCCATCCGGTCGTCAAATATTTTATATGAGTATTCATAGTAAGTAGAGTATTAGTAGGTAAGAATTTTTTTATTGCTACTTTGAAGTCATTATATCAGCTGTAGGACGTCCACTGTTAGACATAGGGGTCCATTATAAACTTCCTTGATTCGGTTATAAATTATTCCATTATAAACTTCCTTGAGCGGTCTATGCATTCACCGTGAACCCGCGGTTTTAACCAGTACCACTACCAAGAGTTTACAGTGACCGTACTCGATAGCGACAGCTTAAATTATCTGTATGGCGAATTGTACAGCGCCTCTACAAATCATTTACGCCATCGCATCGCTATCGAGTACGGTCACTAAACTCATGGTAGTGGTTACATTCCCGAATTTCACTTACCATACCCACGTTAATAAAGTGTTTTTTTTACTGGAGTCGTGCCTTCGAATTATTTTTGATGGCGTCAACATCCCTATTGACAAACATTACAATGTATGTCAAAAAAAAATATTTTTTTTTTCAAAATTGTTCAATAATTCCGATCCGCCTTAGCGATCCCTTCAAATAGCGAACCTACTGTGTTAAAAATAAAATTGTGTTAAATACTTGTAATGTATAGTATATAGATATCATATATAAATAAAAATCAATTACTGTTCGTTAGTCTCGCTAAAACTCGAGAACGGCTAGCGATTTGGTTAATTTTTGTTTTGAATTATTTGTGGAAGTCCAGGGAAGGTTTAAAAGGTGAGTAAATATGAAAAAAAAAAAGAAAATAAAAATGAGGCGGTACGAAGTTTGCCGGGTCAGCTAGTCATATATAAATATTGTGAATCTGTTTAAAAAAAATACCTCGTTGAGTTTCTTGCCGGATTCTTCCCAACAGAGGTTTTTTCCGAACCGGTGGTAGATTTTTAGACGTTCATAAGTGCTTGTCATAGCCTAAATTGAATATAGAGATTTTGACTTTGACTTTGAATGGCTGGGGCAGGTATGTGTGCTAGTCTTATTAGCAAGTTCGCGTTTAATGCTATACCTACAATTAAATCTTAAACCGCGCTGCCACGATTTTCGCCGCATTGCCACTGGGCAAAACGTAGTAGATTGTCATTTAAGACTACGAAGTGAGGTTTACCACAGCAGGCTTTATTGGGTTGAGAGTATTTCGCAAGGGTCGTTCACCTTTCGCGGTCCGTTGACAACGACGAGGTAGTTACTTGGTCTTAATTACCTTTCCTGAGTGCAATTTGCTATTTTCATGACTTTAATCCATACTTCCATACTAATATTATAAATGCGAAAGTGTGTTTGTATGTTTGTCCGTCTTTCACGCCGTAAAGGAGCGACAGATTGACGTGATTTTTGGCATAGAGATAGTTTATGGGCCTGAGAGTGACATAGGCTACTTTTTATCCCGGAAAAATGCACAGTTTCCGAGGGAACAGCGCGCGATATCCGAATACCACGCGGGCGGAGCCGCGGGAAAAAGCTAGTAAAGTAATAAATAATCAATAGGCTGTGTGATTTATTCCTTTTAGCTCGACATTGACCTCCAACGCCGTCTAACAATGGGTCAAACTTGGCAGCCTGTCGTTTCCTGATTTATACGCCTACGTGAAACAAATTCGAAAATTAAATATACGACGCAAATTTTAACGCAAGCGCCGCGCCGGCCGATTAGCATGCTGGACTAAAAAGTAGATGCTTGAGGTTCTACGAGAAGATAGATGTACCTATGGCCTTCTTCTGTGAAATACTAAATGCGAACCAAACCGCGCGATCTCGCCAACTATTGCATAAACCTGCTATAGGCTTTTAATAGTGGCTAAAAGTGTAAACGCATGATAGTTAATATGTTATATAAATAAATTAAAAAAAAAAATGTACCTTTATTTTGTTTTTATATGTATTCTTAGTATAAATTGTATCTTTGTTTCACTGTTATGCTATGAAATGTAATAAATAAAATGAAAAACATTTCTCGCAACACATTATTCTCGCACATCTCTGGTTGAAACACAACCTTACCTATAAAACAGAGATCAGCAATTCGAAAGTACCGTTAGCACAGCAATACTTTCTCTGAATAAAATAAATATAATCATAATAAAATTAAAAGTCAATCTATAATATAATCCTTGAAGCAAGCGCCAGTAAAATTATTATTTATTTTTATTTTAACTGGTTAGTCTAGGCATCGTAACTAACCTTGTAATTAATTGTAATTTCAGTATGTCGATACCTATTTTTTAAGGACACTAGATTACTTTCAGCCTTTCACTTAAAATTTACAAAAGTCTACACTGTACGTTTTAAAATTTCGAAATCGCATATTATAGCTCTGTAGTTTAAGTGTCATTACAAGTGTCGTGACAATTACGTTGTCAATTTAATGTAATGTAAAAATAATTTTATTGTTAAGCGTTGTTTAGCGCTCGGTTGTTTTTAACGAAAAACGCAGCGTTAAACGCAATGCGTTTGACGCACATCAATTTTGTAACAGATAATGCATGCGCTTGCCGCTGCGTTCGCCGCGTAAGACAATGTTTAGTACTTAGATATTTAAAAAGTTACATGGTTGGTTTTCACATAGGTGTTTGCGTTATCTAGTGTAACCTATATCTGTGGTTTGAAATCACCGCAATAGCTACGATGGTACTAATAATCAGTTATCGGAGCGGAAGTGAACGAGCGTTGCAACATTACGCAGCGCAGGCGTCGGTCATTCTGGCGTGTCGATTGCTGCGTCTCTTTTGTTCTGTGAATGTGAGAACGGGACGCGTAGAACGATCGAGCTAGGTGCAATCAGCATTGTGCCAAAGTGTTGTAACTAAGGAAGTTTTTGCAAGCAGATGGTCGTTGGTGCGGCAATGGGTTGTTTTAAGGATATATTGATTCAACGGTGTACTGCCGTTTCGCCAAGATATTTTTCGCCAAATTTCACTTCCCAAAAAACTTATCGCACTATTTTCATTTCCCAAACGAATCTTTGGCATATTTACATTTCGCATTTTATTCATTTGGTCAAATTATCATTTGGCATAATTTTACTTTGTCAAATTTTATCACGAAAAAAGTTTATTAAGCAAACATTTTATATTGGCTAATATTGTATCCCAAAAAAATGTTTGTTCAAAATGACATTTCGCACAAACCAACCACAAAAACCAACTGCTACCAGAAAAGTAGCTTAGATTAGAAACTGCGTCTTCCACAGAAACGAACTGCTATCAGAAAAGTAGATGAGGTTAGACTGCGTCCCCCACAGAAACCAACTGCTACCAGAAAAGTAGCTTAGGTTAGAAACTGCGTCTTCCACAGAAACGAACTGCTATCAGAAAAGTAGATGAGGTTAGACTGCGTCCCCCACAGAAACGGACTGCTACCAGAAAAGCAGGTTAGATTATAGTGTAAAACTGCGTCTCCCACAAAAACGAACTGCTATCAAGTAGGTTAGGTTAGGTTAGAACTGCGCCTCTCTACAGAAACCAACTGTTCCCAGAAAAGTAGGTTATTATGTCATGCGATATTTTGGGAAGAGTACGTTATGCCAAACGATACATTTTACCAAATATTACTTTGCAATATGAAGCATGGCTAAATAATTATTTGCGAAACAATAATTTGCCAAATAAAAATTTATTAACTGTAAATTTGCGATAAGTTTTTTTGCCAAATGATAATTTGGGTAAAATTTTTTGGGATGTGATACTTTGGGAAAAGTTTTTTGGCCATACATTAGTAATCCTGATTCAACTGATGCTCTAATCATATTTTTTCCCGACTGCCTGAAGGAAGGTTAAGTATGTTTTTTCGAAAACACTACGCTTCCTTTTTTCCACTCGTCTCTACTTTTGGCCGAAACTTGCCAGTGTTGCTGGAAATCGCCCAAATCGAGCGTAGGTAGGACTTGTACATATGTCTAAATTTTAATATTTTTTTTTGGGTCCCTTTGGTCGAAAGTTCTAGAATAGTAGTCAACAACCGCTGGGCTTAGATTCATTTTCCAAGACTGTTTTTAATGCAACGTCAGTGAGACGGTGTAATTTTTACGGCTAGTTTAATTCAGTGGAAGTGTGAAATGACTGCACCGTTAAAAAATAAAAATGGAAAAAATATTAGAGATGTACCTAAGTACAATCTGCGGATAAACACTGGTTTATAATATCAGCAAGATTACATAGCTCAAATAATAGCATCGAATGCGAGAGCAGCCTAGCTAGGCCCTATTCAAGCTGATTGCGTAACACTGACACACAGCCAAGTGTCATTGCATCCAAGATGGCGTCACGTCCGAGGGCCTGCGCGCGCATACATCACAATAGCTTTCGTTCCGCCGTCTTCGTTTTACTAGTGATGTGAGGTATCGATGTTTTTGACGTAAGGTTGACATTGAAGCAATTCAGTTAAATTGGATATATATTGACGACCGGATGGCTAAGTGGTTAGAGCACCTGACTACGAAGCTTGAGGTCCCGGGTTCGAATCCCGGCCGAGGCAGATATTTGTATGAATAATACGAATGTTTGTTCTCGGGTCTTGGATGTTTAATATGTATTTAAGTATTTATTTATCTATATTTAAGTATGTTTATCCGTTGCCTAGTGTCCATAACACAAGCTTTGCTAAGCTTACTTTGGGACTAGGTCAATTGGTGTGAATTGTCCCGCGATATTTATTTATTTATTATATAGCTCCATCGATATTATCGATGATTTCGCCAATGTCGATGCTGGAGAACACAATAATGGATAACCGTTGTCCGGTTGACGTTGAAGCGGTGAAATATCGCTAGATGGCGTTAAGGTTCATTTTCATTGATCGATAAATCGTTCGATCATACGCACACACGGGGACTCTCAGCAATGGGGGAGAGTGATCAACGAGTAATCATTGAACTAAGGAATAGAACGTATTGATTAGGCTACTTCTAATCCTATGTACTACAAAGCCACATACCAAACAATTCAAGTTTTAAAACTTCGGAATAGCCTGTATGTCGTAATATTTTTTTTTATAACATTAGATAATTTCTGTGAAGACTCTACTCTGGATGGATTACTGTCATTGCTTAAAAAATGTTTTTTGAAATTTTTACTGTACTAGTTTGTCGGCATAGTTTATATCGCACCTTTAGAACGAAACTGACACAATTCAAAATGTTCTCATTTTAGAACTCAATCATGTTTTGTTTTATACAAAGTTTATTTTAGTAATGTGAATATTTCGAATTGTGTCGGTTTTTCTAAAGATGCGATATATTCGTGCAAAATTACAGCTTTCTAGCAATGATGGTCCTTGAGCAAAGTCGCGGACGGACAGACAGACAGACATGGCGAAACTATAAGGGTTCCGTTTTTGCCATTTTGGCTACAGAACCCCAAAAAGGTTGCTTCAAGGCGACTCACATATTTCATGCAGTTTCCACCGAATTGCAACATTTGCAGTGGCCTTGGTTGCAAGCAAATTGCATAAATATAGAAGTGATTTTACAAAACAGTTCACATTATTAGAGTTCCGAAGACGTAAAAGAAACCCTTGTAGTTTCGCCATGTCCATCTGTCCGTGGCTTAGCTTATTTATTTATTTATAATAATGATTTACAGTTTACGACAAAACGTCTTAATTACTATCTAAACATACAAAGAATTAGCGTCCGTTGGCGCTAGAAATCTATATTTTTTGTGAATATTAATTTGATTCGCAATCCCTAAACGTGCATATTTGTATGTACCATCAGCCAAACATGTGGTCTATCACCCTAAAGTCCATAATAGTTTGCATGTCATAAAAGAAATGGCAATAGATGTGTCTGTCAAGTTAAAAGTTCGACTTTAGCGACATATTTCTTTGGTAGGAACTGTTCAAAAAGTGGTAGGTACAGAACCCTTCTCTGTTTCGATATTTTTTTTAATAAACATGGCAAAAACCGGAACTAACGCAGCAATCTTGCAAAACTTCACTTTTTACAGTTCGCCATGAATGACGCTGTTTGTATCTTTCGTGCGTAGTTTTTATTTTGAGATTAAAGCAGTAATTAATAATATATAGTTAATAATAATAATTTGGTAATATAAATAATGGCCTGACGTTCATCAAGATCTTTGTCGCACTTTAATTATGCCACACACCACAGACACAATTGCTACAAACACACACTAAACGCCAGAGCATTTCATTTTTTTAAGAACTCGTACATAGATCTTATTAACACTAAACAAAAACGTTACGAATACGAAGGCAGTATAGTAAAATAAAAATAAAATTATTTCTAAAGCTAACGGTACGAATATTTCTATTGCTTCGTGCATTTAGTAGGTACATAGATTATGTTATGATTATTCCACAATGTTTCAGAAATATTTGTTAAACACAATTGTATAAATAAACACAATGTTTTATGACAACCACTTGTAACTACTTGTAAGTTACACGTTTTTTATATCAACAACCCGATTTGGATTTTGGTGATAGCTAAAATCTGCTGATAACAATTGATGTGTTATTGCTATGATTGTTGCGAATGAAGGTTATCATATGTCACTATCCGGGTCCTTAATTCTTATCGCGAAGTACAAATTCGATAATTAGCATTTACGTTAATTGTGTATGCTAGACGAATAAGAATGATTTTAAAGGAAATTTTATGTTCAAATTTTCTTTCATGTTGGGTTTGCAGTTTTATTTTTATTGTCCACTAAAGAAGGTTGCGAATTAGACGCTTTGCATAGGGGATATATTTGAGCACATCTTCGATTATTAAACTTTTCTATTTTTATTGCAGGTGACTTAAGGGAAAAAGACAAAAAGAACACGGATCCCGTTCTTTGCATGTAAGTAAACAAAATTTTACTTTTTATATTATTAGCATACCTAATAGACTTTAAACACCCACAAAAGTCAAAATTTCGTAAGAAACAAAATTACTTACTAACATCATGTTTACACACTGTCTTGTCATCTAAGCTGGTTGTGCTGGAAATAAATCTCGTTGTAAAATTTTATTATTATATTAGTGTCAAAAAGTATGAAGCTTAAACTGGTTTCTCGGCTAAATTTAGATTTAATCGTTTCAACAAAAAAAAAATTACAAAATATAATTTTATCGATATCACGCACATCACTAGCGATCCCGACGGTTATGAAAGATCTCAAACGCTTTTACTTTCTGCGCAAGCGCTCGTTATTCAACCGTTTGTGCTCTATCGCGATTTGCGAAGTTCAAAGCGATATTATAAAAATGTTTTCAATAAATTCTACGTCTCGCGTGTTAAACCTACATTATGTGTCATGTAAAACATCTGCCATGTAACACAGTATATATATAAGCTAAAGCTGTATGGAAGCTACGAACAAATCGATCGAAACGAAAACACTCACACAGACGCGCGCTCTACACGGCCTCTAAAGGGGTCTCGCGGTACTGCTTTAGTAGCTTTGTAGCTTCCATACTGCTTTAGCTTATATATATATATATATATATATATACTGTGCATGTAATGTCATCAAAAACATAAAAGGCGTTTCTCTGAGGACCGGATAGTGCGGACCAAGTTTTCTTGGGCCTTAATCCATGTCCCAAATCTTCCAAAAATTCAGTGCGAGCCCGAGCTTGTACCCTGGACCCTAGGCTTGAGAGGACATCCCCCACAGAAATTATTCCCAGTCCACAAAGCTTTACCGTCCTGCTTGCAAAATGTTTTTTTTATTCGACTAGATGGCAAAAGAACAAATGGGTCTCCTGATGGTAAGAAATCACCACCGCCCATAAACATCTGCAATACCAGCGGTTGCAGATGCGTTGCCAACCTAGAGGCTTAAGATGGGATACGTCAAGTGCCAGTAATTTCACCGGCTGTCTTACTCTCCACGCCGAAACAACAGTGCAAGCACTGCTGTTTCACGGCAGGATTAGCGAGCAAGATGGTGGTAGCAATCCTATGTCCTTTTATTACCCATTAGCCGAACGATTTGAAAACTAGATCATTTACAAACGGAACGTTTTGAGGACGGGATCTTTTGCGATTATTTATGAGTAGAGACATTTTTCGAAAGAGACAATCTTAAATTTTGCAAAAAGGACGTTTTTCGAACAGATTCTTTACGAAATAAAACCTTTGCGAAAAGGATGCCTCTTCAATCGAGATACTTTTATAATGTTTTAAACTTTCGTGATTCTCATTCATAGTCAAAATACCAAAAACGGGACTTATCACGCTAACACACACAAGTAATATTTACCTCGACGTTTCGGCAACATTGCAGTGGCCGTGGTCACGAGTCTAACGCTCTCTGTGTGTTAGCGTGATAAGTCCCGTTGGTGGTATTTTGACTATGAGTGAGAATCACGAAAGTTTAAAACGTTATAAAAGTATCTCGTTCGAAGAGGCATCCTTTTCGCAAAGGGTTTATTTCGTAAAGAATCTGTTTTTAGAATTTGTTGATAGAGTAGAAACTTATTTAATGTCTATTTTAGCACCCTGGTCAAGTTTCCAAGCCCTAAATCCATCCATCCATTCATTCGTGTGCATCCATAATATTTGTTTTGTTTGGCGAGATAAACGTATAGATATGTGTTAACATGAATGTGCTTTTAGTACTTTTAATACAGCGAGGAATACTGTTCACGTAGGTATGTGAAAGTTGTTTGCGGTACGGTAGTGTGTGAACAGTTTATGGCTTAAAGTACATTTCACATTTAAGACACCCTGCCGTGGGCACACTTGATTATATATGTTCCTGTTGTTTTGATTATCGTCTACTTATATACTCTATTTAATTTAAAATTTGAATTAACGGTCAAATAGTAACACACTTTTCTCGGTATTTCGAACACAAAGTGACTAAAAATACCTACATGTACATTTATTAGCGGTATTTATTATATTTTTAATATACATAGAAGATACGACCGTTTCTTTCCTCTCTCTCTTCTCAGTCGCTTACTCTTGGCAGAGCAGTCGTGGTCCCGCGAGACGGGACCGTTTAGCGTATTAAAAAATCGTACCTACGGAACCTGACACGCACTACGGTTTTTTTTTATTCTACCACCACTTCCGGAAAAACCATCATTACAAGTTGTCAATGTTACAAGAAAAACATGTCACAATTAAACTTAACCAACATTACATGCGTAGAGAAGCGAAAAATACTTGTGGATATCAAATAATGTGTAATTTATTTTGAAAATAAACATGAAACAAATGACACGCGATTTTATTTGAACTTATGACTGTATGCTGTCTGAAGCCGATGTTGACGCAAATTCTGATAATTGATAAGAGGTGAACATTGTAACCGTGAAGCAAAGAGCAATACTTAAGCATGTAAGCACTAGCAAACTTAACCTATTTTACAATTAATTTAACTAACTGATGAACTTGCAACTTTCTCATGTATGTTTTTAGGGTTCCGTAGCCAAAATGGCAAAAACGGAACCCTTATAGTTTCGCCATGTCTGTCTGTCTGTCTGTCTGTCTGTCCGTCCGCGGCTTTGCTCAGGGACTATCAATGCTAGAAAGCTGTAATTTTGCACGGATATATAGGTAAACTATGCCGACAAAATAGTATAATTAAAAATTCAAAAACAATTTTTTTAGGGTACCTCCCATAGACGTAAAGTGGCGGTGATTTTTTTTTCTCATCCAACCCTATAGTGTGGGGTATCGTTGGATAGGTATTAAAACCATTAGGGGTTTGCTAAAACGATTTTTCGATTCAGTAATTTGTTTGCGAAATATTCAACTTTAAAGTGCAAATTTTCATTAAAATAGAGCGTCCCCCCCCCCCCATCTAAAATGTAAACCGGTGTGTGGAAAAATTTGAAAAAATTCAGGATGGTAGTCAGTATATCAAACTTCCAAGGAAAACTATAACGGCTAAGTTTGCTTGAGAATTATTAGTAGTTTATGAGTAAATAGCAGCGTAAGGTATAAAATATACCTAAACTTCGAAGATTCCGTAAAAAATACGAAATCCTTAGAAAAATATTGCTTAATTTTTTCGTAATGGCTACGGAACCCTATTTTGGGCGTGTCCGACACGCTCTTGGCCGTATTTTCTATTGTTATTAAAAGTATGTAGGTATTACGTATGTAATGCGCATTTTCTAAAAAAAAAACTATTAAAACAATGACATGACGTAAAACCAATATTTTCTTGGTTTATTTTAGGTATACGAGGGCGTTCATAAGTTGCTTGAAGGCGGTTGAAGATGTTTTGAAAAATATTTAATTAAGAGATCCAATGTATAAACCAGATATTATAATAGATAGTGGAATGTTTCTACAGAAATTAATTACCTCTGACCATGGGGATTTAAATGCCATGTTAGATAAAAAAAATAGTATAAATAGTAGTAGTAGTAGTAGTGACCCACTTGCTCGTTTGCCTTCCAGTAGAATGAAAAAAAAAATGAAATAAAATATTGACAAAAATACATTAAAATTTTGGCGCTTTAGATTTTTTTTTCTTTTCACTGTTCAATGTTATGTACAAGTATACTATCTAATTTGAGGTAAAAGTCAGATAAAGGTGCGAACGGAAACGTTCGGTGTTGTGGCCAGAGTTCGCCGTAAGACGTGATGACGTCTTTGCTCTGATGCTTCCTATATATTATATTGCTATGACGTCAGTTTGAACAATGTTAAAAGGCTGGCAAAATTTGTTAATTTTCATTCGTTATTACTAGCTTTTGCCCGCGGCTCCGCCCGCGTGGTATTCAGCTATCGCGCGCTGTTCCCTGGGGAACTGTGCATTTTTCCGGGATAAAATGCAGCCTATGTCACTCTCGGCCCCGTAAACTATCTCTATGCCAAAAATCACGTCGATCCGTCGCTCCAAACATACAAATACACTTTCGCATTAGTATGGCTAAGCAAGATAAGTATACCATCTATCTGGCAATCTCTCATCTTGAGGTCGTTCAGGGAAGGCTGAGGAAAATGTGGCTCACAGCTTCCCCTTACATTTTGGGAACACTCATTTGTTTTCGTCCACTTAACGATTCCACGAACGAAATGACCCATATGCTATTTCGTTCATTATCGTCCAGTTCGTTACGACGTGGAAACACATCACGTGGCTTGGGAACCAGGCAGCTGGCGCACCTCCCCCTTCCATACCATACTACCTACTTGTCCTTCATACGAGTACTACTAACATAATGTGTGCTTGTTATTTCTTCTTACAAAAACGGCTGGATTTGTAGATAACTGGACGTCTGGAATACATAAGTTTATTTTTATTGCAATATTCCCCGTGGGAATATCTGGAAGACCATTAGAACCCAGTCACAAATTTTACTTAACCACACCCTTACCACACCCGAAACGGTAAGGTTGGACTCAAATTTAAAACTAAACAAATGACAAACAAGATTAATTATTTGTTATTTTCAAATTTCGATCTGGCTGCGGTTCAAGTGTTTTTCCCTAGCTTAATATATTATTTTAAAGAGTTTGGCGAGTTGTTAATTTTGCAGCAGTATAAAAATTATAGACTAACCAGTTTAAAACTTTTTTTGAGGTATTTTTTCTATATTTATTAGATAAATGACTTACCCACCTATATCTCCAGTATAATAAGTTTGTCGTACTGCTTACGGGACATTCTGTATATTAGTTATCATATCCCTCTTTGTCACTCCCTTTAAATTCTAACTATCGGGGTTGGTTACCAACTCTACTCAGAAATCGAGTACCTACCTATACAGAATCATGGCGGCTGTTGCAGTTTCAGCCATTGATATTTACAACAAAGTTTGAGAGAGTTTCTCCGCAGTGCATTCACCCTGCTTACCCGTTACCGAGGTTTCGGCCTCAAATTATATCTTAGCGGATGGAATTATGTCTAATGCCTTGGCACGTCTCCGGCAACGTGGAACCGATTGTCGGTGATTACAGGTTGGCCGTCGGTCGTTGAGGAATCAACTTGTAGAGTACACTTCTATCTTACTAAATACTATAAATTCGAAAGTTTGTATGCGTGCTTGTTACTATTCCACGATAAAATGGATGGACGGATTTGTGTGGAATTTGATGTCCCGTTCGCTGCATATCTGGAAAAACAGAGGCTAGTTTTTAGTCCGATATTCCCACGGGATCGGAATTAAATCCCGATACTTCAACCGCTTAGAGACATGAAATTCGGCGCGGGTGTGTTTTGTGCAACTTTATTGTAACAATACAATAATCTGGTAGTGAAATTCAGGAGTGTCTTCGCAGGGAACTCTTCAAAGTGTATAGCATCGACTTGATACGGATTGTAGTTTGGCTTACAATGCTAGTACAGCTAAAAAAAGCTTGTATTTTTTTCTTGACCACATGTCTCGGTCATGTCATTATTGATAATGAATACTAATGAATTTCAAATTAAATCAATGAAAAATTCAAGTATTCCTTTAATCTTCCTTCTTGCGTCCCACCGAGTTCTTGTTATCCGACGCTAACATCTAGGTCGTCCTTCCATCTCACTCTCTGCGGTATGCCTTTATTTCGATATCCATCGCCAAGGAAGGACCCATTCCCTAGCATTTTTGACATACCGTCCCAGATTCATTCGGCAAACATGTCCAGTGTGTTCAGTGGGGTTACCCACTTCAAAAAAAAGGCTTGACATTAAAATATAGAACAATGAAAACGTACGAAACAAAACGGACAGCGCAGATCCAACTTTAAAGTCATCCACACGACCTTGTAAGATAAACACATCGAAACAAATCGTAATTAGAACGTCATTAAACTTAATCTATATCTCTGAGTCTAGCGTTAGTCGCTCGCCAGTTGTCGGTGTGGTCGGACGTATGTATGCCTAAAAGCACATGCGCAAGGCAAAGTTTGCCTCGTGAAGACAGTGTTCAATAGATAAAGATATTTGGTGCTTGTGATTGTTATAGAAAGTGTGGATTTTGTATTGGGCACGGTGAGTACGCTTTTTTTGTTCTAGTTTGGGCGCTTTCCGTGAGGTTTACTTATAGTTGAAGGCTTGTTGAAGGCACTGAGTGCTTCTACATTTTGTGGGAATGATGCGAGATGATAGTTTTTAACAGATTTGAAAAAGGCGAGGAGATTCTGTTAATGAAAAATCAAATTATTTGTTGTAAGATTTAAATGAGATTTTAAATATTTTAGGTACCTACTTGAGCTTTTTTGGAAGTTAATGTTAAAAAAAAATCTTATGAAAAAATTACATAAAATAATCCAATCCAAAAGAGAAACAAATTACTTAAATTGAATTGTACCGGGAATTTAATTTAAAAAAACAAAATTAATGTAGAGTTACGCCCAAAACTAAGCATAATTATTTTATTCGTAGGCCCAAAAGAACATAAGGATAAAGGAATTACAGATATATGTAGGTAATTAGAAATAACAATGCCATTCGAAAGTGGTGGCAAATTGAGACGAACTTAAAATGCCTACCTACCATCGGAGTAGTAGAAAATAACAGACCTAAGTAGTTTCGTCAATTAGTCTAAATTTTTTTGCTCTACATTTGTGATAAGACACGGAAATGTACGGGTTTTGAATAACGTTTGTTTTAAAAAATCGCTCTTCTGGTTTGATTTGGATTTTTTGAAAGGCACATTTCGTAAATCGTCTCATATAAATTTAATGCTCATTACAGCAATCGTAATGTGAGTTATTTCTGTTTGTAAAAATAAAAAGTTTCGCGGTCAAGTTGAATTTTGTGTTTTTTTTTCATATTTACTAATCTGATACCTAAGTATGTAAGATTACTCTTTATTGTCATGCTAGTTTTCTTTTTGTTGTATTTTGTTTGTACGGAACCCTAAAAATTCAAGTTTAAAATTCGAGAAAATAATTACGAAACATAAAATATCTTAAAGGCTGTACCTAACATTGAAATATATGACAGGTTTTACAGACGAGGTATTGTTTCTTGAACTCTGACGTTTAGCATGTGACAGACAATTTAAAAAATCACAATAAGTAAATACCTACCTACCGACTGGTTTTGTTAGGATAGGTACGTACATTGTCGGAAAAATGCCGATGGGAGTTTTCAAGTCTCTTGTTTGTGAAAAACACGCAAAATTTACCTCTTTATTTATTATACTTACCGACATACTCGTACATCTTTTTTTTTTTATTCGGCTGGAAGGCAAACGAGCAAGTCTCCTGGTGGTAAGAGATCACCACGGCCCATAAACATCTGCAACATCAGGGGTATTGCAGATGCGTTGCCAACCTAGAGGCCTAAGTTGGAATACCTCAAGTGCCAGTAATTTTACCGGCTGTCTTACTCTCCGCGCCGAAACACAACAGTGCAAGCACTGCTGCTTCACGGCAGGATTATTATTTTTATCTTTTTTTGTTGTTTGAAACAGACGGTTCAGTTCTCTGATAGAAACAAAAAAATAACTAGGTACCTACTTGGTAAGGTATGTTAAACCTACAATATTTAATTCACAATCATTGACAAAACTTAAATTGTAAAGTACGAAGTACATGTAATTATAATCATCATCATCATCATGTCAGCCGAAAGACGTCCACTGCTGGACATAGGCCTCCCCCAAGGCTCTCCACTCAGACCGGTCTTGTGCTTTTCGCTTTTGTACCTAATTATAATGTTAGTGTTTTATGGCCACTTGCTGGAAACACATAAATCTCGAGTTAGCGTTAAGCTTAGTTTAGAAGTGTCAAAATGTATGGAACTGTCAAGCTTAAGCCAGGCTTAACAACTAAATCTAGATTTATTTTTACCTGCAAGTGAGTCTTAATATTTGTGATTTCTGGAGTCTGAAAATTTTCTGTTTCTCTTTGTTTTTATGTATTTCCAATGTATGGCGTAAATCGCGCCTCGTGATGGCCTCAAAGGAAGATTAGCGATTTACCGATTTAGCACCGTTTCGTGACATGCGCATTTTTATTTTATTTTTTTATATTGTCACGAATAAATATTGCTGTGGATTATGCCGTGCATTGTCTGTCAGTCAGTCGCGGTACCTACTTATATAAATAGGCCAATCAACTACTTTTCCGACACTTTGGGCGTCTCCTGCGTTACCAAAATTGTCTCTGGCGTTACCAAAAACTCGTACTTCCAAGAAGATATTTCCCCGTTTAATAGGTTGAACTTGCGTAGGATGGCATGTATTCATGACACCATCTATTAAATTACAGAAAAAACATGTTTACTTACAAAATATCCAATTGTTTGAAAATTTCCGTATAATAATAATAATAGAGTGGGAAAGAATCTGGTTTCTCTAGACACAGATATTAGCCACTAACTACACTAACTAACAACAAACACTAACTTAGCGTTCATACTAAAATTATTTGCCGGTAGGTAATTAATTAATCTGAAATAGATATCGACAACCCTAGGCGTCCGCGCCGCCGGAGTAGACAGTTAAGTCTCCTAAAGGAGTGTACATACTTGTTCTCTTTTACTATGCCTAGATACCCGACAGCCCGATAGAAGGTTTATTTATGCTTTGTTGTGTCATACGTGCTGGTGACTGTACAGATATAGACGTACAAGTAAACATTGTTTACTGCTAACCGGCTACTTTCGTCGGCCCTCATCGGTGAAAGGCGGCAGTTTTTGGCCGTCATTTGGCCCCCAACACTACGCGCGATCAGCCCAGCGATTTCCCTAACCATTGCGCGGTCGAGACTCTCATCAAACGAAAGCTTGTTCAATAAAAACGCATTGTATGAGGAAATAGCCGTGTCGCTCTTCGTGGCCGGCTTATAATACTGGCTGGTTACTTTTTATGACTGCTTGACATTATTTTAATAAGAATTCGACGTAGAGTGCAAATTACAGTATAATTTTTTTCAAGTGCCAGTGGCGTGGAATGGATATTTTCACTAGGCAACCCGGGGAATGATAGAAGCGTAAGTTAGGCAGGTTTTTAACTGTATCACTGTAGTTAGTGTACAGTCAATAGCATCTAAATCTGACAACAAAGCGTGTATGATTATCGCAAAATACACGACTCTATTGTTAACCTGGCGTAGTTCTTTACTTTTGGGTTACTGGTGTTCAGATATTTTTGATCAAATTTTTGTTCACAAGCTTATGAACACGATTGTACTGCAAGAAAGACAGTTTGTAAGATGTACCATCTATAGGTGCTTGTTTTGGTTTCAATGAACTCTCAAAGTAGGTCAGGTCCTCCAAACCGGATTAGCCAGAACAGTCCGACACACTCAAGATTGTTATAGTAGAGGTGCGCGAAATGTCATTTGATTGAAAAAGTGAACTAAATCTATGAAAACTGAATCTATGCAAAAAACCTGTGTTTATGCAGCTCCTCTCCGCCACCACGCTGTAAAAACGCACACATCAAACAAACCCAACTATCACCACTATCGCACTATACTCCAATTCAATAGAATCGGACAATCCTGTAGACACTTCCAGCCTACTAATATGAACACCGGGCTGCCTAGGGCTTTGTGATGTGACTATTATTCTTTTTTGGTTCCTTTTAGATGATAATTGCAACAACAGGGACATATAAAGGTAATCAAGCGTCCCCACGTTAGGATGTGTTAAATGTGTAGAAAATTGTCAGATCCTATTGAATTGTACTTTAGTAGAGGTGCGCGAAATGTAATTTGACTAATTTGATTGAAAAGAGTGAACTAAATCTATGAAATCTGAATCTATGCAAAAAACTTGTGTTTATGCAGCTCCTCTGCGCCACCACGCTGTAAGAATGCACGCATCACACAAACCCAACCATCACCACTATCGCATTACGCTGACGCGTTTCGAATTCTCTCGACTCGATGATAATCATTAGATCGCTTGTGTTGATCTGATGATAAACTGTACAGGCTACGGCTGCAACCCTGTAGCCGTTACGGCTTTTCTCAAATTAATAATAATAATAAATATCATGGGACACTTGACACCTATTGACCTAGTCCCAAACTAAGCAAAGCTTGTACTATCGACACTAGGCAGCGGATAAACATACTTATATAGATAAATAAATACTTAAATACATATTAAACATCCAAGACCCGAGAACAAACATTCGTATTATTCATACAAATATCCGCCCCGGCCGGGATTCGAACCCGGGACCTCAAGCTTCGTAGTCAGGTTCTCTAACCACTTAGCCATCCGGTCGTCAAAACAAATTAAAACAAATCATAACAAAAAAACTAAAAAATTATAACAAATTCACTTTTAGAATTATTCGTACAAATCTTTTTGTTGTAATTCTTGGCCGGGAATCGAACCCTAACCAAAATAAGGTTTCGGTACTTAAGTTCAGGCGAATATGACCTCTAAAATTATGCTCGTTGAGGCTGAATTGCACAATGTGCGGCCTTAATTATAATCTCTACTAGTCGAATGTTGGGGCCAACGCCACATTGACATTGGCTTAGAATGCGTAAAATAAAAACTTAAATTTTCATCATCGTTGGTACCTACTTAGTACATAATAGCCATTCAAATGATTGTTAAAACGTGCATTTTCCAACGTTTCTGGAAACAAAAATCTTGATTTTCAAGTTGTAAAACCATGACTATTATATGTAAGACCTTCCTGTACTGACTTCCTTGACTTTTTGACTTTGGCAAAAAGAAAATACGTGTTCAATACTTTGTTTCATTGATTAATTTTATTTGACGGATGAATGTGATGCCGTCTCCGCCTATTCGAACAAAACAAACACAGACGGCATCATATACCGTCAAATTCAAATGTCTATATTGACATAAAATATGGTACAATAGGTGATAATGATAAATTAACATTTCCAGTACTTAAAAAAACATATTTTCCCACATAATAGCATGCAAATTAATGACATCACATTTATCCGTCAAATTCAAATGTCTTTATTCACATAAAATATGGTACAATAGGTGATAATGATAAATTAACCTTTTCCAGTACTTACAAAAACATATTTTGCCACATAATAACATGCAAAGTAATCTTAAAATTAGACTAATTAGATCAGGCTTTCCCAACCTTTATTTCGCCGAGCCTCTCTGAGCCAAAAATAATATTTTCATGCCCCCCTTAGATAAATTCACTTATATTTAAATCACATGCATATTTCCCTACTCGTTATTTTTTTTTTTTGGAAATGTAATCTTACATATTACATACGCCCCCCGCCCCCTAACATTTCTCTACGCCTCCCTAGGGGGGCGTGCCCCCCTGTTTGGGAAGTCCTGAATTAATTTAATTAAACACAGGCATCATAGTAAGCAGAACACGTAAGTAAGCAGTTATAAAAAAATATCAGTGTACGGTGAAACAGGGAGTTCCCTATTGCACAAAACGCAGATACTCGTAGTTCAGAAGTCCTCTTGCGCTCTAACTTTGATCTTTAAAATATTCCACGATTCGTTTCCAAAGCTGAGCGGCGCCGACGCACACCGCACACTTTCGGCAGAGAAAGTAACAATCATACATGCAATTCCATTTGGAAGTTGCATCGGCCTCCGACTTTTCAATCGCACTAATATTATGAATGTGAAAGTTTGTGTTTTAGGATTAACTCAAACAAATTTAAATTATTAGTGTTCCACTGATGGGCAAGAGATTCTCTTTGGACCCCACAATGCCCGGAGCAATGTCCCTTTGCGTACAGGGCCAAATAAAAATATTTAAAGAACATTTTTTTTTAATATATTGACTCGGATAATTCACGTCTTAAATCGAGTTTAGCTCGACATATTTCGGGCTAATCCACGCGTGTTGCAGCAGCCGTTGAGTTGCGTTTTGCTCCGAGGAGGAAGGGCTACGGATTAGCCCGAAACACGTCTAGCTAAACTCGATTTAAGGACGTGAGTTATCCGAGTCAATATATGTAATATGAGTGAGTCTCACGGTAGTTTTTGGTGTCAAAAACATTTTTTCTTTCTTATCGGTACTAAAATGAAACGGTAACTACAGTAAAGAACATATGTTATTCAAGTTACAGTTTAATTAACATGTCAACATATTTATACATAAATAGGTACTCAAAAACAACCTTAAGTTGTACTTGTAATCACCTCTTTTAATGATGTCACATTATTTAAAGCTTAATTTGAAAACCAAGGACCATGTAACTGTCTAAAAGATAAAGTAACTCCTTGACCTACTGAAGACATGATATTAATTAAAATATTTTGATGTTGGTCCATAAAGAGCATTTTGTTGGAGACTTACGCCATTCGTAGTCCTTGGGAAAAAAAGAATCCAAGTTGAAATATAGGTGCATAGGAAAAATTCGTGTCTAGTCTCCTGTCCAGTGGTGGTGTAGGGGAATAGCACGCAGCACGGAATGCTGAGGACCTGGGTTCGATTCCCAGCGCTGGTCTATTTTTTCTGGTTTTTCTGTGCATTCATGTTTCGGCTTGTGTTTTCGTGTGAAATTTATGTAACAAATAAGGTAAGTATTAAAATGCTATGTTTTGCCTACAAGCATACAAAATTATTTTTTTATAAAAATTACATTTTATATTATTATTCTATTATTATTAAGCCCACATATTAATCTATTAAAATCATTTAAACATTATCATTTCATCATTATTATTATTATTTATAAGGTATGTATATAGATAAATACATACCTTAATATATGTTAAAAATCCAAGACCCGGGAACAAACATACAAATATCTGCCCCGGCCGGGATTCTAACCCAAGACCTCAAGCTTCGTTGTCAGGTTCTCTAACCACTTAGCTATCCGGCCATCTAAATCTATTCAGCGCGCGAACGCGATTCATAGTATAGAACCTGACTTCTTAGACTAGAATCTACTCACATCCAAAGAGTATTAGTACCTATAGCTCACATCTCGCCTATATCTTCTGCGGTGTACACGTGCCTAAATACTTTGAGAGCCTTGAGGCGACCTTGCCGTATACCGTTTTCATAATCGTCTTTAACTTAATAAGTGACCATTTCGAAACCGGTTGGACATGAAATTTGAATAAATGAAAGTACATAAATCTTGATAATTCTGGTGTTTCGTGGATCTGAGTGTTAGCGTTATGTCACAGAATAAGTAATAGTACAAGTGTTATAATATGTGCTCTATGATAATACGACACGTAATAGCTGTAATGGAACTAACAAAACAGTGACGCTAAGTGGCAAAGTGGTTAGAGAACCTGACTAAAGCTTGAGGTTCCGGGTCCGATTCCCGGCCGGGGATATTTGTCTGAATAATACTGAATGCTTGTTCTCGGGTCTTGGATGTTTAATATGTATTTAAGTATGTATTTATCTATATAAGTATGTTTATCCGTTGCCTAGTATCCATAGTCAAGCTTTGCTTAGTTTGGGACTAGGTCAATTGGTGTGAAGTGTCCCATGATATTATATAAGTATATACTGTACGGAACTCTTTGAGCGCCAGTCCGACTCGTACTTGGCTTTTTTTCACTAGTGTGCCTTGAAACTTTGATGAACGAAAAGTGTGCCGATAAAACAGAAAGGTTGAAAACGCCTGCTGTAGGTGATTTTGACCAACATAACTGCACTTGTAATTCTGCTGCCGACTATATTATTATGTTTATGAATACGTTATTTATTTGTTTATCTACACAATTAAGTTGCCATGAAGGTTCTAGAGCAAAAGACTCGCGTGTAATACGATCACAGCACGTTCTTGACACAGAACACAAATTCCTCAGAGGTCGGGTCGCGACCTCCGAGGAGGACATTCGGTGGTTGTATCTTGTATCTTACTTAATCTATACCAAAATATATTTAGTAAAATAGATGCTCTTTCCTAAGTTGTTTTTAACATATTAAACCAGTGTTTGTAAAACTCTAGCATCAAACACATTTTCCCCTCGACGTGTCTAGGTTTGTTTAGTTTTTAAACAAATCTTGAAATATTTACATTGCCAGAAATATTAATCAGTTGCCAAATAAAAAGTGGCGAAACAATTTGCCAAACGTTATTCGACGAAACATTAGTAAACCAGGAAAATGATTAGGTAGGTATCATCAGCCAAATATATGGACTACCACCCTAAAGTTGATAGTCGTTTGCATGTCGTAAAACAATAATGCCAATAGACGTGTCTGTCAACTTGAAGCGACATATTAATTTGACAGGAACTTGTTTAAAAATTGATAGACCACTTATTTGGCTGATGGTACCAGGCACCAGAAAATTTTCGATTTTGAAAAAGTAATCGTAAATAATTTCTGTACACCTCGAAAAGATACCTAATACTACTTCTGGTTCGCCGTGACTAGGGTTACCACCCGTACTCTAAAATAGAGTATTGTCCTCTTTTTCATGTAGGCGTACTTTATAATCTACGACACCAATAAAGTACGCTAAAATACTCTATTTACGTAAAACTTATTCTTACTGGCTCGTTACTGGTTATGAGTACTTATGAGACTAAATAAACTGGTATCCACAGCCACCAAATTTTGGCGATACTCTTTTTTTATTCTGTGTACTTTATTTTTGTCCTTCCAAAATGAAAAAATACTTTATTCGCCCTAAAAAAAGGTGGCAACCCTAAACGATACCGTGACCCGTCGAACCTCGGCTTAATCCACGCTTAATCTGTCGACATGGACAAAATATGTTAGTCTACGCGACATAAGTAATTTGTTTTTTCCTTACTTTATTTAAATTTACCTGTCAAACATAGGTGAATTACAGGCTGTTAACTTACTTGTATCACTATGTATGTGGCGCCTTGTGACAAACAAATTCATTTGGATGCTTTAATGGTATGCCTTATAAATAATGTAAAAATTAACTTGGTACTTTATATTTATATTTAAACTAGCTTTTGCCCGCGGCTCCGCCCGCGTGGTATTCGGCTATCGCGCGCTGTTCCCTCGGGAACTGTGCATTTATCCGGGATAAAAAGTAGCCTATTGTCACTCTCGGGCCAATAAACTATCTCTATGCCAAAAATCACGTCGATCCGTCGCTCCGTTACGGCGTGAAACACTCAAACATATAAACACACTTTCGCATTTATAATATTAAGTATGGAAGTATGGTATGGATTACAATCAACTTACTCTTCTCTTAAAATCTATTTCATTTGCCATGTTTGTCACTATATTCTGTGGTAGTTGTTGTATATTTTATGCGCCATTCCTAGTATGCTTTTTTATTTTTTATTTTTAGTTATTCCAAATGTTGGAAAATTACTAAATTGGACAAGCACATGGTATACCTATTATCCAGTCGCGTGGCGCGTTAATGGTTCATCCATACTTCCATAGTAATATTGTAAATGCGAAAGTGTGTGTGTTTGTATGTATGTTTGTCCGTCTTTCACGTCGCAAAGGAGCAACGGATCGACGTGATTTTTGGAATGGAGATAGTTTATAAGCCAGAGAGTGACATAGGCTACTTTTTATCCCGAAGAAATGCGCAGTGCCCTAGGGAACAGCGTGCGATAACCGAATTATATACGCGGCGAAGTCGCGGGCAAAAGCTAGTCTATACATAAATTAATTCACACTCTCAGGTATTATAGTATTAATTCTTCTAAAAAACAACTGGTCACTTAGACTAGTACTTACCCAAGAGGTCCAAGTAGCAAGTGGTTTAAAATGCAGCTGGTCCTGTGTTTTGTCGAAAACATGAAAACACGTAGTCTCCTGGATACCCCAGTCCTCACTTGCGGACACAAGTAGGTATTCTAATTTTCCCACATTAACCTTCTGGATCCTGGAGCTGATCTTGACGATACCGGTATTTCTTAAAAAAAAAAATTAATAGGTGATCTTTATAAAAAAAAATAAAAAAGTAAAAGTGGATCTATTTAATTCGATTTTTTGAAGATATACCGGTTTCGGCAAAATCACCTTCAAGATCTAGAAGGATATGATATGATCTAGAAAGATATATATTAGGCGAGGTTAGGTTTGCGTGAAGGCGTAAAGCACCTCAGACACGCGGAATAGGAGCTCCGCGTTGATTTTGAGTCAAAGAATTTTAGACCACACACCTCCTACTTAGATCAGTTGTTACTTAGACCAGTTGTTAATTTGGCAGTTACACCAGCTGCTTTTTAGACGAAATGATACCTATTATACTAACCCATATGTGTGACAAGGTGGGAAGAGGGGTCTAAAAATGATCAAAATTAATGTTAGGTACGTAATTTATATGTATGGCCCTTAGCAACTACAAGATTACTAGCCGAGTGGGTGTCTCATGGTGACCTGAAATAAAAACTGTTGGAGGCCAATCAACTTTTTTACCGACACTAATCTGTCCGTGACATTTTTCAAACAATTGCAGGGTAAGTAAAAAGTATGTTATTTCTCTAATTTATGAGATGGTGTACATAAATACATGCCATCCTACGTAAGTTCAACCTATTAAACCGTGAAATATCTTGTTGGAAGTACGATTTTTTGGTAACGCCGGAGACAATTTTGGTAACGCAGGCGACGCCCAAAGTGTCGGTAAAATAGTTCATTGGCCGGAGTATGCACACAAAACTATTTTTAAAACAATTACCTATATTGAAAAAATATAGGTGTTGCTAGATAATTATGCACCAAGATCTATCATGTTTTCTTGAATGCGCGTGCGTTGATTACGAAATAGATCCTCGCATCTGTGCGACCTTCGCTCCGTAATCGGAACATCGTTGTATTTAATGGCTTAGAGGTTTCAAATATCATAAGGATTATACACCTTGTTTTTGTTCATTTCCGTTAAATTCGACACGTTGCTCGGTACATTAACAGAAACTACCTGGTATATTGATTTTTGTTAAAATGGAAAAAAAAATTTTTTTTGTTATTCATACATAATAAATCAATATTACAGTGTAAAAGGTCCCAAAATTTAATTATTGAATATCTCAAAAATAGTAAGAGTTAAGACACTATATAGTTTCTTCTAGAAATGAACTCTATTTAACCTGAATTAACCTTCCCTTAAAGTTAACGGAAATAAACACAAACACGGCGTATATTTGCTGACTAGTTTAGCCAGCTGCTGATTAGTACCACAGTATATATATAAGCTTAAGCAGTATGGAAGCTACGAACAAATCGATCGAAACGAACACACTCATACAGACGCGCGCTCTACTCGGCCTCTAAGGGGGTTTCGCGGTACTCCGTCTGTGTGAGTGTGTTCGTTTCGATCGTAGCTTCCGTACTGCTTTAGCTTATATATAAACTGTGCTAGTACTGGCAGTGCCAGGTGTACTGATTATGGGAGGTGTTGCGCTTGAGTTGTCTCTAAAACACAAAATAAACTTAAGAGACTAAGGTAGGTACGACGTGAATGTTGGGAGGCAGGTCATGCATATATAAGTTTTTGAATGACAGAAAACTAAATGATTTCTATTGCTTATACACATTACATTTTTAAAATATGTATTTGTTTTTGTAATACGACTCAAATACCTATAAATGTATTAACATATTATATTATATTATTATGCTTGTGTGCCTATTGCTTACCTCAGAAAGTCTTTGTGTGTATACCTGTTTTCTGTAATTTTTTGCTATATTTTGGTGCGCAATAAAGAGTTATTGTATTGTATTGTATTGTATTGTATTGTAAATGTGCGCGTTTTGTATGGCCAGCCTATGAGCCGCCATTTCGTCCCTATCACCCTTGCCCCTTTGATTAGCGCTAAAAGGTCGGTGACCCCTTAAATACACACATAATGTACTTACATTTTATCTCAGGAGCGCCAAAGTTCGCATATTCTTCGCTAGTCATACCGTAATTTTGTCCGAATCATCGTTTGTCATAATTTTTTTCCCACTGAAACCTTACATTTTTCTGATTTTTTTAACTGGTCATCATATCGTAAACTATAGGGTCTATAGGTTAGGTTTGTTTTATGAAAATTCTAAACAATTGTTCGATTCAGAGAAAAAAGAGTTATGACAAACGATCATTCTGACAAACTTACATTCGGACTTTCAATAAGTATGTGAGCCGATACGGACCCGCTTACGTATAAACGTTTCAAAGTTTATCACTTTACTTCATCATAACATAATAAATTGTTTTTGTTTACGTCTAAAATTTATTTTTAAACCATTAATTGATTCGACACGTAAACAATTTTTAATTACCTATAGGTACAGTAATTGATTTAACCTGCCGTACCGGTTCTGCAGCGAAAGAAGTAAAAGTGAAACTAACAGACGTATGATTAAATTGGTGTCGATTTAAGTCATTTCGTATGTTATTTTTAGATTTTATAGAGAAATTATTAAAGCTATAAGTACAGGAGATGCCAACGGCAGGCCACCCCTTAGATACATGACAAATATATACGCTTCAAATTCAAATTCATCATTTATTTAGTAAACAGGCCACAATGGGCACTTTTACACGTCATTTTTTTAATCTACCAGCGCTTTCGGAAAGACCATCATTGCCAAGAAGAATGCGCTGCAAGAAATTTGGCAGAAAGACATTTTTTCTAAATAAAATAATTACAAATATAATACTTAAAAACTACAGTATAAAATTACAAAAAAAGAATAACAATAATAAAGGGATGTAAGGGATCCCTTGTTACAAAACTTAACACTAAATTATTAGCAAGGTATGTCTAGCTGGCCCATATCTTGAGATCCCTGAAATATCACTTTGACAATGACGAAGCTTTGTTTACATTTTTTCCATGGTATTCAAATTTCGAGTTTAGAACAAGAAACGCATTTTAAAAGATTTTAATTAGAACTTTATCCACTTCCAGTGGCAGGAATTGATATTTTTAAAAGTAGGTGTTTTTTTTTTTCCAACAAAAATGTATATTGCAGAATTTGTTGCGCCGACGCCTCCATTTGGTTTGTTGCTCTAAGTTTAAAGTCGCCAATAAGCGTAACGAAAGGTTCTATTAAAACAGCGCTATCGGCTTGTTATGCTAGCAGACATCAAATTGGACATAACGTAAAATTAACGGTTATTAATAAACATGAATAGAATTATACTACAAGTGTTACTTGCGCCGTAACAACTTGATTCTCGATAAAGATTGGTTTTTGGAATCTTTTTGTATTTTTTATTTCAATTCCAAATTTTTGTTACTTTTACGGCCATCCCGTAAAACCTATATCGAAAATACAAACTGAAATATAGATGCACAGGAAAAAAACTAGAAAAATAAGACCAGCACTGGGAATCGAACCCAGGTCCTCGCACCACATATCTCAGCTTCTCTCTCTTGACTTGATTCTCAGTAGTTTGTCATTTTTATGTGATGTTATCCGAAATTCGAAAATTATACTATTTCATTTCATATTATCAAATTCATTCAACCATCTTTGGTTCATATGATAAAGTAGCATAATCGCAGAAAATAGCGCGAGGTACTCAATGCGCGCGCACGCGATCCCATTAAACATACTTCAACAAAGGCTCTTGAAGCTCTAGGGCAAAGACACGTCTTGGATAAGCGGAGCGATTTAACATAAGTATAACATCGTGAGGGCTCTTTCACACACCGGAGAAGACATTCTGGTGGGTGCGAAGTTCCTAATTTGCACTGGGCCCGCGAGGAAACAGCCCAAGCCCTCTCATTCTGAGAGAAGGCCTGTGCACTGCAGTGGGATGTTAGGCCGACATAAAGAGAGAAAGAAAGACATTTATTCAAATTCACAAAGACACATAAATAAAACCAAATCCAAGAAAAACAGCAAACAAACGAAACAAAAAGGAAATACTAAAATAAAAATACATGATTTTGTGTGTCCCCGCAAAAGTGAAACGGCCGCTCTGGCTCAGCATAATGATAATGATTTCACTTGATATTCTTAAATACAACCTTCTCTGGTTTCCACAGTTATGAACAAAGGGCTACTATAGTACGAAATTCGAAAGTCGAAGTTCTTGTCATACCGTCCCTCTCACTCTCGTATTAAATAATATTAACGTCAGCGAGACGGCAAGATACGAAGTTTGAATTTTGCACTTCGTAGTATTAAGAGATCATAAAGTAGCGTAATCGCAGAAAATAGCGCCAGGCACTACTCAATGCGCGCGCGCACGCGATCCCATTAAGCATACTTAAACAAAGGCTCTTGAAGCTTCTCTGGGGTAATGACACGTCTTGGATAAGCGGAGCGATATAATAAAACTGCTAATGAATAAAATAGTGCGGTTTTTCGGATTCAATTTTCTTTTATTCGTAAGTACTTATATTTTTCACTAATTTTTGAGAACAAGTTTTGTTAAGACTTTGTCGTGTTCTAAATTAAATCGTATTTTTCATACATAATAGTAACAAAAAAAGCTAATATTGTTTGTATATATTGGTTGCCAGCCAGCCAACAATAACCCAGTGCTGCAGTGGTGTGCTAAGATCGAAACGTTCATTCTGTAGCCTTACATTACATGCCTCTTCTACTACGAGTACCACCAGTGTTTTTTTCGGTGACGCCGTAATCTAAATTTCGTATTTAGACTTAGACATAGACATAACTTTATTTCGACATCAAACTAAAAGGATGCCAGGAAGTGGCCGAGAAACAGTTAGCAATTTAGCAACGTTGCAAGTTAAAAGCTTCTACAACGATACAACCTGCACCTACCGTAACTCGCTCGTCACACGCATCAACGTGGCCTTACCATATGTTTTCCCTCTCTAACAACACCTTGCATAGAGGTCAGGTGTGAGCGGTGTTTTTAAATTATGACTAATGAGAAATAACGAAGTTATTTGCCGTTGCCGCTGGCTTAACAACGAAATGCTTAGCATTGGGCTCAAGACGTATCAAATGGAATTGGTATCCAATTAATAAGTTCTTGCAGTCGATTACAATTGCAGTTATTTGGAGTTAGATACACATAACAAAGATATTTTAGGCCTTTTCATTCTCGTCTACAGGCCTGACGAGAGAAGTTTGCAGAGGTTCTCTTCTTCTTCTTCTCAGTCGTACACTCTTGACGGAGTTGATCGTTGTTAAGGTGGCCAGGTCCCCAAACGTAATAGCCGGACAGACGAGCCAGTTTGGCCGGACAAGCATTGAAAAGGCCTAACTATATCCGGCTTTATCCGGACGCCTGGCAACCCTAGTCGTTGTCATGGATTGTCTTGTAGATTACTTGCGTCTTTTGCGAGACTCCATTTCTCTCTATTTGTGGCACTGCGCGCACACTCAGAAAGGGGGGTGACACTCTTTCCCGGCCCAGATAAATGTAATACCGGGATGGAAATACCGACCCTGTTTTTCGTGTACATACCCATAGAAGCTCCTGTCAGTTTCTATGGGTATGTACACAAAAAACAGGGCCGGTATTTCCATGTCGGTGTTATCCGGGCCGGGAAAGACTGTCACCCAGTAATGGAATACTTTGCAGAGGTTGGCGAATACTAAGGGGATGTTTCACCATCCGTTGATTGGTGTTAACTGACGGTTAAATGTGATGCCGTCTCTATTTGTTGAGTTCGAATATAGGATGGAGGAATAGACGGCATCACATTTAACCATCAGTTAACACTAATCATTGGATGGTGAAACAGCCCCTAAATGTCGATATCCGCATCAAGCGAAAGATTGGTTAAAGTCTAAGTAGCAGCATATAATATCGTCAATACTTAAAAAAAAACTCTTATCTCAAAAATAGTCAATTTTTCTTAGTTAACTTTATAAAAATATTTTCAAGGTTCATTTTTTTTATTCGACTGGAAGGCAAATGAGCAAGTGGGTCTCCTGGTGGTAAGAGATCACCACCGCCCATAAATATCAGCAACACCGGGGGTATTGCAGATGCGTTGCCAACCTAGAGGCCTAAGTTGGAATACCTCGAGTGCCAGTAATTTCACCGGCTGTCTTACTCTCCGCGCCGAAACACCAGTGCCGGATTAAGCCAGCGCGGGGCCTGTAGCAAATTCTGTCAAGAGGCCCTTGGTTTGCTATAGTTTCTCAAGTTAAAGGGTATTAAATAAAACAAAACTATTACAAATGAACTTTTTTTTTTACGGTCAGACAGGTATTAGACCGCGGGGCCCCCCGAGTCGCGGGGCCCGTAGCATTTGCTACTCTTGCTATGTGGCTAATCCGGTACTGCGAAACACAACAGTGCAAGCACTGCTGCTTCATGGCAGGATTAGCGAGCAAGATGGTGGTAGCAATCCGGGCGGACCTTGCACAAAGTCCTACCACCTGCAAACTTTGCTGACATATTGATTTTAGGTCTTGGGGGAGGCCTATGTCCAGCAGTGGACGTCTTTCGGCTGACATGATGATGATGATGATTGATTTTAGATACAAGATTTTTCCAAAGTAGTGCCGATATGGTGTCTAAACGAATATTGCGAATACAATCTGTATTTCATCAGTCAACAAACAGGTTCCCGGACGTCTAGTTGGCCCAGTGAGTCACGCGACTTGCCACTCGTGCGCATAATCACGTGTGGGACACGGTGTCACAGTACAGCGCAGTATGTTAGCTGGGCTGGTCCAGCTAAGGCTGCGGTTTTACTTAGGCGGAGCGGTTGCCATGAAAAATAGACTGGCGAGCTTTTAACTAGGTATTCTGCCTTGGTTACTGTCTTGACAGTAGGTACTGTTCTGTATCGGCATCTGCGTCGAATGAAGTAGTAGCAGTACTGTCAAAATAAACATAATGTGTAACCTGCTCTCAAGTTGGCCGAAGCTGGCTCATCGTAGCTTGGCCAAGGGTCGGCAAACTTTGAGTCGGAAGAGTCAAAATTACAATTTACAAAATTTTTAGGTTTTTAAAAAGCTACTTTTTTTTCTTTCCACAATAAATCGTACTTGCATTAATAAAGTTTGGAACTAAAGAGCGTCAGCTTCACATCCGAAGAGCCGCAAGTTGCCGACCCCTGAGCTAGACGAAAATGAGAGAAAACAGGGTGGAAATCTATCTAGTCTTATTAATACGACCAACTTTCGTGTCGATTACCTACTAACTTTAACTGTGACAACACTACCACTATATACAAACACTTTAGCGCTTGCTAAACGACTTGCGGAACTTAAGCTTACATAATGGCTATGCACAGAATATCCAATAACTACTGCTTTCTTATTATAAGGAATTTTCTGCGGATATCATCGTTTCTAATTCTATCTACTAATATTATAAATGCGAAAGTGTGTTTGTATGTTTGTGTTTGTCCGTCTTACACGCCGTAACGGAGCGACGGATCGATGTGATTTATGGGCCGGAGAGTGAATGAATATTTGTATAGGCTACTTTTTATCCCGGAAAAATGCACAGTTCCCGAGGGAACAGCGCGCGATAATCGAACACCACGCGGGCGGAGCCGCGAGCAAAAGCTAGTAACCTAATAAAGAGTTCCACTAGTACTAACGATAGGTACACACACTGACATTATGACAACTATCGGTGAATCACAGGCGTTCGAACAAAGGCTTTTTCTATACATTAGAACCTATTCAAAATAGGAAGTTTACTTAAAATACCCAGGCTGTTTGAAATGCGGTATCGCTTATATTTGCAAGGAAACAACACTTGTGTTTGGAGATTAGTAACAAAAACCGGTAATGAAGCCGATTTTTTTTTATGTAAATTACATTATTTCTATTTACGAGGAAGATATTAACATTTTGACGTCTTCTCGAACATTCAAAATGTTATAGTACCGTTTAGACACGTGTTTTTAAATCTGTCAAAGTCAAAGTCAAAGTCAAATCATTTATTCAGCAAATAGGCCGCAATGGGCACTTTTACACGTCATTTTTTTAATCTACCACCGGTTCGGAAAAAAACCTCTGTTGAGAAGAATCCGGCAAGAAACTCAACGAGGTATTTTTTTTTTTTTTTTTAAAACAGATTCACAATATTTATAAATGACATCTATGTACTATACATTACAAGTATTTAACACAATTTTATTTTTAACACAGTAGGTTCACTATTTGAAGGGATCGCTAGTGCGGATCGGAATTATTTCCAAATATCCCTGTCCATGATATAATCATTAACTTTATAATAAGCCTTAGATATTAATGTCTTTTTGACAGTAGATTTAAATTTTGTATCAGTTTCTTCAGTAATATTTTTTGGAATTTTATTATAAAAACGTATGCAACTTCCCAAGAACGACTTTTTGGTTTTAGCCAGTCTGTAAGATGGTACTTTAAGCTTCCCTGTGTTTCTAGTAGCCTTTGGCTTATCGACGTTAGTGGGAAAATCACATATGTTCTTCCTAACGTACATGATTATTTCAAAAACATAAAGCGACGGCAGGGTTAGGATACCAGTTTCCTTAAAAAATGATCTTAAAGATTCACGCGTCTTCAAATTATAAATTGCTCTAACTGCTCTCTTTTGCAAGATAAAAATTGATTCGATGTCTGCAGCAGATCCCCATAAAATAAGCCCGTACGACATAATGCTATTAAAGTACGCAAAATACACCAACCGTGCCGTCGCCACATCGGTTAGCTGCCGTATTTTCCAAACTGCAAAAGCAGCAGAGCTCAATCTACCCGCGATTGCAGTGACATGAGGTCCCCACTGCAGTTTAGAATCGAGTGTTATTCCTAAAAATACTGTTGATTTTACAAATTCAATAGTTTGCCCATTTAACTTTATATTAGAAATTGAATTCGAGTTAGATGAATTTATCAATGAGAATTTAATACATTTGGTTTTCTTAGGATTTAGTAACAAATTATTGGCAGCGAACCATGCGGATATCACGGACAGGGTTTCATTGGGTTCAGTGAAGTCGGTATCTTTTCTACTAACCTTGAACATTATAGGTAGGTCGCGACTCCTCGGCGGAGGGTAATAGTGCATGATTATTCAATGTTTGTAATTATCAACGTAAGATAATATAACTATACTTCAATTCAATAGAATCTAACAATCCTGTAGACACTTCCAGCCTACTAATATGAATACCGGGCTGCCAAGGCTTTGTGATGTGACTATTATTCTTTTTTGATTCCTTTTAGATGATAATTGCAACAACAGGGACATATATAATCAAGCGTGCCCACGTTAGGGTGTCTTAAATGCGTAGAAAATTGTCAGATTCTATTGAATTATACTTTAGTGATTAACTGTTTGTGAAGGTATGACGGGGGTCACCAAATATTTTTAAAACCAAAGGGCCACGTCGATTAATTTTCGATTTACTCTAAAATTTGATGTTCTGTTCCTTTAAAACAAATAAATAGTCAGTTGATTAAGTTGGCGAACAAATAGCGACTTATGACGTTATAAGTAGGTATTGCTATTGAAACTTTATGAGAGAATTGTGTTTTGACAGCTCATAAAAAGTACGTCAGTTGATTGGTGGTGTCAACATCCCTATTGCACAACATGCTATATCCTCCTAAGTTCTCGCGTACGTTATAAAGGACCGATTAACACTAAGAATAACGGCCGAATGTACTTTATAAAGTACAAATTGCTCTTTGAATAAAGAATTCTAAGAATTTTGAAATAAAATCCAAAATAACAAAGCGGGTCAACCACGTCTAGGTCTTAAACGCTAACCCCCTTATTCATAAAACTTAACAAGCCTATGTTAACTAACAAATGCTTTGTCCCTTTCTAACAAATACAAATTTCGAAGTGACAGATAAGGACAAACGAATTTTAGCGGCATTTTAACTAAAATAGGTTTGATTGTCGTTTATGAATAAGGGGTTAAGTTTGTTAAAAAATGTCAGGACTCAGGAGGCTAAAGTTTACATATGGTTAACTAAAAACCTGAAAATAGTCCGTTCAGAATCAAGAGGAGAATCGATTATTCTATACTTGGACACACGATGCTGTCGGTTCAATCTAGAACTTGATAAAATTAGCTTCCTCTGCTACAAGTATTTTATTGTGGTTGTATTGTTACTGCCCATTGTTCGAAATTATACATAATTTGCTTGTATATGTGTACATCCGACAGTTTAGGCTCATTATGTTATGAAACTCTATGTTAATGGCGTTTTATCTAACTAATTGAGTTGCACTGTAACCTTTTTGCATTGGTTTTTTTCCGTAATATATTTTTTTTTTCAGTAAAGTTGCCTATTAACTGCTCGTGTTTTGGTGTGATTTGTTGACTGTACTTTTTGGTACTGTACTAAAACTGTGAACTATGTGGAATTTTCCGAGATAAAAATTAAATTATATTATGAAGTAACAAACAAATACATAGACTTACAAACTTTGGCATCCCTATCACACTAATATTATAAATGCGAAAGCTTGTATGTTTGTTTGTTACCTCATCACGTCTAAGCTGAACCGTTTAGATGAAATTCGGTATACAGATAGTTTGAGTCCCGTGACATAGGATAGTTTTTATCCCGGATTATTGCATAGTTCCCTCGGGATAGCTATAAACGAATTCTACGCAGACGGGAGTACTTTTATTTATAATATTAGTGAGATATTGAAGTGATATGCGTAAAATGTCGAATGCGGCAAGAGATTGACATGAGAACTTCCTTGTTTTATACTCTAAAAGACGCCTACTCACTATTTAAGTATTCCGTTTTCTATAAAAACAAGTGGCGGTATAATTCTTCATACTGACAGCAAAATGGCAGCGAGCTCTTTTAAAAAAGTTCTTTGTCGAGCCTCCTTTTACGCGTTGAGTATGGAACGGGTTTCTAGCTATTCAGTCATACAATGGACGGGTCACACCATACAAATCATACAATACGTTACGTTGTAGGGCATTAAGTATTTAGGTGTTGTTACGTATTATACAATCTTTTCTATGTACCTATAGGTATTATCGCTTATTGTATACTTGCTTTACGTTTACTGTAAACAATGTGTTAATGAAAATATTGAAACTTCGAAAATAGTTTGTTCAGAATCGAGAGTAGGTAGAACAGATTATATTGTACTTTTTATTGTTGGTTGTATTTTTGTTTTAAATTCCTTATTTTACTGTGCCCAGTCTAAAAGTTACGAATGCAACATTGCCTATTAAATGTTCTAGCGAGGTTGTATACTTTCAACTAAATTTTTAGAACAAATATAGCTCCATCGAAACTCGATGATTCCGCCAATGTCGACCTTGTATACTTACCTTCTATTTAGATAGTTAAGTACTGGCCATTTTTCTGTCAGTTTAATTTTCTTCTAAAAACAAACTGACAAGTACAGATTACGAGTGTAAAGTTATTTATTTATTTATTCTCCTCAATGGCGGCCTTCAAGGCTTGGGCCAATGTCAGTTATAATAAAGATAAATATATTCTTCTTCACGTAGTACGGTGATTGTAGTTTTTGCAACTTGATAGCAAAATTCCAAAAACCACGCGGAGACAACTTGCGCATTAAAAAATGTCAGACACGAGAGCGATATCGAATTTTGTGATCACTGTTCACTATTAAGGTTAATCGCCGCATAAAACACTATCAAAATTATACTTCAACTAGCCAAAGAAGCAGAAATACCAAAATTAGACATGTTCCACATCCGCCATTGTCGAATGCCACAAATCGAATCCCCGAGTGTAAAGTTACAAATTAAATAGAATGAATGAATGATGATCATGAATGAGTGACTTAACAAAACATACCAATAATTTTTGAAATAATTAATATACCTAATTGATAATAAATTTGTTGGAGCGTCTGTGGTTTTCATTATTTAATTAACACCTTATGCTCTTAAGATACTGTTATTTTTGTCTACGCAAGTCTAAAGCGATTTACTTTACTCAAGGATAATACGTACTTGTATTTCTTCGCTGTTGTTGACGCATTTTTTTCATTGTTGCAGGAAAATGGACGAAACGTGACGCAAGCACACGTGCTGAAGAATAATCCGAAGATTATAATTATAGCCATAATCAGCGAGATTACCGCCTGCACACGATCTCTTTTAGTGATGAACTTATAAGTAGTGTAAGAGAAACATAAGATAAGATAAAATGCCAGCGATACTGACCAAACTAAGGGAGCAGGCGTCGAGGTTTGTACACAATTTTTATGTTTATTAAATAACCCCCTTCTTCGCAGTCGGGTAAAAATATTTGATACGGCAACAATAGTTGGATTACTTGAAGTGTCATTGCGCGGGCCACATCGCTCAAACAACAGGATAACAGTTGAGGGAGAAAAGTTATCGAGTGGCGAACATTAACCGTAAAACATATAGTAAGAAAGAAAAGAAAGAAAGATTAGAAAGAAAGAAAATAATTTATTTATAACAGCAATGACACATTAAGATTAGGAAAAATAACAATAAGAAGTGTTGCCGCTATAAAAAGGTCCTGGCTCAGCATATCGCTGGTTGGAAACCAGCACTGGTCTTCCGCCGGGCCACAAAAGAGTGAAATTACGGAAAGTCACACAAAACAAATCAAATACAAAAATAGCTACGAGACAAATTTATGTGAATATATTGTAATACAAATAAATGTCTTGTCTGAGTTTATTAGACGCAAAAAGCAAACTGAAATTATGTTAACAGAAGCTTAACAAGCATCTTTAATTGCTATTTTTAATAGGTAATAAAGAGGTATTTTCTTGCGGCGCATTCTTCTCGGCAATGATGGTCTTTCCGAAAGCGCAGATTAGTTTAAAAAAAATGACGTGTAAAAGTGCCCATTGCAACCTATTTTTTTTTATTCGACTGGATGGCAAACGAGCAAGGTTTCCTGATGGTAAGAGATCATCACCGCCCATAAACATCTGCACACCAGGGGTTTTGCAGATGTGTTGCCAACCTAGAGGCCTAAGATGGAATACGTGCCAGTAATTTCACCGGCTGTCTTATTTACTCTCCACGCCGAAACACAACAGTGCAAGCACTGTTGCTTCATAGCAGGATTAGCGAGCAAGATGGTGGTAGCAAACCGGGCGGTCCTTGCACATGGTCCTACCACCTGAATAAATGATCTGAATTTCAATTTAAAATCCTGAAACGCTAAAAGTATCTAACTAAGATTTAAATGCGAGTAGATCGGAGCGTATAAACTCAATTAATGGTTGATCAAATTTAACCGGGACGAAAATTACTTACTCGATCGTTTACTAGAAACTGGTTCATCTAAATCTGTCAACTATCTTAACGCCTTCCGTTCGTTTTAAATACTCGTATAACTAACGAGATTTCTCTAGAACTATTCGAAGGCTAAATTAACTAAGCGCTTTACTTTCATTCTGTTAACCCAGAAAGAGCGTCTGTTTAGGATTTTTTTAGGATGCTTTCTTTATTATAATGATCTCTCATACATAAAGAATATCACCTTCCTCATCGTAATCATCATCGTATCAGCCGAAAAACGTCGTTACCAAACTGAAACTGACAGGGTTGTGTTGGTCTTGATCACGTCTCCCGAATCCTCCTGTATTCAAGACTATAATTTCAGTCCATTTAACCGTATTACGGCTCTAGCTAGAAAATAACTTGTAGTGCCTTAAATTTGGAGGAGTATTTATTGTTTATTTATTTATTTATTCAACAACATTGATATAACTACTATTGCACTAATATTAAGACTTATTGTGACATTGATCCAGATAAGCGTTTAGAGACAAGTGTGCAGTAACAGCCCAAAAAGAGCAAGGCCTGTGCTAGGGCTAGTTAGTTACATAAAAGCGTATCATTCTGAGAGAGCAATCGACCGCCTCTTATGACAATGGTTTTTCAAAAATTTCAAAAATTTTGTTGAGAACAAAAATATATATATATATATTATGTATATCTATCTCTTCGTAAAGAAATAGATACATCAATTATAAACTAATTGTAAATTTAAATTATATGTTAGTTATTACTAAATTTAGAGAGAAGCCAAATACAGTAAGGGAAATAAATTCTGGTAGAAAGTGTTAAATTCCGAAAAATAAGTATAGAATTTATGCATGTTTTAGCCAGGAGCACCGCTATCTTAATCCGTAAAAGAGCATTGTGAATGAAAGTTGATGAAGTGTTTTATGACGCCATTGTCTACAGGGTACAGCCATCGATCGCGGTGGGAGTGGGCGTCGGCGTGGCTTTGGCCGCGTGCGCACTGTACGGCACGCGCGAGCGCAAGCAGCCGCCTTGCACGAACAACAACAATAACTATAAGGTAAAGCTAAGTTTACAAGAAGCCGGCATTTTTTTTCGACTGGATGGCAAACGAGCAAATGGGTCTCCTGATGGTGAGAGATCACCACCGCCCATAGACACCTGCAACACCAGGGGGATTGCAGATGCGTTGCCAACCTGGAGGCCTAAGATGGCATACCTCAAGTGCCAGTAATTTCACCGGCTGTCTTACTCTCCACGCCGAAACACAACAGTGCAAGCACTGCTTCACGGCAGGATTAGCGGGCAAGATGGTGGGAGCAATCCGGGCGGACCTTGCTCGAGGTCCTACGACCTGCGAGTATTAGCTGACTGCGAGTACCGAGCGGTATTGGCTGACAGTTTGACTGATGGGAAAAGGGACACCGTGGCTTCATTTTAGATGCCTATCTTCCACTACGAGCGAAGCGGAATCCGCGGGGACTTGGCTAATCTCGTAACGTTTAAAATTGATCAAGAAGTCATTCCAACCATTTTTTCTATTTCATGGTTTTCGCAGTGCATAATAAAAGTGATTCCGCTGGTATCCTAAAGCTAATAGCCATTTGTTTCAAATTGCAGGTCGCCAAAAACGGTCAGCTGCATTCTGTGGAGAATGGAGCTTCAAATGGGCAGACGTGCGGAGGACACTGCGGGGCGGAGCAGTGCGCCCTCTGCAGGGGGGATGTCGACACGGACAACAAACAGAACATTGTAAGTTTCATCGTCAGCCGGAAGACGCCAATTGAAGACCAAAAGCCTCCCCCTTAGAATGCACTTGAACAATTCAACATAATCTCGCGCTCGTGGCAAGACACAATGATGTTTTTTCGTGGGACATATATGTGGGAGGCTTGTCGACGCTACGTCTTCATATTCAAGAATCTTTCTCCCCCAGGTTATCTGTTCTTCGAGGAGCGTTGCCTTCTTATTGCCTCTTTAGTTTACATATTCATTGAGCTACGTCGATGACTTTATATCTTCTTTATACTAACGTTAGCCGTTGATGGCATCTGAAACAATGTTGGTTTGTTTAAAGACTAGATAACCTGGTGGTTATTGAAATGAATAAGGCTACTTACTAGATTAACATCCCTTGAAAAAATAAATAAATTTGAAGATACAGATACAAAAAATCTCTTGCTTGTAAAATCAACATGTAAGTAGTTCTATTGAAGGAAAATGCCAATTTTAGGACAGGATGTGTGCTAATAAAATACCATTCATCTCAACCCCCATTTTTTACGGTCATATGAACCGGGCTTAAGAAAACTTTATTTCCAAATTACAGGAAGACGCCGATGAACCAGCGCCAGTCGAGGAACACTTCCCTGGGTTGAACCTGGAGTTCCTCCGGCAGATGGTCTCCTTGGCTAAGATCATGATCCCAGGGTTCCGAAGCCACGAGGTAGCATTACTGGCGGGGCACACACTTTGCCTCTTTACGAGAACCCTGCTGTCCATATATGTGGCTGCACTTGAGGGGTCCATAAGTGAGTTTACCAATTTTATGTAACATGGGGGATAAAATTGATGGGTTAATTAAACCAATGATATATAGCCTTTATTAAATTTTTGCTGATTTGGGACCATTTCGTGACATAACAATTTCGCACTTTCTAATATCTTTTTTTTTTGTTATGCTGTGCTACTTTGTTACGAATAAATGATTTCTTTCTTTCTTTCTTTCCTTTAATCGATGTGAAAGGTGTGTGATGGTGGACGGTGCTGTAAGATCAGTCAGTCATAGAATCGCGAACTCAGTCGTTTATTGATCATTTTGCTCCATTTTTGGTGAAAGCTTATCTCTGTTCGTTACATTACGTATTAATAGGTAGGCAGGACGTCCACCAATGAGACGGGCAGATGACCTGGTAAAAGCCGCGAGTTCGCTGTGGATGCAGGTCGCTTCCAGCCAAAGCAACTGGAGGTTTATGGCGGAGGGCTATGTCCAACAGTGGACGTCCTACGGCTGATATCATGATGATGATGATGCTTAGGTAGCTTTAGTAATGTAATACAGTTACCCCCTTATTCATAAAACTTGACAAGCCTATGTTAACTAACAAATGCTTTGTCCCTTTCTAACAAATACAAATGTCGAAGTGACAGATAAGGACAAACGAATTTTAGGGGCATTTTAACTAAAATAGGTGTGATTGTCGTTTATGAATAAGGGGGTTAGTATATTGTTTGTTACGACATTATAGTTTATTTATTACGAAAAAAACTCTTCTAAATTTATTGTATTTAATCTTTTCTATTCCAGTGAAACACATTGTCCAGAAGGACCTCCGCCGTTTCGCGGCTCTCCTCCTTCAATGGTTCGGCATCGCGATTCCCGCCACTTTCATCAACTCCATGATTCGTTACTTGGAGAGCCGGCTAGCACTAGCCTTCCGTACCAGGCTTGTCAATCACGCGTACGACATGTATTTCAAGAACCAGACGTACTACCGAGTATCTAACTTGGACGCTAGGATAGAAAACGCTGATCACAGGTGAGCATATGGTAAAGAAAGAAAAGAAAGAAAATAATTTATTTATAACAGCAATGATACATTAAGGTTAGGAAAAGTAACAATAAGAAGTTTTGCCGCTATAAAAAGGTCCCGGCTCAGCATATCGCTGGTTGACCCTTTGTAAAACGGAATGGTGGAACGGTGCAATAGGGTAGTTAATAGCTGTTAAAAGTCTTACAACGTTTCTGAAAATCTGAACATAACAGATCTAGTGAATAATGTTTGGTCATTTTATTTTGTCGGACAAGTTAGTGTATATGCTTACCAGTTATTAAAAAAACATATATTTTTTTTGCGTTATAATTAAGTTTGATTAATCCGCGCGATGGTTATGTTTTATGAAAGTAAAAATAGAGAATTGTGCAATTGTAAATAATTAAACACAAGTGGCAGAAAGACTCAGCCCACATACACTCAATGTACTATAGGCCGCAAAAGTGGATGGACAATGCCAAAACATAATCGTCTGACGCGAGAAACGGCGCCATCTATGTGTTCGATGTGTATTAGCGGAATTCACTTATTTACTAACTTGTTAGTTTACCAAAATCCCGCTAGATGGCGCTAGTTTGTTGATTTTTTAAGGATTCAAAAATATTTATTTTATCTTCATGTTAGAAAGACAAATTTCAACATCCTACTGCCCATTACACATGTTGTAATTGTGTGTATAATCATTCACTTCAACTCTCGTGGCCAGCTAAACATGGGTCCCTGCCAGCTGCCAGGGTGGGACACCGTGGGATGCTACCTTCGTGTAACGACATTTCTGTCTCTTTCGTATTGTGCGAAAGTGTGTGAGAGGGAGAATATTATTGTTTTCTTACGGAGACCCATAATATGTTGCTTGTTTTTATCATCGAAACATCGACTTTACTTATCTCCAAGCAGTAAATTTACAAAAACACAAACTCAATATCGTCGCCTAATAGGATTTGAACTCGCGACATACGATTCTGTCGGATCACTCTCAAACCACTCAGCCACTGATCTGTTATTTGAAGTCATGAAAATTGGATCTATAACTCTGGTCGCCTTAAAATTAATCGGTAAGTCATATTTTACGAAACTTAAAGAGGGTAGACTGAAGATCTTCAAACTACCAGGCTGTTTTTATTACTTTGTTTTAAACTTTGCTACCTACTTGTTCAGCTGTTCCTACTTCTCGTTCCATTGTCTCTTTCAAGTTGAATCTGCTTACTATCGTAGTTATTCTTTAAAATGATTAGTTTTCATCGCAATGTTGAAATGATTAAAAGGTGTGATAAAATGAATTTATATAAAGAAGTAAAAATTATTTCAGAAATTTCTAGAGAAACTGGAATTGATGTGAGTTTTTTTTACGTTTATCCTACCATTTTTTTTTTACTACAATTATATTTACATTACATTATTTCATGTTTATTTATATTGTTACAGAAAAAAACAGTTATATTATGGATACGACGATATCAAGACGAATACCTTTTCTGCGGTTTTTGCTGCATCGTCAAAGATCGGTTCGACCACGACTCCTAGATACTATTCGAAACAATACCTACGCGAAACGACGGTGATCTCGTAGTGCCCAACATGGAATCTGGTCGTATAACCGTCAACCATGGGGATGGATGAGTGCCGCTGATCCGGGAGAACTTGTTAGAATACCCAGTCGAGCGAACGGTGGTGATTATGCCAGTTTGCTTCAGGAGACCATGTTGCCCACTGTTTATCCAGAAGAACAAGTGCCGTGCATAACGTTCGTGCAAGATAACTGCTCAATACACCGGTCGCGTATTATGCAAGACTGGTTTGATCAACACAAAAATAATATTAAAGTAGTTTCTTGTCCTGCCAGATAACCGGATTTTAATCTCATTGAAAATATATGGGGTCTTATTGTCCAACGTTGAGATAACTAAAATGAGCGAACTCCGGAAACGTTAGAAGCTCACTGTGTAAAAATATGGGACAGTATTCGCGGGTCTAATCTGTGTGAAAATCTAGTTGCATCTATGTGTTCCCGTCTGCAAGCAGTTATCGACAATCATGGTGGTTAAACTAGTTATTAAAATAAAATTGATAGTTTACGTGTAGACCGGGTTATATACTCAAACAATCATGTTATATAAAAGTATTATAGAAACCAAAATAATTATCTTTATTTATGATCCTGTAGTATCACTTTGATACGAAAAGTAATTATTTTATTATTATGAACAAAACATTTAATTACCAATGCCTTAATAGTTTTTTTTTTGTGAGATAAGTGTGAAAGTTCAATATAATACGACTGTAATCTTATTATAACTGTCAGTAACACACTACAGTGGATCTACGCCATCAATTATTGTTATGTTTAAAACTGGAAAACTTCACTGTTTATATATAATTTATAATAACGCCTACGAGTCTTATGATAACCCGGTCTCACATATATATACTTTCAAATTCATTTTTTTTTATTGTGGTCGCTTCAATCCTCTTTCCAGAAACGGAAATGAATACTTAAGCGAATACCTCAATAAAATCTTAAAATACAAATTTTGGTCAAGTGCTAATTAAATAATTAAAAACCTCACACGACACCCCGAAAATATTTTTGTATTTTATTTTAAGTTAGTTGTTTGCGTTTATTTTTGAAAACCTTCATTATTTCTTAAAATAATTGTATCAGTAGTTCTACTTCATTTCTAACTTTACAGTTGTAATTTGTAATACCAGATTTAGAAGAAAGTCAAACTGACAGCCAAACGGCCAGTATTAAATTATCTAAGGGGTATGAAACATTCGTAAAACATTTTTAATTGGCGTATGCATTCGTAATATTTAGACTGGGCACAATCACAACCTGATTTAAAACACCGTGTAATCGATTCTACTCTGGATTCTGAGTAAACTACTTTCTGGTTTTCAGTTATTTAATTAATAATAATATTTAGTATAACATTAATAACAGCACTGCCATATTTAATGAATAGAAATATTGTTTTAGGAATATTTTTTTTTTTATGTTTTAAACTTCAAAACGTGTATTATTTTTGTTGCAACCTTATCCTTTTTCAGATTGTTTTTTGTTTCCATGTTAGTTATCTACAAAATTAAAATATAAAGTAATAAATAAAAAAAAAAAACACTAAAAACGAAAACTTAATTCTGAACTGTAGGATACGAACTCGGGTTCATTTAAGAATTTTTCTAAGCAGCCGATCAACTGAGCCATCGGCACATACCAATATGTGGACAAAATATCAATCATATTCATACCGTGCATTAAGCGCGCCATCTAGTGCATTTGTGGTGAACAACTAACAAAATCGCCGCCTCTCGTGTGCAAGCGATTATAGAACGTAAGGTGTCCATCCACTTATGCAGGGCGGTGTACATACTATCCCCTTGACACGCTTTTTTGGTTTTCATACACTTCACAGTATTGTTGTTCAATCCAAGTCTATAATAGAAACTTTAGTAGTATGGTCAAAAATGGAAAGAAACTACAGTTCTGTAAAGCATTGCATACGTCAAAAACGTATAGCTTGAGAGTGTCTACCTCGGAAACTATAGTAGACCTCCTTGTTCATAAACGAGAATGTTACGAGATATCCTTTTTAAAACGGGATGATAGAATGATGCAATAAGATAGTTGTCAAAAGTGAAACATTGCTGTAGTGTAGAGGTAACAACCCAAATGTAGGTCTAAGTATTTTTATCTCTATTGTTTAGAGTAATAACATATAGGCTAACTAGTAATTTAATCAATTTCTTGAAAGGGGTTATCTAGGGCTTATTTCGCCTCGCTAGAGACAGGGAGAAATATTCAGAACTGACTGCCAACCGTCGCTAGACGGAGAGGCATTGTAAGAAGAAGAAGGGCTTATTTGTAACTAGCTTTTACCCGCGGCTTCGCACGCGTAAACTTTCGGTCTTTATCCCTAGGTATCCCGTGGGAATATCGCGATAAAAAATAGCCTATGTGTTATTCCAGGGTTACAGCTACCTACATACTAAATTTCATGGCTCTAAGCCCAGCGGTTGTTATTTCGAGATTTTATCCCTAGGTATCCCGTGGGAATATCGGGTCAAAAAGTCACCTATGTGTTATTCCCGGCGTCCAACTACCTATATACCAAATTTCATGACTCTAAGCCCAGTGGTTGTTATTTTGAGATTTTATCCCTATCCCGGGATAAAAAGTATCCTATGTTTTAATCCAAGTTATATACTAGATTTTTGCCAAATTTCATCAAAATCCGTCCAGCCGTTTCAGCGTGAAGAAGTAACAAACTCACTCTCTCACAAACTTTCACATTTATAATATTAGTAGGATGTTTCAACCAGGAGTCGCAATTCAGTAGTTTTCAAGTTTTCCGGCCTAAAAGTGGTAGTGGTTCTTTCACATTTTTAATACCTTTGCTCTATCTTTCCAGATTAACAGAAGACGTGTCAGTGTTCGCACAGTCAGTGGCGCACTTGTACGGGTCCCTCACGAAGCCCTGCTTCGACCTGCTCCTCATAGTTCTGACCCTGGCCAGCTACTCCAGCAAAATGAAGGGAAATATCTTCATTGGTAAGCAGCCAGGACATTAATGCACTAGTTTATTTGTTTAATTAGATTTTGCCGGCGGTTTCGCCCGCGTGGTATTCGGTTATCGCGCGCTGTTCCCTCGCGCTAATCCTGCCGTGAAGCAGCAGTGCTTGCACTGTTGTGTTTCGGCGTGGAGAGTAAGACAGCCGGTGAAATTACTGGCATTTGAGGTATCCCATCTTAGGCCTCTAGGTTGGCAACGGATTTGCAATACCCCTGGTGTTGCAGATGTTTATGGGCGGTGGTGATCTCTTACCATCAGGACACCCACTTGCTCCTTTTCCCATCCAGTCAAATAAAAAAAAAGTAACTTGACTCATTTTGTTAGTAGACAGGATTATTTCTAGAGTTAGTAATAGAATGAAATAACATAATTTACTTAGACCCACTTGCAGGTAAAAATAAATCTAGATTTAGTTGTTAAGCCTGGCTTAAGCTTGATAGTTCCATACATTTTGACACTACTAAACTAAGCTTAACGCTAACTCGAGATTTATGTGTTTCCAGCAAGTGGTCATTAGTATCTTTTGCTTTTAAAGCGACTCTACTAAAAAAAAAAAAAACACGCATTGTAGGTAACGTCCAAAGAACAGCGGTCTGGGAATTCCATTCCTTTGCTCTCCGAAACTGTGCAATCACTTATTTATTTAATGAACTAAAAGAATTTCCTTGCTCACCCGCAACCTTACGAAGATCGTGGCAGACGAAGGTCGCGGGTGAGCAAGGAAATTCCTTTAGTTCATTGAGATGGACCTCCGCAAAGTAACGCCTGACTCAATAAATCACTTATTTATTTGTTTCAGGGCCTGGATTCGCGACGGTAGTGATTTGCATGACGGGCCAAGTACTGCGTCTGCTGTCTCCACGATTCGGCGCTTTGGCTGGCGAGGAAGCTCGTATGAAGGCCAATCTGCGTCACGTGCACGCTTCTATCATCGCCCACGCTGAGGAGGTTGCGTTCTACGGAGGACACAAGGTAAGATAATATCTTCTACTTCAGCTTCTTCATCACTATAATTATCATTATCACCGTTAACATTATCACAGTTAATATGACTATCGTTGCTGACATGTTTTTCATAGCTGGTTAACGCTAAAGGAAGCTCACTTAAGGGCCAAGCCACGCAGGTATCTATTAAAGTATAAGTCAAGACATTATAATCATCATCTCCCTTTCATCATCATGACCATCATTAGAATCTTTGTCACCAGTATTATTATCATTATCATCACCATCGTCATCACTACGTCAGTTTTTTGTATTTAGGTTTGTAGTATTTAATAAGGATGTTGACCCCACCAATCAACTGACCTACTTTTTATGACCTGTCAAAACCAATTCTCCCATAGACTTTCAATGGCAATAGCGAATTATGACGTCATTATCCGGCAACTCAGGGCTAAAATAAACCTTTTTTTTACTGGAATTATGCCTTCGAATTATTTTTTAATGGCGTCATCATCCCTATTCAAAGACTTGATCGATATTTGCTAGTCCATGCCAGCCCAGAATTATTCATCTTGACAGGGTATCACCGTCCACGGATACGTCTGCGCACACAATCATCGATATAGATGTTATTCCGTAACCCCTTGTGTCGTCCCCAGGTGGAACTAAACCAGCTCCAAACAGCGTACAAGGCGCTGGTGGCGCAGATGACGACGGTGTTCAACAAGAAGCTGTGGTACGTGATGCTGGAGCAGTTCTGCATGAAGTACGTGTGGAGCGGCACCGGGATGGTCATGCTGGCGCTGCCCATCCTCACCGCCAGGGCTGACGGTCAGTGCTCCAGCGAACACCTAGCTTTGAATACAAAACATTTTGAATTGACTTCAATAAATCATGAATGGTAGATTGTACAAGAGCAGAAAACGAGCCATTTTACCCGAGACGTTCAAATAGCCACCCGAGCCGGTATGGCGAGGATGAATAGACACGTCGAGGGGAAAATGGGTTTAATGCTCGACTTTTACACTCTGTTTTTCACTTCGATGGGGAGGAAACGAAATAACAACAGTGGAAACAATTGCTCACTTACTATGTACATTTTATTTTTCATGCCTTTATTTTATGCACTAGTGCATATTTTATGTCGCCTAAATCCAGAATAAGCACCAACTTTATGAGCACCGCAAATAAATTTCATTTCATTTCAATTTAATTTAATTTAATTTAATTTCATTTCATTTCATGAGAAGTGAAAAAAAATTTTCGCGACAGTGCTCGAAAATGTGGCCATAGATAACCTAAATTCAGTACACAAAACTGCTTATATAGAGATCCCTTAAAGATAATCCGCCTTTGTACAAGTATCTCAAAGTTTGACAATTGTTTTGTTTCTTTTCTTTTGTGCCATACATTTCATTTGTACATTTGACAGCTGCACTCATTTATGGCTCGCAAACAGACAACAATGTAGCACGTTACGGTAACAGATCGTATCTATAAAAATATTTCATAGTAAGATACGACTTTTTTAGTAATATATTTCAGAATAATATTCTTGGCCTGCTAAAACTACAATTGGACCAATCAAAACCAATCGTCTGCTGCATATGAAATTAAATTGACCAATAAAAATGCGTCATTACGTGTAATTAGAGTTCCTTTTCACTGGCCTATCATCTAATGTTACAGGTTCCGCAAGCCAAGGCATCAGCGAGCGCACAGAGTACATGACGACGTCGCGCCATCTCCTCAACTCTGCTGCTGATGCCATCGAGAGGTTGATGTCTAGCTACAAGGTAGGAATGACATTTTTACCTGCTGTCTAAACTACATTTCAATAGAATCTGTCAATTTTCTAGACATTCCAGACACCCTAACATGGGCGCACTTAATTATGTACGTCCTTGTTGATGTGATTATAATCTAAACGGAATCACAAAAGAAGAAAAGTCATATCACCAAGGCCTAGGCAACCCGCAACAAAAAAAACTTATTAAAAATACAGACTGAAAATATAGATTCACAGAAAAACCAGAAAAATAAGACATTTCAAACCATTTTCAGTTTGTATTTTCAATGTAGGTGTTACGGGATGACCGTAAAAGTAAAAATTTGGAATTGAAATTAAAAATACAAAAAGATTCCAAAAAACCAATCTTGAAAAAACTTATTTTTTGTTGTCAACAGGAAGTGGTAACGTTAGCCGGTTACGCTGAGCGCGTGTCCGACATGTTGGAGGTGTTCAGCGAGGTGGCGCGCGGCGAGTGCGTCCGCGCCGTGCACGTCACGTCCGGGAAGGACAACCCTAACGCCTTCCAGGTCACCTTCCGGGACAACCGGCCCGTGCCGCAGGGTGAGTGGGGCGGGTGGGTCAGCTGGGTCGGGAGGGTCAAGTGAAGTGGGCGGGTTAGGTGAGGTCGGGTGGCCCAAGTGGGGTCGGCAGGGACAAGTGGAGTGGGTGGGATAGATGGGGTCGGGTGGGCCAACTGAGGTCGGGAGGGACAAATGGAGTGGGTGGGCTAGATGGGGTCGGGTGGCCCAAGTGGGGTCGGAAGGGTCAAGTGGAGTGGGCGGGCTAGATGGGGTAGGGTGGGCCAAGTGGGGTCGGAAGGGACAAATGGAGTGGGTGGGCTAGATGGGGTCGGGTGGCCCAAGTGGGGTCGGGAGGGTCAAGTGGAGTGGGCGGGCTAGATGGGGTAGGGTGGGCCAAGTGGGGTCGGGCGGGTCAAGTGGAGTGGGCGGGCTAGATGGGGTCGGGTGGGTCAAGTGGGGTCGTGTGGGCCAACTGTATCGAGTGGGTCAAGTGGGGTCGGGAGGGTCAAGTGGGGTTGAATAGATCAAACAAATTATTAGCGGTTATGGATAAGAAAGTTGATAGAGAATAGTATATAAATGAGCTCCATATCCTGCCTGCTAGAGACGTATAATGTTCCTCCATAGTTGCACACTATTCCCATTATAATAGGATCAAGGATCAAATTTTTCAAATAAATTCGGAAGGGCACAGTGGCACAGCCGACCGGCTGGTTCAAGTGGATCATAATATGACCATTTGAGTTTTATTGAAACTTTGAGTGACTTCAGTTAGATAATCTGTGATTTCTTGAGACAAAAACTTTGGTTAGCTCACTTGGGGTTAGTTGGGTCATATGGGTTCTAATGTTCAACTTATTTCTCCAATGAACTTACTTTTTTCACCCGCGACCTTACGATAGCTATGTTTATGCAAGAACTGCGTGCAATGCACACACACAAATCACACAAGCCCATGTATCACCACCGCCACACTACACTGACGCGTTTCGGACTCAACCAGAACCAAGGGTCGGAAAAAAGCGCGTCATTTTGAAAACATAACCCTGTTCCGTACAGTAGAGACTTCCTTATAGGTATTAATAAAAAATATTATTAGGTATTTATTTATCAATTTATTATACTTACCAAAATTTATTTGCCTCTACTGTACGGAACGGGGTTATGTTTTTAAAATGACGGGCGTTTTTCCGACCCTTGGCCAGAACTCATCTATCTATTTAGAGGACCAGATGGCCTAGTGGTTAGAGACCCTGACTACGAAGCTTGAGGTCCCGGGTTCGATTCCCGTGTCGGGTGCAGATATTTATATGAAAAATACAAATGTTTGTTCTCGGGTCTTGGGTGTTTAATTTGTATTTAAGTATGTATCTATCTATATAATTATGTTTATCCGTCGCTTAGTACCCATAACACAAGCTTTGCTAAGCTTACTTTGGGACTAGGTCAATTGGTGTGAATTGTCCCGTAATATTTATTTATTTATTTATTTATCTTCAGAGCAATAGAACCGTGCACCATGCTACCAGATATTAGACTAACAAACCAAAGGAAACGTTTTAATTTAAGTTTGTTCATTCAGTAGGTGATTCTTCTTCTTCTTCCCGTGCCCTCTCCTATCGGAGGTCGGCGATCATTAGGGCTATCCTAACTAAATGAATTGTCTTCTCCAGGCAAGATAACGTACACAAGCGACCTGTCCATCCACCTCCGGAACGTGCCGATCGTGACGCCCGCGTGCGACGTGGTGGCCAACGGGGTCACGCTCGACATCGCGCCCGGCACGCATCTGCTCATCGTCGGCCCCAACGGCTGCGGCAAGTCTAGGTAACATTGGTTTTTAGGAATCTTTTTGTTTTTTGGAGTGCCGAAAGTTTCTCGGTAAGGGCTACGGCATAGATGTCGCTAAAAAAAAATTTCAATCAAAAAAAAAAAAAAAATTTTGCGTTCTTCTAAGAATGCCTTCAATTAGGTCCCATAAGCACCAAATTAGGATCTTATGATCGGATTTTAAGGAAATCGAGGGAACTCTTTAAATATTATAGGGAAAATACCACTACCTATGGTAATGGTTTATGGTAATGTGTATTTGTAGATGTGTTTTTGTTGCTCTTTTATTTTCTGATCTTCTGTTAATGCACCACCTGCTGTAAACTAGTCCTTCCTTCTTTCTGTAAAAAGGTTGCCTGGAAGAGATCGCTCTTAAGCGATAAGGCCGCCTATTGCTTACCTTTTTTTTTTTTTTTTTTTTATTCGACTGGATGGCAAACGAGCAAGTGGGTCTCCTGATGGTAAGTCACCACCACCCATAGACACCTCCAACTCCAGGGGGATTGCAGATGCGTTGCCAACCTAGAGGCCTAAGATGGGATACCTCAAGTGCCAGTAATTTCACCGGCTATCTTACTCTCCACGCCGAAACACAACAGTGCAAGCACTGCTGCTTCACGGCAGGATTAGCGAGCAAGATGGTGGTAGCAATCCGGGCGGACCTTGCACAAGGTCCTACCACCTGCAAGTTACCTTACCTTGTAATTTTACACAGTGTACAATAAAGAGTATTTGTATTGTATTGTAATTTGGATATATTTAGCAGTAACTCATGCAAAAGTGCGGGTAAAAAGTACTTACAGATTCATGTGTCTAACCATCGTTTGTTACTGTGTGTTGGGCAGTCTGTTCCGCATAATCTCCGGTCTGTGGCCGGTGCACGGCGGCGCGCTGGCCGTGCCGCGGCCGTGTGCGTGCGCCGCGTGCGCCGACGAGCGCGCGCCGCCCACGCGCTGCCACTCCCGGCCCATCATGTTCTACATCCCGCAACGGTCAGTATTGATGGTGATGACGATGATTATAATGATGATGCAGAAGATGATGATGATAATGATGATTAGTGTGACAGTAATGACGATAAAGACAATGATTAAAAAGTTCGTTCACCCGCTGCGACTCCGCTACGTTCTACGTATTGCAGCGATCAGTACAGTATACAGGTAGTACAGTAGTGATAGTACAGTGGTATTGTTGTTGATGATGATGATGTTAATTACTGTGACGGTAATGATGATGATGATGATGGGTAACACATAAGTAAGTAAAAAGTAGGCCCACGCGCTGCGACAGTGCTTCATTGTGTTCTACATGCCGCAACGTTCAGTACTATAGTGACGATACTGATGATGTTGTTGTTGATGATGATGGTAATGATGATGATGATATTAATTATTGTAATGACAATGATGATGATTACGATAGGTAACAGATAAGTCCGAGTTTCAATATCTCTAAAACTCTCTAACTTCCCCTAAGTTCGTTTAAGAACTATGATTGATATTAGACAAGAATACCCACAAATAGATGTGAAACTCATACCATCCTGTTTTTTGTGCCGGAAAAAACACTATCGAAATTAATTTAGACGCACATTGACCAATACGTAAAGTGACCAATGAAAATAGCATCATGAATACGCAAAATGACCAATCGCGAAATGACCAATGCGCCAAATGACCGACTCGTCAAATGACCAATACGTGAAATGACTCTTTCTTTCCTTTATCATAGTTATTTATTAGATTAATTTCTGGTGCAAAATCCATAGCTCTTCTACGAGGAAATGCTGCGAGCGTCATGTGCACTTATGGACCGAAAATGGCAAGGGACGGGTCATTTGACTAAATTGTTATTCTTGTAATAATAGGTATGTTGACGCCATTAAGAAATAATGCGAAGGCAAGACTCCAGTAAAAAAAACGCTTTATTTTAGCCCTGAAAACCAGATTAATTTTCGATTACTGTAGAATTAGATTTTTTGTTGCTTTAAAACAACAAATAAATAGTTAGTTGATTAAGTTGCCGGATAATGACGTCATAAGTCGCTATTGCCATTGAAACTCTATGGGAGAATTGTGCGAGACTAATAGCGAACCTACTGTGCTAAAAATAAAGTTGTGTTAAATACTTTTAATGTATATGTATATAGATATCATTTATAAATATTGTGAATCTGTACTTTCAAAAAATACCTCGTTGAGTTTCTTGCCGGATTCTTCTCAGATTCTTAACAGAGGTTATTCCGAACCGGTGGTAGATTTTTTTGACGTTCATGAGTGCTCGTTATAACCTAAATTGAATAAAGAGATTTTGACTTTGACTTTGTGTTTTGATAGCTCATAAAAAGTACGTCAGTTCATTGGTGGTGTCAACATCCCTATTGTTTTAGATATTTTTTAAAATATTTATGTAGTTAACTCATGTAACTTTATCCACAGACCATACATGTCGATGGGCTCCCTAATCGACCAAGTGACGTACCCCTCGCGGGTGTCCCCGGACGACCAGGAAGCGTTCGACCGCGCCGCGCGCATACTGAAAGTGGTGCGGCTCGACGCATGCGCGGCGCGACACGGCGGGCTGCGCGCCGTGCGCGACTGGCGCGCCACGCTCAGCGGGGGAGAGAAACAGCGCATGGCCATGGCGAGGATGTTCTATCATAGGTAAATAGATGGCGCTGTTGACTGGGGGGGATGTTCTACCACAGGCAACTAGATGGCGCTGTTGGCAGATTGGCGAGGATGTTCTACCACAGGTAACTAGGTGGCGCTGTTGTCAGATTGACGAGGATGTTGAATGAATGAAAAAGTATTTATTTGTCATCAATCTTACATTGTTTTTTGTACATAGCCCTGCAAAACTGTTTACACAGTTTGGCTGCAGGATACAGCCTCTATTAGAATATAAAAGAATGTAATCTTATTACATAATTGTTTAAAGGTAAGTAATTATTCTTACAAATGTGTCTTATGGAAGAGTTTCTATTAGGTAATTTTTGAGGATCTTTTTAAATTCTACTACAGGTTCTACTACAGGTAACTAGATGGCGCTGTTGTTAGATTTGGGAAGATGTTCTATCACAGTTAAGAGGTGTCGCTAGTATCTTTGTACATCTCAAAGAGAATATAACCACTACGTTTGTACATCTCTGGTGGAAACGCAGCCTAAAGAATCCATAATATAATATTTCAAAACCGTAGTATAATATCATCAGAAGACCCACTTGCTAGTTTGCTATCCAGTCGAATAAAAAAATGTTGCATTTCCAGAAAAAAATATTTTATAAGTATTTTTCTTTGAGTACTTAGAAGCCGCGGTGGCCTAGTGGTTAGACCTATCGCCTCTCAAGCAGAGGGTCGTGGGTTCAAACCCCGGCTCGCACCTCTTGAGATTTTCGAAATCCTTGTGCGGAATTACATTTGAAATTTACCACGAGCTTTGCGGTGAAGGAAAACATCGCGAGGAAACCTGCACAAACCTGCGAAGCAATTCAATGGTGCGTGTGAAGTTCCCAATCCGCACTGGGCCCACGTGGGAACTATGGCCCAAGCCCTCTCATTCTGAGAGGAGGCCTGTGCCCAGCAGTGGGGCGTATATAGGCTGGGATGATGATGATGACTTAGTTTGTCATTTTGACTAAAATATGCCATTCTTTGCCAGGCCTGTGTACGCTTTGCTGGACGAGTGCACAAGCGCCGTTTCCATGGAAACCGAGGTGGTGATGTACGAAGAGGCTGTCAAAGAGGGCATCACGCTGCTTTCCATCACACACAGGCCTAGCGTCTGGTAAGTACCACTCATTTTATAAGTGAAGGTAAATTATGAAATACTAGCTTATGCCCGCGACTTCGTCTGCGCGGATCTAGGTTATCGCACGGTGTCACCCTCTACCGGAATAAAAGATATCCTATGTTGATCCTTGGGGTTCTAACTACCTATATAGCAAATTTCATAAAAATCGGTTCAGTGGTTTTGACGTGAAAGCGTAACAGACAGACAGAGTTACTTTCGCATTTATAATATTAGTATAGATGTTCGCAAAATAACCGAAAAACATCCGAACACAGCTGGAGCACCCACACTTTATGCAAGTTGTTATGTCTTCATAATTAAGAAAGAAAGAAAGTTACATTACATTATGTATGTATAAGGCATCTTTTGATTATACGTTATGCCTATCCAGTTTATTAAAAATGGAAACAAACCGATTTCATCAAAATTCTTGTATAAGGGCGTTTTAAAAAAAAGTCAACCTTTTTTTTTATTTTCGAAAAAATCTGGTTTTTCCTACTCAGAATCAAGAGCACAATCGGTTCCGATCGTTTAAAAAAATATCTCCTTTATTGTCTATATGTCTATTCTCGTAAATATTTCCTTTATTGTCTATATGTCTATTCTATTCTTGTAAATATCTCCTTTATTGTCTATATGTCTATTCTCGTCATTATTTGAACCGTCACAGTGGTTAAAGTGACAAGGTACTAAAGTGTATACATATTTTTGCCCTTGACTGTACATTATACTGTCGATCAACAATCCCTACTAATATTATAAATGCGAAAGTAACTCTGCCTGTCTGTCTGTCTGTCTGTTACGCTTTCACGTCGAAACCACTGAACGTATTTTGATGAAATTTCGTATATAGGTAGTTTGAACCCCAAGGATCAACATAGGATACCTTTTATCCCGGTAGAGGGTGCCACCGCGCGATAACCTAGATCCGTGCAGACGAAGTCGCGGGCATAAGCTAGTAGCTTATAATATTAAACCAATGCATATCTCTCCAAATTCAAAACCTCAGCACGTTCCTCTTGCTGGATACCTTCAAAAAATCTTTGAAATTGACGTCAAATTTCTTCCACAGGAAATACCACTCGTTCGTCCTAGAATTCGACGGTGCCGGCAACTGGTCCTACCGTCCACTAGAGAAGGACGCTCCGGCGATCACCCCCTCCCTCTCTTCCGTACCCGCCCCCTCCCTCCCTAGCGACAGCGACAGCAACTGACTGACCACTAATTAAAAACTGACTGATCACCAATAAAAGGTGAAAGTCACAGGGGGGCTTCTACGAAAATCGTATCGTCCCGTCCCTCTCACATAATAAATATAAGCGCGGGATGGCAAGATACGATGTTCTAATTTTGAACTTCATAGTAAAGGGTGATCAGAGCGTAGGCAGCTATATATAAGTGATGGGCAACTGACGACTGATTTTGAAGGCATCTAAATAACGCTGTCAAATTTACTCTACCCACTTGACAGTCCGACGATACCATGGTATCCAAAACCAAAGTGCTTCAAACCGTTCGTGGATACTTTAGTATCGTGGAGTTTAACTTTGATTTTGTGAATAAATCATAAATTACATGCTATTGTTTTATAAATAGTATTTAAATGGGTAAACATGAATTTAAGTCGCAGTATTTCTTCTTTATTCAAAACCTTGTAGTAAAAAAATTGTAGAGACACAGCGCGTTTCATCCGTCGATAAAAAACCGGGACGGTTTGAGGCATATTCAAATCATTTATTTCATGTAACAAAAGACACATAATATATTAGTAAATACACTTAAAAAGGGATAAAGGGAAGGATATTGGTTGCTCGGTCCGGACTGTTAAGTGGCTACACAATAGGCCATATACTAAGTATACAGATCGTTCTATTGTGAGCTCTTCATTCTTCATTCTTCACCGACAATGACGTGGGCCTGAGTGCCTGTAGTGTGAGGGCTTTAATGAACATATTATTTAATTATGATAACGATAGCTGATCAGTCAGAACTGACGAGTGCGTTCATCATTTAACAGGAGATCAGTAAAATCATCACATCAGTGTTAATTGATGAACGAAATAAAATTATAAATAGGAAAATATTTGGTAGACGAAAAGTTGGGACCCGGTGGTAAATCATTTAATTAAATTTATGACAAAATACTAATTGTCACATTAGTTTAACTAGATTTCCAGGGTCATATTAATACCTACAAGGGATTATATTACGTCTCTTTAATTTCAGTTTATTAGAAAAAGACGGATGTAGTTTTTTTATTAGAGAGATTTAAATCACAAGTCTTAGATTAAGACCTGGGTATATTATACTTGTGTTATTAATGTGTTAGTATCCTTATATTTATCATACAAATTTACTTGTTATTTATAATATTTAAGTTTCGGGTGATAGGGTGGTGACGACGTTTTTTGTATGTATAAGATGCTCAAATTTTTTTAAGATACAATGTCCTCGCTGTCTTGTTTTTTTAAAGTTGCCACCCGATAAAAAGAAAAATATTTTTATACGAGATTATATTCGTAATGGCTGTAATGTTTATAAGTGTTTTTTTATGTTTAGTATAGGAAGTATTATTGAGAGATTTTTTTTACATTTTTTTTTTACCACAAATGTAGCAGCTTATACCTATTGCGGTTAACTTTGAAATTGAGTTGAAATTACTTTTTATTTATTTTATGCTCATGCATTGGCGGACGCCATATTTAACGCGCTCGCAATCATAATCATAGCGCTTCTTTCTGCAGCTATTTCTGTTGATAAATAGAAATCGGGTTGTAAAAGCCTCATTCTTTGCTATGCTCGTAGGAAACAGATCATGAGATTGAGTTTTTTAATTGCTTCATCCGAAAATACAATTTGACAGTGAAATATTGTGACTAGAAGAGTAATCATGGTAGCCCCTAGGGATATCGGTTCGAGCCAGCTAGCACTTTTAGTCCTTCGGAATTTACATGCAAAATACTTGAAGTTTAATATGAATTTAACAGTGCAAGATATCGCCCAAACTGTGAAGGATTTTAATGGCGTCAAGTGCCCGGTCCGCACAGAGCCCGCGTGGGAACTGCGGCCCAGGCACATTCAGTGGGACATATCGACACTACTTTGAAAAAATCTCGTATCTAAAATCAATATGTCAGCAAAATTGAACCTTGACGTAATGTTCATAAAGTTCACTAAGATAAATTTACTATTTTTGAGATACGAGTTTTTTTTTAAGTATTGACGATATACAGGGTGACATTTTGAACGTTATACAAAATTAGAGTTTGATTGAAGTTAAAACTCAGTTTAATGCTGGAAAATAAAATGCATTAAAGTACAATTCAATAGAATCTAACAATTTTCTACACACCCTAACGTGAGCACGCTTGATTATATATGTCCCTGTTGTTGCAATTATCATCTAAAAGGAATCAAAAAAGAATAATAGTCACATCACAAAGCCCTAGGCAGCCCGGTGTTCATGTTAGAAGGCTGGAAGTGTCTACAGTATTGTTAGATTCTATTGAATTGGAGTATAATTCATTGAAATTATCACCAGTGTTAAAATTAAATCACGAGCACAATGTATGGAGACTTCAAATTTTATCGGGATAATTTGAACAAATGAGTTAATGTATTATAGTAACTGCCGTGGTGGCCTAGTGGTTTGACCTATCGCCTCTCAAGCAGAGGGTCATGGGTTCAAACCCCGGCTCGAATCTCTGAGTTTTTCGAAATTCATGTGCGGAATTACATTTGAAAATTTACCACGAGCTTAGCGGTGAAGGAAAACATCGTGAAACCTGCACAAACCTGCGAAGCAATTCAATGGTGCGTGTGAAGTTCCCAATCCGCACTGGGCCCGCGTGTGAACTATGGCCCAAGCCCTCTTGTTCTGAGCAGCAGTGGGACGTATATAGGCTGGGATAGATGGATGGATTATAGCTTAGATTATAACATTAATTTTGCATCAAGTTAAAAATTTCACGCTGTACAGGCCGAGAGAAATAGTAGCTCTAGTTAATCTTGTCACCTAGTTGAACATTCTATTTGAGCTGTAGTTTTCTAGCAATGCAATATAGACCACTTTGAAATGAAAATATAGACCACTATGCTCTTAACATTTTTTTTAGTTATTTTTGCAATTGTGACATATCGGAAGTTGACGTTTAGCTTCTGGATCAGTAAGATGTGTATTGTATAGTGTAAATAATAAAGGAGCGTAATTTAAGTGGGTTATTATTAAGAAATAAAAGGGGTTTTTACAATTAAATAATGTTTTATTATTTGTTTTTTATAGCAATCCGTTAATAAAATATAACATTCATAAAGAACTAGCGAACCGCCCTGACTTTGCTAGGATATAATAAAAAACGTCTCTTCTATGTTATTTTAAATTCTTTTGCTTCATTTTCCAAAAACTATACCCTTAAGGGTGCTAAACCATATATTTTGGCTGATGAAGAGATGTCTGTCAACTTGAAAGTTCGACTTTAGTGACATCACTACTTTTAAAAGAGCTCGTATCTTAAAACTGATAATTATTGAGTCAAGACTCTATTTTGTTAAGTATGTTTTTAGGCTGTGATGGCCTAGTGGTTTCACCTATCGCCTCCCAAGCAGAGGGCCGTGGATTAAAACCCCGGCTCGCACCTCTGAGTTTTTCGAAATTCATGTGTGGAATTACATTCGAAATTTATCACGAGCTTTGCGGTGAAGGAAAACATCGTGAGGAAACGTGCACATACCTACGAAGCAATTCAGTGGTGCGTGTGAAGTTCCCAATCCCCCACTGGGCCCGCGTGGGCACTATGGCCCAAACCCTCTTGTTCTGAGAGGAGGCCTGTGCCCAGCAGTGGGACGTATATAGACTGGGATGGATGGATGGATGGATTGATTTGAGATAAGAGATATTTTCATAGTGACCACTTATTTGGCTGATCGGTTACGATAGTAACATATAATATCATTGGCTGATGGTACAAGGATTGCTCCTTTAAAGGTAAAGATTTCTTGCTTACTTTTACGAAGCAGAGTGAAAATAATTACCTGTTGAAAAATGTTCACTAACGCAGGTAACTTATATTTGGTTCTTATTGTTTCTCATGTGTAATTTTGAAAAAAAAAGACTTTCTGCCAGGTTTCTTGCGGCGCATTCTCCATGGCAATGATGGTCTTTCCGTAAGTGCTGGTAGTTTCAAAAATTACGTGTAAAAGTGCCTATTGCGGTCTATTTACTGAATAAATTATTAGAATTAGAATTTAATCGATCGTTCAAAGGTTAACTGAACGAGATCGCTTAAGAAATAGTTCGCTTTTGTTCTTTCTCTCTTGTTGACTATTTTCATGTATATTATGTTACAATAAACAATTATACAATACAATAAATAGCACTGGACCAGTATACGTGCGTTACTAGAATGGTAACGACCTTGTATCTTCTCGCTATCAGTCGGCGCCCGCGCACGTGGCCGGCAAGTGACTGAACAATAGGACATTGTGTTGCTTAACTGATGCCCACTATAGTTATACTATGAGTTAACTAATTTAATTATGGCGTAAACCTTCGTTACAGCAAGTTTTGTAAATAATTTTAATAGTTACAAGCTTTTTTTGCCGACTTTTGTTGACTGTTCATGAATGCATACAAAGTATTATTTTATTAAGCGTTGGCAGGCCTCCCACCAGGTGGACTGACGACATCGTGAGAGTTGCGGGAAACCGTTGGATGCAAGTGGCGAGTTGTCATTGTGGCGTTCTAAGGGGGAGGCCTTTGTCCAGCAGTGGACGTCTTCCGGCTGATGATGATGATGATGATTATTTTATTTAGGTTACAAGTACTTGGCATGTCGAAAAAATCGACCGGTTTGGAGAAACATCTGTTGAGAAGAACCCGGCAAGAAACTCAATATTGTCGAATTATTGTCACCTAAACTACATTTCCGTACTAAATGCAAGTCGATGCTCAAATTCAAATTCAAATTCAATTATTTATTCAGTAAATAGGCCGCAATGGGTACTTTTACACGTCATTTTTTTAAACTTGCTATTAACCGTTGAGGAGTTCCGCCCTCCGTTTCCGCCCAACCACCACAATTTTACTACCAGATTATTGTATTGTCGCCGCATTTACATAATCCAAAGGGTCCTGTTTAATGAAACAAACCCGGATAACCTACCCACGTCTTAAATCGAGTTTAGGTCGATTAGCCCTTTGGAAGCACGCGATGGCTACTGCCTACTCCAACTCATCATGCAAGGGAAAATCCAAGGAAAGCGACCGCCCGGAAGAAGGCGTACTTCATGGCTTAATCTCCAGACATGGTTCAACCTAAGCACGAGATCCCTGTTCCGAGCTGCTGTGTCGAAAATAAGGATAATGATAACCGACCGACACTAATGATAGCCGACATCCTGTAGATAGCACCTAAAGAAGAAGAAAAAACGGTTGCTGCAAAACGCGCAATGCGAGCTACCGCTCTGCTCGCGCGTTAAACTCGATTTAAATTAAAATATAGCTAGTTATTCCGGTTTATTTCATTAGGTATATATGTATGAGTGACGGTAGTTTCATGTTAAATCGCAGCAGAAGTAGTTGAGCAGTTGTGAAGGTCAAAATGATCTAAACACTCTTATTACATTAGCAGTAAGAGTCATGAGTAGATAAGTCATTTTCTTGTGTAATCCTGTCATTTTATTATTATTATTTCTTAATATTTATTTCCAATATTGAAATATTTTTTTATAAATTAATGAAAATTTACTGTATCACACAAAAAAAAAACAATAAAAAACCACTTAAACCTATAACCGTAACTACTCATCCACATCTGCTACTGACTGTACCTAATGCGTCCCATCCCGGGTTCCCGAAAAATCCTCGGGAACGCGAAAATTTCCCGTTTCCAGAATGTAAACAGCGACACGTCATCGTTTGTCGGACGCGTATTTTCTTTAATAAACAAGTTGCGGACAGAAGATAAACTTAATTAAGCGTCCCCGTACTTTAAACTTCATGTTATTTGTAACTGTTACAGAAATCATGCAGAGTTTAACAAATTTATGCAGTCGTCACGTGCAACAGTAAAACAAATTTTCGTACGTACCTACCAGAAAAATTAAACAATCGAAAATTAACTTATTGAAAATGTACTTAATTGAAACAGTCTACCCGTGTGTGTGGCCAGTGACGAGCATGACCCAGGTATGGCTCTGAAACGTGAGCCTTGACTGCTGGTTTGCAGAGGCTCAGGGTCACGTAACGAGCTATGGAGAGAGCTATGCTCGAAGTTTCTTTGCGCGATGGTATTCGGAATACAGAAATTCGCACAAGAACTAAAGTCATCGACATAGCTCAATGTGCAAGTTGTGGCAATGGGCGGGCCACATCGCGCGAAGAACAGAACTGTTGGTGAGAAAAGTCCTCGATTTGCGATCACGAACGAAGACGTAGTAGTAGGCGCGCCTCCTACTAAGTGGATAGACGACATCGCTAGAGTTGAGGGCAACTGCAAGTGGCGAGTTGTCGTGCATGGTGGTGTTGGGGGAGGCTTTTGTTCAACAGTCTTCGGGCTGACGATGGGTAATAAAACTTTCGTTTTTAATAAGAAATTGTTTGTTTGAGTCCAGATACATTTAGACAAATTTTTGTCTCGTCAATATATCTTTAGGTCAATTTAGAGACTTTAAAAGACACGTGAAAAAAATCTAACCACCGGTTCCGAAAATCGCAGTTGAGAAGAACCTGGCAAGAAATTCAACGAGGTAAAGTTTTCTTGGAAAAAAATCTGGGTGAAGACCAAAAAGTTGCACAGCGTTATAGCTGCGTTAGCACGTAGGTTTAATTTTCCATTTTTTTTTCATTGTGACACGAAAATTAACCATACATTTCTTCACCCCTATACCTGTAATGTTATTTAATGATTTAGGTACATCTCAATTATCTATTTACCACTACATTTTAACACAGTAGATTCGCAAACTTAGGGATATCCAGACGCTTTAGATAATTATTAATGACTTGGTCACAATTCCAATTTAGTGTGTGTTTGATCCGCAATATTTTTTGGAATTTTGTCATAAAAAGTATGCAATTTTCCAAAAATGACCTTTCGGTTTTAGCGGGTCTTTGTAACTTACTGCATGTAGGAACCTAAAGCTTCCCTGTTTTCTACTAGATTGGCTTATCGACGTATTTGTTGCTTTATCTGCTTGTTATCCACCTCCACGAACACGTAAACAATTGACTATTAATATTATTATGACGAACCTGGCTATTACAGACCTGGGGCAAACAATAACAGCTTTCCCAGGTCAATGTTACGTCCTTTACCAGGTCAATGACTTGCAGATAACTTTGTTTTTCAAATTAACTGCTAAAATAGGGTGTAGGTATCAGCTAGAAATAATTATAGAATTGCTAGAAGAGAAATTATTAATGACAAATAAACAACAATAAGTTAGTTCTGGTCGATATATAGGGTTCCGTATTTTTTTTATTTAATAAAGTTAAGCTAAACAAATACTATAATAATAATTAAGAAGACAAAGAAAACTTATCTAAGAAACCTTAACTAAATATATCTATAGGTACCTATGTTACTATAAAACTAAGAATTATAAAAAGATCACCCCGTCCAAAAGATCTGCCTGTGGCAGGATTCCCATGATGCTGGCCGCATTACCCCTTTGGACGTAATTTAAAAATTAAAAAAATCGGTCAAGTTTGAGTCGACGCGCACCCAGAGTTTATACCTACGTAGGTACATCAAAATATATGTTATGAACGCTATATATAAAAATCCATTGTTAGCAGGAACCCTGCATTTAAATAACATCTACCTGCTTAGTGTGCATGGAGTCTTTTTACGTTGGATTCAAATGAACTCCTTACTTTTCTTTCCTTACTTTAAAAAATAATTTAATCAGGCGTTAGGAACCTTGCGTATGTATCAATGAACTACCTAAAAGCAATTAAGTACTTTACTCATGCGCAACCTTATGATAGCTCCGTCTATGGCAATGTGTGTTCATACCGCTCCTGCACCTCCACACTGTAAGAACACACACAAATAACACAAACCTGTCACCACAGGTATTTTCACTATGTGTATTAAAAATAATTCAATGAACTTTGCTCACCTGCGACCTTAACCTTAAACTTTGACCTTAATCTTAACCCTTTCTTTTCTTTTGACCTTTAGGTCGCGGGTGAGTAAAGCAATTGTTTTAGTTCATTTATATGGACCCCTGCAAAATAACGCCTGATTGAACAAACTGTTTAATAATAATAATAATATCACGGGACAATTCACACCAATTGACCTAGCCCCAAAGTAAGCTTAGCAAAGCTTGTGTTATGGGTACTAAGCAACGGATAAACATACTTATATAGATAAATACATACTTTAAATACATATTAAACATCCAAGACCCGAGAACAAACATTCGTATTCATCATACAAATATTTGCCCCGGCCGGGATTCGAACCCGGGACCTCAGGCTTCGTAGTCAGGTTCTCTAACCACTTGGCCATCCGGTCGTCAACAAAAAAAAAAAAGCAATTCTTCTAATTAATGTCGCCCCATAGCAACAGCGCTTCTACAACCAATGACACAGTCGCTTTCAGCTGTAGATACTGTCCAAATACCTACAGCCGGGTCTGAAGGGTTAAAGGCCAGAGAGAAATAACTCTTAATTTGATTAAAATTATTGACACTCTGTGAACACTCACTAATTTGGAGAATTAGGTAACACACACAATGAGATAAAAAGGTCAATTAACTTAGGTAAGTAAAGCTTCATCATTACAAAACTATTACGTGTATACTTCAGCATTTTATAGGGTAGAAATGTTTTAAGCTTTCATGACTCTCACAATGATTAGTTCTCGAATGGAGACCACGGATCGGCAACGAGATGAACAGATGATCTAATTGGGCCAATCAACTTTTTTACCGACACTAATCTGTCCGCGAATTTTTTCAAACAATTGCAGATTTTTGTAAGTAAACATGTTTTTTCTGTAATTTAATAGATGGTGTACATGAATACATAACATCCTACGTAAGTTCAACTTATTAAAACGTGAAATATTTTGTTGGAAGTACGATTTTTTGGTAACGCAGGAGACGCCCAGTGTCGGGAAAATAGTTGATTGGCCCAGTTAAAGCGGGTTCACGGGTGGATGCAAGTCACTTCCAACCGAAGCAACTGGAGTTCTAGGGGGGCCTATGTCCAACTGAACAGTGGACGTCCTATTGGTGATATGATGATATGATCCACACTAAGATAGGTATTTTGAAAGAAAAAAATAAAGTCTGAAGGGCTACTCCGAAACACAACGTTCGAAGTTCGTGTCGTGCGGTCCCTCTCACACTTATACTATTTAATACGAGAGCGAGAGGGATCGCACGACACGAACTTCGAACGTTGTGTTTCGGAGTAGCCCTTCAGCTTGTAACAAGCTCGTTTAATCGTTGCGATAATAACTATAATCTATCGAAAACGGACATGGAGTACATGAAATAAAAATAGCTGCCAATCTAAGGTAAATAGCAATGTCTGGCGCAATAGAATCCCGTTTTTCGTTAACTATTGCATCACATACTGTCAACTTCCTGCACCACCAACGTGCTTTTCTTGACACTTTTAAGGTTTCAAGCTTGGGTTAGCAACAAAACTTATAGTTGTTATCTGAACACGACGACCGGATGGCCAAGTGGTTAGAGAACCTGACTACGATGCTTGGGGTCCCGGTTTCGATTCACGGCCGGGGCAGAATTTTGTATGAATAATACGAATGGGAGACGAGGCTGTCGGTAGGCCTCCAACAAGATGAAGCGACGACTTGTTTAAGATCGCGGGATCGCGGTGGGTGCGGAAAGCACAAGACCGGTCTGAGCGGAGAGCCTTGAGGGTGGCCTATGTCCAGCAGTGGACGTCTCTCGGCTGACATGATGATGATAATGATGATCCGTTGACTAGTTACTTTACTTTAGCTTTAGTACCTTTGCTTAGTTTGGGACTAGGTCAATTGGTGTAATGTCCCATGATATTTATTTATTATTACATTTATACCACTTGGTCGTTTGCCTTCCAGTCGTAAAAAAAAAACAAAAAATACATTCCTGTTCACTGTTCAAAAAACTAAAATAGGTACATTATGACTGTATTGTGTATAATAAAATTCCAAATGAACTACGAAAGTTACTTACCTGATCAATTATTTACGACGAAGTTAAGAGCATTTTATAAATTAAATTCTGGTTTTGTGCCGCGTACTTTGAATATCGAACTTCGTTAAAATAAAGGTACGCGGAACGAAAATAGAATATAATTCATGAAAATACTTAGTAATAACCGCGATACATAGTCTCAAATGTTGTGTAGTTAAGAAAATATTAGCTAATAGAGAAATGTTTTGAAAACTTTTTATATGTACGTACCTACAATGAAGAAAAATTTTATTAAATAACACACAATACAAAATAATTAATAAATGAACTAAATACTACTAACTAACTTAAATAACATTTTTATATAATTAAAAAAGACCGCCTCGAATCGTTCCTGACGCAAAGGTGCCCAACACGCTTGCCGCGTTGCCGCGTTGAACGGCGATAGATAGCCTTTGCATCAAGAACGACTCGGAGCGAGAGTCTAATCCCCGGTCCCGCAGCCGGCGTCCTACCTCTTTGAAAAACAACTTAGCCTCCGAACACCAACAACCGGTCGTCTCCACCGCCAGCGCAACAAATATGTAGTTGGAGAGGGCTGAATATTTCTCGCGCTTCCTAAGGGCCGCTGATTCCGCAGCAGCTCCCGCGGTCCTCGTGGTTCGACCAAGGTGCGAGGCTGCAAATGTGCTGACGCAGGTAGCGTCCCAGAGAAGGCACTTTCCCTTCTGCCATGGCACCAAGGTCAGCCCATCAGGCCTTTTGCCATCTGACCGACTAAGACCTGGTGGCTCCAGCACACACGGGACGTTAGCTGAAACCAGGGCCCTTCTTATTATGTCGTTGAGCGCGTGATGACGCGGAAATCGTCCCACACATCGACAACAACTCAATGCATGGTGACCGTTGCTCTCAACCATAGTGCCGCAGATGCATATATGAGGTTCGCAAACATCACAGCCCAGGCGAAGAGCCACAGCCACCCGCAAGGAGTCGTCATCGAGGAGTGTTCCAACGTGAGGAGAAGGAAGTGCATGTAACCAAGCCCCGGATTCCGGCCTGGATATGGCAACTAGCCTGGCTCTATCCACGCCTGCGGCCCTCTCCAATAGGCAATCGGAAATCCGCTTCACCCCCACCTCGTCCCACGAGCGCTGGAGGTGTACCGTTTCCGGCACTGATGAAATAGGGTTGAGAGAAGACCAAGCTGCTCGTGCATCGGAAGCATAAGGTATAGTAACTGCACCATCGTTTGAGGATAAAATTTGTGTTACGAGGTCGACAACGCCAGCTGACGACGCCAGGAAAGCCGGCAGACACACGTCTCTCACGCGCCTTATGCCTAGCCCCCCGTTCCGAATGGGGAGAGAAGCAAGGTCCTATTGATCCGCATTAAGTGAGACATTCAGCAAACACTCAACCGTCTCTTTCAACACAAAGTCAAACGAATCAATGTGTGTGATGCTAAGCCAAGTAGGAACCGTGCGCAAAAAATAGGTCAGCTTTGGTACAGCAAAGCATACACGCAACAAAAGCAAAGCCACGTGCGCCGGCAGGTTCTTCAGTTTTTCTCTGGCAGTCAGAAAAAGCTGCCTCCTCAACTCAAAGGCATCAGGGATAGCTGTAGGGAAAATAGGAGACCCCAATAGACTGAAATTTTGATTAATGAGTAATTTTTTAGTTAGACTTTAGAGAAGAAATTCCGTTAAAAATTAGCAGCAATTATTTTATTTTATTTATAAAAAAAAAAAAAAAAATTACTCCACCTGTACAATTTTTGCATGCCACTATGGCTAAACATGTCATACTAATCTATATATTCGTGTAATATTGTCACCTGTTTAATGAAGTTAATTAACTATCCGGGTCCATATCGGCTCGCAAGGTACCTAATTATTGAATGTCCGAATGTAATGTTTGTCAGAGTGATCGTTTTATCATACCTCTTTTTTTTTCGGAATCCAATAATATTTTAAAAATTCAGAAAAATTGAAGATTCAGTGGGAAAAAAATTATGACAAAAATTACGGTATGACTAGCGAAGAGTACGCGAACATTGGTTACGTTAGTACTATTATATATTCTGTGCTTTGGTGCTCTAGAACTATATATTTAAAAATTCCGCTTAACATTATGCTTAAATTTTTTGAGTAGGTATTTAATAATTTGCATACCAACTTTGTTTTTCTTCAACATCTGTTCAGCATCCAACTGAAAATTTTGAACTTTTCTCTATACATTTCAAATGAAAATTTCTTATCCTTACGCCAAGGTAGTGAGAGAGACCTGTCATGTACTCACTTACTGTTTACGTTTAAATGATAAAAATACTTAACAAAACAATTTGGTTCGCTGTAAAAAAAAACATTTTATTTTAATTTTGGAATTTCAATGTTTATCTACTTATATAGTACCTAATAATTGTTAATAACTAGCTTATGCCCGCGACTTCGTCTGCGCGGACCTAGGTTATCGCGCGGTGGCGCCCTCTATCGGAATAAAAAGTATCCTATGTTGATCCTTGGGGTTCAAACTACCTATATACCAAATTTAATCAAAATCGGTTCAGCGGTTTCGACGTGAAAGCGTAACAGACAGACAGACAGACAGACAGACAGAGACAGACAAAGTTACTTTCGCACTTATAATATTAGTAGGGATTAGTGATCCCTTTTTTAACGCCATGTAACTATGTGAATCTCACAAAATCCCGACGGCGTGACAAGCAAACACCATTCGCAATGACGCAACAATTCAGGAATTAACGTTATCGTTCTCCCAGAATTTTCAATGACTGTCAAAATCAGTTTCATCAGAAAGCACGTGGACGGCACGCGATCGCCTGTTAATTAATAATTGTTTGATAACTATAGATAATTATGCGATCATTCTTCTCGCTAAACCTTGTGCAAACAAATGGGTCTGTCACGCGTCTGGGTTCGCTCACGCTCCGCGAATAAATTCGATGTTGCTTGTTAGCACATAGCTAATAGCTAAGAGATATACGAGGTGGTAATTAAGTAACAAAAACCGGCTAAGAGCGTGTCGGACACGCCCGAAATTAGGGTTCCGTAGCCATTATGAAAAAATTAAGTACTTACTTAAGATTTTCCTAAGGATTTCGTATTTTGTACCTAGGTACCTAGGGAATATTCCAAGTTTAGGTATATTTCATACCTTAGGCTGCTATTTACTCTTAAACTACTAGAATTCTCAAGAAAACTTAACCATTATAGTTATCCTTGTGAGTTTGATATACTTTTACTTAGAACCATCCAGATTTTTTTTTTAATTTTTCCACCCACCGGTTTAGATTTTAGAGGGAGGGGTGGGGATGCTCGATTTTAATGAAAATTTGCACTTTAAAGTTCAATATTTTGCAAACAGATCACTGAATCGAAAAATCGTTTTAGCAGACCTATCCAACGATACCCCACACTAGGAACAAGGACGGACGAGAAAAAAAATCACTCTCCCTTTACGTCTGTGGGAGGTATTCTAAAAAAATATATTTATTTTATTGTACCATTTTTTAGGCATAATTTACATACGTGTATATCATCATCTCAGCCTATATACGTCCCACTGCTGAGCACAGGCCTCCTCTCGGAATGAGAGGGCTTGGGCCATAGTTCCCACGCGGGCCCAGTGCGGATTGGGAACTTCACACGCACCATTGAATTGCTTCGCAGGTTTGTGCAGGTTTCCTCACGATGTTTTCCTTCAACGCAAAGCTCGTGGTAAATTGCCTCTGCCTCTGCCTCTGAGTTTTTCGAAATTCATGTACGTGTATATATTCGTGCAAAATTACAGATTAGCATTGATAGTCCGGGCGTGGGGCGGACAATCTTTCCGAGCCAATTAAAGATCGTAGGTACTCTAACCATTCACCATACCATAAATAAAAGGGTGTCGGTTTGGTACACGGGCATCACACGGTGCAAAATTCCCCAAACGTATTGGTTCGTACAACTCACTATTGTTTTATTAATTCGTCATCCAATTTGGATCCTTCTCAAATACTTCGACGCAATACTGTGCAGATCTTGCTACAGGTCATCTGATTTCTCAAAATTAATTACGTAATTATTAATTTATAATTAAGATCGATTTTGTTTCATTAATAAAACTCAATTAAAATCCATCTTTTTTTAAAGTCCCAAAGTCCCAATTACATTAATTTAAACGTGATAAAGATGCTCTTTTAACCTAAGGTTTTTGTATTAAAATATCTTGTTAGTCATATGATCGAAATGATTGCCTGTGTAACAGGATATAATATTATGTTTAATTATTTACATAAGTCTTTTCTGAGCAACCACATTGATACAGTTCATTAGAGGAATCTGTTTTGGCTTTTGTGTTATCCAAATTTTAATTAATGTGTTTGTAGTGTTTGTACCTATTTTTTTGCTGTTTCTTTCCCTTTATCTTCTTCTTCTTCTCAGCCTCCTTCTATCCAATTTATGGTGTACTCGTAGGCCTTCTTCAATCTCTTCCACTCCGATCTATTTTGGGAAGTTAGTCCAGTTGCTGGCATTTTTTTCATATCATCTTTCCATCTCATTTGCGGTCTGCCCACTGGTCTTTTTTGTTCCCATGGTCTCCAATTCAGAACAGCTCTACACCACGAATCGGTTTTTCGGGCAATGTCCCGCCCATTGCCATTTGAGCTTCGCTATCCTTCTACCAATGTCGGCGACTTTACTTTGCTTTCTGATATTATTATTTTGAGTTTAAGACACTCGTAATATAAAACTAATAATAACAATTTAATGAGCTTTCTAAAAAAGTTTGTACATAATGATTTGCGACTCCGATTTGGGTAAAAATTTGCAGATAGATAGAGTGAACGATACTGAGTTGAAATAACATAGTCTCCCGAAATGTCCCAATTAATTTGTATGGAAAGTTCCTTTTTTGCTACCGCAAATCCATAGACTAGAGTTTTGGTAACAAAAAAGGAAATTTCCATACAAACCAATTGGGACATTTTGAGAGACTATGTTTTTGCGACTCAGTATCGTTCGATCTCTTACCTGCAAATTTTTATCCAAATCGTAGTCACAAATCAAATGTACAAACTTTTTTAGAAATGCTCTAATAAATCGTCCTCGTACAATACCCACAGTAAAAATACTTTGTTACGATTATATACTGAAAAAAATACTAAACATTACGAAGACATTACGCCATAAATGCTTGGTAATAAAATACCAAAATAAAATAATAACAAACAAGGTTAAGCCATCTAAAATTAGACGAAATTCCGAACCGGTTGAGTTTACCATGACCCATATCGTTTAAACCATTGTTAAGTGAACCATGGTATGATCGCGTGAACAATGCAAAAAATGTGTAGGTACAGAATACAAGTGAACCCGTAAATGGTTGACCCCATGTGATAAGATATTTTAAATAATTCGAGACCGGCACTCGCGGTAGACGTGACTATGTTGATATGGTGTTAGATTTGAAAACAGGTATTTTCTAGAACAAACTAATTTTCTTCATCATCCCAGGGGGGCTACAACGAAATTCGAAGTTCGTATCGTACTGTCCCTTTCACTCTTGTATTAAATAATGAGAGGGATGGCAAGATCGAAGTTCGAATTTTTCACTTCGTAGTATTACAGCCTATATAAATACGAGTCACTGCTGTAGGTACGCAGGCATTGAATGAGTTATGGGCTAGTACTCATGCGGGCTCTTTGCGGTTTGGGAACGTCGTCTCTCTCTTCACTCTTCATAGTCAAAGTCAAAGTCAAAATATCTTTATTCAATTTAGGCTATAACATGCACTTATGAATGTCAGAAAAAATCTACCACCGGTTCGAAAAAACCTCTGTTGAGAAGAATCCGGCAAGAAACTCAACGAGGTAGGTATATATATTTTTAAACAAATTTACAATAATTATTAAATGATATCTATACTGCACAAGTATTTAACACTACTTTATTTTTAACGCAGTAAGTTCGCTATTTGAAGGGATCGCTAATGCGGATCGGAATTATTTCCAAATATCCCATTTCTTAAACGAATTTCCATCAACATCTATGCTGTAAGATAATTACATAGGTAGATGTCAATGTGAATTTCACAGATGTCGGGTTTTGAACACACGATTCTCTGGTTGACAGGCCATAGTTTGAATCACTAGGGAACCACGTATTTTTAATCCGTTTAATTATTTTTATTTAGGATTAAATAAGTAGGCGCCTATATTCAGCAGTGGACGTCCTAATAGCTGATATGATAATGATGATGATGAAGTAGGCGCTGGTTACGATTGGTAAAACAAAAGTAGGCATATTCAAAAATTCTTCAAAACTCACACATCAGAAAACCACAGACAATAAAAAATTATATTAAAAACTATAGGTAGAGTCATTCACAATGACGCGTGCCTTGGTTCTTATTACAATGTCGTTAATGTCTAATTTTGACAAAATCACGTGTCTTTGTGGATGGCACTAGGTATAAAAGGCTTTAAAAAAGTTGCAAAAAAGATGCAATAGTGCACAATTTTTTTAATATTGTATTTTGAAATTATTACGGATTCTATCGCGCAGAGAAATTCCGGGCAAGCTCTCTCCATAGCTTGTTGCGTGACTGAGAAAATCTCCAAGAACCAGCGCGACTGAGAAAATCTCCAAGAAGCGCTGTCTCAGAACCACGTAAAATCAAAACAATATTAATTCTAAAACAAAACTTAATTAAATTAAATTTATGGAAGTTCTGAATTTAAACGGTGCGTTGTATTTGTGTGTTAGTTGGAGTTAAGCAAAGGTAAGTATGCGAATGTATTTTCTAGGCTGTCTACGAGTATTATTAACAAATCGTAGGTAACTCAAATTGGTTGTTAAAAAAAATGGGTTAAATATTGCAGCAATTGTTTAGGTAAAGATTAATTTAATTTCGGTTGCGTATCTTTAAACAATTGTTGAAATATTTAACCTATTTTTTTGCGCAACCAATTCGGGGTCAAAATTCAGAATTGTTTTAAATCTTAACCTAATTTACAATTTTCCATTAAAGATTTCAGAAAAAAAATCTGACAAACACTACAATATTATGACTTGCGACATGTAAGACACCATAAGTCTTGTACTAATAAGTTTTTTATAATAAAAATCACTGCATTTTATCAATTGATGCAGCTTAGTCATTTCAAGCTTTACCCAAAAACTACTACCGGCCCGGCCTACGTTTCATGTCGTCACAAGACTATAAAAAAGTATCTTAATGTGTTTGAGTTTCAGTTTAATCGAAATGCAGGTCGTTTTGCACATAAAACATTATCGGGGGTTAATGAACCCCAATACCGAGGCAACAGCCACTATTTGGGTCAATTGTCAAAACGTACGTTTTTTTTAATTTTAATCTTTGTTACCACAGCATTGTTTTGTTTAAGAAAGTTTGTTTCAGTTTATAGGTCTGATGTCACCGAAGTTGAAGTCACACACACATGAACAATCGTTTAATGACAGCAGGATTTGTAAATTTTCAAATACTTATTAAACGACATAATGTAATAATAATGTAGCAAATTTATAATTAAATGTCCTACGAATTAATAAAATGTAGATACATAAAATAATAGTATTGACGAAAATTACACCCTAGATTTTTAGTGACCTAGAACTGAATATTTGTACGCTTGCTTGCATGCTGAATACATGTGCTAAAGTTATTTTAAGATCATTTTACTGTATTCTTACAAATAAATGTTTTTGAATTTGAATTTGATTTTGACATTCACTCATTCATTTCATAAAAATACAAAATAAAAATTGTTTATTGAAAAAGTATCGCACTACAAATTGCATTGCCGTTTGGTCCCACACTAGGGAAAGCCTGTCACGTGGCAACCGGGATTCGGGTACAAAACATAAATTAAACAAACTTAAGTAATTAAAAAAAATGCCAAAAACGAAAAAAGAGAAAAGAACTTAGTAGTACCACGTCTTAGGGTAGCGACGAAGACGATTTAAAAATCCCTGGGTAGTTGTTTTTGTACGTATAGGTATTTGTGTTTTTATGTCGAATTGCGTATAATTTGAATTTTATAGCGCATTTTTTTTAAATGTAATGCTGCATTTTTATTGACACATAAATAAATAAATGATTAAGTATTTTCCTTTTAACAAAGTTTACTTATTTGCTAAAAAATATTGTACATATTTTTTATTATGGATTGCAACATGTTATCACTCAGACTAAATTAGCTCGAGCAAAGCTCGATCGTCCAGGTAGGTACTAACACTAATTTGTAAGTACACACATGTAAGTTTACGGCGAATTGTAATACCGAGCAAAGGCATCTAAAATACAGCCAGGGCCTACTCCGAAATTCGAAAATCGAAGTTCGTGTCGTGCGGTTCCTCTTACTCTCATATTAAATAGTATAAGTGTCAGAGGGACGTAACGACACGAACTTTGATTTTCGAATTTCGGAGTAGCCCCGCAGGAAGGAAGCTATCACCCATTCACTGTTTCGCTGAAGCCCTTGACAATTGATAGCCCGTGATTCCCGTGAATGGCTCGCGGATATTTTTACGACAGACGGCTTGCAATAGGGTTGCCTTAATTTAAGACTTGTTGCCCGCGACTTTGTATGCGGAGAACTCATATGGAATAGACTAGAATAAAAATCATTTATTTCGGAAAGCGGATTAAAATAGAATCCGGAATAAGAACAGGTATAGATTACATTAGATAACGAAAACACCTCAAGCTGTATGAAAACCAACCGTGTCACTTTTTTATATCATTATATAATAATTTTTTTTTTTTTTTAATTTTGACGGTGGAAGCATTCTACACTTCCACTGAACGTATACCTAGTTAGTGTTTAGTTTTGTTACTAAGGGACCCCATACATCCCTGTATTTTTATTGTACTTAATTTTTTCTGTAATTGTATACATACTGTACTTTTTAAGTATTTTATTTGTAATTATTTTATTTTGAAAAATGGCTTTCTGCCAAGTTTCTTGCGGCGCATTCTTCTTGGCAATGGTCTTTCCGAAAGCGCTGGTAGTTTAAAAAATGACGTGTAAAGTGCCCATTGCGGCCATTTATTGAATAAATGATTTTGATTTTGACGACCGGATGGCCAAGTGGTTAGAGAACCTGACTACGAAGCCTGAGGTCCCGGGTTCGAATCCCGGCCGGGGCAAATATTTGTATGATGAATACGAATGTTTGTTCTCGGGTCTTGGATGTTTAATATGTATTTAAGTATGTATTTATCTATATAAGTATGTTTATCTGTTGCTTAGTACCCATAACACAAGCTTTGCTAAGCTTACTTTGGGGCTAGGTCAATTGGTGTGAATTGTCCCGTGATATTTGTTTATTTATTTATTATTTATTTTTAACTTTAAAAATGAGCAGGCAGCCCTGCTGACTGGTGCTATGCACTGGGCGATAGAAGACAGACTTTGTCCCGGATCCCTTGTCCTATCACCCATTGTCTGGCGCGATAGCGACATAGCCGATGATTATACCCGTCGCTAGCTGGGTGCATCAACATGGACTTATATCAACGGTAAAAGGCACGCCATGGACTCATGGGAGGAAGTATCCACCGATCAGCGGTATAGCGTTGGACAGGGTATCTGAATATCGAATGTTAAAATACCGAATGTATTAAAATATCGAATGGGTCATAATGTCGGTGAAATTACTGGCACTTGAGGTATTCCATCTCAGGCCTCTAGGTTGGCAACGCATCTGCAATGGGGTATTGCAGATATTTATGGGCGGTGGTGATGTCTCACCACCAGGAGACCCACTTGCTCGTTTGCCTTCCAGTGGAATAAAAAAAAAAGGTATTTTTCTTAAGACTTTTTTAAGATTGTTATAAATCTAACCTGGGTTCTATATGATGCCGTTCTAATGAATCCTGAGAAGTTTATGGTTTCAGAAAATAAACCTTTCGATATTATGACCTATTCGATAGTTTTAACGTTCGATATTCAGATGCGTTCCCATTGGACATGAAAGTTGGAGGTTTAGAATTCAAATCTAAAGCAGTGTTTCTACCAATAAAGTGCGAGGATGTGTTGCGAAGGATGTGTAGGAACCAATAGAAACGCTTCATTTTACACATCTTCGCAAATCACAGCTCTGATGGAAACAGCTGAGCGTGCCGAGGCGAGGTAAATGAAGCGTTTCTATTGGTTAAAGAAAAACGTTACTCGCAACACATCCTCGCACATCTCTGGTGGAAACGCTGTTTTAATCGAATGTTATTAGGTTTTTTATGGTTCCAACGGAAGACCAGCGTCGGCCGCAAGGTTGACATCATGCTGAGTTGGGACCATTTCGTGACAAAATTTGTATTGTATTGTATTGTAACTCTTTATTGTTATAATGATTTCCTTTTTCTTGTCTTCCTCTTTAATTTGTAGACTGTCACGAATAAATGTTTTTCTTTCTTTCTTTCTTTCTTTCTTTCTTTCTTTCTTTTATTAATTAATAGCCTTAATTATATTATTATTTACTTATTCGATTCATAAAAGGATATCTACAGCACTAATCACGCCTAAAATTAGAGTGAATATTAAAGATGAAGTGGATTCACGACGCAGCGTATCTTTTAATTTAAACCTTCGAGCAAGCTTCGGTTTTTTTGACCCTGGGTCAAAATTGCGAGCCCTCCAATCTATTCAAAATGTTGCGAAATCGTCAAATGCTAACCGCCATGTTTGTCCGGACATGTTCCATACAACACTAGGTTTCTGTGGACATTATGCAAATATTGCACCATTAGTAACCAGTATCTTATCGATAATCTTGTATTTTGGCTGAGTAATATTTCGAACCTTTGCTCTTTGCATTTGATAAGCTTTGAATAAAACAACCGATTTTACTATGACAACTTTCTTGTCTGTGGTAGTAGCAACAGAAGGGCTACTCCGAAACACGAAATTCGAAGTTCGTATCGTACCATCCCTCTCACTCTCGTATTAAATAACATAAGCGTAGGCGGGACAGTACGATACGAACTTCGATGTTCGAATTTCGTGGTAGCCTTACAGTAACGTAATGTCCATTACGGTATCAAATATATACCCTCTTGCAAAAGAAACGGCCTCCTATGGTTTTTCAGATTTTTAGGCATTGAAGCTTAGAAAGTAAACTTTCATGCATATAAAATAAAAAAAAATCATAGGTAGCCGTTTCTTTTGCAAGGGTGTTTATGTAGTACTGTAATAAGTCTCAAATTTGGAATGGCTGTCAAAATCAAACTGGTCTCTATTCTGGTTTCCATAGATACGACATTTTCGCGATACAAAATGTTACTTTGGTACGTTTTTAAACATAAATCGCACGACTACTTTGTTCTCGAGTGACATAAGAATAAGGACTAAATTGATTTGTCCATGTCTTAAAAAACATTCGTGATTAGAGATTTATCTTGCCGTCATTGCTGTTGGAATTTTGTTTGTTGTTTTTTTGCTGTGTTGTTGTTTAAAGTTTATAAAGAATATTTTCTTTATCTGTTTTAAATTGTTTACCTTATTAGTTTAACACCTATGGATATAATGTTACTAGTTGAATAAGTCAGTAATGCAATGCGGGTAATTATTTTCATCGAGTTTCTGAACCCATCTTAGAGTTCTTATAATTTATAATATATGTGTAGATAAACCTATACATATATTATAAATTATAAGAGGTACCTTTGTGTTGTTTATTTGTACCTAATAATATTGTTGTCTTGTGTTGTGAATAAATGTATTTTCTTTCTTTCTTTCTTTTCTTTAATGTATGCAACTATACTTAATTAGGCCTTAAAACACTCAAAAAACTAGCTTTTATTAAGCGACAAAATGAATAACTAATAATAATTTGAAGTTAAAACTATCCTAATAATGAACTTTTTATCATATTTTATTATTAAGTTTTCGGACACAAAGGATACATTCAAAAATTACAATTTAGACAGTTACATCAAATAGTAATCTAACAAAATTGTCACAGGTTTTGAGTAATAAAATATCAAACGGGTATAAAAGTAACATAGGTAGGTACATAGGTACATGCGGAAAAAAAGGCTACGACTCGGGACAAAAAGAAATATTTCCAACATAATAATATTGCTATTTGTTGGTATACGACATTATCAACACTTTCATTAAATTTCAAATTCGTAGGTAAATTTCATTTATTTATAAAATTACATTTGTACCTTAACAGTTAAAACTAAACCGGCACAGACTTACCTATAAACTTACAATAACTTGAGTTAAGATAATATCTAAGTGAGTTACGCTATAGAGCTCTCACGCATATGTTTTTCCGAATCTTGCATCACTCGGTCATCAGGAATTTATAGGAAGTCAAAAAGCACAGAATTTTGTAAAACAAGACATCACTTTACTTAGTGGCTTCTCATATACCTATTTGTTTGTTTTCCATCAACGAGCTTTAGGGGCTGTTTCACCGTCCATTGATTAGTGTTAACTGACGGTTAAATGTCTTTATTTGTTTTGTTTGAATAGACGGAGACGGCATCACTTTTAACCGTCAGTTAACACTAATCAATGGATGGTGAAACAGCCCCTTAATCGACAATACCCCTCTCGAGGGTTAGTCAACATTTTTGAATAAAATCGATACTTAAAGCTGATGACACTAACCTACAACTAAAAAACTTACATAAAATAAAAAAAGAACCTAAAACTAAAACAAATCGCCTAAAGAGTACCCCTTAGGCAAGGTCCCGAAGATGCTGGCAGTTATTTTTAGGATAATTTTTATTGCACATGTAACTCTTATAATAAATAATTAGTTTTAAGTATCGATTGATTAATAGAGCCCTTGGATGATGAAGAAATTTCTTGGTAGAATAAACATACCACCAAGTAAGATATGAGGGCACTTTATTTCTAAGAAAAGTGTGATTAATCAGAACTTCATCATCATCATCATCAGCCGGAAGACGTCCACTGCTAGACAAAGGCCTCCCCCTTAGAACGCCATAATGAACGACAACTCGCCACTTGCATCCACCGGTTTCCCGCAACTCTCACGATATCGTCAGTCCACCTGGTGGGAGGCCTGCCAACGCTTCGTCTTCCGGTTCGTGGTCGCCACTCGAGAACTTTTCTCCCCCAACGGTTATCTGTTCTTCGAGCGATGTGGCCCGCCCATTGCCACTTCAATCTGCATATTTTTCCAGCTATGTCAGTGACTTTAGTTCTTCGACGAATTTCCGTATCAGAACTTACGTTCCTGAGATCCTGGACCATAGTATCTTCTGCTTCTCCGTCGTGTTTGTGTATGTATCGCGGGTACATTGTCCAGCAGCGTGCTATCGCTGACCTGCGCCTGCGCACGACACCGCGCACCGGCCGACTGGCCGCGTGTCACTCACCAATCGGAAAACCCGCTGTCTAGAAATGAGGTAAATAAATAAAAAATACTCCGAGAAAAATCTGTTAGGTCAATAGTGGTTATAGCCGACAGCAGTTGTTTTTTTACCCGACTGCGAAGAAGGAGGGTTATGTGTTTGCCTCGTACTCAACGGCTGAACCGATTTTGATAAATGCTACGTCATTGGATTCGTCTTGATGACGCGAGTGACACTGGGTACATGAAATTCTTGGAAAAACAAAATGGAGGATTTTTGGCGCCAAATTGTGAGTTTTTAAAAAATGTTTTTTATTACAAAAATATGGTGCTGTCCATTGGAGGACAATTTTGGCAGTGTCTAGTAGGTTTTGCCGTTGTACGGTAAAAAAAATCTAGAAAAAGAAAACAAAAAAAAAAACTGATAGTAGTTATAGAACTTAATTACGAAGCTTGAAGTCCCGGGTTGGATATCCGGTCGAGGCTGACATTATTATGAAAAAAGATAATTAAAAAAGAAATTTTACTCGAAATAGTTTGGATTAAAAAAAATCGATTGAAATGTAAAAACGAAAAAAAGGCTAGTAAGTAGTCTAAGAAATCTACATTAGTTATTCCCTCGTGCGAAACTGATAGGTAAGTAAGTATGTACAATAGCTATATATAAACGCCTGTGTTTTATTTACAGCAGAAACTCAAGGAAAGTAGTGGTTTTTTAGATCGAGCACAGAGAGTTAAGTGAGATTATGATTAGGTCAACTGGACGCTGTTATGCAAAATAGCGCGGTAACCTGATTAATTCTAGAATACAATGTCAACCCTTAGAAAATATTTTTGACAGTTGACATTGTATTGTAAAATGACAGTGGGTTGATTCAGTATTGCAAAACAGCGTCCACTGAGAGTCCCGGTAATATGTAATATTCAGCGCACGGTCTAAACCACTACTGCTAACGATTTGACATTTAGGCAAGTAATTTAATAATATAATAATTTATTTATTCACTCAAACTTGATCCAAAATTTTGTTAATATTTTCCTTAAGACTATATATGTTAATAATTATAGCTAGCCAGTGAAAGGGTATTTTTAATTAAGTGTTGCATAATGGAGCACTCATTTCTTACAGCTAATGTCTTCAGGAGACTGTTTGGGTATTGGACACTCTAAAGGGTCACAGAGTTATTGAGGGAAGAACAAATGGGATTTACATTTTAGTTTTAAGACAACTCTATCTTCGTATTTATAATTATTAGAATTAATATTTGGAATAAATATAGGTAGTACTAGCTAAAAAGTATTTTTAATGGTTCTCACAATTCCCGCGGGATGAAAAACAAAGAGCTCTAAATAAAAATGGTTGAATGTATAGAAACTTTTAAATAAGATTTGTATAGATATTGCAGCTCTACAATTTCACATAATGGTTCCAAATATCATCAAAATCATATTATGTATAGGTAGAGTCATTCACGACGACTCGTATCGTGGTTCTTATTACATGTCATTATAATGGCTAATTTTGACAAAATCACGCGTCTTTGTGGATGGCACTAGGTATACCTCATTGAGTTTCTTGTCGGATTCTTCTCGACAGAGGTTTTTCCGATTAGATTTTTTTTAAATGACGTGCTTTTTATAGCCTAAATTGAATAAAGATATTTTGACTTTGACTTTGAATAGGTACAAATCAAATACCGGAACTATGCAAGCGCACCTATTTAGCTATTTCTGTTTTTGTCGTGTTTGTAATTGTTAAAGCAACGTATGTATAAAAAGGTTTGAAAAAGTTTAAAAATTGTACACCAGTGCGAAACCGGGGCGGGGAGCTAGTATAAGTCATATTTACAGTTTGAACACTGACTACTGTGTTAACTCCAGACTAACGAAATCCTGTCAAAGTTTGCAACACTATCAATATTTAATTTAAACCCGATGACGTAAGTTTTCTTCAAATTTCATAATGCCGAATTTCGCTGTAACTTTTCTAAATTAAAATTAAAGAAACGGAGAGAAAAAAAACATTAAATGAGGTACATTTTTATTTATAATTTATTAACAAATTTGTTTTTTTTTAATATTCTTTTTACGAAGTTTAATACAATTTTCGTCTAATTTTAGCCATGTATGTATAAGCTATTAATTCACCCAATGTTTAACTTAAAAATTTTCTAAACAGCCACCAGGACACCCGTGGGTACGAGGCAGCCCCCTCATGGTCCTCACACCCTCGCCTTGAACCCCTGCACCCTATATAGGCGCGCACGCATCAGCGGCGCACACTCGCGCGCCTCCTGCCGCGCCGCTCGCGTCTCAGTGTCACCAAAATGTATCCGCGAGTGCTTGTGTTCTTTATTCTAGTCAGTGCAATGAACTTGGAGGTTTTCGGTTTCTGCGCGAACTGTGCGAGTGATGTCTCCGGACTCACGGACGTCCGGCTGGAGTTTGTCAAACGGCAGATACTGAAGAAGTTGAGGCTCAGCAAGAAGCCGGCGGTGGCTGTGCCGGTCAACAGCTTGCCCATGCCAGTAGCGCAGGGTCAAACCTTGAGCCAGGGGACGGACAAACCACCGGAATTCGACGATTACTACGGACGGACGGAACAGAAGATTATTTTTCCAGTTGAAGGTATTTTTTTTTAATAATTAAGTGTTTGTTAAGCAACATTTTTCCTTCTTTATGCCACTTTTTTAATAGTAATAAATTCAGGCTCCATGGCCCATATAATAAATACTTTACATTACAGACTAACATACATGTTATAATTAAAAGAAAATTAGATAGTATTTAATGCATACGTATTTAACTCGTTAATTGTTGTTGTTACATTTCAAATAAATAAAAACAAACTGTAATATGTTAAGGACACTTTAATGGATGGTTTTTCGTTTTATATTTTGCAAAAATTAAATTAACTAAAGATAAAGAGCGATTGATTTTCTTAGGTTGAGGTTGAGGCTGACTTATTTATTTAAAAGATTACATGTAATGCACTCTGGGATGTAAAAAATATAAATAAGTAATCCGATACTTGAGTTTATCTTATAAAAATAAAAGTTTCGGTGTGTGTCACCATCTTAGATTTAGCAAGTCAGTCTGGTTTAGATAACGAAGATTAAGGTCCTTATAAATTTACATCATACCTAATAAAGTTGGTTTATTCCCACGTCTGAATATTGAAAAAATAAAACTGCCACAAATAATGCCATTTTACGTAATTTGCGAGGGCTAAAATTAACGTACATTAACTTTAAATTATCATAGCTTCAAATTAAACTAACTTTATAGAAACTTTTTTTTACTATTTAGGGCAATAAAATAAATGTTCAAACCCGTGTCAGGAACAGCACACAGCACAATAATATTGACACTATTTATTCCTGAGTTAGCAGTTAACTCCCAAGTCTGATATATTTTAGTTTACTGCAGTCCAGGAAGGCCTGGCCTTACTTTACTTCAAGCACAGAAATATATAATAGTACCAGCTTTTGCCCGCGGCTCCGCCCGCGTGGTATTCGGTTATCGCGCGCTGTTCCCTCAGGAACTGTGCATTATCCGGGATAAAAAGTAGCCTATGTCACTCTCGGGCCCTACTATCACTAAACTATCTTTATGCCAAAAATCACGTCGATCCGTCGCTCCGTTACGGCGTGAAAAACGGACAAACACACAAACATACAAACACACTTTCACATTTATAATATTAGTATGGATTCTTCAAGCGCGCTTTATTTAGTTTTTCATTCTTCTCTTCTTAGTCGGTACACTCTTACCGGAGTGGTCGTGATCATCATTGTGAATCACGATGGTCTGATCTTTGGTAATACGGCGCGGCGGCGCCATTCGTCGCGGACCGCCGCTTTCCGGGTACGTTCACAGACCAAGCACGTTGCGGGCTTGATCTGGTCCGTCCATCTCATTGGTGATCTACCACGTGGCCTTCAACTTTTATGGCCCTGGCGGCTTTATGGTGACTACGAGATGCTCTATGGAGTCATCATCACGATGAAATACATGGGCGAAGAAGGTCAAAATGTGACTCCAGTGTGGTTGATAGGCACTTTCTGATGCCGAGTTCTTTTAATATGGAATCATCCTTCTCACTCCAATTGATATGCCACGTCCCTTTAATAAGGTAAAAAGAGAGTTCAACACATTTTTTTTGATTAAAACAAATTAATATCACGGGACAATTCACACCAATTGCCCTAGTCCTATGGTAAGCAAAGCTTGTGATATAGGTAGTAGGTACTAAACAACGGATAAAATTATTATTATCAAATTGCTATCTCATCACCTGGTCCAAAAACTGTACAACAAATATATCTGACAAATAAATAGAAAGCAGATTAGACGCGGATACACATTTATAAATCCGACTGTATACTTGATAATGATAAGACTTCAGGAAGCTGATAATGTCATATGACAAAGAGACATTGAAATTACAGTGCACCTTTATTGTGAAATAGGTCTTGGTGCGGTCAAGGACTTTTATTCATAAGCCACCATGGAACCTTTTCAAAGGAAAAGTCATTTAGAGGTGAGACGTATTTAATGGAATAGGTTTTTGGGATAGGTTTTGGCTTGGGCGCGTGAGTACGCGTTCCCGCCCGCGATTTTTTAGCGTACGAGTATTTAGGAGTATGGCGGCTGAAAACGTTCCGCCAACTAGAAAGCAAGCATTTTATGCACTTTTTAATTGAAAAATTTATAAAAAATGCTGACAGTCCTAAGCCTTGTATAAACTATAAAGTATGAAGGGAAGCTTTTAGTAAGGCCTTTTGGAACTGACATGTTCATTATCTTTTGATCAAAGTTCCATATTAAATTAAGAATAAAAAAATATTCGTGAGCCACCATGGAAACCCTTTCAAAGGAAATGTCATTATGATTTTCCTTGTTAATTAATGCGATGTCACTATGACGTTTACTGTGAAATAGTTCCATGGCGGATCGTGAATTAAAGTTCTTGACCTTAGAGCGTAGTAAAGCGTCGTTACTAAGATTTAACCCAAAGCTGCTGAAATTAAGACTTGTGGTAAATTACTGTGACCTAAACATTCTCATTTAACAGTAACTTTCAGGATTTTTTTATACTTTAGTTTGCGGTATATTACTAAAACATAGACGTTTATTCTATCAGTACTTATACTCCAATTCAATAGAATCTGACAATCCTGTAGACACTTCCAGCCTACTAATATGAACACCGGGCTGCCTAAGGCTTTGTGATGTGACTATTATTCTTTTTTGATTCCTTTTAGATGATAATTGCAACAAAAGGGGCATATATAATCAAGCGTGCCCACGTTAGGGTGTGTTAAATGTGTAGAAAATTATCAGATTCAATTGAATTGTACTTTAGACCGCAAAGGGTTTTTACTACCACCGCTTTCGGATAGTGACCATCATTACCAAAAAGAATGCGCCGCAAGAAACTTGGCAGAAACACATGTTTTCAAAACAAAATAAATCATTATAATTATCTTAACTATGACAGGTAGCATAACAATTAATTAATGTTCAAAGTTTACATACTGCGTTAATGGCGACAGTACATACGATTATATCGTGAATAAAAAAAAACATCACAAAAACATTTTTTTTAATTAAGTGCATTCTAAGCATTTACCTGAGCATTCATTGTTGAAACATTCCAAACTATTTTTATTTATACTTTACTAGTTGTTGCCTGCGACTCCGTCCGCGTAGTATCGCTAGCCCGCGGGAACTATGAAATTTTCCGGGATAAAAACTATCCTATGTCCCTTCCTGGGACTCAAAATATCTATATACTGAATTTCATCTAAATCGGTTCAGCGGTTTAGACGTGATTGAGTAACAAGCATCCAAACATCTTCACAAACTTTCACATTTATAATATTAGTAGGATTATAGATACTTTTGACACTCCAGGACACCTCTCTTAATGTTTTTTTTTTATTCGACTGGAAAGCAGACGAGCAAGTGGTTCTCCTGGTGGTAAGAGATCACCACCGCCCATAAACATCTGCAACACCAGGGGTATTGCAGATGCGTTGCCAACCTAGGGGCCTAAGTTGGAATACCTCAAGTGCCAGTAATTTCACCGGCTGTCTTACTCTCCAAGCCGAAACACAACAGTGCAAGCACTGCATCAATCAATCATCATCAATATTTTTATTCGTTTTGATTAAATTTAACTAAAAAAACTCGACTTGTATTTAAAATTCATTATAAGTAGATTTTTGTCACTTGAGAATAAACTTCTCTTACCAAAATGCGTCCAAAAATCGGTCTCCGTGTAAGAGAAAAAAGAAAGAAAAAAAGAAGAAGAAGAAGAGTGAAAGAATTAATTTTCGGGCTATCCTAAATGAAAAATTAGTGACTAATCCTGCCATGACTCCAAAACAATAAAACTAATACTGTTGTAATCTTTATTTACAAAATCTCTATAAAAGTGTATTTATTTCGAATTCGTCACAAAATTAAATATTTGCAAGTTCATGCGTCAATCTAGATTTACTAGAATCTTGTTAAAACACAATTTTGATTTATCTCAGAGTGGTAAAATGGTTATCTCTATTTACCCACGTGCGTAAAGCGTGATGACTAATGTTGCTCTCTAGGAACAGCGGTCATCGTAATCGCGTACCTGTTCACTAATTGAAGACATTTTGCATGTTTATCTGTCTCTCTGTCTAATCATTTATAATTAACCACGAAGCTTGTTGTCAAATATAGATATCTCTTATTTACATGTTTAATTATTTATGAGACTTTAAGGTAATCTTGCACTTGTAGCCTTTTATGGCCACTTGCAGGAAACACATAATTCTCGAGTTAGCGTTAAGCTTAGTTTAGTAGTGTTAAAATGTATAGAACTGCAAGCTTAAGCCAGGTTTAACAACTAAATCTAGATTTATTTTTACCTGCAAGTGGGTTTTAGTGTTTGGGTTTTTGTTGGGTTAAAGAGTCGTATTTACTCAGATTCTAGCCTAAAACTCAACTTATTTAATACGAATATGTCCTGGCACGCCTAAAGGTTAAATTTAGTACACAAAATATGTGTAGAAACTCCAATTAGTAGGTATTCAGTAATAAAGTAGCGCAAGCGAAAGTTTCTTTTAAAATTGAAATAAGTATTTGGCGATATTTTTTACCGTTTTTTAAACCTAAAAAAATTTGAGCCATTTCTATTTCTACTCAGAATCACGAGCATTATTGATTTAAGCAATAAAAAAAAAGTGTCCCACTTTTTATTGTCAGTTTTGTGACGCAGTTAACGATATATGTTGTATGGACCGTCACAAAACTGACTAATAAATTTTGTATGGAAATTAAGGATAATTAAGGCAAAACGGTAAAAAAAGCCGTGGTGGTCTAGTGGTTTGACCCATCGCCTCTCAAGCAAAGGGTCGTGGGTTCCAACCACGGCTCGCACTTCTGAGTTTTTCGAAATTCAAATGCGGAATTACATTTGAAATTTACCACGAGCTTTGCGGTGAAGGAAAACATCGTGATGGTGCGTGTGAAGTTCCCAATCCGCACTGGGCCCGCGTGGGAACTTTGGCTCAAGCCTTCTTGTTCTGAGAGGAGGCCTGTGCCCAGCATTGGGACTTATATAGGCTGGTATGATGATGATGATGATGAAGGCAAAACGGGTACATTTTTTTCTTACCCTGTATATAGAAAAGTGAAGATTTAGGTCAAATTGTTTTGTATTAAGTACCTACCTTACTGAAGGAATAACTATTTACATACGTACATATAAACCGTTAATTTTTCCTACAATGCACTTGACCTTACTCATACATAATATTGAAGGAATCAACTAAATAGCTTGTAAACATCACGAATTTAAATACAAAAATCACGCAGGGCAAAGTCCAACAAGAAAGCAGAGTAAACAATAAAAAATATATTCAATGAATATGCGTTAGTTTGAAAATTAGAGCAAATGCGCTGCACTGGCTGGTCCAAAGTTCGATACTCGGCCAGCACGAGTGTCTATTAACATCTTTGTCTAGTGTTGTTAGAAAATCACAGCCAAAACAGGTGGGAATTACGACAAGTTGTGACCCTTTACATCATTCTTCAGAATTATCTCGTATTATGACTAGAGGTGTTAAATTGTTAATCAAAGTTTATTAATTGAATTTTTTGTTTTCATGTTGAACTCTATTAATTGGTTGATTTTAATATGAGCTCTTTAACATCTAAACACATAATAAGGCTGTGTTTCCACCAGAGACGTGCGAGCGTGACGCGAGGAATGTCATTGTCATGAAACAATAGAAACGCTAAGTTTACCTATTCTCGTCTCGCTCAGCACAGCTTTAGTGGAAACTATTGAGCGGAGTGAGGATAGGTAAAGAAATAGAAATAGAAAAATAGAAATAGAAAAACGTTTATTCACATTTCACAAATTACATAAATAAATACACAAAATAAACAAGTATAAAGAAATGACAGTGTTTGTGAAATCGCGAAACGGTCTCAGCTCAGCATAGTGCTGGCCGTAGAGGCCAACGCTGCTGGTCTTCCGCTGTGACCGCTTAGCAAAAGCAAGGCAAGCTATCATGCATGCAAAATGAAAGGATGTTTGGATCAATGTTTATTTTTTTCTGCCATTGTTGGACGGATGGCGACGGCGGGGTAGGCCCAGACGGCGGTGGCGGGACGACCTAAACATATTTCTCGAGGACATAGGGGGGAGGCCTTTACCCAGCAGTGGGACATCAATCCAGGCTAGATTATTGTTTGTTTGCCGTAGGAAATTCTCGTAAGTACGTCTTACTGCTCAATATAATGTTATAACTCATCGGTATTCACGGAAAACGTCTTAACGATAGCTTCGTATAGTTACATAATACTCGGATATAGGATAATAATAATATCTCCACGTGGATCATAATAATAACTAATTAGTCATTAGCCATTCATTGCATTAAAATTGCGTTTCCATCAGGGATATGCGTGGATATGTTGCAAGGAATATATCTATACGAGGTGTTAATTAAATAACTAAAAACTTCTGACACCCCAAAATATTTATTCATTTTAAGTTAGTTCATCATTATCACGTCAGCCGAAAGACGTCCACTGCTGGACATAGGCCTCCCCCAAGGCTCTCCACTCAGACCTTTCTTGTGCTTTCCGCTTCTACCGCGATCCCGCGATCTTAACGAAGAAAAATAAAAGTAAGTTTAAGTTAGTTGATTGCTTTTACTTTTGAATCCCTTCTTTATTTTACAAGATATTCGTGTATTTTGTTAAGTCAGTAATTCTACTACATTCGTCTCTGTTACTTATATGGAACACTTTATTTATTTATTTTATTTATTTCTCTAACTCTACACTCAATCATAATTAACTAGTATGATAGCAAAACGGCCGGTATTAAATGATCGAAACAGTATGCAACCTCGCTAAAATATTCAATTGGCACCTGTTGCAGTCGTAACTTCTAGACTGGGCACAATAAAAATGGGATTTAAAAACACAAACACAACCTAATTTAAAACATAGTGTAATCGATTCTGAGCAAACTACTTTGTGGTTTTCAGTTATTTAATTAATGCCTTGCATACCGATCCTCCAACAAGATCCAAGATCCAACAAGATGGAGCGACGACCTGGCTAAGATCGCGGGATCGCGGTGGATGCGAAAGGCACAAGACCGGTCTGAGTGGAGAGCCTTGGGGGAGGCCTATGTCCAGCAGTGGACGTCTTTCGGCTGACATGATGATGATGATGATACCTATCCTCGCTCCGCCGAGCTGTTTCCACTAGAACTGTGCTAAGCGAGGACAGGCAAATAAAGCATTTCTATTGGTTCATGACAAACACATTCCTCGCAACACATCTACGCAGATCTCTGGTGGAAGCGCAGCCTTATGCTGATCATTTTTGTAATCTTGTTATTTGTATGTTAATTAACTATTCTATTCTATTTTCGTCAAATCGATGTTTTTGACGTTATCACATGACAGTGATGGCTGTTAGGGTCAAGGAGTGTTGATCGAATGCTGGAAGATGCAACGTACACTCTTCACAAATTCTACTCGTGACATTGCACGAAGCTAAGTTACAATTTATTTGTTAGTCTTTTATCTCAATCAAAAGCATAAATTTCTTGTAGCGATGCTTATAAGACTCCTTAACACACACACACACAAACATCACACCTGTATTTCCAAATGTGGTAGTCAGAGCACACGAAACGTTACCGCTTCGGAGCGACTTTTAGCAATTGTAGGTTTTAAGTTTGACAAAAACGGTACAATAGCACAGTATATATTATATAAGCTAAAGCAGTACGGAAGCTACGAAGCACTGCAGTACCGCGAGACTCCCTTAGAGGCCGTGTAGAGCGCGCGTCTGTGTGAGTGTGTTCGTTTCGATCGATTTGTTCGTAGCGTCCATACTGCTTTAGCTTATATATATACTGTGACAATAGTGACAGGTTGCTAGCCTGTCGCCTACGGTATACCTTAACCTATATCCTCAGTCGCCTCTTACGACATCCACGGAAGAAAAGGAGAGGTGTAATTCTAACCCGACACCACACGGGTCTCCTTAACAGCTGGATGCAGCAGTAACTCTCGGTTGACGATGCTGATGAAGACTTAGATCTCATCTTTCGGCAAAGGTACACGAACTCCGTGAATGTACACGGAAGCTTATCACGGAACAAAAACACCGCGATAACCGGCGTGATATAACGCGTGCCAGGATGACCCATATTCCGCTATCGCAGTTTAGGATCAACAAATTTTCTTCGTTTGTCGGCGTTATCTCATTTCGCACGACTTACTGTTTGTTATAATGACAGTATAGCATAATATAGTGTCGATAACTGATGTTTTGGATGTTTTTGTTGTATAAAAATGTATTCGCAATATCCGGGGGCAAATTTTCTATAATCTTTCCGTGTTTTTATGTACATTTAGATTGTGCGTGGTAGCGTACCTATACCTAATTTATCCGTACCTATGGTACCAAAATATAGACAGTGGGGTTTAACACTGTTAATTGTAAAATTATAATTTAGGCACTATATATAATCCTTAATATAATGTGTAATGATAGTTGCTCGTGTATGAAAATAAATAAATAAACATGTGTCAGTTTGCAGAAAACTGTCATTTTATGTGTTAATTTCTATGTTATGTTTAAAAGTTCTTTCTGATCTTTTTTTGGTTGTCTTTTAGAAAACCATGTATTTTTCTATCAAGTAGGTAGCTTACTTGACTTAAAGGTGGCTTAATTTTAATTCATAAAAGTCCGCACTGACTGACTCATCAACGTCCGTTCAAACATGGAACTCGAAAGCAGAAACTTTAGCAGTTAATCAGCAGGTTATCATTAAATAACTTTGAAACTGAAATATTGGCGGTTTCAAACAATTTTTTTGGAAACTCGAGCTTGCAATAGATCTAGACCTTCTCGTAATGTACCCATCATTAGTATCATTTCAGGTTGTTACTAACTTAATTTTATTAACTTATCGCTACCTACGAGTATCTTTTTTTTTTAATTAATTTTAATCATATTATCTGGGATTGGCATGTTTCAAGCTCTCAGCTGCTCTGTATTAATTTTATATCATTTTCTAGTCCTTCGAACCGGATAAACCCAGCCTATAATTATATGTGTTAAAAATAAAATTGTGTTAAATACTTGTAATGCATAGTATATAGATATGATTTATAAATATAGTGAATCTGTTTTTAAAAAAAAAATACCTGTAAGTAAAAATACTTACCGGTGGTAGATTTTTTGACGTTCATAAGTGCTTGTCATAGCCTAAATTGAATAAAGAGATTTTGACTTTTGACTTTGAATTCCAAAAACATACTTCTAATAAAAATTTCCTTAGTGGAGCGGAATTCAGAGGCAATGGACAATCAAATTGGGGCGGGGAGGTAATAAAAAACGGAGGCGCGCTCTCTTGAACCCGCTAATTAAGCTTATCTATTGCGCGGGCGCAGGGCGAGGGAAATCATTCTAGCCAGCACTACACTGTGGCGCCGGGAAGCTATCGTAACCAGTTAGAGGACGTCCGTTAACAATGAACCAAAAACAATTAATGTGTTCCCGCGACCTTCGTTTCGTATTCCGTTTATTTTAGTTTTGTTTTTCATTGGTTTTAATTTTTTTGTGCTAATCTGTTCATTTCTTCGTGTTTTGATTTTATTGTCACCTGTTTTGTAATTCACCTGTATTAGTTAATTTGTTGGTCTGCCGAATAAAATAAAATAATAAATACAAACTGTAATATAGATGCACGGAAAAACCAGAAAAATAAAGCGCTGGCAATCCCACCGCTGGACAGCGGTGGTGTAGCGGTATAGCACGCGGCACGGAATGCCGAGGACCTGGGTTCGATTCCCAGCGCGGGTCTTATTTTTCTGGTTTGTATTTTCAATATGGGTTTTACGGAATGACAGTTAAAGTAACAAAAATTTTGAATCAAAATAAAAAATACAAAACGATTCTAAAACCAATCTTCTAATATGGCATCAAGATATTGTATACTATATACATTTTTACCGTTATCTGTATTCTTTCCTCGGCCATGAGGTCGCGCATGCGCACCGGGCGTGATCTACTTAACGCGCAGAATGACTAGATTTTTTTATTTGATCTCCATATTTCACAATAATGAAAACAAATTTTTTAAGCAGCGACATATGTGTGAAGGCTGAGAATGTTTGCTTATAATATTTCACGTTAAATATCGTTGTATTTAGTAGGTATTTGAGGTACATTGACACCTCAAATGATACGGAAATCATGCGACTCGAAATTACTGTGTTGAACGTTCTTTTTTCAACGAGGAGGTTCTCAATCCGCCTGTATGTTTTTTTCTGTACCTATGTTTTTCTAGTCTTAAATTTTTGTGGAATTTCATACTTAGGCTTTTTTCTGACTATACTTTTTTTGACTGAACTTGCATCGCCAAACGCCATAGATCTAATCGTATTTTGATTTTTGATTACAAGAAGATTTTCGACTTGCGAAATATGGTAGTGTAGACCATTTACGCAAATATATATTTTTTATGCGAATAAAAACATTACAAATGAAATAAATTTGGTAATATTATGGATATTTCGCAAATCAAATCGGGTTTTTTGGGCAAACAAAACGTCTTTCTGCTTTAGGTTTATAGAGACATTCATTAAAACGCGTGGTATTTTTTTAATGTTTTTTTTTTACGATTTAAGGAGTTAATGGTGGAGTAGCGATGTTTGCTACGACGGGTCTACGCCTCGTAGCGGTAGACACATTAGTGTACATTTTTCGTCCTGAACACACGACTCGTAGTTGTAATAACACTCTCCTTGCCATCTTTGTTCTTCCCGACTGTATAATCATTTATTCATACATTTCTTGTACTTACCTAACCAGATACTAATTTATAAGATGCAAAACGGTATTTTGTGGTCGTTTAACTATTCTAGCGTTGGAACGGTAATAGTTATGTATTCTTGATATTGCTGTAATGTAATGTGAATTCACCACCTGCTAAATTTTATTCCTAATTTATTGTCCATCAATTCCATTGTAATGGAAGGGATTGCTCTGAAGCGATAAGGCCGCCTATTGCTTACCTCAGAAAGTCTCTATGTATTTACCTGTTTTCTGTATGGATTGGTGTGTATTGTATTGTACGGGGAAACCTTGAGACCCTGGGAAAGATATAGGATAGTTTTTATCCCGGAAATTACACCTGTTTTCCCGCGGGATTGCAATAAACGAATTCTTTTCAGATAGAGCTGCGAGCAACACTTAGTTATTAATGTTTATAGCTTTCCGAGTTCAAGAAACCTCGTAGTTTAACGATATAGTTTAATCAACAAAAAATATGGTCAACAATAAAGCTTGTGTATAAAAAGCGCTAATCAAAACAAAAGAAAATACTTTTAAGGGTCACAATACATAGATGTCAAAATCTCGGTAGCAACAACGATAATCATGGTCAACTAAAATCTTGCAATAAGTGTAATCTAAAATAAATTCAGATCTCAACTTTAGTGCCGAATTCTCAATTCCCCAGATATCTTGTTACACTGATATCAACTATCTATGGAGGTTAATATGTCCTACTATATGTCATAATGGATATTAATATTTACTATAATATGACTCAATATCACAAAAGCTGCAAAAAGGAGTGTATTGAGCTGATATCGCTCGACGATAAGTTTTACGTGACTTCTCCCGTTCCAATATAAACATATGTATTGTGGGAGTAACTACGTATTATTTACACGGCTGCTGACTTATCAAACAATTAATTTTTAATGCCCAGTTCTTCTGTAAATAGGTATGAATCTTACGGCCACGTCTTCTGCCAGTGGCGCGATAAGCTGCCGTAGAATGCGGGGGTCGCGAACTTTGTGAACAAATAAATACAATGTCGACTTAAAAATGGAACAGTTGAAATTCCATTTAGCTAATAGGGAAAACCTGCCTGTTTGGAATACATTGTCTTCTTTATATAAAGTCGCCATTTGCTTAGAATAGAAACCTCGTATAGGTATTTTATTATTTAGCGTTCAATAAAGATCAACCAAACGGAACTTCAAAATTATCTTAGGTTACATATTGGACCTAGTATCAAACCCTGACATATCTGGAAAAATATGCAAATTGAAGTGGCAATGGGCAGGCCACATCACTCGAAGAACCGTTAACCGTCGTCGTATAACCGTTGGGGGAGAAAAGTCCTCGAGTGGCGACCACGAACCGGAAGACGAAGCGTTGGCAGGCCTCCCACCAGGTGGACTGACGACATCGTGAGAGTTGCGGGAAACCGGTGGATGCAAGTGGCGAGTTGTCGTTTATTGTGGCGGTCTCAGGGGGAGGCCTTTGTCTAGCAGTGGACGCCTTCCGGCTGATGATGATGATCAAACCCGGGTCTTCGCAAATAGGAGACCTAAATAACTCGCAAAATATAAACAACACTATGAGCTGCTAGCAAAATGTTCCACGGTTGTATTCTTACAAAATTTTGATCTGAACTCGTATCTGTGGCACACGTTTAATAAAAAAAATGGTTTACAAAAAAAATGGTTTACCTATTATATGTCGCCGTGTGGAAGCTGTGGTGGCCTAGTGGTTTGACCTATCGCCTCTCAAGCAGAGGGTCGTGGGTTCAAACCCCGGCTCGCGCCTCTGAGTTTTTCGAAATCCATGTGCGGGATTGCATTTGAAATTTACCACGAGCCTTGCGGTGAAGGAAAACGTCGTGAGGAAACCTGTACAAACCTGCGAAGCAATTCAATGGTGCCTGTGAAGTTCCCACTCCGCACTGGGCCCTCGGGGGACTATGGCCCAAGCCCTCTCGTTCTGAGAGGAGGCCTGTGCCCAGCAGTGGGACGTATATAGGCTGAGATGATGATGATGATTATATATCAATTTAATGGGCCTATATATAGTAAGAATCATGCTTGAGATCTGAAATTTCAAAGAATTGAAGATACATATTTTATTTAGTCACTACACTGATTAAATTAGGGTGTGTCACACCATGAGATGCCATTAATTTGAGATAAACGTCATTTTTAAATAACCCAGCCTCCGCAAATAATATATGATTATTTCAGTCAATTATCTGCCACTATCTGCCCAAGAGTCGTGTAAAAAATCGAGGCGTGTTTCTCATATGTACTATCGCCAAATGTCAATGATACAGTATCGTAACCGACAAACCATTGAAAATTACTAATTAGAAGCGTGGCAATTGCTAAATAAACTTATATTTTAACAAGTAGATAAATGTTTATAATAGACTTTGGTCTTTAGATAGTATATAACCCTACAGGTCGTAAATTGCAAATGGCGCGAATAATTACTTGTCACCAGTTACCGCGTGGTGGGAATACTGCGCTGCTAACTGGATATTGAGAATTATGCAGAGACAATAGGATGCATGATTGATTTTTTTAAAGTACGAATACATAAATCCATACTAATATTATAAATGTGAAAGCGTGTTTGTATGTTTGTCCGTCTTTCACGCCGTAACGGAGCGACGGATCGACGTGATTTTTGGCATAGATATAGTTTATGGGCCCAAGAGTGACATAGGCTACTTTTTATCCCGGAAAATGCACAGTTCCCGAGGGAACAGCGCGCGATAACCGAATACCACGCGGGCGGAGCCGCGGGCAAAAGCTATTAAATAAATAAAGATCATGGGACGATTGACAGCAATTCACCTAGTCCCAAACTAAGCAAAGGTTGTACTATTGATACCTACTAGGCAACGGATAAACATACTTATATAGATTTATATACATACTTAAATACATATTAAACACCCAAGACCCGAGAACAAACATTAGTATTATTCATACAAATATCTGCTCCGGCCGGGAATCGAACCCGGGACCTCAAGCTTCATAGTTAGGTTCTCTAACCACTAGGCCATCCGATCGTCAATTAAGCCTTAGGTATAATTTGTCTGTCATTTCATTAACCAAGTGAATTAGTTCGTTGAAGTGGAAATGGGCGGGCCACATAGCACGGAGAATAGATGGTCATTGGGGCCGGAAAGTTCTCGAGTGGAGGCCGCGAATCGGCAAGCGTGCGTAGGACGTCCACCAACGAGATGGACGGATGACCTGGTTAAAGCCGCGGGTTCATGGTGGACGCAGGCCGCTGCCAACCGACGCAACGAGGTATATGGAGGAGGCCTATGTCCAATAGTGGACGTCCTTCGGCTTAGATGATGATGATGCCATTTCATTTAACAATAATTGTCATTACGATCACAAAACTATGATCTTCGATTTCTTCTTCGATTTCACCCCATATGATAACTTTCATCATCGTAGCACCTCGCTATAACGGTTGTTATCAGCCATCCGCGCCATCTCGATGATTGGTGCTCTTCCACTGTGCGGTTTAAACGTTCCTTTATACCTCATCATGTCAGCCGAAAGCCGAAAGCCGAAAGACATGTCCACTCAGATCGGTCTTGTGCTTTTCGCATCCACCGTGATTCCGCAATCTTAATCAGGTCGTTCCTCCATCTTGTTGGAGGCCTACCGATAGCTCGTCTCCTGGTCCACCTTTTGACCCCATCGTCCATGAGTCCTGCGAGCCTTTATACCTCGCACGTGTAAAATATGGAATGGGCTGGGGTTTTTCCAACTAGCTATGATTTGTGCAATGCACCCGCAATCCTTTTAATGCTGTAGGTGTCCATGGGCGGCCGTGATCACTTACCATCAGGTAATCCGCCTGCTCGTTTTCAAGCTGTTCGATAAAAAAGAAGAGCTGGAGTTTGTCGATGTTTAAGACGAAGATTGAAAAAAATAATACTATACCTATACCTCTTTAAAAAATTTAGGTAACTTAGATATTTTTAAGTTACTTGTAAGTGATGTACACTACAATTCTTGGTGCTCTCTCATATTCAAGCAAAGACGCTCTCTCTCTCTATTTTTTCACCAATATTTGTAAATCCATACTAACGTTATAAAGTGTATGTGTACGTTTGTCCGTCTTTCATGTCGAAACGGAGCGACGGATTGACGTGATTCTTGGCATAGAGATAGTTTATGGGTCAGAGAGTGACATAGGCTACTTTTTATCCCGGAAAAATGCACAGTTCCTGAGGGAGCGCGCGATAAAAACTAATTCCACGCAGACGAAGTCGCGGGCAAAAGCATAGGGCTAGAGCCCACGGGTTGCACACGGCGGTTAGCTAGTGAGAGTCATTATTCAAGTTACAAATATTACATATATTACAACGTACATCTGTTATCTACGACCGGCCTCTGGGGTGATTCCTTGGTCTAATTAACACCGGGTCAAATAACCATATAAATATAAATATAAATCATTATATAAACCACTACCACCAGTTCTAACAAAGGTATCGATCCATCGATCCAATATCCGCATAGTTATCAAACGTAAATATTATGGACATTTTTTTGTGTTATTGACATGGTAAGAAGTCTAAGAAGATTATTTTTATAAATAGGTATGTTTTTAACTTGAACTTTAGCATCAATAAGCGGGTTAAATTAAGTTATCGTGGCGATCGTTAAATACAAACAGAAACAAACGCATTTCAGCTCTAAAATCATAAATGACGATTTTTATCATCAACGAACTAAATTATTTTACACATGTCCCAAATTTTTCTTCATAGAGGTCTTTCAGAGGTACGACCGTACGAGTACACTGATATTACATGGACCTCCGCAAAGTAGCACTTCAATCTATTACTTATCATATTATAATTATTATCAACATTTTAGAACGCACTCATGTGGGTAAAATAATGAAAAAAATACTGCCAATTAAGTGTTCCATCATCTATTATGCCAATAGTTTTAAACAAGCATGCATTTTTCACAATAATCTCAAAAACTCCTCATTTGTTTTCTTTTTCGTCCAATTTATCCTCATATTTGCCCTTATCTACCTAATAAATTGTCACTGTATTGCTCTCTGACAATTTTACACAACAGTTCAAACACGAAGTGATAGTTATGAGGTAGTAAAATGTAAACAAATCATCGACGTAAACTGTACAATTACTTTTGTGTTTTGTGGTAGCTGGCAAGAGCTGGATGAGAGTGGCCGAGGATTGCTCAGTGGCGTGCCATGGGAGAGGCTGTCCAGCAGTGGACGAACATAGGCTGATGATGACTTTTGGGTGAATATTCCAGGCTCGATTTTGACGCGGCGGATAGGATAATGCCACTGATAACTTGTTTTTAAGCATTGTTATATTTTTTATACTATAGTTTATATAATTCTCCATTTGTAGCACCTAATAATTTATTGATATTCCTCTTCCTCTGGCAGAAGCAAAATTTTAAAACTCATTTTCCAATACTTGGTGGGCTGTCCGGAATCCGTTTTTACTTTGAAATCCTCAAATTGTAAAAAAACCATTTGGTAACTCTGGTTAATTTTAGTCAAGGCATGTTCTTAATTAGTTAATGCGTGCAAAAACCAAATATCATCGTTGTAAGTACAATTATTGTGCCCCGAATCATCCCATAAACAAACGTCCGAGCGCGCAACCAAACTTTGGTGGTCAAAGTTTAGTTCGATCTTACTCGTTTCTAAACGATACCTAAAGTATCAGATAGCGCCTCCGCGTACCTGCCGGTTACGCTGCTGCAGCCAATGGTAACGTTGGTGTCATTCCTCGTTTCGTTTCCCGCCAATCACGTAAATACCCAATTTTGGTGCAACGGGCGTCAAAAAAAATCTAATAATGGTGGCTTTTCAAAAAATAGTAAGGAGTATGATTATAACATGTCTTTTAAAAGCATTTTGAGTGTTTTGAGTTTCTTTTTAACTGAATTGATCGTATTTGGTTATAAATGTAACCGAATTTTTTTTAGGATTTATTTTCTTCCTGGTTTTAGTTTTGGTGGTCAAATTTTGGTGTTTTTGGTGGTTGTGTTTGGCATTTTGCAGCCCTTTTCTCGCTCATTTATGGATCGCTTTTATCGGAATTTTGTGTGAAGACATATACTTGTTACCCGCATACAAAAATGTAGTAAAATAATAAAAAAAAAAATTTTTTGTAACCCCTCCCATACCAGGAAATATAAAGATTTTATTTTTGCCATATTCTATTGAATGAGGTATCATTTGATAGAGCTATTAAAATGCAGCAAAAAATGTCATATAAACTATATACCTTCAGAGCCCCAGCCGCTAGATATTAACTGTCAAAGTCATTTTTGAAGAGCCCAGTGCCCACCCCCTTAACTTTTAAACTATCACTGTTAAAAATTCGAAACAGATCTATAATATACCTGTTAACGAATACTTTTAATAAAAAATATAACGGCCCCTGTAGGTCAATTAATTTTGAATTGTTTTAACGGTTACAAAACCCTACCGTTTGGTTATGTCTGGCACACACAAGGATGTTTTTTTTTCGTTGGTTTGAATTTCCAACGCTTGACAAATATTATTATAAACAGCCCTCGTTTTTTATCTAGCGAACAAAGTAAAATAATGTCTCAAAAAGAAAGTCTAGAAAAAAAGAACAGATAGCTGAAAGGAAAAGAAACAATAAAATTAAAACAATCTAATTTAAGGCGAAGAATTGAAAAAGCCGAAGGATAAGTAAAAACCTCTCAATAAGCAAAAAAAAACATATACATATGTTATGATACACCAAAGAGATGATGAAATTGTATTGAAGGGCTAATTCCTTCATTGTGATCTTTCATTTTAATACCAGGTATTGAAAGTACGTACCTACTATTTAATTGGCGCTTTTATTTGAATAAGATTTTTGTAATAATCATTTTTATACATATTTTTACCCTTATCTTGTCATTTTCAATTTAAAATGCCATGAGTGACACTGTTTCTTAATTATGGTGGCCAGTACCTAATTTCGGTGACGCTTTTTCAAATTATGGTGGACATTTGCAAATTTTGGTGTAATGTAAAAATTTTAAATTTAAATTTCTCCTAAATTACTTGGTGTAATACTGGACCATTTAGTAAACTTGTTTAATATACCTATTAGTTTCATTTGAGAACTTAACTTTATTCAAAAGTCTTAATTTCAAAATTACCACCAAAATTGGCAAAAAAGTAAGCTTGTTGCGATTCACCCTTTTGTAAAACTTTTCATTTATAGATGTATTTTCCTTGTTTTCCAGGAGAGTGCCTTACATCCGGTCGGTACCCGTTCACGTGCCTGCAGTTCGAATTGCCACCTGATGTGGAACCTGAAGAGGTGACTGTTGTCGAGCTCTGGTTCTTTAAGGTTGGTAGCTTTGTTTGTCATCATCATCATCATCAGCCGGAAGACGTCCACTGCTGAACAAAGGCCTCCTCCTTAGGACGCCACAATGAGCGACAACTCGCCACTTGTATCCACCGGTTGCCCGCAACTCTCAAAGTGTCGTCACTCCACCTAGTGGGAGGCCTGCCAATGCTTCGGCTTTGTTTGTACCTGACTTTAAGGAAAGGACCCAATCTTTCCATCATTGCCAAGAATAATGGTCCTCAAGAAACTTAGCAGAAAGTTTTCTTTTTAAACAAAAATATTTTATAATTCACTCAAAAAAGCATGATAGAGTAAATTAAGAGATTATAAAAGGTAAAAATTAAATTTTTACCGAGATGTAGGAGTTTAGTTAAAAGACCTCATAAGTCATTTATTTGCAAAAAATAGTGTAGGTACTTACAATAAGATAGTGGATAGGGATAATAATGACAACTATTTAACTACACAGTAGCATGCAAATTATTTACCATCTACTCCAAAATCCAGAGATCATCCTTAAGGACTCAATTTTAAACATCAAAAACCTAACATCCATTTGTTTCTCCAGGAGCCCGACCCACTGGACGAATACAACCAAACCTTCGTCATATCAGAAGCCGCTCATTGGGACAGCCAGCAGCAGTTCAAGAAGACCAGGCCTATCGCCATCAAGGAGACCGACACGGGCGAGGGCTGGGTGCGGGTGGAGCTGGCCTGGGCTGTCCGGGTGTGGCTGGAAGAGAGGGAGCGACTGCATACGCTGCACGTGGCTTGCAGGACATGCCAGGTTAGTTGCAACGTTGATCTGGGTTAGGTTCTAGCTAAAGTACATCAATAGAATCTAACAATTTTGTACACATTTAACACACCCTGACGTGGGCATGCTTGATTATATATGTCCCTGTTGTTGCAATTATCATCTAAAAGGAATCAAAAAAGAATAATAGTCGCATCACACAGCCTTAGGCAGCCCGGTGTTCATATTAGAAGGCTGAAAGTGTCTACAGGATTGTTAGATTCTATTGAATTGGACTATAGAAACAATAGTCCGGCCGACAATGCTTAACAAAACGGCTGCACCATTTCAAAACATAGTAAGGGACATTTAGCTAATTTTACAGGAGAGCGAAAAAACATGTTTTGTCTCAGCCAGGTTTTGGAGCACCAAACAGGTTTTGGAGTACTCATATCTCTGAAGTTAAGAGAGATAGGCCTCTAAATGTTTTTGTATCCTGTGGGCACTTGCTAGAAATCACGTTTTAAGCAAAAAACGCAAAATTGAGTTTTTGAGACTTACTAGGTTTTGAAATGGTGCAGCCGAAAAAGTTGGAAATCCCCCGACTCTGTCACTTTAAAGTTCAATATCTCAAAAATGGCTGAAACGTTGAATTGCTGCATCATCAGATCATGGAAAAAACCTTTGGTCAAAACACAATCTAATACATTCTCCCATCCATCCCATCCCAGCCTATATACGTCCCACTGCTGGGCACAGGCCTCCTCTCAGAACAAAAGGGCTTTGGGCCATAGTTGCCACGCGGGCCCAGTGTGGATTGGGAACTTCACACGCACCATTGAATTGCTTCGCAGGTTTGTTAGGTTTACGATGTTTTCCTTCACCGCAAAGCTCGTGGTAAATTCCAAATGTAAGACCATTCTAACAAGCCCAAAATAGGTAGAGTCAGCGCAAAGAAAGAAGCAATACTGGAGAGTTTTGATTAGGAGCTTAGGTCCCCTTGAATTCACTTAATCAGCATAACGAGTAGGTAGGTAGGTGTCTCTGTGTATATACATGTTTTCTGTAATTTTTTGCTATATGTTGGTGTGCAATAAAGAGTTATTGTATTGTATTGTATTGTACTTGAATTCTTTACTGATTCTGGCTCATAACCTGCAAGTTTGTAAAATACGTAGTTGGTTCTGATAACCTACGGGCTAAGAGGTGACTAAGTTGTAGCTATTTATATCTATCGCAATATCCGACAGTTAAAATCCTAGTACAAAAGAGGTTGAAGTTTTTATCAACTAATAAAGCCGTTTAGAATCTTTACTCCATAGAAAACCGTCGAAACAAACTCGTTCTACCATCTACCTCCCACTCTATCAGCTATTCACAGTTCTAACCTAAATAGGGCTGATGACGCCATTAAATAATAATTGGAAGGCACAACTCCAGTAAAAAAACGCTTTATTTGAATCCCTGAGAATCAGATTAATTTTCGATTTACTGTAAAATTAGATTTTTTGTTGCTTTAAAACAAATAAATAGATAGTTGATTGAGTTGTCTGATAATGACGTCATAAGTTTGGATCAAGTTGTCTGAATTAATAAATTATTATTATTATTATTATAAGTCGCTATTGCCATTGAAACTCTATGGGAGATGTTTTGACACCTCAAAAAAAGTACGTCTATTAATTGGTGGTGTCAACATCCCATCTCACCTATCAATATCTTACTTACAGCTTCGCCGCTCTCCTCTCTCCTTCCACGAGAAGCATCGCCCCTTCCTCGTCCTGTACACGAAGTATGCCGGAAAACGCCGAAGGGGGCGAGCCCTGGAATGTGGCTCGGGCACCAGCGAGTGCTGCCGTGAGCCTCTCTATGTTGACTTCAAAGCATTGGGCTGGGACGACTGGATCATCAAGCCCGCTGGGTACCACGCGTACTTCTGCAAAGGCAGCTGTGCGCCTATCTCTGCTGTCACACAGACAGATAGCTACCATCATAATATTATAAGGGTAAGTGTTATTTTCTTTGTACGTTTTTTTTATTCTATTGGATAGCAAACGAGCAAGTAGGTCTTCTGATAGTAGGTAAGAGATCACCACCGCCCATAGAAACCTGCTACACCAGGGGGATTGCAGATGCGTTACCAACCTAGAGGCCTAAGATGGGATACCTCAAGTGTCAGTAATTTCACCGGTAGTCGGCTCTCCACGCCGAAACAAAACAGTGCAAGCACTGCTATTTCACGGCAGGATTAGCGAGCAAGATGCTGGCAGCAATACGGGCTGACCTTGCAAAAGGTCCTACCACTTACACGTTCCGGAAATAAGTTTCATTTTGGATATATATTTATGAAGAATACGAAAAATTGCTCTTGAACCTTGTAAACGTTTCATACTTATGTATTTAACTAAATTATCAACTTGCATCTATGTTAGGATATTTACCTCTTGGGGGTACTCTGTCCTAATAATGATTGTTTTTTGTTACAGAAATATTTCTACTCAGTATCAAACGCAAATAACATCGAATTTAAGCCGTGCTGTGCGCCGACGACGTTCAGCTCCTTACAACTGCTGTACATGGACTCAAATAACACAGTGACACAAAAGACGCTTCCGAACATGGTGGTAGAAACGTGTGGGTGCATGTGATATGGTGTGTAGTATATTTTACATAGTAACAATGTATTTCGGTTCCATTTTAGATCAAATTAATAAAGAATTGATGAATTGTGACAAAAGGAAGATAGAAGTAAGATAATTATGTAGGTTATAGTGTTAAACTTTCGTGATTTTACTCATAGTCAAAATACCACTAACGGGATTTCACGCTAAAACATAAGAGTAATATTTACCTCGACGTTTTAACCACGTTTCAGTGGCCGTGGTCACGAGTAGACTGAAGTGTAGGGTGTCAAGTCTGCTTAGCAGCGCGAGTCCTTCAAAATTCCAGCACTTGATCATAAAGAGTACCGGCACTCGTATCTCGAACTACCCGCACTTGGTCATTTTTATTTGTCACCCCATCAAACAGATACACAACACTAACAACGTCCAATCGTCCCTCTGAACATTCGTCCCGACGCCGACACTTATTTATAACAGGATTCCATGTAGACGACAGCTTGTATCCATCGTCCCGCAGAAAGAAGACCCGTTAGTGGTATTTTGACTATGAATTATATAGGTACCTCTACACCTAAAGTAAATTTTGAAGTTATTAATGACAATATGAGTGTCGATGTTTTAGGTCGATATGTGAGCGAGTTAGTGGATATTTGTGAGAGTGATGTTCTGAATGATGTTATAATCTACTTAAGCGTAATGTGATATGTAGAGTTGACTTAAAATGTGTTTATGATATTTATGATTAAACATTGTCGAATTCTTACCTCGTATTTAACAATAAGGAATAATAAGTGAATATTTAGGGGCTGTTTCACAATCCACTGATTAGTGTTAACTGACTTAAATGATACCGTCTCCGTCTATTCGAACAAAACAGATAGAGGCGGCATCACATTTAACCGTCAGTTAACACTAATCACTGGACGGTGAAACAGCCCCTTAGTGTTTTTCTTGATTTCTGTTAACTTCGACGGGCGGTTCAGTCCAATGATAGGATAGAAATTATCTGACAATTAGCTTTTTGGGTAACTCACGTCATATTTCTTGATGAATGATCCCTTAAAGATACCGGAAATCAAAAATAACACATTGTACATAAAATAAGCTTACAAATCGCCATTGTTTAGATTTTTTTTTAGTAAATCATACATTAACTTTGAGAACTTGTTTGAAAATATTGAGTCATCATTCGTCATCTCATGATATAGCGAGCAATATCTACTGTCTAAATATCCTTACCTATATTGCGAAACAAATTGTCTACCTCTTTCTTGAAATAGTCTTCAACTTTTGGATGGCAAGTAGTGTACAGTCAGCTGCAGAGAAAGGGTACCCCCCTGTATGGCGGTAAGTATAGAAACCGCCGTTACAGGGGGGTACCTATTCTCTGCAGCTGACTGTACATAACTCTCTTTAAAGTACTAGTGACAGAGACCCTCCATATTCTAGGTCACTTGTATCGACATAATTACGCCTGATGATAATATTATCTACAGAATTACATTATATTGTTTTGTGATTTAGCTAATTTATAGCTATTAGTTTTATGTCCAGTGCATTTATATTTAATTTATGCTTAGTACTGCGTAATTGATTGATTGTTTGACATGAATGGTATGTTCGTTTTGTAAAATTTTAATATGCTGCTTGAGGAAAGATATAATTTAGACTTGAGCTATGAGTTTCATAACTTTAGTTAGTGTATTTGTTTAATTTGAACCGAGAAAATGATTTATTTATTATGAAATAAATACAAGGTTAGCTTAAATTATGTAAAGTGAATTCAACTACATTTAGAAATTACGTGAAAAAATACTCTGTATGCAGTCTTCAGTAAGGTTACCTCAGGGTACTTTTTTGGGTAATCTTTTGTTTAGTCTATATTTTATCTTTCCAAGAAAGGCATATTAAAATGGCGTGACTAAAATGTAAAAGTTATAACGTAACTGTTAGTATGATAAATTATCAAATACTGTTACTTTAGCGTCTAGGATAAAATTACATTTATGTTCCTATAGCGATAAATTGTTCATTCATCGTTTCATATAGCGAGTCAGGGAAAGACTTCTTCAAATTTTATGTAAAACTTGTTTCCTTATTTTTGTAATTCGTTTTGCTTAAAGCAGGAAGTTAATTTTATTATGAAACACAAATTCAAAAATCTAATTTTTCAATTTTTTTTGGACCAATGTAAAAGTTTTCAGAAAAAGTTTTTTCTTGTCCTTTATCTAAAAAAATCTGTCTGAAATTGCTAAATTCTACTGAATATGTATTTGTAAATGCTGGACAGATTTATTTTGATTATTTATTTAGTTAGAACAAGGACACTGTTCACCTTCTCAAATGTACTTAAGTAGATCTGAATTTCATGGAATCAATTGATGCGGTGTCTTAAGTATTATAGAAATAAGTTACATTCCAAGTTAGATTAAAAGGATATATTTCGAAAGCGTTGTTTTAATATTATTTATCCCAACACATCATCATCATCACCAGCCGGAAGACGTCCACTGCTGGACAAAGGCCTCCCCCTAACCCAGCACAGTTTTACAATAAACCGGTAATAATATTATTGAATTTCAGAAATGCGATTGATTTTTCTCTATGTATTAACCACTAGCTTATGCCCGCGACTTCGTCTGCGCGGACCTAAATTATCGCGCGGTGGCGACCTCTACCGGAAAAAAAAGTATCCTATGTTGATCCTTGCTTAAACTATGTCTAAACCAAATTTCATCAAAATTGGTTCAGCGGTTTCGAAGTGAAAGCGTAACAGACAGACAGACAGACAGACAAGAGTTACTTTCGCATTTCTAATATTAAGTAGGGATAAACTATAAATTAAATTAATCAACGAAATTAATTAATTAAAATTACGATTTTTTTCCTCACAAGATTTCGTGATGTTTTCCTGACGTCAAGAAGTTTTGTATGTTTTATGCAGTTTGTTTTTTATGATTTCGTCCTTATTGTTAAAAATTTCTTGACAAAACTCATATATTGTCAATTTCATGGATGGACAACTTTTTGTGAAATACTCCTATGGTTGAGTTTCTTGCGGGATTCATCTCAACAGAGGTTTTTCCGAACCGGTGGTAGATTTTTTGACATTCGTAAGTGCTTGTTATAGCCTAAATTGAATAATAATATTTTGACTTTAACTTTGACTTTGATGGCTCAGAGACGTGGTACTGGACTGAAACGCACAGCTATGCTCGAAGTTTCTTTGCGCGATAGAATTCTAAATAAGGAATTTCATACAAAAAGGGTTGTACACTATAAATAAAACTACAAACATAACGGCAAAACATTGTCTATTCAAAAAGCAACAGATCACATTACGAACGGGCCCGCGGGCGAATACTATGTCTTAAATCTAACGCAAGCTAGCGTTCCGTACGACAGGCCGCGCGTACACTAGCGATTAAATAATCGCATATACAATCTACACAATATTAACATAATAGGATTTCAAAGAGTAAAGAATTCAATAAAAATAAATATTATGTCAACTGTTAAATACTAGGCAAGTGCTAAATTAATAATCAAGTAATTTGCCTTCCTTTTTTTTGTACACTAGTAACAGACTTAAAATTCAAAATATTTACAACAAAATGAATGCTAACAGTAAAGTGAGTCTTGAATAACATCTATTCTTCTCTTAATCTCCAAGTTTCATCTGCTTTTAGGAAATGTTACTTCGAGTAACTTTACTCTCCTCGCAGTTATTATTATATAAAAAACGTTAAAATAACTATAGTCGCATAAAAAAAGTGTACGCGCTAATCCCAAACGGAAAGAAGGCTGACCAGAACACTCTGTCTCTACAATAAATACATCACAGGTTTATTCTCAGGAAAAGTCCAAAAATTTCACTAAGCGTGGAGGTCGTTTTTTGGCGGACGGATAAAATGTATTTATCACAACCATTTTAATGCCAATTTTAAATGTTAGTATTCTTTGACGGCGAGCTCTATTTATATTGTACAGATACAATTTGATAATACTAAGAAAATAATACAAATAAGCGTTAGATATTAGTATACGTGTTTTAAGTAAGTTTTGATAACAGTAACAAAAAAAAAAATTGAAATAAAAAATACAAAAAGATTCCAAAAACCAATCTTAAATTTTGACGTTTTCTTCATATTTTTTTCAGCACCACATGCCGTAGTGTCATTTGCCTAAACCTCCCATCTACATAGAGTTGAGGTGGAAACAAAATTTTCACACTTTTTAAATCAAAATAATTCAGAAACAGCTGTAATAAACAACAATGTCATCACTGAAAACCAAATTAATTTTCAATTTATTGTAAAATTAGAACTTAAGTTGCTCTGAAAAAAAAAATGAATACTTAGTCAACTGACATGAAAAATAAGTGACGTTATAGCTGTCAATTGCCATAAAAATGGGAGAATCACGTTTTGACAATTCACAAAAAGTATTACATACAATTATGATAACAACTACTTAATTGCTTGCTTGACAAGTTGGTCACTAATTCAGTGTTTTACGTCGTTTTATTTGTGATTCATTAAATAATACAACAGTTTCCGTATCAGATGCTGAGCTGTGACCATTGTCTTAAAATAATAATTACAAAACTAAAATTCTAACACTTCAAATTTAGATTCAATTTTAAAAATTAGAGCTCACGTTAGAATTTAACAAAAATGGCACTATAAAAATATTTTTCAAACAACTCCACTTGTGACCTTAGTATAACTTAGAAAAACAAATATAAATGCTACGATACAATTTTTGGAATGACTTTTGAATCACAAGCCTTTATGGAATTTGGCGACTGTACAGGTTGTTCTATCAGTAATATGCTGGATATATTCATATAATTTTCACAGAAAAGTGTACCCTTTCCTTTTTTTTTGGAAAAATACGGTCTTTCCTACCTAGAATCAAGAGGACAATCGATTCTGATAGTATAAGGGCGTCACAAAACTTAAAACACATTTTGGAAGAAAAGGTACACGTTTTATTAAAAACTCTATCCACGGATACGGACCACATCCTTCTGACTTGATGCCAGGACTTGGACTAATAGTTGATAAGACAACAGTATCCCATCCATTGCCATTCAAGTTTTAAAATCGTAGATAAAATTGACAAAATATTTCACTTAGAGAATCGTTTTTTTTTTCTGTTCAATATCCAGCAAATTACTTTCACCGACTCACTTTCACAATAAGCGAAAAGTTGTGGTATCGCAACACCCTGTACAGAAAAACACATCAAAAATAAGGCACATTTATACTAGAGCTGCTAGTTTTTGTATGAATAACTTTTAAATACTTTTATCTAAATTATCCTAAAATATACATGCATGTAAAAAATACGTTACGTAGTTCGACACAGGACACTGTCAATGCTTTCGAGTCCCCGTTTAACGATAAAAAAAGTAAACTACATACATACATACTCGTATACTTTTTTAAAGGAAGCACCATCGATACAACTAATACGTCAAAACATAATTCGATCTATCCAGTATTGATAAATATATGACAGTAAATAAAATTTACTGATTCCAAACTCACTACCTTAAAAAAATATCGCTTAGTCAATTTCTCCTTTTAAGCGTCGATATGGTCTAATTCAGAACACTCTCGCTTAGATAATTTTAAATACGGCCAAGTTATAACGATTAGGAAGAACTGACTCAATTAGAAAATATGATTCCTTAGCTGTCCTGATAAAAAAAGGACGAAACGTTTGGTGAACAAGAAAACTATGTAGATTGATTATTTTTTCTATTTCTATTTTTATTTATCAGTACTGGTTAGATGGCCGACGCCGTAAAGCCATAAATTATGCTCTAATTATTTAATACTGAACCGTACAAAATAACAATAAATACTACAAGCTATTTACAAAACCACATGGTGTCAAAACCATATGATGTCAAAATCATTTGGTGTCAAACCACTTAGTGTCAAAACCAAATGATGTCGAATCATACGGTATCTAACCACATAGTGTCAAAACCAAATGATGTCAAAATCATATGGTGTCAAACCACATAGTGTCAAAACCAAATGATGTTAAAATCATATGGTATCAAACCACAGTGTCAAAACCAAATGATGTCAAAATCATATAGTATCAAACCACATAGTGTCAAAACCATAATGATGTCAAACCACATAGTGCGAAAACCACATAGAGGCGAAACCAAGTTTCACGGGCCTTTCACAGCACACAGCGATTTATACATAATTAGCTACTTTAATTTGCTTACCTTCTCATGTAAAAGGACTAATACATTTAAAATTGCTATTACAATTCCAGCTTAAATTAGAATATAATTTGACTTTTTTAGACACTAATGTTTTGAAGCTAGTTTCACATGAAATTAGTGTCATTTATTTAATTCTAAAGTTGTTATTCTAGACGAAGCCTCATTTCAATGTAGATCTTATCGTAATACAAAACACAAAAATTTACAGTAATTGAATACTAGCTTTTTTCGAAGTGAAGTCAAATGTGGGTTTTCTGATAAGCAAAATATTGCTAGATGGCGCCACAGACATTAGTCATATTACAGTCATATTGCAGTCATACATGTCAAAAGTGACGCAAATGTCAAAAGTGTCATAAATGTCAAAAGTGACATAAATGTCAAAAGTGGCATAAATGTCAAAAGTGACATAAATGTCAAAAGGAACGCAACGAAAGCCATCTAACGATATCGATTTGATTCGCTACATCAAGTTTGTTCGTCGAGAGTTGATAATTGTTACAACTTTCTGGATTATTCGGAGACGTTATCGTTAAGCAACTATCGCTTAAATATTGCAAACTGTATGACAGGATCGTTTATCACCGCACACTGAGCATCGTGGTACAAAGTACGCATTTGTTACCAAATACAGAGCCGAGCGGGCGAGCGTACGCGGGGAACAGTGCCAGTCCCTTCTGGTATGCGCCTCGAGTGTGTCCAAAGAAAAAATACGTGACCAACATTTTCTGATAATCTAACGGAATAAAGTATGCATTTTCTCCAATATGCTCGGAAAGGTTCGCCTATCTGTCGCAAACATAGTCCGCGAAGTTCTACCTTATAGACTGCCACAGATTAAAAAGAAAACCACTTCTCGGCCGCTCAGCGCAGATTGTATAAAAATTTATTACTGTATATATTTTTTTACTTTTTAAATTCACGTTTTGACTACGATAAGTCAATCTAAACAGCCAAATATTCCCGAGGATCAAATCCCTTCTAGATTTTTTACTTTGAAAGTCCTAGTTTAAGATTTAATTTAGGAAGAAACAGTATCTTTAAAAATGTCTCGAACAGTGTCAATGTTTTTTTTTTAATATTTCGTGTTCGAGCACAATTTAAGAAACTCAAAAAATGGTAATAAATAGCTGAATTAACAAAAAATCGTTCACTTTAAACCTTAATTTAGTGATACAAAGCTTCATTTTTTTTTTATTCAACTGGATGGCAAACGAGCAAGTGGGTCTCCTGATGGTAAGAGATCACCACCGCCCATAAACATCTGCAACACTAGAGGTATTGCAGATGCGTTGCGTTCAGCTTTATATTTCTCATTGATATAATACAGTTTTTAATTATATTATTAATTCTAATGTAATAGCATTATGAGTCGTCTCGTGTAGTTTAAAAATAATAAAGAAACAAGTATCGCGGGAAAGTATAAGGGCAACCACTTTAAATTTTGAAGCCGTGTATAAATTTAATTTAATATTTTAACAATTTTGCTTTATTTCCTCGCATAATTGGAGAAAAGCACTACATATTCCTCAGCGGAAATGGCAACTCGTAGATTTGTATTTATTGAGGAAAAGGAGGATTGGGATTTATTGAGGGGGCATAGATGTCGCTAGCGTCATTGCTTAAGTGGCTAAACAAGAAACAAATAAGCTGAGATATGTGGTGCATGGGGAAAATTCGTGTCTGTACCGTTGTCCAGCGGTGGTGTAGCGGTATAGCACGCGGCACGGAATGCCGAGGACCTGGGTTCGATTCCCAGTGCTGGTCTTATTTTTCTTGTTTTTTTGTGCATCAATATTTCAGTTTGTATTTTCAATTTATTTAAGGACTCAGGCTACGCTTCGTTCGTCAAACTACTCAGCCACGAATTACTTTTTTCCGGCCTCGTCAGTAATGTACTATTTTTACCCAGGAAATATCCACATGCAGATTTTATCAACTACGGGCCACAGCTAGCTGCCATCATCAGTCTCCTGTGGCCCAAGTCAAATTTTATGTCACGTATAGAGTACAATGTCAAATTATAATAAGCCCCAAATGGGCGTTTTTAAAAAAAAGTGTACGCTTTCTTTTTTTTTGAATTTTTTGAAAAAAATATATGGTTTTTCCTACTCAAAATCAATAGTACAATCGATTCAAATACTTTAAAAAATGTCCCAAAAAAAATTACAGTTTTGCGACGTTTTTTTCAAACACTCAGTATGGGCGTGACAAAACTGACTCATAAAATTTTGTATGAAAAACTGGGGACATTTTTAAACGATCGGAATCGCTTGTGCTCCTGATTCTGAGTAGGAAAAAATATATTTTTCCAAAAATTTTAAGAAATTGGAAAGGGTACACTTTTTTTAAAAAAACGCCCATATAAAGGACGCCCGGCTATAGGAGGTTAAGTTGAAGTGATTCTATCAACTGTCAGACGAACAGAGTACTGTAATCTCACTAGTAATGTAGTTAGTGACATCACTACATACATAAATACAGTCGGAGTAAAAAAAGGTTCGTCACTTTAAAATCTATTTGCCTTTGCTCTTTGATTGAGTAGGACATACTGCGTCAACCTGTCAACCTGCTAAACATAATCAGGTGACCATAGCAACCCTACGACTAAACCTTGGCACTGACAAACATTGACAATTAAATAGAACATTATTTGATTGAAACTTTTACGTAGTTGTTTATTAAAAAGGTTTTGTATTGATATGAAACTAGACATATGTTAGGGATGTATACTGTATACTATTGTGACCCTTGTTGTCATGCCAAGTAAGTATAATTTGATATGTACTTGTCTACTTAGTACTTTGGTTTCAAAACGTACTAACAGTCTATGACTTCGTAAAGGAATTTAATAACTGACGAAGGTTTTTCTACCCCCACTGTACATAGAAGAGACGGTGAGCGCTCACTTGTCGTCAGTGGTAGTGAGTTTGGCGGTCTCGCTGTCGCTGGGTGGCGCGGGCTGGGCGGACTGGGCGGGCGGCACGCGGATGAGGGCGGGCGGCGGCGACGAGGGCGGCGACGGACGCGTCGCCAGCGTCAGCACGCCGGAGTTCACGTCCTCGATGGCTTTGCGGAGCTGAAGGATTTAAGGGTTTTAAGCAACCGATGGAAGATATCAGCGAAATACTAGCGGTACTCCGCGAGTATATAAGGTGACCTTAGAATCTGGACAAATAATGAAACCATGGATAAGACTGATACTTAGCAATACATTACAATAGTTATTTGCTTAATTAGACAAGAAAAAAATCTATGAAATCAGATCATCCAAATACACAGGCTGCTCCAAAGTGATCATTGAAAACTGTTAGTTTTTCGGTAAATATTGGACTGATTGTTATGATACTTTGCAGTTTGGTTTTATTATCTTATACTAGCTTTTTCCTGCGGCTCCGCCCGCGTGGAATTCGGTTATCGCGCGCCGTTCCCTCTGGAACTGTGCATTTTTTCGGGATAAAAAGTAGCCTGCGTCACTCTTTGGCCCATAAACTAATAATCTGTATGCCAAAAATCACGTCGATCCGTCACTCCGTTTCGACGTGAAAGACGGACAAACATGCAAACACATTTTCGCATTTATAATATTAGTATGTATATAGTGCTGAGACACACACATACATGTCATATTATAGTGCTGGGTATAAATTGTAATACTTTTTTCTGAAATGATTTTGATAAAACATACGGGGCCTCAGAGACATAATAATATACTATTAGTAGTGTATTATTGGGCTTTTCAGAACAGATTTTGTTCTGAAAAGCCCAATCGTATCTAGGGATGTATTTCTGTTCTGAAAAGCCCAATCGTATCTAGGGATGCATTTCTGTTCTGAAAAGCCCAATCGTATCTAGGGATGCATTTCTGTTCTGAAAAGCCCAATCGTATCTAGGGATGTATTTCTGTTCTGAAAAGCCCAATCGTATTTAGGGATGTACATTTCTGTTCTGAAAAGCCTAATCGTATCTTGGGATGCATTTCTGAAAAGCCCAATCGTATCTCCGGATATCGTTTAACAGATTCTGTTCTGAAAAGCCCAATCGCATTTGTAGATCGTTTTTTTTTTATCATACATAAGTACATTAATTTGCGTTTAAAACCCACAACACCTAAGACTATCGTAACGTATAGACGATTCCGATTAGAAAGGCATTATGGAGTTTGTTAAACAAACACAAACGTTAAATTTACAAAAAGTTTTTTCAGATTCTATGAAGGTACATTACCGTCATGGAAAGCTTTTACCAAGCACAATTCGTTGCCTTGTTTGTGGTCCATCTAACTGCGGAAAAACAAATTTAGTTATAGGACTTCTCCTGCACAAAAACGGGTTAAATTTTCAAAACGTATACGTATACTCTAAAACGTTATTCCAACCTAAATATAGATTCTTAGAAAAAGTTTTAAGAAGAGTACCGGAGGTTCAATATTCAAAATTCAATGAAAATCATCACGTTTTAAATCCAGATAAAGCGAAACCTAATTCTATAATTATATTTGATGACATAGCATGCGAAAAACAAAACTGTGTGCGAGATTATTTTTCTATGGGTCGACACAATACAATTGATTGCTTTTATATAAATCAAACATATAGTAAAATTCCAAAGCAGCTAATAAGAGACAACGCGAATTTAATCATTCTTTTTAAACAGGACGATACTAATTTGCGACATGTATATAATGAACATGTTAATACAGATATGTCATGGGTAAAGTTTAGAGAAATGTGTGCTAACATTTGGTGCACTCCCTATAATTATTTAGTTATAAATAAAGACTGCGAAAGAAATAAAGGATGCTATAGAAAAAATTTTGACACGTTCGTAATTTTAAAATAATTAGGACATTATAATAATCGTCACTGCAAAATATTATTCATTACAAATTTGATGGCCACACAGAACGTACGTAATTTTTACAATGGATAAGGAAAAGGCAATTAAACAAGAAATCGTTAAATCTGCTGAAGCAGTTAAGCGAAAGGTTAAAATGATGCGTGATATGACGAGTGAAAAGGAAAAAATTCTTGAAACAGTTTTTAAACCTATATCAGATCCTCTTAACCAAATAGTAGGTCAAAGCAGAACCTGTTCTCAGTTTAATAATAAAGGTATTAGTCCCGAAAGCCACAGTACTCCTAAAAAAATTAAGCTTGATCATAACGAAGAAAAACCAAGTTTGTTTAATGACGATACAATTTATGAACTAAACCATGATGGAATGGAAAATGGTAGCAGTATTTTGAATAAAGATTACAATTTTGATTCGTGCGAAAAAAATGAAACAGAAAATGAAACAGAAAATGAAACGGAAAACGAAGAAGAGGATAATGCTTCATCTGATGATCTCACATTTGAGTCACTTCCCAGTTTGGATCGTAATTATTCGTCTCCGCTTTCATATTCCGCGAAAGCATTTGAAGATGTGCCTTACGGAGTGAGACTTGAACGAGGAAAACTTATGATGGGATCTCAAAGAGTTTTTGTCGCAGAAAACACTATTACCATTAACTCAACTACTTACGAAAAGACACCGGGGCTTGTACAGTTGTTATTTAAGAAAATACCGAAATTGGATTTAGTTACTGCAGAAGACAAAGAAAATTACAAACTCATATTAAATCAAACGAATGCTCACCGTAGAGATTTTGACTCTAAAAAAGCTATTAAAGGCAACAGGGGTTCTAAATATTTACAAATTATCAAACCTCTATTCAAACTGTATAGGAACTGTGAAAGTACAGAAAACCTAACAGTGGGTAATGGGTTATTAAAAAAAGTTAAGTCTAATATCGATTATGTATATTGGGATGACCCGAATGAGCTAGTTAATCGATTAAAATTACTAATCGCTTCTCGAGAAGCTGGTAATACCGGACTGGACAATGAGATTATATCAATAATAGAGGAACTGCGTGAAAAGAACATTATATAATATAAATGACAATTTTTTCTTCATCATATCAGTTGAAAGATAGCCCGATTCAAAGGCGGACGCACTATGAACGTTGACAAATTTGGACATCATGTTCATAAACGTCTTCGCTACGACCAAAATTTCATTAACTGTGATGAAACATTAAAAAAATCGGAAAATGGAGATTTTGATTTACGCTTATCGAGGTTGAAAGGTTTGAAGTATCCAGTTTCCAACGATGATGCTGTTAATAAGGAGTACGTTGATAACATAAACAAAGTGATTCAAAGTAATTTAGCTACCATTTTACTTCGGCTACGCCACATAGACTCTATTTTGAAACAAATTGATGAAAAATTTTACACAAAAGAAGATATTAATAAAATTACAAGCAAAACAATAAAATAAAAGGATACAAATGAGTAAGCAAGATATTGTTAATGAAATCCATAGAGATGCTCGAAAAAATTTTGTACGTCGCGCTGTCTTATTAAAAGGTATAGATGATCTATGGCAAGCCGATTTAATTGATATAAAAAAATTCGCTCATGTAAACAATGGTTACAAGTATATTCTTGTTGTGATTGACTGCTTTTCAAAGTATGCCTGGGCTAAAGCAGTTAAAACCAAAAATAAACATGAAATAACACAAGCATTTAATGATATTCTGGACTCTAATCGCACCCCTATTAATTTGCAGACAGATTTAGGCAAGGAATTTTATAACCATGTTTTTCAACAATTAATGAAATCTAAAAATATAAATCACTACTCTACGTATTCCACGAAGAAAGCTTCTATTGTAGAAAGATTAATAAGAACATTAAAAGCGAAAATATACAAAAATTTCAGTTTAGTCGGTAACTACAGATGGATTGGAAAGCCACTAGATAACGCTGTCAAAACCTATAATGAAACTGTGCACCGTACAACAAAACATAAACCATCTGATGTCAATTCTTCAAATGAGCACGAAGTGAGACAAAACATCTTAAATGGACAAAATCATTCCAGTTCACGGAAAAAAAAGCTTAAAATAGGTGATTGTGTTCGAATTAGTAAATTTAAATCTGCCTTCAGTAAAGGGTTTACTCCAAACTGGTCTACTGAGCTATTTACAATTGTTAAAGTAAAAAACACCAGTCCAGTGACTTATCAAATTGAAGATTCGCATAAAAATATAATACTCGGCTCATTTTATGAACAAGAACTTCAAAAAACAGCACATCCAAACGTGTATTTAATAGAAAAAGTTATCAAAAAGAAAGGGTCGAAACTTTTCGTTAAATGGTTAGGCCTCAGTGAGGCGGAAAATAGTTGGATAAACAAAAGTGCTATTGTCTGATTATAAATATATGTTTTAACTAATTTCTCTCCATTAAATAAATAGAGATGCAAGGGAGCGGACTTATAAATAATTTAATAAATAACTTACCAATTGAATTGCATTTGCCTGGATACAATTACTGTGGACCGGGTACAAGATTAAGAGAAAGATTGTTAAGAGGTGATCGTGGCGTAAACAAATTAGACGAGGCGTGCATGAAACACGACATTGCGTACAGCATATATTCTGATTTGAAACAGCGTCATAAAGCTGATTTGGATTTGATAAAAATGGCGAGACAGAGAAAAAATGCAACTGATTCAAGCAGAGGTGAAAAAATAGCATCATGGCTAGTGAACAAAGTTATGAAAACTAAGTTAAAAGCGGGTGCAGGTATTAAATCATTTAAAAATATTGTTTCTAAAATCCGTTCTCAAATCAAAAAATATAAACCTAAGAGTGATATATCAACTATAAAATGTGCCTATAAAGCAGCCAAGAAGTTGGTTTCTAAAAATTCCCGAATTCGCCTACCCCGCATTATTCCAATACCCAAAACTGGCGGAATATTACCTTTAATACCTATTTTCGCTGGATTGTCGGCTCTCGGATCATTAGCTGGAGGAGCCGCAGGTATAGCTAAAGCTGTGAACGACTATAAATCAGCTCGTAATAATCTACAGGAGTCTGAACGGCACAATAAAATGATGGAATCAATTGCTTTAGGTAAGGGTTTGTACGTCAAACCTTACAGAAAAGGAGCTGGGTTATTTTTAAATACGACAAAAAACTGAACAGAAGGCTACCAAAGAGAGCTCTCACAAACGTAGACCTATTAAAGTATGGAAGTGACATACCGCACTTTAGAGGCGTCTTCATGCGTGATAACTTACCGAAACGACCGCATCGTGTGGAGTGTGCAATTGTTAATTTAGATAGTTCTGAGAACTGTGGAACTCACTGGGTAGCCTACGTAAAATTAGACACGTATTGCGAATATTTCAATAGTTATGGAGATTTAAAACCTCCTGTAGAACTTACAGCTTATTTAAAATATGATATATTTTATAATTATGATACATATCAAAAATTTAATACAGTAAACTGCGGACACTTATGTTTAAAATACTTAAGAAACTTTTGGAAGAAATATTATAAATTGTAATATTTCGAGCGATTGTTATCAGTTTTATAATGTCGTTCACACTATCAATAACAGGGATAAGTTCAACGCTTACAACAAATTACTCTCCTCCTTTACAACTGGAGGGAGAGTATGAGTGTGGGCTTTTGTATTTCTCAACATTCAATTCCATACCCAACATTGATAGTAGAAATAATCGATTCTGTTATGGAGATAATGAGCCTATTGAAATACCTGAAGGATCTTACGAACTTGAAGATATCGGTGATTTTTTAAAAGAAAACGTTAAAGACTGTACCTTCAAATTATTTTGTAATAATAATACATTGAAAACTAAAATATTTTGTACTAAAGATATACATTTCGAAAAAAATAACACCATTGGAAGAACTTTAGGGTTCGGAAAAGAAATACTGAAAGCTAATATAATAAACAGTTCTCGGTTTCCTGTTAGCATTCTATCAACGACCGTTATCAGAATCGAATGTGATATTGTGAGCGGATCATTTGTTAACGGAAAACCAAGCCATATCGTTCATGAATTTGTTCCTAACGTGCCGCCTGGATATCGCATCATAGAAGTTCCTAAAAACGTTATTTATTTTCCTGTAAATCAAGACACTATAAGTTCTATTAATGTGCGCATTCTTGATGCAAACAATCACCTAGTTAATTTAAGAGGAGAAGACATCCAGTTGTATTTTCATATTAAGAAGAAGTGATTATGTTAGATTTTAACAAAAAGTCAACACGTCCTTCCGGACATACCAGTTTATCAAATATTGTCAAGAGGAGAACACCTATTAAATTAACAAAGGAAAATATATTGTTTTTAAAACACATTGGATTATTAAAATGAGTGAAATTCTGAATATCACAGATCCCTTTTCGGAGGACAATAGCATTGAAAGCTATGAAGTCCATTCCTATAGGCCATATGTGACTACATTCAATAAAAACGATGAAATTCGTATACCCATCAATCAGCAAGATTTGTATATATTACCATCCGCGAGTACCTTGTATTTAGAAGGTACTGTAAAGGTTTATAATAAAGAATCAAAAGCCGAGGTGAAAAGTATTGAATTCACAAACAATCCATTTTTATTCTTATTTCAAGATATTCGTTACGAATTGAATGGGGTTGAGATAGATAAAGTAAAAAACGTTGGTATTACCACCACTATAAAATCTTTTCTGTCTATGAATATTAATGAATCATCAATGTCAAAAGCTTGGGGTTGGGATATTAACGGTACAAAGAATACGGATGAGGGGCGCTTTGCAGTCTCTCTACCTCTAAATAAAATTTTAGGTTTTGCTGAAGACTTTACTAAAGTAATAATCAATTGTAAACATGAATTAATTCTCCTTCGGAGTAACACGAATTTGAATGCGGTAAAACTTAATACTAATGAAGTCTTGGATGATATCATTATAAATAAAATTGTATGGCGTGTACCTCATATCAAAGTGTCAGATCGTCAAAGAATTAATATGCTAAAGTTGATGGAAAAAGATCGTCCCTTAAGCGTAGTTTTCAGAAACTGGGATCTGTACGAGTATCCACTTTTACCGAAAACTACTAAACATACTTGGTCAATTAAAACGTCTTCTCAGATAGAAAAACCGCGATTTGTTATTTTAGCTTTGTCAACGAATAGAAAAAACAAGTCCGGAATGGATTTTTCACGTTTTGATCACTGTAATCTACGTGAAGTTCGAGTATTTCTAAACTCTACTTATTTTCCGTATGAAAACTTAAACGTGAAATTTGAGCATAATAATTATGCTTTATTATACGAACAATACGCCAGGTTCCAACAGTCTTATCACGGCCGTCATAGAGCTGAACCGCTTTTGAATATACACGACTTTAAGGGCTGCGCTTTGTATGTGTTGGATACGTCAAGACAAAACGATCACTTAAAGACAGGCCCGGTAGATGTGAGGATAGAAATTGAGAGCGATACAGAAATTCCAGATAATACATCGGCTTATTGTCTTATTTTTAACGATTGTATTGTGGAATATAAACCCCTAAGTAGCATTGTGAAGAAAGTATCATGAATTCAAATATTTACATAATTGATGTGCAGGGCTTCAAGGACAAGGATAATAATTTTATAATAAAGGAATTAGCCCTGGTTTCAGAAAATTTTACGCAAGTTTATTTAATAAAACCGCCGTTCCCGTATTCTAAGTTAACAAATAAAGAGCGACGGCAGGTGCGGTGGATAGAAAAAAACTATGGTATAACATGGAGTGAAGGAATAACTGATTACAGAGAATTCAAAAGAAATGTGCAGCATTTCTTAAAAAATAAAACTATCCTAGTGAAAGGTTTAGAAAAAGTCAAATGGGTAAAAGAATTATGTTCCGATTGTGATGTTACTGAAATAGGAGAAATGGGGTGTCCAAAATTTGAAGAATTGTATAAAATGGTTGTTGATGACGGCAAACCAATTTTTAGTTGTATTAAACATTTAAAAAGATGTGCTTTAAAAAATGTAATGTGTATTAGAAACTGGTATAGGAAATGTAACAAATGTTATTAATAGTTTAAATAAAATGATGTTATTGGTAATATAAATGTATTTTTATTTTACTATTCAATTCCCCAAATTTACGACTCAGGATAGTTATAGAAATAAAACAAAATATACACTAAAGGAAATTATGTTTATTAAAAAAACATACATTTATTTGTAATATTACACCTTACATCTAACTTAAACATTTAATTATCCTTAAATTAATAAAACATAGATTTATGACCCCAGGACAAGGTAGAGATTTGATTCTTCAGTATAATGCGTTTGTCATCATTTGACGACAACGCTACTTTTTTCACAGATTGCGTAAAAATAACATGCTTCAACGATTTAAATACAATATTTGTTTTCCTTAGCCTTTCTTTATTTAATAGAACATTTTTATAATTATCAAAATCTAAATGACGCAAAACATGTTTTTTTGTGCCCTTAGCTTTTTTCAATTGCTTCTTTTCAGTTTTGATACAATACAATTTAGACCTGAGACCTACAAATTAGCTTATTATTTCACCACCAAGTTCGTCTTTAAATAAGCCTGGCACTTTTTTATGTTGACGAGTTATACCATATGCGTTACTGACAGAATAATTACTGGTATCAAAGTAAGGTTGAAAATTTAATTTAATATCTGCATATAAATCGTCTGTATTTATGGAATACAAAAAAGAGTCGGTATCAGTATAGCACAAACTTAAATTAGACCCGTAAAAAGGTTTCATATAAGAATAATGAAAATCATACATATGAGATTTTGATATTTCCAAAACAGTAAATCCGATATAAATTGGTCGGTCAAGTTTTATGGATTCTGGTTTCATTTGAATGGCAACAAAATTTGAAGTAAATATAGTTGAACTGTGATAATTAGGTCTGGCTATTAGACACTCGGCTCCGTACTTCTTTTTCGTTTTATTTTTATTATCATGCCATACATTAACCAACATAACATTTAACCTTTTCTCGGGGTCTTCCAACGTCTTTCCAAAAATAGCATTATTAAATAGTTTACACAAGTTTTGTTCAAATACAGATGTCGCTTTTTGTCTTAATTGCGTGTTCAGATCTATGTACTGTTTTAAAAATTGACTTTGCTTAAATTTTATTACTCTATGAATTTTTTTAAGTACCAAACCATGTTTTAAACATGTTTTTAAATGTACGTAATGAATGACATACTCGTATTTATCATATAAATTTGGGATAAGTTTAGGTTGCTTAGAACCAGGAGGTATGAATTTTTGCGGGCAGAATGGAATGTCGTTATGTAAGTCATGCAAATATTCAGGGTACTCTAAATCCACTTCTAAAATATAACCATAATTTGAATTATCTGGTACTAACCGGATATCGAGATTTTTAATTTCATCCTGTTGCAATAATTTGAAATCAGCATAAGGTAAACTACCACACATGGCGTAACCGTATAAATTATTACAGTCTATATATAATAAAAAGTTATTAGGAATGTTCGGATCATACTTAGGCATATATTTATTATTTGCACTTGCATATCGAGTGGAACATAAACATACACCCCCACGAATACCCTTCTGAATCATTCGAATTATTTCGAGGTCATTAATAAGCTGTAATTTAACTTCTGTTATAAGTAACATAGCATCGAAACTTAAACTTGGAGCGGTCAGATAAAATGCAGGATCTAGTCTGTAGTTAACTTTAGAAGTTTGTCGAAATTTTTCGAATATGTCAGCTAGTAAAAGTACATCAGATTTAAGATAAAGATCGGTGTATTCTCCTAAATCCTTTAGTTTGAATGATTTCCATACAAGTTTAGCGTGCTCGTAATCACAATCTGATATAATGTCATTGGTCAACGAGTTGTAAAAATAATGTTGCTGAGGTAAACATTGCTCTTCGTAACGAGTCCAACTATTCAGATACTCATATGGATAGACACCCTTACGTTTCAGTAGGTCGAAATGCTCTTTTAACGAATAAAAATGGGAAAGGTGAACAAAATCTTTTTCGTTTAATGTGCTTACAAGTTCTTCTAAACTAGCTCCTAAAAATTTGTAGGAATCCACAAAACGAACAGGCATAAATTCGTTTCTGTTATTGATAAAATATTTTGTAAACGATATATAATTTTCTTTATTTTTCGCAATAACTTTGATTTGACCTGGCATTTCCCCCAACTGACGTATAAACAAATGACTGTCGTATCCTGATAAGTTATGAAAAAATACGGGCACAAATACTGGTAAACGGTAGCGTATATTACAATAAGAATGGGCTGCCCCCCTGTAGCGTCCTGTTAAATGACAATGATCTCTTACGGAGTCACCGAGCAACAACTTGCGGCAAAGAAAACAATACTGAGCATTCAAAAAATCATTTTCTTCGTTCTCTGTAATATCCATTGGCTTCGGGTTCGAATAAATATTGTTTATAGTACATATATCCCGTTGCAGATATTCGAGAAATTTGGCTACACAGTCTTTTCCACGATATGAAACGAATTTATTGAGAGAACTGTCGTATGAACTCACAACGTAGTACGCAAAAGCGGCTGGTACATGTTCCTGTAATTTAATAGTACTTTCTGAACTATTTTTTCCTTGCGTTTTCGGTACCAACAATGATTCGAAGTCTGCATATATCACGAAAGGCATGTCTTGCATACGTTCAAAATTTTTAAATTCTATTTGCTCATTCTGGTTGGGTAAAATTGTCTTTACACCACCACATACGTGAGCATTTAATTTTTTTTCATTGTTAAAAAATATCATACATTCTTCACAGAAAAACAAAGATCCGTGGTGTTTGGTAAATTGATTTTTAAGCATCCGGCTTAGATTTTTAATAAGGCAATAATGAGTTTGTCGACCATTTTCTAACATTAATAAATTAATATGATATTGCTTGCGACATGCGGTTTTATACAGCGGACCAACGATTTCAGTTTTATTTTTCAGTGCATACACATTAACACTTATATGTTGGTTGTTTTTTTCAAATATTTTGATATCATTTAATCCCACAGGAAAAGTCATATTATCGATATTGAGAACGTCTTTGTAATGCGGATACGAAGATACCCGATGAACATTATTTTTAGCGGGAAATAAAGAAGCCATTACACACCACAAAAAGCAAAACACATCATTATTTTGTATATTAATACACGCTCGTTTTAGTTTTATATTTTTAGGTAAATCTATGAATCCTGACGCTCTCAGTGGGTTGTATTTCGTAATGTTTACCTCTAAGTATAAATTTCGCATAAATGCCCAACCACTATCTCTGTCTTGAAATTCATCAATTTTTCGGCAAATAGTGAGTAAAAGATTTGAAAATAATTCATTGAAATCATAATTGGGATGTATAACTATATTTCGTGTCGCAAATGATTTTATATCGCAAGTATCGTTTTTAAGTAAAGAAAATTCTGCAAATAATTCAAAATTTACTTTGATACTACTGAAAACTGATTGCCTTGCATCCAAAATTTGATGAATGGGGGCGCGAATGTCGCGTATAAACTCGCCAGGGGGCTTACTGTCAAGGCCGTGTTCGCGGGCGCGCACGCGGTATGACGCAATCTTACTACGAAAAGCGCTAGCAATTTTTTCGATCCCTTCGCCGTTATCTATCGAGTTATTATTTTTATGCGTTGTACTTCGTAAATGCGCAGAAAATGCTCGACTAGCAACAGATGTTTCGCAAACGGAACAAAATATCGATCTGCTACCCATTATTTTTATAAATGATCTATGCCTAAAAATAAAGACTATCGGCAAATATTACAAATAAAAGTATCAAAAATAATAATTATTTAAAATCACGATAGAACACTCCGTCTTTGATGAAATACTCCCTACATAATTTTAAGGTTTCATTTATATTCGAAACCACTGGCGAATTTGAGTCTATCTGAATTTTTAAATTTACAAGAGCTTTCTCCCACCTATCTTTCGGGTCAATAGATTTTATGTCAGCAACATTATATAATTTCAACTCTACAAAAAGGTCACCAGATAACTGGATAGTTCTACGCACTTTTCCTCCAGGAACTTGCCGTATCAGCGTAGACTGAAGCACCGCACTCTTTTGCTCGGCACAGAAGCTTTCGTCTTCACTGTCACTGCAAATTACCCAGCCCGAGGAGCCGTTGCTTGGGCCTTCCTTGGACGCCTGCGTTAATTTTCTTGACCTGAAAACCATAAAACATGTATGTTTATAATATTGAAGAGAGTTTTGACTCAATGAAATATTTTGATAAATTATTTACTTACCTCGAACTTGGAACTTCGTCTTCAGGTTCATGCCGCGGGGTTTTAGACTTCGTTTTATTAGAACTGTAAGGAAAAAAAAATATTAGTAAGGTACCAATATTAAAAAGGCTATGTCATTATTATACACTTTTGACAAAATTACCGTGGCTTAGGCGTATCGTCATCGGATTCAGAAACCGTTCTCTTTTTAGGTAGTACCTTCGGCTTCTTAGACCTAAAAATAAAAATAAAATCATTTAGTAACAACATTTAAAGGACATTTCATTTAATATGTTTGATAGTAAAAAAACTATTTACGGTGCTAAGTGAGCTTCGTCACCAGATTCAGAAAGCGCGATTTTCTTTTTTAAATTCTTGGGATTTTTAGACCTGAAAATACAAAAAATGATTATCTGTTATTATTTACTCAGTTTAAAATAAAGTAAATTAATACGATAGGTGCCTACATTGAAAATGTTATATTATTTTACACTCCTTTAAAAAAAAAAAAAAAAAAACTCACCGGGGCTTAGGCGTATCGTCCTCGGATTCAGAATGCTGTCTCTTTTTAGGTACCCTTGGCTTCATAGATCTATAAAAAGAAATTTATTTGTAATTAGTAAAACACATTTAAAAAAGACAAGTAATTTAACCAGTCTAAAAACTATTACTTACCGTTCGTCACCGGATTCAGAAAGCGTGATATTCTGTTTCAATTTCTTCGGCCTTGAACTAGGAGCTGGGATCTCAAACTCCGTGTTTGACCTTGCATTCTTACCAATTTTTTCATAAGCAGAGTACTCCGAATCAGACCTACAAAAATAACTACGATATTATTTAAATCACAGACTTGTGGTAATAATAATAAAAATACTATGAAACACTATTTTTAAAAATGTATAAAAACTTACGAACATGATTTTAATGAAGTGTATCACTGTCGAAAGTAAGGAATATAATGAACGTTATACGTAAAAAGCCTGTTCTACGTAAACATCACGACTTTCAGTAGTTCTCAACCTGTAACTATTAATCGCGTATAGTTTCTAATAACAATAATGCTACAATATATACGAAAAAATTGTTTTTTAAAGGTTTAATACCACAGGTGCCGTTTTGCAAAATAAGCAAATGTGTAACAAACAAACGCATCGTATTGCACGTATCGTTTATAAAAGGAAGGCGCCTTCATCAAAGCTGCCGCTGCGGTGTGTCAATTATGCACCCACCAAATGCTTAATCACAAATAGAATACTAACTTCCGTCTCGCTCAAACATATTAAATTACGTTTGAGCGGGAGTAGAAAACATGAGTTGTCGATGTCGTATGTATTAAATGCCTAGGTACGGAATAACCTTGTCCATGGAATGATATTAAGATTCACTACACTGAATGCGATGATTTGTATAGACAAACATATTATTTTATTGAAAACATGTCATAACCTGCATACCATAATTCATGTTATAACTTGTATTGATTGCATCAACGCGCTATCGCGCTAATTAATCGGGTTACATACCTAACAAGTAAATGGATTTACAGTTAACCATTCCTACTGGAAACTTTTAGAAAAACACACGTCGTTCGTGAGCGCCAACGTTGACATTTATTTTTTAGTAAAATGGTAAGTAGACAGCTTTAGTAAAATGGTAACTTATGAAATAATTGAAAATTATTTATTTACTTTTATGAATCCAGATTAAGTTATAAATTAATTAAAAATGTTTTATTTATTATTTACAGAGTAAATCCAGTTCGCAACCAATTAACATCGCAAAAAATGAGCTGACACCGCCAAGTTTTTATTCACAAGCTATAATTGAAGACCCGATATACTCTCAAGATTTCGACGCTTGTGTGGACGCTTACTTCAAGGAGAGAGATGAATGTTTAAATCGAGTTCCGGATGTTTCTTTACCAAAAGCTTCGAAACGGCCGAAGGAAAATTCAAAGAAGACGGGCAATAGAAAAAATAAACCCTTCGACAGCGCATTAAATTCCTTCATTATTAAAAAAATTAAGAAAGGCCGGCGAGTCATAAAAATAAGTATATCCAATCTTGAGGTGGACAACGAGTGTCAAGAGGTCGCAGTGCAGTATATTGTAGAAGATAACTTTGATGACATGTTAAATGCAACAGAAGTACTAGTTGATAAGATTGTAAAAAGATTAAGCAATGTTAACTATTAGATTTTTAAGTACCTAATATTTAAGTAAGTTTAAGTAGTGTTTAGAAATATTTCAAAATTATGTAAATAAAAACCATAAAATTACTATGAAAATAAACAATATTTCAAAATAATACGTATTTGACTCATTTAATTAGTTAATAAGTTGATTACGTACAAATAAATAAATAAAAAAAGCTTGCAAAATCGTCCACTAAATGAAATCAGTACCACATTTATTTGAATTTTGCATGTTGGAACTTGATGTCTTATTACTCTTTCTATCAATAAAAACTAGATTTACTTATTTAATTGTTATTTCGTGTATTTTTAACATTAAAATCTGTGATGTTGTGATGGTCTATTAGTACTTTATCTATGCATTATTCGCAATTGGTTTTAGGTTTAAACAATACATCATTGACACAGGTATACCGACGTAAAGCATCATGTTTCATGAGCCATCATACTGGTGCAATCCTAAATGTAATAAGTGAACTGTACACGGATCTTACTTTAAACTTAATTGTGATCAACTTTAAAAATAAAATTTAATTGCATTATTTTTATGAGTAATGTTAACTAAAACACCTCTGCATAACATAATGGTAAATGTGCACGTCACATTTACGTCACATCAATTAACCAATCAGAATGCCAGGCCTACATCGCGCTTACAGAGTTTTTACATTCGTTCATATAAATAAAAGTTCAATACTATGGTTTGCTGGGAAGTTGCGACCGGACGACCCCAACACGTAAACCATGCTATCTGGATTGGCCACCCGGAAAGCGTGTAGTGTTGACTTTGAACTGTGAATCTTGGGGTGTTCTGTATCTAGGCGGTCGATAGGTACAGCCACCCATCCATGGGTAATGGACCCGAAGCACGTAAAATGTAGCCTTCTGCCGGGAATCAGCTTCCTGGGGGTTGCGACCATGTCTAGCGAGCTTGATCAACTTGCCGGATGTGTTGTGCGGTAAACACCATAGTTAACCCAAGTCCTCGGACAGGGAGCGCTATGAGGGTGGCAGGCGGGATTTCCCTGTGACCCTTGCATGCAAACCAAGAGTTGGCCGCCTTGGAATGCGTGTTGTGTTAAGCTTTTGCGGTTTTAAACCATGAATTTTGCGACTTGAATCCGGTTTCAATCATAAAATTGAGCCTCACAACAATAGGTAATGTACCAAACCGAATGAAGCGATTTGAAATCGCGGAGCTGCATGTTATAATTAATGTTGCGAAAATTTAAAGACACAAAAACTTCAACGAAACCCGATTGAGACTATATCAGTCAAACGCGGTTTGAGAATTATAGAACAGTTCCAAAGTTTAAAAACGATTGTTAGATATGATAGTAATGAGCATTTAAAAATCGATCCCTAGATACAATTGGGCTTTTCAGAACAGAAATGCAATATCCCTAGATGCGATTGGGCTTTTCAGAACAGAAATGCATCCCTAGATACGATTGGGCTTTTCAGAACAGAAATGCATCCCTAGATACGATTGGGCTTTTCAGAACAGAAATACATCCCTAGATACGATTGGGCTTTTCAGAACAAAATCTGTTCTGAAAAGCCCAATAATACACTACTACTATTGTTTAAAAAAACATAGAAATCAATCCACTAGCGACGAAAACGCAACAAAAAAATACAGGGACCCTCCATTTTTTAAAGTCGGTTAAACAATCTCACCTCTTTCAACGAGACCACGCCTATGAGCCGCCCGATGGCCGTGACGTACGCCCTGCTCACGCCAAGCGTGGAGAACAGAGAATGCACCTGACAAATATAAAACACACGTGAAAAACTTGAGAAAGGTTTTTATGGAGTAATTTGCAGATCAGCCCTTTAAGCGCTATTCGAACCGAGATTAAAATACAATTCAAAAGTATCATATAACAATACTTATAATATAATTCTACTAATGTGAGTATATGTGTTTGTTACTCCTTCACGCTAAAACATTATACTATTATTAATTAAGTACTAACATAGTTATAGGATGACATTGTATGCTATCAAAAGTATGGATTCTTTGTGGTCTGAATTAAACGATTTATTATTATTTTTAAAACAGCTGGAAGATTTATTTTTTAATCGACTGGACGGCAAACGAGCAAGTGGGTCTCCTGATGTTAAGTGATCACCACCGCCCATAGACACCTGCAACACCAGGGGGATTGCAGATGCGTTGCCAAACTAGAGGCCTCAGATGGGTTTGGGATAATTTGGATGAAATTGGTATGTAGATAGCAGGAGTTTGTGCAAATATACATCATCATCATCATGTCAGCCGAAAGACGTCCACTGCTGGACTCCCCCAAGGCTCTCCACTCAGACCTTGTGCTTTTCGCATCCACCGCGATCCCGCGATCTTAACCAGGTCGTCGCAAATATATGCATGAAAAAAAAAAAACAATTTTTTTTTGGCCATAAAGTCAACCAGTTAGTTTCTACCAATCAACTGCGCCGTCTACTAAATCCTTCAAATAGTGAACCTTTTCTTTCTTTCTTTTCATTCTAAATACTTGTAATGTATAGTACATAGATATCATTTATAAATATTGTGAATCTGTTTTTTAAAAAAAATACATCGTTGAATTTCTTGCCGGATTCTTCTCAACAGAGGTTTTTTCCGAACCGGTGGTAGATTTTTTGACGTTCATAAGTGCTTATCATAGCCTAAATTGAATAAAGAGATTTTGAGTTTGACTTGACAAGGCAAACACGGCGTATAGGGGTCATAAGTCTGTTGCATGTTACCTTGAGAAGAGACGTTCTCTCGACCAGCTGGAAGGGCGCGGGGTCTATGTGACAGGTGTATAGGCTCTCGTCTTCGTAATCTGTGTCGTCCAGGTGCTGCGGGAATAGGGATGTTGACGCCATTAAAAAATAATTCGAAGGCACGACTCCAGTAAAAAAAAACCTTTATTTTAGCCCTCAAAACCAGACTAATTTTCGATTTACTGTAAAATTTGATTTTTTGTTGCTTTACATTACATTACATACAATCACGCCTCTTTCCCAACGGGGTAGGCAGAGACTACACCCTTCCACTTGCTACGATTCTGGCATACAACTCTCGCTTCCTCCACATTCATCAATCTTTTCATGCATGCACGTCGGTTTAGAGTACTCCTGACCCGACCTTTCATCAGAATGTCCCCGATGGGTGCGTCTCACGAGATATAACTACATAATATATAATTTCATATTAATAACGTTCACAAGATATAATTAGGAATAACAGTTAATTAAACTAATACTCATTTTGTATAAAGTTTTTTTATATAACATTCAAATACTCTAAATTCAGTTTATATAACATGCATAACGTATATCGATCGTAGTATATACTATCTTTTAGTATAATGATTATAAAATATAATAGCGTATGATATACAAAATAAATTTGTGCGAGCGAGCGAAGCGAGCGAGCAAGACGGTTCGGAGCAGAAGTGACTCGGATAGGTTAGGTTCAGAAGGCTAAGGCGGGAGCGAAGCGGAGCGTAGCTCCCGCCTTAGCCTTCGGTGTTAGTTTTTTTTTTTTATAGCAGCGAGGAAACCGCAAATTAAAATAATTTCAGGCGGTTATTTTAAACGAGCATTATGCATTGTGGTGTTAGATGTATTGTATAGTATACATTATAAATGTGAGATATTATGAACGTTATACATAACGATGGTTATATACATTGATATTATACTTAAAAAACGTTATGCTTAACAAAAATAGATATTTTGATATTATATCAAACGTTCGTTATACACCTTGAACAGTATACAAAACATGCTTATACAATATGAGCGTATATAATCTGAATATTATAGTATAAGTTCTTATATCTTTCATTACTTACCCGTCCCCGATAATGTATGTACTCTTTATTGCACATAAAAATAAAAATATATAAACACAGAGAGAAGAACAAAGGCAAGCTTATCCCTAAGAAGGGATCTCTTCCAGCTAACCTAATTTCGAGAAGACAATTTATTATAATAGAGGATAGACAGAAAGTTAAAATTACGTGCCGTAAAGATAAGAAAAAGGAAAAACAGAAATACTCAAAATACAAAATAAATACGAAATTATTTACATAATGTTGTTGCTTTAAAATAAATAAATAGTTAGTTGTTTGAGTCGGCGAACAAATAGCGACTTATGACGTCATAAGTCGTTATAAGATGAGAAGTGTGTATTACCATGTCCCGTTTGCGCGCGATCTGAAGCATGCGGTCGAAGTCTATCTCTTTCCCCATCTCGAGCTGCTCCCACGCCTTCTGGTCTTCCGGGGACATGTCACACACGCGCTCGCGTGGCTGCGGAACAATAGTAGATTGTTCAATAAGGGAGAAAAGGCACCTATATCACACGAGATAGACAGAGCTTATAGGGGACCTTATGCAAGGTTCGCCCGGATTGCTACCACCATCTTGCTTGCTAATCCTACCGTTATGCAACAGTGCTTGTACTATTACGTTTCGGCGTGGAGAGTAAGAAAGCCGGTGAAATTACTGGCACTTGAGGTATTCCATCGTAGGCCTCTAGGTTGGCAACGCATCTGCAATCCCCCTGGTGTTGCAATGTCTATGGGCAATGGTCATCTCTTACCATCAGGAGACCTACTTACTCGTATTCCATCAAGTTGAATAAAAAAAAATAGCGCGGTGTAGTTTTTTTTTTTAATTCGACTGGATGGCAAACGAGCAAGAGGGTCTCCTGATGGTTAGAGATCACCACCGCCCATAAACGATAGCAACACCAGGAGTATTGCAGGTGCGTTGCCAACCTAGAGGCCTAAGATGGGATACCTCAAGTGCCAGTAATTTCGCCGGCTGTCTTATTCTCCACGCCGAAATACAAAAGTGCAAGCACGGCAGGATTAGCGAGCAAGATGGTGGTAGCAATCCGGGTGGACCTTCATTGCAGATGCGTTGCGAACCGAGAGGCCCAAGATGGGATACCTCAATAAATAAAAAAATAAAAATAAATATCACGGGACATTATATAGTCCCAAAGTAAGTTTAGCAAAGCTTGTGTTATGGACACTAGGCAACGGATAAACATACTTATATAGATAAATACATACTTAAATACATGTTAAACATCCAAGACCCGAGAACAAACATTCGTATTATTCATACAAATATCTGCCCCGGCCGGGATTAGAACCCGGGACCTCAAGTTTCGTAGTCAGGTGTTCTAACCACTGGGCCATCCGGTCGTCAATGGATGGATGGATGGGATGGGAGTGATGCTTACAAGTTGGACTTTCTTGTTGATGGAGGGGCTGCGGGCCAGGCCGGGCGCGAGCTGGTCGGGCAGCCCGCCCTCCACGTCTTGCAGCAGCGTGGACCGCTTGAAGATCGCCTCGAACGCCGCGCGGATCCTGCCAACGACACCTGGGTTACCACCACGTTCTGGACTTTGGACTAGGCATGTGTCCGATATATCGAAACGTAACCGAAAACGGTTGTTAAGCCAGTCAAATTCAAATTCAAATCAATTCAAATTCAAATCATTTATTCAGTAAATAGGCCGCAATGGGCACTTTTACACGTCATTTTTTAAAACTACCAGCGCTTTCGGAAAGACCATCATTGCCAAGAAGAATGCGCCGCAAGAAACTTGGCAGAAAGTCATTTTTTCAAAATAAAATAATTACAAATAAAATACTTAAAAGCTACAGTATACAATTAAACAAAAAATCACAAAAAAAATTTAAATAATAATACAGGGATGTATGGGGTCCCTTAGTTACAAAATTAAACACTAACTATATCTACTACTACTACAGTAACTTAGCTATCGGAGTTATCACAATCTAGTAGCGGTCATCAGCTACCATACATTCTTTACAAGGCAACTCCCGCCCGTTGACGGCAGCCGTGGCGAGTTTCGCTATTGATAGCTAAAATAATTATGCTTTCTCTTTCTTTCTAATCGACTATGAAGTTGCAAAAATGAAATAGAGCGAATATTGCGCTAACCGCACGCCACGCGATCACGCAGTGTTACCAACCCTACCCGGTTAGAAATGGTACCGATATTCGACAACGGTTGTCGATACCGATATTGAAACCAAATAACCGTTGGGTAACCGTTATCAACAATACCCGATAACGCCCATGTCTAGTTTGGACTGTAGACTACTCGCTGGACTTTGTAGGGCATTTTTAGAAAAAGTTGTTGAAATGACTTTTTTTTAGATGTGAATGAAATTTCCTTTTCCGACTCAGAATCAGGATCATTTTCTATTGTAATAGGAGAAAAAAAGTGTCTCAGGTTTTTCATATAATTTTTCATCTCTCCTGTTCGGAAAGTTTAATTTTCATGGGTACATAGCCGGGTGGAAAATTGAGTTTTCTCCTCTAGGGGGAAAGTAATTTTTTTTTTAATTTTTCGGCTAGCCACTACATCAAAGATAATTGAGTTACGTCAATGAGATTTTTTTTGACGTTTCGGCATGGCCATCTATATGCACGTCGTGACCAACTCGATTTTTTTTTATAGTCGGCCGTGGCAAGTGGCCAGTCGAAAAGGTACCGTTGGAGGCTGGATAGGTATAAGTAAATTCAATATATTATTATTCTCGTTTTTTAGGGTTCCGTACCCAAAGGGTGCCAACGGGACCCTATTACTGAGACTCCGCTGTCTGTCTGTCTGTCTGTCTGTCTGTCTGTCTATCTGTCTGTCTGTCTGTCTGTCTGTCTGTCTGTCTGTCCGTCTGTCACGGGGCTCTATCTCTTGAGCCGTAATAGCTAGGCACTTGAAATTTTCACAGATTATGTATTACAGTGGCCGCTACAACAACAAATACTAAAAATAAAATAAAGTTAAAAATTAAGGGGGGTCTTCATACAATAAACGTGTTTCATTCAGCGGTTTTTGGTTGCTAGGCTGCTAAGATTCGGCCGTCAGTTGCTAGGGGCAACGCGAGTGACCCTATGTTGTTTTTAATGTTTAACTACTTATTCATTTGTGATTTTATTGACGCTATTTTATAAAACCTTCGATAGTATAATAATTATCTCTAAGGCCGTGGTTTATTTTTGTGTGCAGCATTAAGACTAAATAACAATTTATGATCCACAAACCTCCGACACACACTACACACACTTCACAAAATCCGACTTCAATAAAGCACTCACAGCCGCTATGTTTAATGTTTTTTACACTAAAAAATGTCCGTTGTAATTTATACTAAGTAACAATATTTATTTACAAGGTCAAAATTTAAAATCAGGTTATGATTAATTCACTAATAAAAATAAGTACGCGCCGTGCGTCGGCCGAAATTACCGCGCTAATATTTTTTTTAAATTGTACATTTTTTTCTGGCGCGAGCATGGCATAAGTCTGAAGCGCTATTCAGCCTACTACAGGGCGACAGCCAAAGAGGATGAGAATTTAAAATTATTATTTATTCAAAATACTTGCACCTAGTCCTAGTGCTTACATTTTGGTGACATGTTTTTATTAACTAGTAATGTAACTAGTTCTTTGTTGGGGTGGAATTAATATTTCAACTTAAATTTGAAGTGGCTATCTTCAACCGATTTAGCTGAAATTTTTGCGTGCATGTTTTTTTTATTCGACTGGAAGGCAAACGAGCAAGTGGGTCTCCTGGTGGTAAGAGATCACCACCGCCCATAAACATCTGCAACATCAGGGGTATTGCAGATGCGTTGCCAACCTAAGGCCTAAGTTGGAATACCTCAAGTTCCAGTAATTTCACCGGCTGTCTTACTCTGCCGAAACACAACAGTGCAAGCACTGCTGCTTCACGGCAGGATTAGCGAGCAAGATGGTGGTAGCAATCCGGGCGGACCTTGCACAAGGTCCTACCACCTGCAGGATGACATGTGTATAAATCCGATGGCAATGCAATATTATTATAACGTAGAGCTGATCTGATGATAAAATTAGACGTTGGCCATAGGAACTCTGTAATAAAACGACACGACCGCATCGTACGGAACCCTACATGCGCGAGTCGTTCGCACTCGCACTTGACCGATTTTTTTTTGTAGTATTTTAGTTTCCTCACAGTCGAAATGAAAAGTAGAGTGTCTAACTCGGGTGAAATTACCCATTTCTCCTCGAACTATTGGCGCTCTCACTTCGTTCTAGCGCCAGAAATATCTCAGGAGGAATGGGTCACTTTCCACCCTTGGTTATCAATCTACTATTTTATGGTTAGGTTATCAAGCTTGTAGTTACCTGGTCTCTGCGCCGGTGACGGTGGTGTAGACGGACGGCTGCGGGGTGTGCGGGGCGAGCGGCGGCGGGGAGGCCAGCCCGCGCGTCAGCGTGAACGAGTTCGTCTTCTTCAGGATCGACTTCGGCCGGAACAGCTGGCCTGGCGCTGGGATATCAACGTGTTTAGTAACTAGGGTTGTGTGGTCAATACTGATAAGTCAAAATTAACTATTGAGAAAAGAACACTATGTCAGGGGTGGCCATTGATTAGATCCAAGACCTAGTTTACTGACGAAACCCTGTGCGATTTACCCAATACTTCTTTTTCTGTTTATGGGCGGTGGTGATCTCTTACCATCAGGAGACCCACATGCTCGTTTACCATCCAGTCGAATAAAAAAAAATGTGTTTATTTAAAAATATACAATGCTTGACAATAATTACCAGGCGTCCCCGCACTAGACTTCGCCTGTAACGCGGGGAACCAGTTAAAATTATATAACATAGCTAATTTTGGTTATAACTAACTTAACTATAATACAAAACCTGAAATGAAAACATCATTTCTCTTGTCCGGAAAGTTTAATTTTCATGGGTAGATAGCCGGATGGGAAATTGTGTTTTCATCTCTAGGGTGAAAAGTATTTTATTTTTCGATTTGCCAGCTTCATTATTCGAAGATACTTAATTGAGTTACGTCAATGACACTTTTTTAATGTTTCGGCGTTTTGGCATGGCACCGAGTCAGGTAGCGCGGGCCCTAAAACGTCAGTTTACTCACCGGGTATGAGTCCGCCCTGGTCCTTGGTGGTAAGCGAAGTGCCTCTGGTCATGCTCGGGGGCTGCAAGCCCAGCATGTCAGGCGCCGGCGTTACCTGGGACAAAAAAAAACGTTAGAAAATTGTAGTATGGCAACGGGCCACTTTCAGCGTTTAAAGCAGCCTTTCCATCAGAGATGTGCCAGAATATGCTGCGAGGAATGCGAAGAAGGTAAACACTGGTATAGTATATTTTTTGTCGAGGGACTAATATAAACCAATTTATATCCGAGGCGGTTAGCCACCCGAGCTTTAGCGAGGGTGTCTAATTATCCGAGGGTTTATATTGACTTTTAGTCTCGAGGTGAAAACTCTATTTTTCACTTCGATCGCGAGAAAAAATAGTCTTTAATCGTTTATGATTTACGCTCTAAAACAATTTTAAAGATTTCACGGTAAGTATTTTTTTCCAACCAGACACAGATATAACAAAACCGCATCAGTGAAATGGTCCATACACAAGCTGGAATAAAAGGCACCTTCTGTGCGGAAAAAGCATAGAACTAAGCCCACGTAGACCAAGAACGTAAAATTTTCTTTATAAAAATGGTCCACGCACAATCTTATTTTTTAACTAGCTGTTCGAGTTTATCTAAGTCACTCGAAGTAAATTAAAAAATTAATTACATTTACTCCCTAGGGACTAAAATACTCACTTTACTCTCGCCTCGTAACATTGACCTACTTTTAGAGCATGAGAAGTGAAAATTACATGACTGACCTCAAACCTCGAGGGTCTCCTCGCCCTCCGCTCCGTCTCCCGCCGGCGCTGCTCCGCCTCGCGATGCCAGAGCGCGGCCACGTGCAGCCTCCGCTCGCGTCCCACTTGTTGCTCGATCACTTTCACCAGCTCCCAGCGGTGGATGGACCCTAGCAGGACCATGGACGCCGGGCTGTCCACTAGTGGGAAGCTTTTTATTGCCTGCCGATAATAGGTTAAGTTAGGGTCTCCCATTAAAGTCATGAATTATTAAAAAAAATTTAGAAAATTGTAAATTAGAACATTTATTACATTTTCAAAAAATTACAGTGACAAACTAAAATCAAAACAAGAAAAAAAATTATAATAATGAACATCAGTTTAATAAAAAAAGATCAAAGCGATTAACAATGTTTAAAAACTAGAATAAGTCGCTAAATTTAAAAAACATATATGCAAAATATTTCAGAGCCGATATCCTCATTAACAAATATTATTTTTGGTTAATTTACCTTATTTTCCTTAAGCAAGTCTTTGAGTTGTTGGAAAGTCATTCGGTTCCAAATATACTTCACGTCTCGTACCATAAAGTCTTCCACGCATATGTCATACATACCTAAGAAAAAAAAAACAATAATTTTGAAATAAAATAAAAAACAAAACAAAAATAAAATAATACTCGCACTCCAAGCAACAATAAAAAAATAATATTATAAAAACAAAAATAAAAAATACAACACCCGACGAGGATGGGATTCGAACCCACGCGTGCAGAGCACATTGGATTAGCAGTCCAACGCCTTAACCTCTCGGCCACCTCGTCACATGTACTGCCGTGCGAAAAAACGCATTAGATTCTATTGATTTTTTTATTGAGCCAAACAAGGCGTTTTGATTATTACTTGGACAGTGTATTCAGTTGCGACAGTGAAGGTAGTAAATATTTTAGCGAATGTGAAATTATTATGATGACTTAGTAAAAAATGTACTATTTTGTTTTTATGATAATAAATTTTGTAACTAAATGCGTTTAGTATGTAGATATTATTATCCGTCTACCTATTTATAGACGCACATTATTGTGTTGTGCTTCTAGTACTTATAGTAAAACACAATGTTTTTTTATTTATTCGAATATTTATTTCCTATACACGATTACTAGCTTTGTAAAATAAGCAGCTTGTATGCTTTCTAAGCTTTATATATTATTTAGACTTTGCTCTCTGTCCGTCTGTCACAGGGCTTGTAATATTCACAAACTACACACATGTCAAATATTAAGTTTTGGATGTAGCGTTCATTGTTTTTTCGAAAATCAACCGGTGAAGGGGTAGAATAAGACCACAGAATCAAAAGCAGCTATCGAATACCTACACACCTGGCAAAGCATATTTTAAAAGCTAGTAGTATTTCCAATAATTACAATGAATATTGTGATTTATTACTAAAACAATAAGGTTGAATTTTCAAATCAATGCACGTGGTCGCTAAATCGCCTCTACCTTTCTTGAAGGCTATAGTATAGATGTCGCTAGTGTCGCTGCTTAAGTGACTAAATAAGAAACAAACAAGCTGAGATATGTTGTGTATAGGAGAAATTCGTGTCTGTACCGCTGTTCAGATGTGGTGTAGCGGTATAGCACGCGGCACGGAATGTCAAGGACCTGGGTTCGATTCCCAGCGCTGGTCTTATTTTTATGGTTTTTCTGTGCATCTATATATTTGAGTTTGCATTTTCGAAATAGCTTTTTAACTACTGTTGTATTTAGATTAAGATTTCATGTACATTTTTTTTAACGCCAAATAAATCAATTATATTCTATTCTATTCTAAATATATATCATCCCAGCCTATGTACCCACTGCTGGGCTCAGGCCTCTCCTCACAATGAGAGGGCTAATAATTCTGTATAAAGGCAGGATATCGTCATGGGGTATACTCACGGCTGGCTGAGGAGAGCAGGTCGGGCAGGTAGGGCAGCTTCTTGATGAGGATGATGCTGTCGAAGCAGGACGGCTGCAGCAGCGCGGCCACCGCGTTGGCTGCCAGCACCGCCGCCATTATCGGCAGGATGTGGGTCACCTGACGACATATAACACACGTATACAGTGTGGAAAAATAGGTCAGGCGCTGGAGGGAAACTACCTTAAATCCCAAGTTAAAATTTTACTTACATAAAGAAATAAATATCATGGGACACTTGACACCAATTGACCTAGTCCCAAACTAAGCAAAGCTTGTACTATGGGACTATGGGTACTAGGCAACGGATAAACATACTTATATAGATAAATAAATACTTAAATACATATTAAACATCCAAGACCCGAGAACAAATATTCGTATTATTCATACAAATATCTGCCCCGGCCGGGATTCGAACCCGGGACCTCAAGCTTCGTAGTCAGGTTCTCTAACCACTTAGCCATCCGGTCGTCAACTTCCATCATCATCATCATGTCAGCCGAAAGACGTCCACTGCTGGACATAGGCCTCCCCCAAGGCTCTCCACTCAGACCGGTCTTGTGCTTTTCGCATCCACCGCGATCCCGCGATCTTAGCCAGGTCGTCGCTCCATCTTGTTGGAGGCCTACCGACAGCTCGTCTCCCGGTCTGCGGACGCCATTCGAGAACCTTCTGAACCCATCGGCCATCAGTCCTGCGTGCAATGTGCCCCGCCCACTGCCACTTCAGTTTCGCAATTCTTCGGGCTATGTCAGTAACCTTAGTTCTACTGCGGATATCATCATTTCTGATTCTATCCCGCAGAGAAACCCCGAGCATAGCCCTCTCCATAGCCCTTTGAGTGACTTTGAGCTTCCTTATGAGGCCCATTGTTAGCGCCCACGTCTCAGATCCGTTGATAAACATTTATTCGTTTAAAAGTCTATCACGAATTATTATTGGAGTATAGTAGATACATTAACTTATATATTAAAAAGAGTTCTATCAGACCATATTTATGTTTGTATTTATATAAACTAGTTATTGTACAAAAGAAAAGAAACAAAACAGAACCCTTTAAGGGATCTCTACCAGTCTACCTTTGAGTGGAAGAGAGGAGTAATCAGTTTTAGTCCGACATAGAGACATATTTAATTTTCATTAATTTTTTATGGAATAATCGAGAAAAACTAACAAAATTGCAACGTTGCCAGCTCATAGTCAAAATACCACAACGGGACTTATGACGCTATTTTACACAAGTTTATTTTTGTTATTTTTAAGTCCCGTTGTGGTATTTTGACTATGAGTGAGAATCTACTGTCAAAAAGACGTTAATATCTAAGGCTTATTATAAAGTTAACGATTATATCATGGACAGGGATATTTGGAAATAATTCCGATCCGCACTAGCGATCCCTTCAAATAGTGAACCTACTGTGTTAAAAATAAAATTGTGTTAAATACTTGTAATGTATAGTACATAGATATCATTTATAAATATTGTGAATCTGTTTTTAAAAAAAAATACCTCGTTGAGTTTCTTGCCGGATTCTTCTCAACAGAGGTTTTTTCCGAACCGGTGGTAGATTTTTTGACATTCATAAGTGCTTATCATAGCCTAAATTGAATAAAGAGATTTTGACTTTGACTTTGAATCACGAAAGTTGCCAGCTCAGCAAGTATAAACGGTCTTCAAAGGATACCGACCTGGCCCGTCATCTCACTGACGATGACGATGGTTGACACGGTGTGCGTGACAGCACCGGTGAAGGCCGCCGCCCCGACGACCGCGTACCCGCCTGGGGACCATACAAACGTCAGCCATCTTTATATCAGCCGTAGGACGTCCACTGTTAGGTGTGTTCCCACTAGTTCTATTGACAGTACTATTTTAGAACTCTTTTTTTTTTTATTCGACTGGATGGCAAACGAGCAAGTAGGTCTCCTGATGGTGAGAGATCACCAACGCCCTTAGACACCTGCAACACCAGGGGGATTGCAGATGGGTTGCCAAACTAGCGCCCTGAGATTCGATACCTCAAGTGCCAGTAATTTCACCGGCTGTCTTACTCTCCACGCCGAAACACAACAGTGCAAGCACTGTAAGAACTCTATTCTAGTACTGTCAATAGAACTAGTGCGGACACACCCACTGTTGGACACAGGCCTCCCCTATAAGAGTGAGTGGCTTAATCGGATCATTCATATGTCAAAATAACCCAGACAAAAAAACTTTATTTGACAAATATCTGACACTTACTTTACCCACTCGCAAGATATTCCAAAAAATGGGTTCGTTTTTCGAATAAGTAAGTGTTTTTTATTTAACTATGTAAGAAAGAAAGAAAGAAAAAAATTATTTTTAATTCATCAATTTATTATGTACGTACTACAAATTCTTGAATCTCGAATAGTTTTTTAAACCACGGTACAGTCGAGTTCATAAGCTTGTGAGCAAAGATTTGATCCAAAATAACCGAACACGATTATATTGTTAAAAAAAATAACTTTTTATTTCAGTAAAACACATTTTTAACTTGATTAAATTTAGCTTCTAATCTTCAATTAAAAAGATTAACGGCGTAGAAGCGTGTCCAGATATTTTTGACCCCGGACCTAAAGTATGGAAAATGTGGTTTCAGTTAAATATTCTGTAATTTTGATATGTTATAGATAAATCTCTAAGGGTACTTGCCTTCGTTTCAGAGTCCCTTTCAGGTTTTAGTTTAGTTTTTTAGAGACTGTTGTTTAGGACTTTGCAATCTCTAACATCAAAATCTCAGGATATTCAACTGAAATCACATTTTTTATACTTTGTTTAATTTTTCACACCAGTCTATGAGCTCAACTTTTACAGTATGTTTTTTTTTTATACAACTGGAAGGCAAACGAGCAAGTGGGTCTCCTGGTGGTAAGAGATCACCACCGCCCATAAACATCTGCAACACCAGGGGTATTGCTGATGCGTTGCCAACCTAGAGGCCTAAGTTGGAATACCTCAAGTGCCAGTAATTTCATCGGCTGTCTTACTCTCCGCGCCGAAACACAACAGTGCTTCACGGCAGGATGTCATGCAATTTTTCAAAATATTTCTTCCCACTGACCAGGCAATATCTTCTGTATGTGTCCGCCGTAGGCGACGCCCAGCGGGCAGAAGTACGCCATGAGCTCGCCCGTGAGGCGGCCGAGGGCGGCGCCCATCTTGAACGCCGGCACGAATATGCCCGCCGGCACCGGGAGCGTGCACGACACCATCGCCAGGAAATACTGAAATTAAAATAAACAAATAATAAATACAAGTAGCGGCACGAGAGTTTAGCGCTGACGGTTATTGCGCAGAAGTCAAAAGTAAGGTATCACACGGGGAAGGGCGGGCGTGCGTAGCTCCGATTGGCTTTCCAGTCGCATTACGTCCCCCGCGCCCATTCCCCCATGCGCAGCTATCCCTTCCACGGTTCACTCAGCGCTAAACTCTCGTGCCGCTACTTGTATCATGCGACAATGAGGGCTATCGCGTATGAATTCGCCGCTAGAGGCGCTAGTGTAGCGTGAGGTCAGCGAAACGTCAAATCTCGTAGTTTTTGGGTGAGCTATAATTTTGTGAATATTTTGCATTACCTGAGATTAATTATGGCAATTATGCGATAAGGGGCAATGAATGTCTGTAATTTGAGACAGTTTTGTCTTTCGAAAACTTTTGTCGTCTCTTTTTTCCGAACAATCCCATTTACGGTAGTACGCAATACTGTGGTTGCTCCATATTTTTATGGTACTGTTTCAAGATGTATTAAATATGATTTTAATCTAAACTTTGTTTTCACGCCCGTTAGCTAAGTCGATCCGATTACCTACTGGAAGTGGGTGAAATTTGACTTGCAAGATTTGACCCAAATCCATCCATACTAATATAATAAATGCTTCTGTTTGTATGTATGTTTGTCCGTCTTTCATGCCGTAACGGAGCGACGGATCGACGTGATTTTTGGCATAGAGATAGTTTATGGGTCACAGAGTGACAAAGGCTACATTTTATCCGGAAAAAACGCACAGTTCCCGAGGAAACAGCGCGCGATAACCGAATATCAGAAAGCTATTAAATAAATAAACGAACAGGGGATAAATAAAAACTTGTAAAAATTAGTAAAATTCTTCAAATATCCTTTCGCAAGGGTATTCGAAGAATTGCCTATTACGGAAAGCGGATTCGAACCAACGACATTATTGAACGAATCGTTATTATATCGGTAACAACTGAGCCACTCATTCAATTATACCAATGGTCTAATAAAGTAAGATCAATAAAATTATCACGTTAATTTTACACGTACAAAATATAGCTATTCCATTTTAAACTCTAAATTAGTTCGAAGAGAGCATTATCTTGTACTTTTAGACTGTTCAGTACGTTTGTTTGAACAGGTGTGGTCTTTCATACTAAATATAGGACAGTGTTGCCACCTCATATATTTTCTTTACCATAACGCTACGCGAAATTACCCAAAATTACCCAAAACTAGGCAATTTTATTCATTTTTTACCCTAACCTTTTTTTTAATAAAAACGAAGCAAATAAATGCGATTTATTAATAAACTAATAGTTAAACTACTACACTGTTTTGAAACATTCTTGGAATGCATCCATAATAGTCTTGACTTCTATGTCATCTGCAGTAATTTTTTTCTCGAAACCTTCCTTTTCATTCGAAAATTTTTACCCTAAAAATATCCCAAATAATTTTCTACCCCAAAAAATACCCTAAATTTAGGGCAAATTACCCTAAGGAGTGGACACTGTAGAAGGAGGATTTCTGTGTCAGACTAGGTGGCGCTAGTGTCGTGAGGCCTTTGACATAATGCGTCACGTTTGTTAAACAGAGCTCGGCACTTTTGATCTGTCATATTGGCTTCTCACTTTTCGTCTACTAAGCCAAGTGCTGTTTAAACTCAGCGTCAGAAAACTTGACTCACTCTAAATAAAAAATTACCTATCACTGCATACTTGAGGGCCAGACCTTTTGCTGTTCAGTATTATTTTTATTTCTAGACTAATCTATCTCACTGCTGAGCAAAACCATCCCCCGATACTTCGAATGTATTTTATTAAATGTGCTATTTACTCACGATAGAGAGGAAGTAGATCCATAGGCACCCGAACAGGTTGACCTCAGGGGTTTCCCAGTGGGACACCATCGCGGCCTGCTCCGCCGTCAAGTTGTCGTTCCACGTGAAGTTGGCGAACAATGACAACACCTGGAAAAAACAGGAATCATCAGGGGTGGATCTTGAATTTGTGGGGCCCGGGGCTAATACTGCTTAGGGGCCCTACCTAATTAGGTATTCACACCTCATGATCGGATTTTTTTTTAATTTGTAGATAATTTTATTATTGACAATATCGTCAATTGTTTCCAGTTCAGGCTGGGGGCCTTGTGTATCCACGGGGCCCTGGGCTGCAGCCCATAAAGCCTTTAAGTAGATCCGACCTTGGGAATCATCATCATCCATTGATTGATACAGTCAACTTTTGTCAAAGTCAAAATATCAATTCAATTTAGGCTATAACAACTTATAAATATTAAATGATATTGTAACGGCTCGCGTTTTAGACCCACTTGCAGGTAAAAATAAATCTAGATTTAGTTGTTAAGCCTGGCTTAAGCTTGACAGTTCCATACATTACTTTGTACTCTTTTGGTTTGTTGTTTTCTTTTTGTATTACTTTGTGTTTTATGTACAATAAAGTATTTACATACATACATACATACATTTTGACACTACTAAACTAAGCTTAACTCTAACTCGAGATTTATGTGTTTCCAGCAAGTAGCCATTAAATTGAGTTTAACTCGACATGTTTCGGGCTATTTCATAACCCTTCTTCCTAGGAGCACCCGACTCGGCGGCTGCTACCTGCATATTTTAAAATTATTTTAAATATTTGAAACTTTCAGCTTCTTTAAAAAAAATACAGTATAGTTATAAGCAATTTCCCGTTATTGGCTATTTACAGAAATACCCTAAGTTGCCTCCCCATAGGAATAAATTATCGAAAAATAAATAAATAAGTAAGTTAAGTTAAAGTTCTATATAACTCAATAAAAACACAACGAGTGCACTCTACGCGTGATAGATTGCTACTAAGTCAAAAAGACAATTCGTCACTACTTTAAAAAATCTCGTACCTCAAAATAGATAACTTTTCCGAGTGAATTTATGAACATTATGTTAAGGTTCAATTTCGTTGACATATTGATTTTAGATACGAGATTTTTTCAAAGTAGTGGCGAATTGTCATTTTCTACTAACGAATCCTTCCGATTTCCCCCGAAACCCGAAGGTTTTTCTAAGAGCTCACGGATTGTACCTGTTCTTGGTTGCCCAAATCGCCGGCCATGTATTTGCCAATGCCTGGCGGGAAGAGAATAGACATCACAGCTAGCGTCATGAAGCCCGGGTAGATGAAACGGCTGAAATAAACACAAGTGGTTTTAAATCAAGATCATCATCATCCCAGCCTATATACGTCCCACAGCTGGGCACAGGCCTCCTCTCTTCTTCTCTCTTGGGCCGTAGTTCCCACGCGGGCCCAGTGCGGATTGGGAACTTCACACACACCATTGAATTACCTGTCCGGGATAAAAAGTACCCTATGTCACTCTCTGGCCTCATAAACTATCTTCATGCCAAAAATCACGTCAATTCGTCGCTCCAACCACAAACACACTAGCACACACACTTTCACATTTATAATATTACGCTCTTCTCTTCTCTGAATAATACGAATGTTTGTTCTCGGGTCTTGGATGTTTAATATGTATTTAAGTATGTATTTATCTATATAAGTATGTTTATCCGTTGCCTAGTATCCATAGTACAAGCTCGCTTAGTTTGGGACTAGGTCAATTGGTGTCAAGTGTCCCATGATTTTTTTTTATTTTGGCTTCACCCTTTAGTAGGGAGTGAAAATATACTCACTTTTTCTGCAGGAAATTGCTTAGAATCTTGGTGTTTCTCATGAACAGTACATACTGGCGATGCAGCCACACCCACAGGGCAGCCAACAGTCCGCACACTACACTGCACACAGACAAAATAAAACATCATCGTCATCATCATCTCAGCCTATATACATCCCACTGCTGGGCCCAGACCTCCACTCAGAATAGAGGGCTTGGGCCATAGTTCCCACGCGTTCCCATTGCGGATCGGGAACTTCACACGCACCATTGAATTGCTTCGCAGGTTTGTGCAGGTTTCTCAGTTCACGATGTTTTCCGTCACCGCAAAGCTCGTGGTAAATTTCAAATGTAATTCCGCACATGAATTTCGGAAAACTCAGAGGGTTTGAACCCACGACCCTCTGCTTGAGAGGCGATAGGTCAAACCATTAGGCCACCACGGCATCAAACACACAATGATTTGGGCCAAATCTTGCAAGTAAAATTTGACACACTTCCAGCGGTCTGATTGACTTTAAATTTGGCATACTTATTTAAATTTGGTGACAATACAATAATCTGGTAGTGATCTTGAAGGTCCTGCCAGGATCGTCTTCGCAGGCGGGAACTCCTCAATGGTTAATAGTACTGACTTGAAATTTGGTACGGATATGCAGTTAAGATGACAATGCAAGTACAGTGGGGGTAGGAAAACCTTCGTCCTTTATTAAATTGATTCCTTTACAACGTCATAGACTCTTAGTACGTTTTGAACCAAAGTACTAAGCAGACAAGTGCATATCAAATTATATTTACTTGACATGATAACAAGGGCCAAAATAGTATACACCTCTGACATGTGTCTAGTTTCATATCAATACAAAACCTTTTTAATAAACAACTTCGTAATAGTTTCAATCAAATAATCAGTCAGTGTTCGTCAGTGCCAAGGTGTAGTAGTGGTTGTTGCTAATTGCTATGGTCACCTGATTATGTTTAGCAGGTTGACAGGTTGACGCAGTATGTCCTACTCAATCGGTAAAGCAGATTAGCGCTCATACTGTGCAAAGGAAAATAGATGTTAGGGTGACGAACCTTTTTTTTACTCCGACTGTACAGTCAGCAAAAAAGCTTGTATTCAAAATTATTTCTTAACAGAAACTTATTCCCTACTAAAACCACTACTTGTCTTATGCCAAGTGAGCTTTTAACTTACCCAAGCAGCACGAAGACTGCGAACTCCTGGGGGTCGAAGGGGAAGTCCTGGGGCAGGTTGGTGGGGAACAGCGGTTTGACGGTCGGCAGGGCGCCCGACCACACCGACAGTAGTCGGAACATCTGTATTTAAGAATAAGAATACAAATAAGAAATAGAAATAAGAAATATATGCGAAAGTGTGTTTCTGTGGCGATCAACTTTTAAGGGTTCCGTAGCCAAAACGGCAATAACGGAATCCTTATAAATGAACTAAAAGAATTTCCTTCCTCACCCGCGACCTTACGATAGCTAAGCTTATGCAAAATATGCGTGTTCATGCAGTTCCTCCACCTCCACCCTGTAAGAACACGCACAAATTACACAAAACCATCTATCACCACCACCACATCACACTGACGCGTTTCGAACTCAGCCAGAGCTCATCTTCAGAGTAACACAACCCTACACCATGCTACCAGTTGTTAGACTCCTTATAGTTTCGCCATGTCTGTCTGTCTGTCCGTCCGCGGCTTTGCTCAGAGACTATCAATGCTATAAAGCTGTAATTTTGCACAAATATATATGTAAACTATGCCGACAAAAAGGTACAATAAAAAATATTTTTTTTAAGTACCTCCCATAGACGTAAAGTGGGGGTGATTTTTTTTCTCATCCACCTTAGTATGGGGTATCATTGGATTGGTCTTTTGAAATCATTAGGGGGTTGCTAAAACGATTTGTCGACTGAGTAATGTGTTTGCAAAATATTCAACACAAATTACTTTCATACACTACACAATAACATTAAAAAGCTAATATAAATTAACAGTGTTTCTCAGCCTTATACAAGAAACGTGTTTTTTCCACCTAGTTTTATAGAGGGCCCATAACCTTTTCCCGAAGTCTCCTAAAACAGCGCAGCAAAACTCACAATAGCACTGCAGCAGGCAGCAAAGAACCCTCTCCAGTAGTTGCGGACCGCAAAATACGTAGTCGTTACTTCTATTGAGAACAGGACCCCTGAAAAATAAACTTTTTTTTAACCGACTTCAAAAAAAGAAGGAGGTTAAATCTATTCGGTTGTATGTTTTTTTTTTTAATGGTTGTTACCTCAGAACTCCGTCATTTATGAACCGATTTCAATTTTTTTTGCGTTCGTCTAGGACCTAGGAATGCCTTCAATTAGGTCCCCTAAGCACCAAATTAGGATCTGATGATCGAATCTTAAGGAAATCAAGGGAAATCTTCAAATATTGTAGAGACACCTATGGTAATTTTGATATATTTAGCAGTAACTCGTGTATTTGCTCTTCAAAATTATAATTTGGTGAAGTGGAACTGATGATGAAGACCACATTTGACCAACAGAGCTACCACCAAGCACCAAGCATCAAGTACTTCACGGGTTGAATTTCAATTACTTTAACACAGTTGCTAAGCAATTTATGCTTGTCGTAATGCATATGATACGGGTGGTGAAGCACCAGGACTCCTCAATAATGAACGTCTCTGCATCAGAAAAAGCAATCTTTCGTAAAAGGTGTCGAGCAGTTGACATTAAACTATTGTATCTTAGATTGTTAACACTGAAAAGCATGAAAAAAATATATATAACAAAAAATTTAATCGACTACAAAAAACCATGAAAATCAGCCTCAGCATCAGATAGCAGGAGTGATTGAAGTCTAATATATAAGTAGGTACGAGGGTCAAACTGAAAGTTCTTAGAAAATCAAAAACTGAGCAAACTAGCAAGTTATTAGTTTTATTATATCTTTTCAAAATAGTGTCCATTCACATCAATACACCGCTGCATCCGATGGAACCACTGAGAAAAGCACTTAGCCCACTCGTCCTTAGGGGTCTCTTCGACGGCCTTTTGAAACGCACCCACTGCTTCCTCGGTGTTCATAAAAAGTTTTCCTCGAAGTTTTTCTTTTGTTTTCGGGAATAAATAAAAATCGCAAGGTGCTAGGTCGGGGCTATACGGCGGGTGACCCAGTAATTCCACGTCTGACGTCACTAAATAGTCGATCGTTCGCCTGGCGGTGTGCGTCGAGGCGTTGTCGTGGTGAAGAAGGATCCTACTTCGAGGTCGCTTCTCCCGAACTTTTTCCAATACAAGTGGCAAACAATTGTTAGTGTACCACTCTGCAGTAACTGTTTTTTGATCCTCTAAAACAATTGTCGCATAGTGACCTGTCCTTCCGAAGAACGAGGCCACCATCTTTTTTCCCACGCTTCGACCTCTCTTCACTTTAGTTGGCAACTCCTCGAAAGGAAACACCCATTGAGCAGACTGTCTCTTGGTTTCTGGATCATAACAGTAAACCCAGCTTTCGTCACCCGTAAGTATGTCGAAAACAGCATTTGAGTCACCTCCGTTAAATCTTTGAATCATTTCACGGCACCAATCAACCCGACGGAGTTTTTGGGCCTCGGTCAAATTATGAGGTATCCACCTCGCACAAAGCTTCCTGACCGCTAAATGTTCATGGAGGATTTTATGCACTTGACTCATACCGATGCCTAAGCTTGTCCGAATCTGCTGATACGTCACTCTTTTGTCAGTCTCTATCATACGCTGCACAACACTGATGTTATTTTCAGTCGTCGCCGTAGAAGGCCGTCCCTCACGCAGATCGTCGGTGAGATTAGTGCGACCACGTTTAAACTCATTAAACCAGTTGTAAATGGTCGCACGAGATGGGGCTTCATCATGAAAGGCCAATCGAAGTCTATCATAGCTTTCTTGTTGACTTAAATGACATCGAAAGTCATAAAAAATCATTGCACGAAAATTTTCGCGAGTTAAATTCATGTTGACGTGACGCAGACAATTTTCAATTTGCCGCCAAATCATAAAACAAATGACAAATGAATGAAATACATACTCAATAATATTGGCAAAGAGTTCCATTTTCAAAATTTAAACTTACTTTTTTATTATATTGTTTACAAGTGGCCAGTTCTAAAAACTTTCAGTGTCGCCCTCGTATGTAGGTGAAGTAGACGACTATAGGTCCACTCCTGCTGGCTCGTGCTGAGGCACCGACTTCAGACTGGTAGAAAATTATTTTCATGATTTTTTGTAGTCGGATAAATTTTTTGTTGATTTTTTTTTATCGGTATGTACAGTAATGGCTTGTCGTCTCTGAGTGCGGCAGTGAACAGGGCCGTTTTTCACCTATTAGAGGCCCTGGGAACATTAGGGTATTGGGGCCTCTGTGACCATAATACGAGTAAAGCATTATTTAGCTATCGGTTATGTTTTAGTAATGGGAGTAGGGGCTAGGGGGCCCCCAATCCATCGCGGGGCCCTGGGCACGTGCCCAGTGTGCTCAGTGGAGAAGAGGGGCCTGGCAGTGAACTCACCGCCGACGGGCGCGGCGAAGCACGAGGCGACGCCGACCGCGCACGCGGCCGCCAGCATCTCCGTGGTGCGAGACTCGTTGGTGTAGATCCCTTGGAAGGTCGTCACCAGCTTCGAGAGGAGCTGGGCCACCATCGACGCTATGTGGACTGATGGGCCCTGGGTAACAATTGAAGTTATTGTGAAACTGTGCCCAGCAGTGGGACAGATGTGGGATGATGATGATAATGATGATGATTGCAAAACTAAAACAACCACACTAATATTATAAATGCGAAAGTGTGTTTGTATGTTTGTGTTTGTCCGTCATTCACGCTGTAACGGAGCGGCGGATCGACGTGATTTTTGGCATAGAGATAGTTTATGGGTCCGAGAGTGACATAGGCTACTTTTTATCCCGGAAAATGCACAGTTCCCGAGGGATAACATTAGTAAGTATGGATTTAATTTTAATCAACTTGTTTTTATTTTAGAACTAGGTTTGCCCGCGTCTCCGCCCGCGTGGTATTCGGTTATCGCGCGCTGTTCCCTCGGGAACTGTGCATTTTTCCAGGATAAAAAGTAGCCTATGTCACTCTCGGGCTCATAAACTATGTCTATGCCAAAAATCACAACGATACGTCATTCCGTTACGGCGTGAAAGCGTAACAAACAAACAAACAAACTGAAGAGTTTTCGAGTGGAGACCTCAGCAAGCACAGCGTAATACGTGCATCAACCAGATGGACGGATGATCTGGTAAAAGCCGGGGACTCACGGTGGAGTCAGGCCGCTTCCAACCGGAGCAACTGGATGATTTTAAGGGAGGTTATGTCCAACAGTGTATGTCCTACGTACGGCTGATATGATGGTGATGAAGAGGATGAATTCAACTTACCTCTTTACCAAGTGGCAGGCCAGAGCCTAATGTCGCCGTAAGTCCCACAACTTTGGATATGAGCGCTCGGTACGTGAGGTACTCTTTTAGTTGTACTCCTCGGAGGATCGTCTTCATTTCTGGTATTCCTGAACCTGTTTAGGAAAGGAAAGTCAGAAAAATATCATGCTGTAGCCCTCATCGAAAAACTTTCAGCACCCCATTGGAACTAACCGCTCACCCGGACAAGAGATGTCGTTATTAAGCAATCAAAATAAGATTGTTTTTTGGAAACAATCCAAAAAACAATCCAACAAACAATCTTAAAAGGGGTTATTCTTTCTTAAAGACTGGTAACAATTGGCAATTACTTTTCTTGAGTTTGGCACTAAAGGGTGATTACTTCCCATCAGATTACCTGTATGCTCGTAGGACTCACTCTCATAATTTAAAAAATAACGCCTTTCACAGTTGCAAGAAACTTATCGCCGATTTTGGGAACTGCTTGCACTAAACTTACTACTGCATATATTTAGGTACTATTTCTCGATTCTTATTTTTTAAATTTCTCTTCTCTACCACTCAAAGGTTTACTGGCAGAGATCTCTTCAGGGATAAGTCCGCCTTTGTACTTAGCACTTTCTTTTTGTGTGATATTTTTGTATTAACTTTTTGTACAATAAAGAGTATAAACAGACAAACTACTTCTTATCCTACTTTTGCGATGATGATTACGAATCCATTTGAGTTAGTCAACAGTCCACTCAACCTCCAATAGAATGCAGTTTATATACCCTACATAGTACCTTTTATTCTTTAGACTTAATACCGTTTAAAACAAGTTGGTAAATCAGTATTAGCACTTGCACTATTATCTATTCTGTGGTACCTATTAGTATGCTTCTTTCTTGCTTGGCTTTTCGAAAGGAATCCTTAGAGATAACTCTAATAATTTTTGAAAACTTACAATTTGGCGCCAAAAACCCGCCATTTTGATTTTCTATGAAAATCATTTACATTTACCCAGTGTCACTCGCGTCATCAAGACGAATCCAATTACTTATCATTTCTCAAAATCGGTTCACCCGTTGACTAGTTAAGAGAGGACATAGGAACATACACACATAAGGGTCAAACACATAACCCTCCTTCGCAATCGGGTAAAAAATGTTCGTAGTTCCAGTTTCACTCACCTATACTCTGCGCCGCGACTATGTGCACGAAGCCGGCCGCGAAGAGTATCAGGCAGACGGGGAGCGACACCCACGCCACGTACTGGCTGAACGTAGACGTCGCCAGGTCACTGTACATCCACATGCGAGCTGAATACAGAACACCATTATAATACATAGAAGAGTATGAGGCAGACGGGGAGCGACACCCACGCCACGTACTGGCTGAACGTAGACGTCGCCAGGTCACTGTACATCCACATGCGAGCTGAATACAGAACACCATTATAATACATAGAAGAGTATGAGGCAGACGGGGAGCGACACCCACGCCACGTACTGGCTGAACGTAGACGTCGCCAGGTCACTGTACATCCACATGCGAGCTGAATACAGAACACCATTATAATACATAGAAGAGTATGAGGCAGACGGGGAGCGACACCCACGCCACGTACTGGCTGAACGTAGACGTCGCCAGGTCACTGTACATCCACATGCGAGCTGAATACAGAACACCATTATAATACATAGAAGAGTATGAGGCAGACGGGGAGCGACACCCACGCCACGTACTGGCTGAACGTAGACGTCGCCAGGTCACTGTACATCCACATGCGAGCTGAATACAGAACACCATTATAATACATAGGAGACCATTATAATTTTATCACTGGGCAGTATAATTCAACTGTTATGCTTCTAGTTTGTTACAATTTTAAGAAAAAAATACAATCTCGAAAGAAGTTCTTTGCATAAATTTTTGTTTAAATTATGTGTTACTACAAACACACAACACAAACATCACGCCTGTATTCCCAGAGCACAAGAAACGTTACCGCTTCGGAGCCACTTTTAGCAATTTTAGGTTTTAAGTTTAACAAAAACGGTACAATAGTGACAGGTTGCTAGCCTGTCGCCTGCGGTATACCTTAACCTATATCCTCAGTCGCCTCTTACGACATCCACGGAAGAAACGGAGAGTAATTCTAACCCGACACCACACGGGCAATGTGTTGTGTGTTACTTTACAGATGATGGGGGCGACTTCTATTCCTTAGCAGTACGCATTATGAAAGATGAAACAAACCTTTCCATGTCTATCATAATGCCATGATTGTTCCACTCACCGTTATTGCATATCGCAATGCCCCTGTCCATGGCGAAGTTGACGACGGCCATGATGATGCCCAGTGCAGCCAGGAAGACCCAGTCTTCGCCGAGCCGCGCGAACGTGTGCCTCCAGATATTGCCTGCACACTTCGTACTGTTATCAATTGTCTAATAAGAAAGGAATGGGATTGCTTATCGGTGGACGTTATTTAGTATTTAGGTTTATGTTGTATCACAGTGTTTTGGGACTTGGGAAGCGCATGTTTTACCCAATTACTTATTTTTTGGGGTTAAGTCGCTGGAAGGACCAAAAGCGCTTGGCTAGGCAAGTACCAAACAAGGCCTTTCGTTTTATATTTCCAAAATTTATAAATTTTATCTGAGGTGCTTTATCCACCTGCCTGCATCCACCGTGAACCAGTGGCTTTAACCAGAGGCCTTATTGCCTAACGTTTCTGACACTCGCGATCGCAATGAAATGACAGTTTTTGTATGCGAAATATGTCATTTGATTGCGATCGCGAGCGTCAGAAACATTAGGCAATACGGCCTCAGGTCATCCGTCCATCTCGTTGGTTGGTTTTCGCATACCTAAAACTTTGAACACCTTCCCCCTGGGCCGGTGCTTGCCGGTGGCCTCGAGCTCCTTCTGCCGCATCTTGTCGTCTTTCCGGCGGCGCTTGCGCAGGCGACGCAGGCGACGCGCCTCCTCGCGCGCCGCCTCGCTCAGGTCGCGCTGGTAGCGGCCATACATCTAGAAAGAGACGAATTTTAACTAAAGAACGGTTTTTTTATTTACTAACTAGCTCCATATCAATGGAATGAAACAATTACTTCGCTCACCCGCGACCCTAGGATAGCGACTTTTATGCAAGAAATGTGTGTTCATGCAGTTCCTCCGCCTCCACACTGTAAGAACACACAAAAATCACACAAACCCATCTATCACCACCACCAAACTACACTGACGCGTTTAGATCTCAACCAGAGCTCATCTTCAGAGCAACACATGTGTTTACCATGCTACTAGATGTTGGTTTTTTTTAAATTAACCTCGATATAGTCTGATGGTGTACAGTCGAGAACCGAAATTCTGTAGAGCCACTCGATACTCTTCATTATTTGGCAGTGTATGCTATTTTGGTTAATTAATGACAATATTTACTACTATGTATAATCCGTCTAAATTATGAACAGAGGCGAGTGTCTTCAGCACGGTTCGCGATGGTTCATGGACAGATTTAGCTTTTTTTTTTATTCGACTGGAAGGCAAAGGAGCACACCACCGCCCATAAACATCTGCAACACCAGGGGTATTGCAGATGCGTTGCCAACCAAGAGGCCTAAGCTTAGGTTCAGTAAGACCCTATTCAAGACACACTAACTTTGAGGCTCTAATTTGTTTTTATTCGGAAATTATTCAGTGGGAATTTAAATTTTATGCCCGTGCTGACAGCGATATAACAGGCGGAAACTGGCTGAAATCAAAACCGAACCTTCAGCCGGACACTAATAGAAACCTTAAGTTTAAGGGTCGAAGGACTATATTTTCGATGTACCTACACGATCATCCATATGTAAGGCACCAGCATGCAGAAACCCGCCATTCTCTAACTTTACATTAAAAGATTTATGATACCATAAATAAAGCAACCACTAAACCTTTTACAGGCGTTGTTAAATTTTATGATCAGAAAACAAACTATAAATTTCTACCACGCTCCTAACAAGTAGACGTTGTTTTTTATAATCATAAACCTAAAGTAACTTTCGATAAATTACACAAGACGAAACAATCATTATTAAATGTAACCAAATAATTTAAGCAATAATCTGACGCATTGAAATCCCGTCTATATAATAATAACTTTTGGGACTTAGGCCTTATTCCATCCTATTTTTTTTTATACAGTATAGGCTTGCATTTGGCCACAATCACGCCTGATGGAAAGCGAGGATGAGGCCTACGATGGAGCACGCTTGCCTAGTAAATGCTCATTCACCCTGGACTTGAAAGCGGCCAAAAAAAAGCTCTACAATTTTTTTTTAAACTACATACCACTACGCGCTTCCCTCTCTCCACAATTTCATCTTGATCCATCTTAATCTAAACTACATTTAAGAACACCGAACTGCTACTGAAGCTCACCAGCCTTGAATAGGCTGTTTGCTAAAGATATAAGATTATCTCCGTGTGTACAAGATAATTAGAAAACGCCTAAGTAATTATTTATAGAAAGCAAACAGCCGCGCTACTGATTTTTAAGATGCAGGAGATACTTGGACGGTAGGAGATTCTTTAGACTATTTTAATGTTTTCACATAGGAACTCATGTCGACCTAGACTGCCGGGTACAGGCCTTCTCTTAAAATGCGAGGCATTGGGCCGTAGTTCCCACACGGTCCCTGCCTGTGTGGATTAGAAACTCCACACACACTACGAATTTGCCTTCACCGTAAAGCTAGTGGCAAATTGAACATGTGTGAATTTAGAAGATGAATTTTGAAAAACTCAGAAGTGCGGGCCCAGTACTCCCACCCCAGGGCACCAAGATCCTCTGCTTGAGAGGCTATACGTCAAACGATTAGGCTATCATAACGCAATTGGGCCAATCAACTATTTTACCGACACTTTGGGCGTCTCCTGCGTTGCCGAAATTGTCTCTGGCGTTACCAAAAAATCGTACTTCCAACAAGATATTTCACGGTTTAATAGGTTGATCTTACGTAGGATGCCGTGTATTCATGTAAACCATCTATTAAATTACAGAAAAACCATGATTATTTATTTGCAAAAATCTGCAATTGTTTGAAAAATTTTGCGGACAAAATAGTGTCGGTAAAAAAGTTGATTGGCCCAATTCCCATCCTAATAGCAGTTGAATCGCATAGTATCAACCCAGCATAAATAGTAGGAATTTCAATGAATAAAATTCCTTCTGAGTTCAACATAGTGCAACCTTCAAATAAATCGTGTCCTCCCATTTACACATCGGACTCGAAACTTAGCACGTTATAATTGCACAATGGTTCACATCTGAAATCAGTCGCGTATCCATTACTTGCTTACATACGAGTCGTATCGCTACAGTTTTATTGCAAGAAGCAATGGACGATGATTGCGTCAAGGAGTTATCGGTGACAACTTTGTTTTTGTTGGGTGCTAAAGAATTTGTTTAGCGCAATTTGATTGGGCCCGAAAGAGGGTTTCCCACGCGGGCCCAGTGCAGTTTGGGAACTTCATAGACACCATTGAATTGCTTCACACTAGTACTCCTCAATAAAGAAAGTCTCTGGATCGGGCAATCTTTTGTAAAAGGTGACAAGCAGTTGATATGAAGCTATTGTATCTTTGATTATTTACACTAAAAAGAGTGAAAAATAAAATTTATAACAAAAAATTGAACCAACTACAAAAAACCATGAAAATAATTTTCTACCAGTCTGACGTCGCCGTCGGTCGGTGCCTCAGCTCGGCACGAGCCAGCAGGAGTGAACCTATAGTCATCTACTCGTACGTCACCTACCTACGCACTTTACATTCATCACTACTGCTGGCTCGTGCTGAGGCACCGACCAACTTCAGAGTGGCAGAAAATTTTTTTCATGGTTTTTCGTAGTCGGTTAAATTTTTTGTTATAAAATTTTCATACTTAATAATATTGTTGTGTCTTGTATTGTGAATATTTTCTTTCTTTTTAAATACTATAAAAGTCTAATTGCGAAACTGAAGTGGCAGTGGGCGGGGCACATTGCACGCAGGACTGATGGCCGATGGGGTCAGTAGGTTCTCGAATGGCGTCCGCGGACCGGGAGACGTGCTGTCGGTAGGCCTCCAGCAAGATGGAGCGACGACCTGGCTAAGATCGCGGGATCACGGTGGATGCGAAAAGCACAAGACCGGTCTGAGTAGAGAGCCTTGGGGGAGGCCTATGTCCAGCAGTGGACGTCTTTCGGCTGACATGATGATAAGGACTATAAAAGTCATGTCCTTTTCATTGTGCACCTTGTCATATATTAAATTAAACAGATCATTCTATTTCGGTCCAGTGCACGCATAAGATGCAATCACTCCAATGATGCGCTGAAACGTGGGCGGCTCTAATTTTAGCGGTGCATTCCTGTACTATAGTATTAATTAAGGAAAACCCAGTCCAGACTGGTCTAGACTTGTGTCTGGTGGATACTTTAATGTAATGCGAAATTAATGTAGCAGCGATTCCGCTGATTGACTGATAGCAGTGTATTTATCGTATGCTGATTAATTTGTTTTTCAATGGCTGCTGCTCGCGCTTTCGTTCGCGAAGAAATCAACGAAATAAAAAAAATAAAAAAACTAAATCATTTTCTCAGTAAATAGGCGGCAATGGGTAATTTTACACGTCATTTTTTTTAAACTACCAGCGCTTTCGGAAAGACCATCATTGCCAAGAAAAATGCGCCGCAAGAAACTTGGCAGAAAGTCATTTTTTTCAAAATAAAATACAAATAAAAATAAAACAAAGAAAATACAAATAAAATACTTAAAAACTACAGTACACAATAAAGAAAAAAATTACAACAAAAAAAAATACAGGGAAGGTCAGATTTACCTCTGTATTGAGGATCGTGGATTCAAATCCGGACTCGCTCAGAGTTTTTCGAAATTCATGTGCGAAGTTACATTGGAAATTAACCACTAGCTTAACGGTGAAGGAAAACATCGTGACGTGCGAAGTAATTCAATTGTTTGTGTGAAGTTCGCAATCCACACTGGACCCGAGTGGGAACTGTGGCCCAAGCCCTTTGATATGATAGAGTTGTGTTATTAGCTCACGCTTGCTTGTGGCTATTTTTATGTGTTTTTCTATATTTTTTTGTTTTTTTTTTCAAACGAGCAAGAACCATAGACATCTGCAACACCAGGGGGATTTCAGATGCGTTGCCAACCTAGAGGCCTAAGACGGGATACCTCAAGTGCCAATAATTTCACCGGCTGTATAAATTTATTTATTTTTTATTGTGTGTATTTGTGTAAATTTTGATGCATATTTGTGCCTTCTGTGTTAGTGAATCAATGTTTTCTTTCTTTGTTTCTTCTCTCACTCTCCCAGTTCTAAAGAAAATGTTTACTCCACGCCACTGTACAATACATGACCTCTATGAAGTGCATAATTCCAATTTACATCTTGCCGTCCCGCTGGCTATAATATTGTTTCATACGAGAGTGAGAGGGACGGTGCCATACGAACTACGATCACGATTTTTGAATTTCATAGTAGCCCCCCTCCCCCCCAGTTTGTTCGCAGTGACGCACGCGCCGCGTGACTTTCAAGGCGGCAGGATTAACGGAACAGTGTTAAGTCAATGTTTGGGGATTATCCAAGATATCGCTGAATCCACGTTAAGCCTGCCTTGGTTGACCGAGGCCCTCTTCAATTTGTAGAGTTAGAAAAGCTTATAATTACGGAGAACCAAACCAAATTTACCGTAATTTTTTCTTTAATCGTATACTGTAGTTTTTAAGTATTTTATTTGTAATTATTTTATTAAGTATGAAAAAATGATTTTCTGCTAAGTTTCTTGCGGCGCATTCTTCTTGGCAATGATGGTCTTTCCGAAAGCGCTGATAGTTTAAAAAATGACGTGTAAAAGTGCCCATTGCGGCCTATTTACTGAATAAATGATTTGAATTTGAATAAGGAATTTATTGAATAAGGTGTTACTTTGTATATTACAATACAATACAATACAATAACTCTTTATTGCACACCAAGATATAGCAAAAAATGAACTTACAAACAATTACTTTGCTCACCGGCGACCATACGATAGCAACGTCTATGCAACAAATGTCTGGTCATGCAGCTCCTCCAACTCCACACAGTAAGAACACACATAATAAATCACACAAACCCAACTATCACCACGTCACGACGCACTGACGCGTTTCGTACACAACCAGAGTTCATCTTCAGAGTAACACAACCGTTCACCATGCTACCAGAAGTTAGACTAAATAATTTTTTATAGTTCATTGATATGGACCTCCGCAAAGTAACACCTAATTTAATCAATTATAAGCTTTTTTTGCCGCCTATACTCATTATTGACTCTTACATCCAACCTACATAATATATGTCATGATATCAGCCTTTATACGTCTCGCTGCACTGCACAGTCCTCCTCTCGGAATGAGAGAGCTTGGGCCGTAGTCCCCACGCGGGCCCAGTGCAGTTTAATGTATCCTTACTAATATTTATAAATGCGAAAGTACCTATGTCTGTCTGTTAGCAATTTACGCATATGTAGATTAGTTTTGTCCCGGAAATTTTCATAGTTCCCACGGGATATCCATAAACGAACTTTTCTCGGACGGAGTCGCGGGCAAGAGTTAGTAGGTGTTAATATATTACTACAGAAGCCGGGAAGTAAGGGGTTGCCGGCCGAATACATACAGACTAAGTAATAGAATAGGTATGAGGCTGGCAACACCACTTTTCGCCGAAATGGGTATGTATAATGCTTTTCTCAAATATGAAATGAAATTTATAAACGAAACTTTGATTTTTTAGAGTTTTTTTTAAAGTCGCCATTTAAAAGTCTCCATTATCTGTGCCACAAAATGTGGAATGGAAATTAAAAAAAAGAGCATCTTGCAAGCCTTGGCCTGTAATTTTGTATGAAATTCCATTAACGACCTCTCGTCTAGCCGCACGTGTTAATTCGCAGCCTATTGAAGGAACATCAATGTTTCATTGCATGTTATACATGTTATTAGTGTATATTGCTTTTTTCATAAAAATCAGCCGACCAGCCAAATTGTGACCGCAGCGGCGACCATGAAAACAAACAAACACTAGGAACCAATGTACATAATATTAACATGTTACATAACAATAATGTGATAATGATAAAGAAGTCACGCGTGCTCACCGATGCGACATAATAGTCGCCATTACACACGAGTGGCTCATTTACAATTGACGACTTGCGATTTTAAAAATAATGCCGCTACGACAATGTTTGTTTTAAATTGGAGCATGTTTATTTTAAAAGCTAGATATTGTATTTAAGTGATGACTAAGTTATTATTTAAGTAAACGACCGCGTTCTAATTATTGGAATTTAAACATAAATACTGTTTAAGTGTTAGTGGATTATTTTGATGTAAAAAAATTACGTAACTCATTTTTCATCACAGCAGAATTCAAATTGATATGTTGATTCGAATTAATTTGCATTTCTCGTGCATTAAAAATGTTTTAAAGAAGCTGCATATCATTACCTAAACAAAATCATAAAAACTATGAAAAGTTGAATGTTTGTTACTCCATCACCAAAGAACGGATCTTATATAATTAACTAGCTTTTTCCCGCGGCTCCGCCCGCGTGGTATTCGGTTATTGCGCGCTGTTCCCTCGGGAACTGTGCATTTTTCCGGGATAAAAAGTAGCTAATGTCACTCTTGGGCTCATAAACTATCTCTATGCCAAAAATCATGTCGATCCGTCGCTCCGTTACGGCGTGAAAGAGGGACAAACATACAAACACACAAACACACTTTCGCATTTATAATATTATAGTATATAGTATAGTATAGTATATAGTATAGTACAGTATGGATTTTATTCAATTCATCATTTCACTTCATTCCGAACCCGGTCGAAGCGATCGCCGTGATCGAAATCGGTCGGACGGATTCATTCATTCAGGATAGCTAGCTAACTGCTCCAAAATTGGAAAATCGAAGTTCGTATCGTACCGTCCCTCTTACCCTCGTATTAAACAGTATAAGCGTCAGAAGGACGGAAGGACAAGCACTTCGATTTTTGAATTTCGGAGTAGGTCCGCAGCGCATTACCTATTTCACCATGAAGAACCTTGAATAGGCGCATCAAAATAGAAGAACCTGGACATAATTCAATAACCCGTTGTTTTTATTTTTTATCGGATGTTAAAATTAAGTATCAAATATTTATTAAATATAGTACTTCAAAAATTCGCGGTCGTACCCGTATTTTATAAAAATCATGAATATCGTACACTACTTAACTTTTTACTAAAAGCTAAATAGGTAACCAAATACCTTGTTCGTATAACTTTGAGTTGCATTCAAATGCGATCACTTTATAGCAAAAATAATCTAAAACGAAATTCACATGTACGTTTTTTTTCACAGTTTTTATTTGATCTAAATATTTAGATAAGCTAAAATGGCAACTAGATGGTTGTATCTTTTTTAGGCTATATTGCGTCTTTTTAAACATTTAAAACAAAAATTACTTATATAATTGTAACACTGTAATAATTTTGTATTTCTCGGTAGTTAAAAATCTTCACTATGAAATTTTCGTTTAAATATAGGTTTTTGTGTACTATAATCATAATTCCATCAAAAATAATTATGTTAATGTATCACATAAAGAACTGAAAATTTAATTGAATATACGCGCGACCATATAGTCTAACGGTATGCATGCGGTGGGTGCGGGAAGTTTAAAGCAAAGTTAAGAACCAGCTTAACATCATCAAATTTTAATAAAATTACGACCTTACGTCACTTGTTATAAAGTCGACGTTTGGGATCATCTTATAGTGAACGCGTTGCTGTGTTACGTCATGGTCGGCGTCGCGCAATAAAAGAGTGAAAAGGAACATACGACTCAGTCATTAGAGCGAGCAAGTAGGCTATCGCGCGCGAGGTCGTGGTCGGTCATGCGTGGCGTGTATATACGATACATACATGTATATCATTCTTTTCTTTTGTTTGTTACATTGCGTTGCGATGTTGTTTCGAATCTATTCTCGACGGCTTGTAGGTAGTCGACTTTACTCTCGATTCTGAGCAAACTACTTTCTTGTTTTTAACCCCCGACGCAAAAAAGGGGTGTTATAAGTTTGACCGCTATGTGTGTCTGTGTGTCTGTCTGTGTGTCTGTGTATCTGTCTGTGGCACCGTAGCTCTTAAGCGGGTGGACCGATTTGAATGCGGTTTTTTTATTTGAAAGCTGGTTTCCCTGCGATGGTTCTTAGACATGTTTTATCAAAATCGGTTCAGCCGTTTCAAGATCATCAGCTCATTTGTTCGCATTCTCGGCCTGATGCTGCAGCCAGGATATCCAGAACACTAGTAGGTACACTCTTGATAAAACCATAGCAGATATATCGTGTTTGGATTCGTTTCGATCAGTATTTGATTCTACATATAATGCAATGGTGGCAACAGGATGAGCTGATGCTGCAGCCAGGATATCCAGCACACTAGTACACTATAAAAATAATAGCACATATGTCGTGTTTGGATTCGTTTTGATCAGTAATTGATTCTACATACAATGCAGTAGTGGCAACACGACGAGCTGATGCTGCAGCCAGGATATCCGGCACAGCAGTATACGCTTGAAAAAATAATAGCAGACGTGTCGTGATTGATACCTTTTGATCAGTATTTGATTTTTTCAATGAAATGGTGGCAACACCAGCTGAGCTGCAGCCAGGATATTCAACATACTAGTTGGTACACTTAAAAAATATATATATAGAAAAGTTTAAAAAGCATGAAATAAAAAACTAAAATTCAAATTTTTAAAAATCCCCGACCAAATAACATCCGCAAAAATAAAAAAAACGCCCAAAAAAAAAGCCGACAAAAAGGACAACTAAAAAGTAAATTATAACAAAAAATAGAACCGACTACAAAAAAACCTGCTGGCTCGTGCTGAGGCACCGACTTCAGACTGGTAGAAAATTATTTTCATGGTTTTTTTGTAGTCGGTTCTATTTTTTGGTATAAAATTTTTTTTTCACGCTTTTTAGTGTAAAACATCCAAGATACAATAGTTTAATGTCAACTGCTCGTCACCTTTTACGAAAAATTGCTTTTTTCGATGCAGAGACGTTCATTATTGAGGAGTCCTGGTGCATCACCACCCATTCCATTTCACCATATCCGTTCCGAGGAGCATAAATTGCTTAGCAACTGTGTTAAAGCAATTGAAATTCAACCCATGAAATACTTATTATTGAGTAGTAACTCCGATGGTCAACTGTGGTCTTCATCATCAGTTCCACTTCACCAAATGATGATTTTCAAGAGCAAATGCTCGAGTTACTATTAAATATATCAAAATTACCATAGGTGTCCCTACAACATTTGAAGAGTTCCCTCGATTTCCTTAAGATTGATAACCTCCTTTTTTTGAAGTCGGTTAAAAATAATTCTCCACTACCTAGCTGTTGCCCGCGACTTCATCTGCGAACAATTCGTTTATCCCTATCCCGCTGGAACCTATGCTGATTTCCCGCAAAATTAGCCTAAATTAATTTAGTGTAAGTACCTAGTAATATTTTTTTTATCTAAACGTCGTCGGTGTCGGGGGACCGCTAAGGTCAATACTTTAAAAAATACAACATATGTACTTTAGTTTCCTGTTAACATTAGCGGTCCACCGACACCGACGACGCTTAGATAAAAAAAAATATTACTAGGTACTTACACTAAATTAACTTAGGCTAATATATTTTTATAATAACTCTGTACCTACGAAGAAATAATAAGTCAGGAAGTGTAACTCAGATCAGAACACATTCAAGGTGAAGTGTATTTCAATAATTAGAAAATTGTTTTTTTTTTCAAGCTTATTTATATACTACACTTGGAACCTTTATATTATGTTTATTTGCTTCAGATATAACTGAATTTTTAACTACTACAAGTAATAGGGTTGACTAATTTTTTCAGAGATATTCATGACATGACAATTAAATACATCAATTTACTCAATTAAAATACAAGAAATAAATAAAACAAAAGACAGTTAGGCTAATACATGTCAAAATTAAATCCACAAAAAAAAAAATCCACAAAAAGTTTCGTCAGGTAACTTAAGCTATAAACAAGAAATTAATAAAGATCTACCCACAACTGGCTCCGCCAAAAACGCTTCCCCTTATTGCGCAAGTCTAAACCCAGCCCGACCCGCACCCGGTCCAAAAGTACCGAAAATACCCGCCGCATTACCGCGCTGTATTGCCAATGATATCCGTTGAACCAGGTACGAGCCCGATCTAGGATCGCAACCCCTTTCGCGCATTCGCACCCCCAAAGCCCTCACGAACGTTTTCGCTTCGGAGCACCATGGTCCTGCCGTCTCCACCGCGACTGGGACAAAATCATACCCCGGCGTTAAGTTCTGATACTTTATCCGCTTTAATCTAGCCGCATTTTCTGCAGCCGCACCAGCCCTACGCGTCGTCTGTGTGAGATGAGTGGGAGCATAAGTGCTCACACACGTTGCATCCCACAGCAAACTCCTCCCCCTTGCCCAGGGGACCAAGGTCAAACCATCCGGCCTTTTACCATCGGTGCGGCTTAAACCCTGAGGCTCCAGTACACAAGGCAAATTTGCGGCAACCAACGCGCGACGAATAATGTCATTTAATGCATGATGCCTCGGAAACCTACCGGCACACCGGACACAACTTAAGCCATGATGCCCGTTTGACTCAACAGCAGCCCCACAAACACAACGATGAGGTTCACAAACAGCACATCCAAGCCTCAGGGCAGCACCCACCCTGAGCGAGTCATTGTCTAGCAAAGTCCCCAAATGCGATGAAGGCAACGCGTGCAACCAGGCGCCTGACTCGGGCTCCGCAACAGCCATCAGTCTAGCAACCTCAACCCCCGATGCCACTTCCAACATACCATTGTAGACCTGCCTACTAAGTATGTCGTCCCATGCTCTCTGCGTTCCAAGACTGTCGGGCCGCACGTCACCTGAGCCCCTGCTTACCCACTCAGAAATAGCTTCTTCCACGTACGGAACACGGACATTGCCACCATCAGAGCATATAATACGAGTGACAAGCCCCGAAGAAGCATGAGCCGAGGCTAAAAAAGCTACGAGTCCAAGATCATGCGCACGCCGAACCCCCAAACCCCCAAAACGAATTGGAAGAGTAGCCTGAATCCACTGTGGGCCGTCGAGGCTGACGTTTAATATTGACTCAAGGCCCAGGCGAAGAACCTGATCAAAATCATTAACGTGCCGCGGGAATAACCAGATCGGTGCTGTTCTAAAGGTGTAAACCATGCGTGGCGCAGCAAAACAATCCCGCAATAAAACCAAAGCTATATGGGCAGAAAGGTGCCGCAAACGCTCCAAGGACGCAGACAAAGAAGAAGCCTTTGCCTCCAGAGTACTCTCTACTCCGTCCACGAACAAAGGCGCCCCAAGGAGATTAAACGAAGCTTTATCCATTATTTTTAAGCCAGGCAATAACGTTTGAAAATCTAACGCTGTCACCGACGAAGCACACGAATACAACTCGCACTTCCCAGCATTAATCTCTAAACCCATAGCCGATAAAACAGGCAACATTTCCCGAAGATCATCTAAAACTATCTCAGGGCTCCCTCCCAACGTCCCATCATCCAAGTACCATACATTCAAGGGAGATTTCAGGGACGATACCACCTTTTGAATGGCCAAACAAAAAATCATTGGACCCAAAGGATCTCCTTGTTGGGCACCAACCTGAGATGATAATGCATTGCCGTTATAAAAGAGATTGCTTGGAGATGCGTAACACTGATACAAGAAAGGATATAATGTAGGTACAAAATCCTTAACCTCCTGTAAAAGTGTGTCCCTCTCTACGCTATTAAAAGCATTCCTTATATCAATTTTCAAAAGGACATTATCCGTACCGTCATTCGTCATCGCAAAAGACCGCGCTGCGTGGATAGCTGCCTCACAACCTAAAGGCGTGCCAAAACCTATCTGATGAGGTTGAAGATATTCCGCTATCTCGTCCCTGACTGAGTGACACCCTAACTTAGCAACAAGCCGCCGTATTGTATTCCCGACTGCAATCGGTCTAACACCCCCATCTTTTTTAGACAAAGCACACAAAGAAGCGCCATATAAATATGGACAGACTTCCTTGTTAACCATGCCCCTCAAAATGAAATTGCATAGTTCAGTTAACAATTCTAGCAATCTGGTTCCATTACTGCCCGCAGAAGAAGACGTTAACTCCTTCAAATGCTGAGGCCGCAACCCGTCCAAACCAGCCGCAGAACCATTGTAAAAAGAGCCCAACGCTCTTTGCACATCAGAAACAGAAACCGTCAAATGCGGGTGAGACGAACCCGGTTCTGCTGGGAACAGCAATTGCCTGGAGGGAAGAGGATGCTTCTCTCTCAAAGACTCCAAGGTTTCACCATTGTCTGGAGCAAGAGATGAGTCCGATAGCAGTAAGCGGACTGCACCCCTCAAATCCCCATCGTGAACCTTACCCTCGATAGCGCGATAAACTGATTGTGAGCCTCCAACAGACTCCTCGGGAAAATATAAATTCACACTGCCAATATTCTCCTTCACCTTAGAGGTAAGCGACCCACGAGCAGCATTGTCTGGAACCCTCAAAGCAGCAAAGGAAAAAGACAGCAGTGAGAACCATTCCCGCAAATCATTTGTTCGCAAAACATCATTTACTACATCGCACAATTTTCCAGCTGCTAAAGTTCTCGCCCCTTTGGGTATGTGTTTCAAAACACGAACACTCTTTTTGAGCTGAGGGAGACTTTGAAGGCTCACCCCAACCGCGACATCACCTGACACCGCTGAGGACCCCGCGGCGACATCAGAACCAGCAGGTACACTGACACCCTTGTGTACACGCGCTATGTGCACATTAAGACCTCTTGGCCCGGCAAAAGACCTAGTCTGACCTGGGCAGAATGGGCACGGTAATTTCGATGGGCTGCCCATATTTTATTGCTTATACATACGTAGTTTTTACACAGAGGCCCTAAACAACATAAACAATAAGCTTAAACTATAATAATAGATGTATAAAATAACCTTAATAGCTTAACACAACATTAACAAGACTAGAATACGAGAACTAAGAAAACCATCAAACATCAAGCATATTTAACATAAAACTATTATTTTAACATCGATTAAAACATTAAAATATTATTTAAAAAAAAAAAAAAAAAAAAAACCAAACATTCGAAAATAACATAAACAAAAAATTATTAAAATAAAAAAAAATAAATAAATAACATTAACGAAACAAAACCTTATATAAAGTTTAAACTAATGCCGCACAACGAAACGCCGATATTCAAACTGCAATCAGAGGGTAGGTCGAGCAAATCGCACCAGCTAGCCGCACTACCGCCGCCGCTCGTCACATAGATGACAGACGTCAAGCGCCCCAACCAGTCCCGTTCCGGACAGCTGACACCAAGCTGTAGTGAAGCGTGTGCGCTATACATACACCCAAAAATTGGATATACGCGCGTGTGTGAGTGCCCAAACTTGAAAAGTGCAACTGTCATTGTATACTCCGCACTGTTCTTGATGGCAAAAACCCGGCGATAGATTTAATACTTGCTATTTCTCCTGGCGCACGCTCGATGACTCCAACAAAGCCACTTCTATGTCGCCAATTTCACCCCATAAACCGCAGTAAGTAAATAAAACAAATTATTGTTTAGATAGACAAAAACTTTCGGGTCTTGCGCCACCGGGGTTACCACCCCAAAAACCACACAACACATTCTACATAAGAAGTGGTTATACTTCAAACCAAAACTACTAATTATTGAAATAAAAATAAAACTAATGCTTGTTGATTGCTTAAAATCCAGAAACTAAGCAGGGTTTTTTTTTATTCGAGTGGATGGCAAACGAGCAAGTGGGTCTCCTGATGGTAAGAGATCAGGTTGTCTATTGTTTGACCGAAAGTTATAGCCATAATTTCATTATCCCGAACTCCACATGCCCGAAACTTCATTTGCTCGAATGTTTCGTTTACCAGAAAATTTATTTGATATATTCTTATTTTCCCGAAACTTTGATGCCATAACGATACGAATGCAATAAGTATTGTTTTCCATATTATTAAGTGCAATAATATCATTTAATAGAATATTTAAACGCCATACCAAATATTGTTTCTTTCTGAATTCATCGTGGCTACGTACGTGCGCGGAGCTCCTATTCCGCGTAGTTGAGATGTTGGTTTCTATTACTAATCTATCTATTATCTTTATTATCCGGGCTGTTATAAAAAAAAAACTAACATCGAAGGCTAAGGCGGGAGCTACGCTGCGCTTCGCTCCCGCCTTAGCCTTCTGAACCTAACCTATCCGAGTCGCTTCTGCTCCGAACCGTCTAGCTCGCTCGCTTCGCTCGCTCGCACAAATTAAATGTCGCAATTCTAACCTAACCTAATCTATGTGCTTAAAATTTACCTGATTCAAAGGCTTGTTTGACGTATGGGATTTATCAGTATATCCTCTTGATGTCCAAATGATATTATGGCATGTGATACTTATGGATTACAATGATTATGAAAAATGAAATTATTGAAAGTAACTTTATAGGAAACAACGATTCTGCCATTTGATTAATATGGTAAAAATGAGTAGTGATAATGAATTTATAGGAAACAAAATTATGACGTTTGTATATTATAGCACATGAAATTCGTGCAAATGAAGTTCGGTCAAGTAAAGGGATACCAAGAGATCACCACCGCCCATAAACACTTGCTGCAGGGGGATTGCAGTTGCGTTGCCAACCTAGAGGTTTGGTTTGCGCGCGTGATGCAATGTCAGATGACGCGCAGAACAAGCCCTGCCAACTAAGAACATATAAGGCCATTTCTGGGGCCCTGGTGAAAAGGGGGTTAAGTGTAAAGGAGTTTTTAAGTTATATATATCGACGGTTAAAAGGTTATTTGATTCAAGTGCCTTTTTGAAAACTTTACAGGAGAGCGTTTTAAAGATTTAAAAAATCAGTTTCCAAAATACTTAATAAAAAGTTAAGAGTGACCCCAATCAAAAAGCGCATTTTTTTTTGCTAATTTTTGATATGTAATATAAAACATTTTCTTTTACGAAGTTAGATGTAACTTGGGCCGTTTTGTACAGATTTCTGATCAGGGCAGAACGATTTAAGTGCACGATTAAGATTTATTTATATGTTCAAAGCAAAATGGTTTATGTACACTTCTTTAATACATAGGATAAATGATTTAAAAATGTCAACCAAGTTGTAGACTGTTCATGGATAAATGAAATATAAGAATAAGATTTATATAAGATTGTCTGTTTTTTAGCAGTAATTTGTTTTTGTTTTTGTTGTGCCGAATTCAGGTAAAGAAATTTATTCTTTTCTTTTTTTTCTTAAATAAACGCTCACCTAGTTGTAAACTGTTCAAGTAAAAAAATTACTCAAATTAAAATAGAATTAATAATATATTATTTTAATCTCATACCCGTGTTGATTTGTGTTCATTTGCTTGTAATTTAAACGCCATTTTTTATTGCTAGGTGAAAGAACAAACCGATTTTAGTACGATAAATTTAATACAAATAATAAACTAATATAAAGGAACTAGCCTCTACCCGCGACTCCGTCCGCACAAAATTCGCAGGAACTATGCAATTTTTCGAGATAAAAACTATCCTATGTCCTTCTCCGAAATTAAAACTATTTAAAGACTGAATTTCATCTAAATAGGTTCAGTGGTTTAGACGTCATGAAGTAAAAAACAAACAAACCAATAAACAAATAGATTTACAAACTTGCGCATTTATGATATTAGTAGGATAAAAAGTGATCAAGAAAAATTAGCACAAGTCAAATTGTTTCATGTAATACTCAAGAGATTCAAGTGAGAAAAATAATCTTGAAAATGTTCAAGGCAAAAATTAAATTATTTAAGTTGCATGCATTAAAAATTGTGGTTGAAGAAAAATTAATTAACATCCTATGTTTAATTTTACATGATCAAAATGTCGATTTCCCATCCGAGAATAAATGGCTTAAGTTACAAATAGTAAAAAAAAAATTGTGGTTCTATACAGTGTGGATAAATAAGTCGGGCCTTAGAGGGAAACTACAACTATCTTAAATCCTTAAGTTGGCTCATTTTACTTAAAAGAGACATTCCTTTATTTTTAAAAATAAACAAAACTGCATTCAAAGATTTTCTAAAACTCGCTTGCCTCGCCCGGGAGTCGAACCAATTAAAATTAAAAAAAGACACTCTTTACTTTATAATCGATAGGATTATTATTCAGGATAAAATTTATCTAACAAACATTTGGTCTTACTCTCGTCTGTCGTACAAGATATTCATGAAGAACGTCTATTTAGTACACAAGTTCTTTAATGAACATTACCTAATATCTACTTAATGTTCACTTTTAACACGTAAAAGACACGTAACAGTTCTCTATCTCTCCAATATTCAAAGACTAATAATACCTCGATAGGTATAAACAAGACGATTAGATGGCCTGCAAGAAGTCCAGCAATTCTGCAGAATAGTTATTCTTCAATTTCTTCATGGATATCTTGTACGGCAGACGAGAGTAAGACCAAATTATGTTTGTTAGAGAAATTTTATCCTGAATAATAATTCTATCATCGATTAGTATAATAAAATAGCAAGCGTTTTTTTTTATTTTAGTTGGTTCGAGTCCCGGGCGAGGCAAGCGAATCACAAAAAAATCTTGAATAAAGTATTGTTTCTTTTTAAAAATAAAAGGAATGTCTCCTTTAAGTAAAATGAACCAACTTAAGGATTTAAGTTAGTTTCCCTCCAAGGCCCAACTTATTCTTCGTATACATGCTCTGAAAAAAAAAACGAATTCGCTACAATTTTATTCATGAAACTACCGTGAGACTCACTCATATTAAATGATATTGTAATGGATAACTCACGTCTTAAATCGAGTTTAGCTCGACATGTTTCGGGTTATTTCGAAACGCTTTATCATTAGAGCACGCGACTCAGCGGCTGCCGCAACACGCGTACTACGCGCCACCGCTCTGCTCGCGCGACTGTCCGACAAAACTAACACAGCTAAAAACACAACATCAAAGCTAAAAACCACATCGAAAAGTTGTTGTTATTATTTCACGTCGCTATAATAATAATATATTAAGGAAATACCATTTATTTTAAGAAATTTAATTTTTTTTAACATAATTTTCATTTATTTTAACAAACTCATTTGATTGCGATCGCGAGAGCCAGAAATGTTAAGCAATACGGCCTCTAGTCCTTTTATTTACAGATCAACATGCATAATAGAGCGAGGTTTTATTTTACGTATTTTTTTTTATTATATGTTTTGGAGTATAAAAGGTATAAGTAGAATAATTGGCAATTGAGCAAGGATACAAGAATAGTTTATCTATTACAACGTAGTGAACAAGAACATGAATAATGGTGTAAGTCCTAAATTTACATATAACTACATATTTCTTTGTTTAAATGTACTCTCAGTATTATAAAAATAATTGTTTATATGGACAAAGTTCCAAACTTTTTCCGACTTTTAGAAAATCTTTATTGGCCCAGTTTCAGTAATGTTACATATGACCCAAACGAATAAACGTGTAATCGTAAAACAGCAATTTTACAGGAAAAATAAAACCAACTTTAACTTTGTATGGAATAATTACCAACGAATAAACAATTAAAACATTTTATCTCAAAAACGGTTAATCGGATCGGTTTAAAAAAAATTGACGACATACTTTGGGCCATATGTAAGCTAACAAAGCAAAAAAAATTTTTTGCTTTAATGAAAATTTTCAATTTTAATGAAAATTTGCACTTTAAAGTTGAATATTTTGCAAATGAATCTGAACCGAAAAATAGTTTTAGCAACCCCCTAATTGTTTTAAAAGACCTATCCAACGATACCCCACACTACAAGGTTGGCTCAGAATAAAAAATCACCCCCACTTTACGTCTATGGCAATTACCCTAAAAATTATTTATTTTTATTTTTTACTAGCTTATGCCCGCGACTTCGTCTGCGCGGATCTAGGTTATCGCGCGGTGGCGCCCTCTACCGGAATAAAAGGTATGTTCATCCTTGGTGTTCAAACTACCTATGTACCAAATTTCAACAAAATCGGTTCAGTGGTTTCGACGTGAAAGCGTAACAGACAGACAGACAGACAGACAGACAGAGTTACTTTCGCATTTATAATATTAGTAGGGATTGTATCATAGTTCACATATGTATTCGTGCAAAATTACAGCTTTGTTAGGATTAACGAACAAGATCAATGCTGATCTTGTTCGTTAATCCTGCCGTGAAGCAGCAGTGCTTGCACTGTTGTGTTTCGGTGTGGAGAGTAAGACAGCCGGTGAAATAACTGGAACTTGAGGTATCCCACCTTAGGCCTCTAGGTTGGCAACGCATCTGCAATCCCCCTGGTGTTGCAGGTGTCTATGGGCAGTGGTGGTCTCTCACCATCAGGAGACCCACTTGCTCGTTTGCCGTCCAGTCGAATAAAAAAAATTATAGTCCCTTAGCAAAGCCGCGGACGGACGGACAGACCGGCAGACAGACTGACAGATAGACAGACATGGTGAAACTATAAGGGTTCCGTTTTTGCCATTTTGGCTACGGAACCTTAAATACTGAGAGCTTATAAATTTAAATAGGTTAACGCGCTTATACGACACAGTCAAGCATCGCATCCAGCAAACACAATATTTCAGTAAATCTCCGCTCTAGCAGAACCGTGATGAATGAGAACGTGGGATGCAACGTGGTTATATAAAAGTTTGACAATCATTGACTATTTATGCCTATGAGACGACTACACTAGAAACGCTCGGTCGAGTCAAGGCACAATGTAATGACGACTTTATAGTGCAAGAAATAAGGTTCAAATTAATACGTAAGTAAGAAAAAATATGAATTAATTAATAACCGTAGATTTTTTTTTGATAATTTGTTTTTTATAGTAGTAATAATATGTTGACAGCATTAATTACACACTTTTGAAGTTGTTATGTATTATGGTTTTCCAAAAATAACTAATTTTTTGTAACTTTAGAAAGAGGGAAAGAAATCTGTTTAGTTTTTAATAATTTATCAACACGAAGAATGTACTATTCAGAATAAATTGTAAAATTACAGTTATCAACGAATTCTGGTAAGATAAGTCTGAAAACGGGTAACTTACTGAATCTTCTTCTTTAATGATAGTTCTTTTTTTTTTTTTTTTTTATTCCACTGGAAGGCAAACGAGCAAGTGGGTCTCCTGGTGGTAAGAGATCACCACCGCCCATAAACATCTGCAACACCAGGGGTATTGCAGATGCGTTGCCAACCTAGAGGCCTAAGTTGGAATACCTCAAGTGCCAGTAATTTCACCGGCTGTCTTACTCTCCACGCCGAAACACAACAGTGCAAGCACTGCTGCTTCACGGCAGGATTAGCGAGCAAGATGGTGGTAGCAATCCGGGCGGACCTTGCACAAGGTCCTACCACCTGCAAATTCGATCTGATTGATTAATTCGATGAATTTTGATTTTTTTAACTGGAATGCAAGCATCATATCGTAATAGAGGTACTTTTACAAAGTTACCTATTACACTGCACTTCTAAAATCACAATATGCCTAAAATTTAGTTTTTTGTTTTTTTTATATTGATGAGGACCCCTAAAATCATTAATTTTTTTTATTTCAACCAGAACTAACAACACTTTATATCATACAAAAAGAAAATTACAGTTATTTATTTTATTTTATTTTATTTATTTTATTTATTAATTAATATAAGAAAAATACAATTATTCATTTATCGCATCGTTAAACCGCATCACGGTTTGTATCGATGCTACATTCCACAATAGTTGTAAATAACAATATTATTTTGATACTTACTCAATTTACATATTGTATTAACACATACTACAATTATAATATTCTAACATATAATTATTCACAACTACCCCCAATTCAGACACAAAACTCCGTACCTACCCACATCGCACACCATCGGACGGGCCGGCTGGCCGCGCCGCCCAGAAACCGGTCCATACGCTCTCAATACAGGATGCTTCAGATATGCCAGTTTTACAATTAAACATAATTTGATGTTTATTATTAATTATTATTATTTATATGTTATGTTATGTTATTAGTTATCGAGTTATGTCCAGGTTCTTCTATTTTGATGCGCCTAGAAGTAATCGAATCGTGCTCGCCTCGTGTGAACATGCGATCTGATTGCAATGCAACTGACAGGAAAATGGCTCCGTACGGTTTTCTTGCACATCTAATAACTCTAATTACTATTAGTGCGAGCCGAACATTGATAATAGAACTGTTGCTTTAGCCATTAGTTTCCGCATGTCGTTGTCGCATTGGTATTTCTAGGGTTCCGTACCTCAAATGGAAAAATCAGAACCGTTGTAGAATCATTTTGTTCGGGCGTTTGTGCACTACAAGACCGGACCGGAAAAAAACGGTCCGGAATGGGGAAAAGTGCATGAATTAGTATGTAAATTTATGGCGTTCCATATCTAAATACTTAGGTCTGCCACACCGGTTGTCTAATGTTTGCCCGAACTTCATATGCCCGAATGTATCGTTTTCTAGAATTTTCATTTGCCATAAAGTAATTTATTTCTGAAATGGTATTTTCTTCAGAGTTGATAATAAACTAACCTAACCTAACCTACGCATTCTATAAAATGACATTATAAAAAATCTTGAAAACAGTACGGTTCTATATATTTTATGGCAAACGTTGGTATGGGAAGTGAAATTCGGGCAAATGAAATTCGGGCAAGTAAAGGTATTCGCTGCCACACCTTGAGTGTGAGTAAGGTAGACAACTAACACTGTAGAACATTTAGAGCACATCAGGGGATAAAGTCCTAGTGAACTGACATAGAAACTGCATTTGCGTGCACTCACGCGCATAATGCAAACAAAATGCACGCACGAGCCATGCATTAGCATTCGCCGAGTGAGTTCAGCAATGACTTCAGACAGAACTACACGGTCAGCTGATGAGGAAAGGCCAACATTCATTATCATTATCTTGATTTGTATCGGTTATATTTCTTTTAGTATTGATGGTAATGTTAGATAAGGGCTTAGTTGTTTACAAATAAACTAGCTTTTGCCCGCGTGGAATTCGATTATCACGCGCTGTTCCCTCAGGAACTGTGCATTTTTCCGGGATAAAAAGTAGCCTATGTCATTCTCTGGCCCATAAACTATCTCTATGTCAAAATCGGGTGCGTCCCAAGATATATAAAAACGTTAGATATATTTTCAGATTATATAACAATCATTATATATAATTACATTATGTATAACATGAAACACTATAATTTCAATAAGTATAACGTTCGATCAGTATAACAATTGTTTTATATACTTTCATAAGAAATAACATGTTTATGGGCTAAATTCATATGATATAACATACATAAAGTATACCGCTCATAATACGTAATAACTTTTTAAATAACATTAATATGATATAATATCAAGTGATATACTTTGTTTCTAAAATACTTGTTAAATTTATAAATTTTAAAACCAGAAAATTAGGTGTTTATCAACCTTTAATTTTTGTATTGAAAAGTTTTACTCCAAAATTTGTGCGAGCGAGCGAAGCGAGCGAGCAAGACGGTTCGGAGCAGAAGCGACTCGGATAGGTTAGGTTCAGAAGGCTAAGGCGGGAGCGAAGCGGAGCGTAGCGGAGCGTAGCTCCCGCCTTAGCCTTCGGTGTTAGGTTTTTTTTTTATAGCAGCGAGGTAACCGCAAAAGTGAAATTAAAATAAACAAAGAATACACAATAAATTAATCGACAAATTTATTCAAAAATAAACATAGCTATATTTTTTTAAGCTTAAACATGAAGCGATTGCTTTTAGGAATTCACATTCGGAATACTCGGTTTTTTATATTTGTTAATACGTTTATATTTTTGAGCGTTATATTTTCCGTTGTAAGATTAAATGAATTTTATATGTTTTGGTTGTTAGAGATTGTGAATATTATGTTATTTGATCGTTATACTCAAAGTATTTATTTCCATAGATCATTATATATAATGGCATTATATATTTTATCATTATACATTATGAGCATTATAGCAAACGTATGTTATATTTAAAAAAATAGAGAAAGTGAAGTTATATATAATGAATATTATATGTTTTGTTTTTATATATTCTATTACTTACCCGTCAAAATCACGTCGATCCATCGCTCCGACATACAACGTACAAACGACACTCACTTTTATAATATTAAGTATGAATAAGGTTCCATATTGGCTCGTATAATTGTTGAAAGTCATGTTCTATTATCTGTCATAATTAATTGTTTGTCATAATCAGAACTCTTTTTTTTCTCTTAATTTACTAATTGTTCAGAATTGAAAAACTAACTTAACTTAACCTATAGAGTTCCACAAGATGCACACTTGTGAATTTATTTAAAAAAATACAGATTCAGCGGGAATTTTTTTTTTTTTATGACAGACATTCCAAAACTATGAGATTAAGGGGCTGTTTCACCATCCATTGATTAGTGTTAACTGACGGTTAAATGTGATGTCGTCTTTATTTATTTTGTTCGAAACGGAGACGGCATCATATTTAACGGTCAGTTAACACTAATCAATGGATGATGAAACAGCCAACAAATATGCATCGATTGCATGAGTGTTAATTTATTAAAAATATACCTCACTGAATTTTGGAGAGTTCTCTTCAACAGAGGCTTTTCCGAACCGGTGGATTTTTGACTTAAGGGCTTTTTATAGCCTAACTTGAATAAAGATATTTAGACTTTAACTTTCTGCTCGGCTTTTTGGTGGTCATACCCTACCGCGGGTGTTAGTACGGGGTCTCCACTCCAGGACTCTCCTCGCCCAACGTCTGTGGTCCTTTCTAGCAACATGTCCTGCCCATCTCCACTTTCTGCGTTCTGTTATTATTACGTCATCCACCACCAAAGATGGCAGACAATATCCGGCAACAAACTGGCGTAAAGTGGATGCAAGTGGCAATGGATAGGCAAGACTGGAAAAATAGAGAGGAGGCCTATGCCTGAAGACAGGCGCTATAAGGGGTCCAATAGACAGATAGGCTTTAACTTTTAAAAAAATCGTGTTTTCATTGACAGCAGGAAAGCAGGAAATGGCTACATCTAACTGTGGAAGGCAATATGCATGACGTTTCTATTACTCTTAATTATTAGTTTTGTGGTTGGTCTAGATACGTATTGGCTGAGCTAGTTTTGATCAGCCGTGACTATAAAGAACTAGATTAGAGTCGTCAACTTATAAATAAAACAACGGCATTTAAATTAGTCTGGCCATTTAGACGTCATGGTTGCAGAGCAGACATACAAACGACACAAAGAGCAGTCGAGGACAAGTTGCAAAAATATACAACACGGATTCCCCTTGATACAGTACTTCTTATCCCGTGGGAATTTTGAGGAAAAATGTTCTTTTTCTATATAATAAAGAACTCCTACAATTTTGGTGATATCTCTACTCGTATGTTGAAAGATGGCTTTCCATTTAGGCTACAGAGGAAAGAATAAAGAACTTATAATATTTATAAAATTATATTAATTTATTGGCAGTAGGTATGTTGATTTCTCATACATAATTATTTACTTAATAAGTACTTATACCACTGAAAAGAAAATAAGAACCACTTTCTGAAGCGAACAATGCAAACGCAATGCAAAAAAATCGTTTAAGTACTGTTGTATTTGAACGAATTAAATATTATAAAAAAATTGTATGTGTTGCATCGTGTAAATAAAACTTATTGTACAAATAGAAAAATATATAATTTATTGAGGAACAAATAATACATTTACACAATAAAAACAATAAAAACTTAATAATCAAAATTAAAAACTAATAGTAGATATATATATATTTCCACTTTATCAATGAAACTTAAGAGGTCCCTATTTTCTTAGTTAGTCAGTTAGTAAGAACTTTTCTTAGTTAGTCAGAACTTTTCTTTTACAAGCTTGTATGTTGTTTTTGGGTCAAATCTTTTATGTTCATTTTGATCCACTTTCTGTGGTTGGACTGACTTGTAATTTGGTAGATTGGACGACGATGCAAGTACATACATTCAAGAGAAGGTGGAGTTAGAAAAATAATGTATTATTAAAAATGAAATTTTTAACAAAAAACTTACTATATTCGTGTCTTTTCGGAGAAGGATATATCACAAAGTTTTTGCAAATTTATTTCCGTATACAAATAGAACACAGTTATAGTCGTAAATATAGATTATTGTGATACGAATCATACCACTTTGTGTTTAGTAATTTATGTGCATTTGATCATTATTGTCATCTTTACTTATAATAGTGTTGTATAATTTTTATCTCTTCTAACAGATCTGCAAACCACTGACTGTCCTACTAACCTTAACTATAAATGCGCACGTTTGTGAGTATGTACTATTCTTACGTCATTACTGTCATGTGTAAATATTAATATGGATGCACCCTGAAAATAAATATTAAACCATAACAAAACTTTACTCCTTATGATTAAACTAAAATGACCATAGGTCAGTTTTTCCGGAACGCTATACTTAATCTGGACCTCTTTAAGGTCATAGTGAACAAACACATTCTAGGCAAACGTGTACTATCTTAGGCCTCATCTTCGCCTTCTATCAAGCGAGATTGACGCCAAATGTAAGCCTATTTTTTATAAAAAAAAACATGAATTGCAAAACAACTAGTAATTATTCTAAAAATGACAGGGCATGTCCATGTTATGGCAAACTTTCAAAACAGCTTATCTTTATCTCTGGTTACAACTAAACAACAATCAGACACAAAAATCCCCCCCTCTCCCCCAACCGTCAATAATCAGTAATGCTACCCCACTTTACGTGTATCCACACCAGCTCCATTTCATAGCTAATTGGGAAATTTACCCAATCAGACGGCGTTTCCGTCCACCCACACAAGATGGCCACCTGACTGCGCGCGCAATTGTTATAAGGTGTCGGGTTGCAAGGATTGAAGTTAAACTGGTAAGGAGAGACGCCATCAGCTTCTTCCTATCATCATCGTCATAGCGGCATGGTTATCCAATCTTGGATGTAGGCCTATTCCCTCTTCTTCCACTCTTGCCGATCTTGTGCCCGTCGCCGTGCCGTCGAATGTCGTCCACCCAGCGCTGCGGTGGTCTGCCGCGCCCCCGAGTATCCGCTCTGGGTCATACAAGGACTCGTCACCTTCTTCTTCTTCCTTTAGGCTGCGTTATACCGTAGATGTATATTGGTAAGTGAATGAAACGTTCCTATTGGTTCATGAAAAACACATTCCTCGCACATCTTTGGTGGAAACGCAGCCTTAGAAGACAGCACCAATCATCATTGGCGGTCCATCGACCGGCGTAGATGGGTAATAGAAGGTGTCAAATAAGTGTCGCAGGTAAATATTACCTAGTAGCTTTTGCCCGCGGCTCCGCCTGCGTTGTATTCGGTTATCGCGCGCTGTTGCCTCGGGAACTGTGCATTTTTCCGGGATAAAAAGTAGACTATGTCACTTTCGGGCACATGAACTATCTCTATGCCAAAAATCACGTCGATCCGTCGCTCCGTTAAGGCGTGATAGACGGACAAACACACTTTCGCATTTATAATACATATTAGTATTGATTAAGGGGCTGTTTCACCATCCATTGATTAGTGTTAACTGACGGTTAAATGTGATGCCGTCTCCGACTATTCGAACAAAACAAATAGAGATGGCATTACATTTAACCGTCAGTTAACACTAATCAATCTTGTGGTTCAGATATTTGTAAGAACCGACCAACTGGGAGTAGGAATCGCGCACAAAGTATTCAAATTTTGATAGAAGCAACATAATACAATTATGTTTCATATCGAAAAGCAAAACATTTTTTTGCGAACATAAATTTTCGGATTTTCACCTTCGTTCGTGCTTTGTGGTTTTTCTTGTTGGAGTTACGCACGCAATGCTGCCAGTCAGTTTTCCGGCTGTTGTAGAAATACCATATTTTTTTTCCTTAACATCAAATAACTTTTTTTGCAATAGAGGGAAATAATTAAGTACCTTACGTATGTAATACAGAACCCATTAACAAATTTAACGCAAGAGGAAACAACACACCGTGTTGTTGACATTCAGAGGTGTAAATAGAAAATACAAACTGAAATATAGACGCACAGAAAAACCAGAAAAATAAGACCAGCGCTGGGAATCGAACCCAGGTCCTCGACATTCCGTGCCGCGTGTTATAACGCTACACCACCGCTGGACAACGGTACAGACACGAATTTCTTTCTTTCACCCCTTATCTCAGCTTGTTTGTTTCTTTATTTAGCTACTTAAGCAGCGACACTAGAGACATCTATGCTGTAGCCCTCATCGAGAAACTTTTCGGCACCCCATCGGAACTAACCGCTCACCCACAAGAGATATCGTTACTAAGCAATCACATTAAGATTGTTTTTTTTTGTATTATTATTTCAAGCAATAAATGCATTATTATGTCATATTTATGAATTCCGACCTTACATAAGGATTGAACGTGTAAAGTTTCATTCCCACATCCTTTACCCAGTTCCTCTCAATAACTAGAGCTCATTAAGATGAGGTCAAAAGAACTGGTTCAAATTCAAGGTCTGCAGAATCGCGTGCGGTATCCGACGGACGGGCACACGCTGCCACTTCCGACATTACTCAGCTAATCAAAGTGTAAAGGTGTCATGAAATCTGGAGTCCGTTTTGCAGAGAACCCAACATACACACTACACTAAAGTCCTGCCTGAGTACTGGACCGCACGACACGAAATTCGATTTTATAGTTTCATAGTGGCCCTACTGGCCCATATTTAAAATATCTCTATGCCAAAAATTACGTCGATTCGTCGTTCCGTTTCGACGTGAAAGACGGACAATCATACAAACAAAGACTTTCGCATTTATAAAATTAGTATGGATAATCAATGTTCCCGAGTGCGACGGTTAACGCGCTTTATCATTATTAGTATGTATTATTGATTTCTTAGCAACAGAAGGCAGCGCACATAATATAGTCACACGCATAATGAGGTAAAATATAAGCAAAATAACCGTATTGTTATTAAATAAACATTGTTTATCGGTCACATGAGCAAAGAGAGAGATAAAGCAGTAAATAAACTTTCTCAAAACTGAGTCATCACAATAATAGAATTAGAAGAATCATCATCTCAGCCGTAGGACGTTCACTGTTGGACATTGGCCTCCCCCATAGACCTCCAGTATTGTGATACTTTGCATGAACTCCAATATCCTCGAAACAGGTAGTATCTCACACCTATTTGGCATTTGGCGGTTGTTAGCTCGCCGCGCGAGAGCCGATAATCAAATTATGCGGGCACATGATCAACTGGGACGCTAACTGGTTGCCGAAATGATAATTGCCAATAATTCGGCAAATATGCCGGGGCGATTGAATCACGAGTCGGATTCTATGCAACCCTATAGCACAAAAAACTGGTCAAGAGCGTGTCGGTCAATGGGCGGTGTAACGTTCTATCGTACCTCCACATATTACAATAAAATAAATTAGCTGTTGGCCGTTGGTCGCGACTCCGTCCCCGTAGCATACCTCCCAGCCAGCACAAACCTTCTGAGTAAGTTTTTTATAATAGCAGTCACAGAAACGAATTGCTGAATAAGACTACCGTAATTAGCTGATTAAGCGCTTACTCAGACGTTACTCAAGCAATTTGGGCACAAAATTATTCAGCTAATAGCTGAGTAATAGCAATATAACACATGAATAAGTTTTGAATAATTGTACGACAAGCTGAGTATCTTCTGCATAAAAGCATTTTGTTCTTTTATGCAAGTATTACAGCTCTGTTATCCAGAAGATGAATGAATGATGAATGAATGATGAATGAACTATATGCTTAGTCCTTCAAAGCTGAGATATTCAGATGATACACAGCTTTAAGCTTATTTCAGAACATTTATCAAGAATTTATTCGAATCAAATTTGAAGTTGACATAATCGAACACAAAAATAAATTAAAAGTGCACGCGTTGTTTGGTGAGTGACAGCAGCAGAAAATAAATGGCCAAATTTTAATGTCAGATGTGTAGTAGGTAAATAATTTTATACGCTTATTTGTGCTTGAAATAATTAATTGTAGGTGCGCATGCAACTTTACCGTATATTCATATATACATTTCGTGCAAAATTTTTACGCGCTACCTGATAATCCAGGTTTTTGAGAAATAAACAACATTTCGTCGTCGGTTTGTTTTTACGAGTGAAATATTTTTTATGTTCTTATACCATTTGAGGGTTCAAAAGTAACCTTGAAATACTTTTTACAAGAATATTATACCGATTTCGTTATCATAATTGAGTTTTCGAGTATAAAATTTCTCATCATTTAATAGGTTATGTTATTCATTATGGCGACGCTCATTCTGAATAAAGTCTGCTTGCACAGCGGCTCCTCGTCTAATGTCTGCATAACAGACCTTATGTGTCCACTTATTCAGATATGCTCTGGTTAAAAGTGGTCTGCCCACAACATATTTTCGATAACTGTTCTATAATCATACACACTCGTAATATAAATCAAACAATCATGATTCAATCATAAAATAAATGAAAACCCACAGTATAGACCTATTTGTTATTTGTTTTTTTAGCTCTAATTATATTCAGATTTATTATTAGTTAATACTTATTCAATATAGAAAAGTGTTACGACACTAAAAATTACAACTAACGTAATTAATGTAGTACAGAATAAATAAGTAAGTATAGTAGGTTACTACTAGCCGCATAAATGCTGACAAATATTGCAAAATAGTTCTGCTAGCTTAAAAAATGTCTACTTTTCGTGAATACTCAGCCAACTTCTGCATAAGAATCTGTCACTTTTGCTTTTGCCCCAGTTAGCTGCACTTGACAGTAATTACGTACTTAAAGCGGCATAAAGTAGTTATAACAGCTACCTTAAATTCTGTTAACTAACTATATGCTTCATAACAGGAACCACACCCTACTTTATACAGCAGCTGTGTAACTGTCAAGATGTGGTGTGTAATACAGCTAAAAGAGAACAGACCTCAATTATTCAGTACTCTGCTGGATAATAGAATCTTATACCAGTGTTATACAAAAGGTTACACAAACTCTTGAGTAACAGGTCTATTTATGATGACTATTCAGCTTTACGAAATAAAATCGGCAAATTACAGAAGTAACTCAGCTAATAGCATTATCATAACAAAAAAGAACTTTAATACAGAACTTGGCAATACACACAGCTTCTATACATATATAATAAAGCTTAACCCTGCATAAGGTTAAATTGTTGGCCAGTTATATGACTTGTGTGCTGCCTGGGCTATGCTATCGCGCAGGAATTATGGAACTTTCCGGGATAAAAACTATCCTATTTCCTTCCTCGGGACTCAAACTATCTGTAGGTATAAATCGGTACAGCGGGTTAGAAGTAAAAAGGTACTTAACAAACAAACAGACTTGCATACTTTCGCTTACCTGTGTGGTGTCGGGTTAGAATTACACCTCTCCATTTCTTCCGTGGATGTCGTAAGAGGCGACTGAGGATATTTAGGTTAAGGTATACCGTAGGCGACATGCTGGCAACCTGTCACTATTGTACCGTTTTTGTCAAACTTAAAACCTAAAAGTGGCTCCGAAGCGGTAACGTTTCGTGTGCTCTGCCTACCCCATTTGGGAATACAGGCGTGATGTTTGTGTGTGTTGTGTGTATACTTTCGCATTTATAATTAGTGGGATGCGAAAGTTTGTAATTATGTGTGTATGTATGTTACTCCTTCACGCTAAAATGTCAGGACGGATTTGGACGAAATTTGATAGGTAGGTAAACAGCTGAACGCCTGAAATATTTGTTTTTGAAAAGTGAAAAAAAATTTAAATCCGGGACTTTTTTGAAACCTTGAGGGCAGCACACTCGGAAGAGGGGGGAGAGTTGATTATTTCTAACTTAGCTCCATAATGAACCTATCCCCATACAGAAATGGACTCCATACATTTTGCCAAATTTTCTATCTTGCTTGCTAATCCTGCCGGAAGCAGCAGTGCTTGCACTGTTTGTGTTTCGGCGTGGAGAGTAAAACAGCCGGTGAAATTACTGGCACTTGAGGTACTCTTACTAAATGCTCCTCTTATCCACTCAAAGGTTGACAGGTAGAGACCCCTTGTAGGAATAATTTCTTTGTACAAACACCTTAACAGTTGCAATTGTGTTTCGTTCTTTATTTTTGCACAATACATATTTAAACGTGTCCCTTATTGTGGTTATCTACTTGACTACTGTTCCACAAATAAGTATTTTTTTCTGCAACATCGTTCCTAATCGTGCACTTGCTTTTTGTCAAGACGAAGGTTACAATCACAACGTAGTTAGGGTCGTTGACTTGTTTCTAGTTGAATGATGTTTTACTGACATTTAATACTTAGTTTACTTTAGTAGATACTTTCTGACATTACGCGTTTATTTGTGTTTAAATATTTGGTTTGTTATCAAAATGATGACAGTACTCATTAGCTGAATGCAGTGGTTGTGTGTGTGCAAACTCTTTATTGCAAATAATAATTTAAACAATATACAGAATGTAGTACAAAGGCCTGCCTTTTCGCAGCATTATTCCCAAACGCTTTATTTCCCAACTCTCATTGCAATTTTCTTCGAAACCACACCTTTTTCTCGGTGTATTTTCGGGCACGTATCTAAATATCGAATGTTAATATATTTATAGTCAAAATATCGAACCTTACCTAACGACTTTTTAACTTTCCGATATTCAGATATGTCCCCGTATTTTCTTATGGTTTTATACCGGGAAAATGTATCATTTGGGCAAATGAAACATAAGGAAATAACATTTCGCCGAATAGACAGAACACCAGTAAAAAACGAACTTCCGAAATTGAAGATACAAGGTGTTTTAAAAATTATTACGGAATATTTCATCAAATAAGTGTTTCATGAAGGCCCATTTCTTTCCGATTGATTGACACTGTATTTATCCCGCTGTATTTATCCCAGAGGATCACACTTGCGGTCCAAAGGGGTAATGCGGCCAGCATCATGGGAACTCTGCCACAGGCAGATCTTTTGGACGGGTGTTCTTTTTATATTTTTTATTTTGATAGTAATATATAAATATATTTAGTTATTAAGGTTTCTTAGGTAAGTTTTCTTTGCCTTCTTATTATTGTATTATTTAATTTAATTGTGATAAAAAAAGCAAATATGTAATTAGGTTAGTTTGACTAAATAACCCTGTAAAAAATTCGAGATTTTTAACTGTGGTTCACAAACGTAACATTGATCGATGTTCGATGTATATCGTGACTAGATTTTTCATTTTTTTCATATTCAAAGTAGTCTAATGAACTCGTAATTAATACCGATCAGGACTTAATAATGAACTATTTTTAGTGCTAAAGTTAACACGATGTTTCGAACACTTTGCAGCAGCCGTGGTCACAAGTTGGGGTAATTTAGCAATAATTCGTGATTAAATCCCGATCAATTGTTTATCGTCAACATCAATACTATCCCGATTAGTTATGTATGAGAATCGCGAAAGTTAACATTATACTTAGGTAGTCAAACTTCGGTTATTCTGTTAAGTATACCTACAAGAGTGTAGTTGTTCACATTTAAGAAAAAGCATCCTTAAAGTTCTAAAAAAGAGAGGTGGTTTTTTTTATTCACGCTAAAGCTCTACAGGTACCTACGTCGGTATTTTCATAAATATATTCCTCAATATGACGATCTTCAAAAGAATAAAATGGCCGAGTCAGGCATGTAAATATTATTAAAACAAGTAAGAGCACAGGATAGAAATAACAGTTGTTTTATCTAAGAGTATTTTGAGATTAGAACATAATTGCAATTGTTGCTGTCGGTTGACATTTCCCCTTCAATAAAAGTTATGTGGTTACCTATTATTCCTGTCTCTTTTGTTGGTTAGAGACACAAAACAAGCATTTTTTTTTTAACTTACCAATGTCCCGAGATAGCTGTGCCCGATCTCGTCTTCGGACGTATCCTCGGACACCAAGTTCTGCTTTTTGAATCGCATTTTCACCAAATTTCGACTAGCAGCACTATGTACACTAAATTAATTCAAAAAATAAAATTCCAATTTTTTTTTTTAATTTTTATCATCAACAAAGGCAAATCGTTGAACAGTTTTTCTGACGTTTTCAAATTTATTTATGTTTGTAATCAACTATCTAATTAGTTCACTTTTGAATACTTAAACACATGAAGATTCTGTTCTTTCAAATAACTAATTTTCTTTTTTAATATTTATAATTAATTTAAGTAATCGTTGCGATATTTTTCTACTGTGGCGTTTTTCTCTTTGACTAGATGAATAAATATTTTCAACTTTTTTTTTTACATTTTTTTTTCTTTGGTACGACCCGCGCCACCGGTCCAGGTAAACTGCACTAATCGCGACTCCGGCGCATGAAGCTGAAAGTAAGGCGGCGTGTACGGCGGGACTGTTTTTTTTTTAATTGTAAAGCGGTATTTACTGCGAGCTGTTTTTTGGTAAGTGAAAAAATATGGTCATTAAAGGTGAGACATACAGGCGAAATGCGTGTAGGCGTCCACAAAAAGACTACATCCAAAGATTATTTGCGAGTACATAGCTAAAATACGTGTATTCGTAAAAACTAAGCTAAATCTTCAGGTTTTTTTTGGATTGAAAGTAAAAAAATTTCAACGTGTGTATATGTACAGTCAGCTGCAGACAAAAGGTACCCCCTGTAACGGCGGTATCCATAGTTACCGCCATTACAGGGGGGTACCCTTTCTCTGCAGCTGACTGTAATTTTTTTTTATTAGCCATTTTCTATGTCCCCCTGCTGGGCAAAGGCCTCTCCCTCGGATTTCCAACTTCTCCTGTCGGCAGCTCAAAATGAATTTTAATAATATTAATTTTGTATAATTTTTATATTAAAATGTGTTTTATTTTATTTATTTATTTATTTTGGAAAACCAACAGCTTAAACATAGAGATTAAAAAAATAGCATTAGTAGATACAGAAAGCTAATTATAGGTTCTCGCCGGTAATAGCAATGTAGGTACAAATAATAGCAGAAAACCCAAGTGAGTGTTGTCCCAAAACCCACGTTTCAACTATCAGAACTAGCCTGAATCCCAATAAGTTTGGATAATCGAGGTTCTTTCTATTCTAAAAGCTTGTTACGAAGGACATTTCTAAATCTGTCTTTTTTGTTTATTTTTTGCTACTATAATGTTTGTACCATCCTAAAAAAAATGCATTTTTAAGCCCAGCATGCACGCGGCTTTACAGTCCTTACCATCATTGCCTCATCTGCGGAGTTTGTGCTACCGTTTAGAACGCGTGATAACGAGATAGTGATGCGCTATTATCATGAGACGTCTGCTAGGGTTGGGACTAAATTGGTTTTTTACAGAGAATCGACACTTTGTTTCGTACTTTTAGTGCAGTTATCTGTAGATATTAATTTATCTGTCACAGTGGAGCTCCGGCTCTAGAAATAGAGTCGTATTAGATATTTATGGACGCTTTTTTGCGTCAGATATTTATACGGGCACGTATCTGAATATCGACAATTGAAATATCGATAGTTAAAATATCGACCGTCAAAATATCGAACCTAACCTACTTTCGATATTTGACCGTCAACTTTTTAACATTAGGTATATCAATTATTTTACTCTTTTTTAATATTTGTTGTTATAGCGGCCACAGTTATACACAATCGGCGAAAATTTCAACTGACTAATAACTAACTAAATAATAACTAACGGTTCACGAGATACTCGTACAGCCTGGCGATAGCCGGACAGACGGACGGACAGCGAAGTCTTAGTAATAAGGTTTCCGTTTTTACCCTTTGGGTACGGAGCCCTAAAAATTAAGATTTTCAGACTTTTGTCATTAGTTGTGTTACAACTTATAAAAGCTACCTTCATACCACATTTCAAGTTTCTGGTACAATTGGAAGTAGGTACTCAAAGGGTTTTGAAATTTGAAACAACTTTTAAATACGAGAAACATGAATAACATCACTAACTTTAACATTCATCAACACGCCCCCCACTAACGAGACGATAATTGGGGGGCTCACGATCACGATCACGTGATTTCGCAAAAGCTGAAAAAGGTCAAGGAGCAATAAGGTTACAGCTCATTACAGCCACCCCGCACCCGACTATCTTCATCATGGATTTGTATGGGCAGGCCCTCACTGCATCAACTCCGTAGCGTCACCGGATCGCGTCACTCGCGAGGTTGTCACGCGCGGACTCGAGCGGACCACTCGGCACAAAACACAGGTAGTTCAGAATTAAATCTCCGTACAAGTGCGCTCTAGCAACGCACACAAAGACACGATATCTCGGCCCGGTTGGGACCAGTACGAGCGCGAGTGCCATCCGCTTGAGACACGCGTCTGTGAAGTCAAAGTCAAAATCTCTTTATTCAGTTTAGGCTATAAAAAGCACTTATGAACGTCAAAAAATCTACCACCGGTTCGGAAAAACCTCTGCTGAGAAGAATCCGGCAAAAAACTCAACGAGGTACTTTTTTTTAAGTACAGATTCACAATATTTATAATGATATTTATATATATTACAAGTATTTAACACAACTTTATTTTTAACACAACTTTTAACTGAGAACTTTTTTTGTGCAATAAAGGAGCAACAAAAAAAAGTTATTATAACTTTTCAGTGGACGGTTGTTTTAATTAAATAATCGTCTCTTACCATCAGGAGACCCTCTTGCTCGTTTACCATCCAGTAGAATAAAAAAAATCGTGAATTTCGCCAATAACGAAATCCTCGCAAGATATTTTCTGTGACAAATTTATAATATACTTAACTTAAAAATCTGTAGTATAAATTAAAATGTTTTAGTTATTAATTTATATTTCCATTCTTTCCGTTTCATTCTCAACAATAAATCAAACAACTGGATACGAGTGCCACTACCACGATAGTTTTTTGGTGCATAAGCCATAGTTGACAACCTTAGAGCGACTGCCGAGCGTAGGTATGAAAAGTGAAGTACATACAGGAGATTGACTTCTGAACTATCTCTGTTTTATGCACTCGGTGACAGCCCGCTGCTCGCCGCCATAGTGACTACTAGGAAATTCGTGGAGCACGCGAGGTCCACTCGTTGTCAACACGGCCTCCACCCGTGGACCACCTGTCGACGAGTGGACCCCGAAAGTGGAGGCGGCGCTGGTCGGGTGCCGGGTGGGTCCAATCAGCTGTGACCTATATGGTTAAGAAATAGGGGCTACTCTAGCCCACTGGAGGACATAGGCCTCCACACAAAATGAGAGGGCTGGGTCATAGTTGCCAAACAGGCTTAGTGTGGATTGGTAATTTGAACACATAATTAAATTTATTCGTAGTTCATGTTCATGGTAGATATGAAATTTTTCAAAATATCGCACATGAATTCTGAAAAACTCAGTGGCCCGAGCTCGAACATAATATGGTCCTCTGTTTGAAAGGCCATAGACCAATGGCCTTACAGAATCATGGAAAAACAATGAGATTTTCCAAAGTGCTACAAGTATAGGTGCAAAGTTTACTTCAGATTTTTATTTTTATTTTTTTTTACTGCAAAAGAAATGTTTTCTACTACAATCAACTATAAACGATTCTCTTTCTGAATCAATGACTCAATTTGAGGGTCGATGAAATGGAGGATGATTTTTTTTCAAAGACCTGTATTTTTATTAGAGCTACTATTATATTTTTTCAATGTCGGGTGCTAACTTCACAGAGCCCAATGGCCCGTAATTTAATGGTGTAAGTATGTGAAGTTTCCAACCCGTACTTGGTCCGCAGGAACTTTGCAATTTATAGGGATAAAAATTATCCTATGTCCTTTCCAGGGTCTCAATCTCTTGGAACTATCTCCATACCGAATTTCATTTGAATCGGTTCAGTAGTTTAGGGTGAAGAGATAACATACAAACAAACGGAGTTACTTTCACAGCTATAATATTAGTAAAAAACGGCTCCTAAAGTTTTTATACTTATATATAAATGACTGTTTGTATTTTAACCTTATACGCCCTTTACAAAACAACTACTACTTTATGTTCTTTATTACAAAAGTTTTAAAAATTATTTATGTCGTTCTTTATATACTCATCTTTCAAGCTCTGTGGGTCTACTATGAAATTCGGAATTCGAAGTTCTTTATCTTACCCTCCCTCTCACTCTCGTATTAAATAATATTAGCGACAGCAGGACGCCAAGATACTATTACGAAGATCGAATTTTGCATTTAGTAGATCAAGCCCTGTAGACTGCGTGTGAGACAGCTGACGCGCGGAAGTAGCGCGGCCCTGAGAGAGAACGCGGCGTCTGAGTCCACTGTCTCACGTTTTTAGTCTTTCGTCTTGTAAGAATCAAAATTAAAACATTTATTCTGGAAGTGGAGTACTTGCTCGTTTGCCTTCCAGTCGAATAAAAAAATAAATAAAAAGTAGGCCGCAAGGGGCTCTTTTGCGCGTCATTTTTATACTATATCGGTTCCGCAAATACCATTACCAAGAAGAAATATGCGCTGAAAGAAACTTGGGAGAAAGTAAGATTCTACCCAAACCAAAATTTAAACCCCTGCAAAAAAACGGGCACTTATGGTTTTTTATACGCAAGGAAGCGTTCTTTCTAAGCTTCAATGCCTAAAAATCTGAAAAACCATAGGTGCGCTATTTTTTTGCAAGGGGGTTTATTAAATTGATTAGTTGTCTGGATAAAAAAATATTAATATATGTAATTATGTGTATTCCTATGTCCTCTCGCAACTACTCAACGGCTGAACCGATTTTGATAAATGATACGTCATTGGATTCGTCTTGATGACGCAAGAGACACTGGGTATATGACATTCTTTAATAACCAAAACGGCGGATTTTCGGCGCCAAATTGTGAAATCCTATCGGGTTGGGTACTTATCAATAAATGATGATGAAGTTTTCTCGTTTTTGTTTTCTTTCATGAACATGTATTTCATTAGGTTGTCATGTATGTTGTGTTAGACCAGGGTTTCTCAAACTTTCGGCTCCACTTACCCCTGTTAAAGTTTCCAGGTGACAGAGAACCCCTAAACTAATTAAATATCCCCCCTTCCCCTAACCTCCCAAAGAAGACAATAAAATTGACTTGTCGCGAACCCCCTGCCGTCGAATGTACCCTACTTTGCTAAACCCTGTGTTAGACAATTCAGAGAACACCAATTTACCTAATGTTTAATTATGTATTAACTAATGGTGACATCTTTATTGGTTAATGTTAGATGTAAGCACATTGTAAGTAAGTAAAATTATACCGTTTGTGCCCAAACAAACATTAAAAATTAATAAGTAGTCACATTTGCCTCATGGGACAGGGAACCGGTTAAAAGATAATGAAACGGTATCGTGCCGTCCGAAGCAATGGGCATCTGAATCTCTTCCCCTTGCGATATACAATTACCCATTATGCGTGCTCCTTCGGCTGCGAGAGCGGACTTTAGCTATGAGATCCTTTACGGTTTGCTGTCTTAAAGGAGGGCGACAACGGAACGATTTCAGAATACATTACGTGGTTTGCAAGATAACTGTTCAGCTGTGAACATTTCAAGCGCGCAATGAACAAGATCATATATTAAAGTCGACTGACAGCATTTCTCTCGATCTAGATCTGCTAAAAGTGATAGGAAGCTGAATCAAAACATACCTATTTGAATGAGTGGTATATATAATCCTAACTAACGTTATACATTCGCTGCTTTTCTTAAGTGCACGTGACAAACATATAACTAGTGAGTTTTGCTGTTAACTTGCAATCCTACCAGGCAACGGCGGCGGCAACTATGTCACCATTTCTAAACCTTGCACCATGTCCATAACTAACAAAATAAATAACATCAATTAAATCCATTTTGGTAAATACGATTTTCCTTAACCGATAGGTTTTGGTTTCTAACACTTTATTTCACTATTTACGTAGACCATAACTACAATAATGAAAACCACATCCTCGCACATTATTGGTGGAAACGCTGTTATACGCGCTAATAAAAACAAATAAAGGATTAATAACAGCTTTAAAAATAATTGAATTGAAGCCAAAGCATAGAAACCCATACAGCATCAGATAATTGGTTGTCTGGAAGAGATCGCTTTTTAGCGATAAGACCGCCTAGTGTCTACCTGTTTTTTTTTTTTTTTTGTAATATCTCTGTACTCATTTTGGTGATCAATAAAGAATATTTGTATTGTATTGTATCAATCTTTTTATCTACGAAACACTTCTTCAGTAGGTACCTACCTAACGTGTGAAAAAGTTAATTCTGAGCATCTTCTATTTTAACAATATTAACTGGTGGAGAAAACGTCGTGAAACGCTGTTCAATGAGCCTTTAGTTTAAGGGTATATTAAAATATTTTTAACACAATCACCCACTATACAAAAATACTGTATGTGTGTGCGCTTACAAACAATACAAACACTATAAATCACAACAGTAAGCAAATAATTATACCAACGATACTAACAATCATAATTACCAGTTCTACGATCACTAGAGTACGCTTCAAGACAATTAAAGGTACAAATTACAATCCATACTAATATTATAAATGCGAAAGTGTTTGTGTTTGTTTGTATGTTTGTCCGTCTTTCACGCCGTAACGGAGCGACGGATCGACGTGATTTTTGGCATAGAGATAGTTTATGGGCCCGAGAGTGACATAGGCTACTTTTTATCCCGGAAAATGCACAGTTCCCGAGGGAACAGCACGCGATAGCCGAATATCACGCGGGCGGAGCCGCGGGCAAAAGCTATTACATATTATAATTAAATCTTCTGGGATATGGAAGAATGGGGGGACGTGGGACTTAAAACGCGGAAACGACTTCAATAGGTAAAGCCAGCTAAGTGTTCCATATAAATTTGTCATCATCATCGTCACAGCCTCGTTCCACTGCAGGACACATGCCTCCTCTCCGAACGAGAAGGCTTGGGACGTTTCCACGAGAGCCTTAGGCGGATCGGACTTTTTGTAGATATTCTATGAATCGTGAACATCGCAAACGTTCCGCTAGAGGCGCTGTTCGTGATACCATATAAATTAAGATTTTAACGCGTTCTAATTTACTCCCCAAATCTAAAAAAATAAATAAATAATATGTAGCAAATTCCAACGTAATCGGTTAGACAGACAGGCACGAGTGATCCTATAAGGTGGTAGATTTTTTGACATTCTTCAATGCTTGTTACAGCCTAATTTGAACAAAGATATTTTGACTTCAATAAGGGTTCAATTTTCCTTTAGAGGTACGGAACCCTAAAACCGTGACTTCTCACAGCGACTGTACACTGGCGGACATATTAACGCCCACTTCGTCTCAGTGATTACAGCGCCATCTAACAACGGATGTGCATTCTTTAGCGTTGTCTAGACCTGGATAATACCTAGTTACTTGATTAGCATCATTGCTGAATCATAGATCTAGAGATACTCGTACTGTTGTACTACACTACTAAGTATTATGTTATTAATATACTTATTATCATTATGTAATACTTCCGAAAATTATACAGGGTTTCATCCTAATTATATTATTGTAAGGGCATTCCTCTTTCATGTAGGCCAGGCCAGGGTATCAGGTTCGTAGAAGAACTCAAGATGATGCATAATAACTTTAATATAACTGGCAACTGGGTACAGTGATTCGATACAAGTAAATAATGTATTTATATTCTACTAGCTTTTTCCCGCGGCTCCGCCCGCATGGTATTCGGTTATCGCGCGCTGTTCCCTCGGGAACTGTGCATTTTTCCGGGATAAAAAGTAGCCTGTGTCACTCTCGGGCCCATAAACCATCGCTATGCCCAAAATCACGTCGATCCGTCGCTCCGTTACGGCGTGAAAGACAGACAAACATACAAAGGCGAGGTTATAAATATTTTATATCGACGGTTTCCGGGCTATTTGTTTTAAGCGACATAGGAATACGTTGTCGCTTAAAACAAATAGCCCGGCAACCATCGATATGTAACTAACATAAATATTTCTTACCTAAAAACTTGCATTCCTACCTATTTTGTTCTTCCTTATACAATTAAACAGTTCGACTGTACAAGGCTTTATTTTCGTGAAGTTTTTTAAGGTGAAAGTGAACTGGGTTACAAATTAACGTGAACGTAATTAGTAATTATAATTAAGCGTTCTAGATTTTTTGCTGCAGTCAGACAGTCGAGTTAGTTTAAATACCTTAACGGGACTTATCACGCTATTTTACACAAGAAATATTTACCTCGACTTTTCGGCAACATGAGTTAGTTTAATTCAAATATGTCTACGGTATAAGGTGATTCTCACTCATGGCTTAAATACCACAAACGGGACTTATCACGCTAACACACACAATTAATATTTACCTCGACGTTTCGGCAACATTGCAGTCGCCGTTGCCGTAGTTGGAGTCTACTCGTGACCACGGCGACTGCAATGTTGCCGAAACGTCGAGGTAAATATTACTTGTGTGTGTTAGCGTGATAAGTCCCGTTTGTGGTATTTTGACTATGTCTACGGTATGCTGTTCAGGGCTTATGTATTAAATATCGCTACAAATTTTGTAGCGACTATGAACTATTAACCAAAGACATAATGTATGTTAAGTTTTTTGGAACTCAACTTCCACTATAAAATTCTCAAGCAATCTTGGCCGTTATAATTTTCCTTGTAAATTTGATATACTTACTACTATCCTGTTTTTTTTTTTTAAATTTTTCCACCCAGCAGTTTAGATTTTAGATGGACGCTCGCTCGACTTTAATGAAAATTTGGACTTTAAAGTTGAATATATCGCAAGCAAATCACTGAATCGAAAAATCGTTTAGGCAACCCTCCAATTTTTAAAAGACCTACACCTAACGATACCCTAAACTTATAGGGTTAGTCGAGAAAAAACCACCCCACTTTACATCTTAACTATATAGTACCCCTAAAAAATATATTTTCTATAGTATTTTATTTTACCACTTTGTTGGCGTGACTGATATGTATATTCATGCTAAATGCTACAGCTTTGGATTACTAACGGTCTCTGAGCATAGCCGCGGGCAGACAGACAAACAGACGGACTATATGCTTCTTAGTTGACTACGGAACCCTAAAAAGCAAAAAAAAATCAGCGTGAAATAAATATTAACATACACACACATACAAACATACATATTTTTAACATTAGTAGGACTCACAAACCAGTCCGATCTACTTATTAATTAGACCTACATCGATAGGATTATTTAAAAATCTAGGTCTTACTTCTAAAAAAAACTTTCCTTTAAAGGATTAGCAAAAATTGACCCAACCTTAATCCTCTAATCAGCGGCGCTATCAGTCTTATAATTATAGGTAATCAAGAAATTAATACTTAATGTGTCTGTGTATGTTATAATAATGTTAAATAACAACAATGACCTCATTTTTTTATAATTGCTTGAATTTTGCTTAAGCTCTCTTGAGACATCATTTCGAAAATTAAAAAAACGGCTTAGATTATCTTTTAACTTATTCAATCAAATGTTACTTTGCGAAGGTCCTTATCAATGAACTGAAACGATTAGTGTGCTCTGAAGTCTGTAGTCAGAGTAGTGCCTATCATGTCTCTATCTAAGCAATATCGTATTAAGAATATCAGGACGAAAATAATCAATATCGTTACTACTTTGAAGAAATCTGGTAGGTATCTGAAATCAGGTGTACTGCCATTTCGGCGAAATATGTTTCGCTAAATTTCACTTAGCAACCAATCTTTCGCCGAAGTTTTATGCACAGAAGTAAGTAAGTTTGCAAGTAGGTAGGTAGTCTGTCCCAGTCTCGCGCAACTTAGAACAAAAAAACTTTTGTATGGAATCTGCATGGCAAACCATTACCATAATATAATATAAACTAAAACCTCAGTACAGTTTAGCCATAGTAAAAGGATAATCCTTTTACTATGGTTTAGCTGTCAGGTCAACTGTCATGAGTGTCACGTCAGGCATGTTGCTTAGCTTGTGATTGTGACTCGCATACTTTATTCGTTAATTTCTTTAGATTTCTATTTAAGTTCGTCTTAATTGTTTTCTAAAGTAGTGACACGTGACTGACGTAAACATATTTTGTGAAATTGGCACCGAAAAGACGATTTATAACGTGTGAAATTTGTGGAAATCGAACAAGTCGACATAATCACGAAAAAAGGATTTTTATGGCAAAATTTCCCTTTGACGAGAACCGGTAAGTATTGTCTTAGATACTTTTAGCTATATTTTGTAGCAGCAAGTTAAATAAACAAAGGGAAATAGATATTTAATATCCTTATCATTGTCCACTAGGGATGTGCACTACAACTATCGATAACTGTAGGCTTATTTGTTTATCAGTGCAACTAATATTACTTTACATAAGAAGAAGAAAGATCGGAACTTTATGACAACTTGCATGCAATATGACCATAATTATAGGCATTTTCAAACTTCCGATATTTCAATGCAGTTGAAAATATCTTGATCATGGGTAGACAAGACACACACCGCCTGGATAAATTATTGAGTTTAGTGATTACATCACATTTTAACCGTAAATTAAAAAAATAAATACCTCTGTTTTAACGATAAAATGTTTTCAGATGCAGGGCACAAACTAGTGGGAAAAGAAGATTTGGTGAATGTTTCCATAAAAAAAATACATGTATTAAAATACATACGTGAAATTCACTTTGAAAACAGGGCTTTGAAAAAAATAAAGGAAATCAATAGAAAACTTGTATTTTATTTTGGGTCCACACCTAAATCCAATACTATGTGTAGGTATACGACTTAAGTGTGGACTCGATCTTAACCTAAATTTGATTACAAAAATTGTTGACCTAAGCCTGTATTTCAACCCTCACCATTTTATCGATATCGATAAAAAGCGCAAACGTTTAGCATGCTGCACTATTTAAATCTGTTATGTTGGTAGTATTGTTTTTTGGCGTTAAACGGATCTTACACACACACATACATACACGCGTAGGCGTACATTTGGGTAATGGTTTGCCATGCAGACTCAATACAAACTCGATTCCATTCGCTAGTATGGGAGTCCCGCCTCTTAAAACGTAGTGGTTATATTCTCTTTGGTCTGTCCTGCGGCAAAAGGAACAGACTCAGCTACTGCTGCGCTTACGCGGAAGCTGCCAGCGCTGGTTTTCAGCCTGCCCCTGTTGACACATGCTAGAATACCTATCGTCTATAGCGGGCTGGATGGCGGACAAAAGACGGAAACAGTAATACCAGAACAACAATATTACAGATAAAAACAAAAACAAAATAATTAAACTAATATTTTAAACTAAAAAAGTGAAAATCACGAAAGTTTACCAAAACATTATAAAGACAAAATAAATAAATAAAAAACGTAAAAGGGTTAAACGTACGTTTGATACTTTTACGCGGTGAATCCCGGTTTTTTTTTAATCTGTGGTCATAACTGCCATTTAGATATACTTTTACGTCAATCGGGGAAAGCTGGAGAAATATTTTATTAAAATTTATTCGTTTTGGTTGAAGGACAGAGTACTATTAGCTAGTGTGCCAAATTTTAAAAATCTCGGATACACCATCTCCGAGTCACGACAGTTTTTGACTTTGAAAGCCCGTCCTGTAAAGTAAGGACTTTACACTTAGGCCCTTTTACGTACGACCCATCAATATAAGTAGCTTACAGAAGAAAAAGCTATAGCTATAAATTATGAGCGCATCATTAAACTGGTCTTTAATAACATGTTCGTCATAGTAGATGTTCTCTCCGTGAACTTATCGTAGTAACCAGTTTGTGCGAAACTTAATTAACAGGTAAAACAACATAAATAATCCAAGACACATTGAGGGTTCTATACTGGGCGATTCCTGGGTCATGAGCAGGAGTGAACGGGGTGATGAGGACATTCACACTGAGCAACTTCTACTATGGGAACAGCCTCAAAATCGCGAAAAAAAAACCATCTAATCAAGAGATAATCGATCGCTAACTATCCGAAATGTATGGAATAGTAGATTTTTTTCTGCCATTTCGTGGCTGGTCCCATTGTAAAAGTTGCTCAGTGTGTATTGTCCCCATCACCCCCTTCACTCCTGCTCATGACCCAGGAATCACCCAGTATAGTATACATCCTCCAACATCATATCAGCTGTAAAGAAAGAAAGAAATCATTTATTTGCTCGAATACGGTTACATACAGATTTTAATAATTACGAGTATATGTATTAGGCCAAGCGTACTCAACCTCAACCTGTCTTTGAGAATTCTTTTCGCGGAAACTTTTCATTTCCTTTAAAGACTCGTGTTTGTTTGTAATGATGACAAGCAGTTTTTACATAATGGAAAAAACAGATAAAAATCATGTACGTACTTGCATCACATTATCAACATCGATATAAAACATTAAAGCACAATAATCCCGTTTTACGAGTCGCGATATGGTTGCCGCTAACATTCAGTCAGTGAACTTCCTTCACCTTGCAGAAAAGGCTAACAGGGTATTTGACTGCATTACATTTAATGACGCTGCTGGCAACTTTAAAAAGCATTTTTGAAAAAAATACGCGTAAAAAGTAGGCACACAGCGTGTATATTTGATACTATCTCAAACTGTAACCAGACGAAGATTTGAGTGATGTGAACCGAAATCAAAAGCAATTGTTAATTTAGAATTAACTACCAGAGCGTAATTATTTTTTGATATATTTTCGAGCAGCAATGACAGCTGTCACGTCAACCAGTGCGGCATTTTAAATAAAACCAAAGTCGTATCACGCAGTGATACATTGCATGCTAATTAACTTTGTAGGGAAAATAATAAGTATTTTTTTTTACTAAAACATAATAGATGTGATTATTAGAGCTTTCACTAACTAACCTTAAAGTTTAAGGTAGTACCAAAAATACACGCTGCATAAAATAATACTAATTAATAAATTTAAGGCGCAAGTAAGGCACAAGTATCATCTCAGAATGAGAGAGCGAAATAGTATCTAATAGTTTAATTGTTTGTTTATATTCTTTATTATACAAAAACAATATACGATACAAATAATCTTTATTGTACACCAGAAATAGTAAGCAGAAGTAGTAGTAATACAAAAAGGTTACAAAAAGTGCTAAGTACAAAGGCGGGCTTATCCCTGAAGAGGGCTTTTAATGGAAACGAAAATTCGACTAACATTTTGAGTATTTCAGATAGACAACCATATTTTCTTCAACAATAATTCTGTAAAATCTCGCACGAGATCAAGAAATTAATAAAATACAGTAAGCTAAAATATTTAGGACTCTCCTCCAATTCTCCTCTATACAAAAAATACTGACTCAGCGACCGTTTCGCTTTTGCGGGGACACACAAAATTGTGTATTACGTTCAATACTCAATACTCAATATTTTATGTTACTATTTAATAAGGATAAGTTCGCCTTTGAACATATTTGTTTTTTTTGTCAGTTGTGTTTTACTTATTTTGTACAATAAAGATTTTACATACATACATTATTTTCATGTGTGTTTTCATGTATATATTTTTTGGTTTATTTGTGTGTTATAGTGTAAATTGTAGGCTCTGCGCTCGAAGTTGTTGACGACTATGTATACCTAGGACAGACGGTCCAGTTAGGTAGGTCCAACTTCGAGAAAGAGGTCACTCGTCGAATCCGACTCGGCTGGGCAGCGTTCGGGAAGCTTCGCAGTGTTTTTTCATCCAAATTACCGCAGTGTTTGAAGTCAAAAGTCTTTGACCAGTGTGTGTTGCCAGTGATGACGTATGGATCCGAGACGTGGGCGCTAACGATGGGCCTCATAAGGAAGCTCAAAGTCACGCAAAGGGCTATGGAGAGGGCTATGCTCGGGGTTTCTCTGCGGGATAGAATCAGAAATGATGATATCCGCAGTAGAACTAAGGTTACTGACATAGCCCGAAGGATCGCGAAACTGAAGTGGCAGTGGGCGGGGCACATTGCACGCAGGACTGATGGCCGATGGGGTCAGAAGGTTCTCGAATGGCGTCCGCGGACCGGGAAACGAGCTGTCGGTAGGCCTCCAACAAGATGGAGCGACGACCTGGCTAAGATCGCGGGATCGCGGTGGATGCGAAAAGCACAAGACCGGTCTAAGTGGAGAGCCTTGGGGGAGGCCTATGTCCAGCAGTGGACGTCTTTCGGCTGATATGATGATGATGATGATGAGTGTAAATTTTACTGTATCTGTGTGTCTTCCGTATTAGTGTATAAATGTCTTCTTTCTTTTAATTAATAATGGCCACTGCAGCCGGAATTGTCTGCGTCAACTCTACATGACGATGCACCTCGGTAATTTCCTACCAGCAAAGTGTCAGCGCAGCAAATACCCTATTATGCAACACGCGCATAAACTGCATTCGTCATGCACAAAAGGGGGTGATCTGGTTTACCGAGACTTGACCTCCTTCGACCACGATTACTTATTTGCCGCTTCCGGTAACTTTGTCTTTTAGTAAAACGGTTTTATGTTGGGACTAAGCTCACTTGTGTTATGTGAATCATTATAAGTAGGTATGTGACAGACATGAATAGTTTGATTGTTTATACTTACTCTTTTTGTACAAAAAGGAAAGCGAAGGAAGGGCGTTGCTCCGAAGAAGAAGGGCTACGGATTAGCCCGAAACATGTCGAGCTAAACTCGATTTAAGACGTGAGTTATCCGGAACATTTATTTAATATGAGTGAGTCTCACGGTAGTTTTATGTCCAAAAGTACAGAAAGGAAAAGAAGGAATAGTCTACGTTTCTGAAAAAAATCTCTACTATATTATTAATATTATAAACGCGAAAGTAACTCTGTCTGTCGGTCTGTTACGCTTTTACGTCAAAACCACTGAATCGATTTTGATGAAATTTGGTATATGTAGTTTGAACCCCAAGGATCAACATAGGATTACCTTTTATTCCGGTAGAGGGCGTCACCGCGCGATACCTAGATCCGTGCAGACGAAGTCGCGGGCATAAGCTAGTAGGTATACATAATTAACCCGTCTGTTAAATATTGGTTACGTATTTATAGCTCTAGATTATATTATATTAAATTGTATATCAAATACTCTTCTTTTTGATGTTGTTTTGAGTGTAACATCTGGTAGCATGGTCAAAGATTGTGATGCTCTGAGAATGAACTCTGGTTGAGTTCGAAACGTTTCGTGTGGCGGGTTTGTGTCCAGAAATACTCATTTGCTGCATAGACGTAGCTGGGCGAATATTCAGCGTTTTTGCAGCGTTTTTTTGTCATTGATGTCTTCGCAGGCGTTATTAAAAGGGGTGATGCCCAGTGTTGTTTTTTATGAAAAATTAAAACAATACTGATGAATTTAGCGTGATAATTCTTTTGACTTGTCTTTCCGTTGTGCTATATAAACGTGGGACGCTAATGACGTTTGACCGCGCGGACAAAACGCTCGAATACTTGCGAAGCTATCATAATGTCGACGTAAGTGAGCGAAAAAATTGTTTTCAATTAATTATTCAAATTATACCTACTTAGCTTAATTATATGAAATGACATAATCGCACGAGGAAGCGCTCTCCGCGTCCCTGAAGCCATTGACATTGAATGGCTGGTTATCTGACTTATCTTTTATCTTATCTTATCCGTTCTGCCAGAATTCCTTGTACGATAACGTAGTCATGTGTTTTTGACAAAAATTTCACTGAGATAAGAATTATCTTGGATATCTAGGCTCTTAGATTGAGAACTGAATTAATGGTTTTTAGGCCATAAATTAAGTTGATAATTCCCGCTAAGCAGCAATGTTTGTACTGTTGTGATGTGGCGGGTATCATATCTTTAAGTACAGTCAGAGTTTGATACCTGGGCCATCATAGAACCTTGTCATTGTGACATTTACGTCATGCGATAAATAATTTCTTTAGACAAACAAATCCTTACATACTAATATTATAAATGTGAATACATCTGTCTGTCTATCTGTTAGTTACCTTTTTATGTTTGAACCGCCAAACCGCTTTAGATATAAAATATGTCATCATCATCATCATCATGTCAGCCGAAAGACGTCCACTGCTGGACATAGGCCTCCCCCAAGGCTCTCCACTCAGACCGGTCTAGTGCTTTCTGCATCCACCGCGATCCCGCGATCTTAGCCAGTAGACGGAGAGCGGACTGCAAAATTTCGGACCTACTTGATACCGCGATGAAATGTACAATGGTTTCCCATAAAACTGATGCTAAGTCCGAATGTAATAGTCTGCCACGGCGGAACTTGCCGAAAGTACCAAAAAAATGGTCACTTCCGGTGCGAAAAAAGGGGTGTCATTTTACCCATCTGATAACCGAAATAATAGTTATGGCATCAGTTAGGAATTTACTGGTTGATACAGAAAAGTGAAATATGTCATCATTTTTCTTGCCGGAAGTGCTCGGCAGACGCTCTCAAAGGTGCCCATCAGGACCCCTAAATATACCCATCTGATACCAGCATGAAACCAATTCCAGACGGTAGGTATAAATCCTCCTTACCGGAATATATAAGTCTGCCAGGGCTATTCCTGCCGAAACACCTTGACATACGAGATTATGTGAGCAACCTCTACTCCGCTCAATATAGATATTTCAATTTCCATAAATCCGACAAAGTCCAATTTTGGTGGAGACCTTGGGTACACCATTAGGAATAAAGTGTCAAAAGTCTCCATTGATCCCATGAGTGCAAAAAGTAATTGGGGATCAAAGTTCAAAATTTGAGGTTTTTTTTTTGATCAAACGTATGTACGAGTATGTTTGATCAAAAAGTAGCAGAGACAAAAATTATAGATCTTAAAATTATCTACAAAAATGATTTGTAAATTAACTACTAGGATACATAGGTGAGAGTATAAGTACGGCGTAGCACACTACAATCCTTCCTATTACTTCTCAAATTGTACAAAAAAACACAAGAATATATATCTAAGTAATTGTCAACATATTAAATCGAGATAAAAACAAGTCTTCGTTTTTATATGAAAAAATTGCCCTCATCCGCCACATCTCTATTATGTGTCATAATGATATGACAAAAAAAAACACTTTTAGCTTCGCAATAATATTATGACAGCAGCATTGTGATGTCACGATATATAAACGCTAGCTTCATTGGTTAAATAAAACAATTACTCTAGTATTACTTAACGCGCGTAAAGTCCTTGCCTATCTTTAAAACTATTTTTTTTTTATTCGACTGGAAGGCAAACGAGCAAATGGGTCTCCTGCTGGTAAGAGATCACCACCGCCCATAAACATCAACTATCTTTAAAGGCTAATTACACTTGACTAAATTTAAATCCTTAATGATTTAGAATCCTAATTTAGGAAAGTGTAATCGAGTTTAGTCAAGTAAGAATCCTAAAAAGTAAAATACAATACAAAGACTCTTTATTGTACACCAGAAATAGTAAGCGATACAGAAAACAGATACACAGAGAAAAATTACAAGGTAAGCAATAGGCGGCCTTATCGCTTAAGTACTTAACTAAACGCGATTACTTTCCTAAATTTGGGATTCTAAATCATTTAGGATCCTTCCTAGATTTAGTTAAGAGTAATAAGTCCTTTAGGGAGCACTATCTGTCATCTTCCGTATGAATGTTATAGTTGTTGCTATTATTATTTTGTAACAACATGTATTTTCTCTTTTTTTGTCACGATGTGTTGGCTGAATAAACATATTTCTATTCTATTCTATTCTATTCTATTGCTGTGTATTACATAAAAACAGTCTTGGGATAACCCTAAGAAGCACTTTTGAAGGGTCAAAGTCAAAAATTCAACGTCAAAATATCATTATTAAATTTGTAAGCACTTATCAATGTCAAAAAAAATCTCCCACCGGTCCGGAAAAACCTCTGTTGAGAAGAATCCGGCAAGAACTCGACGAGTTACTATAGGTACATTTTTTTTAACAGATTTACCATGTTGTTTAATTAATGATTACAAGTATTTGTAAGGTGTAAGAGTATTTCGAATTTAGATTGGTTGCGTATGTGTTTTGTGGATGAATTGTTGGTTTATATATTTTTACTAGCTTTTGCCCGCGGCTCCGCCCGCGTGGTATTCGGTTATCGCGCGCTGTTCCCTCGGGATCAGTGCATTTTTCCGGGATAAAAAGTAGCCTATATCACTCTCGGGCCCATAAACTATCTATCTCCATGCCAAAAATCACGTCGATCCGTCGCTCCGTTACGGCGTGAAAGACGGACAAACATACAGACATACAAACACACTTTGACATTTATAATATTAGTATGGATATGGATAGTATATTAAATGCCTAAATGCCAAGTTTCATAGTTTTATCTTCGACAGCGACAAACTTCCACCATATAAACTTTCACCCCCTATTTTAACCCCTTAAAGCCTCTTTTTCGCGATAAAAAATAGCCTATGTCCTTTCCCAAGGTCTATTCTATCTCTGTACCAAATTTCATCCAAATCGGTTCAGCGGTTTTGGCATGAAAGCGTAACAGACAGACAGACAGACAGAGTTACTTTCGCATTTATAATATTAGTATGGATTATTGTTTTTATCCAAACAACAAAGCTTGATGAATTTTAACCACAGAGAACATAATATGGTTTTACAGAGTTGTCCAGGGGACGTAACCATTGGCAACGAGGTACAAGAAAAAGTTGATCGACCCATAGGCATTTACTACTGCGTCAAATCAAATTTGTCTAGGGATAAAAAATATCCCAAGCATTTTTGATGTGTAAATCCCGGAGATTACTTACTGACTTTACGAGTATACTGTGTCGAAAGAATTGCCAATTTGCCACTGCGCAGATTTAGGAGCAAAAAAGTATTTGCCATCTCATTAGTAACGAGGCTCAGACACTTCTCAAGGTGAGTAGTTCGGTGAGCTTAACTTAATTACAGAAATGGCTACTCTGTATTGAATATTAAGCGTCTTCATCATCATCATCATCATGTCAGCCGAAAGACGTCCACTGCTGGACATAGGCCTCCCCCAAGGCTCTCCACTGAGACCGGTCTTGTGCTTTTCGCATCCACCGCGATCCCGCGATCTTAACCAGGTCGTCGCTCCATCTTGTTGGAGGCCTACCGACAGCTCGTCTCCCGGTCCGCGGACCGCCACAATTAAGCGTCTTGCCACAAATAAACCTTATGGTAGCACTTCACTTGGCGTTGTGTATTCGCGTTGCGCTATTGACATCTCCATCGCTCATGGTAGAAAAGAAATAGTGCATCTCTTTCGTACACGCAAATATTTTGGCGAATATGCCAAGTGAAGTGCCAGCATTCCGTGCCTGAGACGTTCCTATTTCGGTCATGGTATGACACGGTGTAACCTTAAAGAAGAATTAGACTTTGTTCAACAGTGTATGCCTTCTGGCTGATATGATAATGAATTCTATAGATATGTACGAAATAACACTAAAATTTTAAAGTATATCAGTAGAATCTAATGTTTTCAGTGTTATCTCTATAGCAAAAAATCGTCACATTATGTTATTCGCGATAAGATTAACATAACGCTGCTAATCAGATTTAGATTAATTTTACGTCTGTCTTCCGCGTTGCCACCACTTTTCATCAACATCAGCTAGAAGATGCCCACACCTAAACAAAGGCCTTCACCACATCATTATCCCAGCCTATATACGTCCCACTGCTGGGCACAGGCTTCCTCTCAGAATGAGAGGGCTTGGGCCACAGTTCCCGAATTGAGAACCTCCACCTTTTTTGAAGTCGGTTAAAAAGACATATTTTTTTATTGTTTTTTTATATTGCATGTAATAAATAAATGAAATATTTGTACGCCATGTCATGGTAAAATAAGGAACTGAACACTGACTGAAATGTAATACGTATATTAGACCCTTGTTTGTTCAAATAATGATATTGATTGATTGATTAAAGAGATCCCGTAAACTGCTATTACCGGCGAGAACCTGTAATTGGCTTTCTTTATCTATTGCTATTTTTTTTATCTTTATGTTCAAGCTGTTGGTTCTCCAAAATAAATAAATAAATACATACTTTATGCTCATACTTCATTGCTCGCAGGACTGATGGCCGATGGGGTCAAAAGGTTCTCGAATGGCGTCCGCGGACCGGGAGACGAGCTGTCGGTGCCTCCAACAAGATGGAGCGACGACCTGGCTAAGATCGCGGGATCGCGGTGGATGCGAAAAGCACAAGACCGGTCTGAGTGGAGAGCCTTGGGGGAGGCCTATGTCCAGCAGTGGACGTCTTTCGGCTGACATGATGATGATACTTTATGCCCGGTAACCACTCGGATATGACGTCTAGATCATGTCATTATAGCAATTTTTTTCTACTGGCATGCGATTAGGGTTACCAACTATACTGTTAAAAACAGTATTATACTGTTTTTGACAACATTATACTTATTACTGTTGAACAAAAATAAAGTATACAATATACTGTTTTCAGCATCAAAATGTCTGGCACTGAGCACACGCTAAGTCAGTGCACACTTAGTCAATCTCAAAATTGGCGAATCTGTCAATGTAAATATATAAAAAAAGTGCTCCTTATTTATTTAATTTTAGTTTGACTGTCGCTAAATTAATTAGTTGTGGAAAAAAAGATGAAAAAAAATTCTAAGGCAATAAAACACTGTTTTGTCCTAAAATACTGTTCATTTTCCAAAATACTATTTATTTTCTCAGGCCTAAATACTTTATTTATTGTAAAAAAAAGTTGGCAACCCTACATGCGATGTAAGGGTATCTCTTAAATTACTTCGCAATTGGAATGACTGCTGATTTCCTTATTTTTTATAAGCTTTTATTATACTTGGACTATTTGCATGTAACTTATCCACTTCAGTAGACATTTGCTAACCATTTACCTACCACTTATCGGTATCCGCCGATTGAGTTGAAATTAGGCACTTATCCGCTATAATACCTAATTGAAATCTAATTTTAAATTAGGCATACCTACTTCATGTAAGCGACAAATGCGACAATACAATAATCTATGGTCTAAATACCTAATTGATGCCCAGCGGCGGCCTTAGGGGGTAGTAAACAAGGCAATCGCCCGGGGCCTCGCTCTTGCAGGGGCCTCGCCGCAACAGCAACAACCCAAGCAAATTAAAAAAATATACAGATTTTTTTAAACTATATTTTCGCATCAAATACTTTTCACGAAGACCTGCCGCCCGGAGCCTCGCAATGGGTAAGGGCGCCTCTCTTGATGCCTAATTTGATATTAGGCACACTTTATGTAAAAGGCACATACAGATTAGGTATATGTAAGTGACAATCTGGTAAGTACCAGGGTACTAGTGAATTAGGCATGCTTTAGGTACCTATGTAAGTGACAAATCGTCACTATTTTGAAAAAATCTCGTATCTTAAATAATTTTTTTTTAAGTAGTGACGAAATGTGATAATACAATAATCGGGTACCTAGGTACTGGTGAAATTAGGCATACTTTATGTAAATGACAATACGATTATCTGCTACTAGTAACTTCCACGGGATTTCCACTGATTATTTCCACGGGATTTTTTACGGAAACCCGGAATTTCTCTTTGACCGCTAAACTATACAGCGCTAGTTATGCTAATAATTCACCTGTGACGTCAAACTCACAGACGACGTCACTGTACCATGTTCCAGATATTTATTACATATTGTTCACATAATGATTCATTGTTAAGAATGATTTATAGATGTACTAAAATTCATTTCGTTGGCAGGAAGTAGAGTGACTGTGAGTCAGAGAAAATAACCTCAAGAAATTCTTAGGGCTAGCCTACGTCTGGCTCCTGCATACTTCCATAATTATAACGATTAGGGTCCACAGAAAACCAGCGTTGCTTTGCTGACATAACTTGTGGGCCTTGCGGCAAATATAGTAAGCAAATACAGTGGACAGTATTGCCGCCTTAAGGAGAAAAACCATAAATGACATTTTTTGCAAAATTTTCTTTTCACCAGCCTCGTACTCAGGAAAAAAAACTGAGTAAGAGGCTGGTGAAAAGTCAATTTTGCAAAAAATGACACTTATGGTTTTTCTCCTTAAGGCGCCAGTGTAGGCCTTATCATGTATTGCCACTGGCTTAGCAGCTAAGGCCTGCTGTCCACTCCACGTAGACCGCACGTCATACGCACGCCATCGTCATTTGACGCTTCTGAGCAGCTCGCTTACATCATAATCATAATCATATTCATCCTTGGTAGAAGGAACGAAACTCTGTCCACGGTTAACGGAATAACTCTCAGTTTATTCGTAGGAGCTGCTTGACGATGCGTTGAAAGAAAGAAAGAAAGAAAATGCGTTTATTGCCAACAATTAGGAAGCTATATAATAAATAGAAGGGTACCTACTTTAAAAATTAAGTTAACTTACTAGCTATATGCGGGTTCTATAAAAGTTCATATCTCCGTGGATACAGCAGGGCTAACGAAACTAGAAACTCGAAGTTCGTGTCGTGCGGTCCCTCTGACACTTATACTATTTAATATGAGAGCGAGATGGACGGTACGATATGAACTTCGAGTTTCGTAGTAGCCCTGCAGTTTCGTTTTTTCCCACGCAGAATGCAAGCAAGCTGCACACTAGCGTCAATAGGCTAGATGACTAAAAAAAACTATTTAGTCCGTCAGGTGGATAATTTAAAAAGATTGTGCACATATTCTTTCTTTTGTTTGACAAACAAAAAATGACGAGGATACAGTGCTTAGAAGATTCGAGTGACGTCACTATATGGTAGGATTTTTACCTTATAGTGACGTCACAAGCCCCCACTCTGGAAGTTTGATGGTCTATATCTTTGTCGATTTTTAATAAATAGATAAACCAAAAAATACGTGTCCCATATTTTTCCATAATCTAACTGTCGGACTAAATAGAATGACATATTTTTAACCCAGTCATCATCCCTATTGAGGATGTCGTGCGTATGACATACGGTCTATATGTGGACAGTAGGCCTAAGGCAGGGTTTCGCAAAGTGGGGTAGGCGAACCCCTAGGGGTACTGCAGATGCGTTGCCAACCTAGAGGCTTAAGATGGGATACCTCAAGTGCCAGTAATTTCACCGGCTGTTTTACTCTCCACGCCGAAACACAACAGTGCAAGCACCGCTGCTTCACGGCGGGATTAGCGAGGAAGATGGTGGTAGCAATCCGGGCGGACATTACACAAGGACCTACCACCTGCAAAAATGGCATTTAAAAAAATATTTTGAACAGTGACATAACTAGTTGCAACATATACATTAGAAGCATATATCGGCCGCGAAACCAGGCCAGACTCCACGATATTATCTTATCTATAATTGCTGTGTTGATTTGTTACTTACTCTTCATTACACTGTTATAATGACTTCTAAACATACATGTTTATTTATACCTACTTGGCCTATTTGAACTAATTTACATAAAATACTTTTTAATATACCTACAATGTGTAATTTTGATTTCTGGTAACTCTAAGGGAGCATTCAACAGGTGAAATAAAGTTAGTTTCTCCAAAACACCATTGGCTTGACTCTTACTGTTTAAAGAGATAATCTAAAGTTAAGACATTAAGTAAAACAGTGTAAAGGTAAAAAAACAGTGTGAATTGTACAATTTAACCTAAACAATAACTTTGAAGTGTCATTATAATGTAATGTATATTTTTGTCGGGCTATGGAGAGAGCTATGCTTGGAGTTTCTTTGCGCGATAGAATCCGGAATATGGAAATTTGTCGAAGAACTAAAGTCATTGACATAGCTGGAAAAATATGCAAATTGAAGTGGCAATGGGCAGGCCACATCGCTCGAAGAACAGATAACTGTTGGGAGAGAAAAGTCCTCGAGTGGCGACCACGAACCGGAATACGAAGAGTTGGCAGGCCTCCCACCAGATGGACTGACGACATCGTGAGAGTTGCAGGAAACCGGTGGATGCAAGTGGCGAGTTGTCGTTCATTGTGGCGTTCTGTGGACGTCTTATGGCTGATGATGCTGATGATGATGATGATGTATATTTTTATTTTGATCAAAAACTTATATAAAAATAGTTTTTATTACTTAATGAACTGACAAGTCTGTTGAAGATAACGGAAACCAATAAAAACACAGTGTAGAGGATAGAGGGAGGAAAATGAGCAAACGGGTCACCTAATGGTAAGCTATCAACCCAACAGAGTTGCTATCTGTTGCTAATATGTAAATGTATTGTAATGAGTTCTTGTAATGACCATCTGCACAATAATAACAACAGTATCCTGTCTGGTCTCTCAGCCAGAGGACTGTGGGTTTAAACCAGGGCTTATATCTCTGAGTCTTCGAAATACATGTGCAAAATAATATTCGCAATTTACCATGGACTTTTTTGGTGAAGGAAAACATTGTGTGGAATCCTTCACAAACCTGCAAAGTCTTGGGGTCTGATGATGGAGCAGTATTTCACTTTTTTATAATTATTACAATTACTAGCTTTTGCCCACGGCTCCGTCCGCGTGGTATTCGGTTATCACGCGCTGTTCCCTCGGGAACTGTGCATTTTTCCGGTATAAAAATTAGCCTATGTCACTCTCGGGCCTATAAACTATCTCTATGCCAAAAATCACGTCGATCCGTCGCTCCGTTACGGCGTGAAAGACGGACAAACAATGATGACCTAGTTAAAGCCACAAATTCACGGTGGATCCGGGCCACTTCCAACAGAAGCAACTGGAGGACTATGGGGGAGGCTTATGTCCACCAGTGGACTTCCTACAGCTGATATGATGATGATGATGACTATAACTTTTTTTTTTATAAATAGACCATTTACAGTCTGTTTCTTGTATTAGATGCTTTTCATTGGACATATACCTTTTTAGCAGTAACTAATCATAATCCATTTATGTTTTGATAAGATTTTTTAATTAAAGCTATGCCAAGATACTAACAGAGATTATAGGTACATAATAACAAATGGAGGAGGATAATTTCATTACCTATAGCATAGTAAAATGCCTATAGTCAAGTATTTGTTGGTCAGAGCAAGATGATAAACAAACAGTGGAAAAGCTCCATAATGGGTCCATATTGTTGTTGTTGAAAGTTAGAATGTAATGTTTGTCATAATTTTAAATACTTTTTCTCTGAATCCAATAATTGTTCCTATTGAAATCTAGTCCTTCCTTCTTTCCGTAAAAGGTTGCCTGGAAGAGATCGCTCTTAAGCGATAAGGCCGCCTATTGCTTACCGTGTAATTTTTTTCTCTGTGTATTTGTTTTCTGTATCACTTACTATTTCTGGTGTACAATAAAGAGTCTTTGTATTGTATTGTATTGTATTGTTAAGAATTTTTATAACACAACTATGATTTCAAAACATGATTCATAATTGCAAATTAATGTACTTGTTCAGGTTTAAATTAAATGTTTTTAATTTGAGCAGTGTCTTGAAAATATTGATGTCAAATTCCACAGAACTGTACCGACTAGTTAAGTGAAACCATCAACCAGACATTCTGACACAATTCTAATTAAAAAAATACTTAAATTTAGCCATGAAAAACTACTTTTTAACTAACCATATGACATTTTTAGTTGCTCTAATGCCTATATTTGTAATTTGCCATATGATTAAATAAATTTTTAGTTGCTTTAAAATAAATAAATGGTCAAGTGAATTGGCAAACAAGTGACATGACCTTGCTACAGCTATACAAAATATATGTGGTAATCTTCTTTTGAAAACTCATAAAAAATATGTCAACTGACCGTGACAACTGCCCAAATCTTGCTTTTTAATGAAGGTGTAGCAATTATTATTATTAAAATATTTATGTGTGTGATTTTCACCACAATGATACCTATTTAAATTCAAAACAAAGTAAATAATAATGTAAATGCTATTCAGTAGGTACTTACTTTAAAACAAAAGTTTAAACACCGACAAACTCATGACCATGCAATTATATTGTAGGGCCATTGGCCTATCTAGGGTCATTTTCCAGGCAGGGCCTGGCCTGAATTTTTGTGTAAAGATATCAGTATTATAGAATTTAGAATCAGTAGCCCAATATTGTGGGGTGGGCATTGGACCATACTGGGGAGGGCACAGCCCACCAGGCCCCCCCTCTATAAGTATATACACCTATGTGTAGGGCTTGTAAATGTAACAAGTAAATATATGTACAAAATTGCTATATAACACGAGTGTTAGTCGGTATAGTAAATACGACCGTGTTATCTAAACAACACATTATTTTGAATCAAGTTAGCGTCTCGCGAGTGCATGTGCGACGCGTCAGAACCTTCCAGATTGATTTAAATTCGTGCAAATATAACGTGCGATCACATTCTTAAATCCATTAATCCTCCAACTCACTCGGAAGAACGCTTCCACATTGTTTGACAAAGACACGTAAACAAACTCGCGCAAGATAAAGAAACTCAAGATAAAGTAATTAAGGTGATTGGAGTGTGTAAATAATAGCATAAGTGCAAGCACTAGCCGCTACGTACGTCAACGGGTTAACGGAGAAAGAAAATTTCTAGAAAATAGAAAGTTCAAAACATCGCAACAACTCACCAAAGTGTTCTGGTACCCCAATCCGGACTCATCGTCCGAGGTCTCCTCTTTACTGTGCACTTCCTTCATTTTTAACAGTCCAGTTTATTATTTTTAACACACAAAACGTTGATTTAGCGAAACAATGCAAGCGGAATCCGCAACATTCGCGGGCCAACTAAACTTTTTTTATACGGTCCGATTAGACTCACAACGTCGGCTCGTGGTCAGACATCTCCCCGTGCCTCGTACGAGGACCGGTCGCCTGTAATAAGTTTATGTAATTGAATAAGCACGATTTAATGCGAATTGATGGCGGGCTAACACCGGAAAAGTATGTTTACGCACGTTCAAACTGACTGTCACCCGGTGGCCGACTGATGTTGTCAAACGAGGTGACAGTTCGCAGTGCGTTTGAAAAGTCTCGCTGCTGCACTACGGCCATGAACTTGAACTTAAGTGATATCTTTTTATATCGCTTCGATTAGAGATCACAGATCACTATCTTATCACGTAATCGAACGTTTATATCTACTGATTACTTTTAGCATTCCTCGTGACAGATGCGTTGTTAAAAAAAAAAATGTCGCGATTGACCCGCACCCATCCGCTTTCAGAACGCGACTAAATTTGATTTGATTTGAACGTTCCGTTTCGCGCGTCACGACTATTATTCTCATTTGCCTATCTTTTGATACTTGATAAGCATTTTATCGAGACAGAAAGTTCGCAAAAAAATCATGTGACATAATTATCTTTTATTCTAGCTAGCTCAACAATAACCATACCGGAAAGGATAAACAAACCCTGACGTGGTGTCGAAGATTTAAACAAATGTAATTGCAGCTATTGTACTGGCGCGCGTGTTTTTGTAAATTGGTCACACAATTGTCACACATATTTAACCCATCGCGCGCTAATAGTGTCATTATTTTAATGTGCACGGGCATTACATCTGTTACATATTCATAAGTTAAAGCGACTACATTAACTTTTTAAATGTACTTTCTCAAACAGTAGTCCAAATTATAACATTGAGGTAAATACTTACCAATGAAATTCTCTGAATATTTTTCATTGAGTCTATTTTTAACAAAAGTGAATGTTAATCCAAGGTTGCAATTTTTTAATTTGCACTTTGTGAAGTAGGTAAGTAGGTAATTTTGCAAGTTAGTTACTATTTTGTAGTAAAAACGTTTTTTTGCTCGCCGTACTAGACACAAACAAAATTAGGCAGGCACTAAAACGGTTCTGAGTGTTTGTTACATAGGTACTTACAGACTGGTTAGAAGTCTAACAAATACCAGTACTTATTATTCTCACTGTTCATCAATTGTGTTTGTTAAGGTACTTATTTTGCACTATACTTACACACTCACTACCTGGATACATATTACTAAATATACTTACCTCAAAAATGGTCGATTCCATTGGCTGTCTAAACTGTCGCTTAATGACCTTAAAAATGTAAGTTAGTAATATACTTAATTAAAATAGTTAACTAAAATAAAACAAATGATGGAACAAATCATTATTTTTATTTCCTTAGTAAATACATCAACCGTCGCACTTTCAACGCTCCTCAAGGATAACTTTTCAATGTTTACCTAGAAATAGATTTAGGATATGTTTATCTACCTAGGTATGTTAATACCAGATTAATTTTCAATTGTAGCTATTATAATTATTATACTTACAAGTTGATATTTCAGTCACCATCCAAATTTTGAATTACTATTAGGTTTCCTACATTTATTTTGTGATACGATTCGGTATCGTATATAGATCAGGCAACGAAACTCAAATTCGAAGTTCGTGTCGTGCGATCCCTCTCGCTCTGGTATTAAATAGTATGTGTCAGAGAGACCGCACGACACGAACTTTGCTTCATTCATTGAGAGCGATAGCTGCCGGTAACTTTGGTCTCCACGGTGGTCTCCACGGTCTACCAGGCGCTTTTTTTGCATTTCTTATATATTTAATTAATTAACTTTTAGCATTTATAAGCAAAGTCTCAACAAGACGTTATAATTAACGCCAAACTAGACGTGTACCCTTAGTGTAATAATTGAGATTTAACGCGAACGCGATCGAGACGTATTTTGTAACCGAAAACTTACACTAAGGGTACTGCAAGAAAATTCATACAAGTTGTACCTCCTGGCATCGATTGACCACCTCGAACTTTGAGGGTTTAAATGTCATTGACCTCGAAGCCTTCGAGGTGGTCAATCGAAGCCATTCCCTTTGCCCTCACAATTTAATTTAACTTGCCAGTTCTTTCTCGTTTGTCTAGACTGGGCTTTACATTAATCATAAAGTCTTGTCTAGGTACACTTGTAAGTATATTTTTTGCTTACTTAATCATAAATTTTAGTCAGTGTGCATCTCGCTCGCTGTATCATTCGCCGTTTTTTGGCTGCAAAATGGTACGGTTGAGGTTTAAAGACTATGCTTACACTTTACCACCTTGTTGCTATCAATTCATGTTTGAACTTTTGTATAAAACTGTCAGAAGGCATACAATGACAAAGTACTAAAGTGTAAACATATATTTGAACTGTACCTACGCTTACACGTTTCTTGGTGGACGTCTGTCGGCTCCACAGCGTACTCATGAAAGATATAATTATGTTATGCGTATTTAACGCAACTTTAGATAATTAATTAATCCATACTTAATAATTATAAATGCGAAAGTGTGTTTTCGTGTTTGTCCGTCTTTCACACCGTAACGGAGTGACGGATCGACGTGATTTTTGGCATACAGATAGTTTATGGGCCCAAGAGTGACATAGGCTACTTTTTATCCCGGAAAAATGAACAGTTCCCGAGGGAACAGCGCGCGATAACCGAATACCACGCGGGTGGAGCCGCGGGCAAAAGCTATTAGTTTTAAATAAATATAAAATTATATCTCGATTAAAGGATGAAGAGGAAAATGATTGCGCCTATAAATGTTTCCAAGAACATGACCACTCCGTTGTTTGCGTAGATTATAATTGTTTGTGGTTTGTTTGGAATCTTAAAATTATTGGACGATACATATATTTTTTTAAATTTGCCTTGAAAAAAGGCACAGGCATGTTTGCAATTTGTCAATACCTACTTTTCTTTAATAGGTAGCCAACCTATTCTTAAATTATAGGTATCTTTTATATGACATATTTGAAAACTTAAGTATCTATTGCCATTTGAAGAATCTCAAATAAGGAACATGCAAGAGTAACATAATTATTTATATAGGTAGAGCCTGCGGCACGTATCTAGATATAGCAACAGCTTTAATACTTCTGGCATAGACGAAACATGTTTTTATTTTAACTTATAATTATTTTATTTTATAAACAGTTAAAGATTACTAATAAACAGGCTAATTAATGAACTAAATGCACACTTAAGTAATAATTGAAATGTATGGGTTTTTAAAACATCGACAATAACAGCCCCTAGTCAGCTTATTTCAACTTATTTAAAAATTGTAGTGGGTACCGTGCTTGTAATTTTCGAATTAAAACTACCTGTGACAGACATAATATTAAAAATAAAATACAAATGTCACTTACGTACATACAGTCACCTGCATTAATATCTGCCACATCGGAGCGTCTAAAAATATCTCCACCAATCGGCACTAGAAATAACAGTGGTATGTTGGGCCTGTAATAGGAGCAAATAATTAAAACAGACTGGTCGATATTAGATCAGCGACTTATAACCCCTCGAGTGGCAAGCGACCGGGTCCCGGCGCACCCTTGAGTGGCAAGCGACCGGGTCCCGGCAGCCTGTCAAATACCCCCGAGTGGCAGGCGACCGGCTCCCGGACGTTGGCGGGTGTCGTATTTCACTCATAAATATAAACTAACAACCTATATCTGGCTTGCTCATTCACGCACGCCGTCCTAGAGTCCAATGACGTCGCCTGTCACCATACAAACATCAAACATTTTGCTTTACATTGCTTCTTCGAATAAAGTTTTAAGTTTAAGTAATATAAATTAAAATACGACTTCTTTTTAAAAGTCGCTGAACTAATGTCATTCATTTCAATGAGGAGTACGATCTATGTTTCAATTATTTGCTCGTGTTACAGGCCACACCCAGTATATTAATGGAGGTGACTGACTGCAGTATTTACTTAAAAAAATGATGCTCTGTTTACTTATCTGGATAAATAAATAAATAAAATAAATAAATATCATGGGACACTTGACACCAATTGACCTAGTCCCAAACTAAGCAAAGCTTGTACTATGGACACTAGGCAACGGATAAAAATACTTAAATAAATACAAATAAAAGATTAGATAAAAGATTAGATTTACACTACCACTGGACAACATCCATTTTTGTGGATTTTTTAACTGAATCACATAAAAAAGTGAGACTTTTCCATATTCAATTTCGCTATGATTTCTTTGGCAGCAAAATCTCACATATCAGTGCCCTTAGTGTAAGTTTTCGGTTAAAAAATAAGTCTCGATCGCGTTCGCGTTAAAATCTCTCCATTGTATTGAAACACGCACATCGCAAACGTTCCGATAGAGGCGCTGATCGTGTTTCCATACAAACTGAGATGTTAACGCGAACGCTTATAAATACTTGTAATAGTATATAGATATCATTTATAAATATTGCGAATCTGTTTTAAAAAAAAAATACCTCGTTGAGTTTCTTGCCGGATTCTTCTCAACAGAGGTTTTTTCCGAACCGGTGGTAAATTTTTTGACGTTCATAAGTGCTTGTCATAGCCTAAATTGAATAAAGAGATTTTGACTTTGACTTTGACTTTGACGCGATCGAGACGTATTTTGTAACCGAAAAAACTTACACTAAGGGTACAGGCGTCTAGTAGCTGTCTTGTCGATGCATAACTATTAGGACTTATTGTTACGATGTTAATAATGTGTTGCATTTTAGGTATGTTACAGTTTGTTAGTAAATGTGGGTGAATTTAAATGTTTATTTAAGCTACACTGTTGTTTTTAGTGATTATAACAATTTCCCCGACTACGAGAGCTTAATACAGACAATTTTGGCAGCTATTTCCCAAAGATGAAAATCCCGACCTGGACTAATTCTTTTCATCGCTTTTTCAATCACAGTCTTCAAACACGGTTGCATTACCACGATAATTATCTTGATAATTCACATGATAATTATTAACGATAGTTATTTTAATAATTTACATGATAATTATCTTGATTACCAACAATAAAAAAATATCTTAATAATTTACACAATATAGCTATCAATGATAGTTATTGTGATAATCACGTAGGTACTGATAGGTAATAATTATCAATGTTAATAACGTTTATTTTCAACGTTTACCTGAAGGAGTGTAAACAAATAATATAAATGTGAAAATTTATTAGTGAGTGAGTTTGTGAATTGAGTGAGTGAGTATGTTTGTTACTTCGTCACGCTAAAATGGCTGGACGGATTTGATTGAAATTTGGTAAAAAGTTAGTTTATAACCTGGATTAAAACATAGGATACTTTTTATCCCGATATTCTTACAGGATAGGGTTAAAATCTTGAAAAAACAACAGCTGGGTTTTTAATGTAACGTCAATGAAAACAACGATTTAAATTTCGGGAATTCCCACGGGAATTTTTCAAAAGTCCCGGAAATCAATTCAGCAGTTGGACCTAATGATTAACGTGTGCGAAGCCGCGGGTAAACACTAGTATATAATTATATAACACTCCTTCAGGTAAACATACATTGAAAATGTTACCTACAACACAAAAGTAGCCCACGGTGAAAGACAGCCTGTATAGTATAACTCTATATTTAGTTTGTATATTCTATTATTCACTAATCTTATTATATAATTAGCATGTGTGGCTTGACTGTAAGGGTTAATTATGAGATTAAATAAATAAATAAATAAACTCTATGGTTTTTGAAATGTGTTAGCGAACAGTCCAGGTAAGGTCAAACTTAGTCTAACTATGCTTTGTCTGTATCGTAGTCGGGCAGTCAGATGTACTGCGCGAAGTGTATCCAGTAGGTGGCATTGAGCACGGAGAAAAGGAGAGGGAAGAAGACGCGGGAGAAACGGTCTATGTTGATCGCGCGCATGCGCGCCTTGGCTGCTTCTGCTGGCTCCTGCAAAGATATATTTACCCATAGGTCATCATATCATATTATGTTATGACATGGTATTCAGCGACTAAATTATCATTCATTCATTCATTCAGGTAAATAATTATCATTATTATGACATGATATGATATGATAATTATTAACCTGAATGAATGAATGAATGATATGATATGATATGATAATTATTTACCTGAATGAATGAATGAATGAATGACAGTTTATTCGCTGAATATGGTTACAACAGAGTGGAATATGCGAAATAAACATTTATGTATACAGTGAATTATCCACAGTCTTAATTATAATGGACTGGTCCATGCATATTTTAATGTTTGGGGTTATTTTTAGTGTGCTATGCAAGGGAGCACAACTGTTCTAAGTATTATATGACTTGTCTGTTGAATTGAACCTTAAAAGTGCAATCATTAGGTACCTACGCGTTTAAACGTTAGTTTAGAGTTTATATTAGGATAAAGATAAATTATAATTATTTTACGATTAGCTAGAATAGTACATTATGATACAAGTGTGCTATGTTGGTCATTACACTCGAGTCGGTTTTTAAGCCTGAGCCGAAGGCGAAGGCTTAATGGAGACGAAAAGTGTAATGACCAATGCTCACGTGTTTCATACGACGTTTTTCAACACACTTGCGAGGAAAAGTAAATAAAAGTTCACATTTATTTAAATAAACTTAACAAACAGAAACCCATTTAAAAGATGGCGGCCGTAATTTTTTTTTTTCGCGCGCTCAGCGCTGCATGCGCGCGCAAGTCTGAGATAAGGGCACCGGCAAAGTAGCTAATCAGCCACATATTTATAAATTTTGAAATTGGGTATTTATAGTTAAAAATACACCGTCAAATTATAAATACCAACAAGCTAACAAGCAGTTTCATGAAATTCTTTAATTATTTATCACATTTTGAATTGAATTTTATATTTACGCAAATAACTACTTAGCTGTTTTCGAAACATTAATACTTCTTGCTAATATTTAAAAAGATATGTAATGAAAAGGCACTAGTGCGATAATGTAATGTAAAAGGCACGGCATGGGTAATATTCTGCATTATCAGTGTAAATACGCTGTAATAAGACCTACTTTACGAGCAGGTGTGTTGAAAAATATTATTTAAGGTATTATTGTTATTTATGTATGAGTAATAAAAAAAGTTACAACCTAAAGAAATACAGATATAACCAATAAATATCCGGTTAGAAGGACCATTATCTAGTTGGCACAGTCGGTAGGATGATATCTAGTAACACTTGACAGGAAACACTCTTTTACGTAAAATTTACACAAACTGATCTTTAGCGGTCATAAAAATTGTATTTACTTATATTACTAAAATGTATATTACTTAAAACTTTACTATGTTTTTAAAATAAAACATTGAGGACTTTACCTTAGGCTTGCCAGCGCCGTCGCCTAATACAATATTGACGAGACAGTATTCCATTAATGCCATAAACACGAACCTGAAACAATAAATAAAATCTTTAACTATAATTTCTAAGAAAACCGTGGTGTTCCAATGTACATTGGGAAACACCGAGGGAGTTTGGTGTAATGCGTTCCGGATTGACGAAGAACCCGCGTTCGATCCCCCGCCTCCAACTTTCTTTTTGTATTTTTTTTTCAATATGTTCTAATTATTTGCGATTTCATTTAAAATACTGTTGAAATAAAATCGTTTAATTTTACCTGTATTATTTTTTCCTGTTTTTCAAAGACTTTAATGGCAAAATGAATCAAGATTTCAATCGATTTCTGTTTTTCCTCGTTTTGCGAGACAAAACTGAAATTCTATCTTAATGGTCCATTTGCTTGTGGTATCATGGCAAGATTAAAGATCCTTTAATGACCAAAACGTAATAAAAACACGTAATTATGTGTTTGTTTTAGCTTTTAATATGGGTATACAGTATAAAACCTTAATGGTTCAGACATCTGTCAGTATTCTTTGAAATAGAGTACGAGTATACAGATTCATACCCTAATTTCTTTCCTTCTCTTTTTCGCCATCTCAGATGGACTGGACTCATGGGCGGGAGCGGTCATGACCTTCCCCCCTCGGGAACTGGGTCTCGAACTCGACTCATTAAAAAAATAATATTGTTTTTGCGACAAATGAGCAGGAGGAGGAGGGGTTATATATAGAACTAGCTTTTGCCCGCGGCTCCGCCTCCGTGGTATTCGGTTATCGCGCGCTGTTTTCTCGGGAATTGTGCATTTTTTCGGGATAAAACGTAGCCTATGTCACTCTCGGGCCCATAAACTATCTCTATGGCAAAAATCACGTCGATCCGTCGCTCCGTTACGGCATGAAAGACGGACAAACACACAAACACCCAAACATACAAATACACTTTCGCATTTGTAATATTAAGTATGGATAAGTAATAAGTATAAGACATTGTGACCTCCCCCCTTGATTCACAGCTGATGGGCATAAACTCACATAGTGCAGACGGACATGAAGGCATCAACGGCCTTCAGATAGGACACGGGCGGCAGCTGCGCTTGCGACTTGGCGTGCTGCGTGGACAGCGTGAGGAGTGACGTCACGCCAAGGGTCACCCGCGCAGGCGCCGCGTCCGGCTTGATCCAGAATGATACCCACTGGAACGTGGAGAAGGTTCAGTGGCAGTGGGGGGGTGAATCCACGAGCGTCTCAACCGCTGTCAGTCCCTAGCTGTTTATATTAAGTAGTAAATAATTCATATGCATTGATTTTTGTATCTAAACAACAATCTGCCTTCCAATTCTTAAAATCTCAGGAAAGGGACTGACAGCGGTTGAGATGCTCGTGGATTTACCCGGGTATATGCAACGTTTCTACCAATATTGTGCGAGGATGTCTTGCGAGGAACCGTAAAACGAGGCTACTTTGCCCCTCACTGGGTAACTATGCTGCAGTTCTTTATTTTGTTTAAACATACATACACATACATACAATCACGCCTCTTTCCCATCCCAACGGGGTAGGCAGAGACTACACCTTCTGCTTGCTACGATTCTGGCATCCAACTCTCGCTTCCTCAGCATTCAGTAGAAATAAAGATGCATTGTCTTACCGACATGATGACAATGAGGCAGGTCGGTATGTAGGTGTTGAAGAGATGATACCCGAGGCGCCGCTTCAACTTGAAGATCACTTCAAGACAGGTGAAGTTACCTGCGATAAAAAACATAAAAGTTCAACTTTCTAAACATTCCGTACACAATACACAATTAGAAACATTATTACTTTATATTTTCGTAAATGGCTACGGAACCCTATCTTGGGCGTGTCCGACACGCTCTTGGCCGGTTTTTAACTGTCTTTTCATTGCTTTGGAAATTTTACTTTTTCCCTTGTTCCCCGTACCTAATACATTTACATAACCAGCACTGGTAAAGGCTAAAAATAATTTATTATTTAAATAGACCTTGCAGCGCTTCGCCGGCCGCTGTCACAGTGCTTCGCTCGCTCACTCGGCTTGTGCGTTGTGGTCGCTATTGTTCCCAATACTTACTCCTCGCTTCGCTCTTCGTCGTACCAAATTACCTTTTGAATGGTTCGAGTGCTTAGATACTTATTTTTGCATTTTAACTGTACGGGGAACAAGCTGATTTTTTCACTTTTTCTACCAGAGGTAGTATATATGTATTTATTTACCTAGGTAGACCTGAATATTTAATAATAATCTCATGATACTTCCACGCGTTCTTGGGACGGATTGGGATTCCGTTTGTGACGACTAAGGTATGAAACCCTAAAAATTGTATAAAAACTAATATTGTGTGCCGTCATTTATCATTTACGACAGACTTACAGATAATGATGGACACTAAACTCGACTTAGCACAGAGGCCGGCTATTAAGGTCGATGCTGTTTGTAAACAATTGGTCGCAATTGCTTTATGACTTAGCTCAGGGCAAGTGAAATACAACACCTTCTTAATCTTGCTCGTCGAGGAGATACAGTCAGACTACAGTATATACAAAACCAGAAAGTAATTTGCTCAGAATCGAGAGTAGAATCGATTACACTATGTTTTAAATCAGGTTGTGTTTGTGTTATTAAATCCCTTTTTTACTGTGCCCAGTCTAAAAGTTACGACTGCAACAGGCGCCAGTTAAATATTTTATTAGCGAGGTTGTATACTATTATAATACTGGCTGTTTAACTGTGTGATTTTCTGGATTTTCTTCTAAAAACAGACAAATACAAATCATGAGTGTAGAGTTAGAAATGAACTAGAATTACTTCTAAAATATTTTTTAAAATAATGAATGCATTAAAAAATAAATGCAATCAACTTAAAATAAAAATATATTTTTGGGGTGTCTGACGTTTTCAGTTATTTAATTAACACTTTGTATAGGGAGTACAGTCGAGTGGGCACAGTCGAGGAAATAGAATCGTAGTAGGGTGGAACCTTTTCACTAAACAAATCTATTGTCAGAAGACGTTAAACGTGGCGCAAGTCCGCCATATTGGATTTAGAATGACGTATTTTTAGCGACTAGTAGGCCTTAGTTTTGTAGTCACTCAAGTAATATTACTAAGCAACATTTTTTTTTTTTTTTTTTATTCCACTGGAAGGCAAACGAGCAAGTGGGTCTCCTGGTGGTAAGAGATCACCACCGCCCATAAACATCTGCAACACCAGGGGTATTGCAGATGCGTTGCCAACCTAGAGGCCTAAGTTGGAATACCTCAAGTGCCAGTAATTTCACCGGCTGTCTTACTCTCCACGCCGAAACACAACAGTGCAAGCACTGCTGCTTCACGGCAGGATTAGCGAGCAAGACTACTACTGTTACTGTTACTGTTAGCACTTTTTTTTTCAGTGCAATTCAAGTACAATCTGATATTAGGGCCCATAACCTTTCTTCCACGCGTGTGAAATCAAGCATTCTCTCTCTCTCTCTCTCATTCCTAAGACATACTGACCAGTAGAATAGACCTGAGTGCAGTCAGCAGTCCGGTTGTGGACGATCTCGAGCTGAGGCAGTTCTATGTTCTCATCCACCACCAGGGGCACGTCGGGGTCCCACTGGAAGATCAGGTCATCTGTTGTGTGGGACACTGGAATGAGAAGCGTTTCTGGGTTTCACAAAGAAAACTGGCCAACTCCACACCGGACCACACGAGTAGTTCCGTACTAAAATACCAACACGGCCAACACTATGCTGAGCTGCGACCGTTTCTTGCCTTCGCATATTGTATATTTTTTGTTTTCATGTATTTTTGCCCTGTTATATTTTAAGTGCGAAGCCTGAATAAAAATATTTCTATTTCTATTTCTAAAATGCGGCAAACATTCCTGAATGAACTATTACTTCAACTCCAAATTTTGTTACTTTTACGGCCATCCCTTAAAATCCACAGCGGAAATACACACTGAAACATAGACGCACAAAAAAACCACACAAGTAAGAAGTGTTTTAAGTTTGATGTCGAAATAAAGTTATGTCTATGTCTACCTGGGTTCGATTCCCAGCGCTGGTCTCTTTTTCTGGTTTTTCTGTGTTCAGTTTGTATTTTCAGTGTGGACTGTTACTCGTTAGCTTTTCCTACTAAGCCTATACTAAGCTATGACAGTTTTCCTTTTAAACTCGTTATGTATTAACTATTATATTTTTTCAGATTCTTTAAGTCAATGCAGAGAGGCCAATTGCAGAGACGGGGTGGACACGTGACTGTAACAGAAATGAGCACTTTAAAATGCAAAGGGATCCCTAAATTGGAAAATTATATTAGCAGACCTATAATGTTTTTAAAGCCATGTCTAACAATACCTAAACCATGGTGTGACCCCCCACCCGTAGGGAAACCCAACGATTTAGCGGAGAAGGTAGAATGCCTTCCCACTCGCACTTAACTGGTTTTTTAATGTTTTAGTTTTACTATTATAATAAAACTAGCTTTTGCCCGTGGCTCCGCCCGCGTGGTATTCGGTTATCACGCGCTATTCCTTTGGGAACTGTGCATTTTTCCGGGATAAAAAGTAGCCTATGTCACTCTCGGGCCCATAAACTATCTATGCCAAAAATCACGTCGATCCGTTGCTCCGTTACGGCGTGAAAGAGGGACAAACATACAAACACACTTTCGCATTTATAATATTAGTATGGATGTCCCGCATTCCAAGCAAAAATAAGTCCAAACTTTTAAAACCTCGCTCATTAGCTCTTATTTCTTTCTCATTCACTACATCGTTAAATACCTCATTAATGCCACGCGTCATTTCATTCATTCCTTGAACGAACTAAAAATCTTCACCTGGAAATAGAACGAACTAACTGCCTTTAAATTTCGAAGGAATTTCAACGCTAACTGACGCATATAAGATTCAAATTGCAACTTCCGAAAATGCGAAAACGGTAGTTGAAACTTTTCGTTCTGAAGTTTCTACTCTAGTATCTAGCTCTAATTTTAGGATATTCCAATTTGAGCCCTGAAACTGGTACGATAAGGTCGGAAACTGAGCAAAAACTAATGAGTCAACCATTGAAAAACCTTGTAAATCTGTAAATGGCGTAATTAGGGTGAAAGCGTTCCACTATTTTTCCTGAAATTACGAATTGCCTTTTAATACGGACGAAGTCATACCTAGATATATTTTTGAAGAATTTTCAGCGTGGTAAAAGTCTGAGAAAAGCTCTCCTATTGTAACACCTACCATGGTGATATAATTCGTATCTAAGTGCCTATTGAGAAGTTGGCGTTCCTAATTAGAATAGGTAAGTTTTTGTTAAAAAAAAGGTTTTAGAGTCTTGTCATGTAATTTGGTAGTTAGTTGTTTTCAGTGCAAAGTCAATGAAGAACACGATATAATTTTTAGAGATTCCCGCGGGATTTTTGTTTGTTACACTTAAACGGCTGGATACGTTTTGGTTGAAATTTGATATTGTACTCACAGTCAAGTGCAAAAATAAGTATCTATTCGAACCACTCAAAAATACCTATGTTACTACGGCCTTATTGCATCGAAATTAGCGAGTCTATGGTGCTTATTTTTGAAACTTTGAAAAAGTTCACATTTTTACACTTGACTATTAGCTGGAAGGCAGGAATAACAAGCAGGTTACTTTTTATCCCGATACTAGCTTTTGCCCGCGGCTTCGCCCGCGTGGAATTTGGTTATCGCGCGCGGATAAAAAGTAGCCTATGTCACTCTCGGGCCCGTAAACTATCTCTATGCCAAAAATCGATCCGTCGCTCTATTACGGCGTGAAAGACGGACAAACACACAAACACACTAACATACAAACACACTTTCGCATTTATAATATTAGTATGGATGGATTCATACAGAATCGGAAGTAAGTTTATTTCAAAATTTCAACCGCTACAATTACTGACAAGAAACTTGGCTGGTGTTTTCTTTGCGTTAGTAAAATCCACGATTTTGTCTTTGGGATTTCCGCGGGAAAACAGTAAAATCCTGGTAAACACAATTGGGATGCACCAAAAAAGTAACCTATAGTTTTTATCTTATTTTTTGAAAGAATATGATATTTTAAGATACCATTTTCATTGATTTTGAATTTGGATGAGTATTTAATTTACATTTCGGACTTTACGATAAACACACGATAAATGACAACTGTTTAAAGCCGGATGCGCATCATGTGATTAAATTTCTATCTTTGTCACTCTTTACTATTATTTATAAGCAGCACAGCAACATTTCAAACTGTCAATTTGCTTTAATGTGTAGGCCTTCCTTTAGACCTGCCTTTGTGACGAACACTGCAAGGTTCAAATGAAGGTCATTACTTAAATTTTATTTATTTACCTAATTCAGATTATTTTATTTTTGAAATCTGATTTCTGAAAACGCTTCACAAAGCCTATTTCTCCAAATGGTTTTCGATTTATTATACAGCGTGTATTTTTAATACTACCTCAAACTTTAAGGGCAGTTAGAGAAGGCCCTAATAATCACATTAAATTATGTTTTAGTAAAAAATTTAGACTTATTATTTTCCTTACAAAATTAATTAGCACGCGATCGTTACGCGATACTACTTTGTTTTTATTCAAAACGTCGCACTTGTTGACGTGACAGCTGTAACAGAACGCTTCTCTCTTTTGTACGCTACATTGCTGCTCGAAAATATTTCAAAAATTAATTACGCACTGTTAGTTCATTTTAAATTAACAATTTGTTTTGATATCGGTTCACATCACTTAAATCTTCGTCTGGTTACAGTTTGAGGTAATATTAAAAATACACGCTATATGTTATCAAAAATTGAGACATCCCAAATAAAAATATAATTTCAAGAATCAGTTTAAAACCGGCGTACTTTTACCCACCACGCCGTTGATGTTAAAAAATATGTTTCCCTTTCGTATCCTGAAATAACCATTGTGTAGTAAAAGCATCCGCAACGTAAACAGACATACGAACAAAGAGAATTCAACAAGGGTTTATCCACGCAACCTGAAAAAGACAAAGCCTGTAACTTGACCCGCTCTGACCTTCCGGAGGTACTTTGTAAATGATTTGAGTGTTTAATGCATTACATTTGTAACTAAAGTACAATTCAATAGAATCTGACAATTTTCTACACATTTAACACACCCTAACGTGGGCACGCTTGATTATATATATGTCCCTGTTGTTGCAATTATCATCTAAAAGGAATCAAAAAAGAATAATAGTCACATCACAAAGCCTTAGGCAGCCCGGTGTTATAAGTGTCTACAGGATTGTCAGATTCTATTGAATTGGAGTATAAGCCGTGGTGGCCTAGAGGTTTGACCTATCGCCTCTCAAGCAGATCATGGGTTCTAACCCCGGCTCGCACCTCTGAGTTTTTCGAAATTCATGTGCGGAGTTATATTTGAAATTTCCCACGAGCTTTACGGTGAAGGAAAACATCGTGAAACCTGCACAACCTGCGAAGCAATTCAATGGTGCGTGTGAAGTTCCCAATCCGCACTGGGCTTGCGTGGGAACTATGGCCCAAGTCCTCTTGTTCTGAAAGGAGGCCTGTGCCCAGCAGTGGGACGTATATATAGGCTGGGATGGATTTGTAACTGAGAATGGTTGGAACATATTGATCGTTACAGGAACTAATTATGCATTTAAGTGGGGCTTCCATAAAACAAACGTAATATTTTTGCCGTTTTTTGCTTGATATAAAAACGACAACAGGCAGACGCTTGAAATATTAACAAAACATTTAGTTGTATAATCACTTTAAAATATATATAGTTAAATTAAAATAAAATAAATATTTAAGTGGGGCTCCCGTACATCAAACTTGTTTTTTTCCCCCGTTTTTTTGCTAATCCCTAATGTTATATAGTTAACTAGCTTTTGCCCGCGGCTCCGCCCGCGTGGAATTCGGTTATCGCGCGCTGTTCCCTCGGGAACTGTGCATTTTTCGGGATAAAAAGTAGCCTATGTCACTCTCGGGCCCACAAACTATCTCTATTCCAAAAATCACGTCGATCCATCGCTCCGTTACGGCGTGAAAGACGGACAAACATACAAACACACTTTCGCATTTATTATAATAGTATGGATGGTACGGAACCCTTAGTGCGCGACTCCAACTCGCACATGCCCGGTTTCTGGCATTACGTCACCACGGCGCCATCATTAGAAAAAAACCAAATAAAAATAACTCAAAATTGCCGGTCCTTCACACGTCCCCCTGAATTCCACAACACTCGAGTCGAGTCGCCGATACAGTCCAGAAAATGATGGCTGAGAGCCCCTTGGAATGTGGGCCAAGTGTCTCAAGCCCTCGGAAGCCCTCGGGGTCTGTGAAGTCAGCAAGTTTTATCGCCGATCGGCTGGAGTGCTTGAGGGTCTGTTGACGCTTGGATCGTCGCAATGTATAGATTGCCAATATTAGATAACGGCTAAAAATAGATGCTTTGATTTCTTGGTGAGGGAAGGTAATTGCGTGCCTCGGATTTTGGCTTTGGGTTTGGGCAAGTGGTAGGAAAAGTAAAAGAAAGAAAGAAAGAAAACATTTACCTATTCGTGACAAAAAAATAAAATACCTAAATAAAAAACAAAAAACAGCTATGCATGTCACGAAATGGTCCCAAATCAGCAATCTGCCGTTCTCGCTAACGGCGCTAAAAAGTAAAAGTAGTGGTAGGTATTTGATTAAAAATTGGTCAAGTGCGAGTATGAAACGCGGATTCGATTTGTAGCGTTCGAACATGGCGGATGTAGACAATATCTAATTTTGCTATTTCTGTTTCTTTGGCTAGTTGAAGTATAATTTTGATAGTGTTTTATGCGGCGATTAACCGATCACAAAATTCTATATATTGCTCTCGTGTCTGACATTTTTTAATGCGCAAGTTGTTTCCACGTGGTTTCTGGAATTTTACTATCAAGTTGCAAAAACTACCATCACCGTACAACGTCAAAGAGAGTACTTTGACACTGGCGAAATTGTCCTATTAATTAGGACAGAAAGCCATATTTTAAAAGAGAAGAAGAAGAAGAGTATGGCACGCGTATCGAGGGTTTTGTACAAAGCACCTAAGCATGTCAAAATCCATACTTAATATTATAAATGCGAAAGTGTGTTTGTGTGTTTGTCTATCTTTCACACCGTAACGGAGCGACGGATCGACGTGATTTTTGGCATAGAGATAGTTTATGGGCCCGAGAATGACATAGGCTACTTTTTATCCCGAAAAAATGTACAGTTTCCTATGGAACAGCGCGCGATAACCGAATACCACGCGGGTAGAGCCGCGGGCAAAAGCTAGTAGTACTTATAAGTTATAAACGGGTTTTTGTTTTTGGTATATCCTTCTGTTTACAGCAAAAAGGTAAATGCGGAAATTTGTAAGTCTGTTTCTTTGTTTGTTACTTCATCACGTGCAAACCGCAGAACAGATTTAGCAGAAATTCCGTATACAGATAGAGTCCCGGGGGAAGGACATAGGATAGTTTATCCCGGAAAATTGCACAGTTCCCGCGGGATAGCGATAAATGAATACTATGCAGACGGAGTCGCGAGTAACAGGCTTATATACCTACTTAGCTTATAGGCTTATAGGTATACTTATCTAAAATCGACTCCATTGGTTCCTAAGAGCAGATTTCGCTATCTCTCATAGGTAATTAACACTGACCCATTTGGGTTGATCTCCTGTATAGTTAGGTAAAGCCGTGGTGGCCTAATGGTTTGACCTATGGCCTCAAAAGCAGAGGGCCGTGGGTTCAAACCCCAGCTCGCACCTTTGAGTTTTTCGAAATTAATGTGCGGAATTACATTTGAAATTTACCATGAGCTTTGCGGTGAAGAAAAACATCGTGAGACAACCTGCACAAACCTGCAAAGTAATTCAAGTGCGTGTTAAGTTCCCAATCCACACTGGGCCCGCGTGGGAATTATGGCCCAAGCCCTCTCATTCTGAGAGGAGGCTTGTGCCCAGCAGTGCAGGGTAAAACTTCTTTTACAAAACATACCGAGGTGTCACAAAAATATAAATATAGAAAGTGAATTAATCTTACCAACCTCTACCTACTAAAACCCCCCTCCCCCCACCCCTCAAATTAAGGCGCGTCAGACGATCTGTCTCAAAGGATGCGCGGGAGAGCCCTCAAGCCTCGTTACGCGGCCATTGTGAGGTCGCTGAGGGTCTAATTATCGCGGGTTTCGACATAGTTTTTCACGCTGGTGAAACGAGAAATGATTTCGGACCTTTAAATCTACTTTGAAGGAAAATTTGATACTTTTTTATATACTTTATATAATACTAGCTTTTGCCCACGGCTCCGCTAGAGTGGTATTCGGTTATCGCGCGCTGTTCTCCCGGGAACTGTGCATTTTTCCGGGATAAAAAATAGCCTATGTCGCTCTCGGGCCCATGAACTATCTCTACTATGCCAAAAATCATGTCGATCCGTCGCTCCGTTATGGCGTGAAAGACGGACAAACACACAAACACAATTTCGCATGTATAATATTAAAGTATGAATAAGACAGCCGGCCGAGAGTAAGACAGCCGGTGAAATTACTGGCACTTGAGGTATTCCAACTTAGGCCTCTAGGTTGGCAACGCCGGCGGCCGGATGGCCTAGTGGTTAGAGAACCTGACTACGAAGCCTGAGGTCCCGGGTTCGAATCCCGGCCGGGGCAAATATTTGTATGATGAATACGAATGTTTGTTCTCGGGTCTTGGATGTTTAATATGTATTTAAGTATGTATTTATCTATATAAGTATGTTTATCCGTTGCTTAGTACCCATAACACAAGCTTTGCTAAGCTTACTTTGGGACTAAGTCAATTGGTGTGAATTGTCCCGTGATATTTATTATTTATTTATTATTTATCTGCAATACCCCTGGTCACAGAGAACATAATATACCCTGGTGTTGCAGATGTTTATGGGCGGTGGTGATTTCTTACCACCAGGAGACCCACTTGCTCGTTTGCCTTCCAGTCGTATAAAAAATTTTTTTTTTAACTTTTAACAAGAATTCTTTGTCACTCTCTTCAGAGCAAGACATTCGTTCACCATGTTACCAGATGTTAGTGATGAGATTAGTACTTACCCTTAGTGTAAGTTTTCGGTTACAAAACACATACGTCTCGATCGCGTTCGCGTTAAAATCTCAATTTGTTATAGAAACACGAACAGCGCCTCTAGCGGAACGTTTGCAATGTTCGTGTTTCCACATACATTGAGATTTTAACGCGAACGCGATCGAGACGTATTTTGTAAGCGAAAATTTACACTTAGGGTACTTACAGAGACTTTTATGATGAGTTTACAGATGGTTTACAGTGACCGCACTCGATAGTGACGGCATAAATTATTTGTATGGAGAATTGTACAGCGCCTCTACAAATAATTTACGCCGTCGCTATCGAGTACGATCACTGTAAACCCATGATAGTGATACTGGTTGAATCCAAAACGCGTCAGTGTAATGTGTGGTGTTGATGGTTGGGTTTGTGTGATTTGTGTGTGTTCTTACTGTGTATGGAGATGGAGGAAATGCATGTAAAATGACACACATTTCTTGCATAAACGTGGCTATCATAAGGTCGCGTGTGCACAAAGCATTTGTTATAGTTCGATGATTGAAATATTAATTAAAAAGAAACACTTACGGCTTTCCATCTGCAGCTTGCACTCCTGTGTGTCGTGAGGGTATATGAGGAAGTTCATAGCACAGGATAGCCTCAGCGTCAGCTTCACCTGTCAAAAATAAAAGCATTACGCTCTGTTTTCACCAGAGATATGCGAGGATGTGTGCGAGGGGTGTAAAAGTAAAAGTAAAAGTAAAAAGTATTTATTCACTCCACCACAAAGTACAATACAGAAACAGCAAGAAAAACACGACCTTAAACTATAGCTGGTAGACTTATGCGGTGGAGACTGGTGCCCGAACTAGGGGAAACCTGTATCTCGGGTCACCAGGTCTCCAATCCTCAGATGCCCACAACCACAGATATAACCTAAAGTAAAGGTAGGAATTGCACAATTAAACTATAAGCAAACAATATGTTGAGAACGCATCCGTAACGCCACTAACGGTGCGAAGATTCAAACTTCGGCGGCGGTTACAACTGACAGGCGTTTGGCGCGTCTAACGAACAATTCAAATCTAATCACCGGATCGACCGCATCTCGAACTGTTTGCACTTGCCTTTTGTATCAACTTAAAGTATTAAAACATCGTTAATTTTACTTCAATTTTTATTAAAGAAGAACCCTAGATACTTACTCCAAACCTACAAGAACCTAGGGCGCAAATATTGGTCCTTCACCCGTGGAAGAAGAGCATCAACGTTCGTTGTTAGTGAGCGTCATAACACTCTTCTACATGCAGAAAACTGTGATAATGCAGTTGAAGTGGTTGCTGTATCAGCTGATCGAGATTGCCAATCACAAGAGTCTCAACAATCCTCTGTACTGCTTTCCACAGCTATGGTGCAAGTCAGCGACGCCAAGGGTACGAAGCACATCGCCAGGATTCTTCTGGACAATGGCAGTACCACCAACTTTGTCACTGAGAAGCTCCGCAGTAAGCTGCAACTTCCACTTTCTTCCACAAGTTCCACGGTGACAGGTATTAACAATTCCTGCTCTAAGAGTACACAGTCATGCAAGTTAACAATTCATTCAATGACGGGGGGCTACAAGACGGAACTTAGGTGCCTAGTGCTTCCTGAAATAACAAAACTGTTACCTTCATCATATATAAACAAACGTGAATTGCAAATTCCGTCACATATACAGTTAGGTGATCCCTCATTTAATATTCCATCGGTTATAGACATACTAGTCGGTGCAGAAATCTTTTGGGACGTCATAGGTTCCAGTAGAATTAGCTTAGGGAAACATCAACCTATCCTGTATGACTCGAAACTGGGCTGGATAATTTCCGGTTCTGTTATTAGTAATCAAAACCACCATACTGTCTGTCATGTGTCAGAGTTACATGACACCGACATTGATCGGCAACTCACCCGCTTCTGGGAGTTGGATGGTGTTTCACCTGTACATAATTTCACGCCAGAAGAGCGTATATGTGAACAACACTTTGTTGACAACACAACACGTTCTGAAGATGGACGATTTGTTGTGTCAATGCCGCTTAAGGAATCAACAAAGGTATTAGGTGACTCATATGAGATGGCTAAGTGTCGTTTTTTGTCATTAGAAAAGCGCCTAAAACGTGAACCTGAATTTAGAAAAAATTACAATGCATTCATGACTGAATATTTAAATTTAGGACATATGTCAAGTTCAGACTATAAATTAAATGATGATGATGTCGATTGTTTCTTGCCGCATCATGGCGTAATTCGCGAATCAAGCAGTACTACCAAATTGAGAGTTGTTTTCGACGCCTCAGCGACTACAAAGTCAGGTGTTTCGTTAAACGCAATTCAGATGGTCGGTCCCACAGTGCAAGACGATCTCATCTCAATTTTGCTTAGGTTTAGGCAACACAAATACGTCATATCGGGCGACATCGAGAAGATGTACCGACAAATATTGATTTCACCAGAACAACGACGCCTACAACAAATTTTGTGGCGTTTCAATCCAACTGATCGTCTCGAGTGTTATAACCTCAATACGGTGACCTATGGCACAGCCTCGGCACCATACTTGGCAACGAGGTGTTTGAAGCAGTTAGGGCTCGAATCACCAGATCCAGTCATTCAGCATTCGATCATACACGATTTTTATGTTGATGATTATTTAAGTGGGAGCTCTAGTATTTCTGAAGCTATTCAGTTGGGAAAAGGCGTGATTGACTCTCTGACTTCAGCTCAATTGAATTTAAGAAAGTTACGCTCGAATAGCACAGAAATACTGGACGCACTGCAAAATTATACTAACTCTGCTGATCTAAGACAGGATAATGTACAAGGAAACTTAAACGTCCAAAACTTAAGTACGTCAGCTGCAGCTAAAACACTAGGTTTATATTGGCAATGTGACACTGACACACTCATTTTCGATATCAACCTGGCTAGGGTCAGTAAAGTAACGAAGCGTCATGTACTTTCGTCAATCGCGCAAGTATTCGATCCAATAGGTTTAGTTGGACCTTGTATCGTAGAAGCCAAAGTAATAATGCAAAAATTATGGCAGCACAAATATTCTTGGGATGAAGAAATTCCAAAAAATCTTAATTTATTATGGACAAGATTTGAAGAAACTTTGCCATTTATTAATCAAATCAAAATACCACGGTGGATTCTATGTAACTCAGTCCATGACATCGAATTGCATATTTTCACCGATGCATCGGAGGTCGCGTATGGTACTTGCGCATATGTTAGGTCGAAAGATACTGCAGGGGCAATAACGGTCCGTCTTTTAGCCTCCAAAAACAAAATAGCACCAATTAAACCGACAACTATTCCGCGATTGGAGCTATGCGGTGCATTGTTGGGTTCAAGACTGTTTACTAAATTACTGAGCTCACTCACACTTAAATTTAGTAACGTATTTTTTTGGTGCGACTCTATGATAGTGTTGGCCTGGTTAAAGTCATCGCCGACAAACTTAAAACCATTTGTTCGTAACCGAGTGAGCGAGGTACAGGATGTTACTGCTGGTCACACGTGGAACTACGTGCCCACAAAGGAGAATCCTGCCGATTTAGTTTCGCGTGGCATGAACGCCAAGCTCTTGGCATCGTCCGCCTTGTGGTGGACTGGTCCAGAATTTTTGAAACAGGATTCGACTTCCTGGCCTGTATCACCGTCATCGCTAAACACGAAATTACCTGAAATGGTACCATGCTTGGTCACTGATACTCAAGAATCGCCATTTTCTCTTCTAATTAATCGAGTATCCACATTTTCAAAAATAATAAGAGTGGTAGCATACATCAAACGATTTATCAATAATTGTTCAAAAAATACTAATAAAAAGTCAGGCTTTCTTCAGAGCTCAGAATTAATGTCAGCTCAAAAAACTGTTTTATCTGTGTGTCAAAAAGAAATGTTTGAGGAAGAATTTTCTTTGTTGAAATCTGGGAAATCACTTCCTCCAAAGAACAAACTTCTTCCATTCACGCCCTATATAGATTCGGATAATTTACTAAAGGTAGGCGGGAGGCTTGACAACACGTATTATAGTGAGGAGGTCAAACACCCTATAATGCTGTGTAGTAAACATAGGCTAACAAAATTAATATTTCATTATTTTCATTTGCAATTTTTACACGCGGGCCCACAATTGTTGCTTAACAGCATCAAGCAGCTTTTCTGGCCTCTAGGTGGTAGAAATTTAGCGCGAAAAACGGTAAAAAATTGCGTCACGTGTTGCAGGTTTAAAGGACAGACAATTCAACCGATCATGGGAAACCTGCCTGCAGCGCGCGCTCAATTAGATTTCCCTTTTAGTAACACTGGCACTGATTACGCAGGGCCTATAATGATAGCTGATCGTAAAGGAAGAGGCTGTAAATTAATTAAGGCTTGGATTAGTATTTACGTATGCTTTGCAGTCAAAGCTGTACATCTGGAACTCGTCTCAGACCTCACTAAAGAGGCATTTATGGCTAGTTTAAACCGGTTTATTGCTCGAAGGGGTAAGCCGACAAATATTTATTGCGATAATGCTACTTACTACACTGGTACTTGTAATGAACTGTATAGAGTATTAAAATCGTCAGATGTAGCTTCAGATCTTGCTCAGTCTGGGATTAACTTCGTCTTCTCGCCACCATACTCGCCCCACTTCGGTTCTTTATGGGAACGTTGTGTGCGTTCAGTAAAGCATCATTTACGGCGTATTTTAAACTTAACACATTTAACTTTCGAAGAAATGACTACTTGTTTGTCTGAGATCGAAGCTGTATTAAATTCCCGTCCCATGACTCCTATATCCAGCGAACCTTCCGATCTAACTGCCCTCACACCAGCACATTTCCTAATTGGACGGCCACTAATGTTTGTTCCCAGCTCATCGAACACAGCACTAGAGAAGAAAATAAATTGTCTTCAAAGATTTCAGCGAGTGGAGCAACTAAAGCGTCACTTTTGGAACAGATTCCAGCTCGAGTATGTTTCTCAACTGCAGAAGAAAACAAAATGGTTTTCGTCACATGATACGCTTACAGAAGGAGCCTTGGTCATCGTGAAGGAGAAAGGTGCACCACCGCTAATGTGGCTGCTCGGGCGCATCATGAAGATTTATCCCGGCAGAGATCGAGTGGCTCGGGTCGCTGACATAAAAACGAAAAAGGGCATCATCAGGAGGGCTTTCAACAACATATGCCCATTGCCAACATCCACGGAATGTAGCTCGTTGTAATTATAAGTACGTTGAAGTACTTCAAGGCGGGGAGCATGTTGAGAACGCATCCGTAACGCCACTAACGGTGCGAAGATTCAAACTTCGGCGGCGGTTACAACTGACAGGCGTTTGGCGCGTCTAACGAACAATTCAAATCTAATCACCGGATCGACCGCATCTCGAACTGTTTGCACTTGCCTTTTGTATCAACTTAAAGTATTAAAACATCGTTAATTTTACTTCAATTTTTATTAAAGAAGAACCCTAGATACTTACTCCAAACCTACAAGAACCTAGGGCGCAAATACAATAATTAAACTATAAATTGCACAATTAAACTATGAAATTAAATTCTAGGTAGGTGCACAATTAAACTATAAATTAATTACTAAAAGAGAAATAATTTTGAACAACAGAAAATAAGATGAGGTGTGTTTTTCATGAACCAATGAAAAGCTGCGCGAGGATAGGTAAATGAATTTTCTGTTGAAAGAAAAGAAAGAAAGAAAAAACATTTATTCGTGACATTATTACACTATTACGATTATTAGTCCGTCTTTGTACTTACAACTTCTTTTTGTGTGATATTTTTGTATTTCCTTTTGTACAATAAAGAGTATAAACAAACAAACAAACAAACATTATTCATAAAAGTGACTCCGAAGCGGTAACGTTTCGTGTGCTCTACCTCATTTGGGAATACAGGCGTGATGTTTGTGTGTATTATTACACAAAATAATATAGGTATAGAATTCAACTACAAAATTACTTATCACGGTCACGAAAAGGTCCCAAATCAGCTAATGCCGCCCGTGAGAACAGCGCTGGTCTTCCTTTGGGACCGTGGACTGCTGTATTGGTTTATGAAAAACATATCCTCGCAACACATCTGCTCTCCGTTCCTACGGATGATAATAAACCCCCTTGCAAAAAAAACGGGCATCTATGGTTTTTCAGATTTTTAGGCAATGAAGCTTAGAAAGTAAGCTTTCATGCACATAGAATACAAAAACAATAGGTGCCCGTTTTTTTTGCAAGGGGGCTTACTAAATGCAGAACGACAAGTTTGTTACTTTACCATGTATAATATGGTCTTATCCTTGTATAGCCACACGTAGTGGTTGGGGATGGTCATCGTCTGGAAGGTGACGGACTTGGCGTTCTTGAAGAAGGAGTCTGGTCGCCACATGTGCTTCAGCCAATCCACTTCTAGGAGTCTAGGGGGGTAAAGGTTTATTTAAAGCACTTTTATCTAGCACTAGCGTTTACCCGCGGTTTCGCACGCGTTATATGTTCGAAATTTTATCCCTATCCTATGGGATATTCGAGATAAAAAGTATCCTATGTTTTAATTCAGATTGTAAACTAACTTTTTGCCAAATTTCATCCAAATCCGTCCAGCCGTTTCAGCGTGAAGAAGTAACAAACATATTCACTCACTCGCAAACTTTCACATTTATAATATTAGTAGGATTACCTATCAATTTATCACAAAAGTGCGACCCTACAGTGCAGGTGGTAGGACCTTGTGCAAGGTCCACCCGGATTGCTACCACCATCATGCTCGCTAATCCTGCCGTGACGCAGCACTTGCACTGTTGTGTTTTGGCGTGGAGAGTAAGACAGCCGATGAAATTACCGGCACTTGAAGTATTCCATCTTAAGCCTCTAGGTTGGCAACGCATCTGCAATACCCTTGGTGTTGCAGTTATGGGCGGTGGTAATCTCTTACCATTAGGAGACCCACTTGCTCGTTTGCCATCCAGAAGAATAAAAAAAAACCCTGAGTGTGGGATGTACGATTGAGTGACAATACATGTTATACTATACTTATGATAGTAGTTTCCCCTGTTCCATTTCTCCCTACCGGTGGGAAAGAAAGGAAAAGAATTCCACGTATCAGGGAAGATATAGCGATAGAGATAGATGGAACAGGAGGATTTATAGGTGCAAAGTTAAACCGGTTAAATTTTGACCATCGTAACCTCTCATTTACTCTGAGAGGAGGCCTATATATGCTGAGATGAAGATGATGATGATGAACCTGACCGGTTCTGTTTCTATCAACTAACTCACCTGTATTCTGACGTCATATTTTCCGGCAACCTCAAACGGAAGTCCTTCCAGGTCTGGGCGAAGAATATGTCCGCGGCATACGTCTACAAACAAATATTTGTCACAAACACACGTGTAGACCGAGGAGAGCTGTGACAGAGGAAAGTAGTGACAACGTTGATTTTTGGGAACCTAAGTATTAATAGAATTGAATTGTTTATTAAAAGAAGAATAATTAAAAACATAGAAATATTCAGCCACATGCTTCGTCAAATTATTAATAAATAAAATATTGAAATAACACATTGATACATCCGCATAAGCATTAATTGCTAGCAAGCTCGCAACACCTGGACCTGGTTAAGATCGCGGAATCGCGGTGGATGCAAAAAGCACAAGACCGGTCTGAGTGGAGAGCCTTCGGGGAGGCCTATGTCCAGCAGTGAACGTCTTTCGGCTGACATGATGATGATGAAGCTCCCAACAGCACATGTTTGATAGTTCGAGACTTGAACTAAAAAACGCGCGCTATTGTGAGCTCGCTAGCAGTTAGAGTTGCGCCCACTCGGTCTTTAAAGGGAGCGCTCCGATCTCGGTCAATCGGTCAAATGAACTAGTTCGTTCTTTTACTTCCTTTAGCTACTTTAGTTCCTTTAGCTCCGAGAAGCGGCTCCGACCGAAACAATGCTTAAGATCGGGGAGCGAGTTTATTTGGCTCCTCTCTTTATTCGTTTCCTCATTCAATCATCTATCGCTCACTCACTCCCGCTCCCAATGCTCGCTCCTATACCGTTTTAGCTCCGACTCCGACTGATTGAAGCTAAAGAGCGCGGACCGGGAGCGGGACCGAGACCGATTAAGATCATTTACGAGGAACTAGGTCTTTTCGGTCCGCAATGGGAACCGACTGGGGACCGACTCAAGCCTACTAGCAGTATATTATCTTCTCTGTGTAGCAGTTAATGTTTTCCAAAAAAATTGACATTGTCACTACTCTCCTCTGTCACAATTCTCCTCGATCTCTCCTACACAGGATTAGGCTCTAGATGCAAGGTTCAAATTTACTCGCGTAGTTAACTGAGCTAAGTACATTTTTTTTGTAGCACTCGGATTCACAATTGTTTTCGCTTCTTCTTTCCGTCACGTGTGATGGAGAATGCGATCGCTAGCACCCACGCTTAAAATTTGCCAATAGCAATTTAGAAGAAGTTAGCCCTTTTTGGTATCCTATCCGTCATCGAGTAACTTAGTTTTAGTGCTAGTTTTAATCTTATTACTGTAAGGTGGCACTGGGACCGCGTAGGAACTACGCTTCAAGCCCTCTCTTTCTGAAAGGAGGCCTGGGCTCAGCAGAATCTTTAATCTCTCGATGATTATTCTTCATTTTTTCTTTCCCCCACGAGCCAAGCTATGCCTATTGTGTTGGTCAGCACAAATGTATTCTGCGTCTTTAATATTTTAGGAAATAAACTATTTGTATTTGTATCTCACCATAGAGTTCTCGTCAATGGAGTCCAGTCCCATGACTGTGACGTGGAAGAAGACGATGGTGGGCTGGTCGTTCTTCTTAGGAGGCCGCATCTTATCGTACAGACGCGGGTCGTCAGGCAGCAGGTCTTGGAAGGTCAGTAGGGTTGACCTGGAATGAGGGTTAGCTTCGGGATCCAGCAGAAATGACATCTTCTCTACTATATAAAAATAAGTCGGGTTTTCCTTCCTGACGCTATAACTCCAGAACGCAAGAAAAGATTTCAAAGGTTTTGCATTCGTTGGAAAGGTCTCGGGCTCCGTGAGGTTTATAGCAAAATAAAATTCCGAATACCGCGCGGGCGGAGCCGCGGGCAAAAGCTAGTATCTTTTAAATACAAGGTGTAATTTTGAACGTGATTCAAAATTTGTTGTTCTAGCTCAATAAGGATGATGACGCCATTAAAAAATAATTCGAAGGCGCAACTCCAGTAAAAAAACGCTTTATTCTAGCCCTGAAAACCAGATTAATTATCGATTTACTGTAAAATTAGATTTTTTGTTGTTTAAAACAAATAAAAAGTTAGTTGATTGAGTTGCCGGATAATGACGACATAAGTCGCTATTGCCATTGAAACTGTATGGGAGAATTGCGTTTTGACAGCTAATGAGCTAGTACATAAGTACGTCAAGTAGTAGTATATAAGTACGTCAGTTGATTGGTGGTGCTGGACAATATCAGGTATATAATGCATAACTCATTTGTTGAAATTAGTCAGATACAATTTTCTATTTTATACTTGACTTGCATCAAGTTTGTGATTAATTTCTACAGGTGTCTCTGACCACGGGACTTCAAATTCAAGGTTCGATTCTGCTCGCATAACTAAGCTACTTTTGTTTTGTAACATTTTCAAATAACTTAAATTTATATAATTTATTGATCCTCAAAATTACAGCTTTCTAGCATTGATAGTCTCTGAGCAAAGCTGCGGACGTTTTAGCCATTTTGGCTACGGAACCCTATAATATAACGCCTTTCGAAATTAATGCAATTACCTACTAATCTTGGCCACGTTTGATCTGAATGACACCTAAAGCTTTTAGGAATAGCCGATTGTCTCTTTCTACAAAAACCAAACAACAAACGCTTTAGAATATTGACTTGGCTAATTTTGGTAGTATTTGTTTAAAACAATGGTCATCGGATAACGCTTTATTTTGAGCGGAGATCTGGCACCCCCTTTAAATATTTAATATTCCGCCATATTGTTTCACGGAACGGAAACGCTAACGAAAAGAGAGGTCAAACACTGCTCTGTATAGTACCACTACCATGAGTTTACAGTGACCGTACTCGATAGCGATGGCGTAAATTATTTGTATGGAGAATTACACAGTGCCTCTACAAATATTTTACGCCATCGCTATCGCGTACGGTCACTGTAAACTCATGTACCACTACCATGAGTTTACAGGGACCGTACTCGATAGTGATGGCGTAAATTATTTGTATGGAGAATTACACAGTGCCTCTACAAATATTTTACGCCGCTATCGAGTACGGTAACTGTAAACTCATGTAGGTACCTCTACCATGAGTTTACAGTGACCGTACTCGATAGCGACGGCGTAAATTATTTGTATGGAGAATTGAACGGCGCCTCTACAAATAATTTACGCCGTCGCTATCGAGTACGGTCACTGTAAACTCATGGTAGTGGTACTGTACAGCGATGGTTAAACAATGTATATAATTGATACAGCTTTATTGCAGTAAGTTGTGGGTATTACGTTTCCCTAAAGGATTTCAGTCGGAACTATATATCAGAGCAATAGAAATGTGAAGCTGCAGACCACTTTCCTAGCCATAAAATAATGAAATTTGGCAGAAATAAGGTAGCGAATAAGTTCTGAAATCACTGAATCGCACGCAATAAATAGAGTTCTGCTTTTTCCTAAAAATACAGTGAAAAAAACTTAGGTATTCTTAGCTTAGTTGCTTAGCTCTCAAGGTTTTAAATTTAAAAACAAAATTACGGGTTTCTGACAGAATACCAGCACTGCAGGTTACTGCAGTATATGCTGAGTCAGCGCCCATTCAAGACATCGTCGCAGGGCTCTCAATTTAAAGAATAACACGTGAACTTTATTTTGGCACTAGTTTTAAGTTAAAAGGTATTATTGTATATTTTCTATTGTACTTTGAGCTTTGTATGCTGTTTTGAATAAAGATTCTATCTATCTATCTATCTATCTATCTACCCTAAACAGCACTTTTTTATAGATAACTAAAAATATTTGTGAGATACGTAAAAGGGGACACACACATCTGCGCATACATTCGTTGTTATTATTTTTAATATTGTTAGCCTATTGATTCTGTCCCACTGCTGAGCAAAGGCCTCCCCCCAATACTTCCACTATACTGCTCTCTACATACATTCATGCATCGTTTAAAAAAATAAAAACCAATACCTAAGTAACATTTTCATTTAACTAACAAAATGGAATGGCACGGATTTAATTCATAAAATAATTCTGATTGATTCAGAATGACAGATCATGGCTCAGCTCATAATAAGCCATAGTTTAAATCTGATTAATAATTCAAAGCCTTCAAATATTCATCATTACCACTTTCATCATCACGGACATTGATGAGGAATTATGGTTCAAGTTCCACTTGCAGGTGGTAGACCCTTGTGCAAGGTCCGCCCGGATTGCTACCACCATCTTGCTCGCGAATCCTGCCGTGAAGCAGCAGTGCTTGCACTGTTGTTTCGACGTGGAGAGTAAGACAGCCGGTGAAATTACTGACACTTGAGGTATTCCATCTTAGGCCTCTAAGTTGGCAACGCATCTGCAATACCCCCGGTGTTGCAGATGTATCGAATAAAAAAATTCGAATACGCTACCCAGACATTGTCTAACCTAACGTTCTTTCAAATATATTCAGAGGCTGTTTCACCATCCATTGATTGGTGTTAAGTTAACTGACGGTTAAATGTGATGCCGTCTCTATTTGTTTTGTTCGAATACTTAGACGGAGACGGGATCACAATTAACCGTCAGTTAACACTAATGGATGGTGAAACAGCTCCTTAATTTAATCGACTGATGATCCAATTTTTTTTTGTGTCTTTTTTTACTTACTGTGCATAACACAAGTCCGTGGCACACAGCCACACTCGCAGCCACACCGTCGTCAGCCAAAGCAGTTTCTCAGCGGCCATTTCACCAACATCAATCAACTTAATTCATTAATCATAATTAAAAACTTTGTACAATCACTAAATTAATCAGGTACTCGGTTTTATGAAGCCCAACCTATCTAAACCATGGTCATTTTCTTTAAAATTAAAAAAAAAATCGTTTTGGCGCGAACGCTCCGTTTGACAGTTGAGCGGGAACGACGCGGCTTGTATGATTTCTTGTTGAAATAAAATGTCGCAAATTCAAACGGGTCAACCGGCGGGCTGACATGCGCAATGGATTTTAAAAGTGGATATTTACACAAAATATTACGGGTTTATTTGCCTTTTGTATTCATGGGCTATGAAAGAACTCGAGATTTTACAAATGTATTGATGCTTATTCATGTGTTGTTTTGTTTTCGTAATTTTTTCGTAGTTTTAGATGTTTAGTGGGTAGTGACTTTGGTGAAAGTTCTTTCTGGTTACCGCATTTAAGGTCCACCACTATCCTATTCGGAAATTCGTCGAAGAACTAAAGTCACTGACATAACTGGAAAATATGCAAATTGAAGTGACCATGGGCAGGCCACATCGCTCGAAGAACAGAAAAAAGAAAAAAGAAAAGAAAAAATTATTTTGGCTCCATAAGTACCACCTAAGACTAAGACAGGATAACCGTTGGGGGAGAAAAGTCCTCGAGTGGCGACCACGAACCGGAAGACGAAGCGTTGGCAGAGGCCTCGCACCAGGTGGACTGACGACATCGTGAGAGTTGCAGAAAACCGGTGGATGCAAGTGGCGAGTTGTCGTTCATTGTGGCGCTCTATGGGGGAGGCTTTTGTCCAGCAGTGGACGTATTCCGGCTGATGATGATGATGGTGATGATGATGACTATCCTATTTGCTAATCCTGCCCAAGTACGGTTAGGGATGAAACGATACGTAGGTAAATACAAGAACTTAATCGATACATTCCTTTCTTTGTGTCCCAAAAAATCCGGCCAAGTTACAATCGGACTACAAAGTTAACCTGTAAGGGGTAACTTTAAAAATGGTCGAACCGTACTACAATCGTGTTTAAGTCTAAAAAAAGTCCTATGACCCAAAATAGGCTATGCACCGAGGGTACTCAATAGTACCATGCTCTATGTCTTCCGTCGAAGCCTATTACTGCTCTGACTGGCGGCCACTCAAGCACGACTCCGTTGGGGTTCCATTTGTAGGTATTTGTTATTAGAAACTTGAAAGTTACTTGAAACTTGAACTTACAATATTTTTCATGCTTATTACAAGTGTTTTTAAAGTACCTTGGCGACAGCGGGCTTAAGTACCACGACATTCGAAAATCGAAGTTCGTGTCGCTCCATCCCTTTCACTCTCGTGTTAAATAATATTTAAGCGTCAGCGGGACGGCAAGATACGAAGTTCGAATTTTGTACTTCGTAGTAAGCAGATTTTCCATTGAAAACATGCAAGAGGTAGGTACTACCTCCACTCCAATACTCTACCTATACTCCAATTCAATAGAATCTGACAATCCTGTAGACACTTCTTCTTCTCTTTTAAAATTGGCTTCTGTCCTAATTAATAAGACAATTTCGCCAATGTCAAAGTATTCTCTTTCGAGAGGCAACGTTGTACGGTGATTGTAGTTTTTGTAACTTGATAGTAAAATTCCAAAAACCACGTGGAAACAACTTGCGCATTAAAAAATGTCAGACACGAGAGCAATATTGAATATTGTGATCACTGTTCACTGTTAAGGTTAATCGCCGCATAAAACACTATCGAAATTATACTTCAACTAGCCAAAGAAACAGAAATAGCAAAATTAAACATTGTCCACATCTGCCATGTTCGAATGCCACAAATCGAATCCCTGTAGACACTTCCAGCCTACTAATATGAACACCGGGCTGCCTAAGGCTTTGTGATGGGACTATTATTCTTTTTTGATTCATTTTAGATGATAATTGCAACAACAGGGACACAATCATGCGTGACCACGTTAGGGTGTGTTAAATGTGTAGAAAATTGTCAGATTCTATTGAATTGTACTTCAAATAATCTAGCTGCTAGATTGTTTCTTCCTCCCGAATATTCCCACATCTCATATAGCAGTTCTTGTAAGTATAAGTTATATCCTATCAAAACATAAATTTATGTGAAATGAGAGCCAAATTCAAAGCGTGGACTCTGCTAATGGTGAACCGGTCCCTTTTGCCAAAACCAATTAATAGATTGTTATAGAAATGCCAGCAGAAAGTGGAATAAATGTATTAAGTACTTACCTACCATTAAGTATTTTAGTTTTTTTGTGGCAATATTTTTTTCTTTCTTTCTTTCTTTCTTTCTTTCATCTCCGTGGACAGTTTCGTTTTCTCGAATTATCGAAGAATTTGTTGTTAAAACGTATTATACGTACATAAGGCTGCGTTTCCATTAGACATGTGCGAGGACGTGTTGCGAGCAATGTGTTTTTTCATGAACCAATAGAAACGCTTCATTTGCCTCGCCTCGCTCCGCTCAACTTCCCCCAGAGCAGAAGGGCTACTCCGAAACACGAAATTCGAAGTTCGTATCGTACCATCCCTCTCACTCTCGTATTAAATAACATAAGCGTAGGCGGGACGGTACGATACGAACTTCGAATTTCGTGGTAGCCTTGCTGTGCTGTGCAAGGGTAGGCAAACACATCTCGCAACACATCCTCGCACATATCCGGTGAAAACGCAGCTTAAATAGTACAATTTATGCCACAGAATAAATATTTTTTATGCTTTTATGCATAAACACGATCCCGCCGTAGCGCCCCATACTCAAGCACGTTCTTACAACGTACCTACCTAGGTACGCTAAACTCCCTAGAAGCCGGTCCTTACTAATATTATAAATGCAAAGGTATGTCTGGCTGTCTGTTAGGTAGGTAGGTGTACATCTTCACGCACCGCTGAACAGACAGATTCAAATTAAATATATAGGTCCGATGAAGGTTTTAACTTCTTAAATATCCTTTTAAATCGCTAGATGGCGTTAGTATCGTCCGAGGGAGTGAGGGGTGTTATAAATTTGACCTATGTCTGTGTGATCATGAAACTACCGTGAGACTCACTCATATTAAATGATATTGACCCGAAACATGTCCAGCTAAACTCGATTTAAGACGTGAGTAATCCGGTCAATATCATTTAATATGTCTGTGTGTCTGTCTGTGGCACCGTAACTCTTAAACGGGTGGACCGATTTGAATACTTACGGTTTTTTTTTAATCGCTTCGATAAAGCTGATATGCACGCATCAGCTATAAGCTGCCTGTGCATTATAAATGATAACTGATAATAATAATAATAAATTGGAGTTTGTCAAGGAGAGTTTTTGAGTTCAAAATCGAGGCACCGAACGTACTAGTTATTTTATTTATGCTCCTCAATGGCGGCCTTTAAGGCTTGGGCCAATGTCAGTTATCTATATCTTATATATATATATATATATATAAAAGGCAAACCTGACTCACTGGGTTATATATCAACGCACAGCCCAAACCGCTGGGCCTAGAAACTTGAAATTTGGTACAGGGGTTCCTTTTATGATGTAAGTGAGCACTAAGAAAGGATTTTTGGAAATTCATCCCCTAAAGGGGTGAAATGGGGGGGTGAAGCTTATATGGAATTTGCTCATTTCTGGACTCAGAAGTATGAAAATAGGTACATAAGTTCTTGATTACAATTAAAAATGATCAGTTTATGTGAAATGCATAAAATTTCCCCCTAAAGGGGTAAAATGGGGGGGTAAAGTTTGTATGGAATATTTCTCATTTCTGAACTTAAAAGTATGAAAATAGGTATATAAGTTCACGATTACAATTAAACATTATCTGTGTAGGTAAAATGGATAAAATTTCCCTCTAAAGGGGTAAAAAAGCGCGCAATAACCGAATTCCACGCGGGCGAAGCCGCAGGCAAAAGCTAGTATAAAGATAAATATATTCTTCCTCACGTAGTACGGTGTTTGTAGTTTTTGCAACTTGATAGCAAAATTCCAAAAACCACGCGGAGACAACTTGCGCATTAAAAAACATTGATGTATATGTACTTACTAGATTACGCCATCCGAACACTCATTGTGTTCCACTGCTTTGCACCTTGCACTGTGCAAAGGACTTTAGTATGACTTTGACATTCATGAGCGGCGGACGAACTAGTTTTTGATTGAGACTCCGAATATAGGCGTGAACCTGCACGTAAGTAACAATTCACTACTCAAGTAAGTAAAATTACATCTTGTACAAGTGATTAAGCAACTAATAATATTGTAATACCACAATAAAAACATTTTTTAAAATAAGACGTAACGCATCGAAGGTTATAAAGTCGTTGACATTACGCCATCTTACAATCATAGACTAAAACGTGCAGACGTTCCCATTCAGAATTGGTTGTAGGTAAAAAATTGTGACTGAACATGAATGACAATTCGTTTAATTGCTTTATTTATACCTGTCATTCTTTTTCCATGTACTAATTTTTATGAACGTCAATATGTCACGCGATACGCATTTTAGTAATAGTTGAAGTATGGTTGAAGTATAAAGTACTACATCCAGTCCTTTCCCTGATCCCTGTAGGAGATGACGTCGTGCGTTTTTCGCTACTGTAAAAACACGGCAAAAAATGACAGCGAAGGTGTCAGTTTTCATAGGTAAGTTTATAGTTAGAGGTAAATGTGTAAGTATAGGTTTTTGTTGTTTTTTTATTGTATATTATATACACCTACATAGTAAAAATATTATTATAATCACTAATGTTCACATTATTACTAAAATGAACTTACTATGAACAAAACATGATTGAGTTTTAAAATGAGAACATTTTGAATTGTGTCAGTTTCATTCTAAAGGTTTCAATCACATTTCTAGTGCTTCAGCTTTTTTTCAAAACCTCATTCACTATCTGCCTATTTATTAAGATAATTTCTTTCAATTGATTAAAAAAATGCAGTTAAAAGTTTCCGTTTTTTTTTCGAAAATATCTATTTTGCGAGATGCAAAATGATTACGTTTTGTAGGTAAAATAGCTGTGTCACGTCTGCGGTGTATAATCTATATAGCGTTGACGTCTTATGACAGTTCGGTATTTGAACATATTGTTGACATGAACGTGCGGGTCCATTAGGTCAATGTTAAAAAATGTCAGACACGAGAAACTACTAGTTTTTGAACGCCGGAAACAACTGTCATGTCAGTGTGTCAACTGTCAAGTGTCAAAAGTGACGTTTGTGTTTGTTTGGATTTGATTTGATAACGAGTGCGTGCTTCGTCGAGGACACTTTGAGGAGTGGTCCCGTGTTTCTTCCGTTCGATATTCTCCATCAAATACTTTACTGTAGACAGAATGATATCTCCTTAAAACCATTTTCTTTTCGTATTACGCCGTGAAAGAATCTACTATGTTGGAAAGTCAGCGTGGAGAGAAATGCGACATGATGGTACTGCACAAGCTCGCCGTTGTAATCGTCAGCTTGATGCTCATATACGACTTCTACAATACATCGGCGCCGCTAGAAATACGCATACAGAACCCCAAATTTGCCTTACTCGGGCCTTACAATGTTACAGAATTGAGTGCGCCTGACGATGTTTACGAACAACTAATCGATTTGAAGAATTTTTCTTTCAAAGTCAACCCACAACCTTGTCAGAACTATAGCGCAGGGTTGTTACTAGTCGTCATTATATCCTCAAATCCGAGTAACTATGATAATAGAATGGTTATCAGAAATACTTGGGGCCGCACCTTAGATTCAACCAAAGTTGTTTTCTTAATTGGAGAATCAGAAAACTCGACTATTTCCCATCGAATTCAGAATGAATCTGCCTTATTCGGAGACATTGTGCAAGGGAGCTTCACTGATGCATACCGTAACATGACTTACAAACACGTAATGGGTTTAAAATGGGTGACGCATCATTGTCCGATGGCGAAATATATTTTGAAGACTGACGATGATGTTGTTGTTAATTCATATGCGTTGAGGCAGTTTTTGGCGAGGGAGCTGTCTCCGTGGGGGGCGAAGGGGCTTATTACGTGCCAGGTGTTGGAACATGCGCAGGTGCAGAGGTCTCATCGCTCCAAGTGGAGGGTGTCCCCAGCTGAATATGGCCCGCACTACTATCCAACATATTGTGCTGGTATGTCTGTTAATGGAATAAATAATCCCTAACTCACAGCATACGCTGAGTACATCCCCTTTGCCAAAGCACATGTTAGTGTTTAATAAGTTTGTAATTATTTGTAATAAGTTTTCATTGTACTATGTGTTGTGGCAATAAATGATATCTTATCTTATCTTATCTTATAATATTTTGAGCACCAAAAAATCTGGCCAGTTACGATTGGTTTTTGGAGTCATTTCTATTTATTTCAACTCCAAATTTAGTTAGGTATAGGAGAAATTTGTGTCTGTACTCCTGTCCAGTGGTGGTGTAGCGGTATAGCATGCAGCACGGGATGTTGAGGACCTGTGTTTGATTCCCAGGGCTAGTCTTATTTTTCTGGTTTTTCTGTGCATCTATGTTTCAGTTTGTATTTTTAATGTAAAAATCTGGCCCTCAAATTAAAATGAAATGATAACTTTCTCGAGAGCACATCAGAAAATTTTGCCATGAAATGATAGCTTAAGGTGGTGCAGGCAGGGATACTGCACGCGCCACTAGACTGATGAAGAACCAGGTTTTATTTCCAATCCCAGCATTTCTTTTCTGGCTTCTTCATTAATAAGATTCATATTTAAGAGCTAATTAAGACGTCTATTGTCACAATTATAAACTTTGATTTTGATGAAATCTTATTTAACGTGTTTTGTGGCAATAAATGTTTTTTTCTTTCTTTCTTTCTTTAATTAAAATAATATTTTTTTTACCCAAGATCTATTCTATTTTAATTGCAGGTTGGGCAATCATTTACTCCCAAGATGTAGTGCCACGTTTGCTCAAGACAGCCCAATTCACCCCCTATTTCTGGATTGATGATGTTCACGTAACGGGAGTAGTGGCCCAGGAGATCGGAGTAGCCCGGACTCCGCTGGCTTCACTGGTATTGTCCAGGAACAGAGCCAAGGTGCTGACTTCGATGGGGGCTGACTACGCTGGGCAGTTTCTGTTTGGACCGCCTGATATAAGTGTTAGTAAGATCTCACAGATATGGAAGGCTATTCCGGAGTAAAGTTGATGGTATGCTGTTGTATATGGATTAGAGATGTGCCGAGTACAACTTTTACTTTTCCCGAGTACCGAGTAAACTCAGTTCAAAGTTTCTCAAACCGAGTACTCCGTTTAGTTTTGGGGCGCGAAAACAGATTTAGGACCGCTACCGCGAGCGAACGTCGCGGCAAACCCCGCCTTCTCCCCAGCAAATTATTCAGTTGTTTTAAAGAAAATCGCATTCAGTCCGCGCAAAAATTACCTAAATATCTTAAATACTTATTTACAATTGATAATTCTCATTTTTGTGTTTTTAATTAATAAATAGTATTCTTAATAACATTTTTAAACTAGCCTGTTATAATACATAACGATTACTCTTAAATAATAATTTTATTTAGACCGAGTATACTTGTCAATGGAATCAAGTTATTCGGCCAAGTACGAGTATCAAAAAAACTGCTGAATACACAGAGTAGTAATAGTAAACGAGTACTCGGCCCATCTCTATATGGATGATATGATAAGGGAAACAAATAAGATTAAAATGTTACTGTACAATTTTGCACCTGTCAGTGCCTGATCCCCACCCCACTGGTTATAGCTTTTATTTTTTAATGTGACTAATTAGTGTGATTAATTAGATACAAGTGTGGTTAAGTTTTTGTACAGCAGAGCTAACTGAATAGTGTACCAGGTTGGAACCTTTTCATAACCAATTTTGCTAATTTTTTTTGGCAGATGTATGGAATTTCGGTATAATATTGGTAGCAGAAAGGTTCCAACCTGGTAATCTATTTAGTTAAATTGAAAATACAAACCGAAACAAAGATGCACAGAAAAACCAGAAAAATAAGACCAACACTGGGAATCGAACCCAGGTCCTCGGCATTCCGTGCCGCGTGCTATACCGCTACACCACTGCTGGTCAACGGCACAAACACGAATTTTCCCTATGCATCACATATCTCAGCTTGTTTATACTTTACTTTGTAACTTAAGCAGTTACCTAGCGCCATCTATATTGTTTTAACTCTCAACGAGAAGCCTTCAATATCTGCTTCGGAACTAACCGTTCACCCGCACAAGAGATGTCGCTACTAAGCAATCAAATTATGATTGGTTTTTTGGAATCTTTTTGTATTTTTTATTTCAATTCCAAATTTTTACTTTTACGGTCATCCCGTGAAACCTAAATTGAAAATACAAACCGAAACAAAGATGCACAGAAAAACCAGAAAAATAAGACCAACACTGGGAATCGAACCCAGGTCCTCGGCATTCCGTGCCGCGTGCTATACCGCTACACCACTGCTGGTCAACGGCACAAACACGAATTTTCCCTATGCATCACATATCTCAGCTTGTTTATACTTTACTTTGTAACTTAAGCAGTTACCTAGCGCCATCTATATTGTTTTAACTCTCAACGAGAAGCCTTCAATATCTGCTTCGGAACTAACCGTTCACCCGCACAAGAGATGTCGCTACTAAGCAATCAAATTATGATTGGTTTTTTGGAATCTTTTTGTATTTTTTATTTCAATTCCAAATTTTTACTTTTACGGTCATCCCGTGAAACCTAAATTGAAAATACAAACCGAAACAAAGATGCACAGAAAAACCAGAAAAATAAGACCAACACTGGGAATCGAACCCAGGTCCTCGGCATTCCGTGCCGCGTGCTATACCGCTACACCACTGCTGGTCAACGGCACAAACACGAATTTTCCCTATGCACCGTAAAAGTAAAAATTTGGAATTGAAATAAAAAATACAAAAAGATTCCAAAAAACCAATCATAATTTGATTGCTTAGTAGCGACATCTCTTGTGCGGGTGAACGGTTAGTTCCGAAGCAGATATTGAAGGCTTCTCGTTGAGAGTTAAAACAATATAGATGGCGCTAGGTAACTGCTTAAGTTACAAAGTAAAGTATAAACAAGCTGAGATATGTGATGCATAGGGAAAATTCGTGTTTGTGCCGTTGACCAGCAGTGGTGTAGCGGTATAGCACGCGGCACGGAATGCCGAGGACCTGGGTTCGATTCCCAGTGTTGGTCTTATTTTTCTGGTTTTTCTGTGCATCTTTGTTTCGGTTTGTATTTTCAATTTAGGTTTCACGGGATGACCGTAAAAGTAAAAATTTGGAATTGAAATAAAAAATACAAAAAGATTCCAAAAAACCAATCATAATTTGATTGCTTAGTAGCGACATCTCTTGTGCGGGTGAACGGTTAGTTCCGAAGCAGATATTGAAGGCTTCTCGTTGAGAGTTAAAACAATATAGATGGCGCTAGGTAACTGCTTAAGTTACAAAGTAAAGTATAAACAAGCTGAGATATGTGATGCATAGGGAAAATTCGTGTTTGTGCCGTTGACCAGCAGTGGTGTAGCGGTATAGCACGCGGCACGGAATGCCGAGGACCTGGGTTCGATTCCCAGTGTTGGTCTTATTTTTCTGGTTTTTCTGTGCATCTTTGTTTCGGTTTGTATTTTCAATTTAGGTTTCACGGGATGACCGTAAAAGTAAAAATTTGGAATTGAAATAAAAAATACAAAAAGATTCCAAAAAACCAATCATAATCTATTTAGTTACTTTTACTGTACCTACACTAATTGGGTAAAAAAATAAAAATAACTAGTCCATCAGTTTCATTATAGAAAACTATTGTAGGTAGGTACATTAATTTTTTTTGGCTGCTATGTTGCCACAGTTTTTATGGTCTAAATGTTACAATTATTTTTTAAATGTTACTTATTATATAAATACTGCTGTGTTATAACTAAAATGCCGTAAAATGGTAAGTACTAACAGTACCGTCCAAAGTATACTACGGCAGAATATAACTATAATGTATTTTTATATAAGTACCGTAAGGTTGGGTTGGGGTACTTTGACCCATATTGAAGGGTTACTTTGGCCCGTGTATGTATGTGTGTATGTGGTTTACACATAAAAACGTAAAATAAAAACATAAAAACGTGGTCGACCAATTTACACCAACCACATGACAAAGAGCCATTATATTCTCAAAGCAATAATAAAACCAGAGGCCATATTGCTTTACATTTCTGACGCTCGCGATCGCAATCAAATCATATCATCATATTTCGCATATAAAAACTGTCGTTTGATTGCGATGGCGTGCGTCTGAACTGCAGTACTGCCCCGGGACCGAGTTTATCCCAAGTTATAGCCTTCAGGGTCAGGACCGGATTTAGGGGAGGGCAAAGGGGGCAACTGCCGGGGCCTCCACAAAATAGGGGCCCCCACAATAGAGACATAGAAAAAAAAAACTTTCAAATTCCGACGAGTAAATACTGGGAAACAACAATTCGTATATTTCTTCACTTCAATAAGGCAATCAGTAAAATATCAAAAGGCCCTCATTGGCCTCCACTCCTTTATTGCCCCAAGGCCTCCACACCTCTAAATGCGGCCCTGTTCAGGGTTAAAGTATCCCGACCTTACGGTACCTTATTAATGTAATTTAATTGCACAAAGTAAGATATTCTAAATACATAAAAATATGAAAAACAACCTATTTTTTAGAATGTCACTACATGACGATTAAAAAAAATAGGTAATTGTAACCCGAATAAAATACCTAAATAAATTTTTCTAATTATTGATCTATGTTTAGTAATAAAGAAGGGAAATCTCAACATATGAAGAACTAATGATCTTAAAGGAAGTAATAAGTAGGGATGTCACGAATATTTGTATTCGCATTCGCATATGCGAATAATTCGCATCATTTTAAACATTCGCATCAACATTCGTAATGGAAAACACTTTTACTTGTGACAGTGGCTTGTGATTGCATGATTAGTTTTGTTTTTGAAGTTGCGTTTTTAATGTAGGTACTCCCTTAATATTCGCATTCGCACATTCGCGTCCTAAATATTCGCATCCGCATTTGCGCGCGAATGTGACAGAAATGAAATTCCTGACATCCCTAGTAATAAGTATTATTTAGCTTTTATCAAACTAATATCATCAACGGCCACCGATAGGCCAATTTGCCCATTTTCCTTCATTCATACACTACATTGAATTTCTTTCTGCTCACCATCAAACAATGAAATGAAAAATGAATGAAAAAGTATTTATTTATCATCAATGTTACATTGCTTTTATAAGTACATAGCCCTGCAAAACTGTTTGCACAGTTTGGCTGCAGGATACAGCCTCTATTAAAACATGAAAAAATGTAATCTTATTACATAATAGTTTATAGGTAAGTAAGTTCTTCTATCGTATTTTGTCGGATATTCATCTTGCTTTCTCTAATAGCTTCGGTAAACTTAATTAAGCTTAAAACTGGTTTTTGGAATTTTGGAGTCTTTTTGTATTTTTGTAGAAAGCCAGTGAAATTACTGGCACTTGAGGTATCCCATCTTAGGCCTCTAGATTGGCAACGCATCTGCAATAACCCTGGTGTTCTCTTACCGTCAGGAGACCTACTTGCTCGTTTGCCATATAGTCGAATAAAAAAAAAGTCAACTCCAATTTTTTTTTCTACGGTCATCCCGTAAAATCCACATCGAAAATACAAACTGAAACATAGATGCACGGAAAAACCAAAAATCAGTGCTGGTAATCGACCCCAGGTCCTCAGCATTCCGTGCCGCGTGCCATACCTCTACACCACCACTAGACAGCAGTACAGACACAAATTTCTCCTATGCACCACATATCTGTTTGTTTTGTTTTCTGTACTCCTGTCCAGTGGTGGTATAGAGGAATGGCACGCGGCACCGAATGCTGAAGACCTGGGTTCGATAACCAGCGCTGGTCTCTTTTTCTGGTTTTTCTGTGCATCTATGTTTTGGTTTGTATTTTCGATATAGGTTAGTTTAGACAAAGTTTTCCGACAAAATACGGTGACAAAAAATTATTTACTAGTACGCTTCGCCTCCAACGTAAATTGATATAATATAAATGAATATGTGATGCAGTCCTTATGTTAGAATAAGTTTTTTTTTGTCAGTGTGAATCATGGTTTACTTACTAATTTTTCGGCGAATAACGTTTGGCACCCTGTTTCATTTCCCAACTGCTTAATATTTTAGGATTTTTATAAAACTAACCTAACCTAAAGGCTTCTACGCGATGGCCCTGACATAAATCCTGAAATATTTACAGCTTTACCCCCTTATTCATAAAACTTAACAAGCCTATCTTAACTAACAAATGCTTTGTCCCTTTCTAACAAATACAAATGTCGAAGTGACAGGCATTTTAACTAAAATAGGTTTGATTGTCGTTTATGAACAAGGGGGTTAGAGTTTGCGAAATGAAACAGAATACCAAACGTTACGTTGCGAGAAGGCAGTACTCGGTGAATCATTATTGTTGATTAGTTAAGTTTTAATTTTCTGTTCCATTATTATAAGTTTATTGGAGTCCTTTAATACTTTATAGTTGTTAAGTGGTCTGGTTATAAGATTAATTTATGTGTTATCTGTATTAGATGCTGTTAATTAGTTTTGTAGGGTTCCGTATTCAAAAGGTAAAAATGGAACCCTATTACTAAGACTCCGTCCGTCCGTCTGTCCGTCTATCACCAGCCTGTATCTCATAAAAATGACATGCAAACGATTTTTTATGGTATAGGGGGCAAACGAGCAGGATCGTCTGATGGTAAGCGATTACCGTCGCCCATGGACACCTGTAACACCAGAAGAGTCGTAAGTGCGTTGCCGGCCTTTAATTATCGAATTTAGAGTGGTAGATCACATATTTGGCTGATAGTAGTCCCTAGCAACAATATCTGACACAACAAGCGAGTGCAGAAATATCTGATACCTACGACCCTTACTAGGGCCGGACGGACGTGTCAAATATTTTCGCACGCTCCGCTGTGGCAATTATTAATGCTGGTGACTGTACCTTCTTTGATCTAATTATACCTCTGTCTGTCAGTTACGCTTTCACGTCAAAACCGCTGACCCGATTTTGATGAAATTTGGTACCTAGAGATAGTTTAAGTCCCAAGGATCAACATAGGATACTTTTTATTCCGGTAGAGGGCGCCACCGCGCGATAACCTAGGTCCGCGCAGACGAAGTCGCAGGTACAAGCTAGTAACAAATAAAAATGTGTCACGACCAAAGATAACCTATTATTTAAACTGAAACAACTAATGGTAGCCATAAATAATAAATACGTAAGGAATATTGATCAGCGTTTTATTTATACAACTAAATCAAAATATACTTTATTCGCTTTTAAACATGAACGCGTGCAAAAATTAATTTTCTTACCTTTTCCTTAAATTTTTTATAATAATAGTTACTTAATACACGTAGGTACATTACAGTAGTTTATTTACCTACTAGTAGTTACACAAGGCATAAAAATTAGGTATGGTTAAATGATACAATACAATACAAAGACTCTTCATTGTACACCAGAAAAAGTAAGTGATACAGAAAACAAATACACAGAGAAAAAAATTACACGGTAAGCAATAGGCGGCCTTATCGCTTAAGAGCGATCTCTTCATGATTCATGAATGATTCATGTGTATAATATAGTACAACGTAAAATAGCCACTCAAATGCTTTTGGCAACTCTAGTTTGCTTGTCAACGCTCTTATTTAGTGAATGAATAAGAGTTCAACTCGAAATTCACAGCATGTTAGTGGATAAATGTCTAGGCCAGGTAGAAGTAGGTATCTAGAATCCAGTCTAGAATCTAGTTTAATGTCCAGAGCGTATTTTTAGTAAAACCGGCCTGATTGACCTTTGTCTCACATGATGTGTGCAGATACGGCAGAAAAACTGAGCGACCGAACTTTACTCGGACTTTTTTTGGTCGAAACGGGTTTTTTGGAGGAGATATCTACGTATCTTTACATTTAAATAATTTTAATTAAATTAAATAATAAAATTATTGTATTGTATTGTATTGTAACTCTTTATTGTACATATAAAACATATGAAATTTACAATTTACAAGAGAAAGAGATGTACAGTCAGCTGCAGAGAAAAGGTACCCCCCCTGTAACGGCGGTATCCATACTACCGCCGGGGGCCGTTACAGGGGGGTACCCTTTCTCTGCAGCTGACTGTACAAAGGCGAACTTATCCCTTAAAGGGATCTCTTCCAGTTAACCTTTGAACGATTTGAATTAACTACATCACTGTCGCTTTTACTAACTATGTACACTCTTTCAGTACTGCTAAACAAATGGATGGATCTATATAGCTAAAGCTGTAGTAGCAGAACGCTTGCTCAGATACTTTTGATGATTTCATCAGACTTTTGACTATATCTTCTCTGTCCAACTTGAGCCCATTGAAATTTTGTTTTGTTGTTCTCTACCTATCGCTCGCTAAAGTACATTCCAACAGCTTATCTTCCTTGTCTTGTTCTAACTTCAATGAAACCCCATTGAAATGATGCTCTATCTCTTGCAAAGTCTTACCCTCTGTCTCGGGCAAGAAGAAATACAAATAAAATAAGGCACCTGCCATGAATATCATGTAAACGAAAAACGTCCCATGTACATCGATAGCTCTCATCAACGCTGGAGTCACTTTCAACGTTACCAATAGAGACAGAGAGTAAAAAACACCAGAAACCACAGTTCCTAATCCTCTATGCTCTAAAGGATATATCTCACCTAGCAAAGACAGAGCTATCGAAGAGGTACCCAGGTTTAAAACTATGAAATATGAGCAAAGCAGGGACAATGGCAGCCAAACATTATTTTCTGGTGCTATAAGCTGAGATTTCAAGTATAAATATATGCAGATACTAGTTAAAAGAACGCAAGAAACTCCGCCGCTTACGAATAGCAAAGTTCTACGACGGAATAATTTGACAACACCGCAGGATCCCACACTTGCTAGAAATATGATGCCATCAACAGCGATTACGTAATACAACGTGGTGGCATTATCTTTGGTGAATGCAGACATAAATTTGACAGCGTAAGCTGGAAACGAGTGACGGCCGCAAGCTTCCAAAATAACAAAAACAAACAACACAATCCATGTTGGTTTTTGAAAGTCCTTTTGACCCAATTTTGTTATCAGCAGCCTGACTTTTTTCATCACTGAATTGTCCTTGATTTCATAAAGTCGCCGATTCCTTTGGGTTTGTATTAAAAGTAGAAGTTCTTCTTTTGCTTCGTCGCTGTTTCCTCTTAGCCACGTGAAGGAATCTTCGCATTCTTTGTACCTTCCTTTATAGGCCAACCATGACGGACTTTCAGGCCAGGTCCACGTGATCAGAAGCGCCAAGGCGGAGGGTATAAGCCCGAACAGAGCAGTGGCTCTCCAGTCGAAGAAAGTCCCAATTAAATGCACGTAGAGAACGCCGAAGGTGGCTCCAGCTGTTTTGGTGTTGAGGAAGACACCGCGGTAGTTAGGGCTGCTGTATTCGCCTACGATGATGCCGGCGATGACGATGGTGGCTCCGGTGTTGAAGCCGCTCATCAGCCTGGCGATGACCAGCGTGGTCACGTCCTGGGCGAAGTATAGGAGCAGGCAGGATATGATGCTTGGAGTCACGACGCAGAAGTGCGCCGATCGCCGGCCGAGCTTCTGCAGAATTGGCGCCGTAAGGATGAACGATGGGAGCGTTGTGATAGCGATTGCTGATGCTGGAAATAGAAATATTAGAAGGTTAGATGTTTCTTCTTCCTTAGCTCTTGAGCACACTAGGGGTAACCCAACCCAAAAACCCAAAAATGCATAACCTTTAGGGTGGCGGCGCCATATTTAAATTTTTCCGTCAAGTGGCGCGGCCATTTTGAAAAAATCTTCTTCGAGTGCAGTGACAGCTACGAATTAATTTCGCAAATTCGCGAATTTTATAAAAAAAATATCACCAAAAAAAGACCAGTTTAATGTTATATATAAGCCTTACAGTGATAGTATAGCATAAAATGCCATATCTAAATAAATAATAATGCATGACCTTCAATTTCTGTGAATTTTATTAGTCATTATCAAATATCTGGCTACCAAATTTTTCTCAGTCATGTCCACAACGAGAAATAAGTTTTTGCTAAAAACATCAATTTGAACATATTATTTGTTACCGACAGTGCCTACTTTTTTGGCTTGCACAATAAGTACATATGCATCCACACCAAATCAAATCAATCCCATCAACAATTGAAGAGTTCCCTGAGGCTGCTGCTCATTTGATAAACTGCATGAAGAAAGCGATCGAAAAATGGTTGGCAAATTTTGAAACCAAAACATTGCATTGCATAATGGACTGTAAAGAAGCCTTTCTTACTTATCCATGACTCAGCTTCCAGGCTTAGAGGGATGTCAGACCCTGGCTTCCTTAGGTCTCGCAGGAGTATCGTGGGGTAGCCCAGGTGGAAGCCACACGCCACTATGTTCAGGAAGGCTCCCAAGACTGCCCAGAACTGTAGGAATTTTTTACATTTAAAAAGCCGTGGTAACCTAGTTCCTTAAGCAGATGGTCATGGGCTCCAGAACGGGTTCAGACCTCTGAGTTTATCAGAATCTAATCGATAGATCGAGAAGTTCGGTACATTTGAATTTTAATCCGAGCTTTTCGGTGAAGCGGTGAACTAAAACAATCTACGGTTTGTGTGAAGTTATATCAATTTGACCCAGCAGGGCAACTACGAAACTCGAAGTTCGTGTCGTGTGGTCATCTGGCATGCGATTCTTTTTGATGCGATTGCTTAAGAAAATTAAACAGTATGTAGACACCTAAAACTGAAAATTTTAACTAAAGTTAGTTAGTGTCTTTTATCCCTATATTGCTGCCCTATCTCAAACTTCCACCCTGTATTTACTGACACACTGTCTCGAAAAACCCAGTTTGCCCACACTGTCATCAGTTTTGCAGCATAAGTGACCTCCATTGCCACTTTAGCATGCTAATTACGTAAGTACTGAGTTATGTCGGTGACCTTGGTTCTTTGAGGAATAAACTCCTACCTACTTCCTAATGTAAGAAGTATCAGTGCTTGCTTCCGTTTCTGATCTACATCAATGACATATCTCAGGTGCTAGACTTAGACACTAAATGCGTAATATTTGCGGATGATTTTTCCTATTGACAAACTTTGAGCTGCTTTTATACTATTTATACCTACAAAGGCGGACTTATCACTTGGGAATCAATATTATCATGGGATCGTGGTAAAATCTCGAAATCTCTTCCGCTACATAATACTGGATATAGAGTCATGTGGCACTGTTTTATAATGCGACGTCAATGAAGACTACGGGTGTAATTTTTGGGAATTCCTATGAGCATTTAGTAAATTCCCATAATTTCAATTCAACTGCGGCACTAAGGTCAGATCAGACGGTTCATTTTTCGTTCATTTTCGTCTTTCATTCAGTACTCTTTCACTCGTCTGAACACAAAATGAACCGATCCAACAGTGTTGGATATTTTCATTTCGAGTGAAAGGTACCAAATGAAAGGCGAAAATGAATGAAAAATGAACCGTCTGATATCACCTTAATAGAAACTTTGGGCCCATGGTCATCCGACACAAAAAAGTTTGTAAAAGAAGTGTCGGACAGCTCTTCGGCGTCTCAGGAGACCATAGGGCCGGTACCGTCTTTGCCCAGCGCCTAAGTTTGGGGGTGCAGAGGGGCAATGCGGCCTCCGTCCTAGGGACTAGAGTTGCGCCCGCTCGGTCTTTAAAGGGAGCGCTCCGATCTCGGTCAAATGAACTAGTTCGGTCTTTTAGTTCCTTTAGCTTCTTTAGTTCCTTTAGCTCCGACGAGCGGCTCCGACCGAAACAATGCTTAAGATCGGGGAGCGTGTTTATTTAGCTCCGCTCTTTATTCGTTTCCTCGTTCAATCATCTACCGCTCACTCACTCCCGCTCCCAATGCTCACTCCCATACCGTTTTAGTTCCGACTCCGACCGATCGAAGCTAAGGAGCGCGGACCGGGAGCGGGACCGAGACCGATTAAGATCGTTTATGAGGAACTAGTTCTTGTCGGTCCGCAATGGGAATTCATTCTTTTTAGTTCTTAGTTCAGGACCGACTCAAGCCCACTGGGGACGATGCCCCAAGTGAGCGATCTCCAGGGTATTTTTTACTTCGTAAAATTTTGGTTCGTTTAGTTAATATTGTTATAAAAATAAATCGATAATATTCAACTGCTGGATCCTTGGTTAAGCGTGCGAAGCCGCGGATGAACACTAGTATTAAAATAATCACAAAATAGACCGGTTTTCTCATTTCATCACGTTTTCCTTTATCGTAAATATAACAGATGTCGATATCCTTTTCCAACGCACGTTTTCCTGTTATTGTGAAGCAAACCAGGTAAAAAAAATCTGTCAAGTGCTAGTGCGAGCGACTCGCGCAAGAAGGGTTCCGCACCTCCGTACAATGTTTTCAAAACCAAAAGTTCAGTAATATTTTTTTCGTTTGCCTTCCAGTAGAATAAAAAAAAAAAAAAAAATCTAATACAAGATGTTTTGCTGGCGGTACTTTTTGTCCCTGGTTACCAAAGTAGGTAGTCGTCAAGACGAATCAAATGAGACCAAAATCGATGCGGTCGTCTTCAAATTTAAGTTGAAATATTAATTCCACCTGAACAAACATAACTAGTTACATTACAAGTTAATAAAAACATATCACCAAAATATAAGCACTAGGTGCAAGTATTTTGAATAAATAATAATTTTAAGTTCTCATCCTCTTTGGCTGTTGCCCTGTCGGAGGCTGAATAGCGCTTGAGACTTTTGCCATGCGCCGCAGCCATGCCGCACCAGAAAAAAAAAGTTGCAGTAGGGGAGACCAGGTATGAAAGTAACACGGGATGAACGTAACAAATGAGTTCCCGAACGAATTATGTTGGCTACACTGATGGTTGTATCACCAATATGCGCCATTTTGACCCCTCCCTTGCCTCTGTGGCGCTCACAGTGCTGTGCTGTCAGGTTGTGACGTAGCGAGTCGATGCCGTAAAAATACCAACAAAGTAAGTTTCGATCTTTTTTTTCAAGTGTGTTTATTTTTATTGTGGTTGGTTTAAGCTTGCATGTTATATGTCAGTAAAATTGTATAACTGTACATCTTTCTATCTTGGCATACGAAAAGGTATCTTTCTAACGAGTTTTTTTAGATTATGCGCAAGTGTTTGACAAATTCGGGAAAATTTAAAGGTATTACGGTTGTGATATCTTAAAGCTCATTTTATTGTGTTTATTTATATTTCAAAGAACTATATATTTATTTTCTTATTCCAGAATGCCTAACATACGTATTCGAACGACTAGAAGAGGCTTAGTCACTGCAGAAATAGTGGATTTGGCTGCGGAAGAAGTACTTCTCAGAAAAGTACCATTTTGAGACGCTGCGAATTCATATCATCTATGCCATGTAACTTTATATGCGCAAAATAAGAAAAAAATGTTCTGGAAAGGTTCTAAAAGCCTTCCAAAAGTAGACTACGTATGAAAGAAACAAGTTTTTAAGGATGAAAGAGAAAAAATATTGGCCGAGTATTTTATTATTATTATTTACACACTTCATTGTTCCTAAATTAATACGGATCAATGACCAAAGAAGTAAAAACATTGGCGTTTCAATTGTTAATTAAATATAACAGTAGATTCTTCTAAAAACAAATTAAATTATGTTTTTTTTAAACCATGTTGATTATCTAAGTAGATTGCTATGTTTTAAAAAAATAGTTAATATTTTTGGTGAAATTAAGATCTAAACCTAAGTAAAAAGCTGATTATAAATAAAAATATTGATTATAAACGTATTTTTGTTATTATTTGCAATGTTACAATCATCCCTTTGTACTGTTACAACCAACCCTAGGGGTAGGGATGGTTGTAACAGATTCCACTTTTTTTATATGGTCGATTTTCTCAAAATATGTAATACCAGTCGCATTTAATCTAGAGCTAAAATATAGTTGAAAGACCAATCTATCTGGCATATTAATTGAAATTTCAAAATTCCTTGAAACGTGTGAGATTTTACGTCAAAAATGAAAATTGTTACGTTCATCCCTGGTCTCCCCTACGTACGCGGTAATTTCAGGCAACGGCGCGTAGGTACTTATTATTATTAGTGAATAAATCATAACCTGATTTTAAATTTTCACCTTGTAAATAAATAGTGTTACTTAGTATGAAATACATTAAACACAGCGGCTGCGAGTGCTTTATTGAAGTCGGATTTTTTGAAGTGTGTGTGGTGTGTGTCGGAGGTTTTGTGGATCATAAATTGTTATAATACTACTAATACTAATATTAATGCTGCACAAAAAAATAAACCACGGTCTTAGAGATATTTTCGAAGGTTTTATAAAATAGCACTAATAAAATCGCAAATTAATAAGTAGTTAAACATTCAAACTCGCGGTCACTCGCGTTGCCCCTGGCAACTGACGGCCGTCATCTTGGCAGCCTAGTAACCAAAAACCGCTGAATGGAACACGTTTCTTGTATGAGGACCCCCTTTAATTTTTAACTTTAATTTATTTTTAGTATTTGTTGTTGTAGCGGCCACTATAATACATAATCTGTGAAAATTTCAAGTGCCTAGCTATTACGGCTCAAGAGATAGAGCCCTGTGACAGACGGACGGACAGACAGACAGACAGACAGACAGCGGAGTCTCAGTAATAGGGTCCCGTTAGCACCCTTTGAGTACGGAACCCTAATAAAAATTATGAGGTGGGCCTGCAAGCGTTCGAAAAAATTAGAGTCTGACTAAAAAAAATAAACCGCGGCAAATTAAAAAAAATGCAGATGGCATCACCAGGTAGAATAAGTACCTAATATGGTACTACAATCACAAAAGCGTCTTTGCCGTTACAAAAGTGACGATTATAATAATAGTGCCAAAATATTTTTCACTTCTCACTTCTTAAGGCACTGGTCCCACCGGCGGCTACAAACTATTAGCGAGTAAAACTATAAACTACAAACGAGTGGGCGAGAGGCGAGAAGCGAGAATAGTTTTGCTAGTTTAGACGCTATAAGCGAGTGTTTGCGTGCGACGGGCGATTACTCGCTGCACTAGCTCAGCTCGAGTACCGTTGAGCTAGTTTTATAGTCGATAGCTTATCACTGCGGTCAACTAGTAGACAGTGGTCCCACCGCCAGCTATCGGCGAGCTCGGCGGTCAATTAGTAAAATTCTGTACTAGAAACAGTTGACAATCGGCGGGCGGCTAGTAAACAATTCTATGGAATTATCGCTTACTCGCCGGGCGGTGGGAGAGTATCCTCGCCGGCAGTGTGAACAGCCAGCTATGAACTATAAAAATATAACCCTCTCTTTTATGTACACGGAAGCGATTATCTTTTGTTCGTTTCTTGGGCTAGAAAATAGCCAATAGCTCATAGCTTACTAGCTCGCGGTGGGACCAGTGCCTAAAATGCTTAAAAGTCTCTCCATATCGGGACAAAGGCTCTTTTCTATATATTTTTTAAAGTATTTATTTAAAGTAATATTATAAATGCGAAAGTGTGTGTGTTTGTATGTTTGTCCGTCTTTTACGTGGAAACGGAGCGACGGATCGACGTGATTTTTGGCATAGAGATAGTTTATGATAGGCCAGAGAGTGACAAAGGCTACTTTTTATCCTGAAAAAATACAGTCCCCACGGGAGCAGCGCCCCATGTCCTAATTCAACGCGGGCGAAACCGCGTGCAAAAACTAGTTGAAAATAAACACATAAAGTATGCAGTGTATGTATACTTAATGGTTTTCCATTATGTTTTTAGGGTTCCGGAGCCAAAATGGCCAAAACGGAACCCTTATAGTTTCGCCATGTCTGTCTGTCTGTCCGTCTGTCTGTCTGTCTGTCCGTCCGCGGCTTTGCTCAGAGACTATCAATGCTAGAAAGCTGTAATTTTGCATGGATATATAGATAAACCATGCCGACAAAACAGTACAATTAAAAATTCAAAAACAATTTTTTTTAGGGTACCTCCCATAGACGTAAAGTGGTGGTGATTTTTTTTTTCTCATCTAACCCTATAGTGTGGGGTATCGTTGGATAGGTATTTTAAAACCATTAGGAGTTTGCTAAGACGATTTTTCGATTCAGTCATTTGTTTCCGAAATATTCAACTTTAAAGTGCAAATTTTCATTAAAATCGAGCGTCCCCCCCCCTCTAAAATCTAAACCGGTGGATGGAAAAATTTGAAAAAATTCAGGATGGTGCTCAGTATATCAAACTTCCAAGGAAAACTATAACGGCTAAGTTTGCTTGAGAATTATTAGTAGTTTATGAGTAAATAGCAGCGTAAGGTATAAAATATACCTAAACTTGGAAGATTCCGTATAAAATACGAAATACTTAGAAAAATATTACTTCATTTTTTCGTAATGGCTACGGAACCCTATTCTGGGCGTGTCCGACACGCTCTTGGCCGGTTTTTTTGTATTTTTTGTCCTCTGCCAATTAGCTTCAGTATACGTCGTAACAGCTGTTTTAACATTTAATAATGAATTTCCATATTAATAAATATTCAAGAAGGAAACTGGGGGATTATTCACATCTATTACCACCAATTTTATATCAGTGGTAGCTAACAGGTGGATTTTTTTTTCCCGCCTATCACCACTGATACCTAACTATGGAATAAACATTCCCATCTGTTACCACTAAAGTAATTGGTGGTAGCTACTGGGATTTTTTTCCCTGTAGTTACTTTAGTGGTAAAAGATGGGAAAAAAAATCCCAGCTGACCAGGGACTGGTAAAAATTGGTGGTTGTTAATGAAGGAAACGGCGCAGCTTTTAGCATTTAATCTTTTTATTTAGTTTCTCCAACGTTTTTCATATCATGTACAAATTTTATAAAACTGACATTTTGATGGAACTGTCATTTTAGGGTTCCGGAGCCAAAATGGCAAAAACGGAACCCTTATAGTTTCGCCATGTCTGTCTGTCTGTCCGTCTGTCTGTCTGTCTGTCTGTCCGTCCATCCGCGGCTTTGCTCAGAGACTATCAATGCTAGAAAGCTGTAATTTTGCACGGATATATAGGTAAATTATGCCGACAAAATAGTACAATTAAAAATTCAAAAACAATTTTTTTTAGGGTACCTCCCATAGACGTAAAGTGGCAGTGATTTTTTTTTTCTCATCCAACCCTATGGTGTGGGGTATCGTTGGATAGGTATTGTAAAACCATTAGGGGTTTGCTAAAACGATTTTTCGATTCAGTGATTTGTTTGCAAAATATTCAACTTTAAAATTCAAATTTTCATAAAAATCGAGCGTCCCCCCCCTAAAATCTAAACCGGTGGGTCGAAAAATTTGAAAAAATTCAGAATGGTAGTCAATATATCAAACTTCCAAGGAAAACTATAACGGCTAAGTTTGCTTGAAAACTATTAGTAGTTTATGAGTAAATAGCAGCGTAGGGTATAAAATATACCTAAACTTGGAAGATTCCGTATAAAATACGAAATTCTTAGAAAAATATTACTTAATTTTTTCGTAATGGCTACGGAACCCTATTTTGGGCGTGTCCGACACGCTCTTGGCCGGTTTTCATAGATAATTCTGATTTTAAAACTAGTATTCAAAAAAGGTTCAGTAGCCTGCCGCAACAGTGGTTATGGGGGTTTGGCATTAGTCAATGCCATAAACACAAATTAAACTCAAAAATAGCCGCCATCAAGGGGAATAATAATAATAACTCAAAAATAACTAGAAGTTGCTGTTTCGTTGAAAGAAAGAAAACATTTATTCGTGACATGACACGACGTGACGTGATATGGATAAGAATAATAATAAGAATGAAATAAAAATAGTTACCATGTCACGAAATGGTCCCAAATCAGCAATCTGCCGGTCTAGCGAACGGCGCTAACCTGGTTATCCCTTGGGACCATCTGGTCATCATACATTAAATAAAAACAGTTAAGTGAGACCGATACATTTTACAGTTAAAAAATACTTTCCTATTTAATTTTATTTTGCAGTTGCGTTTCACCGTGTGTGCTGGGCCTTAGGTAGGTATATCAATATGTCAATAATTTACAAGCAATGAATGATTTTTCGCCGTCGTATTTTGTCGGAAAAAAATGTATTTAAGTATCTTGCTTTCTCAACTTTACACAGCTCACTGAAGTTTACTGGAACTGATTGAGGTAGCAAGACACCTACTTAAATAAATATGACAAAATAGTAGATTGATAACCAAGGGTGGAAAGTGACCCATTTCAACCGAGATATTTCTGGCGCTCGAACGAAGTGAGAGCGCCAATAGTTCGAGGGGAAATGGGTTATTTCACCCGAGTTAGACACTCTACTTTTCATTTCGACTGTGAGGAAACTAAAATACTACAAAAAAACGAGAATAATAATAAATTGAATTTACTTATACACCTATCCAACCTCCAGCGGTACCTTTTCGACTGGCCACTTGCCATTGCCGACTATAAAAAAAATCGAGTTGGTCACGACGTGCATCTAGATGGCCATGCCGAAACGTGAAAAAAAAATTTCATTGACGTAACTCAATTATCTTCGATGTCGTGGCTAGCCGAAAAATTAAAAAAAAAATTACTTTCCACCCTAGAGGAGAAAACGCAATTTTCCACCCGGCTATCTACCCATGAAAATTAAACATTCCGAACAGGAGAGATGAAAAAAAAATTTTCTCACTTTGTTTATACTATTTATTGTACAAAAAGTCAATAAAAACATGTTACAAAAAAGTGCTAAGTACAAAACCCGACTTATCCCGGAAGAGATCTCTGCTACTCAACCTTTATTCACTAGATCTGGTACCTGTATCCAATTTTTTATTTCCCCTTCTCATTCTACATACCTACTCATTCTACTCAACCTATACGAAATTGGAATATTTGGAATATCTACTTCGGGTCGTGTTTGAAAATGGTTATTCGAGTTTTGCTTCATAGACAAACAATTCTATATTGCTATAATATTTCAAATAATTATGATTTTGTTCAAATTCCGATAAACACAGAGCCTGGTTCAGACAAGGTAAGTACCTACTTAAATTATTTAAATAAAAAAAAATTAAGTACTTAATTCCTTTCTAGGTAGGTAAGTTAAAAAAAAATGTTAGTACGTTACCTGCCGTAGTGCACTTTTCATTTTGCTTCCTAATATTAGCTACGTGATCGCATTACAGTCATAATTATTTTAACACAATTTCCTTAAAAGTGATAAAAATACAATTACATTGTGAGTTAGTTTTTTTATATGTAATTAAAAGTTAGTTAAAAATATTTTATGTCACTGTAACACACGAGTTACTTGTGAGGACGGAGTGTTTCAAATGTGGCGAGGGCGCTGGCAAGTAATACGTATATCTATCTACTAATAAACGAGTAATTCTTCATTAATTCATTGAGGTTTATTTTATACCTTAGGCTGCTATTTACTCTTAAACTACAAATAATTATCAAGAAAACTTAACCGGTATAGTTTTCCTTGCAAGTTTGATTTGATATACTTACTTACTCATCATCATGTCAGCCGAAAGACGTCCACTGCTGGACATAGGCCTCCCCCAAGGCTCTCCACTCAGACCGGACTACTACCACCTACATACTACTAGGTACTACTACTTACTACCATCCTGATTTTTTTCAAATTTCTCCACCCACCGCTTTAGTTATTAGAGGGGGGGGGGGGGGGACGCTCGATTTTAGTGAAAAATTTGCACTTTAAAGTTGAATATTTTGCAAAAAAGTCACTGAATCGAAAAATCGTTTTCGCAACTCCCTAATGGTTTTAAAAGACCTATTCAAAGATACCCCACACTACAAGATTGGATAAGAAACAAAAAAATCACCCCCACCTTACATCTATGGGAGGTACTATAAAAAGTTTTTTTTTGAATTTTTTATTGTATCACTTTATCGACCGAGAAGGAGATGGCGGGACGATCTAGAGAGACACGTACGCAAAGGACTGGTCTGACATTGCGTCAGAACGAGAGTTGTGGAGGTCAAGAGTACTCTTCTGAGGTGGTACCATTATGTCACCAAGTTAAGATGTGATGATGGGATCCTAGGGAAATTGAGGGCAAACCGTAAATTTTATAAACACACCTATGGCGATTTTAGCATTTTTAGCATTAAGTTAAGCATAATATTCTGATCTGAGAAATGACTATTATTCGAACTGATAATTATGCAAAGTGATGATTATGCAAAAGTGTCATTCGGCTAAAAAAAATTAGATACCTGTTATGCGAAGTGTAATTCGGAGAATCGATATTATGCAAGATAAAGGGAGTTCATGATGTGGGAGTGGGAGTAGGTACCTACCTACTTCCATCTTGACGTACGTTTCCGTATTTATATTAGAACAAAATAGTACGCGTATTACTGTTAGTCATTATATGTATAATATAACCATCTGTGACATTTATTAATAGGTATGCCGATTGAGTTTAAATTATTCATAACCAGAATGTTAGTAGTTTTAGTTAGTAGTTGTTAGTTTTGGGGAGCTTAAATCACGCTAAACGTAAAGAATGAATTATTCATTGATTTAAGTATGTAGGCTTAGATTATATACAACAGATTGGTGTTGTATATAGTCTAAGTATGTAGGTAACCATATTTTTTCACGTCATCGCAATGGAATGAGGTGAATAGGTGATATTGTAAACAATTTGTGTAGTCCATTGTACAGTTACTAGATACTAGCTAGTGTTATATTGTCTGTTGGTAAGAAGTCTTGTTGGATGGATGAGTGTAGGACTGTAGGTTGGCTGTTGCAAAAATATTTCTGGTTCGATATGAAATGAAATGAAATGAAATGAAATGAAATGAAATGAAATGAAATGAAATGAAATGAAATGAAATGAAATGAAATGAAATGAAATGAAATGAAATGAAATGAAATGAAATGAAATGAAATGAAATATTTTACGATGATTTCTGATTCGGGTGAACACCAAAAAGTTGTACACCGTTATAGCTGCGTTAGCAGGTAGTTTTAATTTCCACTCCACTAACTTTTTCCATTGCGACACGAAAATTAATCATACATTTGTATGGATAATTTTCGTGTGCTAACGCAGCTTTAACGGTGTGCAACTTTTCGCTCTTCATCTTCACCCATTCATGAATCCGTTCAAATAAGACGTAGGTACGTGTATCTACTTATAAAAATTAGCATCAGCGGCAAGATACGAAGTTCTGATTTTGCACTTCGCAGTTGTCAGTTATGTTATACTAAGGCCAATTACGCAACACAGAATAGAAAAAAAAAAATAAAAAAAAATTTAACCGACTGCAAAAAAACATGAAAATATTTTTCTACCAATCGGTAGACCGGTCGGTCGGTACCTCTGTCCTCTGCACGAGCCAGCAGGAGTGAACCTATAGTCATCTATGGTCTGTCCCATAATTCGAGATAATAAAATGACGTTTCATGTGTTACCTGTTTTTTGCGTCTCATAAATAGTGATGTGCCGCAACCGGTAATCACCGAAAGATTTTGTAGGTACCTGTGTACCAATATATGTATGTCATAAAATATTAAGATATGAACGGATCCGTGATGTACTAACGTGTAGCACACTTAGGACATTCTAGAAAAGGCAAAATAGGTCTAATAAAAATGCGACAGTTTTGGAGATATTTCGACTTTTTATAAATGTTGATGTTTAAGTTTCAATTAAATTCTAAGTAAGATCATTGCCATAAGAAGCTGAAAATACACTTAATAGGTGTTCCCTTCTTTCACAGACCGAATTTACGTAGAATTTCGTTTCGCAGAAAATATTTCATATAATATTTGCTCTTCGTATGTTTACTTGGAATATTATCGTTTTAACGACTATTAACTTGAATGGAACATATTTAATAGAAAAACTATTCAATGAATTTTATAATCTCATTTAATTTTTTATCAAACTTATTAAATTGTAGAATTTATTTCCATTTCATTCATTCATATCCATTTATTCGTGTCATGCGGTCCCTCTCGCTCTCGTATGAAATAGTATAAGTGTGAGAGACCGCACGACACGAACTTTGAGTTCCGTAGTAGACCTGCAGCGACCCCCTCCGAAACGACTCGTTAGGTACTAGAAATGTAGAAGTTGTTGTCGACTATGTATACCTAGGACAGACGGTCCAGTTAGGTAAGTCCAACTTCGAGAAAGAGATCACTCGTCGAATCCGACTCGGCTGGGCAGCGTTCGAGAAGCTTCGCAGTGTCTTTTCATCCAAATTACCGCAGTGTTTGAAGTCAAAAGTCTTTGACCAGTGTGTGTTGCCAGTGATGACATACGGATCTGAGACGTGGGCGCTAACGATGGGCCTCATAAGGAAGCTCAAAGTCACTCAAAGGGCTATGGAGAGGGCTATGCTCGGGGTTTCTCTGCGGGATAGAATCAGAAATGATGATATCCGCAGTAGAACTAAGGTTACAAGTAGCGGCACGAGAGTCTAGCGCTGACCGTTATTGCGCAGAAGTCAAAAGTAAGGTATCACAGGGGGCTACAGGGACGAAGGGCGGGCGTGCGTAGCGCCGATTGGTTTTCCAGTTGCATTACGTCCCCCGCGCCCATGCACCCATGCGCAGCTATCCCTTCCACGGTTCACTCAGCGCTAGACTCTCGTGCCACTACTTGTACTGACATAGCCCGAAGAATTGCGAAACTGAAGTGGCAGTGGGCGGGGCACATTGCACGCAGGACTGATGGCCGATGGGGTCAGAAGGTTCTCGAATGGCGTCCGCGGACCGGGAGACGAGCTGTCGGTAGGCCTCCAACTTCGAACTTCGTATGTTGCCGTCCCGCTGACGCTTAAACTCATTCAATACTCGAGTAAAAGGGACGCTGCCATACGGACTTCGTTTTTCTAGTTTTGTAGTAGCCCCTCTGTATTATATTTTTTTACGTTGGCACTAAGTGATGAACACTGTATTTTACCTGTTTTGTACCTGTGCTTAGATTTTATCACTTTATCGTAAAAGTGTATTTATATTTTTAAAATAGGAAGTAGTATATTGAATAAGTACTTTAATGTTATTTTTGCTATCGTAAAATATACATTTTTATCGGTTATTTACGAAACCGGAATCATGGAGCCGCACTGTTCGTTTTATGCTGGCCACATTATTTTTACGTTTGACATTTCAGACTGTCATTTTATTATCTCGAATTATGGGACAGACCATACCTAACCTACGCACTTCATATTGAGGTTCAATCAGTCCTGCTGGCTCGTGTTGAGGCACCGACCGACTTGATCGGTAGAAAAATATTTTCATGGTTTTTTGTAGTGGGTTAAATTTTTTGTTATACATTTTTTCACGCTTTTTAGGGTAAATAATCTAAGATACAATAGTTTAATATCAACTGCTCGTCACTTTTTACGAAAAATTGCTTTTTCCGATGTAGAGACGTTCATTATTGAGGAGTCCTGGTGCTTCACCACCTGGGCAGTTTTACCATGTATTACGAGGACCATAAATTGTTTAGCAACTGTGTCAAAGTAATTAAAATTAAACCCTTGAAATACTTGTTATACTCGTAGAGTAGTAACTCCGATGGTCAACTGTGGTCTTCATCATCAATTCCACTTCACCAAATAAATGATGATTTTCAAGAGCAAATGCACGAGTTACCTACTACTATTTGAAGAGTTCCTTCGATTTCCTTAAGATCCAATCATCAGATCCTAATTTGGTGCTATGGGACCTAATTGAACACATTCCTAGACGAACGCAAAAAAATTAAGTTTTTGAAGTAGGTTATAAACTTTGATGAACAATACCTGGTTATAAACAAGTTTTTTCTTTACCGTGATGTGTTTCAAAAAAACGTACACTCAAAAATCAAAAACACTTTATTTGTACACATGAAAGACGCGTTAGAAAGAACACTGAGTTCAAAAATATTTAAGTAGGTTACGATCAGCCAATTATGTGGTCCTTAGATTATATACAACACTATACCCTGTCCCATAATTCTAGATAATAAAATGACGTTTCATGTGTTACCTGTTTTTTGCGTCTCATAAATAGTGATGTGCCGCAACCGGTAATCACCGAAAGATTTTCTAGGTACCTGTGTACCAATATATGTATGTCATAAAATATTAAGATAGGAACGGATCCGTGGTATACTAACATGTAGGACACTTAGGACATTCTAGAAAAGGCAAAATAGGTCTAATAAAAATGCGACAGTTTTGAAGATAATTTCGACTTTTTATAGATGTTGATGTTTAAGTTTCAATTAAATTCTAAGTAAGATCATTGCCATAAGAAGCTGAAAATACACTTAATAGGTGTTCCCTTCTTTCACAGACAGAATTTTCGTAGAATTTCGTTTCGCAGAAAATATTTCATATAATATTGGCTCTTCGTATGTTTACTTGGAATATTATTATTTTAACGACTATTAACAAATACAAATACAAATACAAATACAAATATTCTTTATTGCACACCATAAAGCAGTACAAAAACTTAAATATAGACACAGATACAGGGTAGACAATAGGCGGTCTTATCGCTTAAAAGCGATCTCTTCCAGACAACCTTAGATTATATACAACACTAGATGGACCGTCGGCGGCACGAAAAATATAAGCCAACTGTTGGCTTATAAGTGATTTTCCCCTCCTCAGTCTGCATTGTGACACCGTAGGTGACGTATGCGGAGCGTGCAATACAAAAGTGCCGAAATATGACCAAATGTGCTATAAAAGTGTGCCGCAATTATAAAGGCAGGCTTAAAAATCCTAATGACGTGACTTTCCATCGGTAAGTACTCCAGAATCCATAAAATTTCGTAAGAAAAGATTAAATTATTTAGGTTAGAATTGTGTGACATTTTTTATAGGTGATACCAGTTTCCAGTGCAAAATTCCCCACAATTCAGTCAAAATCGTACTGAAAAGTTTGTATTGGGCACAAAGTCGAAATATATCGATTTCACCTGAATCTGAACAGTTTTTATTTTTAATCTATTTGAGAAAAATGACGAATCTAATTAATGTTCTTTGATATTTTAATAAATATTTGCACCATCTTATTGAGCTTTCTTTTATTCTGTATTTATTTGAGATTGACATATATCGACAGATGCCACAGATTATTATCTGCGTATAAAAATTGATCTGCGTATAACATCTGTCGATACAAATATGGTACAGTGTTTTATCTGCAGATAGATACAGGTTGATGTAATAGGCTTGGGTAAAAAAAAAACGATATATCAAAATATGTGGTGGTAGAACCTTGTGCAAGGTCCGCCCGGATTGCTATCACCATTACTTTTATCGCCATTACTTTTACTAGCGTCTAATTTTCGTCGTGTCGTAATAATTTTCCCCCAAATTTTGGGGATTTGACATTACGTGGTATCATTTAGCACGCACACAGTGACAACCAGATTGACGTAACTCGAGTGTAAAGACGAAGCTGTCACGTGGTCGCCACGCACACAAACAAGAAAAAGAGTGGACGTTTTCAATCGCATTGTTTCTTACTGAGGCTCGGTCTAGTGTTGTATATAGTCTAAGCAGACAACCATTTGGGTACAAGAAATTATGTGTTACAAAAATAGGTGGCGGAAACAGTAACAGAAAATAAAAACAAACAAACAAAAAAAACAATAATATTAAAATAAGTACAAATGATACAACTATATAAATACATACATGCAATACTTATACAATACATAAACAACTAACATAAAATAGCAATATAAATTGTCAATTAACTTGAATGGAATATATTTAATGGAAAAACTATTCAATGAATTTTATAATCTCATTTAATTTTTTATCAAACTTATCAAATTGTAGAATTGTTTCCATTTCATTCATTCATATATCCATTTATTCGTGTCATGCGGTCCCTCTCGCTCTCGTATTAAATAGTACAAGTGTCAGAGAGACCGCACGACACGAACTTCGAGTTCCGTAGTAGACCTGCAGCGACCCCCTCCGAAACGACTTGCTAGGTACTAGAAATGTAGTTTAGGTTAGGTTAGAACTGAGACCACATCAGAAAACGAATTTCATGTTTTTCTTGATAGTAATTTTTACATTAACTAAATAATATGAGAATAATGAATACTTATTTGACTTCTTATTCTATGATATGAATATCTAAATAAAAAATTATATTTCTAACAAAAAACAATGGTTTAAATTTCTTCAAAATAAATTTTCTGCGTATTGATTATTCTATGAACCGACAATTATGAGATAAAATATCTGTTAAACGATATTCTATCAAAATGTCTCCAAATCAACGTACAACCCCGATTTCATAGGTTATGGGCTATAAGGGCAAGCAGAAGACGAAACGTAGGTATAAAATAAAATCAATTGTCGATTTTTATTCTGAAGAAAAAAAACAAAAGAAACAAAGGACAATGGATTCAAGTAATTTATTGAATCAGGCGTTACTTTGCGGAGGCTGACTCTTGATTTTACTTATTTTCATTCTTAGTTTGAAAAACTTTAGATGTGAGAGGTCACATTCTTGCAACAAAACTTCTTATTTCTTGATTAGGACATGATCGTTTTTGATTTAATATTTAAGTGTTTATTTTAAGATCTCTATGATTTTGTGACGAAATATACATATACCTTTCAATATAAATATACCTTTCTGGTATCCACGCTTCGGGTTCGTGGTCATGTTGACCACGAATTGGCCCCGGAACACCGGCACTTACGCTGAATTTCACCCCGCATTCATTACTGCCACACCGGTAGCTGACCGTTTGGCCCCGGTGTCGCCAAGCAGCGTAATAATGTACACCCCTTTCGACCCACTCCGCTTCCCCACGAAATTTAGCAATTGGAACAACTTCCATTGTCGAAGCTTTGTGCATAGCTGGCTTCAAATTGGCGGCAATTTGGCGGTTCAGTAACAGTTTCTTTTCAAATCTTTTAGCTCGCGCGCTTGCGTGCGCGGTTCGGATATTTGCCACAGATGCGTAAAGGTGAGGAAGTGTAAGTATTCCAAGTGACATGTGATTGAATTATCAGTAGTCCGACCGAAACTGGTTTTCCGGCCGAAACCGAAACCGAATATTCGGCCGTGGCTTCAGTTTCGCGAGTTGCGTTAGACTAAACACACACAACAACAACTGGTAGCATGGTGTACGCTTGTGTCACTCTGAAGATGAGCTCTGGTTGAGTTCGAAACGCGTCAGTGTGTTGTGGTGGTGGTGATAGATGGGTTTGTGTAATTTGTGTGTGTTCTTACAGTGTGGAGGTGGAGGAACTGCATGAACACGCATAATTTGCATAGACTTAGCTATCTTAAGGTCGCGGGTGAGCAAAGAAATTAATTTTGGTTCATATTAATGGATTCAAGAAATACAATAAGACTTGAAAGTAACGGCAGCAATTACGTAAGTTGTAAATTTCAAATAGATATAAAACTAAAACTAATATCAACACGCATTTACTACAACAACAGAGTTCTTCTGGCCCTAACTACGAATTGCAAAGCTCGAACTTCGTATGTTGCCGTCCCGCTGACGCTTTTCTCATTCAATACTCGAGTAAAAGGGACACTGCCATACGGACTTCGTTTTTCTAGTTTTGTAGTAGCCCCTCTGTATTATATTTTTTTACGTTGGCACTAAGTGATGAACACTGTATTTTACCTGTTTTGTACCTGTGCTTAGATTTTATCACTTTATCGTAAAAGTGTATTTATATTTTTAAAATGAGAAGTAGTATATTATTGAATACTTTAATGTTATTTTTGCTATCGTAAAATATACATTTTTATCGGTTATTTACGAAACCGGAATCATGGAGCCGCACTGTTCGTTTTATGCTGGCCACATTATTTTTACGTTTGACATTTCAGACTGTCATTTTATTATCTAGAATTATGGGACAGACCATAGATGGACCGTCGGCGGCACGAAAACGTCCCCAAAAAATATAAGCCAACTGTTGGCTTATAAGTCATTTTCCCCTCCTCAGTCTGCATTGTGACACCGTAGGTGACGTATGCGGAGCGCGCAATACAAAAGTGCCGAAATATGACCAAATGTGCTATAAAAGTGTGCCGCAATTATAAAGGCAGGATTAAAAATCCTAATAACGTGACTTTCCATCGGTAAGTACTCCAGAATCCATAAAATTTCGTAAGAAAAGATTAAATTATTTAGGTTAGAATTGTGTGACATTTTTTATAGGTGATACCAGTTTCTAGTGCAAAATTCCCCACAATTCAGTCAAAATCGTACTGAAAAGTTTGTATTGGGCACAAAGTCGAAATATATCGATTTCACCTAAACAGTTTATAGTTTCGCCATGTCTGTCTTTTTTAGTTTTATTAATTCATTTTTTATTTGATTACATTCGCCATTACTTTTACTAGCGTCAAATTTTCGTCGTGTCGTAATAATTTTCCCCCAAATTTTGGAGGATTTGACATTACGTGGTATCATTTAGCACGCACACAGTGACAACCGGATTGACGTAACTCGAGTGTAAAGACGAAGCTGTCACGTGGTCGCCACGCACACAAACAAGAAAAAGAGTGGACGTTTTCAATCGCATTGTTTCTTACTGAGGCTCGGTCTAGTGTTGTATATAGTCTAAGATGTGGTCTACCACCCTAAAGTTGATAATCGTTTGCATCTCATAAGACAATAATGCCAATTGACGTGTCTGTCAACTTGAAAGTTCTACTTTAGCGACATATTCATTTGATAGGAACTTGCTTAAAATTTTATAGACCACTTATTTGGCTGATGATACACAATACTTTTGTAGTTACAACACACGTGTTGGTACATTTGTCAGATCGCGTCATAATAAGTCTCATTTACATTTTTTTTACATTTCCATCTGAGGCATCACCAAACAGAACTTATTCATATTTTTATACTATATTACGTTTGTTTATCAATAAAAGAGCAAACTAAAAACTTAGGTATAAAATAATTAAAAAATTTAGGCGGTTTATACATAATAATATATATCTATCAACCGCATCAGCTAGGGCAGTAAATCGGAAAAAAGTAATAGTTTTTTAGCCGTTATCTTTAAAAATTTTGTACACGATCATTTTGGCTACTGGTAACAGAGAATATCTATAAAGTACTTATTGATAAACATATCACATTCGTTAGATACATAGCAAATAGTAGTGTACTGTTTTTGCCACGTGGAATGAGTAAGGCGTTTATTTAGACTATGGCCATCGAAATAGTAAGTACTCTGGAATGAACACTCCAAAAACAGACGAGCAAAAACCGACCTAAAAGACATTGACATAAGAACTAATGGGCTCCGGTCCGGGTGAAATAGCAAGCACGGAGTCAGTGTGTCCCTCTCTAAGTATTGCCAGAAAATAAATAATAAATAATTAGTAAATTTTAGTTTGGTGAGAGTTGTCTTTTAAAAATATTGAATAAAATATATACATTTTTAATAAGCAATAATTACACGATTTAATATTTTTTTTATGAAATAAGCTTTAGATCTTTTTACAGGAGCTAATTTTAACTTGATGGTAGGTTTTATTAATTTCTCAATGTCCACACCAAACAGTAAGATAGCGCCTTCGTTATTGAGACTAGGGTGACCATTTTTTCATGATGTATTCAAATGGCTAATATGTAATATTTCTTACAATATAATATTTTATACCCATCATACGTATTGTCTAATACGAATGATACATACATGCATAAAATAATAATCCTACTACATTATATTATATTATATATTATATTATTATTTAAAATCCCGAAAATTTCAATTATAACTACCAGATCGATTCAGTTTACGCGTGTGAAGACGCTGGTAAAAGTTAATAAATAATGAATAAGTAAATAATAGTGTGATATATATATATATATATATATATATATATATATTGCCACTTAGTCTTCATTCATTTATTAACCTAAATGATAGAGCATCTAATATCGGCCGTTTTTTGCAATATCGATATTTTTTCAATACCGAAAATTCAAATACTATAATTTCCGGTTCCGACAATCTTAAGTACGAGTAGGTAGCTAAGATTATTTCAAAAATTTCTAAGATTATATTAATGAAATAAGTATTAATGCATTTGTGACTTGCAACTTTTGAGTGTTGCGACTCTATTTAATAACAAAATAATTGGTATTTAGAGATCAATATCGAAATACCGGTATTATACAATGTCAATACCGGTTTTGCCAATATCATAAGTTTTACCTATAGAAAAGTGAATACTTATGTTACTAGCACCGACGTACAAATCTAAAATTTATTTGCTCTAGTCTCTACCAGCCGTATCATAAGGACTTGGTATACAAGTAATAAAAATTCTGGTTATTGCTACTTAGTATATTTTTCTGACAAAGAAGTACTAGGAGGAAGGAATGTCTCATTAATTGCATAAAATTATGGTCATACTAATAGAGTGAGATAAAATAACCCTGTGGTAGCTATCTCTATCGGCAAAAAGTCGGACCGTGATTCCTGCACAGTGCACATTCCAGGTACTTACTATTTCGATGACTATGGCATCAATTTATTAAGCAACGATTTTCCGCCGACACTTTGCTTACTACTTTATTTCACATCATCTTTGTCCATAAGTCTCACTTCTGATTCAATATCTTTACCATTCTTACCTTTAAAACTGTTTTCAATGTCTTGCAATGTTCGGTCTTTAGTTTCAGGCAGTAAAGCATAAATGATGGCTAGACAAACTGTTAATAAAGCTGAATATACCAAGAAAGCTCCTTGCACTCCAATTGAAGAGTACAAATGTGGAGCTGTCTTCATAGATACTACAAAAGATGGAGTTAAAAATGATGTAGAAAGAGTTGAACCTAAACTTCTGTAAGCTAAAGGAAATATTTCCCCGCATATCACCCACGTTAATGGTACTAAACCTAAACAAAACGACAAAGTGTACAAAACCATCAAAGTCATAGGAACTGCATCTAAGAACCACGAGTTTGTTATTATTAAGGATTGCCTTAAATAAACGAATACTGAGATTGATGTTAAAGATAATACAGTCAAAATACCACTGGTAAAAAGAATTGTTCTGCGCCTGAAGAACTTTAGAAGGAATATAGCAAAGAAAGCGCATACAGTTCTTAGCAAATCAATAACTGTGAATTGCCAAACCACTTCTTTAGCATCTTTTTTATTTAAAACCGCTTTAAGAATATCATTGCCGTACGCTGGTACCATATGGGCGCCACCGAATTCGAATACTATCAACATACTTATAGCTATAATCGAAGGCTTGAAGAACTCTTTCTTCTTGAATATCTTCATGACTTCCTTGATGGAATCTACAAATTTCTTCAGGAACTTCTTCTCCTCTCGTTTTTCCCTCTCTGATGTTACCTTCTCTTTCTTCTGCGCTTCTATCATCGCGTCTAATTCTGCTTGTTGCTCAACTCCATCACCTCTTAACCATTTGAAGGCCTTTTTCGCTTCATCATATTTGCCTTTGGAAACCAACCAACTCGGTGATTCTGGTGACAAACTGATTATACCCAAAGCTATAACTGGAAACATAGCGCATACCATAGCAGTCACTTTCCAAGTTAAATGTGCTCCCCAGATGTGAGACAAAAATATGCCTAGACCAAGTGAAATAGCGAAAGTGCCTAAGAAGGCTCCCCTGTATTTAGGGTCGGTGTATTCGGCTACTAATATGGCCGCTAAGGGTGTTCTGAGACCTAAGGCAAGACCGTGAAGAAGTCTGGCGACTAGGAACATAGGGACAGAGTTGGCTAGGACAAATACTATCCAGCCAAGAAGAGCAGGCAGGATGGATATTAAGTTGGCCTTTTGGCGACCAAACCGCGACATCAGCACCGGTGATATGAAGTTTCCCACGATGCCCATTGCTCCTACTGCTGATGCTGGAAGGAAAAATACGGTTTGTTAATATTGACAAAAGAAATGTGTAAGGTATACAGTGTGTTACTGGCAGCCAGGCTTTTTTCAAGGGAGTTTAAGTTGACGTATTTCTGTAACTTAACTATGATATTATATTAGTTTTTAATTATTATTATTAAGTTTTTATAGTTTCAATCATTTCTAAATGTATTATTTGTTCCTCAATAAATATGACTTTATTATTTATGTAATTAATAAACTGAAATTCAGATTTTGTTAACTTTCCGACAAAATTGTCATCATCATCATCAGCCGGAAGACGTCCACTGCTGGACAAAGGCCTCCCCCTTAGAACGCCATAATGAACGACAACTCGCCACTTGCATCCACCGGTTTCCCGCAACTCTCACGATGTCGTCAGTCCATCTGATGGGAGGCCTGCCAACGCTTCGTCTTCCGGTTCGTGGTCGCCACTCGAGAACTTTTCTCCCCCAACGGTTATCTGTTCTTTAAGCTATGTGGCCCGCCCATTGCCACTTGCGACAAAATTGTAATTGCCAGCAATGTACAGCAAAGTACCTAAGTTAACAAGTGCAAAATATCTGTCGAGTGTCATTTACACTTAATTACTTGTCAATTAACTTTGCCGTACATTGCTGGCAATGATAATTTTGTTAGAATGTTAACAAAGTCTGAATTCTAGTTTATTAATGAAATTAATTGTAATGGTTAAGTTACAGAAATACGTTACTTTAACCTCCCTTGAGAAAAGCTTGTCTGCCGGTAACACTGTAATCACAGTATACATATAAGCTAAAGCAGTACGGAAGCTACGAACAAATCGATCGAAACGAACACACTGCAGTACCGCGAGACCCCCTTAGAGGCCGTGTAGAGTGCGCGTCTGTGTGAGTGTGTTCGTTTCATTCGATTTGTTCGTAGCTTCCGTACTGCTTTAGCTTATACAGCGTGTATTTTTAATACTACCTCAAACTGTAACCAGACGAGGATTTAAGTGATCTGAACCGATATCAAAACAAATTGTTAATTTAGAATTAACTATGGTCTGTCCCATAATTCGAGATAATAAAATGACAGTCTGAAATGTCAAACGTAAAAATAATGTGGCCAGCATAAAACGAACAGTGCGGCTCCATGATTCCGGTTTCGTAAATAACCGATAAAAATGTATATTTTACGATAGCAAAAATAACATTAAAGTATTCAATATACTACTTCCTATTTTAAAAATATAAATACACTTTTACGATAAAGTGATAAAATCTAAGCACAGGTACAAAACAGGTAAAATACAGTGTTCATCACTTAGTGCCAACGTAAAAAAATATAATACAGAGGGGCTACTACAAAACTAGAAAAACGAAGTCCGTATGGCAGCGTCCCTTTTACTCGAGTATTGAATGAGAAAAGAGTCAGCGGGACCGGACGGCAACATACGAAGTTCGAAGTTGGAGGCCTACCGACAGCTCGTCTCCCGGTCCGCGGACGCCATTCGAGAACCTTCTGACCCCATCGGCCATCAGTCCTGCGTGCAATGTGCCCCGCCCACTGCCACTTCAGTTTCGCAATTCTTCGGGCTATGTCAGTACAAGTAGTGGCACGAGAGTCTAGCGCTGAGTGAACCGTGGAAGGGATAGCTGCGCATGGGTGCATGGGCGCGGGGGACGTAATGCGACTGGAAAGCCAATCGGCGCTACGCACGCCCGCCCTTCGTCCCTGTAGCCCCCTGTGATACCTTACTTTTGACTTCTGCGCAATAACGGTCAGCGCTAGACTCTCGTGCCGCTACTTGTAACCTTAGTTCTACTGCGGATATCATCATTTCTGATTCTATCCCGCAGAGAAACCCCGAGCATAGCCCTCTCCATAGCCCTTTGAGTGACTTTGAGCTTCCTTATGAGGCCCATCGTTAGCGCCCACGTCTCAGATCCGTATGTCATCACTGGCAACACACACTGGTCAAAGACTTTTGACTTCAAACACTGCGGTAATTTGGATGAAAAGACACTGCGAAGCTTCCCGAACGCTGCCCAGCCGAGTCGGATTCGACGAGTGATCGATAATATTCCAAGTAAACATACGAAGAGCAAATATTATATGAAATATTTTCTGCGAAACGAAATTCTACGAAAATTCGGTCTGTGAAAGAAGGGAACACCGATTAAGTGTATTTTCAGCTTCTTATGGCAATGATCTTACTTAGAATTTAATTGAAACTTAAACATCAGCATCTATAAAAAGTCGAAATATCTCCAAAATTGTCGCATTTTTATTAGACCTATTTTGCTTTTTCTAGAATGTCCTAAGTGTCCTACACGTTAGTACATCACGGATCCGTTCATGTTCCGTTATGACATACATATATTGGTACACAGGTACCTACAAAATCTTTCGGTGATTACCGGTTGCGGCACATCACTATTTATGAGACGCAAAAAACAGGTAACACATGAAACGTCATTTTATTATCTCGAATTATAGGACAGACCATAACAGAGCGTAATTAATTTTTGAAATATTTTCGAGCAGCAATGTAATGCGTACAAGAAGAGAGAAGCGTTCTGTGACACCTGTCACGTCAACAAGTGCGACGTTTTGAATAAAAACAAAGTAGTATCGCGTAACGATACATTGCGTGCTAATTAATTTTGTAAGGAAAATAACAAGTCAAATTTTTTTACTAAAACATAATAAAATTTGATTATTAGGGCCTTCACTAACTGCCCTTAAAGTTTGAGGTAGTATTAAAAATACACGCTATATATGACTGTACTTTGCTGTAGTCCTCAGCCCCAACGTCTGACACGACAAAGTGCTTAAAAATCTGCTACGACTCCATTTCTAGAGCCGTTTGGATGTGTCAGATTGCAACACTGCCGTTTTATTCTTATAGGCGCTTTATCTTCGTTATTTTACTCACTATGATGCAATTTTTTCTATCAATCTGCCTAGTGTGCTTATTAAATGATTCTTTGTAAGAAACTCAGATGTATTTTTCTTACGTCATTGTTGATAGCGTGCCGTTATAATTGTCTTCACGCAGGCAGCTATTAAAATTAGGTACCTACTTGGATATTGTGTAAGAATGTAATTGCTTAGTCGAAGCAGCTTTATTCTATGTTGAAACTGCCATTATTCGTAGACTGTCAATGAAAATATATGTGTCTATCTATTCTCTGCACAATATTCGAAATCCCGAGTATAGGTAGAGTCATTCACGATGACGCGTGCCGTGGTTCTTATTACAGTGTCATTAATGTCTAATTCTGTCAAAATCACGCGACTTTGTGGATGGCATTAGGTTTATCTAGAGTTCCTTTCTCAGGAATCCATACTAATATTATTAATGCGAAAGTGTGTGTGTTTGTCCGTCTTTCGCGTCGAAACGGAGCGACGGATCGTCGTGATTTTTGGCAAAGAGATAGTTTATGGACCAGAGCCAGAGAGTGACATAGGCTACTTTTTATCCCGTAAAAATGCGCTCCCGAGGAAGCAGCGCGCGATAGCCGAATTCCACGCGGGTGTAGCCGCGGGCAAAAGCTAGTAGTCTAATACTTTGGGCTTTACTTATAGGTATTCTTAATTATTTGATTAGATGACACACACACAAACATCACGCCAGTACCACTACCATGAGTTCACAGTGACCGTACTCGATAGCGACGGCGTAAATTATTTGTAGAGGCGCTCCAATTCCAAATAGGGTCGGCAGAGCACAAGAAACGTTAGCTTCGGAGCCACTTTTAGTAATTAACCGACTTCAAAAAAAGGAAGAGGTTATCAATTCGGCTGTATTTATTATTTTTTTTTTTTTATGTTTGTTACCTCAGAACTCCGTCATTTATGAGCCGATTTGAAAAATTTTTTTTTCGTTCGTCTAGGAATGCTTTCAATTAGGTCCCATAAGCACCAAATCAGGATCTGACCTACCTATGGTAATTTTGATATATTTAGTAGTAGGTAACTCGAGCATTTGCTCTTGAAAATCATCATTTGGTGAAGTGGAACTGATGATGAAGACCACAGTTGACCATCGGAGTTACTACTCAATAATAAGTATTTCATGGGTTGAATTTCAATAACACAGTTGCTAAGCAATTTATGCTCCTCGGAACGGATATGGTGAAATGGAATGGGTGGTGAAGCACCAGGACTCCTCAATAATGAACGTCTCTGCATCGGAAAAAGCAATTTTTCGTAAAAGGTGACGAGCAGTTGACATTAAACTATTGTATCTTAGACGTTTTACACAAAAAAGTGTGAAAAAAAAATTTTATAACAAAAAATGGAACCGACTACAAAAAACCATGAAAATAATTTTCTACCAGCCTGAAGTCGGTGCCTCAGCACGAGCCAGCAGGAGTGATTGAAGCCATTTACTCGTATAGTTGTAGGTGAGGTAGACGACTATAGGTCCACTCCTGCTGGCTCGTGCTGAGGCACCGACTTCAGGCTGGTAGAAAATTATTTTCATGGTTTTTTGTAGTCGGTTCCATTTTTTGTTATAATTTTTTTTTTTAGGTTTTAAGTTTGTCAAAAACGGTATAATGCGAAAGGTTGCTAGCCTGTCGCCTACAATATAATATACCGAACAAAATAAATAGAGACGGCATCACATTTCGCTCTTAAGCGATAAGGCCGCCTATTGCTTACCGTGTAATTTTTTTCTCTGTGTATTTGTTTTCTGTATCTATTTCTGGTGTACAATAAAGAGTCATTGTATTGTATTGTATTTAACCGTCATGCAGTTAACACTAATCAATCGATGGTGAAACAGCCTCTAAATGTTAAAGAAGTGCATTAATTGGACATTATGAACTTCGTCAGAAATAGGGTTATTTATGATATACTAGCTTTTGCCCGCGGCTCCGCCCGCGTGGTATTCGGTTATCGCGCGCTGTTCCCTCGGGAACTGTGCTTTTTTCCGGGATAAAAAGTAGCCTATGTCACTCTCGGGCCCATAAACTATCTCTATGCTAAAAATCACGTCGATCCGTCGCTCGGTTGCGGCGTGAAAGACGGACAAACACACTTTCGCATTTATAATATTAGTATGAATTAAGTAAGATGGATTTTAACTTTTAACAGGAATTCTTTGTCACCCTACTAAGCTCTCTTCAGAGCAAGACATTCGTTCACCATGTTACCAGATGTTAGTGATGAGATCAGTGCCCTTAGTGTACATACAAACACACTTTCGCATTTATAATATTAGTATGGATCATGGTGTCAACTGGTGCCTCTCAAGTAGAGGTTCGTGGGTTCAAACCCCGGCTCGTACCTCTGAGTTTTTCCAAATTCATGTGCGGAATTACATTTGAAATTTACCACGAGCTTTGCGGTGAAGGAAAACATCGTGAGGAAACCTGAGAAGCAATTCAATGGTGCGTGTGAAGTTCCCTGGGCCCGCGTGGGAACTATGGCCCAAGCCCTCTCATTCTGAGAGGAGGCCTGTGCCCAGCAGTGGGACGTATATAGGCTGGGATGATGATGATGATGGTGTCAACTAACCTATCCAGGACATGTCGTGCGGAGTGAGGTGCAGTGGCGCGCGCGCATCGCTGAGTTGCGCGAACAGCACGGCGGGGTAGCCGTGCGCGCAGCCGTGACCCGCGATGTTGAGCGCCGCGCCGCTCACCACAAACGCCTGGAAAACACGAATGGACACAGATTAGATAAAGAGCAAATAGCAGCTATTCAAAATTCAAAATTCTAATTTTAATTTTATTTTATTTTAATAAGTTACTTTGACATTTTTAATTTTTCATTTGATATTAACTGTTTCAGTGGTTGTGTAGATTCACCGAATCAGTTTCCAAAATCTTTGCTAATACATATACCTAGTTTATAAGAATATTTGTTACTAACAAAGTTTGTAATCATCTTTTGACATCTATGGGCGTTAAACGCCTGATAATAAATGATTTTTATTTTATTTTATTAATTTTTTATTGTATCAAGTTGATTCCTAACATTTTCAATATGTACTGTTACCCCTGTGATCTATGTGGAAAACTGATTTTACTCAAGCTTCAAAATGATATCAAAACAAACAATACAAGCAAATATAAACATCTTTATTAATCAACAAATTGCACAACCAGGGCCGGATTTAGGGGAGGGCAAAGGGGGCAACTGCCCGGGGCCTCCACAAAATAGGGGCCCCCACAATAGAGACATCTGAAAAAAAAAACCTTCAAATTCCGACGTGTAAATACTAGGAAACAACAATTTGTATATTTCTTCACTTCAATAAGGCAATCAGTAAAATATCAAAAGGCCCTCATTGGTCTCCACTCGTTTGTTGCCCCAAGGCCTCCACACCTCTAAATGCGGCCCTGTGCACAACTGCCTTACAATTTTTACGTATTTACGTATTACCATGTATGTATTACGCTTGGAACAGACGAACGAAACGACTGCTAGAACGAGCACACAATTTGTCACTGCGCAGCGCTCTGTAACTTTTTTGCATTTTATTAATTTTACTATTATAATAATTAGGTTCTTTATTACCCCCGCGAAATAGCTGATTTACCCCCGTGGGGGTAATTACCCCAGGTAGGGCTGCCATCCGTCCGGGTTTCCCCGGATTTGTTCTATAGGCAAACCGCGTAACTGAGTCCTCGCCTGCGCGGTACAGGGGCGCGGGGGAAGGACGACAAAGGGGACTGAAGGAGGTGCGGGCGGCAGGCGCTTCTTAGCACGTTATTCACGCTCGCTGCCCGCACCTCCTTCAGTCCCCTTTGTTGTCCTACCCCCGCGCCCCTGTACCGCGCAGGCGAGGACTCAGTTACGCGGTTTGCCTATAGTTTAGAGGGCGTCCGGGGAGCGTCCGGGCCGGGTTTCATTTGTAGTCCGGTTTTAAAAACATTTTTAATTTTTAGACCAATGCAATTAGAATTTTTCGAAGAATTAATTTCCAGCAAGTTGTAAATCGTTTTAATATACCGTCAAGGTCCTAAAATGCGTGTAATCCGAGTTTGCCCCCTTTCCAGGAGGTGTGCATAACTTTTGGGAGCCAAATAACTGCGAATATTTTGTTTTTTTCTCAGTTTTTTGCTTCTAGCACAAAAACAGTATTTACACCGGAAAATGTCCGGGTTTTGGGCTCCAAAATCCGGGTTTTTCACGAGTCTTGCCCTGGTAGCCAAATTTTAGAAATGGCAGCTCTACCGCCAGGTGAGGAACCCCAATAGCTACTTAGTAGAAGACAATGTATAAATACCTGCTTTATGAACTGCTTCATTTAGACCAGTGTGACTGCTTAGGTGGACCTGCAATAAATACATTAACTTTTAGATCATGAAAAACACGGAAACGGTTGTGCCGAGCACGCCCTCCAAAGTACTGGCCCTCTCGCTCTCGTATTAAATAGTATAAGTGTAAGAAGGACCGCACGACCTACGAATCGCACGACACGAACTTCGAGTTTCGAGTTTCGCAGTAGTAATGGTGGAAATGGAAACACCAACAGCACTAACAAAGCAAAAAAAAAGACAGTACACCTTACTGCCGTTTCGCCAAATTTCACTTCCCAAAAAACTTATCGCACTACTTTCATTTCCCAAACGAATCTTTAGCATATTTACATTTCGTATTTTATTGATTTGGTTAAATTATCATTTGGCATAATTTTACTTTGTCAAATTTTATCAAGACTAACGTTTATTAAGCAAACGTTTTCTTTTGGCTAATATTGTATTCCAAATAAATGTTTGTTCAAAATGACATTTCACACAAACAAACCACAGAAAACAACTGCTACCAGAAAAGTAGGTTAGACCTGCGTCTTCCACAGAAACGAACTGCTCCAGAAAATTACTCAACTCGAAAAAAAATGGTTTCAAATGTATGTAACTAGAGTTATGTGGTCTTATCGTATTCTGTTGGTGTGTTTGAGAATGTCCTGAATTCGTCCGTGGCAATGGCAATTTATTCTTCACAGATCCCAGCTCCGTCCTCACAGCCAAGATTTAAAGTGCTCCTATGCTACCCACAGTATCAAAACATACCCATATCATATCCATACTTCCATACTAATATTATAAATGCGAAAGTGTGTTTGTATGTTTGTCCCTCTTTCACGCCATAACGGAGCGACGGATCGACGTGATTTTTGGCATAGTGATAGTTTATGGGCCCGAGAGTGACATAGGCTACTTTTTATCCCGGAAAAATGCACAGTTCCCGAGGGAACAGCGCGCGATAACCGAATACCGCGCGGGCGGAGCCGCGGGCAAAAGCTAGTACATGATAATATAATTTGTATACCCCGGTACGATAGGTACAGAGTTCTTTTGCATGCTGTATAATTTATCGCAAAAGAATAAAAAGTATTTGGAATTATCTTTTCCGGGTTAAGCGTTAAGCTGACACCGACAGGACCAAACCAGTTAAGCCTAGCAGTTAAGCACTTTATTTCATTTGTAGGTATTGGACATACCACACGATTAAGTAGATGCAGGTGATATTTTTTGTACCGCTCAATGAGGTTTTTTAACGTCCGTAAAACGGGGTTATTTGACACGATTTTTAGACAAAAGTTTCAATAAATCCATATTTTACGTCTTTACCTAATGTTTTATGTTTTTAGTACATGAAAGGCATAAAGCTGCATCATATATACCCGTAATCTAATCAGTACTTAATGATGGCGAATAATGTGTATGTGTAGATGTGTTTTTGTTTGATGTGCTTTTTTATTTCCTGATCTACTGTTAATGCACCACCTGCTGTAAACTAGTCCTTCCTTCTTTCTTTAAAAAGGTTGCCTAGAAGAGATCGCTCTTAAGCGATAAGGCCGCCTATTGCTTACCTTGTAATTTTCTCTGTGTACCTGTTTTCTGTATCGCTTATTATTTCTGGTGTACAATAAAGAGTATTTGTATTGTATTGTATTGTATGGCGCTTTGGTTTTATAACTGCAAGTCTATTATGAAATAAATATAAATAAATAAAATAAATTAATATTTGTCACAGCGGAGCATGAAAAATAATCTGTCATATCTTACCGGCCCTAGAAATAGTCATATCAAATATTTCATTATGCACGCTTTGTTGTGTTGACGTACGACTATCAGATATTGTTGAATGACGACTGTACAAATTCTATTCCGCGAAACACGTTGTATTTATTATAGGGCCATTTAGCCAATCACCTTTTTTATTTAACAGCAAAACTACTTCCTGATTGATTTGCGAGTTGATTCATTGGTCGAATCAATTGTTATTGTTTGAATATTTCCCTACAAAATAATCTAGACGCGAATCTAGAAACAATAATTTTAAAGCGGACGAATGAAAAACCTTTTTGTTTCATTTCACAATTGTGGAGATGGAATGAAAGGATATTTAATAAAGCTTCAAAGGTTAAATATCTACTGGGAACGAAAACATATTATCTAAAATATCGAAATGCGGAAAACTGCCGCGCTTAAATGAAATGGCACAAGTACGTTACAACAAGTATGTACAGTCAGCTGCAGAGAAAGGGTAACCCCCTGTAACGGCGGTAAGTATGGATACCGCCGTTACAGAGGGGGGTACCTTTTCTCTGCAGCTGACTGTACCTACAGTCGAAAAAATTGAATCATGACCTTTGTGCTACTAATGTCATCATCATCCCGTCATCCCAGCCTATATACCTACGTCCCACTTGCTGGGCAAGGCCTCTTCTCAGAACAAGAGGGCTTGGGCCAGAGTTCCCACGCGGGCCCAGTGCGGATTGGGAACTTCACACGCACCATTGAATTGCTTCGCAGGTTTTGTGCAGGTTTCCTCACGATGTTTTCCTTCACCGCAAAGCTCATGGTAAATTTCAAACGTAATTCCCCTCATGAATTTCGAAAAAATTTAGGGGTGCGAGCCGGGGTTTGAACCCTCGACCCTCTGCTTGAGAGGCGATAGGACAAACCAGGCCACCACGGCTTTTCCCTAATGTCATGTTGATATCTAATATTTTTCTCAAGGAAACCATAGTGAAGTTTAAATTTAATTAAAAATAAAAGGTTCCACCCTGGTTAATGGTTCAATTGGTTCGACTCTACATTCTTTTGCTCTTTCTTTTTGCTTGGAACAAGTTTACAGTTGTAGGTAAGGAATGTACCTTTGGACTAAATAACGACGAAACTAGTCAGACAGTGCGTTTTTTGTGCGTACGACAAAAAGGGCCTACCTAACTAAACTTAAAGGTTAAGGACTTTATAGGATAAGTGCACCTCGTATGTGTTGATTTCACGTATTTTATATTACTACAATAAATATTCGCACGTTCATGCGTAATTATGCCCACTTTTCATTTTGCCCACTTCAAAAAATGTAAGTGGGCAAAATATTTTTTTTTTCGTTGGCTGCAAGAACGCAAGACTTAATTTCTGAGTCATAGTTTTTACTTTATTTTAGGCGTTTTTCACTAGCAAAGCAAAGACGGTCAAGATGTGGTATTTACCAGGTCTGATTATAACGCAGAGTACAAAGAGATTGACAGGTAACTAATCAGACAAAAGAAGATTAACTTGAGGGTCGGGGTTAATAAAGGTATAAAAAAATACTAAGTCCTCACTGGCCGTGATATTGAGCATAATTGTACTAATTACTGTAATTATCGGACAATAGCGTCGTCACTAATCAAGCAACGCGCGCAAATTGATTGCGTAAAATCATCTATTGTATATAATACGCTAATTTGTAGTGTCTCCTTGTTACCCGACGACTACGTCGAAACCCGAAAGGAGAGTTATATTTTACCCTGTATGTGTATATCGATACTCTAGTTCACACTCGTTTTAATTACATATTGATAAATTTTACAGGAGAGTGTTTTTTATGTTTGCGTATGAATATCATTAAAATGGAGAAATAAAACTACAAATTATGTATTTATAGCTTAGAATGGGTATTTGAGATTACATATTTCAGATATAAATTACAAAGGCTCTACATATAGAAAATTGGTCTTGAAGTATCCCGCAGGTAGACTGCTATTATTTACTTATTATACTTTATTTATTCATTAATATAAGAAAAAATACAATTATTCATTTATCGCATCGTTAAACCGCATTACGGTTTATGATGCTGCATTCCGCAATAGTTTTATATGTATAACAACATTGATGCTTACTTTAATTTACATATTGTAATAACTCATCATCATCATCAGCCTATGTTCGTCCACTGCTGGACATAGGCCTCTCCCATGGCACGCCACTGAGCACGATCCTCGGCCACTCTCATCCAGCTCTTGCCAGCCACCCTGCGAAGATCATCGCACCACCGAGTCTGAGGGCGTCCTACGCTACGTTTGCCGATCCGTGGTCTCCACTCAAGAACTCGTCTACCCCAACGGTTATCGGTTCTTTGGGTTATATGACCGGCCCATTACCACTTCAGCGTGCTATTAGCCCACCGCATGTCGATAACTTTGGTTCTCTGTCGGATCACTTCGTTACGAATTCGATCTTTCAGAGAAACTCCGAGTATAGCCCTTTCCATATCACGTTGAGCAACTTTAAATTTGTGGATCAGCCCTACCGTGAGCGTCCATGTACAGTGTATGTGTTAGTGTACATTGTACACTAACACATGCCTACAAATTATTATAACATACTTATTCGCAACAATTAAGGGCAGTTAATACAAGTGTGCACGTGAAAAGTATGATAAAAACTACTTACAGTAGGTATATGGTATTTATATATGGATCACTATGGGTCGTGCTCGCATTTCGTGCAAATCGACTTTAGCCGGATATTGACACAAACAGTCTTAGTTTTACGTGACGTATTTCTTAATAGGTTATTCAAAAAAAATTAAAACTGACAATTAGTTAAGTACTTTTTAAAAATAAAAACACCCATTTTCTCATTCCTCTCTACCACTAATGAGCGTTGGTGTGATTAGGATCATCTTTTGAGCAAACCTGCTTGAAGCACAGGTTTTGTTTCGTTTTATTAGCGTTTATTCGAAAACTAGTTTAATACCGACTCAAACTCTAAAAAGAGAGGCTACCTATAGGTATATAATGGGTACCGACTGATAAACTCGCTCGCAAGCTCAGAACATATTTAGTTTTTTCTTTTTAGCTTTTATATTTAAAGTTTGTTTACGCTATCAGGTTTTTTATTTATTTTTGAGGGATTAAGGGGCCTTGACTGTTGGCGCCTTGGAGAGGCTTAGCAACAGAGTCACGCAGTTAGCTATGGAGAGAGCTATTCTCGGATTTTCTTTACGTGATTGAATTTGGGCTACGGAAATACTAAAGTCACCGACACAGCTGATAAACGAGATGGGATGAGGATCGATGTGATTGACGACCGGATGGCAAAGTGGTTAGAGAACCAAACTACGAAGCTTTGAGGTCCGGTTCGATTCTAGACCGGGACAGATATTTGTACCTAATACGAATATTTGCTCTCGGGTCTTGGATGTTTAATATCTTAGGTTAGCTCTATTTTAAATATGTGTATGTTTATGTGTGTGGTGTATATTGTATTGTTTGTTTAAATAAAATAATGCAAAACAAAAAATCTGCCAAGAAAAAAATATAGATATAAATTAAAACTTTGTATTTTGTCTGTCAGCAAAATTACATTTTGAAATCGAGTGTACGGAACGGACTCGCTCTTGGCTGGTTTTTTATTAAGCATTATCCTTACTATCCTTACTAATCCCTACTAATATTATAAATGCGAAAGTAACTCTGTCTGTCTGTCTGTCTGCCTGTCTGTCTGTTACGCTTTCACGTCGAAACCACTGAACCGATTTTGATGAAATTTGGTATATAGGTAGTTTGAATCTCAAGGATCAACATAGGATACCTTTTATTCCGATAGAGGGCGCCACCGCGCGATAACCTAGATCTGCGCAGACGAAGTCGAGGGCATAAGCTAGTATTATAAATGCGAAAGTAACTCTGTCTGTCTGTCTGTATAGCTTAGCACGTCACAAATAATGTATTAGTTAGTTGATCTAAGAAAATAATAAATAATTTTTATTGTTCTTATTCTTTTATATTTAATTGTGGGTAGACAATAAGCCATTTAACTAAATTGGTCGCTTATTTATACGATCTTGAAATAGTTTTTTTCTATTGTTAGTCAGAATTTCTTCGGCCACAAAATTCTTTTCATAATGCATTTTAAATGAAATTATTAAATTTCAAGATTGCTGGTAATAATTAGGTAGGTATTTAATTGGGGTCTCTGGGTTACTCACGAATTAACGGCGGAGGTATAACTTCACTGTTGGCTTTCTGTTAGAGCTCTCCTTAAGAAAACATGACCTGGTTGAAATATGTCGAGCATACCTGGGTTATTAATATGTGATTTGTGTAACTTATTTCATAAAAAAGATTGCTGGTAATTGTAGGTACCATTTAATCTAAGGCGGGCAAATTTTGGAGATTGTGACCACTCGGGTCAAATTACTCTTCCACGGTTAAAGCTGCGCTTCCACTAATAATGTGCGAGGATGACATGTGTTGCGAGGAATGTGTTTTTCATGAACCTATCCTGACACAGCACAGCTCTGGTTACGGCACAGTTAAATGAAGCATTTCTATTGGTATGTATGTATGTAAACTCTTTATTGCACATTAAAATAAAAATACACAAACACAGAGAGGAGAACAAAGGCGTGCTTATCCCTAAGAAGGGATCTCTTCCAGCTAACCTAATTACGATAAGACAATATATTACAATAGAATTCTAATAGAATTCTATTGGTTCATGAAAAACACAATTATCACAACAAATCCTCGCACATCTTTGGTGTAAGCATAGCCATAGCATCGGTACTGTCCTTCCTTTTCGAAAAATTTAATTTTGAGCATCTCTTTAAATTCATCATTCATTCATCTTTTTAGGGTTCCGTACCCAAAGGGTGCCAACGGGACCCTATTACTGAGACTCCGCTGTCTGTCTGTCTGTCTGTCTGTCCGTCCGTCTGTCACAGGGCTCTATCTCTTAAGCCGTAAAAGTTAGACATTTGAAATTTTCACAGATTATGTGTTACTGTGGCCGCTATAACAACAAATACTAAAAATAAAATAAAGTTACAAATTAAAGGGGGTCGTCATACAAGAAACGTGTTTCTTTTGAGCGTTTTTTGGTTGCTAGGCGTTATTATCCGTTTCTAAGTCGCCGAGCAACGGCTAGCTATGTCGGTTGAATATTTACCTTTAGGTTTTCGATTTTAATGATTTTTTATAAAAGTTTCGATCATATAATTAGCGAATGTCTGGTTTATTCGTTTTTGTGCAAAATTAATGAAGTAATTTATAAAACCACAAACCTCAATGAAGCCAAGTTTGATAAAGCGTTCGTCAAATCCACACTGTACTAACACTGTTTATGTTTACCTATTATTTTTTTTACACTAAAAAAAATCATACTAAGTATTTAACACTATTTACAAGGTTTATAAAACGTTTTAAAATTTATTCACTCTAGTCGAGCTTCTTATTATTTAATTACATAACAGACAAAGTCGCCGAATTTCCCGCGAATGTTTTTTTTTTTATGTAGGTATACAATATTGCAATTGAGGACTTAATTTTTCTAAAAATGTCGTGTACACAAACTTCGTGGGTATTTTGGGTACATTATTTTGAACGTTTATGCATGTGTACTTAGTTAAAAAAAGTTTAAGTGTGGTCATACTTACTTACACTGCTTTTTTTACTGTAGTCCATATTTTCAATGTTAAGTATTTCTCAAATGGACTTCGGTGGGATCCGATTATGGTTGCCATCGAATTCATGAAGAAGTTTGGATTTTGCGCGAGGTCTACTTTTTCCCACATAATTCCATATTGTCAACTGAAACCTACCCCGTTGTTTCTGAAGGATTTTGCAAAAAAGTACACTTTCAAAAGCTTGTGTCCTTTGGCCGCACGAAATTTATCTTCGTTTTAGAATGGGTAAAGATTTTAATATTTCCTATTCATTTAGAACTTGATGTCTGTATCAATCAACGGGTAGATATCAAGTTAAGTCAGGAACGCCTAAAAGTGATGACAGAAAAACGAACAAAGTGATCATATAGGGTTCCTATAAAGGAAACCTATCAAATATACAAGTATGCTAATGCTTTTGTAATTAACGCTCTATTTTATTCTATTTACGGCCCCTCCAAGATATAAGCTCACGTCCTAGATATCTCTACATTCCCAGTTTAAACAACTCTGCCCTATAAGCCTAGTGAGGCTTGTGAGGGGGTTAAGTAGTGGCTTATCTTGGCTTGAACTTCGCTTGTTGCAAATAACACTACTTATTGTTGCCATTTAATTTTCACCATGAAACTCATACCTAACCTTGGCCCTGACGCCTCCATTTTCGGCACTTAATAATTAACGAATACACACTTACGAATTTGGACATCCAAGCACTTCACTTCACTCTCTTAACTCTAGGCTATTGAACGGAGAACTAAACCTATCCAAACAGAACAGAACTGTTTTAATGTTTCGCATCCGAACTTGGCCTTCAAAGCTGCTAGTAAACTAAACAACTTGGAGCTCTCGTCACCAATAATAGCAAAGTTTAAAAGGGTCTCAATGAATGGGTGCGCTTAAAAAAATAACCAAATGTAAAAGACCTGTTCTTAGGAAGTGGTGTCACTGTGGGACATGAAAGGTTTTTAATATCTGGTTTTTAATCGCAAATAAAGCACGTTTGCTCTTAATAAGGGAAATGAAGTGGACAATAGTTTTTTTTATGCTTTTTTGACGGGTCTTTTCCTTATTTTAGAGCAGGAAAAGATAGTGTAATTATTAGGTATAGTGATTGACCGCAATTGACCTAGACTATCGACAATTCAGCTAATCAAATAGTAGGTACTTATATTTAGTTGACATGGAGTAGGTATGACTTTTTAGTTTTTACAGAATTAGCCGGTGTAATTTGAAGTCTGTCAGAGGCAGCACAAGTGGGACAATACGTTATGTATACAATTAATTAATAATTTGCAAATGACGTTTGGAAATCGAAACAAATATCGGTTTTCTTTTTTTTCCCATTTGCAAGTTAATTGAGCGCTAGAGATAGTTCTTAGCTAACTTGAATTAAAATCGATTCAGAGTGTTGGTCTTTTTTTACTTTTTAAGTTAGTTAGGTATGATTATGGGACAGACCTGTCCAAGTGGACGTCCTATGGCTGATATGATGATGAGTTTATATAAGACATGTAAACGACAGTCGACTTTAAGGTAGGCCATAAATTTCGCTAAAATTTTCAAAAATTCGCGAACACTTATCTGAAATTTAAAACGATAAACTGCATGCGATATTTATCTATTTCAGGCACCTAATGTGCTTGTAGAAACTTTAGATGCCATTGACAAGTCCGTTTTGAATATTTCGTTGTTTATTTATTATTTTTGTTTTACAGTCATTGAGACTTTCCATTAAGTAGGTATAACTTTCTTCTTCTTTAATTTTATGTAAAAATGGTGTAACTAGAGATATATGTGTGCTTTTTTATGTTTGATTATTGACCGAGCGGGCGCAAAGTCCCGTTTCAGATTGGGCAAAATGCTTTTGTTTGTCCGGCTGTCTGGTTTCTGTACAGGTCATATTTGTTTTGTATTGTATTGTATACATAGCTCTTTATTGCACATAAAACATAAAAATAACAGTTTACACCGAAAAATCGATCTACAAAGGCGAACTTATTCCATATCCAATCTCTTGTTCTTCTCATCATTCGCTGTCATTTTTGAACCGAATCTCGTGAAATTTTGTGACCAAGTTCGTTACTACAGAAAATTCATAGTAAATTGCTTGTTGATAGAGTTTTTGGATTTTTTTAAAACAGTAGAGCTATGAGGGTTAGGGCTAGAATTGATTTAAATCAAAACATACCCAAACTCAAACTCTTTATTGCTTAAATACCTATAAGTGGAGTAATTTGGGAAATGGCTAAATTCGAATTTTGTCTCTTGCCGTCCCGCTGATGCTTTTGTTATTCAATACGAGAGTGAAAGAAACGGTACGATACGAACTTCGATTTTCGTATTTCGTAGTAGTCTGTAGAATCAACCAAGGAAGCAAGTAAAGTTATTTATCTGCTTTTACGCTTTGGGTAGGGTAACGTTAAATATCAGTTTAAAGTTTTCTGATAATCGCCTGGCTGGCCTGGCTACACGATTAGGTAGGTACATCCTGTATAATGAAGAAATAAGTACGTAGAAGAACAAGGGTCACCGATATAGCCAAGCAAATTAGCTCGTTGAAGTGGCAATGGGCTGGATAGCACGAAGATGGTGGTTGGGGCCGAAACGTTCTCGAGTGGAGACCGTGGATCGGCAAGCGCAGCGTAGCGTCCACCAACGAGATGGACGGATGTCCTGGTTAAAGCCGCGGGTTTACGGTGGATGCAAGCCGTTTCCAACCGAAGCAACTGGAGGTCTATGGGGGAGGCCTATGTCCAACAATGGACGTCCTATGACTGATGTGATGATGATGATGATGAATGAAGAAACGCATGTAGTCTGTAGGAATGTAAATATTATTTAAACAATTAACGATAATTTAATTATCGCTTTACCGACTCTTGCGAGCATCTTAGTGTAAACTCTGCTTAGCTACTTGTTTTAGAATCCACTACCTTTTGCCCGCAACTTCATCTGCCTTGAGTTCGTTTACGAAATATGTTACCTTGCGGGAACTGTGCAGTTTTTCACCGTGAAGAGGTTGCAAAATTACCAATGATATTTAAAAAATATACATCCTCAACTAAAATGTCGATTTATTAGAATCGAAACGAAAAAGTAGAATATATTACGGTTAAATTAATTCAGATAGTAAATGTGAAATACATAAGAAGAGTAGAGGTAATGACAATAGGCAAGGTACTTACATTTTATTATTTCCTACAAACATACTTTGATGAGAACTGCGGGTTTGGAAACAAAGATTGACTTCATTTATTTAAGTATAATTACAAGGATATTATAATTTTTTGAAGCGTGTTTAAATATCGACCCTAAAACACACTTACTGTTAAAACTATGCCAAAGTATTGCATAAAACATTCATTTCTTCAAACTTTCACTACTACATTATTCCATCAAGTAAACGGCTAACAAATCACAGTATTGTTTACATTACACAAAACCATAGACCACATTTAACTTTATAATAAAATTTCCCGCCAAAGTAGTGAGGGGAAAGTACTCATCGAGTCGGTCGATTTCTCCCCGGCGGCGGGTCGACTGAGCCGGTGCATCGATGGTTGTTACACAACCACTAGTGTTGGGTTAACTTACGTGATGATTTGTACTTGCACTGTCACGTGATCTTTCTTCGTTCACTTTCGTTTTTGCAAGGTTTTTCTGTAGATTGGGGACGTAGAAGTGACATTAAAAATAGTTGGTTTTGTACGAACACCATTTCAGCGATAGACTGCGCAAATTTACACTTTATCATTATTAATCAATGTTCATGTCCAAAATTACTTATGTCGATTGTAGTGATATACTCACAACAGTTCAAGTACATGTCTCTTAAGGCTAAAGACAAATATCAACCAGATTTTGACAGAACATTAGGCAAATAAACGTCATACCTAGAGGCAATACAAAATGAGTAAAAAGCATGACAGTTCATTTCTTGAGCAAATATTAAATCATCGCAAAGCTATGGTGTGTCTATGTTGACACTCTATGTTGCCTAAAGGCGATGATTTCTATGAACGATCAAATGAGTATGAAGTACTCATAAATTTAAAATAGGCTATATAAGTTTACAGCTTTAACCTCAGGCTACGATGATTCAATAACATTACAAAAACCAATAAACTACTGGATTTGTTGGTCTTTTGTAATCTATCTGTTTGTTTGAAGTTACCTACTGGAGTGTATGTCTTTACAGAATTATTTTTAATTAGCTTAAAGAAAATAAAGTACCTAAAGAAAAGCCGCTATTGTTACAAAAAGGCAAAAACTTAGACCTGACACGATTGCGATGCTAATACGATAAAAGTACACAAATATTTTATTTTCAATAAACAATTTCAATTATTTGAAAATTGATGATTGTAGGGTGAGCGAGAGTTGTATGCCAGGATCGTAGCAAGTGGAAGGACGTAGTCTCTGCCTACCCCGTTGAGAAAGAGACGTGAGGCGTGAAATAAATATTTTATGTATGTATATGTGTAATTAATTATTTAGTTATTTATTTATTAGACATGACAATAGTGCATGAACAAGATTTAAAAATAAATTATTTATTAATTATGAAAATCTGATCAAGAAAAATTAAGTTTCGAAATATTAAAAAAAAATAAAAAAAATCTGTAATAAATTGCATTATAATAGCTCCAATAGTTTTTATAATATAAATGTGTACTATTAGAACACTACCTTTGTGTTTAAAAGGTAAAATCAAGATAAAAACAGTGTTTTTGCTTTATTAAAATACAGTGGCGACACCTACTTCACTTTGAGGCCGTTTCGTTTCCCATTTTCTATCGATGCGACATCTTCATATTGCGCGCCCATTGCATCTCTATCTATTATGCACATTTAGTTTATCCGTCTCGTCACGTCCATTGTGCAACTCGGCACATCATAATTTTGCACAATGACACAGGTGACATAACTATTAAATACCGTTTCTAACTATACGTACCATGAAACTAATACACGGATTAAACTTCGTATTCCATAGACAGTAGAGTCAATTTTGACCAAATTGCCGCGAATTTCAAACATTGTTCCATTTTGCAGGTGGTCAAATTTGAAACTAATTTATTATCATACTGCAATTGCTCTACCGAAAGACAGTAGCGCCATTGTCATGTTAGCTGATAAGTTGGTGTTACCTTATAGGGCGGAGACATGCATCGACTGTCGTGTCGTCAATGCGTCATTCAAAAAATCGGTCAAGAACAAGACGTGAATCGTAAAGAATTTATAAAATACCAGTTTCGGTTTCCGTGATTATGCAACCGAACTTTAAGTAATTACTTGATAGATGTTGTATGCATTTAAGTAATATAAAGACAATCCAAAAGACTATATAAAACGACAGGTTTTACTAAGTTACAGCGCTGATTGCTTTGGGGTCAAATAAGAAATTTAAGTTATATTTAAATCTACAATACAATCACTCTTTATTGAAGGCCGACACATACCTAATACGTGCGTGGCACAAAAAATACAGGTATTAGAGATTTTCCAAGGTAAGAATAGGAGGTCTTGTCGCAGTCCTAAGTGATGTCATTTGCTTACTTCACTGAGATTACCAGTGAACTTGTTTTAAACAAAAATTGCACAAGAAGGAACTCAAAAATCTTATCCATATCCTTCCCAGTATCTCAAAATTCATGAAAAATTTTACTTAAATCTGTTCAGCGGCTGAAGAGTGAATAGGTAACAGACATACAGAGAGTAGTAAGAATACACAATGATTGTGATTAAATTGTTCAAAAACTTCGAACGGACAGACACTATTTACCGGCGCGGATAATACCGACATGAAAATACCCGATACCCGATATTTCGTGTACTTACAAACAAACTGCAGCTGGCTACTACGAAACTCGAAGTTCGTGTCGTGCTCGTGCGGTTCCTCTCGCTCTTGTATTAAATAGTATAAGTGTCAGAGGGACCGCATGACGCATGACACGAACTTTGAGTTTCGAGTTTCGTGGTAGCCGTGCAGTTTGTATGTGTACACGAAATATCGGGTATCGGGTTTTTTTTTAAGCGACTGGAAGGCAAACGAGCAAATGGGTCTCCTGGTGGTAAGAGATCACCACTGCCCATAAACATCTGCATCACCAGGGGTATTGCAGATGCGTTGCCAACCTAGAGGCCTAAGTTGGAATACCTCAAGTGCCAGTAATTTCACCGGCTGTCTTACTCTCCGCGTCGAAACACAACAGTGCAAGCACTGCTGCTTCACGGCAGGGTTAGCGAGCAAGATGGTGGTAGCAGTCCGGGCGCACCTTGCACAAGACTTGCGGATATTTCCATGTCGGTATTATCCGTGCCGGTAAATAGTGTCACCCAAAGAACGGAAATGACAAAAATAGGATCTTGTCTATGGTATATCCGCATAAATTGTACTATCGGTACTACGACCGAGAGGGCGCACGCAACGGAGCGAGGCGGCACGAGCCGACCTTCTCGCTTCATTACTTTAGAAGAGAGTATAGTGTCATGCTTCCTTGTTTTACCCGAATGCTTCAGAAAAGGAAGTTGTATTACCATGAACCACTGGCTGGTCAGGTGGCCTGGTATGGCAAGGTGTAATAGGGATGTTGACATCACCAATCAATTGACGTACTTTTTATGAGCTGTCAAATCACAATCCTCCCGTAGAGTTTCAATGGCAATAGCGACATACACATAATAACTAGTTACTTAGTATATAGTTACTTTAACGTCTTAAACTTTCGTGATGCTCACTCATAGTCAAAATACCACAAAAAAAAAAAAATTATAATATTATATATTTATTATTTAGTATTATTATATAAATATAATATTACTCGTTAATAATAGCGTGATAAGTCCCGTTTGTGGTATTTTGACATAGTTACTTTGGCAACTCTTTTCCCTTTTTTCTTCTCCAGTACTTTTATTATGTTCCTAATCCTCGCTGGGCCTGCGTACGAACTACGGTCCAAGCTTTTTCACTTTGAGAGGAGGCCTGTGCCCAGCAGTGAGATATACAGGGTGATTCCGGGGTCATGAGCAGGAGTGAAAGGGGTGATGGGGAGATTCACACTGAGCACCTTTTACTATGGGACCAGCCCCAAAATCGCAAAAAAAAAAACTCTTCTAATCAAGAGAAGATCGCTAAGTGTCCGAAATGTATGGAACAGCACTTTTTTTTGCAATTTCGTGCCTGGTCCCATAGTAAAAGTTACTCAGTGTGAATCACCCCATCACCCCTTTCACTCCTGCTCATGACCCCGGAATCATCCTGTATATAAGCACCGCTATGATGATGGTGATGAGCTTTTGTCATATTTCCAGAAATAGTTTTTTCAGTTCATAATAGTTGTGTCTGTTCTTTTTTATACCTCTAACAATTACATCATATTTATAACACATCACGTCCAGTCTGAACAATCGTTTTTAGTTTACACGAGTGAATAAAAAATTTTTTTTTTAATATTACTTAACAAATTAAAATAACTAAACTGAATCGAACGCGGAAACATTTTATATTGTAATTACGAGGTCATGTCAATCATCGAATGCAGATATTTTTTGTCATTAGGTCTAATCGAATACTTGATTGTTAAAAAAAAAGCGCGTTCGCCGAGTTTGTCTATGGCAGTGTTTTTCAATCTGTGAGTCGCTACCCTTAAGCCCGCTCTACACTTAGTCCGCGAATCACGGCGCAATTTCGCGGAGCGAACTTGCCGCGAATTTAACAACGACTCTACACTCGCCCGCGTCTCGTACTACGTCGCGTTCGCGCTTCGCGCTCCCTTTGACGCGGGACAAAAACCGACAAAAATTGGGGAACAAAGCGCGAAACCGCGAAGAATATGCGAAACGGCTCTACACTTAGCGTTCGCGCCCCTTCGCAGCCATTGCGCGCGATCCGCGGGCTAAGTGTGGAGCGGGCTCTTGGGGTTTGAATGCCCCGGGTGACACTCTTTCCCGGCCCGGATAATACCGACATGGAAATACCGACCCTGTTATTCGTGTACACGCCCATAGAAGCTCCTGTCAGTTTCTATAGGCGTGTAAGTACACAAAAAACAAAGCCGGTATTTCCATGTCAGTGTTATCCGGGCTGGGAAAGACAGTCACACGATGCCCCTTTATTGGGGATCGCAGTATTTTTCAAATACTCTCACAATCATTAAAATATTGACCCGGATAAATCACGTCTTAAATCGAGTTTAGCTTTAGATCCATCATCCATCCATCCGTAGCCCTTGCAACATGCCCACCGCTGCGCGCAGCAAAAAAAACAACAATAAAAAAGTTTTAAATCTCTGTGAAGTCAGTGAGCAATTAAGATAATATTTGTTACGCTAGATTGTAGCTTGTAGTAAATATAAAGTTACGTAATGAAATGAGGAAGAACCAGATTGGATACGCGTGTGTTATTGTAAATTGTATAAATAAATATATAAAGTCATATTTTTTACTGTACATCCGGCTCGAAGGACCAAAATGTATGGCCGAAGCTCGAGGAAAGTTGTAGAAGTTGAGTTGCTAGGTACACATACACCTAAGCGTCTCTATTACTAGCTAGCTAAACTAACAAAACACTTACGTAATTGATATACATAATAAATAACTACATGATTAAACAGACATTTATTTATTTAATTATTCTGTGATTATATGTACACCAGGCCGTATGCACAAACGCCTAGTCCAAATGTAAAACTAGTCAATGACAATTTAATGATGACAGTAATTGCTACTTTTTTATTTCAGGCGTTATAATCTGTAGTTTTCAAATTTTAAAAATTAATAAATCTGAAAAAGGGATGAATTAATTTTCGTTATAGAATTTAAACTTGAAATGATTTGTTGGGATAATATTCTAAGTTTTAGTCATTTATATAGACTTGTGTTTTGTACCATGGTCACCCGAAAGCGACGTGGAGAAAAAGTGGCAACAATTGTCTATTCGCCAATATTCGCCATCAAGATGGCGTCATCGAAGGAAACCTATTGTTTGTGTGGTCAACCTTATAATATTGGACAATTTATGATAGAATGCGACTGCTGTCGTGAGTGGTTCCACGGCAGGTAATGTGGAAAAAATAAAAATTTTAGAGTTTAAACGTCCATGTGTGTTAAAAAAACAATGTTTCTTTTGACAGTGCACAGCCGTTCGGCCATCGCACTTGTGATGTTTTAGTGAATTTTTCGTGTTTGTTTTCGCTTTTATCGTTGTTTGGCTCTTGAATATCAAGAACGTACACATGGCATAATATTAAGAGCCTCAGATGTCCTTATTGTGTTGTATTCCATTTGTTTACATGGACCGTCGTCATGGGACTGTGAAGTCCAGTTAGCAGTGGAACCTTTGTGTTCATATTAAGCGTTATTACCGTGTTGTGCCTGGTGATATCTCTGTGCCAAAGCTATTGTGGTGATCAGAATCCATTACAATGGCCTGGCGGGTCTACCAACTGCCTGACGGTCCTATATATTCACCTGTTGACACACCTGTAAGCAGAAATTATTGCGATACAGGTCGTCCTGTCTTAATTATGGTCTAAAAATGTTTGGCAGTCTAACTTCCAGTCTTTTACGGTTAAACATGAATCTTATCCCTTTAAAACCAATTAGAAAATGAACGATCATGTGAAATGTTTAAACTATTATATTTTAAATTCCCAAGCAAGGGAATTAATGTTTTCAAGGTTTCAAATTTGATTCCTCAATTAGATTGTTTATTGAGATATTGTGCCATCAGATTTAAGGAGTCATTAAGAGTTTTTTGTGGAAAAAAATGCTTGGCAACCACTAATGACCTTGCAAGTGTTGATTCTTGTTTTTATAACCATGATGAAACTTAGAACTGAGATTTATTTGTGCTTTGAGGTTTGTCATAGGCTGGTTTTTCTCATGGGATTCATACTTATTTATTTCACACATATTTTAAAGATCGCGTCTACCCTGAATCTAAGTGTTTATATTATAAGTTTTTTTGTACTGATTTGTGGTGTGCAATAAAAAGTATTTGTTTTTATTATTATTAAAGTATTTGTATTGTATTCTAATTTATACAAAAAATAAAAAAATTAAAACTAAAACATAATCACTTATTCTAAGGGGCTGTTTCACCACCATTGATTAATTTTATTTGACAAATAAATGTGATGCTATCTCTGTCTATTCAAACAAAATAAACAGAGGGCATCACATTTATCCGTCAGATAAATTTAATAAATGGATGGTGAAAGAAGGGGTAAACTTTTTTAACCTTTTTTCTAATTAGTTAGTACAGCCAACTTCATAAACTTCTGATCAAACATTTTTAAAACATGTGAACATGACTATTGTTAAAGAAAGAAGAAAGAAAGAAAGAAAATACATTTTATTTACAAAAGTAACTTAAAGTAAATAACTTAAACGATACATAAATGACACAAACAAGGAAAGCAGTTACCATTCACGAAACGGACCCACCTCAGCATAATGCCGGCTCAGGAGCTAGCGCTGGTCTTCCGGTGGGACCGTGACGCCGTCATTGCAAGCTGCACGTACGACCGGACCGTATCTATTGTGAACGCAACTGTTTAAAGTCAGTGCTACCAACACAAGCATTGTTAATGGCATAGGAGCATGTTCAGATATTTTTTAGCAAACTTTTGCTTAGTTTTTTTTTAGTCTAGTATTTTAACAAGGCTTTAGTACGCCAAATGGGATTATGTCAGCCTCATGGGGAGCCTCAGTTATATACACCACACTACAAATTTTACGCTCTTCCTTGCTTAGATTAGCTATTACTTTTAAAAAAATAATTCAAGATAAAGAACTCACATAATTTATGGTATTTTTTTTTTCAGCTGTGTTGATGTGAAAATTTACCAATCAGATGACATAGACAAGTATCACTGTCCAAAATGCGCCCAAACATATGGTCCTTCAGTGTGTGAGTATCAATCTTCTATCTATCTATCTATAAATACATAAAGTATAACTGTAACTTATTAACGTCTGTATGTTGAAAGTATTTGAGACAGTCATTTTTAGAATAGGTTAGACATAAATTCCTAAACATAAATAATTAGCTTGTCAATGTCAGTAACATTTCCAAAAAATATCAGATGCATATGGCTAAGAATCTACCCTATTATTTTCTGTGTGTTTGTTTGCGTTCATGTCAGAATTGCTTAACTAGCATAGACAGATTATGACAATATTATATCTGACAAAACAAGAATCCTGCGAATCGGGAACTATAACCTCATATAGATATCGACGCCCCCGAGCAATAAGTCGGTAATCGCCATATATATCGATGGCGATTACCGACTTATTGCTCGGGGGCGTCGATATTGTCAATGACTTTGAATGTGTTTAGATAATTTTGAGCATATAAGTGTATGGGAGATGAGCTGTTGGTAGGCCTCCAACAAGATGGAGCGACGACCTGGTTAAGATCGCGGAATCGCGGTGGATGCGAAAAGCACAAGACTGGTCTGAGTGGAGAGCCTTGGGGGACCTATGTCCAGCAGTGCATGTCTTTCAGCTGACATGATGATGATGATATAGGTAAAGATGGGTGCAATACTTGTATTAATGACAACATACATACTACACTTAAGTCCAAGTTTTTTTGTCACCAAATTTAAATTGCTCTCTCCACTTTCCCTGACTTTTAGCAAACATTGCATATAATTAACCTGCTCTATGGTTTGCTCATTTCAATGTAAACAATAAAATAAACCGCTAACAACCAGAAGGACAAATAGAGTATTGAATAAATTAAAATATTTGAATAATTTGCTCTAAATACCTACTTGGTTGTTGATTTTTATGTAAATGGCTCGTGTTTGAATGGGCCTGGTGTATGAGTGATGTGAGTTACCTGTTTAAAGCGGTGTGAAATTAAGAAAAAAAATGTGCATCATTGCCAATGATAATGATAATTATGGGGTGATAATGATGATGATGATGGTGTGATGGAACAATTGTAATTAGTCCAGTTTTTTTTGGTATTAGGATGAAAGTAACTTGGATGAGATAAATATTTCATATCTACCGTCGCCAGCACCAATATCTGACACAACAAGCGTGCATAAATATCTGACATGACTTTCTAAGGCCGGTAGCATGTTTCAGATATTTTTGCATCCTTCACTGTGGTAGATATTCATTCAAGTGACTGTACTGTCGAGGGAAGGAAACCGCGTATCAAGGTGGCAATGGTGGGTTGAAGTAGTGGCCTAATGGTTTGACTTATGGCCTCTGAAGCACGTCTAGGCCGTCCACTGTTGGACATAGGCCTTCCCCATAGACCTCCAGGTGCTTCGGTTGGCAGCGGCCTGCATCCACCGTGAACCCGCGGCTTTAACCAGGTCATCCGTCCATCTCGTTGGTGGACGTGCCACGCTGCGCTTGCCGATCCGCGGTCTCCACTCGAGAACTTTTCGGCCCCAACGGCCAACTGCTCTCCGTGCTGTATGGCCCGCCCATTGCCACTTCAACGAGCTAATTCTCTTGGCTATGTCGGTGACCCTTGTTCTTCTTCGTATCTCCTCATTTCTGATTCGATCCTGTAGAGAAACCCCAAGCATAGCTCTCATATTAAATAAGTGTTCTGGATAACTCACGTCTTAAATCGAGTTTAGCTCGACATGTTTCGGGCTAATCCGTAGCCCTTCTTCTTTGGAGCAACGCGACTACCCGACGAAACTGACAAAATTCTCTCTAAATTGGGCTTATAAATCGTCATTTTAATTCCAGTGAAGATCCCAACCAACAACCACCGGGCGGACCGCTACGAGCTGGGCGCGGAGACGCGCGCGTCGCAGGTGGGCTCGCCGGCCTGGGTGCGCGCGCTGACGGCGCGGCCTCTGCGGCCCGCGCCGCCCGCCCTCACCCGGCTGCGCCCCCAACAGTTCACCGAGGACTTCGTCAAAGACAACGGTCAGTTTATTTTTTACTGGCTTTTTGCCGGCGGCTCCGCCCGCGCGGTATTCGGTTACCGCGCGCTGTTCCCTCGAGAACTGTGCATTTTTCAGGGATAAAAAGTAGCCTATGTCACTCTCGGGCTCGTAAACTGTCTCTATGCCAAAAATCATGTCGATCCGTCGCTCCGTTACGGCGTGAAAGAGGGACAAACACACAAACACTTTCGCATTTATAATATTAGTATGAATCTTTGAAAGCCATGTTGTCCTAGTAGTTTGGTGGCCTCTCAAGCACAGATCGTGGGTTGAAACCCTGGCTCGCATCTCGGAGTGTTTCGAACTTCATGTGCGAAATTATATTTGAAACTAGCTTTTGCCCGCGGCTCCGCCCACGTGGGATTCGATTATCGTGCGCTGTTCCCTCGGGAACTATGCATTTTTCCGAGATAAAAAGTAGCCTATGTCACTCTCGGGCCCATAAACTATCTCTATGCCAAAATCTCCGTTATGGCGTGAAAGAGGGACAAACCTACAAACACACAAACACACTTTCGCATTTATAATATAATTCCAGAGGCCAAAATTTTCAAGAAAGTCATGTTGTCCTAGTGGTTGGGTGACCTCTCAAGCACAGATCGTGGGGTCAAACCTTGGCTCACATCTCGGAGTTTTTCGAAATTCATGTGCAAAGTTATATTTGAAATTTGCCACGAGCTTCATGTGAGGCATTATGCACAAATTAATTAAATGGTGTGTGTGTGAAGTTCCCAATCCCCACTGGGCCCGCGTGGGAAGTATTACGTAAGCACGGAAGGGGGGTGGGGGGGTCTTTGCTTTGCTTATTTTTGATGACATAGGGGCCAGGGGGTCCTGATGGTGCTTACGTCAGCAATATTTATTTATTATTTCTTGATTTTTTTTTTTAATAATAAAGAAATCTGAACAGACTTAAAAATATATACCAATTTTACGTAAGCGTAGGGAGGAGGGGGTAGGGTTTTGCTGACTTTCGCTGACAAAGGGGAGGAGGGAGTTAAAAATTACAAAATTCTGCTTATGTAATACTTGAACGACCCCCTACGGCCCAAGCCCTCTTATTCCGAGAGGAAGCCTGTGCCCGGCACTGAGACGTGTATGGGCTGGGATGATGATGAGGGAGTATATTGATAAACTCAATTTCAAACTCTATACAATTTTATGACAGATAGGGAGCTTTTTAACGTTATCAACAGTGTGTTTTTTTGTTTGCAGGGTTCAATCGGCCCATAATATTCCACACGTCGGAAGGTTTGGACATGGTGACGCCAAATCCTGCCACGTTCACTGTCAGATCGGTGCTGAGGTTCTGCGGTGCACAGCTAGAGGTATTCCTCATCTATGAAAACGTCATATACGTAGACGATATGTTTAGATCTAGCCAAAAGATTTTAGGTGATGGTTTGATTTATTTTTGCTTGTTAAACAAACAACCTGTGGTAGGACCTTGTGCAAGGTCCGCCCGGATCGCTACCACCATCTAGCTCGCTAATCCTGCCGTGAAGCAGCAGTGGCACTGTTGTGTTTCGGCGTGGAAAGTAAGATAGCCGGTGAAATTACTGACACTTGAGGTATCCCATCTTAGGCTTCTAGGTTGGCAATACCCCTGGTGTTGCACATGTTTATGGGCGGTGGTGATCTCTTACCATCAGGAGACCCATTTGCTCGTTTGCTATCCAGTTGAATAAAAAAAAAGAGTTTTTTTTACAAGCTTTGATTACATCTGTCTTGTTGTCTGTGTACCTAATTAAATGTATAAAGATATCATTTATAAATATTGTGAATCTGGTTTTAAGTTCAGTGACAATACATTAATCTGGTAGTTGAAATTCTTTCTGGTTAGGGTAGTCTCTGGGGGCTGGAAGTCCTCAATGGCATCGACTTGAAATTTGTTATGGAAATGTAGTTTGTATGACCATGCCAGTACAGGGCAGTACAATAGGTACAGTCAGCAAAAAGCTTGCATTAATTTTTTTTGGACAAAACTTTTTTTTTACTTATTACATGATGTTTATTAAGATAGAAAAAAATCGTAACTCAGAAATAATATTAAATATTACAAACTCGATTAAAAAATATATGAAAAACTAAACCACATATGTACCTATATCTAAAAAAGGCCCCAGTGCGACATTGTGCCGAAGATGCTAGCAGCATTTCCTCGTTGAATCCTAATAATTCTTTGAGCGAGGTAGCTGCCAGCTCTTCCGTCACCAGTGGCATCGATAAGCCTCTTCGAAATATCTTTGAAGAGGCTTAGTGCTCCTGGGTCCCACTTATTTACTTCTTTCCGCAAAACTCATTTGAAATTAATCAGCGATTAAAATTAAAAGCGAAAATATAGTGGTCTCGACGCCAGATACCACTTCATTGCCTTCGGCTTCGAGACGCTCGGTCCGTGGGGCCCTGGCGCAAGGGATCTCTTCAGCCAACTGGCTAAGAGACTGGTCGACGCCACCGGAGACAAGAGGGCTGGCAGCTTCCTCGCACAGCGTATTAGCATCGCCATACAGCGAGGAAATGCTGCCAGCATTCTTGGGACCATGCCACAGGGACCTTTTTTAGAGTTATATTAATTTTTAATTATTATTATTAAGTTTTTATGGTTTAAATCAGTTTTAATTTAGTTTGTAATTAATATCTGCGATTCGCCAGGTGGAAGTGATAGATGTGCGGCGGCAGTCGACGCTGCGGATGCCGCTGGGCGACTTCGTGGAGTACTTCGAGACCCCCCCGGACCTCAGGGGGGAGAGGGTGCTCAACGTGCTGAGTCTCGAGTTCAGCGATACTAAGTAAGTCCTCGGAGCTCAGAGTCACGCAACGAGCTATGGAGAGAGCTATGCTTAAGCAGTTGCATCCACGGTGAACCCACGGCTTTAACCACATCGTCCATCTCGTTGGTGGACGTCCTACGCTGCGCTTGCCGATCGGCGTTCTCCACTCGAGAACTACACACATGGCTATAAAGTTGTATAACAGAATACCTGAGGATTTTAAGATGCTACAAACACATCAATTTGAAAAGAGAATGTTTAAGTGGTTGCTAGATAGTGCTTCTATTCTGTTGCTGATTTTTTAAATAACGATTAATTTAGGTAAATTGTATTTTATTTTATATATAAACAAAATAATGTATTTTTTTCCTCTTTTCTTTCTTTATGTAAACTGTTTTTTTGTTATTAATAATGTTTTTTATTTTATTGTAATGATAGACGTATGAAACTAAAAAAAATCTGCGCCGTGACGGCAGAAAATGCTGAACTAACACTTTTTACTAACCTATATTGGACCATATTCTCAGAAATAAATAAATGATTATCTTCGGAGGCCAAGACCCTCTTTGGGTCGCTGAGCCAAATTAGTTAGTTTACTAGCTTTTGCCCGCGGCTCCGCCCGCGCGGTATTCGGTTATCACGCGCTGTTCCTTCGGGGACTGTGTGTTTTTCCGGGATAAAAAGTAGCCTATGTCACTCTCGGGCCCATAAACTATCTCTCTATGCCAAAAAATCACGTTGATCCGTCGCTTCGTTACGGCGTGAAAGACGGACAAACATACATACAAACACACAAACATACTCTTTCGCATTTATAATATTAGATTAAGTGCTTAAATTCCAAGTTTCATGGTTTTATCGTCGACAGCGTCGAACTTCCACCTTATAAACTTTCACCAACTATTTCAGCCCCTTAAAGCCTCTTTTTCGCGATAAAAGATAGCCTATGTTCTTTCCTAAGGTCTATTTTATCCCTGTACCAAATTTCATCAAAATCGGTTCAGCGGTTTTGGCGTGAAAGCGTAACAGACAGACAGACAGACAGACAGAGTTACTTTCGCATTTATAATATTAGTAGGGATTATGATTATGATTATGCACTTTCTGTCGGTGGTATTAATATACATGGACTGTTCCCAGCATGGCGTCACTCGTGGAGCCCCCAGGGCTGATCCGCCGGCTGGACTGGGCGGAGTGCGCGTGGCCCGCGGCCGAGGAGCGTCCCCCGCGCCCCGCCGTGCAGAAGTACTGTCTCATGAGCGCCGCCGGCTCCTACACGGACTTTCACGTCGACTTCGGCGGGACCACCGTGTGGTACCACGTCATGCACGGACGGAAGGTTAGTTGTTAGTGAACTAGTCTATTAATATTATAAAAATCTCTTTAAAAAATAATAACAGCGCCGCTCGCAAGACCGGCAATTTTTGTTGATTTGGGACCATTTCGTGACAACAATTTCGTTCTTTTCAATATCTTTTTTTGTTATGCTTTGTATATACTTTGTCACGAATAAATGATTTCTTTCTTTCTTTCTTTCTATATGTATACCCCGTTGAGTTTCTTACCGGATTCTTCTCAACAGAGGTTTTTCCGAATCGGTGGTAGATTTTTTTGACATTCATAAGTGAAAAAAAGAAAGAAAGAATATTTTTTTTTGCCAAAATTCGACACCAAAAAAAATTACCGTTACAAATAAGACAACCTTATTACATATGTAAGAGTACATAGTAAAAAAAAAACATAAGAAATCTTTTAGTTTCAAAGTTTTCTATATTTATTTATTTCCATTAATTCGTTGCAGATTTTCTACTTAATACCTCCGACGTCCACGAACTTGGCCCTTTACCAGCAGTGGAGCGCTTCCAACAACCAGAACGAACGGTTCCTCGGCGATATGGTGAGCAATTAACTAAAATAAAGTCTACCGGGGCACACAATACTTTAAACAGCATATTTCTCAGATTACTAGCTTTTGCCCGCGGCTCCGCCCGCGTGGTATTCGGTTATCGCGCGCGGATAAAAGTAGCCTATGTCACTCGGGCTCATAAACTATCTTTATGCCAAAAATCACGTCGATCCGTCGCTCAGTTAAGGCGTGAAAAACGGCAAACGTACAATCACACTTTCGCATTTATAATGTTATACTAGCTTTTGCCCACGGGTCCGCCCGCGTGGTATTCGGTTATAGCGCGCTGTTCCCTCGGGAACTGCATTTTTCCGGAATAAAAAGTAACCCATGTCACTCTCGGGCCTATGAACTATCTCTATGCCAAAATCACGTCGATCCGTCGCTCCGTTACGGCGTGAAAGACGGGCAAACATACAAACACACAAACATACAAACACACAAACATACAAACACACAAACATACAAACACACTTTCGCATTTATAATATTAGTATGGATTATTATAATATTATTATCATTATTATAAATGCGTATTATAGTCCGGAGTATTAGAGTCTGTACATAGTCCGGAGCGCGAGACCAATATGCCTCAAACGGTCCGGGTTTTTTATCGACGGATGAAACGCTCTGTGTCCACAATTTTGTAACTACAAAGTTTTGAATAAAGAAGAAATACTGACACGTAAATTAATGTTTACTCATACAAATACTATTTATAAAACAATAGCTAGTAATTTATGATTTATTCACAAAATCAAAGTTAAACTTCACGATACTAAAGTATTCACAGACGGTTTGAACCATTTTGGTTTTGGATACTATGGTATCGTCGGACTGTCAAGTGGGTATAGGTGAAAAACTTAAGTAAAGGACCTGTTGTATGTAGTAGTAATTTGTCCATATAAACAAATTGACGTTCCAAATTCGCAAAATGACTTAAGCTCCATATCAATTCTGTGCACCAGTACATACAACAGGTCCTTTACTTAAGTTTTTTACCTATATCGATACCGGAAATCTCAATTGGCGTAAAGGACATTTTAAGACTTTACAGTACAAGCAAAAAACGTTCACTTTTTTGAAAAAAAAATTATAACTCATCTGTTTATTATTGCACAAAAATAATGTTAAGGGAGATTATAGTTTTTTTTATCTCTTCTATCAGATAGCATTATATTTTTTATTGGAAAAAGCATATTTACGGAGATAATGTCTTTTACTACCCCCAATTTTAGATGTTGTGTTCTTTACGCCTGTTGATAACGTGACTTTCAAAATATAACCTTCAGTCGTACAGGTCCCTTTAGCAAAATAAAAGGGCATTATTACTGTCGTAAGAGAAGGAAATTGACAGAAAACGGGGTATAAAGAACATGAAATGGTACAAATTTAGATTGAAATAATTAAAATGGGTTGTAATTCATGGAAAAAATGCAACACTTATTCATTACTGTAAGATTTTTATTATTCTAAGTGCAAAACTGTTTTTTAGTTTACCAAAAATAGGCATTATACCTGTAATCACACATCAAATTTTAGTTTTGTAGTTAATAATCAATATTTATAATAAAGTTTCTTAAGTAAAATATCTAAACACGTAGGGCCGTGTTGCACGACACGACATTTTTTTATTTATTTTTATTTTAAGTTTAGTTTAGTTTTAAGTTAGTTTCTAGATAAGGTCCTCACTGAATATCAGCGCCACGGCTTGCCGTGGCATTATGCTGAGTGGGGACCTGTTTAGCGTCATGTATGTCTTGTATTTGTTCTGTTTTTATTTATGGCGTTAAATAAATGTATTTTCTTTCTTTCTTTCTTTAACCCCTTTCAAAATGGAATAGTAACATTTAAATGACACTTTGTAGGTAGTTTAACTTTAGTTTGCTTTATTTTTACAAGTACTTTAGTTCTAATTATAATTTTTCCACCATAAAAGATATAATTATTAATTTTTCTTTCCACTTGGAAAATAGGATAAGTATTTAGTTTAATTTAACCACCTATTTACATGCATTTTAAAAACAAAACTTAATATAATAAGTAATCTATTCATAATCAAATATGAAACACTGTAGTGAATCTTTACAACAACATAGTGAGTAATGAAAATAATGAAAAATTCAATAGGTAAGAAAATAATTTACAAAATTGTGTGTATGGTTTAGCAAAAACAGACCATTATACCTGCATCAAAAATATTTTTGTAGCATAATTATCAGTCAAAAATCAACATCTTATAATTTTTTCAAACAACTAAATAAACAAGACCTTTAATATTAAATAGAAACTTAAGTACAAGAGGTATCGATCTCTTAATTTTAATTTCTTCTTTTTATATCAGTAAGTATTTTAGTTATAATAATATTTTTTCCATTATCATAAAATATTTAAGTATTTTATCAATGTCTCCTTCTACTTATAAAATTGTATTTAGCACTGTTATTCGCTATTCTCTTGTTGTTTAATATACAAGTATTTTAGATGAACTAAAATTAAAATCAAAGTAAACTAGGCAACATTGTAATTAATCTTTTGGATGACATACTTAAGGTGACCGTCTCAAATATAATTAATACTTAATCAAATCTTAAGAAAACTTTTAAAATCGCACATAAGTAGTCAGTAGATTTTTTTGGTTCGGCATTGTGTAGACTACTTGTCACAAAGTGAACTTAGTAACAGCCACAGAATAACGTAAAAAACACAGCAAAACTGCATACAAAAAATCGCGCGGAGCGGCGGCGGCGTAGGTGGACGGTATGAACCTGTTTGTTTACGTTTGTTCGCTTAGCTAGCCCTTACCCCGCCGCCACGCACCTCGCTCGTGCCCTACGTACACCGCTCCACGTCGTATGATGTCTCTCATATTATTGCGATCTACTATTACGTTATAATTTATTATTAATTAATTAATTAATTGGGTTGTAAAGTCATTTAAGGACATCATTTTAGTCATTTTAATTATTTATTCCCATATTAGCTTGGGTTGTAAAGTCATTTAAGGACATCATTTTAGTCATTTTAATTATTTACTCCCATATTTTTTATGAGTTGTAACAGTCTTTTAGGTCTTAATGGACACACGTAAGTAGCATATAAATTACGTCAAAAGTAAACTAGGTAGTAAAGGACATCAAAACAGAGAAACCTCTTTACACCCAGATACACTATGTAAATAAAGGTTTACGTCCAAGCAAAGTTTATAAAATGTCCTTTAAATCATTTTTTTCATAAATAATCTTGAATAAGTTGTCCAAAATGAAAGTGGTAAAGGTCAATTTTTTAATCGTAGCGTTGCTTGGAATATACCATTCGATAGAGAAAAAAAAGCTGTATACGATGGTACTTAAAACTCATTTTCGCATTTTTGTCCTTTACGCCATTTGAGATTTCCGGTATCGATATATTAGTATTAGTTTATTAGTATTAGTATGGTAAAAAAGCCGTGGTGGCCTAGTGGTTTGACCTGTCGCCTCTCAAGCTGAGGGTCGTGGGTTCAAATCCCGGCTCGCACCTCTTGAGTTTTTCGAAATTCATGTGTGCAATTTACCACGAGCTTTGCGGTGAAGGAAAACATCGTGAGGAAACCTGCACAAACCTGCGAAGCAATTCAATGGTGCGTGTGAAGTTCCCAATCCGCACTGGGCCCGCGTGGGAACTATGGCCCAAGCCCTCTCATTCCGAGAGGAGGCCTGTGCCCAGGAGTGGGACGTATATAGGCTGAGATGATGATGATGATTAGTATGGATGGCGTCAACATCCCTATTGTATTGTTTGAAGGTGGAATGGTACGGCACGGCGGAGCTGTGCGCGGGGCAGACGCTGTGCATCCCGTCGGGCTGGATCCACGCCGTGCTGACGCCGCAGGACTCGCTCGTGTTCGGAGGGAATCTGCTGCACTCTTACAGCATCGAGATGCAATTACAGTAAGCGTTGTAACACTATAAACTCTGAGGGGCTACGTTAGATGGTCATGAGTTTCTATTGGCGTGTATACGAATCGGGTCGGTATTTTTATGTGAAATTTACCACGAGCTTTACGGTCAAGGAAAACCTGTAATTCAATGGTATGTGTGAAGTTCCCAATCCGCACTGCGCCCGCTTGGGAACTAAATACGGCCCAAGCCCTCTCTGAAAGGAGGCCTGTGCCCAGCAGTGGGACGTAAAGAGGCTGAGATAGCGTGCTACTATCGAGCAAATACCAAGTAAAAGCAAGTATCTAATATAGTTTTAGTGCTAGTTTTAGTCTTAGTCTTAGGTGGCACTTATGGAGCCAAAATAAATCTTTCTTTCTTTCTTTCGAATGTATACATACATTTGCTCGATACATGAAGTATACTAAGATTTATTATTAAAGCAAAGAGGCATATTTGGTTATGGTTAAAATGCTTAGTTAAAAAGGTTCATTTCAGTAGTATTAAAAATGGAGGCCTATGTAAGATAAATGTGCTTAATATTTAATGGTAAATGAAATAAAAAAATATCCTAAAAATAACTTAACTAAACTTACCTAAGTACATAAAATAAAAAAAATTACATAAAACCTAAAACTAAAACAAATTATCTAAAGAGTACCCCTTAGGCAAGGTCCCGAAGATGCTGGCAGCGTTTCCTCTTTGAATAGCTAGGCTAATTCTTTGTCCGAGGAAGCTGCCAGCTCTTCGGTCACCTGTGACATCTACAGAAATCCGAAATCTTTCAGAAATTCCTTTCAAAAGTTTTAAAGCACTAGGACCCAACGGACCAAGGGTTAAATGATGTTGAATAATAAAAAAGAAAGGCAGAAATAACAGGTAATATTATTATGCCTATTTTGCCTAAAACTTTATCTACTTGTCTAGAATGTTAAAATGAAAAGGCACATTTTTTCAGTTTTTTTCTCGAGTTTACCAAAATGTTAGACGGCAAGTACACGATGTATTTGTTCTAGGATCTACGAGATTGAGAGGCGTGTGGAGACCCCCATAATGCTGCGATACCCGTTGTTCGAGGCTATGCACTGGTATGCGGGCGCGCATCTGCTTACGATGCTGCGACGGCATAACGAAGAGACGCAGGTGAGAAGATGACTGCCATGCATCATTTGCAGGTTTATTTTGTAAATAAATAAATATCACCGGACAATTCACACCAATTGAACTAGTAGATCGAACCGCCAAATGTTTTTTTTATTGTTTTTTTTTCGGGGTCGGATCAAGAAGTTTTCAAGCCAAAAAATAACCAAAGGGAAGTGATTGAAGCGACGAAAAATTTGAAACTGACGTGTTTTTTTTTATACATATATAAAATGTCAGTTTGTGGTGAAATGACAAAACACGCTTCCATTCTTCTTTCATGTTCTTCAACATATATAACGAAACCAGTAATTAATTATCAATTTTCTTGAACAAATCTCTCAATAGAAATTAGAAGGTTTGGTCAGTTTTCAGTACTTTGAAGGACATTTTCTCCAAACAGGTTGAGTTTGGGCAGCTAAAAAAATACGTGTCCGTTATTTTAGACTACTCTATAACATACATCAAAATAAATTATATCGGAGTCGGACAGTTGGGTACCTTTCCTTGCTAGTGCCGCGCGGACGATATACATCGCGTCGCGCACCCGACTGCTTTCCTGCGGTTTTCCTGCAATCTGCGCTTGAGGGGTGGGGTAACTCGAACCGGTGCGGGACGGAGTGTGGCCATTCTGTACGTTAGTACTATTATATATTATGTGGTAACGACTAATGAAGTAATGACTGTGGTTCATTGATTTGCATCACGTTAAAGGAAGGCTTTTGTAAATTATTGTTTTGTCCCTAGGATGAGGAGTTCACGCTGAGTGAAACTTGCCCGTCGCTGGCGCCCGCCCAGCTGCCCGCGCTGCTGCTGCGGGGCGTGAGGCTGCTGGCAGCCGCCCTCAAGGAGTGGCACGCGCTCAAGAGCGTGAGTATACAGCTGTACAGTATACAGGGTGGCCCATTTAGAACGGTCAGTATGGGAAAGTCTGAAGCTATAAGACATAAGAACATCTGGTCTTAGGAAACATGTCATCGATTTTAGTAACAAGAAAAACTGCATTCATCCATACTTCCATACTAATATAAATGCGAAAGTATGTTTGTATGTTTGTGTGTTTGTACGCCGTAACGGAGCGACGGATCGACGTGATTTTTGTCATAGAGATAGTTTATGGGGCCGAGAGTGACATAGGAAATAGAAAAAAATAGAAACATAGGCTACTTTTTATCCCGGAAAAATGCACAGTTCCCGGGGGAACAGCGCGCGATAACCGAATACCACGCGGGCGGAGCCACGGGCAAAATCTAATTCATTAAATAAAATTTGAACTCAGTTCGGGAATCGAACCAGGTCGTTTTAAAAAATAAAACTTACCAGTGCAGGTGGTAGGACCTTGTGCAAGGTCCGCCCGGATTGCTACCACCATCTTGCTCGCTAATCCTGCCGTGAAGCAGCAGTGCTTGCATTGTTGTGTTTCGGCGCGGAGAGTAAGACAGCCGGTGAAATTACCTGCACTTGAGGTATTCCAACTTAGGCCTCTAGGTTGGCAACGCATCTGCAATACCCCTGGTGTTGCAGATGTTTATGGACGGTGATGATCTCTTAACAACAGGAGACCCACTTGCTCGTTTGCGTTCCAGTCGAATAAAAAAAAAAAGTGGGTTATTGTTACTAGATCAAACTGCCATGTAGCAGAATCGCTAAAAGTGACAATTACCGTATTGTTAATGTATTGTATTGTATCGTGTTAACCTTTAGACCGACGCAGCGAAGCGCGACAACGTTCCGAAGTGCCTGAACTCCGGCCAATTGGTCAGAGAGCTGGGCAAGGAGCTCCGCACTCTAGAGAAGCGGTCGACCACTGCCGTTAACAAAGATAAGGTGAGAAAGAAAGAAAGAAAGAAAATTTTATTTTGGCTCCATAAGTACCACCTAAGACTAAGACTAAAACTAGCACTATAACTATATTAGATAGTTGGTAACACGACAGGACACCAAAAAGGGCCTCCACTCAGCATGTGTTGCCGCACATTATGTGCAGCAACGCTGGTTTTCTGTGGAGCCCAGACGGTAAATATGTATTTATGTGAGGACATCTCTATTATAATACTGACTGGTCATGTCTGCATTTGGAATGAAATGACGGCGCCCGCGGACCGCGGAGCTGTTGGTAGGCCTCCAAGATGGAGCGACGACTTAGTTAAGATCGCGGTATCGCCGTGGATGCGGAAAGCACAAGACTGGTCTGAGTAGAAAGCCTTGGGGGAGGCCTATGTCCAGCAGTGGACGTCTTTCGGCTGACATGATGATGATGATGAACATATTATTATTTTGATGTGATTCGATTAGATACATATTTTTGCACTTGACTTTATCATGAAAATCAGTGAGGACTACGTATAAAAGGAATTTTTTCAAGTCCTTGCGTTGCTGCATGAAACACATCTGTCGCACAGACTTAGCTCAAGATCAACCCCCTTATTCATAAAACTTAACAAGCCTATGTTAACTAACAAATGCTTTGTCCCTTTCTAACAAAAACAAATGTCGAAGTGACAGATAAGGACAAACGAATTTTAGCGGCATTTTAACTAAAATAGGTTTGATTGTCGTTTATGAATAATGGGGTAACTCTTTACGAATAACACGAATCGTTGTCAACAGGATTTCAAGTTGAAAAATCACGTGTCTCCAACCAAAGCGCAAATAAAGAAGCCACCGGCGCCCAAGAAATCTCTCAAACTGACCCTGCCCAAACCGATAATGCATATGGCCCAGCCGGATGAGTATATGGAGGAGAAGATATATGCGGACAAGTTCTATATCGACAACAAGGAGGTGGTGTATGACAACAGATATGTAGCGCAGGGTGAGTGCTTGTAGCTTCCACGGTACGGCCATAACTTGGTTGTTACATACATAGTTACAGAAACTATACGTAGTTATGTACGACTTGTTAATGCACGCTTAAATAATGCACGGCCTGATAATCCGTGCTTATGTACATTTGTTTTTCGTGTACACCGAATATTAACAAATTTTGTAGGATATAATTTGGTCCTGGCTCTTCGCCGGCCGCTGTCGCGGCACGCTCGCTACGCTCACTCGGCTCGCGCATTGTGATCACAATAAAATCTAACACAAGTCTATGGTTATTTGAATCTATTGGATTCAGATTATCAAGTCGTACATTATCACTACGTACATTACAGCTCGCGCAATATGTATGTATGTAAACTCTTTATTGCACATAAAAATGAAAATACAAAAACACAGAGAGAACAAAGGCGAGCTTATCCCTAAAAAGGGATCTCTTCCAGCTAACCTAATTTTGTACGCCCTGATAATGCGCGACCATGATATTGTACTCGTACGGTAAGATAATCGGAAGCAATAACGCTTCGGATTATCATGTTGTACATCATTGCGCGTACATTCCGAGTTGTACATTGTTTTTCGAGAAGATAATATAAGCTTATTAAAAAAAGCTGATAATAGGGATGATTACGCTGTTAAAAAATAATTGCAAGGCACAACTCCACTAAAAAAAAGCTTTATTTTAGCCCTGAAAACCAGATGAATTTTCGATTTACTGTAAAATTTGATTTTTTGTTGCTTTAAAACAAAGAAATAGTTGATCGAGTTGTCGGATAGTGACGTCATAATTCGCTAGTGCCATTGAAACTCTATGGGAGAATTGTGTTTTGACAGCTCATAAAAAGTACGTCAGTTGATTGGTGGTTTCATCATCCCTATTGTGCTGTTTCAGGTGTTAAATACGGTAACGGTTTACCTGATACCAAGTTCATAGTGGACAGCAAAGAGGCGCCAGAAAAGTACACCTTCCAGCATTATGAGGAGCAGTACCACGACAACGGCTATGTCGACAGGCAAGAGAAGAAACCGCTCAGGATTAAGTACAAGTTAGTACAGCAGGGGGCGATATCTTGACACGTTAGGATCTTGTCACTGTGCATTATGACAATTTTTCACCAAAAATGTGCGAGAATGTGTTTTTCATGAACCAATAGAAACGCTTCATTTACCTGTCTTCGCATAGCACATCCACAGGGCGGCCACGCCGTACAAAATACGCGTTCTTGAATCTACATAGGCACGACGACGTCTGTACACGCGTCAATGTGTGCGTAAGATTTTGATAAAACATGTCTAAGAACCATTGCTAATTTAAAAATTTGATTAAAAAAACGCTTTCAAATCGGTCCACCCGTTTAAGGGCTACAGTGTCATAGACGTACAGACATACAGACACACATCGCACCCTTAAAATTGAACTGAAATAATTCGAAATTTTCTCATTTGAAAATTCAACCAGATGATATTTTATTAAAAAAAAAATGTTTCATTTTAATTTTATAGGTGAAACATGGCGGTCAAACTTATATAACACCCCTCTTTTTGCGTCACGGTTTAAAAACACATTCATTGCAACACATCTTTGGTAGAAACGCAGCCTATATAACGACTTGCACTGTTTTTATAGCCTTTTTGTACTATAAAGAGTATAAACTAACAAACACTTCCACAAGCCTGGATTAATCCTACTACCCTCACTTTTTTCCAGCACCTCCCCCTCGTCGTCCCGCGACGAGCCTCCGCCCTACAGCCTGCCGGAGCACTCGATCCTCAAGTCGCACCTGATCCGGGACTCCCGCCCGCCCAAGCCCGCCCACCACTGGACCATCTCCAAGAAGGACATCGGCGATTACCACGAGGAGCAGATACTGTTCACCAACGAGAATCTGCCCACCAATTTGAGGGTCGAGCAGGAGATTAACTACGGGCCTGGTGAGTTATATATGTCGTAAGATAGGACTTAGAGAGCCGGGATTCTACCCTGACATAATCAATGTGGGCATAACAAGTGCAAGTGCAAGGGCAGAGAATGAAACAATTTTGAAGAACTAGCAAAAGTCCACTAATCGTGGTCAAGATAAAACCAAAACAATACGACACTCATTCACTGAAATCTTAGAAATGCAACTATCATAACGATTCACAATACTCTTAAGGAAAAGCCTAGTTAATAATAAAGAAACGCGTAACAGTTTCTGAGACTGTCGACTCGGGCCAAGCTTCTTTTACAAACTGACAATTGACGATCGATTTTCCCGCGTCCAGATCTCAGGCTCTGTCAAGCGCGCCACGCATGGCAACACTGGCGTTTCGTAAGTGCTATAATGCCAATCCTTAATAAACCACGCATGGTAATGACCATACAAGGACCATACTCATAATTCTACATATATATGTAATACCCCTCTTTTTGCGTTGGGCGTTAATAAAACTAGAGCTCACGCGCGGCTTCGCACGCGTATACTATATTCGATCTGGTAGTTACGAGGGGCGTTCAATAAATTCTCGGTATTGATATATTTTACACCTCTTCCGTTATTTTTTTCATACTTGTCGTTAAGTATCTTTCATTGACAGTATAAAAAAGTAAAATTCAAACTGGTAACTTCTTTTGTTTCTTTGCAACAGCGGAATAAAGGTGATCACTATGAACGATTTTGCAATGTTGAATAAATTAGAGCACCGAGCCGTGATAAAATTCTTGACAAAACAGGGGAAAAATCAAAAGACCATAGAAGAAGAAATGGATTCTGTTTACCGCGAGTCTGCTCTTTCTTTATCTATGATCCACAAGTGGTCTAGTGAATTTAAGCGTGGGAGAGAGAGCATCAAAGACGACCCTAGAGCTGGTCGGCCAAACGGGGCTATTTCGCTAAAAAATGTCAATAAAGTGGGAAAAATAATATTAGAAGATGGTCGAGTGAAGGTGAAATCTATAGCACAAAGGACCAATCTTTCTATTGATACTATGCATGATATTATACATGACCACCTCAATATGTCAAAAGTAAGTACAAAATGGGTGCCGCGAATGCTGTCACCGCTTCAGAAAGATACGCGTGTAGCTTGTTCTTCCGACTTTATGGAGATGTGCGGTGAAAATCCTGATGAGATACTTCAAAGAATTGTTACCGGAGATGAAACCTGGGTTCATCATTATGATCCTGAGAGCAAGCAAGAATCCATGCAGTAGCACATTAAAGGAACACCTCATCCCAAGAAGTTTAAGGTCATGCCTTCAGCTGTTAAGGTCATGGCCACCATATTCTGAGATTGTGAGGGAATATTGCTGATCGATTTTAAATCAAAGGCTGTAGATATTACCAGGGAGTACTACGCTAACATTCTACGCCAATTAGGGGAGGCAATCGAAGAAAAGAGGAGAGAAAAGTTAAGCAACGGAGTTCTGCTGCTGCATCACAACGCCCCGGTGCATAGTGCTCGTATTTCCAAGGCCGCTGCTCTTGAATCTGGGTTCGAAAGTATTACTCATCCACCGTATAGTCCAGATTTAACCCCTAGCGACTTCTTTTTGTATGTATGTATGTATGTATGTATGTATGTATGTAAACTCTTTATTGCACATAAAAATAAAAATATGTAAACACAGAGAGGAGAACAAAGGCGAGCTTATCCCTAAGAAGGGATCTCTTCCAGCTAACCTAAAATTTGTTTCCCAATCTCAAAAAAGATCTTCGAGGAATCCGATTTTCTGACGATGAAGCGCTGAAGGCAGCAGTTCAGGAGCATTTTGACAGCCAAGACGAAAAATATTTTTATGAGGGTTTAAAAAAATAATTGACCGATCTAATAAGTGTATAAACGTAGGGGAGGAACATATTGAAAAATAAAAAAAAAACTTACTTTCACTTTATTTTGTTTTCATTACTATACCGAGAATTTATTGAACGCCCCTCGTACAATTGAAATTCCGGGATTTCACAAAATTTATATCGTGGTCTTAATTCAGGTTGTGAAGAACAGGTGTCCAAAACTTCAAAACTATAAATCCAGCGATTGAAATTTCAAGATTTTATCCCCAGAGAATAGGCTGGACGACTAAAAAAAAACTGTTTAGTGCGTCAGGTGGATAATTTAAAAATATTGTGCACATATTTTTTCTTTTGTTTGACAAACAAAACATGACGAGGATGCAGTGCTTAGAAGTTTCGAGTGACGTCACTACATGATAGGATTTTTACCTTATAGTGACGTCACAAGCCCCCACTCCGGAAGTTTGATGATCTATGCCTTTGTCGATTTTTATTAAATAGATAAACCAAAAAATACGTGTCCGATATTTTTCCATAATCTAACCGACGGACTAAATAGAATGATATATTTTTAACCCAGTCGTCATACCTATTGAAATTTTTATGGCGGCGCCCGTGGCGGGCGCGCGAGAATGTATATAAATTTCAATTCTAAAGAAAGAAAGAAAGAAAGAAAGAAAATACATTTATTCACAACACAAGACAACAATACTATTTGGTACAAACAAACAACACAATGGTATGTGTCATTGCGATTGTGAATCGGACAGTGGCTCAGCATAATGCTGAAGCGTTAAAAACACCCCAGCGCTGATTTTCAGCCAGCACCGTAGGCAACCCTCTCGTTATAAAACTATCAACTACACACACATACACACCATTAACTACATAAGACTACATAAATAAATAATAATATTCGCGTCTCGCCTCGCCGGTGCAAAATCACCATAAGACATGTACCATTTACTACTTGTTCCAGGCATGTACTCGGCCGAGGATATTCAGCAGGACTACCAATACTCGGAGGCGGCCAAGCCGGGCTCCTACCAGCCGGAGTACGGGTACCCGCCCGCTGCCGCCTATCCGCGGATAGACGCGCCGCTGCCGCCGCAGATACAGGTATTAAACGATATTGGAACGGATAACTCAAATTTTTGTGAGAGGTTTTAAACGTCGACTGTATCTCTACGAACGTAAGATGTATGTAGCCTTGTGTGATTCAGAAGGACACTCACCTCGCTTAGCACTGTGCAAGAACTTCGCAGCAGTCAGGTACAGGACCACTGGGCTTCTTTGAGCTTGCTGGCATTTTTTACATGAACATAATTCGATCGTGGCAATTAACGGAGTCGAATCTACAATTTGGCGATTTTAGGATTATAATGTCAAAGTCAACATAGAACAGTATATTTGACTTTAGCACAATAATTGCAGATCCGACTCTGTTATTAAGTCACGGTCGAATTGGTTTTACAACTCTAGGACCTTGTGCAGGGTCCGCCCGGATTGCTACTACCATCTTGCTCGCTAATTCTGCCGTGAAGCAGCAGTGCTTGCACTGTTGTGTTTCGGCGCGGAGAGTAAGACAGCCGGTGAAATTACTGGCACTTGAGGTATTCCAACTTAGGCCGCTAGGTGGGCAATGCATCTGCAATACCCCTTGTGTTGCAGACGGTGGTAGATTAAAAAAATGACGTGTAAAAGTGCCCATTGCGGCCTATTTGCTGAATAAATGATTTGAATTTGATGTTTATGGGCGGTGGTAATCTCTTACCACCAGGAGACCCACTTGGTCGTTTGCCTTTCAGTCGAATAAAAAAAAAGATGCTGGTATTCTATTAAATATTTTTGGCCCCATGCCAATTATACTTTTTCTCATTAAAGCAGTGTGACAAGGTATGGTTGTTACTTTTTGGTTTTTCTTTCTTTCTTTCTTTCTAAATAATGCTCTAACTCCCAGCAGGCCGCTAGCTACACGACGATGCCGGTGGCCGAGCTCAACGGGTATGCGCACACGCAGCTGCCTTCCTACGACGCGGCCATCGCGCAACAGTACCCCGCCAATAACTACGTAAGTCTATGGGGAAAGAGATCAGCACAATGGACAGCGAAATCATGTCAAAACGTGTTTCTGAATATACTTGAGATAGTCTATGAAATAATGAGCTTGCAACTATGACAAAAACTTATACTCTATGAATTTTAACCACAGAAAACATATATATTTAGCTAATTAGGGTTTATATATGCATTTATATTTATTCAAATGTTTTGCTCTATTTGTCGATCCTTGTTTTTTTCAATTGCTTTTCTCTACCACTCAAAGGTTGACTGGCAGAGATCCCTTCAGGGATAAGACCGCCTTTGTACTTAGCAATTTCTTTTTTGTGTTATTTTTGTATTTCCTTTTTGTACAATAAAGAGTATAACAAACAAACAAAAGCTCGTGGTTTTAAAGTGGGACGTAACCATGACAACGAGGCACAAGAAAAATTTCATCGACCCTAAAACAGTTATTCTCCGATCAGGTAATAGAAGAAGCGAAGCCGAAACCGGCAGTAACGCCGGTACGGCGGTCGGAGCGGCCGGTCCGGCGGCGCGTGTCGCACACGTACGATTACGAGGACGGCGACCTGTATATAGATGATGCGCCGGCGCCGAGGAAGCGGAAAAGCCGGCCGAAGCAGTATCAGCAGCGTGAGTAGAAATAACAAGTTTCCATGGGCGTGTACACAAAATATCATGTCGGTATTGTACGGCCGGTAAATAGTTCGCGGTTTCGCAGATGGTAGGACCATGTGCAAGGTCCGCCCGGATTGCTACCACCATCTTGCTCGCTAATCCTGCCGTGAAGCAGCAGTGCTTGCACTGTTGTGTTTCGGCGTGGAGAGTAAGACAGCCGATGAAATTACTGGCACTTGAGGTCTTCCAACTTCCAACGAGTCAATTCGAATACTAGACTCGAGTCAGTTGTACTCGCATAATAGAATTGAGTTAGCGAGTAAGAAACCGATTCTCTTTGACTCGAGTATCAAATCGAGTGGCGTACTCGAATCAAAATATTTTGGTACTCGAGTAGGCGAGTCCTAAGCAGGAATCGAGTCTGACTCGAGTCAGGCCGTACATTCAAGGGCAAAAATATGTATACACTTTAGTACCTTGTCTATTTTCGTCACATTTGAACTGCCATTTATAAATAAATAAATACCATGGGACTCTTGACACAAATTGACCTAGTCCCAACTAAGCAAAGCTTGTACTATAGACACTAGGCAACGGATAAACATACTTAAATATAGGTAAATAAATACTCCAAGACCCGAGAACAAACATTCGTATTATTCATACAAATATCTGCCCCGGCCGGGATTCGAACCCGGGACCTCAAGCTTCGTAGTCAGGTTCTCTAACCACTTAGCCATCCGGCCGACAAACTATGAACTGTCACAGTGGTTAAAGTGAGAAGGTACTAAAGTGTATACATATTTTTGCCCTTGACTGTACCCGGCACATCACTAGTAGCGACATCACATCACTGGTAGTTTAAAAAAATGACGTGTGAAAGTGCCCGTTGCGGCCTACTTACTGAATAAATGATTTGAATTTTGAATTTGAATTTTGAACTATTGTGTTGTATTGTTGTAGCGTCCAACAGTAGTTCGTACCGTGCGCCGGCGCCGCGGCCGCCGCCCGCCAACGGGATCGAGTCCCTCATACAAGCCTCCGTGCTGGCGGAAGGAGAACCCGATCCGGCCGACACGTGAGTACGAGCCTAGAGTTGACCCGCGGTTTCTCGCGCGTAAATTATTAGCGCTTGAATTTGAATTTCGGGATTTCACAAATTTTCCGATCTGTTATGTGTTGTATGTACGTTGATGTTTATGGGTTTTCTGTTTGTGAGTTGCCTGTGTTTTTAAAAATAAAGTTTTATAGTCTTATCTTAAAATTATATCGTGGTTTTCATTGACATTGCATTAATAGTCACTATGCCAAATTTCGTGACTAAGCCCAACGTTTGTTATTACGAGATTTTAACCCTTTCTCGCGGGAATGTCGGGATAAAAAGTAGCCTATATGTTATTCCAAATGTCCAGCTACCAAATTTCATTCAAATCCGCCAGTCGTTTTAGCGTGAAGGAGAAACAAACAAAAACACACACAAACTTTCGCATTTATAATAGTAGTAGGATTATGGTAACGTTTTGTAGTAGCGATTGTCGTTTAATTATCGTCAACTGGTATGATAGCCGTCGCTTGTCACCGCAGTTTCATGGTGCGAGGCGTTCAGTTGTTGTCACACGTGACCCGGGCGAGCGAGCGGACGCGGCCGTATTCTGGACTTATGCCTTTCTTTCTCGAATCGTTTTCACACTGACCATAATCGTTTGAGGAATGTGTTTTTCATGAAATCATGAACCAATAGAAACGCTTCTTTTACCAGAGATGTGCTGAGGATTCTTCGCAACACGTTCTCGCACATGTTTGGTGGAAACGTAGCTTAATATTGATGTATGATTGTTTATCTTTGTCAGAGAGGACGCGGCAGTGGCAGTGGAGGGGATGTTAAGTATCAGCGAGCGTTACACGGCGCCGCAGCGGACGTTCGGGCTCGCGGCCGATGCGGCAGAGGCACCTACCACTGAGAGGTTAGTCATCATCATCATCATCATCCCAGCCTATATACGTCCCACTGCTGGGCACAGGCTGGGGAGAGGTTAGTGCGACCTATCAACAATACATTTATGCTAAGGCTTGGAGGTAGGCTATTGTAGTCTAACTTCATTTCGAGTAAAAAACATCTCGAGAGCGATATTAAAATTGAGGTCCAATCAAATTGCTTTGTTGCTACGAATAAATAAAAGTCAGTAATAGAGATGTTGACGCCATTAAAAAATAATTCGAAGGCACAACTCCACTAAAAAAACGCTTTATTTTGTACTTTATCAATTACTTTTTTGTAAAAAATAATAGAATAAACACAACAAAAATTTAAGTAATCTTTCGTAAAGAATTTTTTCTGACACGACTCGCCATTAACGCCGGCAGAAGTGTTGCTAATGTTGCCGTTAATGGATTAGAACTTACTATTAGGGAGTGTCTTTTAACTATTCCAACACCATCTACATTTGGGAAGTAGAAATACAGTAACAAAGGCCAAAAACTAGCCAAAAATTACTTTAATAATATCAAATTTTTAAACCAATTTTTGTATTGATATATATCATAAAAAATCACTAATCACTCACTCGTAGCTCAAAATAGTCAATTTTTCTGAGTGAACTTTATACACATTACATCAAGGTTCAATTTTGTTGACATATTGATTTTAGATACGAGATTTTTTCAAAGTAGTGACGATATATCCTCGAGCTATTTTTGTGACGAACCGTAATTTATACAGCAGTACGGGCGCGCGCGGCAACAAGCGGCCGCGCAAGCCGGCGCCGCGCAGCGATGAGCCGCCCGACGACGAAGAGGACGTCATCAAAGAGGTGCACCGCGACGAGGAGTACGGTGAGTGGTGTAAAGTACAATTCAATAGAATCTAACAATTTTCTACACATTCAACACACCCTAATGTGGGCACGCTTGATTATATATGTCCCTGTCGTTGCAATTATCATCTAAAACGAATCAAAAAAGAATAATAGTCACATCACAAAGCCTTAGGCAGCCCGGTGTTCATATTAGAAGGCTGGAAGTGTCTACAGGATTGCTAGATTCTATTGAATTGGAGTATACAGCAGCACGGGCAGCGCGCGGCGACAAGCGGCCGCGCGGCGACGAGCCTCAGCCCGAGCCAGCAAGAGTAATTCAAATTCAAATCATTTATTCAGTAAATAGGCCGCAATGGGCACTTTTACACGTAATTTTTTTAAACTACCAGCGCTTTCGGAAAGACCATCATTGCCAAGAAGAATGCGCCGCAAGAAACTTGGCAGAAAGTAATTTTTTCGAAATAAAATAATTACGAATAGAATACTTAAAAACTACAGTAAACAATTAAACAAAAAATTACAAAATAAAATAAAAATAATAATACAGGGATGTACGGGTTCCCTTAGTTACAAAACTAAACACTAACTATATCTACGTTAAGCGGAAGTGTAGAATGCTTCCACCGTCATAAATGAAAAAATAATAATAAAAAAAGTTATTCTGAAATATACATTTCAGGTCAAGTAACCATTAAGCTTTTGGATTCCGAAGGCAAGCTCACGTCTGCTGCCCCCAAAGTTAGCTCACACGCACTCATGTCATGCTCTCAAAGCAGAGCGACGGAATTGAAGCCAAATACATAAAATATGTAGGTGTGGTAGACGATTATAGTTCCACTCCTGGCTCTTGCTGAGGCACCGACTTCAAACTAGAAGAAAATTATTTTCAAGGTTTTTTTAAGTCGGTCCCATTTATGTTAAATTTTTTGAAAAAAGAAAAATAAATGAACGGGCTGTTTGCCCGTGGAAAGATGTAGTTTGTAGTTGATGTTAATTTTGATAACTGATAAGACGTATGTATTGTTAGAGTGATTTATTGACACTAAAAAATGTATTGTATAAAAATGAAGTAATGTAATAAGAGACACACACGCAATAGCGCTATTTAAGCATAAATATAATTTGCAAACGTTATGTACAATTTGCTTGTACATGCTGCCGACTTAAGAAAAGCAAAGGAATACAATTAAAAATTATCTTAAATGCTAAGGATGTGCGAGCACGATCAGCGATGTTCTCTGTTCATCGTTGGGGATGTAGCGGCATCCGTTATAGATCGTTGCTGCGTTGTTGAGCCTGGCATCACAGGTATCTCGTTTCTTATTGGTTGAATTACTCGTCTGATCTCCTTACTTGTTCGGCAGTGTATCCCTCGTTGGAGATGAGCTCCGACGAAGACGAGGAGTGGACGGCGGCGCGACGCCGCCGCGCCAGTCGCAGCCGGCTGGATTCACGCGGGAAGAGCGACAAGTAAGTTCTCATCCGGATGACGAGTTAACTCGTCTTGTGCGATGTGCTCTCAGATCCGGTAGACGAGTAAACTCGTCTTAAAAAAATTGACATTACATCCTAGATTAGGGCAATCGACAGTCACTTGCACAACCGGACACATTGCTTCCTGTACTCTTAGTCTTGAGCCATATTTATTTGCTGCAGTTATGCAGTTAGTAATGTTGCCAACTAGTGAATAAACTTATTAGTCTACCCCAATAATATTCGTTACGCATTTGTGTCTAAATACGTTTTGAACAAACAACATGGAGAAAAATAACTGTACCAAGCCAACGAGTTATCTCGTCTACCGGCTCTGAAAAGTGTTTTACGTAGCCGAGTTAAGTCGTCTTTCGGACGTAAGAGCATCATTTCTGTGAACGAGTTAACTCGCCTACAGGACTGCGGAGCAGGTATTAATTCACTGAATATGGAAAACTGGGTAGATTTTGTGTATGGCTTTGCCGGAACGAAAGGGTTAAAGAAAGAAAGAAAGATACATTTATTCACAACACAGCAATAGACAACCCTACACAAGATACAAGAATATTATTAAGTGCGACAACATGGATAGGTAGTAAGATATGTGTCATTGCGGTTGTAAATCGGACACTGGCTCAGCATGGCAACTTTTTATTTCATCATAATCATTTCAGCCATAGGATGTTGTAGGGCATAGGCCTCCCTCATAGACCTCTAATTGCCTCGGTTGGCAATCGGAGTGAGTGAAAATAGCAGTATTTTTTTGGAAATTTCGTGTTGTCGCTTGTCCTTTTCCAGCGGTGAAGTTCGACATTTTCAGTTTTGCCGCTATTTATTACACGATCAGATTTGTCGCTGCAGACGAGCGACGAGCGGCTGCATGAGGCCGCACCTTATATCATCATCATGTCAGCCGAAAGTCGTCCACTGCTGGACATAGGCCTCCCCCAAGGCTCTCCACTCAGACCGGTCTTGTGCTTTCCGCATGCACCGCGATCCCGCGATCTTAACCAGGTCGTCGCTCCATCTTGTTGGAGGCCTACCGACAGCTCGTCTCCCGGTCCGCGGACGCCATTCGAGAACCTTCTGACCCCATCGGCCGTCAGTCCTGCGTGCAATGTGCCCCGCCCACAGCCACTTCAGTTTCGCAATTCTTCGGGCCATGTCAGTAACCTTAGTTCTACTGCGGATATCATTTCTGATTCGCACCTTTGTTTCGCAGGGACGAGTCGTGGTCGCCGCGCGCGCGGCTGGGCCGGCTGGTGCCGCGGCTGCGCGGGCCCGCGCGCGCCGGCGTGCGCCGCGAGTGCGTGCGCGCCGCGCTGCACGCCGCCGCGCACCACCACGAGCACGCGCACGCGCACGCCCAGGTCAGTACTGACTGCTGTATCATGCGCGCGCCGCGAGAGCGTGAATATTAACCCCGTAGTGTAGACACACACCTTCATCTCAACCTTATGTATCATCATGTATCATTAGCGTAAGACTTCAGTAATCCCTACTAATATTATAAATGCGAAAGTAACTCTGTCTGTCTGTGTGTTACGCTTTCACGTCGAAACCGCTGAACCGATTTTGATGAAATTTGGTATAGAGATAGTTTAAGCCCCAAGGATGGACATAGGATACTTTTTATTCCAGTAGAGGGCGCCACCGCGCGATAACCTAGGTCCGCGCAGACGAAGTCGCGGGCACAAGCTAGTAAATCATATATTGCACGAACCAGATGTTTCCATAACACCCATCCTTACATGGCAAGGCAAGGCTAGGCAAGGTCGCCATGTAAGGATGGGTGTTATGCATTTTCTAAATTATAAGACAAAAATTATCCAGCTCATTTCGCTGCAGTCTTATAATTAAGACAAAATGTCATATAGTTTCGGTGTAGGTGGCGATACGGGCACGTACGAATGAAAACGTATTGGCGGTGAAAAGATAATTTCCCTTGCCACAACCACAAAGTTTTTCCCTTTAAACAGAGCTTAGCTACTTAGCAAAAAAAACAATTTTTTTTTTTACAATAAAACCATTTGTTTCAGAACGCGAAAAGAGCCGTGCTCGCGACAAAGAGCAGGCGGCCGCCGCCGCCCGCGCACAACACGCCAAATAACAAGAGTAAGTACACGGGTTCGATGTCCATAGAGGGCAGATATTTGTTTAAAAAATTCGAACAATTACGAGCGTAGCTTCGCAATAAAATTGAGAAACACTGAGGTGCGAGCGATTTTTTTATTCGAATCTTCCGATTCGAACTGGTACAATTGAAATTACGTGATTTTATTAAATTCCCGTGGGAATTATTAAAATGTATATCGTGGTTTTCATTGAAGTTGTGTTAAGAACGACTGTCCAAAATTTTAAGACTAAACCCAGCGCTTGAAATTCCAAGAATCCCTATCCCGTGAGAATATCGGGATAAAAAGTAGCCTACATGTTATTCCAGACGTGCACTTACATACCAAATTTTATGACTCTAAGGCTAGCGGTTGTTATTTCGAGATTTTATCCCTATCCCGTGGGATATTGGGACAAAAAGTAGCCTATGTGTTATTCCAGATGTCCAGCTATCTACATTTTTTATACGGTATGTTATTATTTTACAGATTCAAGACTGAAAAAGGGTATGAAAACAGCCAAACAGCGGCTCGGGAAGATCCTCAAGATTCACAAAATGATATGTTAGTGTAGCTCGTAGCGGACCCGGCGCTCCGGTATCGTGCACAAATATATACGTATTTATTAACTAATTAACTGGAATAATTATTGCTGGCCTTTGCCCAGCAGTGGGACACTATATACAGGCTACTTAAAAAAAAAAATGTAAAAAACACCACTTGACCATTCTTGTTATGATTGGTTTTTGGAGTATTTTTGTTTTTTTTATTTCAACTCCAAATTTGTGACTTTTACGGCCATCCAACGAAAATACAAGCTGAAAATTGGATGCACAGAAAAAACGCAGAAAAAGAGACCAGCGCTGGGAATCGAACTCAGGTCCTCTGCATTCCGTACTGCGTGCCACTAGGTTAGTTCCAAAGGAATTGATGTTTCTCGATGAGAGCTAAAACATAGATGTCGCTAGTGTCGCTACTTAAGTGACTAAGAAAGAAAAAAACAGGTTGTAATGTGTGGTGCATGGGAGAAATTCGTGTCTAGTCCCCTATCCAGTGGTGGTGTAGGGGTACGGCACGCAGCACGGAATAATAATAATAATAATAATCGTTTATTGTTTTCTCCACCACCAAGTAGGTAATTACAAGTAACAGTCCCAATAAAATCACTAGACATAAATGAATGAAAGAAAAAGAAAGAATGCTGAGGACCTGGGTTCGATTCCAAGTGCTGGTCTCTTTTCTGTTTTTTTTTTTCGGTGCATCCATGTTTCCGTTTGTATTTTCGCTGACCATACTCTAAGACGATGCTAACAAGCCCAAGCATGGATAGGTTACGTTGTTTTCTGGGTCAATTGACTACTTAATGTTGCTGTTCTCGTAACCCAGGAGACTTCGTTATAAACTTTTTTGCATTGCATTATTAATTTATTTTTTGTTTTGAGGGCAAAATAGATGTGACTTTCTTTCACGAAAATATTGTTAACCCTTTTCCGGGCATTGCCAATTTAGACTCTCTATTGGTGTGAGGGTTTGATTTAAAAAAAAAATATTTCCAACGATTTCAGTTGATTTTGTACCATATTGTAAGCTTGTTTGTTTGTTTCTAGCCTACAATAGTGTCCCACTGCTGGGCAAAGGCCTTCTCTTGATCTCCACACCTCCCGGTCCAGTAAGCTTAGCAAGATTTTTCTGTACATTTATGTGGTCGATATATGCACAATGCCTGGAAAAGGGGAAAAATGCTTTCCCAAACCATTCTGCCTTTGATAAACCCAAAATGGGTTAAATAGTGAATTAAAAGCAATAGAACTGTCATAATATTTGATTTATTGTAATATAAGTATAACAATCTTAATATATTTGTGCAATATACCCAAGACGGTTAGATGTATATTTTATATATGTATTTAGCACGGACCAATATGTGTTGTGGGTGTGTGTTTTAAGTTTGTCTCTATGTGATAATCACGCGATTTTCAATCTTATTCTTACATTTTTAAGGATATTTTTGACTCTGTTAATACTTAATTATGACTAATGCTTTGACAAGAAAATATGAGTGTTGTAATACATCTGATTTACTAATAGTCTTATTATGCTGTCGTGTTTGTAGCTTTTGGCCTTTTGGTCTAGATCAGACTTATGTGTATAGATAGATAATTGAAATTTTCCATGAGCTTTGAATTGAAAGGAAGGGAAGCGTAGACAGACCTGCGCACGACTGCGAAGCAGTTCAAAGTGAGGTTTTTAACTGCAGCCCAAGCCCTCTCTGACTCTGAAGAGGCCTGTGTGCAGTAGTGTCACGTATATTGGCTGTTGAAGATGTAAAAAGTTACACAGATATGACGGTAGTTTTAATATTTTTTAATACTGTCGTAGAAACTAACCCCCTTATTCATAAACGACAATCAAACCTATTTTAGTTAAAATGCCGCTAAAACTCGCTTGTCCTTATCTGTCACTTCGACATTTGTATTTGTTAGAAAGGGACAAAGCATTTGTTAGTTAACATAGGCTTGTTAAGTTTTATGAATAAGGGGGTAAATCACGTATCAGAGTGCAACCTTTTCATACTCAATGTCGCTATGATTACTTTAGCAGATGTATGGGATGTTAACATGGTATAATAGCACAAAAGTTCCACGCGTGATTCAGTTTCCTCGGCTGCTTCAAGTGCCAAAGGCGAAGCTACAAACACGAAGATTCCCATAGGTTATTGGTGAAAGAGACGTAAATCTAGGTTATGTATGTGAAATAATTGCCCGAATGTGTTGTTCAAAAAGGATCTTAAATTTAGGGGCTGTTTCACCATCCATTGATTAGTGTTAACTGACGGTTAAAATACCACCAACGGGACTACTCACGAGTGGTCTACTCGTGACCACGGTGACTGTAATGTTGCCGAAACGTCGAGGTAAATATTACTTGTGTGTGTTAGTCTGTTAAGTCCCATTGGTGGTATTTTGACTATGAGTGAGAATCACGAAAGTTTAAAACGTTATAAATGTGATGCCGTCCCTATTTGTTTTGTTCGAATAGACGGAGACGGCATTACATTTAACCTTCAGTTAACACTAATCATTAGATGGTGAAACAGCCCCTTAGACTCGCACATAAATCAGTAGAAAATGAGAGAAAACCTGGCTGTATACAACAAAGTGCAAAATTCGAACTTCGTATCTTGCCGTCCCGCTCACGCTTCTGTTATTTAATACGAGAGATAGTGAGCATCTTTCTCTTTCTATATTTATGTGAGAGTCTATGAAGATGCAAAAAATTGTGCAATAAGAATCAGATCACATCTCTGTATTTATATTTCTGCTTTGCTTGTTTTTTAAGTAATTAATCAATGACGAATAAAAATACGCGTAAGGACTTTTGTTTACAAAAAAAAAAAGGAATTTTGATACGAATTTTAGGAATATAATAAAATTATATTTTGTTCTATGCTAATTATAATTAGATCTGATTTGTTTTAATTCGCTTTTTTACTTATAAAAGTGTGTAAATTTATATTGTTTTAACTTGACAGACAATGGTTTATAGTCAATTAGATTGATTCCTAGGGCATCGTAAAACCTTTACGTCATTCAAAATCATTGTTGTAGACGCGCTCGAAATCTGAGTTGCTTTTACCGCTTCTTTCCTTCACACGGTATTGTCATTACCGTCATCATATCACCCAAAGACGTCAACTGCTGGAAGTTGTCTCTGCCAAAGAGTTCCACAAGAATCGATCTATCTAATAGGGATGTTGACGCCATTAAAAAATAATTCGAAGGCATGACTCCAGTAAAATAACGCTTCATTTTAGCCGTGAAAACCAGATTGATTTTCGATTTATTGTAAAGATTTTTGTTGCTTTAAAACAAATAAATAGTTGATTGAGTTGGCGAACAAATAGCGACTTATGACGTATGAATCGATATTGGGCGGACATTGGGGACACGGGATGTAGATGCATTTACGTAATCTAGTGTAATTTATATCTGTGGCTTTCCGCATCCAAAGATCCGCGAGAAAGAGATGGCAGTGAACTATTTACTGAATGAATAATAAACACGAGCGTCTGCGTGTTTATATCTAATGCTACGTACGCACTATACGGCTAAACCCGCGATTTAGCGCGCCGTCTCTTTCTAAAGCGATACTTTGAAGAGAGACTGCTAACACGCGGTAAGTCGCATAGTACGTAGCCGTACGCAGCCTACGACACCGAATCAGTTTTTGTTAGAACCCGTTTTAATAATATTAGCCAATTTGTCTGTCAAGATAAAAAGGTAAGTTAAAATAATATCATTCTTTCTTTTTGTATTCTAAATACATCTCTTCTATAATGAGGGCTATCGTTTTTTGTCTTAATAGATGGCGCCACTGTTGCGTGAGGTTTTTAATTGTGGCTTTCAAAGTCTGTTATAACGTGCGTGAAAACAAAGTTTAGTATAGTAGTATATTTAATACATAAAAATATCGAGCAACCACAGTATTGCGTAATCCCGTTTTGTTCGGAGAAAAAGGGAGGACAAAAGTTTTGGAAAGACAAAACTGTCTCAAATTACAGACATTAAATGCCCCTTACCGCATAATTGCCATAATTAATTTCAGGTATTGCAAAATGTTCCCAAAATTATTCTAATTATAAATAAACCCGTGTAGCTCACCCGAAACTATGAGATTTGACATTTCGGAGACCTCACGCTACACTAGCGCCTCTAGCGGCGAATTCATACGCGACAGCCCTCATTGGTTCTGATATACGATTGAACTTGATACAAGATTGATCTTTTCAAACAGTGATCTCGATAAAACGGGTTCAAAGGCGTTGTGTAACGCGTGATCGCTTTCAGCATCTCTATCTACCCTCGTCTTGTGCCGTGTGAAAGAAAGAAGGGGTGAAACTGATTGTGATTACAAGCGTGATACAATAACGACTCTGTGTTGTGGCGGGGAAACAAGATGGCCGATCGCCTGGTGGTAAGTGGCAGCGAAAATACATCGTTTTAGGGGTTGTCTGTTTTTTTTTTTTACAATAAATCGAGAAACATTAGATAAATGCTTTTTAAATCGTTTAATGTAGTTATTTATGTTATTGTAGTGTAATGTACTAATGAATTTACTACGTAATAACCTAACCAACAGAAAGTTGGAAAACCCCCGATTTTGTCACTTTAAAGCTTAATATCTCAAAAATGGCTGAACCGATTTTGATGAAACGTCTAAGAACCTGCCTGTGGCACCGTAGCTCTTAAACGGGTGGACCGATTTGAATGTGGCTTTTTATTTGAACCAGCTTTTCTAGCGATGGTTCTTAGACATGTTTCACCGAAATCGTATTAGTGTTTTTAAAATATTGAACTTTTAACTGACAAAGTCGGTTTTTCCCGACTTTTTGTTGGTTATGTTAGGTTATTGTATATATGGATATACCGTGTCACGCAAGAGTTTAAATCGTGATTCTCTTTTCACACGTAGCTGCGTCCTTGTCTTACGTTCGATCGTATGTCAGAACCGTTCATTCAAAAGGCACGAGATATATTTTCACACCTAACTTGAAGCCCACCTTGGAATCATTATAATGTAAATAGGTTAGAGTTACGGTTAAATTAAAAAAAAAGATATAAAATAAAATTTATAAAAAATGTAGTTCGTAATAAAGTCAATACTTGAAGTTTTCTGTTTTTTTTTTTTTTTGTGTGAACCCTATTTTTTTTTATTCGACTGGATGGCAAACGAGCAAGTGGGTCTCTTGATGGTAAGATATCACCACCGCCCTTAAAATCTGCAACACCAGGGGTATTGCAGATGCGTTGCCAACCTAGAGGCCTAAGGTGTGATACCTCGTGCCAGTAATTTCACCTGTTGTCTTACTCTCCACGTCGAAACACAACAGTGCAAGCACTGCTGCTTCTGTAGCAAGCACTGTAGCAATCTGAGCGGACCCTGCACAAGGTCCTACCACCTGCATTTATTGGAAGTCCGAAAGCAATGTTTGTCAGAACAATCGTTTGTCATAACTCTTCTCTAAATCCAATAATTGTTCAGAATTGTTATAAAGCAAATCTAACCTAACCATAGTTTTCTATAAGATGACTATTTAGAACTTTCAGATAAGTAAGGTTTCAGTGGGAAAAAAATTATGACAAACGATGATTCGGAGAAAATTGCGGTATGACTAGCGAAGAGTATGCGAACTTTGGTTAAGTTAGAGTTTTGAACATGAAACTTCCGTCAGACTCACTCATCCATACTAATATTATAAATGCAAAAGTGTGTTTGTATGTATGTTTGTCCGTCTTTCACGTCGAAACAGAGCGACGGATCGACGTGATTTTGGTCATAGAGATAGCATAAGGAGAGTGACACAGGCTAATTTTTATCCCGAAAAATGCTCAGTTCCCGAGGGAACTGTAGAAATGCTTAATTTACCAATTCAGGCTCCGCGGAGCTGCAGAAGCGTTGCTGGCTCGTACTGAGGCACCGACTTTAACTATTAGAAAATTCTTTTCAAGGTTTTTGAAGTAGGTTCCATTTTTTGTCAAATTTTATTTATCATACATAACTAGTTCTATGAATAACTAAAATTAACTAAAAGTATGCCAAACAATAATATGACTTGCGAAAATTATGAGAGTAGTGCGCTCCGATTAGGTAGATAATATTATTAGATTTATTAGTGAATCGTGTTTTTGATTCCTATTAGGGGGCTACTATGAAAATCGAAGTTCGTGTCGTGGCGTCTCTCTCACTCTCGTAATATATAATAGGTAAGTGTCAGCGGAATGGCAAGATAACAAGTTCGATTTTTGCACAAGTACGTAGTGGGCCAGTATTTAATCTTAATCGTGTGATAATGACTTGTTTGGCCCAAATATTGTCATAAAATACGTCTTGATTACAATTTAAACAATTATCGGATTGTCGCGCTGCGGAAAAATACGAGTAACAGACTCTCTTTTTGCGACTATACCTTTTTTTTAATACAGTATAGGCTTGCGTTTGGCCACAATCACGCCTGATGGAAAGCGAGGATGAGGCCTACGATGGAGCACGCTTGCCTAGTAAATGCTCATTCACCCTGGACTTGAAAGCGGCCAAATTTTAGTGTTCAGGAAACACAGTCGCAGGCAGGGAATTTCACTCTTTTGCTGTACGTGTTATTTTGGGATTTTGGTAACTTTAAGGGGGCATTCAACAGGTTTAAGAAGTTAATAAAATTGCTTCAAGACAACTAGTGGTCTAACTTACTGTTAATTAAAAAGATAATAATTTTGCACTTACTAATATTGAAAAGATTCTTAATTAATGATGTTTTAAAGTCCGTAACTAAAGTGTTTTAATACACATGTTTAGGAAAAAAAATAAAAACTGACTGATTTAAATAAATCTAAGTATACAAATAAAAATTAGTCGCCGAAATATATGTAGGTATGTATGTAAGTGCATAATTTCCGAACCATCGATAAGTCAATGTTCCGAACGAATGCACCAAAGTCTTTTTTGTTGTATTCCTTATTGTCAGGACAAGGTTTGTGTTAAACATAAATAAAAAGAACTGGAACAGGGTGAAGCCGCGGGCAATAGCTAGCTTAGAAAAAAACGAAAAAAAAATGCAATGGAATGGTCAATGCAATGATCAAGACCCGCATAGCGCCTACTAAAACATGTCCAACACTTTGTCTGTCGCTTACTGAATGCTCCTCTCACCCACTCTAAAGGTTGACTGGTAGAGATTCCTTAAAGGGACAAGTTCGCCTTTGTATATAAATCTCAATGTCTGTCAATTGTGTTTGTTGCCTATTTTGTACAATAAAAGAGTTTACATACATACCTACATGCATAGCTGGGCACCGTTAATCAAAAGGTTAACTTCGTTAATCGCTAATCCGCTACTAAGAAAGTTAACTTCGTTAAACGTTAAAGCGTTACATTTCGGAAGATTTAACGCAAGTTAACGTTAATCGTTAATCCGTTAACATTTGATAAAAAATGAATCCCAGTATCAGTTTTCATTAGAGATACTCTAAACTGTATGGTCTACCAATTAAATACTTATTGAAATCTTAAATGAAACCGCATAGTTCAGTTTTTATATTTTTTGCGTTGCCAAAATTGACTGGACTATAGTCGCGATCGACCGGTTGGCCATCCCTGCTATAAACACATTTAAAACCGTATTTTTTATCAAAAATTTTAGGGTTTAATGAATGACTGAATGTACGAACGATTGAATGCTCGACATACTCATCTATATGGCCCAAGCCCTAACTAATTTTACGTTATTATCTACGTACAAATGTCATGTCCAGAGAAGAAGTTTTTTACTGTGATAATGAAAATTACTGCTGTGTTTAGAAATCGGGTCGGTTTGTATGCGTGTGTACGCACATTTTGCATTTTTCATTATCTTGTAGATTGCATGAGTGCATCGCCCCTCCCCCCGCGAGTTTAGACAAAAAAAAAATTATTAGCAGTCCGTGAGCGATACCATCTTCTTTTAGTTGAATACTCAAAGGACACGGCGCGTGCGTGCGGTATCTCTTTGATAAATAGTAGGTACCAAATTAACGATTAACGGTTTTAAGGACATTTAACGGAAGTTAACGAGTCCGTTAACATTTTTTGAAGTTAACTTAAAAGTTAATCCGTTAGTCAAAATGTTAACTTCGTTAATTAACGATTAACGGATTAACGAGTTAATGCCCAGCTATGCCTACATGTCACTAATTTACCTACTTATTTTGTACTAGCTTATTTCTGCGACTTCGTCTGCGCGGATCTAGGTTATCGCGCGGTGGCGCCCTCTACTGGAATAAAAGGTATTCTATGTTGATCCTTGGGGTTCAAACTACCTATATACCAAATTTCACCAAAATCGGTTCAGTGGTTCGACGTGAAAGCGTAACAGACAGACAGAGTTACTTTCGCATTTATAATATTAGTAGGGATATTGGTGATAGTTTATGTACGTTACTTATTTGCATAGAAATAAGTATAGTTCATCACAAAAAATAACCGGACATTGCTAAAATTTTAAACAGCATTCTCGGACCCTACTTAAAACTAACTGCCGACTCCTATAGGTTTTTAAATACAGTTAATTTTAAATGCCACGTAAAAGCAACACTAGCGTCACACTTCATCCGTTTTCCAAAACCATACGGCACTAGTTAATTATGTACAAATAAATCGTGCTTGTACAAACAGACACCGAGTACGGTATTATCAGATTCTTTAACGAACGGAGTGTAAACAAGCGCCGCCGTGCGAAAGGGTACGACGCATAATATCCAGGCGTTAACTGATAAACCGTTACTTTTATAACTATTTAATTGCAATGATGTGATGTCATTCAGAGAACTATTTAAAGATTTGGCGCTCTGAACAAGTTTGCCACCCCAAGTGACTGTAAAGTATTTCATTTAACAATAAAAACATTCAATATTTATTTATTTATTTATCCATCCATCCATACTAATATTATAAATGCGAAAGTGTGTTTGTGTGTTTGTCCGTCTTTCACGCCGTAACGGAGCGACGGACCGACGTGATTTTTGGTATAGAGACAGGTTATGGGCCCGAGAGTTACATAGGCTACTTTTTATCCCGGAAAAATGCACAGTTCCCGAGGGAACAGCGCGCGATAACCGAATACCGCGCGGGCGGAGCCGCAGGCAAAAGCTAGTAATATAATAAATGTGAAAGTGTGCTTGTATGTTTGTGTGTTTGTCCGTCTTTCAAGCCGCAACGGAGCGGCGGAACGACATGATTTTTGGCATAGAGTACATAGTTTATGGTCCAGAGAGTGACATAGGGTACTTTTTCTCCCGGAAAAATGCACTGTTCCGCAGGGAACAGCTTAGCGCGCGATAACCGAATACCACGCGGGCGGAGCCGCGGGCAAAAGCTAGTTTATTTATAAAAAAGATTATCTTGTGGACTTATAGCCACTAGAGGCCGCTTAGAGGACTTATCGGCTTATATATGAATAGCTGGCTTCACCGCCCTTTATAGCCTGCCGCCTCGGGCCATGGTCTCTTGGGCCTTGGGTCTTTAGGCCCCTGATGTCGTCTTCAATTTAAGAGTGCTGCTTGAGCATTCGCCGTTTTTAATATTATCGCTGTACAGAGAAAAGGACCGGAGTCGCGGGCAACAGCCGCATAGTTCGGCTTTGATTTAAAAATCCCAGACACAGAAACAAAGCCTGGATAGATTGCCTTGACGCCCCAAAATTAGGGAAGCCGACTCCACTTTGATTGGGAAAGAGCAAAAAAAGTTAATATATAAATAAAACAATTATTAAAAATATCAGCAGCATCAGCATAGTTCGACATGTTTCTGGCTATTTCGTAGCTCTTTGTTTTCTTCTTTTTCTTTCTCCTGTGAAAGGGCTACGAAATAACCCGAAACAGTCGAACTAAGCTCGATTTAAGACGTGAGTCCGTTACAATATCATTTAATATGAGTATTTTTTTATGTTAGAGAGGCCAGACAAACTAACTAGTGGGTCACCTGATGTTAAGTGATCACCACTGTCCATAGACACCCGCGCTTTAAGCGATGCCAGTGCGTTGTCGGCCCTGTAGAAAATTGTACAGTCGGCTGCAGAGAAAAGGTACCCCCCTGTAACGGCGGTATCCATACTACCGCCATTACAGGGGGGGTACCCTTTCTCTGCAGCTGACTGTACACACGGTAGTTTCATGTTTAAAATCGGCATCGTCATTAAAAGTTGCAGACAAATACGGCTATCACATGATTATTTTACAAGGCTAACATTAGTTGTTTAAATAAGTATAATATTTAAAATATTTGCTAACATGTCACTATTACTGTACGGTGTTTCGATAGCGACCCATGTCGGATGGTAATCCCTGGAAGGCGGGACTTTTATCTTAAAGTAAATAAGTAGTTTTACAGATTGACATTGAAAAATGGAAAGACCATTCAACCGGGAATAATGAAATTACCTAAGATTCGAGCGATTGCGAGCTGTCGGTAGGCCTCCAACAAGATGGAGCGACGACCTGTTTATGATCGCGGGATCGCGGTGGATGCGAATAGCACAAGACCGGTCTGAGTGGAGAGCCTTGGGGGAGGCCTATGTCCAGCAGTGGACGTCTTTCGGCTGAAATGATGATGATGATGTTGACCTAAGATTACTTGAGCAATGAGAGTTTTCACGGAGGCGAAATGTCGCTAGATGGTGTTAGCATCGTGAAGTCCGCTTGACGTATGACATTGTGTTTGACGTTTGGTTGTGACAATATAGTTTCGCCATGTCTGTCTGTCTGCCTGTCCGTCCTTCCGCGGCTTTGCTCAGGGACTATCAATGATAGAAAGCTGTAAATTTGCACGATTGTATAAGTAAAGTATGCCGACAAAACAATACAATAAAAAAGTAAATTTTAGAGTAAGTACCTCCCATAGACGTAAAGTGGAGGTGATTTTTTTTCTCATCCGACCTTGTAGTGTGGGGTATCGTTGGATAGGTCTTTTAAAACCATTACGGGTTTGCTAAAACGATTTTTCGATTCAGTGAATATTTTGCAAAATATTCAACTTTAAAGTGAAAATTTTCATTAAAATCAATCTTCCCCCTCTCTAAAATCTAAACCGGTGGGTGGAATAATTTGGAAAAATTCAGAATGGTAGTAAGTATATCAAACTTACAAGGAAAACTATAACGGTTAAGTTTTCTTGAAAATTGTTAATAGTGTAAGAGTAAATAGCAGCCTAAGGTATAAAATATATGTACCTAAACTTGGAATGTTCCGTACAAAATACGAAATCCTTAGAAAAATATTACTTTATTTTTTCCTAATGGCTACGGAACTTTATTTTGGGCGCGTCCGAAACGCTCTTGGTCGGTTTTTAATTTGATAGGGTTAAGTTGCTATACGCACTCCCAGACCAACACCGCACCAACTCAAAATAATACACCATTTTAATTTAGACCTTCCAGAAATTTGATTGAAGTTTAAATTAAAATAGTGTATTATTCTGAGTTTCCTCACCCATCACTCCAATCCTCTAGCTTCAGGATTGCTCCAAAATGCCAATGTGGTTAAAAGATTACAACGTAACCTTATTTAAGTAATGCAAGAGGCACTGGTCTCTAAATTTACATACTGCCATTCTTCATACACGTCATCTGATTATAGTCTGGCGACTGATTGCAGATTAAAAAAAAAAAAAACCGAGTTTACTTTTGTAACTTGATCTTCATTGTAATCAGATCTAGACTAGATGGCGTGGTTTACATCATTTGCCCTTAAATTAAGTTATGAGTTATTGTTATGAATTTGTCCTTATCCCATAATGGGCATGACATTTTCTGGTGTCAACGTAATTGCAAAACGACATTGTTTTCAAATGCAGCGTTCATGATAGAAACGCGAACCCTACCATATCCGACTTTCTCACGAGATCGAGGGAATTTATTTTTATAAAACCGGCCAAGAGCGTGTCGGACACGCCCGGAATAGAGTTCCGCAGCCATTACGAAAAAATTAAGTCATATTTTTCTAAGGATTTCGTATTTTGTACGAAATATTCCAAGTTTAGGTATATTTTATACCTTAGGCTGCAATTTACCTACTCTTAAACTACTGATAATACTAACAAAAAAATTGCACTTTAAAGTTGAATATTTAGCAACCCCCTAATGATTTTAAAAGACCTATCCAACGATACTCCATACTATAAGGTTGGATGAGGAAAAAAAATCACCCCCACTTTACATCTATGGGAGGTAGTTACTCTAAAAAATTTATTTTTTATTGTACTGTTTCATCGGCACAGTTTACATTTATATTCGTGCAAAATTACAGCTTTCTAGCATTGATAGTCCCTGAGCAAAGCCGCGGACGGACAGACAGACAGACTGAGACAGAAACTATAAGGGTTCCGTTTTTGCCATTTTGGCTACGGAACCCTAAAAATAGGCTTACGTTTGGCCACAATCTTGCTTGATGGAAGGCGAAGTTGCGGCCTAAGATGGTACACGTTTGCCTAGAAGGTTCACTTTGACCGAATCAACACGGCATCAAAAATATTAGGAGAGTCTTGTTTTAGGTCAAATATAGTGGATGAAACACGTAACGTCACGTCATTTGACATGATGAACTTTTCTTAGAAATTGTCAACTTTACAGGATTGGTTGTTTGGAGTCTTTTTGTATTTTTTATTTCCACTCCAAATTTGTTACTTTTACGGTCATCCCGTAAAACCATATTGAAAATACAAACTGAGACGTGGATGCACAGAAAAACCAGAAAAATAGACCAGCGTTGGGAATCGAACCCAGTTCCTCAGCATTCCGTGCCGCGTGCCATACTCCTACACTACCACTGGACAGGAGTACAGACACGAATTTCTCTTATGCACACATATCTCAGGTCCTATTCAGTGGTAGTGTAGGTGTATGGCACTAGCACGGAATGCTGAACACCTGGGTTCGATTCCCAGCGCTGGTCTATTTTTCTGGTCTAGGGCTCAGATTGTATTTATTCGGTTGCATTATGTACTTAAGAAATCTGTAGATTGCAGTATTCTTCTTTGTTTTTTTCTTAAATAATTTTAGTGTAGATTTTTTACTTGTCATTATTTTGTCACTCGAATGCAGATGCTTATCAACTGCGCCTCCAACGACTCCGCTTTATTGGCCTTATATTGTTTTACAACTTTATTACAAACGCTTATCTGTTAAGCTTTTCAAATAACGTGTTTTCTTAAATACTGATCAAGATTTGCTTTACTTACTTTAAATTTAAAAATATTATTCGAATTGGTAATATTTTTTTCACCTCACTAGCTCAAAAATGCTTTCTTTATCCTTCGAAATCTGAGTGGAAAGTAGCTTTTTATCCTCTAGGCTGGAAAGAGTTTTTGAAATTCGAACGTTATCGCGAACGGCTGCCCCCTTGAAAATACATCGACCGCTTAATTTCACAACCTCGTATAGGTAAAAAACTTAAGTAAAGGACCTGTTGTATGTAGTGGTGCACAGAATTGATATGGAGCTTAAGTCATATTGCGAATTTGGAACGTTACTACTACATACAACACGTCCTTTACTTAAGTTTTTCACCTATATCTGGCCACAAAATTGCTATAGAATTATCTTTATGTTAAGTACGATAGAGTTTTTTATTGTTGTATACAATTCGGGTAGATACGAGGTTGAGGAAGAAAGCGTTGAATATTTACGTGTTCACAAAGAAAATGCGGCATACAAGTGTAAATGTAGGTACGTATATTTTATGAAATAAAGAAATTTTTGTACTTGTATTTTGTATTTGTTGAAGTAGTTAATATTTAATCCTGTTAATTAATCTGTTATTTTATTCTTATTACAAAACATTTACTTTGTAATTTTACTTTTAATTTTTAGTACACCTCGATACTTATGCCATGCAATCTTTTTCAAAATAGTAACTGTATGTACGTACCCACTGTAATACCGTTATATCGATTTGGATTGTAAATACTATTATACCTTGAATTACCTTACGCTTCGCTCGTGGTTCAATCCTAGAATCCTTCGCTTGCTCGGGTTTCAATATATGCACTCGCGCCAAACAGTCACTTTCCAGCCTTGCATTACGAATAACTATTGTTTTTCAGTTTTATTGTTTAGTATTTTGTAGCTCCCAGTAGCTTCTTTTTGGAAAACATCGCAACATTACTGATTGACTTTTATTACCATCGTGTTTATAATGGACAGAAAAATCATCATGTCACTGATACAGCTTTAATCTTTGTCAAATAGCCTCTTACGCTTTTCTTACGTATCTACCATATAACGGGATAAACATTACGCTTATCATAATCTGCAAATAACCCTAAATCAGAAACAAGACTTTGCAATTTCGTGAAACTACGAGTATTTTCAAAACAAGGAAATAGGAAAATTACCGTCTTTGTTTTATAGAGCCTGACTCTATCGTTTCTTTGTAAAGGTCCACGTCAATGAATTAAAACAATTATTTTGTTCACCCACGACCTTATGATAGATAAATATGTGCACAGGCAGTTCCGAAACGCGTCAGTGTAGTGTGGTGGTGGTGAAGGATTTGTGTGTTTTGTGTGTACAGTGTGGAATGGAACACCAATTTCTTGCAATAAACTAAGCTGTCATAAGGTCGCGGGTGAGCAAATTGTTTCAGTTAATCTTTGTTTCGTGAACAGGCTTTCATTAGGTAATCTAGTAATTAGGGATGGTAGAATAGAAACTAGATGTTGATAATCCCAGATTTCTCAATAAGGAACTTTGTCAAGGTAGCAGTTCTTTTGTATTTAAATCTGTTTAAATTAAAAACACGAATAGTTACCGTTTGTTATTAGTATCTATTGTAATTCCTTAAGCTAGGCTTTTTACTAGGCCAATTAATTTATTTAGCCTATTAATTTGTTTAAGATTTAGTTTCTAAATGAAAAATCAGAGTAGGTATACAATAATATTTTATTTTCACACACGCGTTTCGATCACTTTGGCTTACAGACTTCTTACCTGAAGTCTAATTATTCGTATTTTCAACCGTCTCTCTTCGTAAACATAAAAAAATACTTCGTTCACTACGACGGTATTCTTGTTTTATTAATTTATAGTTAAATGGGGGTACAACTTTCTTTGTACTTAATATTTTTGACGGAAAATACTTAACATAGCAACAATTTTGTATGATAATTGTTGTGAGAAGTCTCATTAGATTTATATCTTGCGCATCCGCATTCTTCTCGTACTCTACCTTATGTCTAGTTTGTATTCAGTTAACAATGTCCGTACTTATCAATTTACCTCAGCTCTTCAGCATTTTCAGATTCTCTTCATCATCATGACGAGGCTTATCATCAATAAACCTTCCATGGTTAAAGTAGTCTTCTATCTCCTGTAGAGTTCTATCTTTCGTCTCAGGAAGAGTAAAGTATAACGCTACTAAGCTCGCTGCCATCGCAGATCCGAAAATAGCGAAGGTGCCATACACTTTAACACTTACGAGCAACGCGGGTGTTATCTTCAAGGCAACCATCAAGCATAATGCTAGTGCAAACCCTGACATAGCGGACCCGGCTCCTCTATGTGCCACGGGGAAGACCTCTCCAAGCAAAGCTAAAGGTATTGGAGTACATCCCAAGTTAGCCAATATAAAGTACAGCATTAACATCGAAATGGGTAACCACGCCCGGTCCTTTGATATCACATCTATGGAAGTCAGGTAGAGGCAGGTACAAACGCCACTTAGTACCACTAAAGCAGCAGCCCCGCTTATGAAAAGCAGCGTTCGCCTTTTCAGCATACGAACTAATACTGAAGAAAATGTTGAACTGACTGTTGTGATTATATCTATCACCAAAGTGTAGTAAAACGATTGAGATTTGTCTCCGGTGATGCCCTCGATGATTTGCAGCGCGTACGCCGGGAAAATATGTCTTCCGCATGTCTCTAACAGTATTCCAGCGAGGAAAATAATCAGTAGTGGTTTTAAAAAGTCCTTCATAGTGAACTTTCTCAAGAAGTCTAGTACAGATTTCTTAATGCTTGATTTTTCTACTGATTCGATGGCATGCCTCTCTTTTTGGGCTCTGATCATGCTGTCAAATTCAGTTTGAGCGTCGACCGCATGGCCTCTCAGCCACAGCCAAGCCTTTTCACTTTGACTGAACTTCTGTCTAGCAGCCAACCATGCCGGGCTTTCTGGCCAAGTGCACACGATAAAAAAAGCAAGAACATGGGGCACGATGCCAAAGATAGCCACCGTCTTCCAATGGAAGTAGTGTCCGACTATGTGGACGACTGTATTACCTAAACACACCGCTGCTGTCTTGAGATTTAGGAACATGCCTCGTAGTTGTGGGCTGGTGTATTCTCCGATGACGACGGCGCCGAGGGTGACGGTGGAGCCGGCGGTGATGCCGCCGAGGATCCGGCCAGCCATGAGCATGGGGACGCCCGTGGCGAAGTAGATGAGGAGCCAGCCGAGGGTTCCCGGGACTATGAGGAGAGCGTGGGTCAGCCGCCGTCCGCATATTTCCATCAGGAATGATGAAGCCAAAAAGCCAGGTATACTAGCTAGACCCACCAGAGACGCTGAAAGGGAAAATATAGGTTCAATCATTTGTTTTTAAGCTGTACAGTATAGTCAATAGAAGTTCCTGATAGTCTTTTTTTACCGATTTTGAACAAGGGACGATCACGTCTAATATTACTAGTGATCTAGTACAGTCAGCAGTAGAGAAAAGGTTACGGGGAGGGGGGGGGGGTACCCTGTATACAGCTGACTGTACATAGAAAAGAAAGACACTACTTACACTTAAAAAAGAAAGACAAAACACAAGTGCAGTGATGTACACGCATCAGCTCTAAGAGCTACTAGTGTATTATTTCAATAATAATAATAATAATAATAATAATAATGGTTTTTCATCATATTTTATCGGAAAAGTTCAATCAGCTTCAGTACCCAATCTTAGAGCCGTTTTCAGATTTTGACACTAAACAATAAAGTTTCAAGTTCATGGGGATATGAAACTGTCAGTCACTTATACAATAACTAGCTTTTGCCCGCGGCTCCGCCCGCGTGGTATTCGGTTATCGCGCGCTGTTATTCCCTCGGGAACCGTGCATTTTTTTGGGATAAAAAGTAGCCTTTGTCACTCTCGGGCCCATAAACTAACTCTAAGCCAAAAATCACGTCGACCCGTGTTGCTCTGTTAAGGCATGAAAGACGGGCAAACATACAAACACACTTTCGTATTTATAATATTAGTATGGATAGTATGGATACTTTGAATAATAAATAAATATCATGGGACACTTGACACCAATATATTTCCATTGAAATCCGGCTTTTCTCGATGAAACTACATTATGTACTATATCTAGACTTCTATTTTTTATTTTCTTATTGTATTGTAGTTAATTCAAGGACTCACAAAGCCACGAAGATGTCTCCAGATCGGTGTGGATCTCAGCGCCAGGGCTTTTCAGCGCCGGCAGCAGCACCGACGGGAAGCTTAGCACCATACCCTGACCCAACATGTTGAGGAGCACGCCTGACACTGCCCATGACTGCAACAGGCGAACATACAAAGGGCTTAGGCACAACCCACTTTTCCAAAATGTGCACTGGCTCAGATAGAGTACTTTTTCAGATGGTAAAGAACATGTCCTAACATGTCCAGGAGCACGCCTGACACTGCCCATGACTGCAACTGGCGTTCATAAAAAGGGTTTAGGCACACACCCACTTTTACAAAATGTGCACTGGCTCAGATAGAGCAATTTTTAAGATGGTAAAGACACAATAAACGTAACAAGTTTGTGTATTGTAGTAAAGAACATGTCTCAACATGTACAGGAGCACGCCTGATATAGCCCAAGACTGCAACAGGAGTTGATATTTTAAGGGCTAAGGCCGCTCCCCTACCCCCCTTTTCCGAGTGTGCAGTGGCTTAGATAGAGTACTTTTTCAGATGGTAAAGTGTTCAGGAGCACGACTAACACTGTCCATGACTACAACAGGCGTTGATATTTAGGGCTTAGACCCCCACCCCACGTTTCCAAGTGTGCACTAGCTCAGATAGAGCACTTTTTCAGATGGTAATGTTCAGAAGCACGCCTGATACAGCCTAAGACTGTAACAGGAGTTGATATTTGAAGGGCTTAGGCCCCTACCCCAATTTTCCGAGTGTGCACTGGCTCAGATAGACCACTTTTTCAGATGGTAAAGAATAGAGATGAACGGTGATTTGGCCGGATACCGGATATTTGGCGGGACCGTTGGCCGGATAGCAGGATATCCGGCCTAGTTTTGCGTAAAATTTAAGCTAATTCGAACATCCGCAGGACACTCCGTGCAGGTTGTAACTTGTAGAGTATAATTAATTAACTTAGGGGCTGTTTCACCACCCATTTGATTAATTTTAACTGATGGATAAATTATGATATCGTTTCAATTTGTTTTGTTTGAATAGACGCGAGACGGTATCACATTTATCGGTCAGTTAAAATTAATCAATTGATGGTGAATCAGCCCCTTAAAATAATAAACTGATGTCAATAACCGATAAATTCATAAATAAATACCAATTTTTAATCATAACTATAAGTTTTTTACCATCCGGTATCCGGCCGGATAGTACGCAACTATCCGGTATTCGGCCGAATAGTAAAATAGTGGCCGGATAGGCCGGATACCGGATACTGGCCGGATATCCGTTGCATCTCTAGTAAAGAACATGTCCCGACATGTTCAGGAGCACGCCTGATACAGCCCAAGACAGACAGACAGCAACTGGCGTTGATAAAGGGCTTAGGCTCAAGCCCACTTATATAGAGCACTTATTTTATTTACGTAATTACGTAAGAAATATCTTTTTGAGTTATAAAACTCGTGAAATTTTCGAAATGGTTAGATTTTTACTTTTTCAACCCTAATTGGCTCCCCTACTTTGAAAAATTAATAATTTCTTGAGCACAATATTTTGCCAAAATCGGTTGATAATGGCGACTTATAGAGGAGAACAGTCGGACCACTTTTGAGTCTTTTTTCCGATTTAAAATTAAAACTAGTGGTTTTTAGTCATTGAAGTGAAAGGGCGGACTCTGAGCACATCTAAAGAAGGATAAGCTTACCAGAACAATTCGATTTGTACGAGTACTTTTTTAGAGTCACTATTTATTACCACAAGTATAAATTGGAGGAGGACAAATCGGAGGATTTGTTTCTGACGCATATAAATAAACCGTAATTCAATTAATTAAGTTATATTACTTTTTAATTATTATTATTAGGTTTTTATAGTTTAAATCATTTCTAAATGTATTATTTGTTCCTCAATAAATCTGATTTTAGGTATTAGTATTAATTAAGTACCGAATCCGGTTACCACGTTACAGGCCCAGCCAACTAACAGATATTTGTAACTCCATAGTATGTGTTGTTTCTTGTAATAAACAATTTTTATTTATTTTATTTTACAACCTTACCAAAAATATGGAAATAATTAGATTTTTTATTTGATTTTTATTTGTTTTTTTTTATTAGATTTTTTTGGAGCCACATTTTTTGTAATTTATTTTATAACTTTAATAGCTACAATTTTAAAACCTAGTAATTTATCGTACAGATTTTTTACCCAGCTGCCCGAAGGAAGGTTATTTTTTTACACATACTTGCATGTTTACTTTCTAAACTTTAAAAAAAATTACGCACCTGTTTTACAAACGGCGAGAACATTTTAACTAAACTTTCATGCTTCCGCCTTAAACGCCCGAAGCAGAATGGTTTCAGGCGCTATCGATGCTTGCGATTAAGTAAAGATATCATTTATTGTCTTAGAAAACAAGCAGATAAATAAAAAGAGGGTTAATCGGAGTGCCGCGGGCGACGACTTTTAACTATCAGCTGTTAGATTCTGACGGCTTCTTTAGAGCGACGTGTTAACCACATTAATTAGCAGCCGATAAATGGTTTTAGAATGACATTTAGTAGATCGTTTAAAGAGCGAGGGTGGATATAGTTCGAGTGTCATTATGGTTGTTAGTCTCGAGTTAAACACTCTATTTTTTCACTTTGAATGCGAGGGAAACAAACAACGTTCTCATATTAAATGATATTGTAAGGCGGGTTTTAGTGTCACGCGTACCGTCAGTACGGATCGCTCCGCACAGGCTGATCTATATGAGCTTCCTGGGAGCGTTTTAGAGTAATACGGAGGGGTCCGTACGGACGACCGTCCGCGCGGATAGGAAGCTCATATTATAGATCAGCCTGTGCGGAGCGATCCGTACTGACGGTACGCGTGACATTAAACCCGCCTAACGGATAAATCACCTCTTGAATCGAGTTTAGCTCGACATGTTTCGGGTTATTTCGAAACCCTTCATCACTGGAGCACGCGACTCGGCGGCTGCCGTTACACGCGCACGCGTGAGTAACCAGTTACAATATCATTTAATATGAGTGAGTCTCACGGTAGTTTCATGATTAAAACAACGTTCTGAACCTCAAAATTACAATATTACTTTTTAAATTCTAATTTAATGTTTGGCTAGTAGTTCCAAAATTTATGGATTTGTCAAGTTTAAACTAAGCTTAATGACTGAATCTAGATGTACTGGCTTGTTTTCTTATGTGTGGCCGTTAATTGAAGTAATAAGCTAAAACACGTTTAAGGTGTAACAGCAGAATAACGTCTCTATCTTCCCAGGTTGTAAATCAGAAGAGATATCAAATGTTAAAACAAACATCATTTATAAACTTCAGGAAAGGAGGTTCTGTTTTTGTCTAGATAGTAAATATGTATTAATTATTACGACACTTGAGGTCCGATTCGATAATAATGTTTTTTTTATTTGTACTTTATGGTTGCATTTAAACTAAATCGATTCGGCAATTACATTTCCATTAATTTGAAGTTAAAGTAATTTTAATAATAAAGTTATTGTCTGAGAATTTATTTGTTATCTACCAGGTTTTAACTTTAACTAGGTGTTTGTTTAAAGGTTTTCTACTCAATCTATCATTATTGAGCGAAATGTTTCTTGGGAATAAGAATATTAAGAATAACTTTTATTTATCTAAAAATGACCACTATTACAATACACCAGATGTATCTGGTGAGCACCAAACTAGGCTGAGCCTGTATCTTGACACTCAACTGAGTCAGCTTACAAATTTATCAATTTTATTTATTACACTTAATTTTTTATTATTATTAATGAATATAAAACCAAATGGAAAGAAACGCAAGCAGAGGAACATTACAAATTAAATAACAAATGCAACATGCAGTAGTCAGTATACAAACAAAATGTGTGTTTTAATGTGTGTGTTCGGCGAAATGAAATTCTGCGAAAAGTTGGTTGGGAAGTGATATTCGGCAAAACGAATTTCTGCGAAAAGGCAGAACACCGTGTCTTGTATTGTGTCGCTCGCGATTGCAATCAAATGACAGTTTTGTATGCGAAATCTATCATTTGATTGCGATCGCGAGCGTCAGAAACATTAGGCAATATGGCTTCTGGTTTGAGTACCTACTAATTATTAACTCCTATAGGTGTTTCAGTTTCTGATAACTGTTTACCCCGCTTTGCTGCTCAGAGTTTGCTTTAGGCGCTTTAAAATAAATAAAGTAAGTTTTTTTTTTAACTAGCTCTTAATGTGTCCCACTGCAGGGCAAAACCCTCCCTTTCTTATTCCCCTCGTCTCTACTCTTGGCCAGCTCTTGCCAATCTGACTGGAATCGGTCTAAGTCGTCCCGCCATCTCCTCATAGTCTGCCTCTGCTCTAGTGCCCGTCGCATGAAGTTAGTTGAAATAAGGAATAAGTATATTTTTTACTTCTCATGCTCGTAAAGTTCATGTTTATGCTGGATCTAGGCAAGATAAAATGACTTTTTTAAATAAAGGCTTGTGAAAACTGAAAGATACCCCAACATTTGGATGTTTAATTATGTATTCGATAATATTTATTTCATAACAGAAAAGTACAGAGTTATAACACATAATTATACAAATAAAAAAAAAACTACTATATTTTTCTATTTTTTTTATTGCAGTAAAAGTGCTAATAAAAACTAAAAGAATTCCATAAAATTAAAATTTTGATTGATTCCATAAAATACTACTATCCTGAATCTACAAAACAAAAACTTATTAAAATGTCAAAGGCAAAAGTGATATTAATGCCCATTTCATAAAAATAATATGAATTCCATACAACACTATACTATCCTGAATCTACAAAACCAAAACAAAAACCTATTTGTAGCTTCGTAGTGTAAACAATCAATTATATTATAGTCAGCACTGTTTAATTCGGTTTATCAATTAAAAATTGATAATGCCTGATTAAGACTAATAATGTGGCTGATATAACCTAGTGAGTGAATATATAAACTGACTGAAGGAATGCGTTCTCAGTCAATTGTTGTAACAATGGCGACAAAGACTGCTTGGATCACACCCTACAAGAAACAGGTTCGATTTTTTTATAAATAGAACTAAGTAAATAGCTTTCCATAATATCGTGGTCATGGTCATATAAGGTGCTTATGAGGAAACCGAAAGATTTCAACTACGAATTCCTGAAGACAATTTTCTGGACCATTTCCTGTTTTATGTAAATGTCGGCGTAGGGATGAATGTTCGGAGGGACGATCGGACGTTAGTGTCACAGTAAAAGTAGTGTTGTGTGTCTGTGTGATGGGGTGACAAATAAAAATGACCAATGCGGGTAGTTTAATGTTTAATGTTTATTTGGGCAAAAAAACGGTACAATATAGATAAAAACTTAAGAAAATAAGACTTAAAACGAAACATAGACCAGCAAATATGCCACTATTAATTTACACAGTAGAGTAACACGTACAAAGAATAGTTTAGTTCGAAAGACTCGTGCTGTTAGGCAGACTTGATACCCACATTTCAGTCTACTCGTGACCACGGCCACTGTAATGCTGCCGAAACGTCGAGGTAAATATTACTCGTTTGTGTTAGTGCGCTACTTAAGTCCTGTGCGTGGTATTTTTCGGAATTCATGTGCAAAATGATATTTGAAATTATCACGATCTTTGTGAAGGAAAACATTGCGAGCAAGACTACACACTTGCGAAGAAATCTCATGGTTTACGTTAAGTTTATTCTACACTGGTCCTTTAATTAAACACATCTGTGTTGCGAGGAATGTGTTTTTCATGAACCAATACAAACGCTTAATTGACGTCGCCTCGCTCCGCTCAGCTGTTTCCACACTTTCCACTAGAGACGAAACGCTTCATTGACGTCGCCTCGCTCCGCTCAGCTGTTTCCACTAGAGACGAAACGCTTCATTGACGTCGCCTTGCTCCGCTCAGCTATTTCCACTAGAGACGAAACGCTTCATTGACGTCGCCTCGCTCCGCTCAGCTGTTTCCACTAGAGACGAAACGCTTCATTGACGTCGCCTTGCTCCACTCAGCTATTTCCACTAGAGACGAAACGCTTCATTGACGTCGCCTCGTTCCGCTCAGCTATTTCCACTAGAGACGAAACGCTTCAACGACGTCGCCTTGTTCCGCTCAGCTGTTTCCATTAGAGACGAAACGCTTCAACGACGTCGCCTCGCTCCGCTCAGCTGTTTCCACTAGAGACGAAACGCTTCATTGACCTCTCCTCGCTCCGCTCAGCTGTTTCCACTAGAGACGAAACGCTTCATTGACGTCGCCTCGCTCCACTCAGCTGTTTCCACTAGAGACGAAACGCTTCATTGACCTCGCCTCGCTCCGCTCAGCTGTTTCCACTAGAGACGAAACGCTTCATTGACCTCGCCTGACTCCGCTCAGCTGTTTCCACCAGAGACGAAACGCTTCATTGACCTCGCCTGGCTCCGCTCAGTTGTTTCCACTAGAGACGAAACGCTTCATTGACCTCGCCTCGCTCCGCTCAGCTGTTTCCACTAGAGACGAAACGCTTCATTGACTTCGCCTCACTCCGCTAGGTATTTCTACTAGAGACGAAACGCTTCATTGCCCTCGCCTCGCTCCGCCCAGCTATCTCCACTAGTGACGAAACCCTTCATTGACGTCGCCTCGTTTCGCTCAGCTGTTTCCACTAAAGACGAAACGCTTCATCGACGTCGCCTCGCTCCATTCAGCTGTTTCCACTAGAGACGAAACACTTCATTGACGTCGTCTCGCTCCGTTCAGCTGTTACACACACTTTTAACTTTAACGTGACGTCACGAGAGGTACCTATACCCAATTTTGACGCTTATCATTGTAATTATTTGTTTTATTGACGAAAGAAAAAAATACTTATGTCCAATATTTTTTGATGCTTTAACTGAGGAAAAACTTAATTAAGTTTTTATTGTGTAAATTTACTTAGGTCTATTATTATACCCTGCTCTAGATTTATTTCTAATTCAACACCGTGATATCACTTTTATATGGTATTTTCCGAAAACCGGTTGACAAGGTTCAAAGAACAAAAAATACTCAAAATAATCCGTCAGCATACAACTATCAAGAGATTAATTTATGTAAATACTTGCTTTTGCCAGCTGCTCCGCCCGCGTGGAATTCGGTCATCGCGCGCTATTCCCTCGGGAACTATGCATTTTTCCGGGATAAAAAGTAGCCTATGTCACTCTCGGGCCTATAAACTATCTCTATACCAAAAATCACGTCGATCCGTCGCTCCGTTACGGCGTGAAAGACGGACAAACGTACAAACACACAAACATACAAACTTTCGCATTTATAATATTAGTATGGACTCGATAGCAAGCGTTTTCCCAGAGATTTTCTTCCCTGAAAACTCCTACATGTCAAATTTCATCGAACTCGTTGGAGCCGTTTCAATGGCGAGGAAACGAAATAGCAACAGTGGAAACAATTGTTCACTTAATAAATTTTATAAAACTAAAAAAATAATAGTAATACATAAAATAAAATGTACATAGTCATTGTATTTTATGTATTACTATTATTTTTTTAGTTTTATTGATTTATTTTGATTGAAATGATGGATTTTTAATTTTATATAAATTACAAAATTATGAAAAAAAAATATATAAGTAAATTTCTTCCTAGTTCTACACTGGACACATCGTGATATACCGGATAAAAGAAAAATTTAGGTACGTCGAGCGAAACGAGGGGTGGTTAGTATGAAGTTTCATGACATGCCTAGGACTTTCATGATTTGCCTAAACATCACTAGGCAAATCGTTAAACATGGTTAAATGGTGAGTTTTGAACGATACGGCGGATGTCCCTTAGCCATTCATTTTACGATATGCCTGATTTCGTGATCTGGCGGATTTTACGATCGGTCGCCGACATATGCACCATCTAATGCTTCACTGGAAAACAGCTTATTTCAGTATCTTAATGAATTGATTCAATTGGAACAGAAACTTTAAAAAATTAAACATGGTTTTAAATTGTTTTAATGACAAGAGGTTTTATAACCATTGATCAATGATTATAGTTCATTTATTTTAATAGAACCCTAAAAGTCTTTAGGTACTTATAATCTAAAGAGGACAACTATATATACTGTATAGTACATGGAAATCGTACCGAAAAAGAAGTGTTGCCTTGCATCAAATGAGGTAGTTCTAATTTTTATATGAGTTGGTAGTGGTGAATTTGGTTACGTCAAATCCAAGTTTTCCACCTCGAAAGCCTTCCGGATCATTGTCAAATACTTCAAAATTCATTAAAATTTAGTAGTTTTTTCCGTTTTTGACAATTTTTACCACCAAGGACTTACGTTACGGCCAAAGTCACTAAGGACAATTTTAAGTAGACTAAATTTCCAATCAAATGAGACTAATTTTATTTCAGTAGTTCAAATAGTTTCTATGATACAGCTATTCAAAAGTTTGCGAAAATTCCAAAAAATTAAATAATACAGTTTTTTTTAGTTTTCGACCATTTTTACCCCTAAAGAGTGGGCTTATGCGAAAAGTTACTGTGCAGATATTAAAGTCCATTAAATTTATTAGTAGTCTTTGGAGGACAAAGTACAACATCGTGGATTTTGGCACTGACGCAGCAAACAAAATCTGCCCGTGGACTTTGAAACTGATTTGAAGATTCGATGTTTCTAAAACGTTGATTAATTTACAATTTGGCGTTAATGATAAGGATTAATGATTAATTAGGTTATGTGTGGAACCAATTTTATCGGTAAAAAAAAGCTAAGTGCGAGTTGGATTCTGGCACTGAGAGTTCTGTACAAAGTATCATCATCATCATCATCATGTCAGCCGAAAGACGTCCACTGCTGGACAGGACATAGGCCTCCCCCAAGGCTCTCCACTCAGACCGGTCTTGTGCTTTTCGTATCCACCGCGATCCCGCGATCTTAGCCAGGTCGTCGCTCCATCAAACAAAGCCTGCTTAAACTCATTTTTGTGTTTCATAATTCATTAATACTTAAGTAGTATTTTTACGAAAAACTAAATTATCCTTTTGGTATCGTGTTTCGTTTACCCCCGATGCAAAAAGAGGGGTGGAATAAGTTTGACCGCTATTTGTCTCTATGTCTGTCTGTGTGCCTGTCTCTGGCAACATAGCGCTTAAGCGGGAAGCCAATTAGAATGCGGTTTTTTTTAAATATGAAATCAGGGTTAATATTAATTTGTGTTGTGAGACCTAAATTATTGCCAAATATATTAATACCTACAGTATATTATAGTCAAAAGTAATCTATATGTTTTGATTTCTATTCTATTCTATTCTGATTCCAACGGTTTATGAAAGAAGATTATAACACTTTCAAAAACATTGTTTAGATTGCATGAACTCATAAAATTATTAATTAACAGGTTGCAATAAACTGTTGTATCCCTCCCTTCTGTAAACGTTTTGTACCTATAACTCCAGCATCTTTGGGACCTTGCCTAATTTGTTTTAGTTTTAGGTTCTATTTTTATTTTATGTAAGTAAGTTTAGTTAAGTTATTTTTAGGATATTTTTCATTACATTAGTACCAAAAAATCCAAAATACTGAAAATAACTTGAAATTTCCGCGTGTTTATGAGAGAAAGGTCTCGTTAGACAGATAGGACAGGAAGTGATTCTAAACGAATTCCTTTTTTCTTGAGGCACGGGACCCTAAAAACCTTAACGATAAGCAGGTGTATTATTGATATAATCTTGGTTCTAGCCTACAGACAACCGTGCAGCTTCGCTTGTATAACTTGGATCATTTATTTTGCAGTATTGGTCACAATATATTTAAGCTAACTTAGGCCGTCTTGCAAGAATAAATAAATCTAGATTTAGTAGTTATTCCAGGCTAAATAAAGCTTGACAGTTTCATACAATTTGACACTAACTACTAAACTGAGCTTAACGCTAACTCTAGATTTATGTGTTTACTGCAAGTGGGCCTTAGAAAAGTTGACAACTCTCCGACATTGTCATATTAAAGTTCATCATCATCATCATCCGCTTTTTATCGAACATAGTACCTAAGAACTTCAGTAAGGAAATTAAACATGAAAAAAAAGTCTTAATTGTTTTAGAAACAAATAAATATTTACTTAACTATTGCAGTAAGTTCTAATACAAAAATAAGTTCGAGATCAATCTACAAAACGAAAACCTATTAATATTATGTCAAAAGTATCTATGTAATTATAATAATGTCCAGTTCAGTAAAAATTCATATCAAAAAAGAAGAGAAAATTATAATTAAGATCAAAATTAAATATTGGTTACGTTAATATCATAAGAAGAGTTTAGACTTGCAAGAAAAATCGTGCAAGTTGCATTACATTGCGGCGCTCGATTGCCCACTACAAACTCGTTGGCTTGACGGCCTCGCAATGTAATGCAACCTGCACGATTTTTCTTGCAGTCTAAACTCGGCTTCAGAAAAGAAAGAAAGAAAAAAAGATTTATTTTTAAAAGCTCCTAATCCCAAGCCGTGGTGGCCTAGTGAAAGCCGTGGTGGCCTAGTGGTTTGACCTAGCGTCTCTCAAGTAGAGGGTCATGGGTTCAAACCCCGGCTCGCACCTCTGAGTTTTTCAAAAATTCATGTGCGGAATTACATTTGAAATTTACCACGAGCTTTGCGATGAAGGAAAACATCGTGAAGAAACCTGCACAAACTTGAAAAGCAATTCAATATAGCGTGTGAAGTTCCCAATCCGCACTGGGCCCGCGTGGGAACTATGGCCCAAGCCCTCTCATTCTGAGAGGAGGCCGTGCCCAGCAGTGGGACGTATATAGGCTGGGATCATGATAATTCCTAAAAATGTTCCTCTTCCAGTGTTTCGTGACAGCAGGAGTATGCCTGAACATGTCATCCCAAGGTGTCGTCGTGGGGTTTGCTGCCATCCTGCTGCCGCAGTTGAAACGTCCCGGCTCCGAGATCCCCATTGATGACTCCAGTGGCTCTTGGATTGGTGAGTTCTTGATCATCTAGGTTATAGCAATCAGGACAACAGTATCATCACGTTACTTTCGTGATTTTCTCTCAGTCAAAATACCACAAACGGGACTTATCACGCTAACACACACGCGTAATATTTACCTCGACGTTTCGACCCCATTACAGCGGCCATGCGCATCCATTCAAAATTTCGCGTTTATACTGTTAGTAAGATAAGCAGATAAGATTAGTCAAATAAAGAATTCTAAATAGCTAGGTACTTTTTGGTTGCCCAAGTTTGCCTTTCATACTCCGCCATGCTGTATTCCTTTACTGACCAAAACCCTTTTCTTTTCAGCTTCAATCATAGGTTTCGCTTTAGTCGCCGGCAACTTCATCGTCCCCCCCATCATGGCAAACTACGGCAGAAAAACAGCCAATATCATCTCGATTATACCCATGCTCATCGGATGGTTTGGTATCGTCTTTGCTGGTAGTGTGGAAGTCATGCTCATTGCCAGGGGCCTCCAAGGACTAGCCATGGGCATGAGCTCTTCCGTTGGACCAGTACTCATCGGGGAATACGCCAGCCCTAAAAACCGGGGCGCCTTCTTGATGTCAATGTCTGTAGCCATCGGTATCGGTGTTCTTGGAGTCCATACCATGGGTTCTTTCATGACCTGGCAGCACACAGCTTTAGTCTGCGCTGTCGTAGTGTTCATGGATTTAGTTATTGTAATATACTCACCAGAAACACCGAGCTGGCTGGCTGATCAAGGACGATACGATGAGAGCAGGAAAGTATTCAGATGGCTAAGAGGCGACGGTGAAGAAGATGAATTGCAGAGGATTGTAGAGACCAGTATTATGGTCAGGGAATCGAAAGCTGAAATAAGTTCATCGGAAACGTTAGTTAAGAAAATTAGAAGGAACATAACATATTTCACGATGACGATCGCGAAAAAAGAATTTTACAAGCCAATTTTCATTATGATACATATTTATACTTTCGGACAGTGGTCTGGTGCTAACATTCTAGCTACATATACTAGCTCAGTGTTTGAAATTATAATCGGACCAAGTTCGAATGTCGCTCTACTGCTGATAACTCTTGGCATACAAAGAGTGATTTCAAACACGTCTGCTTTGATAGTCATCAGAAAAATGAAGAGGCGAACAATGTTGCTCGCAACCGGATGTATTAACATATTCGCATTTTTATCCCAGGCCGCTTATTCTTATGCAAAAGAGCACAATATGCTTCCCTTCGATCATCCAATGATAGGCGTAGTATTGATCCATATCCATATGTTTTCGATAGCAACGGGAACCATACCCTTGCCCTTGGTTATAGCGGGAGAGTTGTTCCCTCTTGAATTCAGGAGTTTGGCTGGTGGCATTAGTGTATTGTTCTTCTCAGGTAACATGTTCATTACCATTAAGACATTTACTTTCTTGTCCTCAACGCTCGGACTCTACGGAGCGTATTGTCTTTACGCGGCAGTAGTTTGCTACGGCCTGGTGGTAGCTTTGATGTTCTTACCTGAAACCAAAGACCGGACGCTCCAGGATATTGAGGATGAATTCAGGGGAAGACCATTGTCTCCTGAAGAGGTGAAAGCCACGCAGTCCTTGACGTCGCTGAAATTTAATAACCTCGATCGGCGGTGCAGCAGTCCTATGTTATAAGTAGCTAGAATTGAAGAATCTATTGCTAATAATTAGGAATGATTTGCGAGGATAAGGCCTAGTCTATGCCTCGGCGTAGATCTACCATATTTGGTCGACACAACATAACATTCATTGGTATTTTTTTTGTAGTTGGGCCTCCGCATCTCCCACTCTCGAAACACAGTACCAAAACTACTATTTCACGCCGGTATTCTGTGGGAGTGTGGTACTAAGTACTAACCCGGTCGAGCCGGCCTAGGGTTGCCACCCGTACTATATTATATAGTATCGTACTATATTTTAGTCAATTGTACTATATATTATAGAAAAACAATATAGGACGATAAATTTTATATTTTTATCACTAATTCAATTGTCGCGCTTTTTTTGAGTTAACTGTGAATGAAACTCATTCCTGTACGTATGGCGCTTAGTTAGTTAGTACCACTTACCAACTCCTTTGTCATTGTCACCTTATTGATGGCCAAAGCAAAAAGTAATAATAAATAGTTACTCATGGAAAAATAATGATTAAAAATAGATGTGTACTATTTTTTATTCCCGAGATTCCTAAAAGTACTATATTTTTTTGATTTAAAACAAAAATACTATTTTTCTTCAAAAAAAAGGTGGCAACCCTAAGCCGGCCCATCCGTGCTGCAGCCAGCAAGCGGTTACAATAAGGCTCTACACCAATAGCTGTAGCTTCTAATAGAATTTCAGTAAGCTGAAGGTAATATTAGTGGTCTTCTACATCACGCAGAAAATATGTCTAATTTAATTAACTGTGAATTTGTTGATGAAGTTCAATTATTTTTAAATATAATTAAATGTAATTTAAGCTTTATGTACCTTAGTTTAGTGTATGTGTTAAGTAATAACCTTGCTTTTTTCGAATAAAAGGTATACGTGATTTGACTACCCACAGGACCTAGGCTCAGTATATATATAAGCTAAAGCAGTATGGAAGCTAGGCATATTTTTAGAGATTAATATCTTCGCGCCAATGGAGCGTTAGGGTTGGCCAGTTATTTTTTCTAAAGGTGAAAAAAAAATTTTCGCGCATTTAATTTGCAATTGTATGTATTATATGTATATTTGGTTCAAATCTTGCAAGTTAAATTTGACTCACTTTCCTCACCTCACTCACTCTCACTGTAGTATGCTGAATATAAAGGCCTGTATAAAATTTTAGAGCAAAATTGACGTTACCATACTAAGTAGGTAGTCGTTTCACTTTGATGAAATGATCGCTTTTCCTGGGTCGCTGAGTTGCGTTTGCGCAGACAGTTTTCGCAGGCTTTCACAGAACAGTGACACCTTGACCATTTTGTCAAAAATTGCTTAATATCTGTACTTATTTAATACGGCTATCTAATGCGTGTTTAGGTTTAAAGTAATTTAGTTTATTTATGTCTCGATAAATGGTGCTGTATTTGTTTAATGCCTCCTCTACATATCGACGGATGCGTCGGCAGATTGTATCTGCGGATGCGTCCGCCGAGGTGTAGAGGGTGGTTTTTGCTTGTCTGTGGTAGGTATTTAACGTCGGCCGATGCATCTGCCACTCACCCGTTTGGTGTCGGTTTTTCGACACGGATCAAAGGGTGACAGCGCGAACGCAACGCGCCTGTCCACACGTCTGCCGATGTGTGGACGGATCGCAATTTATCTGAAGATATGGTTGCGGATCCATCTGCCGACGCATCCGTCGATATGTAGTGGAGGCATAAAAGGGTGTAATGCATTACCGGCCCGGCTAACACCGACATGTAAATACCCTGCTGTTGCCCTGTTTTTCGTGTACTCGCTCATAGAAGCTCCTGTCAGCTCCTGTCAGTTTGTATGGGCGTGTACAGAAAAAACGAGGCCGGTAATGCATTACACCCGTTTAAAACATGCTAACGTTAACCCTTTAGTGGGTAACGGCACAGAATAGATAATAGTACAAGTACAGAAGTCTCTCTGTTTTGATTTTCACAAATGCCGCCTTTTTATGTGCCTACGTAATTATTATTAACAAACGGACCGCACGCGAGCAGCCGACATTGAGCTCTCTGGCGCCGCGTGAAGGTCGACATTATTCCACACCTTGTCAGATATTCCGAAAATAGGGTTGTCAATAGGTACTTTAATAGAATACCTATTATACTATCAGATTTATGCTGTTTATAATATTTACTTAGCGGTTGCACTTTTATTTATTCTATTGCGCAGGGTCGAATATTATGTAAGAATAAGCTAGGTACCAGTCTAGTCCAGCGCAACTATGCTTAGTGACTCTCGTTGCGAGACGTCACCCGTCACTTTCTCACAGTAGTGCACAGAAAGAGACAGGTAATATGTACATCTCATGCGCGAAATAGTCACATGTTACAGTTGCTTCAGAATGGCTGGTAAGTGTTATAAGTATAAATACCACGCAAGGTACACATGCAGAAACTGTTATACCTACCTATTAGGTAAATTAATACCGAACATATAAATCAGTTTACACAGGTATACACGACACGTGATTTTCTTTTGATGTAGGTATGGATTATATGTATATGTAGCTACCTACCACCTATTTTAAATAAGTATATGATATAAAACATTTGTGTGTATATTTATTAATTATTGTTATAGATTTAGGTACCATGACAGTGCCATGACAGTAGATATAAATGAGTAATGAATACCGTACCTTTCGCTATCTTTCTCACTTGCCGGAACCGAGAAAAACTGACAATTACTATTTTTTTCATTGTTCTGACAATCGGCTGCAATGCAGTATTTTTTTGGACACGCGTTTGCGACGTAAATTGAGTCGTACTGCGTAAGAGGCGCGCGCGTGCACCACAGGTCAGTGCGCGGCAACCACTGAATCGCCTCAACGTTGGGGAGGCCCGGTACGCACTTTTAGCTCGGCGGCGGAATGGCGTAGTGACACCCCCCTGGTAACGGCAAGATATTTGCCGTCATACGACTCAGATATTTTATTTTTTTTCTCAATGAACGTGTTGTTAGTTAATATAACTTTTGGTTCGCATAAGAGAATATACTCGTACTAATTTACGAAAAAAAGAATAGCAGATAATCGTTATTCCAACCCATGTTAAATGATGATTCTTAGGCCTGAACTTAGATTTTTAACTATTCCTTACAATTGAACAAAAATGTTTGTAAATAAAATTTTGTTTGCTGGATTTATCCGATAGTCATAATTCTCTACTTTCAGAGACAAGATTGGCGATATAAAGTTTAAAGAAAAAAAATCTGTTATTTGATAATTAAAAAAAATGAAGACGGCAATATATTTGCCACTATCCGTTAAGTGTCTGGTGTTTATTAAAGGAAAGGGTGGGTTAGGCTACAATTGTTATTGATTTATATATGGAGCAATAGCTTAATTCAATACTCAAATTTGCCTTTTACCTTTATTGCTGAATTAGCCGTGTTAGTTAGAAATGACAACGGAAGTAAAAAAATAATTAATAAATAATTAATTTATTTATTTTAGATACGTCGTGCCACCCGTAGTTCCCCCGGCAAACTGACATGACGGTCTTGTCACTTAATGCCCTTGGCTGATAGCGGCAAACATATTGCCGTCTTATAATTCGGAAACCCTGCAATAATATATACATTTCTCTTTCTCAAAAATCATAAAAAAAATCATTCATGCTGTGCGTATCGTTAAAGTTCTCGATTCATTGCTTTAAAAAAATAATGGTCAAAGGGTTAAGGTCGCTTTAGGATGTATTTATTTGGTTTTAATTTATGTATGCTTGAGAACAGAAGGAGAATCGAAAGACATTTGTACTAGGAGCGAAAAGTTCATTAAAAGACGTCCAAACACCGCACCGACTTTCATTGGCCTGTAGGAGTTTGTCCAACGGCAAAGCATTGTCTTACCACATTAACAAATAAATTACCCAAATTCAAGACTTTCTTTATTTCAAACGTATTTGTTTTATTTTAGTACAAAGTGTCGATTTTTCATACAATAAGTTGAAGACGGGGTAACTTCTTTAAGTTATTATGAAATGAAATTTTATTCGTCATCATAGGTATTAAAAAAAAAGATGATAGATGGATAATTGTACAGCTATGATCTGCCTTTTGGCGTACGAATTAAAATAATTACAATTGCAGCACTAAAAAAATTACAAAATACATTACAAAATTAATTCATTGTGATTATCAACTAGAGTATGTCATTAAAATTAAATTAAATTAGCATCATTACCGAATTAATTAATTATGATTATCACTTAAGTATGTCATTACAATTTATTAAAAAAGTACCTAAAAATAATCAATCCCTTTCCCTGCAGTTATTAGTAAGTTAGGTTATGTATACTCGTATACTTATTTATACTCCATTATTTATTTATTTTGCGCGTCACTGTTAATTCTGTTTACTATTTTTTTTAATAATATTTTTATACTTACGGTCGCCATCTGAAAACGCTGGATTTTATTCCATATTATTTATTCATTTTTTCTCAACAATTGTCGCTAAGCAACTACAGATCAAAAGATACATAGGCATAGACACATGTCCGCGACAGGTACATAGATATCAAATATATATATGTTATTACAAAAATAAAGAAAAAATAAAAGTAAAACTACAAATTATTATAAGCCTAGAAACCTACATATTTATATCTACAAAAACAAACATCTAGATTTCTATGACATATTAATACAACAATACCTACTTTGCATTATTCACTTCAATTAAATAAGTATGTCAACAATAAATCCGTAGCTTGATCGTACGACTCACTTTTAATTATTGAATATGCATGGTACCTTGTTGCATTCAGATCATAGCTTATGGTTAATTAAAACACGTTGCTATACGTAGCCAATGTTAATACGACATCGTCCCATACCACTTTACATACACTTCTCGGCTTCGCAACAAGCCGCAACTCAAATTAAAACCTGTCACCATAGTTTAAGAGTGATAATTTACTGAAGTTTCATTATACTGCCAAGAATTAATACAATTTCTACTTTATTATGGAGTGGCAAAGTAGTATTTACAGTACACGAGAGTTTGTATGGAGTGTTACAGTATGCATTGGCAATATTCCAGCGGTCGCTACGCGTTCACGAGACCTCTTCTTGTAACAAAATATAACAGAATAATAAAATAGAGTGGAAATACAAACTTGATTTCACTATCTTGCAAATTCACGATAACTTTCAGATAAAATGTAGTAGCTGATATTAGGTTTAGGAAGTGAATTAAGCAAGGAATATCAGTGAATGGATTGTATCATGGAGAAAAAGGCGGGTTGGATCACACCTTTCAAGAAACAGGTTTGTTTTTTTTTGTTACTTATAACAACAGTCATGTTGGCTTCTAGTTTTTGTTTTATCTGTATCTGTTACGTTTTGTTTTTAATATTTTAAACAGAAAGTAATCTTGACGTGATTATTTATTATTTAAAATATTTATTAAGAGATATGTCGCACCAAATATATAATACTATAGCAAGGACATATAATTATGCTCATTTACAATATTTTGGTTTAATCAGTAATTGTTACTATTTTTAAAAGCGTTTTTTAATTAAAAGACCCGTCAGAATTGCTCGCCCTTTTTCTGATCCAAAAATAAATAAAATGTAATTAGATGTGTTTTTGACGCCTATTTGACATTAATAGTAGTCAGACAACAGTATACCTAGCTATGGAAATTGTATGTCATTGAAATTAACAGTATTGTTTCTAAAATTAGACATTTTGCGAGAGATTTTTAACATATTCGCGTTCATTTGGCGTGAATATGGCACAGCTTTTGCTATCTCATTTATATTTCGAAGTTTTAAAAGAAATTAAATAAATTTTGATCATAATTACATCATGAATTATTAAATAGGTAAACATACAATTTGAACCAGATGAAGATTAAGTTATTAGGTTCCGTTAATATCTTTGATTCAAAGGCGGACCTAATTTAGTAAAAACACTGAAATCGACATACTTCTCTTTAGTTTTTCATTCGAATGTTTATAAACATTTACATTTAACTGTTTATTAAAACTCTAGATAAACTGGCCGCGTTGCTAGTCACTGGATAATGTGAAAGGTGGCTCGGTAGAGTGTGAGACCAACAAATAAAAATAAAAATGCTCTTCTGATCTGAAAGTCTTTATTCCAGCAAAGGTGGTTTTGAACACTGGTTCTTACATTGGTGATTTGTATTGACGTAAGGTCAGACTCCCAAGACAGAAGAGTAACAGGGTCGCGTTACGGTTCGCGTTGTTTGGACAATTTGTTGCTTCTTATTTTATGATTAAACTACAGCATTTATGGTTGCTGAGAGATTTAAAGATGACTTACAGGAGGGCTCTTCTCAAACCTGACAGGTCACACTCACTCCGTGCTTCTACTGTCTGGCTGTCCTGTACTTTGTCTCCTATCTCTCGGCTTCCATGTGATATTGATGAGTGCTTCAATATAGCAACATAGCATGAAGATGACAGCGACAGAGATGAAAATGAGTACAGTACGGTGCTTTCAGAACAGATAGAAAGAATAAATGTATCTTGAAAGAACAAAAGTATAAACAAACCCTGAAACAAAACATTATTTGTTACAACCATCATTGACACAACTGGTTTAAGAGCATGTGGAAGGGCATCATCAATATTTACCTCGAAGGATTGATCTATTTTCCTTCTCCCACCCCTAGATCCAGTACTGTACTACTTCAAGATTTCTGTAACAAAATGTCAGCATTGAATATCAACTTTTACAGCACTGTTGACTGAAATTGCCAGTCTTTATGATACTCACCAGTGCAGTGTTGATGGCTGAAGGAAATTATATGTTCCAGGCGACAGAAAATATTAGGGTTCCATATCCTGAAAGAGTTAACCATTGTTACTATCAAAAAATCCAGAAAAAACACTGAACTAACCTCAGAAATGAAAAACTTACTATGATTAAAGTTGTTCCATTAAAAAACGTTCAGCCATTTGGCTTAAGAAATCTATGATGCCTCAGGATTCGTAGGTGGAGGCCTATTTGCCACGCAGCTCTCATTTGTATGCGCACATCCGCCGACATCATTGATGACGATGAAGCATCAAGCTGTCAAACTCGAATTGAAAACAAATGTCACTGTCAATGTCACTCGCTGTTTAAGCTACAGCAAAAACTACAAGATATTGATGCTTCCAACGAAGTGACTTTTAATCCCGACAGATGCCGCCAAACGTTCCGTTACAATACTCCCCCCCTTACGGAAAGTTTCGAAAGAAATGAGAAACTGCGCTGTCCCCAGCGTCTGGAAAAGAAATGATGATAGAGCTTCAAACTTAGACTCTGAAATACTGGAACGGAACTTCCTGAAAATAATAGAAATTAAGAGCAATAACAACCAGAAAAGCTCCTAACCTAAACTAACTAAAATGTCATCCGACCATAAGTAAACCATGCTAACCTAGGACAACTTGCTACTCAGGACTTGTCTTCTTCCTTCCTTGCTGAATTTCCTGCAGTCCGGAGAACCTATGCACAAAATCCCCACAATTTCATTCATCTCCTTTCATTCAAAAGCTTCCAATGTAAGGCATCAGCTTTAGTTCTGCTGAATGCCGCCTCCTGACAAACTAACCCTGAGTCACTCCTGTAATCCCAGTGCGACTCGATATTTTTCCCCAAGATACTTTGAGTAACTATTTTAACATCAAATGCTACTCTATAGTTATGGTCTTACACTATTTGTGTAAGTACCCTTTGCGTGCAAAAGACCTAAAAACATCTTAGAACCTACTAAGAAACTTATAATAACCTAACCTATTCTACTTCTATAACCTTGGCATCGTTGGTGAAACACAAGTGGTACCACCAACACGTGAAACACGTCCTACGGCTGACAAAAGAGAACATACAAAGGTAAGCGTTCCTCGACGATGACCCAAGCTAGATATTAGGAGGAGTAAATCTTGATATCTTTGATATGCCATGTACCAAGATCCTTGCCATCATAACCAACCAGTTCGTAAACCAACGGTGACAGTACCTTTTTTACAATACACTTCATGTATTTGGGTGCTAGTTTGGATGCTTTGTGCTTATCTGCATCGCTCTGAATATAAGTTTTACGCCAGACTTCTTGACCTTCTGATAGTTTTACATCGCGCCTCCTTAAGTTATAATACTTAGTATTCGTCGCGTGGGCCTTCTCTAAGTTTGATCGTACTTTTGTAAATATTTGTTCCAAAGCACCAAATTCACCCGCATACTCTTCCCTAGGCATTGCCACCATATATTCTGAGTCACCTGAGTCTCTATAAAAATCGCCATTAATTATGGGTTCTCTGCCGTGGACCAAGAAAAACGGAGAAAAGCCAGTAGTTTCATTTACCGCACTATTTAGGGCAAATTGAATTTTAAAAATATTCTGATCCCAGGACCTATGATCATCTTTTACATATGATGCAATCATTGTTGTTACGGTTTTATTGTATCTCTCCACCATGTTAATTTGCGGGGCATACCGTGGACCATAATGAATACGCGGAACCCTATATGTCTTCATCAGATTACGGAACTCTGATCCAGTGAATTGAACCCCATTATCGGTAACCACTGTTTCAGGAATGCCGTGTGCTAAAAACACATAGTTCTCCATACTTTTAGCCACATTCGCACTTGTAGCCCGCCTCAAAGGAAATAACATCGTATATTTGGAGAAACAACAAGAAACTACTAAAAGATGTACAAAACCTGATCGCGACTTCGGAAGCGGTCCTACTAAATCCACGGAAATCACTTGAAATGGTCTATAACATTGTTTAGGTTTACCCATTTGACCTGGAGTGAGCGTCGTTTTATGTTTGTAGGCTGAGCATGTTGGACACTTTTTAATAAAATTTAGCACATCGCGGTACATCCCGGGCCAGAAGAATCTTAAACTTAGTCTTCGGTGCGTTTTAAAAACTCCCATGTGACCTGATGTTGGTGGTTCATGATTCTCTGCAATGACCTTCGTGCGATTCGACTCAGCTACAACTTGTTTCCACTCAAACTCGTCAGTCAAAGAATATTTCCCCTTACTATATCGGTAAAGTACACCATTTTCTATGCGATAGTTCGGGTAGTTCTTTGGGTATGAAATACAACCTTGGTAAACTTTGTTATACCACACATCTGCCGCGGTCGCTGACGGTAGGGTATTAACAACCTCTACTTTCACCAATCGTGATAGAGCGTCAGGTATGACATTGTCTTTACCCTTCCTGTGCTCTATATTAAAATTAAATTGCGACAGGCGACATCCCCATCGGGCAAGACGTCCCGTTGGGTTTTCTAAATTCATAAACCATTTCAACGACGCGTGGTCAGTGACGACAGTAAACGGCCTAGTACCTAGGTATGGTTCAAATTTTTCAACAGCATACACAACCGCTAGTGCCTCTCTCTCTGTCGCACTATAATTACGCTCATTTTTATTTAAAGACCTACTTATATAGGCTATCGGATGGTCGGCTCCCTCAACGTTTTGCGTCAAGACGCCACCGATGCCATAACTAGAAGCGTCACAATGAACTGTGAACGGTTTATTAAAATCTGGACATAATAAAATGGGTGCCGATACTAAACGATTTTTTAAATTCATGACTGCGTTTTCTGCATCTGTGGACCAAACAAACTTTGTTTTCGTACTAGTAAGTGCGTTCAAAGGTGCAGCTATTGTTGAGAAGTTTTTTATAAAACGTCGGTACCAGGAACACGTACCTAAAAACATTTTTACCTCTTTTGCATTCTTTGGTGTTGGAAAATCTATAACCGCACGCACCTTACTAGGATCAGTCCGTAAACCGCACTCGTCTACTATGTATCCTAAATACTTGAGTGACTTGCGAAAGAAATTACTCTTCTCAAAATTTATTGTTAGATTTGCTTCCTTAATACGCTGATATACTCTATTCAGTAATAATAAGTGTGTATCATAATCTTCTGACACTATGATTACGTCATCAACGTAGCAAAATACCAGTCCCTTGGTCACTTCACTACAAAAGGGTGTACCAAAAAGCATGTCCATAAGCCTTTGCTGACGCGCGGGCGCTCCAGTAAGACCGAATGGCATGACATTAAATTTAAACAGACCCTTTCCCGGTACAATGAAGCTAGTTTTTTCTTGTGACTGAGCATCTAACTTAATTTGCCAAAAACTTGATTTAAAATCGACTGAGCTAATAAATTTCGCGTTTCGAAGACTATCCAGTATTTGGGGTATATAAGGTATTGCATAAGCGTCCCCTTTAGTAACTGCATTTAATTTGCGACAATCCAGACAAAATCGCCATGTACCATCCGACTTGGGAACCATAAGGACCGGATTAGACCACGGACTTTCACTGTGGGTTATTACATCCAAGCTAAGCATTTTATCCACTTCCTTATGTAATTCCCTAAGCTTTTCCGGTGACATGGGGTATGGTCTGCACTTAATCGGTGGTGAATCGCCGGTATCTATTTTGTGTTCAATTAAATGAGTTCTACCCAGACCCTTAGTCTCGAAAGAAATTCCGTGAAACTTTTTAATTACCATTTCTGCCAATGCTTTTTGTTCCGATGTCAAATTGTCATAATAAGATAAATTATTTAATTGTTGATCAATTTGAGACGCATTTTTAATAAATTCTTTTGGTTTTTTAATATAAGCAATTTTATCAAAAATTTCTGGTAATAACGAGAATTCTTTCCAAAAGTCTACTCCTAAGATAACATTCGATACTATAGTAGGTATAACGTGAAATTTTATCAATTTAGTAACCCCTTTAAAAGATAGTGGCAGTGTAATAAATCCTATTGTATTACATACTGAACCATCTGCCACAGTGACAGTAGTAGCGGATTCTACCATTTGGTAACCTAAATTGACAAAACGCTCGTGTGCACCATTCCCTATAATAGAGATCGCTGCGCCAGAATCTAACAATGCACAGATAGTCAAATCTAGAATATTAACATGTAAATAAGGCCGAATGTCGTTGTCGTCGGGTTGAAAAAGGACCGTGGTGACGGCATTGTTTTTAAAATATTCTGATACCATTTTTAACCATTTTGTACTATCAGTAGTTACGGCTTTTCCTACTGAAGTGCCGCCACGACCTTCGCCAATTAGTTTTTTGGCTGTAAATTAAGTCTACACTTCGGGCACGATCGCGTCGTATACCCAAGTTGACCGCACTTAAAACACATAATACGCTTGTCAGTACACGCCTTAGTATGATGTGTATCTACCTTGCATCTATAACAATACATCTTGCCGGTATGTGACGGCTTTTGATTGTGAAACTGTGACGGTGGTTTGTACTGTGGCCGTTGGTCAACGAACTGTCGTTGGTGTTGTGACGGTATATTTCGACTACGAGCACCATGACTAAAAGTGTTGAACGACCTCTGCTGTTGTCCAGATGTAGATGCGACGGCAGCAAAGTCCTGTTTTGCGGTTTTACCTTTATAAACAAAATCAGGATTTAATGAAGACTGTTTTGGCGGTTCTGCGAATAATTTGCTTTTTTGACGTGCAGCCTCAATTATCCTACAACAACGACGCAAATCTTCGACGGAGTTAATCTGCTGCAACGCGAGCTGCTCCGAAAACGATGGCCTAATATTATGAAACAGGATTTCTAATTGCTCCTTATCACTTTTTGGATTCGCAAGACGTGAAAACATACCACTCATAACCGCGAAGTAAATATGAGTCGGCTCGTCTTGTCCTTGTGTTCGTGAATGGATTTCCTGCAAAAGTCTATAATCAAAATCCGTAGGTGCAAACTCCTCGAGTAACAAAGTGCTCAACCCCTTCCAAGACTGAAACCTGTGTTTATTTCCTCTATACCATAAAAGACCTTGATCGATAAATAAACAACATGCTGAATTATATAACTGCTCATCAGATATACCGAACGCTTGGGCACGCTCGTTTACTGCTTCTAAAAACGAATGAACACTTGACAAACCGTTGAACCTGTTGTTGACATATTTTAGAATATTAAAACTTGTAGACTCCTTTGTAACGTCACATAAATCAGCACAGACACCAACACGGGTACTTCCAGGATCGCTTTGCTTTGTTATGAACCTATTAATAACAACTGAACATTGCTCCAACTTTGACTTTAAATTAGCACTCATTTCCTTTTCTACCTGTAACTCAAATACAGTTAACCTGTACAGTCGAAAATAAAGGTGACAGTACAAAGCTTTGGCACGGACTAACAAACAACTGTCTTTAGTTTTTTCCAAAGAACTGAGCTTAGACTGTAACTCCTTTATTTTCTCTGTAATTACAGGCAACTCCTCACTAGCTCGCAAATCTTCACCTATAATTTCTTCAGGCAGAAATTCTGTGCATAATTTTTTAAGTTGTTTTCTCATAATCGAAACTGTGTCTCCCGGTGTCTCTGCTCTAACACTAATCTCATATGCCAACTCATCTCGAAGCAACGAATGATAATTTATTTTCTTTAAATCCATTTTGTAGATAAGAAACAACAAAGTCCAAGTGTTATTCTATATAAGTTTGTTTTGTTTATGTATATAATTGTTAAACACTCAACACTATTTCTCTTCTATCCCAGGGGTTGACCTAACAAAATGAGTAACAAAATACTGTTTACCAGTAAAAGTTTACACCAAACTCAATAAATGTTAATTTATTGTATTTTATAACAAGTAGTTTAGTTTAAAGTAACTGCAATACACAGTATATACAAGGTATATTGGGTACTAGAACTCCAGTATCACAATGTAGTAAGTAACTAAGTTTTTTATTAGTAAAAGTTCTTACTCAAATGTACACCCTAGGTAGGTAGGTTGTACTTCAAAATAGCTCTTAACCTAACATGCAGTTTAATAAAAAGATATTTAGATATTATTTGAGAAGTAATTTAGCAGAAATACTGCTAAGCAAAACACTAACAACTTAGTTTAGTATTTGCTAACAACTAAGTTAATTTGTAACCCGGAGGTCTGTACCACAAATTTATCACAAATTATTATGTTTCTAAGTTAAAACTAACCTCTTGGCTAGTATACCTAGATATGATTATAATTAACACAGTACCCTATAATAGATACCATAAGAAAGAAATATTTGTTTTAATTATTTCCTCAGAAATACTACACTTATATAAACAAGAATCTGCTAGCATTTATGCTAGTAGCATTCTAAAAAAAAATGTTTATAATAATTGCTAGCTTTTGCTAGACAAATTAATAATGAAAATAATTGCTAGCTTTTGCTAGGCAAAAGAACAATGAAAAATAATTGCTAACTTTATATTAAGAAGCAATAATAAAATAAATCCCCCCGGAACAACTTTCAAAGTATATGGAACCCCGCTTAACCTAATGTGTATTAAAATTGTCACCTAGAACACCACAAGCACATCAAATACACTGTATATAATGTAAATAAATAGTTCATAAAACGTTTAGATGTTTTAGTCACTATGTCTTAAAGTTGACCTTTATGACAAGTTTGTTTGTTATGCTGTTTATTCACACATTACCAGTTGGCATTTATTCTTATGTACTTAAATATGTACTCACACAAGTTTGTTTGACTATGTTCAACAATTATAGCAAGATTTTGTTTGATTACTGATTAATTCACCATGATTACTAAAAGAAAGGTGTTTCTGTAATTAAACCAAATGTTTTATCTATAAATTTTGAAAACAAATTAAATTATATTATGGAAATTGGTTTTGAAATGTAATATCAAGTAATTTAAGCACTTATGTTTATTGCATGTTAGCCAAATAAGCAAGCACAAGATTTGCATAAAACAAGTTTATATGACATGTAAGTTGTTTAAGAATTGTTTTGTTTTCAAATGTTGTTTTAAATAGTATTGTTTTAATAAGATAATTTCACTGAATTTAACCTTGTTTTATTGTTGTTTGACAGAATATAACACTGAAAGCAATAGCTATTATGAATATTGCAATTAAATATTTGCTTATGTATCAGTACACTGATTTTAAAGTATATAAAATTACCTGTTGAACATGTCTTGTGAGAAAAAACACAATATTTACTTTTATACACTGTGGCCAAGTAAGGGTAACAAAATGAAAGTCTCTAACAGCTACAACATCACAATACAGTCACTACTATGAAATTGGACTATTTAAGAAAGGAAATGCCAGCGTGTCTCACGCTTCTTTTATTGACATCCAGTCTTAAATATTATCCATAAGAAAGCAACAATTATCCAAACCTAGTGGGCGCCAGCTGAAAGGTGGCTCGGTAGAGTGTGAGACCAACAAATAAAAATAAAAATGCTCTTCTGATCTGAAAGTCTTTATTCCAGCAAAGGTGGTTTTGAACACTGGTTCTTACATTGGTGATTTGTATTGACGTAAGGTCAGACTCCCAAGACAGAAGAGTAACAGGGTCGCGTTACGGTTCGCGTTGTTTGGACAATTTGTTGCTTCTTATTTTATGATTAAACTACAGCATTTATGGTTGCTGAGAGATTTAAAGATGACTTACAGGAGGGCTCTTCTCAAACCTGACAGGTCACACTCACTCCGTGCTTCTACTGTCTGGCTGTCCTGTACTTTGTCTCCTATCTCTCGGCTTCCATGTGATATTGATGAGTGCTTCAATATAGCAACATAGCATGAAGATGACAGCGACAGAGATGAAAATGAGTACAGTACGGTGCTTTCAGAACAGATAGAAAGAATAAATGTATCTTGAAAGAACAAAAGTATAAACAAACCCTGAAACAAAACATTATTTGTTACAACCATCATTGACACAACTGGTTTAAGAGCATGTGGAAGGGCATCATCAATATTTACCTCGAAGGATTGATCTATTTTCCTTCTCCCACCCCTAGATCCAGTACTGTACTACTTCAAGATTTCTGTAACAAAATGTCAGCATTGAATATCAACTTTTACAGCACTGTTGACTGAAATTGCCAGTCTTTATGATACTCACCAGTGCAGTGTTGATGGCTGAAGGAAATTATATGTTCCAGGCGACAGAAAATATTAGGGTTCCATATCCTGAAAGAGTTAACCATTGTTACTATCAAAAAATCCAGAAAAAACACTGAACTAACCTCAGAAATGAAAAACTTACTATGATTAAAGTTGTTCCATTAAAAAACGTTCAGCCATTTGGCTTAAGAAATCTATGATGCCTCAGGATTCGTAGGTGGAGGCCTATTTGCCACGCAGCTCTCATTTGTATGCGCACATCCGCCGACATCATTGATGACGATGAAGCATCAAGCTGTCAAACTCGAATTGAAAACAAATGTCACTGTCAATGTCACTCGCTGTTTAAGCTACAGCAAAAACTACAAGATATTGATGCTTCCAACGAAGTGACTTTTAATCCCGACAGATGCCGCCAAACGTTCCGTTACAAATGTCATTCGCTTTTGCTTTAATTGAATAACCTTTCGGTCATTGAAACAATCGGTAATGTGACACGCAATATATACAACTACATATAAGTATATCACGTTATAAGTTGCATTCCAGTTGCCAGTGCATAATTGTTTCCTACTAAGTATGCTTAATTTTTTTAGCATTAGAAAGAGGTAAGCGATCTTGACGTGTATTTTTATTGAAAAACGCTTTTGAAAAATATGACACACAAAATATTTAAAAATTAGCTAACTTATTATGATCATTATATGCTTTGGTATCATAAGTAATAGTTACAGTTTTTTTAAACGTTTTTCTATTAAAATACTCGTCAAGATCGTTTACACTTTTTCGAATGCTAAAAAAAACGAAGTATAGCTAGGTTAATCAGAAAAAGAGTCAAGTCAAAGTCGAAATTCAAAATATCTTTATTAAATTTAGGCTATAACAAGCACTAAAAAAAACTATCACCGGTTCGGAAAAACCTCTGTTGAGAAGAATCCGGCAAGAAACTCAACGAGGCATATTTTTTTTATACTGATCAATAATATTAAATGATATCTTTACATCACAAGTATTTAACATATATTTTTGACGCAGTAATGCGTGGGCCCAGTACGCAATGAGCAGTACACACCACTGAGTTGCTTCACAAGTTATGCAGGTTTCCTCACATTGATTTCCTTAACCATAAAGCTCGTTGTAAATTTAAACACTCACTTGCTCGTTTGCTTTCCAGTCGAATAAAAAAAAAAGAAGTAATTTCGCATATAATGTTAATAAAACTCAGAGGTGCGGGCTGAGATGTGATTCCCCGATCCTCTGCTTGGAGAGACCATATCAAACTATTTTTACCACAGAAAGGCCACTATGGTTTCTACTTCGCTCCACAGAAAACCAGCGTTACTGCACATAATGTGCGGCAACACATGCTGAGTGGAGACCGTTTTTGGTATCCTGTCGTGTCACCAAGTAATATAGTTTTAGTGCTAGTTTTAGTCTTAGTTTTAGCTGGTACTTATGGAGCCAAAATAAATCTTTCTTTATTTCTTTCTTTCTTTCTCGAAAAAGGAATTCTTTGAAAAAGAATATTATGGTCTCAGGAATCCATACTAATATTATAAATGCGAAAGTGTGTTTGTGTTTGTGTGTTCTTATGTTTGTCCCTCTTTCACGCCGTAACGGAGCCACGGATCGACGCGATTTTTGGCATAGAGATAGTTTATGGGCCCGAGAGTGACATAGGCTGCTTTTTATCCCGGAAAAATGTACAGTTCCCGAGGGAACAGCGCGCGATAACCGAATACCGCGCGGGCGGAGCCGCAGGCAAAAGCTAGTATTGTATAAATCCAATTTACAGCATGATAATTTCTTTAAGTAATATAATAGTTTTAACTCAAAAATATTTGATTTTAATCCAATACAATATGGCGTCCGGCTATATACAAAATATTATTGTCTTGAACAAGGAATATTAGGTACATCATGTCCCTTTTATTGGAAGGAATATTGTCTAAGACAACCTTTTTTTTCGTGTAGGCTGTCACCATGCCAACTATCAAATACCTCTTTGTAGTGATGACGGTCATTTCAGTGATTTCGTAAATTTCCTATTTGCTCGCATACTTAATATGGCAACAATATAATGAGGTGGCCTTGGTTTACCCATCCGTAACGATGTGAGTGCCTATTGGAGATAATAACGATAATATCATGTATCGGTGTTATAAAACTTAGATATGTAACCGGTGTAGTTAAAAATTACTTTTCGAATTAGACGTAATTATCTATGCCTGTGGTTTTCCAGATTTTCATATAAACGTGTAATATCAGAATTACAGGAGCTCAAAAATCGACAAAAAAAATATTGTATTGTATTAAAATAAATAAAATAAATATCACGGGACAATTCACACCAATTGACCTAGCCCCAAAGTAAGCTTAGCAAAGCTTGTGTTATGGGTACTAAGCAACGGATAAACATAGTTATATAGATAAATACATACTTAAATACATATTAAACATCCAAGACCCGAGAACAAACATTCGTATTCATCATACAAATATTTGCCCCGGCCGGGATTCGAACCCGGGACCTCTGGCTTCGTAGTCAGGTTCTCTAACCACTTGGCCAACCGGTCGTCCAAATTGTACCAAAGTCCAAAGTCGTCCAAAGTGTATTGTATTGTAAAACTCTTTATTGTACATAAAAACACATGAAAATAACAGAACACAGGATAATAAGATGTACAAAGGCGAACTTATCCCTTAAAGGAACGGAAATAAAGGAAAGGAAGGAGGAAGGAGGGAAAGGAAGGAAAATATCAACTTTGCTCGAGTATTACAGACTATTAAAGCATTTTTACAAAAATCGAAAAAACCACAGGTATAGAAAATATAATCAAGATCTTTATTGTAAAATATCATTCATTTCTGTGCTATACTTCTCGTATAATATGAAGACAACGAAACCCAAAATTCAACCGCCCAAATCTTGAAAAGCCTACCAGCTATCCCGATACATTAGCAGGAAGCGGAGAAATGGGAGGGGATGTGCATGGGGGAACGGCTGCGAGCGCTTATGTCACGAGCGATAAAGACAGCAATATCCCAAACGAATACCTAAGGCGGCCGCGCGGCCGACAGGGAAACTTAACTGTGTTGTACAATGGGTACTGAAACTAATTGAAAGAGAACGATAATAATTACCAACTTCTTCGAGAAAATTCGATGGAAAAACATTATTCATTGCATCTGTACCTATGCACGTCTTCAGACTGGCTGCAGCTGTTCAACCAAATTTTGTTATAATCATTGTAAAGAGGATTGTTTGCAGGTGGTAGGACCTTGTGCAAGGTCCGCCCAGATTGCTACCACCATCTTGCTCGCTAATCCTGCCGTGAAGCAGCAGTGCTTGCACTGTTGTGTTTCGGCGTGGAGAGTAAGACAGCCGGTGAAATTACTGGCACTTGAGGTGTTCCATCTTAGGCCTCTAGGTTGGCAACGCATCTGCAATACCCCTGTGGTTGCAGATGTTTATGGGCGGTGGTGATCTCTTACCACCAGGAGACCCACTTGCTCGTTTCCCTTCCAGTCGAATAAAAAAAAATAAAGAAAGGTCGGGCTCTATTTCACCAACGTAACAATTATCAGATACTTTTTTCGAATGATAATCTATTATTTACTTATACAAAAACTAGCTTGCTAACGGTGGCACCCTCTACCGGTATAAAAAGTATCCTGTGTTGATCCTAGGGGCTGAAACTATCTCTATACCAAATTTCTTAAAAATCGGTTCAGCGGTTTCGACGTGAAAGCGTAACAGACCGACAGACAGATAGAGTTACTTTCGAATTTATAATATAAGTAGAGATTAGTAGGGTTTTAGTGATAATTATGTTGTGAAAGAAGAACTATTTTTCCTTGTCGACATTTACTCGTAGATTTGTCGGTAAATTTTGACATGAGATTAAAGCTATGTCAGGTTTGCGTTACAATTTGTAGTGTTTCGAGACTAACATACGCGTATTTTAAAAATGGCTCTCTATGAAAGTAATAATCGCACCTGTATAAATGAAGAGGTATGACAAAAATTAAGTAGAATAAATTGATCCAGCAGCAAGTAAGATATAAGTTTCAATGTTTAAGACAACAACTAACATTGTTTTGTTTACATTTAGTTATTATCTATCCAAACAAAGTATAGTGTCCGCGTGTTAGACAATACGACGTACGCAGGTCATACGGACTCCCATCCACGCGAAGAAATTAGAGATACAGTTCTTAAAGAAATTCAAAGCATTTTTTTTAATGAAATTATATTATGAAAGTATTGAAACGTATTTTATTATCATGAGAAATTTTCTAAGGATCGACTAGGAGTGCGATAAACATAAGCCTCGAATCTAATTGAAATGATGTCAGCAGGTTTTCCAACAGATTGCAAGATTGCAAATTACTTACTGTCATTACGCACCGATAATTTGAGATAATGAGCAAATAGTAGTATTTAGTACTGATACTACACGCTTAAAACGTGCATTTGAAGTGTACTTGTCAATTAACAGACGATGGTACGTTTTTACCCGACTGTAAGGAGAGAATAGCTCCTACCTATATTGCTGACGAAATGTAAATATTAAATAAAAATAATTTACATTTCGTCAGCAATAGGTACGGTATTTTTACTGACTACGAATACTACGATACTTTTTGCTGTAGGTAATTTTATAGTTGTCCAAAGACAACTATAAAATTCACAATTCATATTTCACAGTTCATAATTTTACACAATAGGTAATTTAGTTTTCTTATTCCTGTGTTTTTTTCCTTCCAAATTTAAAGTCACGCGATAGCAAGAGGTGGTTTAAATTCTACTCCTAGATAGGTATATATTGACAGAGACAGACACCAGGGTAAAACATAAGCAAAAGCTTGTGAGAAAGACAAAGAAGCACACAAGAAGCTTGTGAGTTGACAACTATTGAAATGGGAATCAAATATTTCCGTAGAAAATTGTTGCCATATTCAAACATTTTTCATCGAAAATGTGCCAGTTAAGATGATAGCACCTGGTCTTATCTTTCTGGTTTTTCTGTGCATCCATATTTCAATTTGTATTTTCGATATAGGTTTTACGCGATAACCGTAAAAATAACAAAAAATTTGAAATTGAAATAAAAAATAGAAAAATACTCCAAAAATCAATCTTATGTTGTATATTTATATTATTAATATACCCCCTTGCAAAAAAAACGGGCACCTAAGTATGGTTTTTGTATTTGATGTGCATGAAAGCATACTTTCTAAGCTTCAATGCCTAAAAATCTGAAAAATCATAGGTGCCCTTTTTTGCAAGGGGGTTTATTATCTTTGCTGTGTTACCTCTTCGGGTAATGTTTGTGAAGCCTTAATCTTATGCCAGCACCGGCGGCTTCTGCTTGTTCTTATACACAAATCGTTATTATCAGCATCTGTAATTTTATCGGCATCAGGGATGATTTGCAGTCCGATAAGTTAACTATATCGAAGATAAAACACTCCAATCGAGCATTTTACAACATACGTAATACTGTCACCTTGAGTGTAATCTTAACTGTTTAGTACATTGTTGGTCAGTGCGATTCCTGTTTACCTATATATAAGTAGGTAAATAGTTACATGTAAACAGCAGTCAATTTTGAAGCACCCTTATAGATATTGTATTGCCCACAATAAAGAGACTTCTCACCACATTTAGATGTTATAGTTACTGATATCATTTATTTTATTTAACGTCAGATAGCAATACATGTCAAATTACATAATTAAAATTAAATCAAAGTAAATTAAATCAATTAATAATAATAAAAAAACAAAATAAGAGTTAAATTAAACACTGACATGGAATAAAAAATAAACTAACCTAAAAATCCCCTCCCTGCGTCGTGCCGGGTTCAAAAGTCGCCATTATCCCGGCAGCATTGCCCCTCTGTACAGCAGTGTTGAACCAGCCACGATCCAGACCGGGGATTGCACCCCCTATCCCTGAGACGACGACTCAATTCCCTAAACAAATCAAGGGGATGAGTTTATTAGTTAGAATAGCTACTCTAACTCATTAAAATCAGTCTGTTTTCCGCGGAAACTTTGCACATTCACAGGTTTAAAAATAGCCTACAATAATATTTATTTTGGTGTGGATAATGAAAAACAATAATTATAAGAACAAATTTTACTTTTATGTTAAGTCATTTATTTGTTAACCATTTAATTTCTCGCTTTTAAGGGTAACTAATTTAAGAGTGCAGGTTTTTTCCTCGCGATGCTTTCTTTCACCGTAAAGCTCGAGCTATATTTCAAATGTAATTTCGCACATAAATTTCTAAAAACTCAGAGGCGCAGGCCGGGGTTCAAACCCACGAACCTCTACTTGAGAGGCGATGGGTCAAACCACTAGCCCACTATGGCTTCCATTGCATTACATGTTACATTGCAACAATTTTTTTCTTAAAGTTTGCAAATTTTTTATTCAGGGTCATGAATCTAACTTTTTTTTTTATTGGTCTCACTGTATTTTACTATGTAATTTTTTAATGTATGATGACTAGATGGTCCCAAAGGAAGACCAGCGCCGTTCGCAAGTCCCGTAGATTGCTGATTTGGGACCATTTCGTGACATGCATAACTATATTTTGTTTTTTTCTTTATTTTAGTTTTAGAAGCAAACTTTAGGTAGCGAGAGTTGTATGCCAGAATCATAGCAAGTGTAAGGATGTAGTCTCTGCCTACCTCGGTGGGAAAGAGGCGTAATTTTATGTATGTATGTATGTATGTATGTTTAATTTTGTCCATTCTTTTTAATGTTAAGGGGAGGACCCTCGCTCCGAGTCATTTCTGATGCAAAGGCTGTCCATAGCTATCTAACGTGGTAATGCCGCGAGCGTTATGGGCACCTTTGCGCCGGGAATGGCAAGGGGCGAATTATTTGACTAGGTTAGTGTTTATTGTGTTAGGTTAGTATTTAATATTGTATTGTGTTTTTTCCATAGTTAATTATTGTGATATTGTTGTTATTGTAAATATTGTTGTGTACCTGTTTTAATGTTTGTCACGAATACTCGTAAATGTTTTCTTTCTTTTTCTTTCTTTCTTTCTAACTTAACCACAGGGCCGCATTTAGAGGTGTGGAGGCCTTGGGGCAACAAACGAGTGGAGACCAATGAGGGCCTTTTGATATTTTACTGATTGCCTTATTGAAGTGAAGAAATATACAAATTGTTGTTTCCTAGTATTTACACGTCGGAATTTGAAGATTTTTTTTCAGATGTCTCTATTGTGGGGGCCCCTATTTTGTGGAGTCCCCGGGCAGTTGCCCCCTTTGCCCTCCCCTAAATCCGGCCCTGCTTAACCAAATAAATAAAATGTCTTCTTCCAGTGCTTCGTGACGGCAGGAGTATGTCTGAACATGGCGTCCCATGGGATCGTGATGGGGTTCGCCGCCATCTTGCTGCCCCAGCTGGAGCGGCCAGGCTCCGCGATCCCCATCGATAAAGATTCCGGCTCCTGGATAGGTGGGTACAATACAATACAATACAATAACTCTTTATTGCACACCAACATATAGCAAAAAATTACAGAAAACACGTATATACACAGAGACTTTCTGAGGTAAGCAATAGGCGGCCTTATCGCTTCAGAGCGATCTCTTCCAGGCAACCTTTACAATGGAATGGAGAAATGAGGAATAAATTTATTTATTTTTATTTTTGTGGGTAACTATTTTACTATGAATTAATTTATTTCTCATTTCGAAAATGGGCCGATCAACTTTTTTACCGACACTAATCTGTCCGCGACATTTTTTAAACAATTGCAGATTTTTTTAAGGAAACATGTTTTTTCTGTAATTTAATAGATGGTGTACATGAATACATAACATCCTACGTAAGTTCAACCTATTAAACCGGGAAATATCTTGTTGGAAGTACGATTTTTTGGTAACGCCAGAGACGATTTTGATAACGCAGGAGACGCGCAAAGTGTCGGTAAGCGCGCGACCAATATGCCTCAAACCGTCCGGGGTTTTTTTATTGACGGACGAAAACGCGCTGTGTGTCAATAATTTTACGACATACTTTACGACACTAAAGTATCCACGGACGGTTTGGAGCATTTTGGTTTTGGATACCATGGTATCGTCGGATAGTCAAGTGGCTATATGCACAGAAAAACCAGAAAAAGAAACCATCGCTGGGAATCGAACCCAGGTCCTCAGCATTTCGTGCTGCGTGCCATACCCCTACAGTAGTAGTAGTAGTGTAGCACGGAATGCTGAGGACCTGGGTTCGATTCCCAGCGCTGGTCTCCTTTTCTGGTTTTACTGTGCATCTATGCTTCAGTTTGTATTTTCGATAAAAATAATTAGTTTTTAAATTTTTATTACACTTTTAAATTTATTACAAGAAGCAATGTAAACCAAAATGCTTGATGTTTGTAGCGTGACATGCGACGTCAGTTGTGTTCTAGGATGGCGTACAATGATAGTAACTCATGATGAACTCATGATGGTATTAAATTTGTACAAAAAAGGGAAAACTCAAAGACTCCATTGTTTTTAAAAGTCGCTGAACTAATGTTGTTCAGTTTGACGAGGACGATCTATGTTTTAATTTTTTGCTCGTATTACAGGCCACACCCGGTATATTTTTTTAAAAATTGCTGTGCCCCAAGATTACGCCATATTTTTGTTTTTGTAAAAAGTGTTACAATATATAAATGCCCAGTGAACCGTACAAAGCATAAAAATATAAACATAATCGAAAATTAAAATTTTCCTAAACTGATAGAGGCATCGGTGTTATTACATGCTTAAATAATCATTGAATACTAAAAATCGTGATTTGTGGATTATTTAGCATCTTTTTTAATTTTATCTCCTTTGACGATCTTAGCCCTTCGATCGACAAGTATGACGCCATTAAAGATAACTTTGCACGACATTTACGTAATCCATTGCATGGTTTTAACTGCAACCAAGTCTATTATCTCTTTCAATGACATATACCAATTTTAGAGTATAAATATATAATATATAGAGTATTCAACATAATGAGACTAAACATAATATCGGACTTCGACATAATGGCAATTCAACATAATAGGAATTCAACATAATGGGACTAAACATAATGGGAATTCAACGTAATGGGACTCAACATAATGGGAATTCAACGTAACGGGAATTCAACATAATGGGACTCAACATAATGGGAATTCAACTTTCGGGGAATCCAACTTAATGGTCCGGAAGGAAATCATGATAGACTAATAATGAACGTAAAGTCAAATTATCAGAACCTAGTAGGCTTTACAAATTATTAAACAATAACCGATCAAAATAATTCATAATTAAATATTTGTCGCATATTTTATTTCATAATGGATCCCACTTTTATTTTATGAGAGGGAGGCAAACGAGCAAGGAGTTCATCTGATGAGAAATGTTTGCCTTCCAGTCGAATAAAAAAAAATGGTCATCACTGCTCATGAAAATGATGTTTCCTTTGTCTTAATTTCAGCCTCAATCCTGGGATTCGCTTTGGTCGCTGGCAACTTTATTGTGCCGTCTGTCATGGCCAACTACGGCAGAAGAACAGCCAATCTCGTCTCCATTGCCCCCATGCTTCTCGGCTGGTTTTGCGTACTCGCCGCTGGCAGCGTCGAGATGCTCCTCGCCGCCAGGATCCTCCAGGGCATGTCCATGGGCATGAGCTCCTCTCTCGGACCTGTACTCATCGGAGAATACGCCAGCCCTACGAATAGAGGAGCTTTCTTGACTCTCATATCCTTATGCATAGCCTCAGGTGTCTTAACAGTCCACACCATGGGCTCGTTCATGACCTGGCAACATACAGCCTTAGTCTGCGCCATCATAGTCTTCATTGATTTACTAATAGTGATATACTCACCAGAAACACCTAGTTGGTTGGCAGATCAAGGAAGGTATGACGAAAGCAAAAAGGTGTTCAGATGGCTGCGAGGCGACGGTGAAGAAGAAGAGTTACAAAGGATCATAGAAACTAGTATGATAGTGAGGGAGTCGAAAGCTGAGATAAGCTCGTCGGAGAGTTTCATCAACAAGGTTAAAAGAAACACTGCTTATTTCAGGATGACGGTCACAAAGAAAGAATTCTACAAGCCTATTTTTATCATGATGCATATTTATACGTTAGGACAATGGTCAGGTGCTAACATCTTAGCGGCGTACACAATAACTGTATTTGATAATGTGGTTGGACCAGGAGCCAACGTTGCCATACTAGTAATTTCTTTAGGAGTCCAGAGGATCATCTCTAATACTGCAGCTGTGTTCGTTATAAAGAAAGTGAAGAGACGAACTATGTTGCTGGGCACTGTGTCTATCAACATATTCGCGTATCTTTCCACGGCTGCCTATACTTATGGGAAAGCGCACAATATGCTTCCATTTGACCATCCCATGTTAGGGATCTTGTTAGTTCACATTCACATGTTCTCAATAGCAACGGGCACCGTTCCTCTACCATTCATCATAGCTGGAGAACTATTCCCTCTCCAATACAGAAGCTTAGCAGGAGGGATTAGCGTTTTGTTTTTGTCAGGGAACCTCTTCATTACAATGAAGACCATGCCTCAAATGTTTGCGACGTTGGGGCTGTATGGAGCCTACTGTATTTACGCCGGTGTTGTTGGTTACTGCCTGGTGATAGCTTGGATGTTCCTCCCTGAGACGAAGGACAGAACTCTTCAGGATATCGAGGATGAGTTCAGGGGTAGACCGCTGTCGCCCGAAGAGGTGAAGTCAGCTCAGTCGTTGACGTCGCTGAAACTCTACAATACTGACCGGCGGTGTAGCAATCCTGTGCTATAGTATAGTTTTTGTGAAGATATTGAACTTTTATGTACTAAATTGTGCTAAGTGCTGTTGTATGAGAGATGGTTGGAATCTGTTTTTTGCAAGGTCATATTTTTAATAGAAATAATTTATTTTGTGAAATAATTATAATTGTTTAAGTAAACTGCGAATAGGAATCCCTTGAAATACCTAGTAATAATTATATCAGCTGATGATGGCTGTGACTTACGCATTGACGATGATAGATACAATTTAAACGTTTTATTACTTATCCTATTTATTATATCTGTATCTATAATGAAAGTAGATATAGTTAGATGAAAAACTTAAGTAAATTACCTGTAATGTTGTATGTATTAATGCACAAAATGGATATAAAACGTAAGTAATTTTTCAAATATGGAACGTCGACTCATACTCAATGTATCTCGATGAGAACTAAAAACATAGATGGCGTAAGTGTCGCTGCTTAAGTGACTAATGAAAAGAAAGCAGGTTGAAATGTTGGTGCATAAGAGAAATTCGTGTCTATTCTTCTGTGCAGTGGTGGTGTAGGGGAATAGCACGCAGCACGGATTGCTGAGGACCTGGGGTTGATTCCCAGCGCTGGCCTATTTTTCTGGTTTTTCTGTGCATCCATGTTTCAGCTTGTTTTCGTGTGAAAGAAAAACATTTATTCGTGACATTTACAAAGCCGAGAAAAATGAAATACTGAAATCGAGACAAATCTTGTCACGAAATGGTCCCAACTCATGTCAACCTTGCGGCCGACGCTGGTCTTTCGTTGGAACCATTTAGATGAGTTCAAAGTAAACACTAAGAATTAAGAAATAATTGCATGTATGAGAGAATGCTAAAATAATTCGTTCTGATCCTGAATGACATTTCAGTATTAACATAATGGATACTTAAACGAATTATTCATTAAATAATTTATTTAGAAAACAAAGCCAGTATTTTATTTCATTATCATCATAAACCTGCCTAAAGATTTTAGAAGAGAAGCGCAGGATAGAGGAGGATGGCAGCGGCTGGAGGAGGCCTATGTCCTGGAGGCCACCTGATACGAATGTGGCTGGTGTCAACAATCTAGAATATTGTATTTTTATTATAAGTGAATAAAGGCTATTTTTATTATATTTTATTTTATACCTATATAGCAAAAAAATTGTGTGTACTACGGTTACGAGTATTAGTATTTTTATTTTTATGAACTTCCCTACCTATACGTCCCACAGATGGGCACAGATTCCCTTTCAGAATGAGAGGACTTGAGCCACAGTCAGCGAAAAAACTTAATTTTAACAAACAGAAAGCCTTCCACTTCGGGACATGCCTCCCCAAGGCTCTCCACTCAGACCAGACTCAGAATTTTAACAATAAAAAATCAAAATAGATAAGGATATACTTTTAGTTCCCAACATTAAATGATCTGTGTAATGATGTTCCAATGGCATGCCGAAAACTTCTCGATGAAGGCTGCAAGGTATAGATGTCGCTAGCGTCACTGCTTAAGTGGCTATATAAGTAACAAAACAAGCTGAGATATGAGGTGCATAGGGAAAAATTCGTGTCTGTACCGTTGTCCAGCAGTGGTGTAGCGGTATAGCACGCGTCACGGAATGCCAAGGACCTGGGTTCGATTACCAGTGCTGCTCTTATTTTTCTGGTTTTTCTGTGCATCTATATTTCAGTTTGTATTTTCAATTTAGGTTTTACGGGATGACCGTAAAAAAATTTGGAATTGAAATAAAAAAATACAAAAAGATTCCAAAATAACAATCTTAAATGATCTCTTGCCAGCGCAAGCGCGTGCCATCTATAGATCTATCTACTCGTAATCAAACGATCGATTCTTTATCAATATTACGTCTCACTAATAATTATTACAGTTTATAGACACGTGGTAGCTGGATGGTCGGTTTCCTCAATCTATAGGGTGTCCCCCGTTTTTACCACAGAGGAGAGCGTAATATCTTAATATATGATTTTTTTTTTGGAATCTTTTTGTATTTTTTATTTCAATTCCAAATTTTTACTGCAGTGGAGTAGGGTTCGATTCCCAGTGTTGGTCTTATTTTTCTGGTTTTTCTGTGCATCTACGTTTCGGTTTGTATTTTCAATTTACGTAATATCTTAAATTTAGAAGGTACTTATGTAGATACATAAAAAGATACTGAAAGAAGACTTCATTTATTTCATTCATTCATATATTTTTGACTGACAGCTATACCAGCATACCCGTAATTCTCTAGTCGTCTCGTGATCATGGAAATAAAGAAAGAAAGAAAATATTTTTTATATTATCAGTGACACATTACACAGGGTAGGAAAAATAGCAATAAGAAGTGTCGCCGCTATAAAAAGGTCCCGGCTCAGCATATCGCTGGTTGAAAACCAGCACTAGTCCTCCGCCGACCACAGAAGAGTGAACTTACGGAAAGTCATAGAAAACAAACACATTGTAAAAAAAAATAGCTACAATTGTGTTCAAATATCGAGCTTCCCTAAAATTAAGGCGAAACAAAACCCGAATTTTAATCATGAAAATATAAATTAATCATGATCATTTTTAATCATATAATTCAACTGATTTTTTTTGCATAATAATTTTTTAAATAATTTTTTTTCGTAATCCGTATCCGTAGTCTGAACGGGAATCCAACCAACCAAATGGAAAAAACTCCGCTGTTAAATGAAGGAAACTCGCTTTCATGTAAATAAAACCCGTATCGAAATCGGTTCACCCGTTTAAGAGTCACAATGCCATTGACTGACTTTGGCATCAAACTTATAACAGCCCTCTTTTTGCGCCACGGTTTACAAATAGTGTTGTAATTTTTCGTTTTTATGCAGTTTAAAATCCATACCAATATTATAAATGCGAAAGTGTGTTTGTCTGTTTGTGTGTTTGTCCGTCTTTCACGCCGTAACGGAGCGACGGATCGACGTGATTTTTGGCATAGAGATAGTTTATAGGCCCCAGAGTGACATGGCTACTTGTTATCCCGGAAAAATGCACAGTTCCCGAGGGAACAGCGCGCGATAACCGAATAGCCCGCGGGCGGAGCCGCGGATAAAAGCTAGTAGTGTTATAAAATAAAGTTTGGTGTTCCTCGAACGTTTGCTTGTCTTGTATTTGGATCCCTAAAGAAACATTAGGCAAATATACCTTTGATCACAACTCGTAACGATAATAGGGTGCCATAAAAAACGGTGATAAACACAACATTACAACCTCTTATCATGTCATAATCTACTTGTTAGAATGTGCAGTCAGTGCCATGCTCCGGAGTTGATGATAGCTCCGAGGATACGCCATGACACAAATATGGATTACACCTTTCATGAAACAAGTAAGAAGTCTAAATATTTTTTAGCAAATTTTAAGATGAATGTTTTTAAATGATGTATTGAATCAGGCGTTACTTTGCGGAGGTCCATATCATGAACTATGATCTTTGCTCTCCTGTGAGCTTATAATGGCTACGTCTATACAAATGTGCCATGCTATCGGTAGGCCCCCAACAAGATAGAGCGACGAACTCGTAAGATCGCGGCGCGGTGGATGCGGAAAGCACAAGACCGGTCCGAGTGGAGAGACTTGGGGGAGGCCTATGTTCAGCAATGGACGTCTTTCGGCTGACATGATGATGATGAACAAATATGGGTTCACGCAGTTATTTCACCTCCATAGCTTAAGAACACACACCCCATCATCACCACTCCCACACTACACGGTTGAGTTCGAAACGCGTCAGTGTATTATGTGGTGGATGCTACAAAACAAAATTAGTCTAGTGATGCGAGTAAAATCGAGCTTTGAATTTAAAGCCAAAGACACCCTGTATGCATCGCTCATCTTTTGTCCCAGATAACAGAGTCGACGAAACTGATTTGCATTTGCAAAGTAGCAAGCTTCTAAATCTATTCTATTCGAGGTTGTAAAGAGATCATCTCCGCTTCCTAACACCTGAATCAATCATACCTAATTATCACCCGTAGTACTGTTGGACAAAGGCCTTCCTCATCTCCAATTTCTTTGGTTATAAGCGCCCTGCATCCACTGTGAATCCACTTCCACAGCGTTAACCAGGTCATCCGCTCATCTTATGCGCTGCCTGAATCAATCAATAGGGGTGACGCGCGACTGGGTTAAAAATATATAATTCTATTTAGTCCGACAGTTAGATTATGGAAAAATATGGCACATGTATTTTTTGGTTTATCTATTTATTAAAAATCAAAAAAGGTATAGATCATCAAACTTCCGGAGTGGGGGCTTGTAAAAATCCTACCATATAATGACGTCACTCGAAACTTCTAAGCAGTGTATCCTCGTCATTTTTTGTTTGTCAAACAAAAGAAAAAATATGTGCACAATATTTTTAAATAATCCACCTGACAGACTAAACAGTTATTTTAAGTCGTCAAGCCTTTTATTTCTTGACTATGCAAAGCTAAAGCATATTTTTTTTATTCTTACTTGAGTTTTCTTTTCCTCTGGTTCAGTGTTTCGTGACGTCAGGAGTATGCCTGAACATGGCAGGACACGGACTGGTGATGGGTTTTACCGCTGTTCTGCTGCCGCAGCTCCAGCGGCCTGGGTCACCGATACCAGTTGATGATGCCAGTGGCTCTTGGATAGGTCAGTATTCACACATCTAAATAAATAAATAATAAATAAATAAATATCACGGGACACTTGACACCAATTGACCTAGTCCCAAACTAAGCAAAGCTTGTACATACTATGGACACTAGGCAAAGTATAAACATACTTAAATATAGATAAATAAATACTTAAATACATATTAAACATCCAAGACCCGAGAACAAACATTCGTATTATTCATACAAATATCTGCCCCGGCCGGGATTAGAACCTGGGACCGCAAGCTTGTAAGGTTGATTATTTCAACGATTTGAGTGCACAAATACAACATGTAATGTACATGCAATGGCGTATACCTAGTGCCTCGCTAATCCTGCCGTCAATCATCGTGAAGCAGCAGTGCTTGCACTGTTGTGTTTCAGCGTGGAGAGTAAGACAGCCGGTGAAATTACTGGCACTTGAGATATCCCATCTTAGGCCTCTAGGTTGGCAACGCATCTGCAATACCCCTAGTGTTGATGATGTTTATGGGCGGTGGTAATCTCTTACCATCAGGAGACTTGCTCGTTTGTCCGTATGTTTATCCGTTGCCTAGTAATCCTAGTATCCACAGTACCGTCAAAGTCATAAATAAGTGATTACTTTTGTACCTTGTTACTTATTTATTTATTTATTTTATTCTACTGGATGGCAAACGCCATATTTGAAAAGCCATACGAAATTGTATAACGACTGAAAGCGACAAGGTACAGAAATGATCAGTTATTTATGGCGTTGACTGTACCAGCTTTGTTTAGTTTGGGACTAGATCAATTGGTGTCAAGTGCCCCATGATTTTTATTATTTATTCTGTTCCATTTATTCCGTGAAATAAAGAGACTATTTTTTATTTCAGCGTCAATTCTTGGCTTTGCCCTCGTTACTGGCAACTTCATCGTCCCCGCGATGATGGCCAAGAGTGGAAGAAGAACTGCCAACTTGATCACAACGTTGCCAATGCTGGTCGGCTGGTTTGGCATCCTCACTGCCACCACCGTCCCAGCTCTTCTGGTCTCCAGGTTCCTTCAAGGCATCTCCATGGGTATGATCGCAACTTTGGGGCCAGTCTTGATTGGAGAATACACCAGCCCCAAAAATAGAGGAGCGTTTCTTATGACTCTCTCCCTTGCTATTGCTATTGGAGTCCTTACTGTGCATACTATTGGATCTTACTTCGGCTGGCAGGTGGCAGCACTAGTGTGTGCATTTATTGGATTCACAAATCTATTGATTGTGATACATTCACCAGAATCTCCCAGTTGGTTGGCAGATCAGGGAAGATATGAAGAAAGTAAAGAGGTTTTTAGATGGTTAAGAGGCGATGATGAAGAAGAAGAGTTGCAGATGATGATAGAAACCAGCATAATTATCAGGGAATCTAAAGAAGATGCAGATATTAAGGAATCTTTTGCAAGGAAAATTAGAAAGAATATAATATACCTAAATGAAACTGTTAGAAAGAGAGAGTTCTACAAGCCAATTTTTATCATGATGCACATTTACACTCTTGGACAGTGGGGTGGAGCGAATATAATGTCTGCTTACACAACGAAGATCTTAGGACATGTCATTGGACCTAGTACCATGTTTGGTCTGATCATCGTGAGCTTGGGAACTCAGAGAATCATTTCAAACTCCAGCGCAGTCTACGTCATAAAAAAAATCAAGAGGAAAACTATACTATTGGCTACAGTTCTAATCAATATCTGTGCTTTTCTCGCCATAGCAGGATATACTTACGCAAAGACTCATAACTACCTTCCATTCGACCATCCCTTCATAGGAATAATCTTAGTCCACATCCATATGTTTTCCATAGCGACTGGCACAGTGCCGCTGCCTCTCATCATAGCTGGAGAATTGTTTCCTCTAGAATATAGAAGTTTGGCTGGCGGCATCAGTGTTCTTTTCGTCTCTGTGAACCTCTTTCTCACTGTGAAGACCCTTCCTTACTTATTTGCCACTATCGGTCTGCATGGATCATATTGTATCTACGCGGGTATAGTTGCTTATTGTCTGGTAGTGTCTTGGTTCCTGTTACCTGAAACTAAAGATAGGACGCTTCAGGATATCGAGGATGAGTTCAGAGGTAGACCTTTGTCTCCTGAAGAGTTGAAGTCGACGCAGTCTCTGACGTCTTGGAGATTATACAACACTGATCGGCGGTGCAGCCATCCACATGTTTAGTTATCATCCTCATCATCATCCTAGCCTATATACGTCCCACTGCTGGGCACAGGCCTCCTCTCATAATGAGAGGGCTTAGGCCGTAGTTCCCACGGAGGTCCAGTGCGGATTGGCAACTTCACAGACACCATTAAATTGCTTCGTAGGTTTTCTCACGATGTTTTCCTTCACCGTAAAACTCGTTTAGTTTTATTGCTGTTTTATTATTAGGATTTTAGTTTAAATGTGTAATTACCTGTAGATTATTATTTAAGATTAGTTAGGAGTTAATTTATGATATAAAAATATGAGAACGAACCTGGAGTTTTCTTTACTTAAGTACATCATCATTAGTATTCCTAACGTATTTCTTATAATAACTTTGACAGTAACAGAATCAGAATAGCTGAATTTTGAAAGAGCTGCGATATTTTTTCCAACTGACACTCTAACGATTATTCTTTTTTAATAAAATTATAGTGAGACGAAAACATAATTGTTAAAATTTATTTACCTCCAATCCTCTGCTAGAGAGGTGATAATTTAAGCCAATATGCTGCTACGGCTTAAAGTTCGTTTATAGCTACAAACATTGAGCGTGCCAGACACGTGCCGTGGCAGACAAAATAATACTAATTATATTAAGTGTCTGTCGCCGTGCTCGCGGGCGTGTAACGATAGAATCAAATACGTAAATAGACACTGTATAGAAGAATTATTTTTTCTGCCACGGTAGGTGTCTGGTACGCTCAATGTCTGTAGATACAAACGGACCTTTAAGGTTGATGAAAAATGTTAGGTAGGTACTTGTTTAAATGCCTCCTTTATAAAAAAGCTCGTACCTACTTCATATATATTCGATAATTTTTCTGAGTGAGGTTAAGGGCATTATTCCAAGAGTTTTTGATATTGATTTTATTCATTTATTTATTTATTTGGGAAACAAATAGCATAATATTATACAGTTGGATATAAATATAACTAGATGGTACATAAGCCAAAACAGTTTCCACTTATAAAGCAGTAACATTTTATGTTGCTCGAGCGAGCGTACATTTTGATTTTGGTAGGTAATTGGCATTAATTTAATCTCCACGCGTTTTTGAGAAAAAGGGCCCTGACAGACGGATCGGCAGACAGACGGACAACATACATACATTATAAGGGCCCCATTATAAGGTACACACTCAGGCTCCTCTATTTTTAGGGTCTGTCATTTCACTGATGATAATAGATCCCAGCGGACCTAGGAGACCCATGGATACTCCTTGCAGAAATCTGGCAAAGATAATCGCCTGGATGCTCTCAGCTAGGATGAGCAGGAACCATCCGATCAGAATTGGCAGAGTTGACAGCACATGGCACTTCTTCCTGCCGATCATGTCCATGAGGAGTATTTTCACTTTAAATGACGCTAAAATTATTTATTTTCAGAATTAGGTAATTCTAGGTTTTCCTTACTCAGAATCAAGAGCACTAAGTTAGGTATTAATTTTGACGAAGAAAAAATTTGATGTGTGTAGTTCGTAACGACCTATATAAATAAACTATTGTGAAAAAAAGTTGCAAAACTGACAAAAAAATTAGAGGAAATGTCACCATTTAATAACACTTCTTTAGACATCTAAACCCTTTCGAGTCTTGGTGACGCCATAATGTAAAAACCGGCCAAGAGCGTATCGGACACGCCTAAAATTGGGTTCCGTAGCCATTACGAAAAAATTAAGTAATATTTTTCTAAGGATTTCATATTTTATACGGGATCTTCCGAGTTTAGGTATATTTTATACCTTACGCTGCTATTTACTCATAAACTACTAATAATTCTCAAGCAAACTTAGCCGTTATAGTTTTCCTTGAAAGTTTGATATACTGACTACCATCCTGAATATTTTCAATTTTTAGATGTTATAGAGGGGGGGGGGGGGACGCTCGATTTTAATGAAAATTTGCACTTTAAAGTTGAATATTTCGTAAACAGATTACTGAATCGAAAAATCGTTTTAGCAAACCCCTAATGGTTTTAAAATACCTATCCAACGATATCCCACACTACAAGGTTGGATGAGAAAAAAAAATCACCGCCATTTTATGTCTATATGGGAGGTACCCTAAAAAAAAATTGTTTTTGAATTTTTAATTGTACTATTTTGTGGGCATAGTTTACCTATATATCCGTGCAAAATTACAGCTTTATAGCATTGATTGTCCCTGAGCAAAGCCGCGGACGGACAGACAGACAGACATGGCGAAACTATAAGGGTTCCGTTTTTGCCGTTTTGGCTCCGGAACCCTAAAAACGGTCTTAGATTCACAGAAATAAAAACAATATCTTTCACCTTTGAACATTGAACGTCGATTAAAGTTTTTTTAAACCATTGATAACTCACAAGAATTACAACCCATTATCATATGATTATTAATTTTTAATTCTATAGTATTTTCAGTGTGTTTAGTGCTTTACACCTGAGTTGACAGAAATGATCAAACGTCCATCACCGTTCGTAAAACAAGTGAGTGTTTTAATCTAAATTAAATCGAAATGCTTTTGTCTTGTTTTGTCTTGGATGAATAATACTAATTAAACTAATGTCCTGATTTAAATAGCTGCTTACCTAGTACTTTTGCCTTCCTCCTCTCTCACATGTATATGCAATACAATAATAAATAAGCAGTAGTCCTATTTTGTTTTGTTGTTTGATTTAATTTAGTTTAACTTAGGTAATTTTAATTTAGTAATTTTTCACTTGCCTATTGTAACATTTTGTTTATTGTTTGACAAATAAAATTAACACTGAATAATAAGTACTTAACTTAAAGCATAATAATAATAATTCATTTATTCGTTCGTTTAACATAGGTTGGTACAAAAGATCTTAAAGCTACCTAAAGTCTCACTATGTTGCGGCGTTAGGCATACAAACAGTCGTGATGCATGCACTCGCACATAATCTTCTCATCATAGTTACTACGAACTATTGCAATCTGTTAGAAATTCATTTATCGAATAATAAGCTTTTGTTACTAAAAAGTTACATAAAGTTTTTTTTTTTAATTTATTGATAGTCTCTATTCAAATTCAAATCATTTATTCAGTAAATCGGCCGCAACGGGCACTTTTACACGTCATTTTTTTTAAACTACCAGCGCTTTCGGAAAGACCATCATTGCCAAGAAGAATGCGCCTATATTTGCGCTATATTTGGTATGTGTAAGTCTTTCGGTATCATTATAAATAACTTGGACTATTGGAGTGAAATATCACACAAGAATACCTATAGGTTTTTTCTGCGTACACGTATCATATCTAGATGAATGCAGGCAGTCTATAACGCGTCATCTATGTTGAATAGTTAACATTTTAACTAGACGGGGTTTGTAGAATATGTGGTGAGGAAGACGAAACAATGGAACACATTATGTGTGAATGTGACGCTCTCGCCAGATTAAGAATGAGACTCTTTGGCGTCGGATACCCCGCGCCAGGAGACTTTAAGGCACTACCGCTACGTCAAATCATCCAATTCATGGATGAGGTGATAAAAGCAATGGAGTTAGTGCGAAGGAGGGGTAATTACACAAAAGATCTCTATGGGTCGAAGTGTATCCGCAAGGACCCCTAAAATTAAGATAAGATAAGATAACTAGACGGGGTGCACAAATCTGGAAAATTACTGCTTTAGATACTTCTGTTTTGTCTTCAGTGTTTCGTGACGACAGGAGTGTGTCTCAACATGGCTTCCCAAGGGCTGGTGATGGGTTTCACTGCGGTGTTACTGCCGCAGCTGCAGCAGCCAGGGTCTCCGATACCCGTGGATGATACTAGCGGGTCCTGGATAGGTAAGATTATCATTTTACAACTGACAACCAATTGGCCTCCTTCTCACCTGATGGTATGATGAAGATGTGGCTGTCTGTTTCAGTAACAGCCTGGTCATTCTGATCTTATGTAGACCTAAGGGCTTACGCTAACCGACGTAGTTTCCACGAAGCGGGTGGACATCTATTGAAAACCTAGGGTTACCAGCTAAAAATTTCAAAAGTCCGGAGAAAAAGCCTGATTTCCGTCAAAAAAATCCTGAGAATTTGTCGCATTTATTTTCAAGTTGTTTTTTATCTAAGCCAATTTAAAAGTCAATAATTATTATAAATATTGATATTATTGTGATCTCGATGGTTACCTATGGTTCACAACTCACAACTGAACATGACCAAAGTTGATTTCTCAATTAGTTTCTGTTATATTTTACATACACGTCTTTTTGATAGATAGATGTAAAAAATGAAATTTTTTTAATATAAGAGGGCGAAAACGAGCGTGCGGGTCGCCTGATGGGAAGCATTCACCGTGGCCCATGGATACCTGTCCAACACGAGGGGTATAATTATAATGTCAATTTTTATTTGGTTGTTTTTTTTTTCATTTTGAGTTCTTCATTTTATACTAAACTTTCAGTTTAGTTACGAAATTTCCATACGTTTTATGTAACTCAATGGAAAAATTTGTAGGACATAGTGTGAAATTGGGCTTACCCACGCTTACCATAGAATAAGTAACTTTACCAATTCACCAAATTGCATTGAAATCTTAGAAAATAAATATCGTCAAGAAAATTAAAATTGGCCCAGAAATCTAAACATCTTCATTTGTATTTCAGCATCGATAGTCGGCTTCGCTCTTGTCACTGGCAATTTCATTGTTCCTGCAATCATGGCCAAGTGCGGGAGAAGAACTGCCAACCTGATCACGACAATACCCATGCTGGTCGGCTGGTTTGGCATCCTGACCGCCACCACCATCCCAGCTCTTCTTGTCACCAGGTTTCTTCAAGGGATCTCCATGGGGATGGCCTCAACCCTGGCTCCAGTCTTGATAGGAGAATACACCAGCCCCAAAAACAGGGGAGCCTTCCTGACGACGCTTTCTCTTGCTATTGCCATTGGAGTCCTTACTGTGCATACTATTGGATCTTACTTCGGCTGGCAGGTGGCAGCACTAGTGTGTGCATTTATTGGATTCACAAATCTATTGATTGTGATACATTCACCAGAATCTCCCAGTTGGTTGGCAGATCAGGGAAGATATGAAGAAAGTAAGGAGGCTTTTAGATGGTTAAGGGGCGATGGTGAAGAAGAAGAGTTAAAGATGATGATAGAAACCAACATAATTATCAGGGAATCTAAAGAAGATGCAGATATTAAGGAATCTTTTGTAAGGAAAATCAGAAAGAATGTTGTGTACCTGAATGAAACAGTGAGAAAAAAGGAGTTTTACAAGCCAATTTTTATAATGATGCACGTTTATACTCTTGGACAGTGGGGTGGAGCGAACATAATGTCTGCTTACACAACGAAAATTTTAGAACATGTCATTGGACCTAGTGCCATACTTGGTCAGATCATCATCAGTTTAGGAACTCAGAGGATCATGTCAAACTCTAGCGCAGTCTACATCATCAAAAAAATCAAAAGAAAAACCATTTTGTTGACTACAACATTGATCAATATCTGTGCTTTTCTCACCATAGCAGGATATACGTATGCAAAGGCTCATAACTACCTTCCATTCGACCATCCTCTTATAGGAATAATCTTAGTCCATATTCACATGTTTTCCATAGCAACTGGAACGGTTCCTCTACCCCTCATCATAGCTGGTGAACTGTTCCCTCTAGAATACAGAAGTTTAGCTTCCAGTGTCAGCGTCCTTTTCGTCTCGATCAACTTCTTCTTCACCGTCAAGACTTTACCTTACTTATTTGCCACCATTGGCCTGCATGGATCATATTGTATCTACGCTGGTATAGTCACCTACTGTCTGGTGGTGTCTTTGATCTTGTTACCTGAGACCAAAGACAGGACACTCCAGGATATTGAGGACGAGTTCAGGGGAAGACCCTTGTCTCCTGAGGAGTTGAAGTCAATGCAGTCACTCACATCGTGGCCCCACTCTAATGTAGACAGGCGATGCAGTCATCCAGTCATTTAGTTTCTTCAGTCAAATTGTTTCCATCATGTCTTATAGTATTTGGTTTCCTTTATCTCATAAATAAAAATATTTTAAGTTTTCAATAAAATGTTAGTTTCCTGTTGGAGAAATACCTACATAACGAAGTTAATTTTTCAACTACTCCAAAAAAAGGTCTTCGAAAGTCGGTGCCTTAGCACGAGCCAGCAAGAGTGGATATATAGTCACACCTAACTGACTACATACTACGTGGTAGGTATATTACCGAATGGGCTTGGCACTAACTTCATAAAGATCAACAGAAAGTACGTACGGTACGGTGCGTACCTAACGAAGGAAAAATATAACAACAATTGATATAATTTTCATTTGATATAATGCAATTTACTTTTAAAATGAAACTTATTTTCTATTGTTATTAATTCGGTATGATGTACTTTGGGTCAGGTTAGGTTAGGTTTATTTTATGAAAAGGTCTGTGAAACTCATTGTTGTTATACTGATCATTACACCCCGCATTGTAAGTAATATAATATTTTGATTTGGTTCAGTATTAACGCATTATTTAAAGTTCCTTTTTACATTTTTTACTTATTTTCGTGTTTTTTTTGGAGTTGATTATTTTTTTGTAATAATTTTGCCTAAGTACAAACCAAATAAAATAATTGTTTGATTTGACCAGTTTGCTATACATTTCTGACAGGAGTTAAAGTATAATCAAAAAGAGATAATCTACTTACTTATCCCAACCGATAACATAATTCTCATTGGCTTACATAGAGCAAGGCTGAAGCTATCGTAAAAAATAATAAAATTGCAATGCGACATGAAGTTATCATGTTTGCTAAGATCTACTGACTGTGAGAGCAGCATATTGTACAGTTATCTCAATTACCTAATTTAAAGACTGTTAGTATGTTAGTGACAAGAAAGTGACATAGTTGATAACATTGCGTTTGGGGAATATTAAACTGATGTCTGTTTCGTGATAAAAATGTCTGGTGGATCGAAATGGATAACTCCATTTGTAAAGCAGGTTAGTAATAAAGTTATTGGTGATTTGGCTTTCATTTTGGTAGCATTTGTTTAATACGTGATGATTTTACAGCTAACTAAATAATTTCAGGGATTTTAAGTTCATATCTCATTTAAACCATCTTGAGTTCTAATTATTCGTTTTGTATTCTTTTACAAAATCTTAAAAAATGAAATTAGGTGCCCAGATCTCTTACAAGGTATAAGTTTTAGTATTCCATATCCTTGCGTCCCCGTAGATTGTTCCATGTCAGTTTTGCTCGTACTAACTACACTAAACACACTTTTTTCAGACGAGTTCCTCGGTTAATTAATGAACAATTGTATGACATTGACCCATTTGCGAGTTCGCTTGTTACTCTCAAGAAATTGGTCAGGCAACATTTTGTATAGTGTTTTTATCAGCATTTATGTTTCACCAAACCTAGTATTGTTGATTTTTAATTAATTTAAGTACTCACATTAGTTTTAAATAACTTTTAGTACCTGTGAATATTTATGAACCTCGAGGTCTTTATACTCGTATTATTTTTGGTTGACTCATTAATGTATGACTGTTTGTGTTCTTAAAATAAATAAATAAATATATTACACAATAGAAATTGAATTTGTAATCTATCTATCTATCTATATATATAAAAGGCAAACCTGACTGGGTTATATATATCAACGCACAGCCCAAACCGCTGGGCCTAGAAACTTGAAATTTGGTACAGGGGTTCCTTTTATGATGTAAATGAGCACTAAGAAAGGATTTTTGGAAATTCATCCCCTAAGGGGGTGAAATAGGGGGGTAAAGTTTATATGCAATTTTCTCATTAAAAATTATTTGTGTAGGTGGAATTACTAAAATTCACCCCTAAAGGGGTAAAATGGGGGGGTAAAGTTAGTTGGAGGGTTAATTAAAACATATACCCTGATAACTAAAGTAACGCGGACGAAGTCGCGGGCAAAAGCTAGTTAAATATAAATATTGATTCGCTCATCGCAAAATACAGAGAACATAATAAAAAACACTTTTGAATACAATTTAAAAAGGGGGGTTAATATGCAATTCGAAAACGAAGTTAGCAGCGTAGCGTCCCTCTCACTCTGTAATGGAATTCTGTCAGAATTTTCTTTATTACCTAAAGCTGTAAATTAAGCCTATTGTAGTCATTGACATCTGTATGTAGACTGCATGTTTGTTACGTCTAAACGGCGTACAAAATTAGTTCACGGCGCGGTTTTGCAGACAGTTCAAGAAATAATGAACTTATAGAGTTTCTTGGTGACAGGGGGGTTGTGTCAAAAGTTAATATTGATGATTGATGCGCCGCGCGTTTTGTTTTAAACAGCCAGTCTAGTGCCGAAAGGTACATGATGTTGATGATTGTAGTGAACTAGGTACATATACATTTTGTTCTTTCGGAATATTTCATAAGTTTTTTGAGTCGTTTGCCTGACCTTCTCTGCAAATGTTTTACTAATCTTTTCGAAATTTCTTTAAAATGTTTTAAAGCGCTAGAACCCCGCGGACCAAGGGTCTCAGCATTGAAGGGGACAAAATCAGATTTGGTGTCTAGACCCTATTTGGAAAATTTTGCCTTTTCAGCCGCTTCGGATGCTACACCGGCTCTGTTGCAGGTTCCATGGAGATGGGAAAGAGCCAACGTGTCTCAATTAGCGTTCCAGAGCGCACGACTCATCTTCCATGGAATCAAAATTATTACCTACAATATACGAGTGTATTTGACTTTCCAGTGCTTCGTGACGTCAGGCGTATCGATGAACCTGATGTCTCATGGGCTGGTGGTGGGCTTTACATCGGCCCTGCTGCCTCAGCTCAGAACTTCCAAGTTCGTTCCTGTTGATGACGCCTCAGGGTCCTGGATTGGTAGGGTTCAAGGGTTACTTACCCATTGTTACTCAAAGTCATCTATCAATTTTTAAATAAGTTCCTATTAAATGAATATGTCGCCAAAGTCGAAATTTCAAGTTGACAAACACGTCTATTGGTATTTTTGTTTTATGACATGCAAATGATTATTATCTTTAGGGTGGTAGACCACATATTTGACTGATGGTAGGTACCTAAATAGTTTGTCTTAAGAAAACTAACACTTGCAGTAAAAAAGCAAAAAAAAAGCGTCACTAAATATCACCATTAATTATTTTCCAGCATCCGTGATCAGCATTGCATTGGTGGCCGGCGCGCTGACGCTTCCCTTCATCATGAACAGCCTCGGCCGCAGGACTGCCAACTTCATCAGTGTCAGCATCATGCTGACAGGCTGGTTCGCCATCATCCTCGCCAGGAGCATAACCGCCCTGATCATTGCCAGGTTCCTCCAGGGTTTCTCCATGGGACTCTCCACTTCCTTATGCTCAGTGCTCATTGGAGAATACACCAGCCCAAAGAACAGAGGAGCATTCTTGACTACTATATCGCTGGCAATAGCCTGTGGAACCCTTATTACTCATGCTTTGGGGAATTATTACCACTGGCAAGTGATAGCACTGGTTTGCGCTTTCATAACATTCGTCAATCTGATGATTGTAATGAATTCACCAGAATCACCAAGCTATTTAGTGTCTAAAGGAAGATACGATGAGTGTAGAATAGCTTTCCATTGGCTAAGAGGCTATGAAGAAGACGAGGAATTAGAGAAGATGATCAAGACAGACGTGGAGAATAAGGAGGAAAGATTCTTACACAAGAAGGCGGAAAGCAAATTGAAGTATTACAAGAACGTTTTTAGGAAGAAAGAGTTCTACAAACCTCTAATTTTGGTCGTACATTTGTACATGATAGGACAATGGTCGGGAGCTAATATCCTAGCGGCGTATACGCAAGATATCTTTCACACCATCATTGGGAAGGATGTCGATATTTCCATGATGATCATATCCATGGATATCCAAAGGATAATTTCCAATGCTTGCGCGATCATAGTCATCAGAAGAGTCAGAAGGAGACCGATGTTGATTTCAACCATAAGCATCAACTTTCTTTCCTTTGCTACAATTGGAACCTACGCATATTTCAAGTCTTACAATCTTCTGCCTTACGACCATCCGTTTATTGGCATCATGCTTATCCATATCCACATGTTCTCCATAGCGACAGGATCAGTTCCACTGCCAAACATAATCGCTGGTGAAGTCTTCCCGTTAGAGTACAAAGGTTTAGCAGGAACGATCTCCGTGCTCTTTCTCTCAACGAATCTCTTCATTACTCTTAAGTGTAACCCCTTCTTCTTCAGTAGCATAGGCTTGCATGGAACTTACTGGTTGTATGCTGGCGTTGTCAGCTTCTGTCTGACTGTGTCCTGGATGATGCTGCCAGAGACCAAAGACAGGACTCTCCAGGATATTGAGGAGGAGTTCCGCGGTAGAAGTTCTAATTTTATATCAGCTGATGAGTCTGTTAATTCGATTATGTTTGAGGATGCCATGAATTTGAACAATATGAAGTGACACTGTGATTTACTGAAGAATACGTTAATAGTACAGTACAAGAAATCAACAGAAAGTACGCACAGTATGGTGCGTAACGAAGGATAAACATAAGAACAATTGATATAATTTTCATTTGATATAATGAAATTTACCTTTAAAACGAAACTTATTTCTATTGTTATTAATTCGATTTGATGTACTTTGGGTTAGGTTAGGTTAAGAAAGAAAGAAAGCCATTTATTTACATTCACAAAGACACACAAATACAACAACAATAAAAAACAATAGACAAGGTTAGGTTTATTTTATAAAAAAGTTCTATGAAACTCATATCCTTTGAAATTATTATCAAATGTTGTTATACCGATCATTACACCCCGCATAGTAGGTAATATAATATTTTGATTTGCTTCAATAATAACGCATTATAATATTCTTTAATAAATCTTCAGTTTCTTTTTACTTTTTTACTTACTTTCGTTTTTTTTTGAGTCGGTTGTTTTTTTATTATAATTTTGCCTAAGTACAAACCAAATAAAATATTTATTGATTTGAACGATGAACACCTTTTTTAAGTTTACACCAGTTTGCCATACATTTCTGACAGGAGTTAAAGTATAATCAAAAAGAGAATCTACTTACTTATGCCAACCGATAACATAATTTTCACTGGCTTACATTAGAGCAAGGTTGAAGCTATCGTAAAAAATAATAATACAATACAATACAATACAAATATTCATTATTGAAAAAAAAATGGCAATACGACGTGAAGTTATCATGTTTGCTAGATCAATTGACTGTGAGAGCAGCGTATTGTACAGTTATCATAATTACCTAAATTAAAGACTGTTAGTATGTTAGTGACAAGAAAGTGACATAGTTGATAACATTGCGTTTGAGGAATATTAAACTGATGTCTTTTTCGTGATAAAAAATGTCTGGTGGATCGAAATGGATAACTCCATTTGTAAAGCAGGTTAGTAATAAAGTTATTGATTTAATGGTTTGGCTTTCATTTTGTTAGCGTTCGTTTAACACGTGTAATTTTACAGCTAACTAAATAATTTCAGGGATTTTCAGTTCATATCTCACTTAAACCACCTTGAGTTTAGAGAGTTCTACTTATATTGGATGGAAATAGAAATATTTATTCGCTTATCGCAAAATAGAGATAACAAAATATGATAAAAATCATTTTTGAATACTTACAATTTAAATAGGGGGGGTTACGGAATTAGTGATAGGGGGGATTATGAAATTAGAAAACCGAAGTTAGCAGCGTAGCGTCTCTCTCTTATCTTATATTTAGGGGTCCTTACGGATACACTTCGACCCGTAGGGATCTTTTGTGTAATTACCCCTCCTTCGCACTTACTCCATTGCTTTTATCACCTCATCCATAAAATTTGATGATTTGATGTAGCGGTAGTGCCTTAAAGTCTCCTGGAGCGGGGTATCCGATGCCAATGAGTCTCATTCTTAATCTGGCGAGAGCGTCACATTCACACATAATGTGTTCCAGTGTTTCGTCTTCCACCTCCACTTATGGCGACCTGGTTAAAGCCGCGGGTTCACGGAAGGTTCACGGTGAATGTTAGCCGCTTCCAACTGAAACAACTGGAAGTCTATGGGGGCAATGTCCAACAATGAACTCAAGTGAATATGATGATTATGATTATAATAGTATTACTTGACATTCCAGTGCTTCGTGACGTTAGGCGTATCGATGAACCTGATGTCTCGTGGACTGGTGCTGGGCTTTACATCGGCCCTGTTGCCTCAGCTCAGGACTTCCAAGTTCATTCCTGTTGATGAAGCCTCAGGGTCCTGGATTGGTAAGGTTCAAGGATTACTTACCCATTGTTACCCATAGAGGTTTACCAATTTTTAAACAAGTTCCTATTAAATGAATATGTCGCTAAAGTCGAATTTTCAAGTTGACAGACACGTCTATTGGTATTATTGTTTTATTACATCTAAATGATTATTGTCTTTAGGGTGGTAGACCACATATTTGACTGATGGTAAGTACAAAAGGTAGCAAAAAAAAGTCACTAAATATCATCATTAATTATTTTCCAGCATCCGTGATCAGCATTGCATTGGTGGCCGGCGCGGTGGTGCTTCCCTTCATCATGAACAGCCTCGGCCGCAGGACTGCCAACTTCATCAGCGTCAGCATCATGCTGACAGGCTGGTTCGTCATCATTCTCGCCAGGAGCATAACTGCCCTGATCATTGCCAGGTTCCTTCAGGGTTTCTCCATGGGACTCTCTACTTCCTTATGCTCAGTCCTCATTGGAGAATACACCAGCCCAAAGAACAGAGGAGCATTCTTGACTACTATATCGCTAGCAATAGCCTGTGGAACCCTTATTACTCATGCTTTGGGGAATTATTACCACTGGCAAGTGGTAGCACTGGCCTGCGCTTTCATAGCATTCGTCAATCTAATGATTGTAATGAATTCACCAGAATCACCAAGCTATTTAGTGTCTAAGGGAAGATACGATGAGTGTAGAATAGCTTTTCATTGGCTAAGAGGCTATGAAGAAGACGAGGAATTAGAGAAGATGATCAAGACAGACGTGGAGAATAAGGAGGATTTTTTTTTACACAAGAAGTCGGAAAGCAAATTGAAGTATTACAAGAACGTTTTTAGGAAGCAAGAGTTCTACAAACCTTTAATTTTGGTCGTACATTTGTACATGATAGGACAATGGTCGGGAGCTAATATCCTAGCGGCGTATACGCAAGATATCTTTCACACCATCATTGGGAAGGATGTCGATATTTCCATGATGATCATATCCATGGATATCCAAAGGATAATTTCCAATGCTTGCGCGATCATAGTCATCAGAAGAGTCAGAAGGAGACCGATGTTGATTTCAACCATAAGTATCAACTTTCTTTCCTTTGCTACAATTGGAACCTACGCATATTTCAAGTCTTACAATCTTCTACCTTACGACCATCCGTTTATTGGCATCATCCTTATCCATATCCACATGTTCTCCATAGCGACAGGAGCAATTCCGCTTCCAAACATAATCGCTGGTGAAGTGTTCCCGTTAGAGTACAAAGGTTTAGCAGGAACGATCTCCGTGCTCTTTCTCTCAACGAATCTCTTCATTACTCTTAAGTGTAACCCCTTCTTCTTCAGTAGCATAGGCTTGCATGGAACTTACTGGTTGTGTGCTGGTGTTGTCAGCTTCTGTCTGACTGTGTCCTGGATGATGCTGCCAGAGACCAAGGACAGGACTCTCCAGGATATCGAGGAAGAGTTCCGCGGTAGGAGTTCTAATTTTGTATCAGCTGATGAGTCTGTTAATTCGATTATGTTTGAGGATGCCATGAATTTGAACAATATAAAGTGACACTGTGATTTACTGAAGAATACGTTAAATTTGTCCTGAAGGCGGATCTCCAACCCCATTAATAGCCTCCTTAAATCTTCAAAGTACGGGGAACTCTTAAACTGCTCGTCCACTACATGGGAACCGGAACGTGCCTACGAAGCGGACTTTGTTGCTTTGTAAAGATTTCTCCGGCGCAGAAATGCCGATCCAGTGCACGCGGTACCATAAAAATCTATACAAAGCATTTCCATCCGCTCCTTACGGCTTGATTCCGATGCAGAGGACGCTCAGCTTCAGGCAAGCGCAGTTTTAAAGCACCCCTGCTTTTAAGTCACCCCTACTTATGGCTCAGTTACATTGTTCGATAACTCGGGGAGTCACCGCATGCGGTATACGAGTATAACGACTAGTGGAACTCATGAATCGATAACTCGATTGACATACGACATAATATATACGTAAATACGTAAATATTTACGTCCGCCCATAGACACCTGCAACACCAGGGGGATTGCAGGGGAAACTTCTTTTGACCTGTTGAATATTCACTTTAAGTTAAGAAATCAAAAACATTAAGTACGATATTGGTATTTATAGTAAGTATAATTAATGTGTATAAATAAATAAATAAATATCACGGAACACTTGACACCAATTGACCTAGTCCCAAACTAAGAAAAGCTTTGTACTATGGGTAGGTAGGTACTAGCCAACGGATAAACATACTTATATAGATAAATACATACTTAAATACATATTAAACATCCTAGACCCGAGAACAAACATTCGTATTATTCATACAAATATCTGCCCCGGCCGGGTTTCGAACCGGACCTCAAGCTTCGTAGTAAGGTTCTCTAACCACTCGGCCATGCGGTCGTCAACATACGTATAATAATGATAGCTATTGCTAATGAGTGATCTATTGACAACGCAGTGCGCGTCTGGAATGACAAGTGCCTGTAAAACGAATTGGTTAACGGTGTCAAGGTGACAGTCGGGACAGTCATGTGTTATTAAACAGATGTGTTATTGTATTAATTTCACGATGTCTGTTAATTTGGTACTTATGAATTAGGTCGAAGCAATCAGATTTTTCTTTAACAACTAAATCCAGATGTGTTTGATTTGAAGTCAAACCTGACGAGTAGAGACCGGATTAGCGCATTTAAATATTTACATGTGATTTATTGAATCGCAGACTGTTAAATTTATTAATTTAACGATTTACATAAGCAGTGCCATCTAGTTCAACCTGATGGTACTGCTTTCCCTTAAGATCAACGAGATCTACGAAATTATTGTATTTTATCAAAATAGCCCAAAGAGGGCGCTGTAAAAGTAGTTTATAAGCATTGTTTCAGGGAAATAAAAGCCCTTTCTCGCCGCCACCGACTGCAACGGTCGGCACCAAAATTATTAATCTGTTTTTTTATTCTTCCCAGAATTACCTAAATTTAACGCAGACGTTACTTTGCGGAGGTCCATATCAATGATCTGAAAGAATTTATTTGCTCACCCGCGACCTTATGATACCTAAGTTTATGCAAGATATGCGTGTTCATGCAGTTCCTCCACCTCTACACTGTAAGAACACACAAATCACACAAACTCATCTATTACCACCTCACTACACTAACGCGTTTCGAACTCAACCAGACTTCATCTTCAGAGCAACACAACCGTACACCATGCTACTAGATATCTGATACGGTACTGTATTGGCTCTATGTTAACGACATCAGCGCCACCTGGCGTCCGCAAGTTTGTCGGCTCTGAGTTTGTGACGTTTTGAAAAATTGCGACATTGTGACTAAAATCGCCAAACTACCCAAAATTATATTATAATTATACCCATCCATACCATCTTGCTCGCTAATCCTGCCGTGAAGCAGTAGTGCTTGCACTCTTGTGTTTCAGCGTGGAGAGTAAGACAGCCAGTGAAATTACTGGCACTTGAGGTAACCCATCTTAGGCCTCTAGAGGCAACCTAGGTTGGCAACGCATCTGCAATACCCCTGGTGTTGCAGATGTTTATGGGCGGTGATGATCTCTTACCATCAGGAGACCCACTTGCTCGTTTTCCATCCAATGGAATAAAAAAGAAAAAACCTTATTGACTCACAACCCCCCTCCCGCCTAACCCCCTTTAGTCATCGATGACGTGCGCTACGTCTGCCTACGTGCGGTCCTTGACCTCGGTTCTATCAAAACATTGCGCATGCGCCTGCGACCCTCGTTCGCGGAAACGATTTCAGATAATAGGACAATATTACGGAAATTGATTTTTTGAGTATGTAATCGTTCTCTTGTGTTATTAACGTATTAGATACACGACGAAAAGGAGTAACGAGTAAACAATATGGAATGGAATCACTGCTGGAGTTTTTCCATCTAGCTATGATTTGGGTATCTTCAAAAGGCGAGTATATCGCCTATTACAAGGCCGGCAACGCACCCTCAGTCCTAATAATACTGTAGGTGTCCATGGGCGGCTGTGATCACTTACCACCAGGTGAACGCCTGCTCGTATGCCAGCTGTTTGATAAAAAAAAGGGTGAGTAAGTAAACGAGTTCTTGAGTGGAGACCGCGAATCGGTAGGCGTAGTGTGGGACTCACTCTTTTTTTGTGTTATTGGCAGCATGGCATAGATTGTCAATAACAGAAATAAAACCCACTGAAGTAAAAGTCAGTCTCTTTGCTGGCCTTGGCCGGCAAAGTTGTATGAAATTCCATTACTATCCTCTAATTCGAAATTAGAACGAATCTTCAATTAGTGCTATACAATGATGCACTTGGCGTGCGTCACGAAGATAAGGACGACATTTCCTTGGAAGTTTGAGAAAAAAATATTATTCCGCTAATTATTATTTAAGTGTGAGCGGCTACGTAAATAACTCTTTTCAGTCATTGGTAGCATGACGTTAAAATGGCATCACTACTTGCTTAAGAATAACTTAACACTTCCATTAAAAGGTAGGTATAATTTTAGTACACATATTCCTAAAAGAACACGTAAATACATAACAGTTTCTGGGTTCGTGACGATTTCCCTGTCAGCAAAAGGCTTGAATTACCATTACATTTATCATAACTATATCGGCCGAATTCTTATTAGGACATTGAACGAACTTGTTCTGTATTTTCGGTACAGATTACAACAATACCTACAAATACCTATAATGCTAAACACAAAGGTATGCATTAACTTGAAATTATATTTTTAATACTTAAGGAAATGAAATTCTAAATTATTACCAACAGGACGAACTACAGAACTTTAAAAGACCTAGTAGTAGTAATGTATATGTCGGCGGCCGATCGTAAAATCCGCCAGATCATGAAATTCCTAGGCACATCATGAAATGGCGCTATTTGCCTAAAAGTTGGCCAGGCATGCCAAAATGGCAAAAACAGAACCCTTATAGTTTCGCCATGTCTGTCTGTCGGTCTGTCCGTCCGCGGCTTTTCTCAGAGACTATCAATGCTAGAAAGCTGTAATTTTGCACGATATATTTGTATTTTGTATATATATATTTATATACATACTATACATATATACATATATAAACTATGCCGACAAAATGGTACAATAAAAAATAAAAATAAAATTGTTTTTAGAGTACTTACCTACCTTCCATAGACGTTAAGTGGGGGTGTTTTTTTTTTCTTATCCAACCTTGTAGTGTGGGGAATCGCAAAATTTGCATTAAAACCGAGCGTCCCCCCTCTAAAATCTAAACCGGTGGGAGGAAAAATTTGAAAAAATTCAGGATGGTAGCAAGTATATCAAACTTACTAGGAAAACTGTAACGGTTAAGTTTTTTGAGAATTATCTATTGGTAGTTTAAAGAGTAAATAGCAGCTTAAAGTATAAATTAGGTACGAAGTCTTTAGAAAAATATGACTAAATTTTTTCGTAATGGCTACGGAACCCTATCTCGGGCGTGTCCGACACGCTCTTGGCCGCTTTTCCTTTTAAAGTACGGAACCCTAGAAGTGTTTACGAAGAAAGGCGCCTGCATACGCTCGCTTTCAGTCACACAACTAATCGCACGACCAATCAAGTGTTTTAGGGATGGGTTATACTCGCTAAATCGCTTACCAGGGCTTAAAAGTACGTCCACCTTCTCATACCAGGTCCAGAAACCAGGTATCAAAATACTTTTAAAGTATTTTCTGTCCAACGCAACGAGTCGAATACTTGCTTCCTTACAAGTCTAAATTAAACCTTGTTGTTATACAGATAAGATTCAAAATATTCCAATCAAGACGTAAAATACTTTGAAAGTATTTTATTTCACGTATAAGCACAATCTGCACAAAAATACATTCGATTCGTTCGACGTTCGAGTCCGACGTAGTAGTACGGTCGGTTCCCTAACTTATGTATCCACTTTTTCATACTAGTTGTATAGAAAAGTGGATACTTATGTAGGGCACCGACTGTACTTACTGTGAAGGGACAGTATACTTTAATGAATGTTAAAGAATGTTAAATTTATGTTATGTTATGTTATGTTGCCATGCCCTTACAGGGTGTCACATGTGTAGTACTTAATGATTAAACTTCCACCTTTAAATTGTAATGTGACTTGCAATAAACGATTCTAATTCTAATTCTAATGGAAAAATACTTTCAAATCTTGCAAGTATATCGGGTCGGTACCTGGTTGGTATACTTACTTGCAAGGAAAAACCTGGTATCAAAACCTGGTAACGTAAATACGCACCATCTCTAAAGTGTTTATCTTTTTCGATTGACAGTACTAGCGGCGCCTGCGCATGACTTTGACCTGGTTCCAGCGGCTTTAGTGTTTTGTTTATCTTGTATTTAATCTAAATCTAGGCTGTCTGGTCTGAGCTATGTCGTTCATTGTTTTTACGATAGTAAGTAGTAAATTTTGTGTGTGCAGTGAATAATTAGCAGTCTTGTAGAGACCCTGGCGTGGAGTTGGGTAAATGGAAAACCCCTTCCACTATATCGCATCCAAAATTCTTTTAACGACCTAGACCTGAAATACATATAAATTCAAGTTGGATATCATTCAGAACTGCAGGTGGTAGGACCTTGTGCAAGGTCTGCCTGGATTGCTACCACCATCTTGCTCGCTAAATCCTGCAGTGAAGCAGCAGTGCTTCCAAGAGTAAGACAGCCGGTGAAATTACTGGCACTTGAGGTATCTTGAGGTGGCTTTTAAGCGGTAAGACCGCCTATTGTCTACCCTGAATCTAAGTGTTTATATTATAAGTTTTTGTACTGATTTATGGTGTGCAATAAAGAATGTATTGTATTGTACCTATTCCATCTTAGGCCTCTAGGTTGGCAACACAATGTTTATGGGCGATGGTGATCTTTTACCATTAGAAGACCCACTTTCTCGTTTGCCATGCAGTCGGATAAAAAAAATACAAATCTGTCATTGTCCTATGAATGGATTGAATGAACGTAATGTCATTACTTTCATTCAATCCATTCATTACCAGCTCCTGCGAGTTAATCTGTAGTTATGTTACTTTAGTCAATACTTAGTTAATCTTTCCTTGAATTTTTTTTATGTATTCATTGATATTTTATGTTTTTCAAACAATTTACTGTCATCATCATCATCATCATGTCAGCCGAAAGACGTCCACTGCTGGACATAGGCCTCCCTCAAGGCTCTCCACTCAGACCGGTCTTGTACTTTTCGCATCCACCGCGATCCCGCGATCTTAGCCAGGTCGTCGCTCCATCTTGTTGGAGGCCTATACCGACAGCTCGTCTCCCGGTCCGCGAACGCCATTCACTGTAAATCAAATAAATAATACAACTCTCTATGTTTAACTAAGCGAAAAATGCTATATACATATATTATTTATTCGTTTGCTTTTTTGTTACAGTCCATTCATACGTTTCACTACTTAAACGTGACAGCGTAACCAAACAACAACAAACATCCGCATTAAAAAAAGATACTGAATGAATGTCGATACCTAAGTAAAATCTCTTTTTGTTGCCTCAGCCGTTATAAACTTGAGTCATAAGATTCTACTTTCGTAACAACAGTTTGGCCCTGGAATGTAATTTAAACTGCTGCAGTCGTAACGATGAAGTGGTTTCTTCAAGTTCAAGGGAACAAGAAACGCGGTCAAAATAATCACGTTTCACTTTATTGTATATAGTGAAATTATTGTCTAACACATGATAGAAATGTTAATCTATACCACATATCGTCACTACTTTGAAAAAATCTCGTATCTCAAATAAATACGTCATCAAAATCGAACCTTTAAATAATGCGCATAAAGTTCCCTCAGAAAAATTATCAGTTTTAAGTTACGAGCTTTTTTAAAAATAGTAACGATATTGATAAACACCCTAATGTCTAAAGCAAAATAAACTATTACAAACTAAAATTACAATTACAACTAAACTTAACTTCCTTCTTTCTGTAAAAGGTTGCCTGGAAGAGATCGCTCTTAAGCGATAAGGCCGCTTATTGCTTACCTTGTAATTTTCTCTGTGTACCTGTTTTCTGTATCGCTTACTACTTCTGGTGTACAATAAAGAGTATTTGTATTGTATTGTATTGTAAACGCATATCCCTATCTGCACTGGGCTCGCGTGGGAACTACGGCCTAGCTCTTATTCTGAGACGAGCCATGTGCCTACCCGTGGGAAGTATATAGGCTAGGATTATGATGATGATGATGATGATGAAACGTATGTAATCTTTTCCGTACCGTCGTGACTTTAACGATGTCGTTCATCTTTTTTTTTTACTTTTCTAATAGGTAATCTGTAGAAGGTTCTTACTAAAAAAAATAGAAAATTGACGCATAAATAAAAAGGTTAAGAAAACTTTTCGATTTTATTTTTAACCCCCGCTGCAAAAAGAGGGGTGTTATATATATAAGTTTGACCGCTACACGGTGCCTGTGTGTCTGTGAGTCTGTCTGTGGCACCGTAGCTCTTAGACGGGTGGGCCGATTTGAATGCGGTTTTTTATTTGAAATCAGGTTTTTTTTTCTAATGTAACTTTAGCGCGATAAATTACGACTGCAAAAAGTTCGAAACAAGTCGGGCTTATCACGACTATTAATGTATTGACTGATCCGTGCTTACTTACTTGTCCATGTCTCACTGTACTCTTAATTTAAAAATCATTTATACTTCGTTTTTAACAATTTTAAATCTTACCCAATCGACCAGAATACGAGTTGTAAAAAAACCAGTAATCAGCGTTTAATTTCGTCGACTTTCATTAAAAACCTTGACAAATTATTAAAAACAATCTCGGCGCAAATAAAGGCAGGTTCAAGGCGACTTTTTTCGGCGACGCGTGGCGCGGGCGCCGACTGCGCGTACGCAGAGCCTTGTGTTACAGCATGGCGGCTCGAGATGGGTGTTCTAGAAGTTCTAAGAAAAATACTAGAAAAGAAAGTAAAGAAGTAGATAAAGATTGGTTTTTGGAATCTTTTTGTATTTTTTTTGTTTTTATTTTTTTGTATTTGTATTTTTTTTCGTATCTGTGCCGTTGACCAGCAGTGGTGTAGCAGTATAGCACGCGGCACGGAATGCCGAGGACCTAGGTTCGATTCCCAGTGTTGGTCTTATTTTTCTGGTTTTTCTGTGCATCTATGTTTCAGTTTGTATTTTCAAGAAGTGGATAGACAAAATTTATTGATTAAAGTCGACTTCGTATGTTTGTGAGCAAAAATTTGATCAAAAATATCTGAACACGACTCTATTGTTCAGATATTTTTGATTATTGCTCACAAATTTATAAACTTGACAGTACAACAATAACACATACATAGGCTAAAATTAAAGCATAAACATATGCGCTGGTCTTTAACGTTAAAAGATTTAACTAATGTGAACTGTACTCTTTGAAAATATACCTGGGCGTTTTCAGAAAAAGTTGTTGAAATGAATTTTTTAGATGTGCATGAAATTTCGTTCTCCTACTCAGAATCGAATGGAGCTATCGGTAGGCATCCAACAAGATGGAGCGACGACCTGGCTAAGATCGCGGGATCGCGGTGGATGCGAAAAGCACAAAACCGGTCTGAGTGGAGAGCCTGGGGGAGGAGTCCAGCAGTGGACGTCTTTCGGCTGACATGATGATTAAAGAATCAGGAGCACTTTCGATTGCAATAGGAAAAAAAAATGTCCCCGGTTTTTCATATAATTTTGTGTTATCCATTACATTACCGCCACAGAGACGTGCATGAAAACAGTAATGTAATGGAATAAAAAATCTTGGGACACTTTTTTCTTCTATTACAATCGAAAGTGCTCCTGATTCTGAGTAGGCAAACGAAATTTCATCCAAATCTAGAAAAAAAGTAATTTCAACAACTTTTTCTGAAAACGCCCACCTACCAACTCTTAAAATCTCGTCACGTACCGACATTATTTTTGAAACATACTTAATCATCAAAATCAAAACAATGACCAGTGCCATCTCGCAACCTTCACAACTCGAGGAAGCATCACTAATTATAAATTTACATGTCATCATTTTTAGTAGGTACCTACATAAGTCCAAGCTAACAATTTTTTCACAGAATTGTAAATTTAGTTCTTCTCGAAACACTAAAAGGTTTTTATGTACACGCTTGAATAATTTGTAGAAAAGTAAACATAATGTTGACATTCTGTCTGTCGGCGTACGGAAATCCTGTCTAGTAAACAGTCTTGGGTGCGAGAAATATCGCGTGCGTACGATACATTGCGTCGATACTTGATCAATTAAAAATCTATCCACGCGGGCCGGCAATGGAACGTATACGTAACTCATACAGTATATTAGTTATTATATAGTAGTATGTAGTATTCACGACGTGTTTTTCACGGCATATTTTAATAAATATTGTATTGAATTAGTGATTAAGTTGAAGAAACTAACAAATACGAAATAACCTTTGGAGGAGAAAAGTCTTCGAGTGGCGACCACGAACCGGAAGACGGAGCGTTGGCAGGCTTCCCACTAGATGGACTGACGACATCGTGAGAATTGCGGGTAACCGGTGGATGTAAGTGGCGAGTTGATATTTTTTTAATTAGTTAAGTTAGTTGGGCTGGACACGTCTGTCGTATGCACCCAGAGAGGTGGGCTCACACAATCACTTGGTGGGCACCGGAGGACGGCCATCGACGGCGAGGGAGACCGAGGAGATGGCGGGACGATTTGGATGCGTATGCAAGGGACTGGCCTGACATTGCGCTGAACCGGGAGGTGTGGAGATCAAAATGAGAGGCCTTTGCCCAGCAGTGGGACACTATTGTAGGCTAGGAAAAAAAAAAAGTTAAAAAGCTAGACCGTTAATTTTAACTTCGTTAACTGATGATTAACGGTCTTATACTCGTACCCAGCAGTTATCCATACTAATATTATAAATGAGAAAGTGTGTTTGTATGTTTGTGTGTGTTGTGTTTGTCCGTCTTTCACGCCGTAACGGAGCGACGGATCGACGTGATTTTTGGCATAGAGATAGTTTATGGGCCCGAGAGTGACATAGGCTACTTTTTATTCCGGAAAAATGCACAGTTTCCCGAGGGAACAGCGCGCCATAACCGAATACCACGCGGGCGGAGCCGCGGGCAAAAGCTAGTAAGAATATAATGTGCATTGCATAGCAGGCCCTCTAGTTATAATAATAATCGTTAATTCTAATTTATTAGACAAATATTGATTCCATTTAACACCTGTTAAGGAACCGGTTCTCCTCGGTTTTCCCAGAGCTGTTGCTACGGTGTGTTGACGTAAGAAAGGGTTTAAAGTTTAACAACCGGTTAGTGTAGACGTAAATATGGACCAGCTGCGTGGTAACTACTCGATTCCCCTCGGAATGTCTAGGTATACCAAGTCATTTATGTGTTTAAAAAATAATTTGGTTAACTCTTTATTTGAGAACTATGAACTGTATTTTTCCACGGTTTTAAAGTAAGCAAGTTGGTGAAAATCGAGTTCTATGGACACCCCCCGGTACTGAAAAAAATGACCGACTTGGTATAACTCTTTCGACTGTTCCAATTTGAACCTACCTACTGTTAGAATAAGTTTAAACCTAAGTTTAGTTAGTTAGTATGTTAAGTAAGTTTAGTTATAGATTTCGTTTTCGTGGTGCATTAGTGTAAACTGTAATGCCATGTAAACATAGTTTTTACCAATAAATAAATAAATAAATAACATTGCATCTCAGACCTTTTTAGCATTACAAGAACTGCATTGCGTTGCGAGACTTGCAGCTTTTTACATGTAATGTTTTTGGTGGGATTATATGTTTACGTGACATTGATGGACATCCTCCTTCAGGCCTATCTCTGCTCCGGTGCCCATTGCATGCAACCCCCAATCAGTGGTGATTTTATGCTTTATTTAGCCTAAAAGTTGAGTTTACGGACCTAATGTTTTTACAGTAAATGCTGCCAATTTATTGTCTTCTTAAAGCCCTAACCCAACTTGCATATATGTTAAGCCAATGATGGTTTAAACAGTAATTTTGCAATGCGTGTCTAACGCAACAGAGCTATTGCAAAGCTTTGGAAAATTACGATTGCATCTTTACGTTCTGTTACTTACTAATGGTGTCTGTCTGTCCTGTTATCTTGACGGTAAATGTCGTAAACACTTTACGTTTGAAAGTAATCATCTCTTTTAATTTTTGCACTTCTAGGTAGTTTTTGCTCGTGACTTTGTCGTAAAATTATTTAATTTGGTTCATCATCATCAACATGACAGCAGAAAGACGTCCACTGCTGTTATTTTTTGAGAATAAAACTTACATAGTTTATTTCTAACACTCGTTTATTTAGGGTGTAAAGTGGTAAGGTATACTTCTATTCCTTTTATTCAAATTCGTTCAGCGCTTTTCGAGTAAAAAATAATATTGGCCGTTTGAGGCAAATATTTATATGAAAACTACGGATGTCGGTTCTGAATAAACATTCGTAATTTTCATAGAAATGTCTGTCAACTTGACGAGTAATTATTAGAATAACCCTCCTTCTTCGCAGACGGGTAAAAATTAAATCGCAGGCAGTGTTTTTTACGTCAGTATTAGTTTTTGCACAAAATAGTTTGTGCACTTATTTATTACCTATGTATGGACCTACATTTATTTGTAGTTTATAATAAATGTAATCTTGAGTCTAACCGTTATTGCGTAGAACCCACTTACGCTCGGCACGCGTTTAATTCCGCAAACTGTACGACTACCATGAGTTTACGGTGACCGTACCTACTCGATGGCAACGGCGTAAATTATTTGTAGAGGCGCTGTACAATTCTCCATACAAATAATTTACGCCGTCGCTATCGAGTAAAGTCACTGTAAACTCATGGTAGTGGTACTTAGAATTAGTTCGCTGAAGTCGCGTTGGGCTGGCTTCGTCTGTCGCAGGACCGTAGAACGGTGGAGCAGACCAGTCTTCGAATGGAGACCACGGACGGGATAATGCAGTGTAGGGCCTCCTGGCCTAATTCGCGGTGGACGGTGAAGTCGCTGGCGGCGGATGGATCCCAGTGGCTGAAGACAGTGTAGTGAGACACGCCATGGAAGAGGCCATGCCCAGCTGTGGACTGCTGTGGGCTGATGATGATGAATAGAAAAACGATTGGAAAAACGCTTAATTTTTTTACCTGTTCTTCCACTCAGCACAACTTTAGTGGAAACAGCACAGCGAAGCAAGGTTATTATTGTATATGGGTCAGTCAACTTTTAGGTGTGGTACATACTTTCTTAGAAAAATGATTCATCATCATCATCATCATCAGCTGGAAGACGTCCACTGCTGGACAAAGGCCTCCCCCTTAGAACGCCATAATGAACGACAACTCGCCACTTGCATCCACCGGTTTCCCGCAACTCTCACGATGTCGTCAGTCCACCTGGTGGGAGGCCTGCCAACGCTTCGTCTTCCGGTTCGTGGTCGCCACTCGATGAAAAATGATTGCAATGTAGGTATACTATATATTATTATGTATGCCTTAAGAGAGCCTAAAAAGAATCGCCATAAAACAGTCACACAGCTGTGTCACACTCACAACTCCTAACTTGTAGTGGAATTGTACCCCATAAAATTATACTTTAACCCTCTGTTTCACCATCCATTGACGGATAAATGTGATGCCATGCTGTCTCTGTTCGATTTGATTGATTAATTTTATCCGTCAAATAAAATTAATCAATCGGTGGTGAAACAGCCCCTTAATGAGTAATTCAGGAGAATGTTACCATGGCAACAAGCTGCACCCAGTCGCTGTAGTAGCTTGTAGCGTCCAGTGCCCCGCGCTCCACCGCGCACATCTCTGGTGCAAACAATCACAACATTCTACTTCTACACGCTTGCTACACATCGTCGCACCACTCAGACCCGTACATATCTGGTAGAAACACAGCCCGAATTCTGTAATCAGTACCTAATCAGTGATCAGTAATTTACTAGCTCAAACATGGCACGAAGAAAATGGTTTACCTACATACAATTTATAGAGCAGCTTGTTTTGTCAGAAAGACATGCAAAACATTTTAAAATTGTGTGTATTATTACTGGTATTTATGGGCCAATCAACTTTTTTACCGACACTAATCTTTTCGAATTTTTTCAAACAACTGCAGATTTTTGTAACATGTTTTTTCTTTAATTTGATAGATAGGTGTACATGAATACATGCCATCCTACGTAAGTTCAACCTATTAAACCGTAAAATATCTTGTTGGAAGTACGATTTTTCGGTAACGCCGGAGACAATTTTGGTAACGCAGGAGACGCCCCAAGTGTCGTTAAAATAGTTGATTGGCCCTTATAACAGTATTTACTGAATTATGCGTCTGAATTATGTGCACGTGTGGAGTTGTGCGTCTATAATGTTGTGTGTTTAGAAGGAGGCTGTGTCCGCGATGCGCGGGCGCAGTGCGGAGCCTGTCGTCGCGGACCTCTGCCGGCGCGCGGCGAAAGTCCGACGCTTGCGCAAGTCCACCAGCCTCTAGTGACGGCACACTGTCGATAAAACAAGATGTTCCAAAATGAAGAAAGAAACACTTAAAGACAACAACGGATTTAATACAATAGGGATGTTGACACCACCAATCAACTGGCGTACTTTTTATGACCTGTCAAAACACTCCCATAGAGTTTCAATGGCAATAGCGACTTATTATGACGTCATAACTCGCTATTTGTTCGCCAAGGCATTCAGTTCGCGCGGTGACAAGCAAGCAAAAGAGCAAGGAAGGGTGCAAGGCATTGTACAGCTTTGTAGATGCTCTTCCTCTTGTTTTAACTGTTTATTTCATGTGTTTTATATACAAAAGAGTTATACAAATACAATAAAAGCGACGCTCGTCATACTGTCGTTAGACGACAATCGCTACTTTGAGACATTATCGCAATTCTTATCAACAAATAAACAAGTAAGTAGACCAATTATGATCATCATCATCAGCCTATCTTATCTTAGTCCACTCCTAGCTAGGCCATAGGCCTCTCCAACTCCTCTCCACTCTCATCCAGTTCACCTTAATCTTCGCTTCATCTAGTCTGAGGGCGTCCCACGCCAGAGGCCACGTCAAGTAGACCATATCTGTCACTAAATAAGTTAACAATATGGCTCGATTGGACATTCGACCGAGTATCGATGTTTTTATCGATACTAAGGACGTCACTAGCAAGTCGTTCCGCTATCGATAGTCGCGAGCAGCCCGGACCGCCGACCGGACCACCTCGTGACATTTTTTTTTCTTTTTCGTTCGCGAGTGAGTTCGTTAGCTTCGAAACCTGTAAGTACCTTTGTGTTATTTTTAAACAGCCAGTTATTTATTTAAATACATGTTTGTTTGTTAAAAAAACTTAGGCCATGTACACACTGAAGGAAATTAATTTACGTGCCAGGGTGGAACCATTTCATAATTATTTTTGTCATGATTTCTTTAGCAGATGTATGGAATGTCAATATGACAATAGTAGCATAAAGGTTCCACTCTGGGTAGTGATTTAATTTCCTTGGCTGTGCGGTCGGTTCCCTGATTTTTTATCCACTTTTTTATACTAATTGCTAGGAAATGTGGATACTTATGTTAGGGCACCGACTGTACTTACTATGTTATCCATGATTTCGTTGACGAAGAATTTATTTATTAGGTACACATAAACGAACTGATTCATGTAACGAGGTGGAACCTTTTAATAATCAATTTCACTATAATTTCCTTGACAAAAGTATGGGATGTCAAAATGACATTAAGGTACCACCCTGATACATGATTCGGTTTGTTCGATGGTATACTATCTGGTAATCCAGGTTATAAACTATCACGCACCAAATTACATCGATATCTGTTGAGGCTATTTTACATGATTTAAGTTACATTCAAACTTTCGCATTTATAATTTGTATTATTATCGAGAAAAAGAAAAACCTCGGTGACCTAGTTGATCTACCTGATCTATGCCCTCTCAAGCAGAGGATCGTGGGTTCAAATCCGGGCTCACACCTCTGAGTTTTCGAATTTCATATGCAAAATTACATTTGAGTTTTATGATGAAGGAAAAAATCGCGCAGAAATTTGCACAACCTGTGAAGCAATCAATTGTGTGTGTAGATTTTTATCCGCTCGAGGCTCGCAAGCCCTCTCATTCTAAGAGGACGACTATATCCAACAGTGGGATATATAATACTGACATCATGATGATTATTCCGTCATCCTAAGCTAAAGACGGTATGTCAAAAAAAACTCTTTTAACTACACTATGCATACTTATATTAGAAATGCGAAAATGTGTGTGTTTGTATGTTTGTCCGTCTTTTACACCGAAACGGAGCGACGGATTCGACGTGATTTTTGGCATAGAGATAGTTTATAGGCCTGACTACTTTATACCCCGGAAAAATGCATAGTTTCTGAGGGAACAGCGCGCGATAACCGAATTCCACGCGGACGAAGCCGCAGGCAAAAACTAGTAGTGTAATATTTCAACAGTATTTTTTTTGAGTTACTGCCATTCGGCTTAGAAAGGCAGTATTATGACCGAAAAGTCGGTAAAGTTCAAATTTTCTACACATGATTTTAGATACTACCCAGTGTACCTACCCAACTGGGTAATTTCTACTTATAAAAATATCTAAGTATTTACGGTAGTGAAAGTCTACTATCGATAAAAAATAAAATATGGATCATCCCCGAAAACTTAAGGTGCCCGATTGCAATATGATTCAACGAAAATACTTTTGCATATTTACCTCTATTAACTAAAATCACAGAATGACATACCACAATATTATCACAGGCTATTTGAGACTCAAATTTAGGTATTTAATTGCATACACACGTTACTACACGTGACTTGTATGGTAGATATAATAATATGTTTAGACAAAAAGGTGCATTTATGTTTTAATGTATTATTTGTAGATATATATCATTCTTTCTTAAAGAACTAAAGCAAATTTCATTTCTAACGTGATAAGCCGAGTCCGCGTATTTAAAGTAGTTTATTAGATTTTCATCGTCAATACTTTCTTCCAACGTCTCAGAATATTCACGAATATTCTATAATGCATCGATAAAATGTACATAATCGGTAGTCGATAAATGAGAAGTCCCTATGACAGCTGAAAATGGCTACGAGAATTCCGGATTCTGGTGATAAGTCATTCAATTTAATCCTTACTCCCTTACTAATATTAAAAATGCGAAGTCAACTGTCTGTCTGTCTATAGATTATACATCTTTCCATCTGTCTATTATCTCTTCACGCTTAAGCCGCTGAAACGATTTAAGTACTTGTAACCAATTCCTAGACCACCACAGAACCGTGTCGTAATAACATACAACATCATTCGATAAATATGTTATCATCATCATCATATCAGCCGTAGGACGTCCACTGCTGGACATAGGCCTCCCCCAAAAATTATATGCCGTGGGGCACCGGCATAAGAATGTTGCTTCCCCCTCTCTTCCCGTGGGCGCCGTAGAAACCGGCTGAGGGATAATACCAGAAGATGAGCAGCAGCGCCTTCTTGGCGACTTTTACATCCTATACTGCGCTCGCCAACCCGCTTGCCAAGCGTGGCGAGTATTGGCAGGCAACCCCCCCCCCCCCCCAACCTCAAATATGTTATAAAAAAACAAAATCCCACCAAAAACATTACATGTAAAAAGCTGCAAGTCTCGCAACGCAATGCAGTTCTTGTAATGCTAAAAAGGTTTGAGATGCAATATTATACCAAGTCGGTTATTTTTGTCAGTACCGGGGGGTTTCCATAGAACTCGATTTTTACCAACTTGCTTATTTTAAAACCATAGAAAAATACAGTTTATAGTTCTCAAATAAAGAGTAAACCAAATTATTTTTTAAACACATAAATGACTTGGCCATCGCAAGGCTACATAATGACATAAGAATTATAATCATCAACGTCAGCTATTTATAGTAATTATAATTAAAGATAGCGCTAGCCCCAGCCTTGCAGTTTGAGTGATACACATAATACGAGAATGACTAAAGGTTGAGAGCGATGGCCAAGTCATTATGTGTTTAAAAAATAATTTGGTTTACTCTTTATTTGAGAACTATAAACTGTATTTTTCTATGGTTTTAAAATAAGCAAGTTGGTAAAAATCGAGTTCTATGGAAACCCCCCGGTACTGACAAAAATAACCGACTTGGTATAATATTGCATCTCAAACCTTTTTAGCATTACAAGAACTGCATTGCGTTGCGAGACTTGCAGCTTTTTACATGTAATGTTTTTGGTGGGATCTCATCACTTTTTGTAGGCAGTTCTTTTTTTTTCGGGTACTACTTCTTGTAATAACGCATTACTATCTTCATTTGTTCATCCTTCCTTGTCCATCGTCCATCGTCCATCCTCGTCTATCGTCCATCGTCCATTCTCGTCCATCGTCCATTCTCGTTCATCGTTCATCGTCCATCGTCCACTATCGTCCATCGTCCATCCTTGTCCTTCGTGTGCCATCCATCGTCTATCCTCGTCCACTACCCATCATCCATTCTCGTCTATCGTCCACCGTCCATCGTCTATCCTCGGTTATCGTCCATCGTCCATCCTCGTTCATCGTCTACAGTCCATCGTCCGTACCGACGGTCGTCGTCGTCGTCGTCGTCGTCGTCGTCGGTCGTCGGTCGTCGTCCGTCGTCCATCGTCGCCTATCGTTGAACTTCCGTCGTCCGTCTACCATCTGTCGTCCATCGTACATTGTCCATCGTCCACCCTCCATCATCCGTCGTCGATCGTCGGTCATCGTCCGTCATCCGTCGTCCGTTGTCTTGTCCGTCGTCGGTCGTCGTCTTTTGTCCGTCGTCGCCATCGTCTATCGTTCGTTGACCGTGGTCTGTCGGCGTTCGTCGTCTGTCGTCGTCCGTCGTCTGTCATCGTCCATTGTCCGTCATCGTCCGTCGTCGAAGTTCCCTCGTCAGTCATCGTCTGTCGTCCGTCGTCGAACTTCCGTCGTCATCCATCGTCTTTCGTCGGTCGTTCGTCTTTCGCCCGTCTAACTTCCGTCATCCGTCGTCGTCCGTCGTTTTCTGTCGTCCGTCATCGTCCGTCGTTCATCCTCCACCATCCATCGTCCGCACTGGGCTCGCGTGGGAACTAAGGCCCAAGCCTTCTTATTCTGAGAGGAGGCTTGTGCCCAGCAGTGGGACGCATATAGGCTGGGATGATGATGATGATCCATCGTCCGTCGCCCATCGTCCATCGTCCACACTCCATCGTCCAACGTTTATTTTCTACCCATCGTCCATCGACCATTATCCATTGTCCATCATCCATATTCCAATTTCCATCGTCCATCCTCGCGTCCACTCGCATCGCACACACATTCACAAACAAACGAACTTTGGTACTTATTACATTAGCAAGATAAACAATTTCATTTTAACCCTTAATACTCAGGTATTAAGACTCAACATTAATACGTATACAATACGCACTACTTTCAATAAAGTCATTGCTGTGTAACTTTGTAATCGCTAGTATTTATATGGGATTACAAACTTACTTGTGCAGTTTGTATAACTTTGAAACGTGACTGAAATTGCAACATTTTGGATTTTTCTGGGACTATATAGGCTAAAGACTAACTATGTTTAAAATTTGGAGCTTGTGGGTCTACTAGAAGTACCTTAGAATTTTGATGATCAAAAGTCAGTGTGTAGGTATGTCAGTGACAAAACTGAGGAACTTTAACATGTGATAGTTCTTAATCTACGTGTTCAAACTGAATGTTATTGATAATATATCTAAGTCCCATTAGGCCCTATAGGTAACTGAAAATTCAGGGTTCTAGCTTTAGCCATAACAAAAATACAGGGTGTTGAAAATAGCCTGAATGGCTTCGAGAAAAGTATGGTACGGCCGTGCCTTTGTTTTTTTTTTGCTCGACTTGGCGGGGGCACTGCCGTGCCCCCAGATTATTTACAGCGATAGGTTAAGGATAAGAGGTTAGGTGTCACTATTGTACCGCTTTGGAACTTAAAACCTAAAATTGTTAAAAGTGGCTCCGAAGCGGTAACGTTTCGTGTGCTCTGCCTACCCCATTTGGGAATACAGGCGTGATGTTTGTGTGTGTTTGTGTGTGATAAATAAAATAAAAATATTTTTTAAACTACCAGCGCTTTCGGTAAGACCCTTATTGACAAGAAGAATGCGCCGCAAGGAACTTGCCAGAAAGTCATTTCTTCAAAATAAAATAATTACAAATAAAATACTTAAAAATTACAGTATACAATTAAAGAAAAAATTACAACAAATAATAATAATGATAATACAGGGATGTATGGAGTCCCTTAGTAACAAACTAAACACTAACTATATCTACGTTCAGTGGAAGTGTAGAATGCTTCCACTGTCAAAATTAAAAAAAAAGGTTTCAGTGTTTCATGGTTACCTAGGAATCAAATTGGTTGACTGTACCTACATGAAATTTGGAATGGAGATAGTTGAAGAACCCGTGAAAAATATAGAATAGTTTAAATACCTAAAAATTGTACCGTTCCCGCGTGGTACCGATAAATGAATTCTTCGCGGATAGTCGCGGTGTGGATTGACTCGACCTATGGTCTCTCAAACAGGAGATCGTAGGTTCAAATCTGGGTTCACACCTCTATGTTTTTCATAATTTATGTGCGTAGCTTTACTGTAAATGTAAATGTCGGCGGCCGATCGTAAAATCCGCCAGATCACGAAATTCCTAGGCATATCATGAAACGCCGCCATTTCATGAATTGGCTAAGGGACATCCGCCATATCGTTCAAAACCCACCGTTTAACGATTTTCCTAGTGACGTTTAGGCAGATCATGAAGTTCCTAGGCAGATCATGAAATTCCTAGGCTGATCGTGAAATTCCTAGGCAGATCATGAAATTCCTAGGCAGATCATGAAATTCCTGGGCATATCGTTCAATACGTGTATGTGTCGGCGGCCGATCGTAAAATCCGCCAGATCACCAAATTCCTAGGCATAATATCGTGAAATGGCGCCATTTCATGAATTGGCTAAGGGACATCCGCCATATCGTTCAAAACACACCGTTTGACGATTTGCCTGGTGACGTTTAGGCTGATCATGAAATTCCTAGGCATATCATGAAACGCCGCCATTTCATGATTTGGCTAGTTTAGGCAGATCATAAAATTCCTAGGCATATCATGAAATGCCGGCAAATCGTTTCTGGCACTTCGCCGGCCGCTGCCGCGGCACGCTCGCTTCGCTCGCTCGGCTCGTGCGTAGTAGTCACAATTCATACTAACCACTCCTCGCTTCGCTCGTCGTACCTATTTTTTTCTTTTTTTCAGCATATCACGATATGCCCAGTATAAAGCTAGGAATATCGTCGAATGCGTTCATTTTGGTAAGTAATCTTTTAGGTACTATAAGTAGGTACGAGTAATAAAATTGCCGCTCAGTATAAACCGAGAACGCAAAAGTATAAATTTAAGAAATTACTATATTTATCATATTTCTTTATAGATAAATAACAACTAGTGAATACTTTATTTACTTATCAACAAAATACTAACCTCAACTAACCTCTAAAATACGGGCAGATGTCCATGGTTTTTTTACATTGCGCACAGAATTCGTTTGATTTTCATAAAAATAATGGAGCTCTTGTTGAAATGCTTCTTGTACACTTTATTGAACACTATCATCACTATTTTCGGTATAAAAATAATTTAATTGCGAAGCCGACATTTTTTACGCGCTGAAAACAGATACGACCGGTCAGCTGGTAACGGCCGCCATAGCATACGCAGCGCCACCAGTGGCCAAAAAAGAAACTATTTTACGATGTGCCCGGTATAGAGCTAGGAATATCGACGAATGCATTGCTCTAATCGATCTGCCGTATTGTTTCTCAGGCACATCGTGATATGCCTGGCCAACTTTTAGGCATATCATGAAATGGCGGCGTTTCATGATATGCCTAGGAATTTCGTGATCTGGCTGATTTTACGATCGGCCGCCGACATAAACACCGTGTAGAAAGCAGCACAAATCTGCGAAGCAACTAAATGACGTGTGTTAAGTAATGAAGTTCCCAATCTAGCGAACTAAGGCCCAAGCCCATTCTCTGAGGAGCCCTGTGCCCAGCAGTGGGACGCATGGATGTAAAGATCCATAAAAGTCAGCTGACATCTCTGAGTAGTAAAACAATAATTGAACTATTTCCCGTGTTTCTTAAAGCTAACTTAAAAGCTTCTGACACTTATTACTTGACATTCCCAACGACCGACTTTAAGCGGAGCCACTGGTGTATCCTTAGCAATATAGGTATATGTACTAAGTTGTCGTCATTTCTTTAAAGTGTTTTGAATAATTCTGTTAATTACTAATACGTTTTATACCGGTTTGGGGTTTAACGGTGTTTTCGATCCGTGGGAACCGATCTCTTGCCTTATTATTATTCTGAGCGTGAGTCAGTCTTCATCTTGTTGGTGTTTAGTCTGGATATCTTAGTGGTTGCAGAACCTGACTACGAAGCTTGAAGTCCCGGGTTCAATCACTGTGACACATACCCGGTATGGCCTGTAATACGAGCATAAAATTAAAACATAGATCGTCCTCGTTAAACTGAACAACATTAGTTGAGCGACTTTTAAAAATAATGGAGTCTTTGAAAAAACTAATTATTTTTAAAATTCGCTGAACTAATGTTGTTCAGTTTGAGGAGTATGATCTATGTTTTGTTTGCTTGTTTGTTTAAACTCTTTATTGTACAAAAAGGAGGAAGGTTTGTTTTGCTTATATTACAGGCCACACCCGGTATTATTTTAAGCTATTAAGACTTTCGCTCATAGGTAATTATTATTGAGCTCACCGGTTAAGTGATGTTCACGTTTGAGCATATGTAACTGCAATCTAAAACCTTATTCGCGTGCAAACGACTGCAGGGATGTTGACGCCATTAAAAAATAATTCGAAGGCACAACACCAGTAAAAAACGCTTTATTTTAGCCCTGAAAACCAGATTAATTTTTGATTTACTGTAAAATTAGATTTTTTGTTGCTTTAAAACAAATAAATAGTTAGTTTATTGAGTTGGCGGATAATGACATCATAAGTCGCTATTGCCATTGAAACTCTATGGGAGATTTGTGTTTTGACAGGTCATAAAAAGTACGTCAGTTGATTGGTGGTGTCAACATCCCTATTATTGGGTCTGTAACCAGCAACCAACAAGTCGTTTTTCTCAGTATTTCGAGGAACCGGTTTTTTATAAAATGTGATCGAAAGTTTTATAAATATTTTGCATATGAATTTAATTATTATTGATAATTGTAAATGTTTTGCACGCCGTCCGCTTCTCGGAAAGAAGGGTTTTTTCCTTAAAAGTTTTTCCATTGGGTTTAAGATAAATATCGATAGTTTTATATTTATACGCTGTAGATACTATTTTAAGCTTATAATAATGTCTGTCCATTTTTAAAATTATCAGTACTTAAAAAGAAGAGGTTATTGATTGGAGTATTTAAAAAAAAAATGACGTGTAAAAGTGCCCATTGCGGCCTATTTACTGAATAAATGATTTGAATTTTGAATTTTGTAGACAATGCACAGATTACAATTCGTAACTTTGTGTCAAATCAGCTTCCTTTTTTTTTGTCCCATTCTGCTCGTAAATATATCATATCAATCAATACCTTTGTTTTTTTTTTGCTCGACTTTAATTGTACGTAAAACTAGGCCGAATATCCGGCTATCCGGCAAAACCACTATCCGTTTCATCTCTACTAATTTGTTTCTAGTTTGCTTCGGTTATACAGTTGATTACAATAAGAGAAAAATAAATGTTATCATGTGTATTTCCTTCTAGAATCATTATTACCAATTTTTCGCCTCTTCTGTGTTTTTATATTTCATTTCTATCACAATGAAAGTTTTTCAGACAGTCGTTTTAAAGAAATCTACCTCATAAAGCCCCTAATAAACTCTTAAGTAAAATACGAATGAATATAAGAAAGAATTGACTGAAATCAATGTTACAAGCATTACATCATGTTTCCGCCAACTGGGTAACAGTAACACTTAAGGTGCAGCCACATGCAGTAGCTCGTCGCTCGATTGAAGCGATAAATATGGTCACGTGACCCCATTTTGAAGGTGATTTTTTAATTTCCCGTGACTCAAAAAAGTAGCGTCAAGTCGCCGCGTCCAGCAGCAGCGACAAAATGGCTTCTTGCAAGATTGATCTTGGCCTTGGAAGCTGATTTCTTAGTCGGAGTGACACTCTTTTCCGGCCCGGATAATACCGACATGGAAATACCGACCCTGTTTTTCGTGTACACGCCCATAGAAGCTCCTGTCAGTTTCTATGGGCGTGTACTTACACAAAAAACAGCGCCGATATTTCCATGTCGGTGTTATCCGGGCCGGGAAAGACTGTCACCTCTTAATCTCATTTAGTAGCAGTCGTGGCAGTGGTACAAGTAAAAGAAATTGGTGTGAATTAGATTAGATTATGGAATGAACTTCCTGCCGTGGTTTTCCCAGCGAGTTACAGTATGGGGATCTTCAAAAGGGGTATAAAAAGATTTATGCAGGGTCGGCAACGCGCGAGTAATACTTCGGGTGTTGCAAGCGTTCCTAGGCGGCGGTAACCGCTTAACATCAGGCGGACCGCATGCCTGTTTGTCACCGACGTGGCAAGAATTAAAAAAAATAATAACAGTGTTTTTGATGAAATTGAAGAAGTTTTTTTTCCAATGATAAAGCTCAACATTTTCAGCTTTATCGCTATATGTCACGTGATCAGATTTGACGCTGGAAACGAGCGTCGAGCGATTTCAAGTGGTCGCGCCCTTAGCGATTGCAACGCAGCTACAACTGTCGTGTCGGACAAGTACGATTATGTCTGTAGTTTGCAAAATCGAAGCCAGCTGACTGTTTTGGTCATACAGATTAAATCGTTTTTTAAATAATTTAATGTACTTAAAAATCTTTTTTATATTTATTACTTATAATACTTGTGTTTTTATTTGTATTCGAATAAACTTTTTTCGAAACATGGACGCTCACGGTAGGGCTGGTCCACAAATTTAAAGTTGCTCAACCTGCTATGGAAAGGGCTATGCTCGGAGTTTCTCTGAAAGATCGAATTCGTAACGAAGTGATCCGACAGAGAACCAAAGTTATCGACATAGCCCACCGCATTAGCACGCTGAAGTGGCAATGGGCCGGCCTAGCCCGAAGAACCGATAACTGTTGGGGTAGACGAGTTCTTGAGTGGAGACCACGGATCGGCAAATGCAGCGTAGGACGTCCTCAGACTCGGTGGAGCGATGATCTTCGCAAGGTCTTCAAGGCAAGAGCTGGATGAGAGTGGCCGAGGATCGTGCTCAGTGGCGTGCCATGGGAGATGCCTATGTCCAGCAGTGGACGAACATAGGCTGATGATGATGATGATGATGAAACTTTTTTCATTTCATTTCGTAAAAGAAATATTCTTTAAAACTTTTTGATGAATGTGCCTTATGTTGACGATACTCGCATTGTCATCCAAAATACAGTAGCTAGAATTTACTAATTACTAGAAATGGATAGTACAATTCGATTTCCAAAACTACCCGAATAAACAAACATTGGAAGTTAAATTATTTTTTTTAGAAAGGGGAGGTTTCTCAATTCAACTCTATTTTTTCTGTGTGCACGGTTTTTTTAAGCTGCTCAAATGGTGATTACAGACATATTCAGCAAATCTATATTTTTATTCATGGTTATCCCTAAGTCAAAAATATCAAACATTTCATTAAATACTATATTGTTTTCTGGGAAAACTTCAATCGATACTAAACTAGTGTAAGTAAATACTCAAACCACCACTCAAAGGTTGACCGGCAGAGATCCCTTCAGGGATAAGTCCGCCTTTGTACTTAGCACTTTCTTTTGTGTGTTATTTTTGTATATCCTTTTTGTACAATAAAGATTATAAACAAACAAACTATCCTAAAAAAGAACTCGCTCGCTGAATTCACTACAATGTCGTTCAATCTGCGTTCAAAAATAAACGCAAAATGTGCCAATTTCCCAAGATGGCAACACTCGCAGAAAAAAGCGCCAAACAGTTGCTTCTGTCATAAATAACGTAGACACAATAACACGCAGAAAGGCAATAAAATAGCAATTAGTGATCACAGACAATTCCATAACACTCAATTGCTGAAATTTTATCGGATATTTTAGCTGTCATTGAACGCGTGCCAAATATCAGCTGTGAACGACAGTGCTCTGTGTTCCGGGAAGAAGCTAGCAAGGGCTTAGGGAAATATAGAAAATAGAGTTCAGTCTGTTCTAAATTGTTAGTAGTAGAGCGAAGCGAGAACATGTGAGTAATTTTCAATTAATATTTTTGCTGCAGTTTTTAAGTACACCTAACTTTGACGGCGTTTTTGAAAACATTTTGTCTATTTATTTAATGACATTACACAGTATAACAGTGAAACTAAAGCACTATGAATTTTAGACTATATGCCATGACTTTAGACCATGCACTTTGCAAATAACTAGCTGTTGCCGGCGACTCCGCTGGCGTAAACTTCATTTAGCACTATCCCGCGAAAACTATGCAATTTTCCGGGATAAAAACTATCATATGTTCTTCTCTGGGACTCAAGCTACATATCAGTATACCGAATTTTATCAAAATCGGTTCAGTACATTCAGGATCACCCCCAACAACCTCACAAATTCACAAACATTACCATCCTCTTTAGAATAGATAAATATAAGATTTAATACTTTTCGTTATCAACATTTAAAAAAAATAACGTTAACCTCACCAAAATAGTTATGATATAGTAGCTGAGTCACTGAGTATCTAATAGAGGCTCACTTCTTTCAAATCATCTTGTACCTATACTATACTCGTACTTAATTGCCACTCTATTAGTTTTCTTTTGAGCAATTTTTACAACCCACCTTCCATATCTTCTCATCTTTATTATCTTTTACCAAAATTGGCCACCTCGGAGATATCAACTATTTAGTGATCGGAACTAAGCTAATATTATTTTTCATTAACACACATTTACTATGTTAATCATTTCTTACGTGTTGTTAAATAAAGCATTATTACGGACTATTTAAATAGGTCTCCACTCCACCGTACACTGCTGTAATTAACTTTTAGTCGCTTATTTAGAAATGCGGAAACAGCCAAGCAAATCGATAAAAAACAAACATCAACAACTCGTTTAAAATACCCATTTTTTCCCAAGCCTCGAGATTAGCACAACAATAAAATTAATACCAATCAGCGAAACAGTTTGCACCAATCAAAAAGAAGTAAAATAACGGTCAATTGGGCCGAGGAATTCGTTGACGTTTAAAATAGATCTGCGCAAGATCATGATCCTGTGATCTTCTTAACCCCAATTCACTTACAAGCCACCGACTCCGCGAGTAACTCTAATTGCAATATTGTGTGACATTGGCAATTGACTGATAAATGTTTTTATTCAATCAGTACTCAGTTCATCATCATCCCAGCTTATATACCTACGTCCCACAGAGTCCCACTGCTGGGCACAGGCCTCCTATCAGAATGAGAGGGCTCGGACCGTAGGTTCCACGCAACGACATATGCGAATTGGAAACAAAGGTAACAAATCTATAACTTTTTAGTTTGTCACGCATTCACTAAATTTCGGCTTGTCTATTACTTTTTAAACTCTATATACTGTTTGTTTCTGCGCGTATGGGCGTTAAATAGGAGTTTGGTTTTGGCAAAAATCGTCTAAATTTTAAGAATCGTGGAGTGACTCTATTAGATCGCTACGGGTAATGATGAACGATGTCTGGCGACAAATTTTTAAGACCTGTCTGTACCTTTATAGCCTCTGTACTTTTACTGTTGGAGTCATTTTTGAACTAGTATTCAAGTAAATACTGAACGAAATCTGTACTTTAAGCAGGTTTTGCTCAAAAGATGATCAAAATTACGCCAACGCTCGTTAGTGGTACAGAGGAATGAGAAAATGGGTATTTTTATTTTTATGAGACGAAAATGACCTTATTGTCAGTGTTAATTATTGCGAATACACGGCATATATTAAGTAATAAGCTAAAATTAATAAAAACACGTAAAACCCATACAGTTTCTGTTAATATTCGGTTAAAACCGATTTGCACGAAATGAGAGAACGACCCGGCAACGTTATCGTTTAACTTTAAACAAATATTATTATTTCTGTTGATTCAATATGGCAATACATAGCCGCAGTATATATATAATAAGCTAAAGCAGTATTGAAGCTCCGAACAAATCGATCGAAACGAACACACTCACTCAGACGCGCGCTCTACACCGCCTCTGAGGGGGTCAGTGCGGTGCGGTGACTTAGAGGCCGTGTAGAGCGCGCATCTGTGTGAGTGTGTTCGTTTCGATCGTAGCTTCGTAGCTTCCATACTGCTTTAGCTTATATATATACTGTGACCTAGCTTTGAAGTCACTTATTTACCAACTCAACAGACTATTTACTCGTTTCAAAGAAACTAAAAATCAAATTTTACATGTTATTGAAAATTGTGCCTCTACATTTTAAATTAAACCAACAGCGACATCAAATAAGATAAATACAATTTATCATTTCCTGATGCCATTGCTACTTTATTGTTCTAAGAATTACAATCACTCTTTTTGAGCATGAATCATCACTCTCCGTTCACGATCATTAAAATGATAATAAATTTAAAGTATGTATGTACCTATGTAAACTCTTTATTGTACAAAATAAGTAAAACGCACGATGTAAAAAGGCGAATTTATCCCTTATTGTATTTTTATTTATTTTCTTTTATACAATAAGTAAAGAGTGTGCTTTCTAATAGGAATATAGATAACGTAAGACCACAGAATAAGTAATGTAAGACGTGAATTTAATTTTATTTTAAATAGCTACCCGAGTCATGTTATGACGACTTAGCAATAGAAAAATAATAAACAATAAACAATAGATGCAGAAGACGCGCGTGACAGAAATAGGTGGGTTAATTAGGTAAAATGTCTTGGTTTGGAAGCGGTCAGTCGCGAACTAACTTTATTTTTCTCTCTCTATTGTACTGTACTACCTCTATACAAGGGCTGCTCATTTGTTTACATTAGGGCTGTCAAGGCTGTGACGCTGGGCGGCTATCACAAGCGGCTGTCACATCACAATAATGTGTATTGTGTGGCTGTTGTGTCGGCTCGGCCGGTCAAAAACAAAAACCTGTCACAACATGTCGCATTTTGACTCAGCCCTACGACTAAATACTCAGCCCCTATCCGAAACTATCCTAATTTTTTATATCGGATTCGGTTACGGTTAGGAATAGTTGTTTATTTCGGATATCCGATAGTTTCGGTTACGGATACGGAGCTCCGTAACATCCCTGCCATTAAGAAAGAAAGAAAGTAAGAAAAGAAAAATATTTAATTGCCAACAGTACAAACAATACCAGACAACAATATAAACAATACAAGATAAACTAGTACAATACAGCACAGAAGTACGTATGTAGGTAAGCAAATAGGTAGTCTGTCCTGCGACAAAAGGAGGAGACTCAGCTAATGCTGCGCTTATGCGGAAGCTGACAGCGCTGGTTTTCGGTCTGCCCCTGTTGACACATGCTATATAGTATATTAAGTATAAAATAAAATAAAACACTTGATTTTTTAAATTAAATTCCTTTGCGGTGCCGGTGTTATTTGTTCATACTTTTGTTTACTTGACGCATCAGTAACAGTATTGTTACGTTACGCCACTCGCTTTCGACGACCAATCTTGGCAGCCGTCCAGATCGTACGACCGAGAATGTTCCGGCAAACTTGACCTTTGTAAAGGCCCGGTGTTTTTCTATCAAATCGGCTTTAAAAATGGAAATTTTTTACGAATTTCGAGTTTTGCACTTCAAATACAAATACAAAAATTCTTATTGCACACCATAAAGTAGTACAAAAACTTAAATATAAACACTTAGATACAGGGTAGACAATAGGCGGTCTTATCACTTCACTTCATGGTATAGGGCCAGGGTAGGACCTTGTGCAACGTCCGCCCGGACACTACCACCATCATCCAATACCTTCATCATCATCCATACCATTGTATTATAATACTACATTTATGATTTATTTATGATTTACCACCATCTTACTCGCTAATCCTGCCGTGAAGCAGGCAGTGCTTGCACTGCTGTGTTTGTTTCTTATGACACTAGCGTGTCTGTACCGTTGTCCAGCGGTGTTGTAGCGGTATAGCAGGCGGCACCGAATGCCGAGGACCTGGGTTCCATTCCCAGTGCATCTATATTTCAGTTTGTATTTTCGATATAGGTTTTACGGGAGGACCGTAAAAGTAACAAAAATTTGGAATTGAAATAAAAAATACAAAAAGATTCCAAAAACCAATCATATTTTTGACGTGTTGGTAACGCACATATAATAATGGCCTGACTGTACACTACATAGTTTTTTTTTATTTATTTGACTGGATAGCAAACGAGCAAGTGGGTCTCCTGATGGTAAGAGATCACCACCGCCCATAAAAATCTGCAACACTGTATTGCAGGTGCGATGCCAACCTAGAGGCCTAAGATGGGATACCTCAAGTGCCAGTAATTTCGCCGGCTGTCTTACTCTCCACGCCGAAACACAATATTATGAGTCAAAAGGCGTTGACGCCAAAAACGTGTGTAACTAAATATTTCTTATCATTTTACAACCAATACTGCACCAAAATGTGTCACTATGTGACACGCGTTGACTATCGCATAATAATAACTATTTTTTTCTATTGACATAATACTTATTCATATTTGAGTAGGAGGGCCTATTAGTCGTTTAGTGATGCCCCACGTTTAGGGTTCCGTACTTCAAAAGGTCAAAAGGAAAACTCACGAAAGCGAGATGGTCGTCGATACTATTTTGCCATTATAACGTCAAACTGTAGGGAACAGACTTCTTGGAAAGGAATGAAATGAAAGAGAGCTTCGGTCAGTTCTTGAATGAATAATTGATGAGCCGTCGGTACAAGATAACGAAAATCAAGATAAATTTTAAATTACAAAATTTGGCACGAAATAAGATGACACCGACACAAGTTACCTAATAAAGGATAAAATCCTAAAATTAGTGGTACCTATACAAAAAATAAATCCTACTTATATTATAAACTAGTTATTGCCCGCGGCTTCGCTCCCGTTGTATTTTTTCAGTATTTTCTTCCATAAAAATCTCCTGACAGTAATAAAACACAGTAAAAAAAGAATTAGCGAAATCGGACCAGTCGTTCCCGAGTTTTGCGCTTAGCTTTAGATGCAAAAGTTTGTTGCTAGTAGTAGTACCTAGTTTGTGTTAGGCACTCTTTATTCCGATAGGTATTCCCATGGGATAGGGATAAAATCTTGAAATTTCAAGTGCTGGGCTTATAATCATGAAATTTTTTAGGTACAGTTGTTCTATGTTACAACCATTTGTATTTCATAGAATTCTATTCTTTGTATAAATACAAACTTAGTTTTTTGCTTTGTATTGTATTGCTTTGTACGGAACTCTCCACACGCAAGTCCGACTCGCACTTCATTCATCCCAGTCATTCGCATTCGCAATGCTTAATATACTATACTATAGTTGTGTTCTACGTGTCTGTCTGTCAAGGAAATAAGCGGACTTTGCAGTTTGATTGAATATAAATTCGTTTTTTAACCCGGAATAGTTTCGAGATTAGTTTTTTAACGGACACTTTTTTATAACAATATAGTTATTGAATTACGTCATGATTATTCGCTGTGTTGCATAACAAGCAATGATTGGTTTATTTGGTTTGGCGTAAATTTATCAATTAGTATATCTCGAGACTTAAGTAAGGTCACAGCCATCGATATATATGTACTTACTAGATATCACGATCCGAACACTCATTGTGTTCCACTGCTTTGCACCTTGCACTGTGCAAAGGACTTTAGTATGACTTTGACATTCATGAGCGGCGGACGAACTACTTTTTGATTGAGACTCCGAATGTAGGCGTGAACCTGCACGTAAGTAACAATTCACTACTCAAGTAAGTAAATTACATCTCGTTCAAGTGATTACGCAACTATTAATATTGTAATACCACAATAAAAACATTTTTTTAAATAAGACGTCACGCCATCTTACAATCATAGACTAAAAACGTGCAGACGTTCCGTTCCCATTCAGAATTGGTTGTAGGTAAAAAATTGTGTCTGAACATGAATGATAATTCGTTTAATTGCTTTATTTATACCCAGTTTGATATTTTGAATATTTATTTAATGTTCTTTCTTTTTGGTCTAAATAATATCAATTTTTTTTTTTCGAAAATATCTTTTTTGCATCTGAGCATTATAATTACGTTTTGTAGGTAAAATAGCTGTGTCACTTCTGCGGTGTATAATCTATATAGCGATGACGTCTTGTGAGAGTCCGGTATTTGAATATATTGTTGACATGAACGTGCGTATCCATAGTATGTACATCAATGGTCACAGCTCATAGAGCCACCCGGCACCCGACCAGTCCCTTAGTGTAAGTTTCCGCTTACAAAATACGTCTCGATCGCATTCGCGTTAAAATCTCAATTTGTGCGGAAACACGAACATCGCAAACGTTCCGCTAGAGGCGCTGTCCGTGTTTCCTTATAAATTGAGATTTTAACGCGAATGCGATCGAGACGTATTTTGTAACTGAAAACTTACACTAAGGGTACAGCACCGCCTCGACTTTCGGCGTGCACTTGTCGACAGGTGGTTCATGGGTGGACGCTGCGTTGACAACGAATGGACCTCGCGTCTCGCGTGCTCCACGAATTTTCTGTAGTCACTATGGCGGCGAGCAGCGGGCTGTCACCGAGTGGTCCACTCGAGTCCGCGCGCGGCAACCTCGCGAGTGACGCGATCCGATGACGTTACGGAGTTGATGTAGTGAGCCACAGATAAAGATTACACTAGATTACGCAAATGCGAAAATGCAACTTCGCGTGTCCGAACCATACAAAAGAGGTTGGCCCCATACAAAAACTGACCACTACCTGACTAATCATGACTAGTGACTGACTCGAGCCACAGAGCGGGCGGCGCATTTGAATCGATTTTGCGCAGACATCGGGGAATCCACATCGCTAATTCGCTCTAGAGACGTCACAGCAGGTAGATATAAAAAAGTAACACGGTTGGTTTTCATACAGATTGAGGTGTTTGCGTTATCTATATCTGTGTATCGGTGGTAAATTTTTTGACGTTCATAAGTGCTTATCATAGCCTAAATTGAATAAAGAGATTTTGACTTTGACTTTGAGCATGCGCTCATGCCCATAAAAATCCATATGAAGAATACTAACCGTTTGAGGCGAGCCGATACGTCCTATAGACGTTAGGGCGGCCCAAAAATACGCGTATATGTTTACTTGGACTTTGTTACTTTGGGCCTATCTCAGGTCACCCAATCAGGTTAAGGTTGGCAACATTCAACTTCTGAGCTGTAAGCTACGTAAATTTATTTAATAATAAGCATTAAAAAAAATGTAACATTACATGTAAAAACCCAAGTCATTGCATAATATTATTAACTAACTTAATACCTATTTATCATAATTTTATAAGGCAAACATGTCGTCAAGAGATGTCGCTGGCATAAATTAGTTAAATTTTTCACATTACTGGGAATTAGGTAATGCAGTTTTCATTCAATTGCAACAATTCCAACAATAATTGAATCAAAAAACTGGGCAAAAGCGGGTCGGATTCGTACAGTCAATGGCAAAAATGATGTACACCAGCAAATTAAAAAAGAAATACTACCTGCTAAGTTCATTCAGCACAGCCGCTGATAGAAAAATTACAAAGTTTTTTTTTCTCGCTCGTCTCACGCTTAACTGGTTTTGATTAGGTACCTGTTCATTTGTATGCAGTCACTATTATTATCATTCCGAGTTTCAAGTTTGTATATATAGTGAACGTTTTAGAAATACAACTAAAACATGAAGAGTACGTTTTTGGTAGGACCCCCTTATTTTTTTATGTTTATTAAATTTTATTTTTACCATTTCTTATTATTGTAGCGGCATTAGAAATACACTTTATGTAGGTAATAATATCAATAGAATAATAAATCTTGGACCTTTAAATCGGCCAATGGTCAAATTTATTGTTCAGTGCTAAAGTAACCTAACCTTACTTAGGTTGAAATTCCTGATCTATTTATTTTGTTGTATCGATCGATTATGATCTATCTATAGATTTTTTAATATGGCAACCCTATCACAGACAGTTTTGACAATGAGGAAGTTAAATAAATCACTGATACTGCTCCGTAACGCGTTCTTGTAAAAAGATAACAATGCGTACACATAATAATTACAAACTGTCAATAAAATTAGAAACTCTTAAATACCGGATAGTAATGTTAACCCATTAATTAATATTATAAATGCGAAACTTTGTCAGTCTCTCTGTTTGTCATCACGTATAAACCGCTGAACCGATTTCGAAATTCGGTGTATATGTCGCAGGGAAATGATAAAAACAGGAATTATGATCAAGTCCTGGGAGATGATAAAAAAACATCGCGTTGTATCATTTCCCTTGTGAAATTCAGTGATTTGATCAAGTCTCCGAGCCGTTTTAGGGGAATGATAGAATTATAGCAATGGCCGATGGATTTCTTCATTTCCCTTAGCAATTAGATAAAATCCATGAGCTGTTTTAGGGAAAAGATAAAACGAGTTATTTAAGTCAACTAGATTCGAACATTTTACTAAACACGTTTAGTGATTTGATCAAATTCCTTAACAGATTTAGGGAAATGATACGACGATTCCGGTGCGATAGTTTTTAAATTACATACCTAGTTCCCGCGGGATAGAGATATAAGAATATTACGCGGACGGAGTCGCGGACAGCAGCTAGTTGGTAATAAAAGATTATTATGAAATCTGGTCAGTCGTTTCAGAGATAACGCCTCTATACCAACAAGCAGACACAGAAAAAAATCTCTTTTTATTAAAGGTTAATTTATATTTGAAATTATCAATATAGATATTTTAGTAGGTACTTACTTACTACAAAAACTGCCGAAACAAAAAAGAAATAAAGTGACTATTAGCAATAAACGCTCATTTCCGTGTCTACTTTGGAACAAGACTTGTTACTCTAGCAATCAGTCACGCGAACACGTAAAAAGTCAAAAACCTAAAATATGAGGTACTTACACTACAGTGCTAAATTCATACTGCGGCTCGTGCCATCCCGCTCGTGTTATTTATTTAACACGAGTGAACAGGACGGCACGATACAAACTTCGATTTTCGAATTTCGTAGTAGTCCCGCAGGTTACAACAGAAAACGACTGCGACGACGATGGCCAGGCAAAAGGCCTTAAGTGACACTATGCAGAAACTGCGTACAAAACGAGTTAGTTTCTAAGAAACTGTACTTGCTGCCTTTTAGAGCTGGTAATTGCGCTACAAGAAGAAAAAAGTGTTACAATTTAAAGTTCAACCAGTCTTGGGATCGAGAATTATACGCCTGAACTCAGCTATGTTACCTACCTCCATCAGGCAATCTCGCACTGTAGGATCGTTCAGGAAGGGTTTGAAGAAGATGTGGCTCACACCTTCTCCGTAAATGTTGAAAACATTAAGTAACTATTATTATTGTTATTATTTTTGCTTATTGTATCGGTACGTATAATTCATATTTTGTTTGCATATGCATATATTTGTATGTAGTAAAAGTAAGTAAAAAAAATCTGGACATCTTTAAGGTAGGTAACAGTAAACAGACACGTTCTAGGCAAACGTGTACCATTAGGCCTCATCTTCGCCTTCCATCAAGCGAGATTGAGGCCAAATGTAAGCTTATTTTTTATAATAAAGAAGGGCGGAACCTGTCAACTCAAGATAATGTAACAACATGTCCAATCACAACGTCATCCTCATGACAATCAGAGCGGTCATATGACAATTATCGTCAATTCTGACCCCACAATCTCTGAGTTCGTCTGACATGTCGCAATCTCACCTTAATATAACAAAAATGTTATTTATAGTTTTACTATAAATATCGATAAGATGTCCTTCTGACTTTTAACAATATCAATACTGAAGATAGTAAAAAAAAAGTAAACGTGAATTATGATATTTTAGGACGAAAAATTGACAAAGGACAAATGTACTAGTCTACTTCATTATCATCATCATCATGTCAGCCGAAAGACGTCCACTGCTGGAAATAGGCCTCCCCAAGGCTCTCCACTCAGACCGGTCTTGTGCTTTTCGCATCCACCGCGATCCCGCGATCTTAACCAGGTCGTCGCTCCATCTTGTTGGAGGATCTAGTCTACTTACTATTCTTTTTTCTAACACAAGCAAGTTTACTCTTACAACAAAAACTCATTTGCAATTTAACCAGCTCAAACATAAGACAAAAAAATAATAATATGTCCCTACTAATATCAAAAATGCGGTAACCTAACCAACAAAAAGTTGAAAAACCCCCACTTTGTCACTTCAAAGTTCAATATCTCTAAAATGGATAAAGAGATTTTGATAAAACATATCCAAGAACCATTGCTAGGAAACCTGCTTTCAAATAAAATAAACCGCATTCAAATCGGTCCACCCGTTTAAGAGCTACGGTGCCACAGACAGACATACAGACACACATAGCGGTCAAACTTATAACACCCCTCTTTTGGCGTCGATGGTTAAAAATGAGTAGGTATATTTGTTAAATAATGCATTCACCTTTAAAGTACCGTACCTAGCAGGTAGTTAGAGACCCTAAGGCAGACAAAGAGATTCTATCCCGGAAAATCGTGCAGTTCCCGCAGGATTAAAGGACTGAATGGGCAACTCGTAAAATCAAAGTAACTTACGCAAACTTTAAACCATCAATACATTACCTTTACCAGTGTAAACCTGTTCAGAAGATTCATTTAGGTGTGTGGTAACCGACGAATCTCTTTCAATTGCTCTCAACTTACCACGACATTTCGCTTTGTTTGCCTACAAATCGTTTGCAACATATAAAGGCGCGATTCAGTGTCAAAAGTCAGGATACTATTACTATACATTATCTAATCCTCTCAGAATAACGATTGCATTGAAGATCTCTTTCTACCGCTATTTTATATCGTTAATCTTTTGACAAAAAAAGATTATTACGATAGTGGTAGAAATCAGAATTCGCTGATGAACTATAAAGTCATCGACATAGCTCGAAGAAAATGTAAGTTGAAGTGGTGAAGGCCGGGCCACATCGCTCGAAGAACAGAGAACCATTGGTGAAAGGTTCTCAAGTGAGCACGAACCGGAAGACGTAGCTGGAATGTCGCAGGAGTTGCGGATGGATGCAGTTGGTAATTGTCGTTCATTGTGGCGTTTTAGAGAAGGCTTTTGTTCGACAGATGACTTCTTCAGGCTGATGAACGAAACCAAAGTCCTCACATTGAGCGAGTCCTCGCGGCAACAATTTTCGTTTCTATTTTTAACCCCCGACGCAAAAAGAGGGGTGGGTTTGACCGCTATGTGTATTTGTATGCCCTGTCTACTAAGTATACCCTTCTTTTTGTGTCAATAAAAAAGGGAGAGTAATGACATTTGGGGAGAAACGTCCTGAGTGGTCACCACGAGCCTGGAAGACGAAGCGTTGGCAGGCCTCCCACTAGAAGGACGGCGATATTACTGGCACTGAGGTACTCCATCTTAGGCCTCTAGGTTGGCAACACCAAGGGTATTGCAGATATTTATGGGCGGTGATGATCTCTTACCATCAGGAGACCGACTTATGCGTTTGCCATCCAGTCATATAAAAAAAAACTGACGCGGATGCTGAACCCTAAAACTTATCATGTTGTAGAGATACTACTAATTAAAAGAACACTGTACACACCCACAATAGAATAACACATCAATATTGAGTCGTTTAGGCTGCGTATACACATCGGTCAACATCTTAGTGACTGCAGTCTGTGATAGTACGCCGGCGCGGTCGCACGCTGTCTCTAAGAAATTACAAGTGTTTTTATTTTGTGCCGTGCTAAAGAGGTCAGTTTTGGATTATCTTTATAATATTTAGATATTGATACGAGTTTTAATTTATCGGACTGTTTAGGAAGTTTTATTTAAATTTATAGGTTATATTTACATAAATACAATTTAAGAAAAAATAACAATATAAATTGCATTATGTACAAGTATAAGTTTACATAAAAAAGAATTAATCTAAGGTTTTGTAACTAACTATAACAATGAAAATTATTATAAAAAGAATGCCCCGTCTAAAAGATCTGTTTGTGGCAGGGTTCCCATTATTTAAATTATCATCCCAATTTATGAATTTAAAGTTGCGTTTTTTTAAATAAAACTACAGGTTCGTACACATGTATTAAAAAGTGTAAATATTATCTGCAAAAAAAAATACTGAAATGTTAGTGTTGTGTAAATATAAGTACAAAAAGCAACTTAGATTTCAAACACGTTAGGTTATTTACTTTACATAAACTAAAAATTTAAAACAGCTGATCGATTTTATTCAAATTGGCATTTTGACCTTTCAACTTGATACTTTGTCTGACCGATAAAAATATGCGAAGAATTTTATTAATTACAATAGAATTACTCTTTATGGGATAACACATTAACAATCCATACTTCCATACTTACTTTAATATTATAAATGCGAAAGTATGTTTGTGTGTTTGTATGTTTGTCCCTCTTTCACGCCGTAACGGAGCGACCGATCGACGTGATTTTTGGTATAGATATAGTTTATGGGCCCGAGAGTGACATAGGATACTTTTTATCCCGGAAAAATGCGCAGTTCCCGAGGGAACAGCGCGCGATAACCGAATACCGCGCGGGCAGAGCCGCGGGCAAAAGCTAGTACAGAAATAAATTCAACGTAACGAAACGACTACTTATTTTTTTTATGGCTTACTAAGTTTTATGTTTAATTTCTTTTTAAAACGACAACACTACATATGTATTTGCTCTAAACTATGTAATATGCCACTACTGTTATAAGTAAATTATCTTCTTTCTTTCTTATAATTAGATTAATTTATTTGAAATAAAATCAAACGTGTTAAAGTATCACAATAAGTAAAAGAAGTAATAACCATTCATTCAAATAAATGTTTTCAAACGTTTTGTTTTCTTTTTTCTTTATTGAGGAGAACAAACAGCAATACAATCATACATGAAGCTAGGACACATGCAGGTAAATCAGGAACCACTAAAGTTTTCACTGATATGTCTACACTTATTAGGAAAATATTATGCACAAAGTAAACATACGAAAGGAATGACGACAATATATATTTTCTTTTTTTTTTAAGATAAACCTAATAATTCCTTGAAAACATGCAGAAAACAGTCACTAAACTACTTTAAAGTGCTTCTTACTGGAGTTATGAGGTCTTGTCGTATTCTGTCGGTGTGATTTTCGGTGGCAATGGCTGTCTATTCTGCCGCCTTAAGGAGAAAAACCATAAGTGACATTTTTTGCAAAATTTTCTTTTCAGCAGCCTCGTACTCAGGAAAAAATACTGAGTACTAGGCTGGTGAAAAGAAAATTTTGCAAAAAATGTCACTTATGGTTTTTCTCCTTTAGGCGGCATTCTTCTTTCTTTTTAGGAGTAAACAAGAATTATGTCCGTCCAAAAATTAACAAAGAAGTTTTTTTCCGAATTCGTTTCGAATAATGACTGAGTTCTAAAGTAACAAACGTTTTAATAATACAACTGAATTAAAAGTTAAACTATTTTTGGAGTCGATTATAAAGACAAAGCTTTTTGTTTTCTTTGTTATTATATTATTTGGTATTGTTTTATGACTATTGTTATTGGCTAACTTCTTGAGACATTATCAAAACCACATTAATTAAGTCATAAATAACGTTTACTCACAGCTTCGAACGCGTAAATCAAGCATCATCATTTGGTTTGAGATTCCGGGATTTTACAAAATTCCCGTGGGTATTAATATCTCTATCTCTTACCGTCAGGAGACCCACTTACTCATTTGCCATCCAGTCGAATAAAAAAAATTATATCGTGGTCTTTTGGCATCCATACTAGTTAATTTTATAAATGTGTGTTTGTATGTTTGTGTGTTTGTCCGTCTTTCAAGTGTCAATCACGACGTGATTTTTGGCGTAGAGATAGTTTATGGGCCCGAGAGTGACATAGGCTACTTTTTATCCCGAAAAAATGCATAGTTTCCGAGAAAACAGCGCGCTATACGAGTAACCGAATACCACGCGGGCGTAGCCGCAGGCATGAGCTAGTTGCATTATAAACGACACTGGTGTCTATGGGCGGTGGTAATCCCTAACCATCAGAAAACCCACTTGCTCGTTTCCCATCCAGACGAATAAAAAAAACATATTTATGCGCCTTTTACTAACAGGACAATTTTTATCCACTTTAATAGCCAGTAATAAATTTAATCCCGACGTTCTAATTAAACCCTTTCAAGATCTTTACGAGTATCATAATTAATAGATTAAGGGCCTGTTTATCACTTGTCGACTAACTTTAAGTGACGATAACAGTGATGTCGTCTCTGTTTGTTTTGTCCGAATAAACATAGACGGCATTACTTTTATCTGACACTTAAAGTTAGTCGACAAGTGGTGAAACAAGTCTTAAATGTCGTTATTGTTATAATAAATAATAAATATCACGGGACAATTCACACCAATTGACCTAGTCCCAAGGTTAGCTTAGCAAAGCTTGTGTTATGGGTACTAAGCAACGAATAAACATAATTATATAGATAGATACATACTTAAATACATATTAAACACCCAAGACCCGAGAACAAACATTCGTATTTTTCATACAAATATCTGCCTCGACACGGGAATCGAACCCGGGACCTCAAGCTTCGTAGTCAGGGTCTCTAACCACTAGGCCATCTGGTCGTCTGAATAAGACTGGAAGTCAAAGTAAAAATTATATATTTTTACTAACTGTTACCCGCGTCTCCTCCCGCGTAAAATTCGTTTATCGCTATCCCGCGGGAACTACGGTTTTCCGGGATATAAACTATCCTCTATGTCCTTCTCCGGGACTCAAAATATCTGTATACTGAATTTCATTTAAATCAGTTTAGTGGTTTAGACGTGATGAAGTAACAAACAAATAAACAAACAAACTGACTTACAAATTTTCACATTTATAATATTAGTATGGATTCTATTTCCCACTTTCCCACTTTTCCTACTAATATTATAAATGCGAAAGTTTATAAATCTGTTTATGTGTTACTTCATTACGTCTAAACCACTGAACGTATTTAGGTGAAATTTTGTATGGAGACTGTTTAAGTCCCGGAGAAAGGCATAGAATAGTTTTTATCCCGGGAAATTGCATAGTTCCCGAGGTACAGCGATAAACGGTTTGAAACCTCTGAAAAGAATACGGCAAGAGACTAATGGCTACTTGCTGGAAACACATAAATTTAGAGTTGTCGTTAAGCTCAGTTTAGAGGTGTCTAAATGTATGGAACTGTCAAGCTTAAGCCAGGTTTAACTAATAAATCTAGATTTATTTTTTCTTGCAAGACGGCCTAAACGACGTATATTTTGTTAAACCAATTTACAATGTCATTTAATGACTGACATCAACTATTAAATTAAAATAAGACATGTTTCGTTTCTGTTGGTGGGTGAGGACGGTGCCCATACAAATTTGCCCATTGACCTTTTTTTTATTCTGGAAGGAAGGCAAACGAGCAAGTGGGTCTCCTGGTGGTAAGAGATCACTACCGCCCATAAACATCTGCAACACCAGGAGTATTGCAGATGCGTTGCCAACCTAGAGGTCTAAGTTGGAATACCTCAAGTGCCAGTAATTTCACCTGCTATTTTACTCTCTGCACCGAAACACAACAGTGCAAGCACTGCTGCGTCACGGCAGGATTAGCGAGCAAGATGGTGGTAGCAATCCGGGCGGACCTTGCACAAGGTCCTACCACCTTACATTTGATATTTACCATTAGATTTACGGTGAAGGAAATCAGCCAGCAGTGGGTCAGCTTCCGAATATTTTTAACGTAAAATTTGGGTTATATACAGTAGAATATCTTTTAAATCATTAGGTAACTCAAGTAGCTGTTTAAACATTGTTGCCTTTTAATTAATACATAACGTCTTGATCGCTGACAGAGGTTATCACACGTGTTCAAATAGTAACCGACCGGTCTGAATGGAGAGCTTTAGGGGAGGCCTATGTCCAGCAGTGGTCTTTCGGCTGACATGATGATCATGATGATGACAGAAATCCATAGATGACGACCGGATGGTCGAGTGGTTAGAGAACCTGACTACAAAGCTGCAACGAATGTTTGTTCTCGGGTCTTGGATGTTTAATATGTATTTAAGTATGTATTTATCTATATAAGTATGTTTATCCGTTGCCTAGTGTCCATAGTACAAGCTTTGCTTAGTTTGGGACTAGGTCAATTGGTGTCAAGTGTCCCATGATATTTATTTATTTATTTATAGTGCAGTTCGTAACACAAATGGCGTATAAACTAGGAGATACAGATCGGAATCCCGTAGGCACGGCACGCCCGAACAAAATTTCGTTTTAAAAAACTAATTCACTGAGCAAATTAACTGCTGTTTAAAACAAATCATATCTCAAATTCATTTTACTCTGCATATTTGTAGGTACAGTCACCACCACCAATATCAGACACTACAAAGCGTGCATAAACAGACCCTAGCTGACAGGTCATATTAGATGACGCACGCACCGCTGTGGCAGATATTATTAAATGCCTAACAACTTTATGGCATTTAATTCTTTAAATTTACTAGCCTTTGCCCGGGGCTTCGTCCGCGTTCTCGAAACTCGTAGTTCGTGTCGTATGGTCTCTCTGACATTTATACTATTTAATACGAGAGCGAGAGGGACGGTATGATACGCACTTCGAGTTTCGAGTTTCGCAGTAGCCCTGCTGTGCATTTTTTCGCGAAGAAAAGAAGCCTATGTCACCCTCGGGCCCATAAACTATCTCTATGCCAAAAATCACGTCGATCCGTCGCTCCGTTTCGGCGTGAAAGACGGACAAACATGCAAACACACTTTCACATTTAGGTATAATATTAGTATGGATTTTAAAACACACCAAATAACCTTTAAACTTTCGTTAGTAAAGTTTATACAAATCAAACACATTAAGTTATGATCTCAGTCTTAAATGATTGACAGCTAATGCTTTTCAAAACGCTTATGCAAAATCCTCTTTTATCTCCGGTCGAACCATGTTTAAAAAGACGTAAGGTTCTGTATCGGTCAGTAATATTAAATGGAGAACCTTGGGTTATTTAGCGGTTGTAATAATCTCGAAAGCGGAGAGAAAGTCATAACGCAGGCAATCCTGCGCATGTCATGTAATCAATCATGTCAGTGCCAGTGCATTCATGCGTTCTTGGAGTCCAGTCTTCAAAAAAGATGTTTATCTAAAAGCGGGTGCGGTTGGTGAAAGGTGAAAACAAAAATAAGTTTCACACTAAAAGTTTCTAAGTATATTTACTTTTTTAAAAGAAGTAAGTATTAAGAACTTAATAATAATAATAATTAAAAACTAATATAACTCTAAAAAAGGCCCCTGTGGCATGGTTCCAAAAATGCTGGCAGCATTTCCTCGCTGTATGGCGATGCTAATACGCTGTGCGAGGAAGCTGCCAGCCCTCTTGTCTCCGGTGACGTCGACCAGTCTCTTAGCCAGTTGGCTGAAAAGATCCCTTGCGCCAGGGCCCCACGGACCGAGTGTCTCGACGCCGAAGGCAATGAAGTTGTATCCGGCGTCGAGACCACTATATTTTATAGTTTAATTCATTTCTAAATGTATTATTTGTTCCTTAATAAAAGGTATCCTAGTATTAAGAAAATACAAAATATTCATTGGACTTAAACTACTATTTAATTAAAATAACTAAAACTATAATTAAAAAAGCGTTGAGCTACGATTGCGATTCTTTGCGCGAGAAAGCTGCCTTTTAAAAGAAGGCATATTTAGGATCTTCTGGAATATTAACAGGTTGGCTTAGTTTGACTATCGTCCTGTACCTACTTAAAATATTTGGCTACATCATTTCAGTCAGATTGAAAAAGTTCCAGAAAATATTTAAAGAACTATTCAAACAAAGGAATTCAATCCAGCCACCAAGTGAAATGTTTCAGAAGAAAATTGGTTTTTTGTTTGTATTTTTAATTTATGTTTCAGAAGAGTTTGAAGATATTTTTGATGAGATTCCTTATTGTAACATATTCGTACCAAATTTCAAATCAATCCGATCACTGGAAGTGAGTAAAATTTTACATGAATTAAAAAAAAATATTTTTATATTTTACTTTACATTTCTAACATTTTTGATTTCCACTTTTATGGCAATCCGGATCTCTAAATTGGAAAACCTACCAATAAATAGAACCTACTTAGAGTACAATATTTTTTTATTTTAGTCTAAGTCTAAAGATTCAATAAGCGTAGGACGTCCACCAACGAGATGGACGGATGAAGGATTCACGATCGCGTTCGCGTTAAAATCTCAATTTGTATGGAAACAAGAACATCGCAAACGTTCCGCTAGAGGCGCTATTCGTGTTTCCATATAAATTGAGATTTTAACGCAAACGCGATCGAGACGTATTTTGTAAACGAAAACTTACACTAAGGGTACTGGTTAAAGCCTGCGGGTTCTCCTACCTAGCTACCAACCGAAGCAACTGGAGGTCTATGGAGGAGCCCTATGTCCAACAGTGGACGTCCTATGGCTGAGATGATGATGAAAGATTCAATTCCGGTACAAATCAAAGTACAAACAGTAAAATCTTAGAATTATATTGGACTTTGAAATACCACATCGGCAAGCAAATTGACTTAAGTTAATTCTCCATAGCTAAACTATACTGACTTGCATAATAATGGTTCACTTTGAATGAAACTTTTCTTACAAAGCGATCCGTTGTTTTTGCACGACAGTATTTGTACAAATAAAAAACTTAGGCATACCTATTTATAATCATGTATGCATTTTCAATTAGGATAAGTTTGTAACATGGCTGTAATCAGATACCTAGATTAAATTACAAAACCTAATCTGTGATCTCAAAGTAATTAATACTACCTACGTTTTTTGTCCCATTCTGGTCGAGACCTCGTTTCTTTTGTAGGTATCCAGATAAAGTCCAAGTCAAAATATCTTTATTCGATTAAGGCTATAACAAGCACTTATGAATGTCAAAAATAAATCTACCACCGGTTCGGAAAAAATCTCTGTTGAGAAGAATCCGCCAAGAAACTCAACGAAGTATTTTTTTAAACAAATACTACACATCACAAGTATTTATTTAACACAACTTTATTTTTGACACAATAGGTTCACTATTTGAAGGGATCACTAATGCGGATCAAAATTATTTCCAAATACCCCTGTCCATGATATAATCATTATATTTATAATACGCCTTAGATATTGATATGGTAATAAATAAATAATAGATTTGGCAACGAATGTGAATTTTTAAAAAACCATAGTAATTGTTGTTGCAGTAAAATTATGATGAAATGTAATTTATGTATAATATTAAGTATGTGTACATATTTATTAAAACTCATGATAAAAGATGAATTCGCATAAAAAAATTGTAAAAATAACTTGTATGAGAGTAGGTATTATTGTATTTTACATACGACGTATGAATCTTTCGATATAAGAGCTGCATATCTAATACATTATCTGGATAAATGTTGAGATTAAGCAATCAATAAATCAATGATCGACACTGAACAAGTGATCAAGGTTTAGATAAAGTGTCGCGGCCATGTTAAAATTACAAACTGTCTTCCGAGAAGTAAAATTAATCCGGCAATTTATCCTTTCAAGAATCTTTCTCGATTTTCTGAAAAGTATTAAACGCGATGAACTACTTTATGTCTTAACAGGTTAGTGCGAATCTAATCTATCTCCTATGAATTAGATTCTACCGCAGAATCAATACTACCTATCTTCTATCTATCTAATATTATAAATGCGAAAGTGTGTGTGTTTTTATGTTTGTCCGTCTTTCACGCCGAAACGGAGCGACGGATCGCCATGATTTTTGGCATAGAGATAGTTTATGGGCCAAAGAGTGACAAAGGCTACTTTTTATCCCGAAAAAATGAACAGCAGCGCCCTTAGTGTAGATCGCGTTTATGTTAAAATCTCAATTTGTATGGAAACAGGAACAGCGCCTCCAGCGGAGCGTTTGCGATGTTCGTGTTTCCATACAAATGAGATTTTAACGCGAACACGATCGAGACGTATTTTGTGACCGAAAACTTACACTAAGGGTACATGGCTACTACGATACTCGAAACTCGAAGTTCGTGTCATGCGGTCCCTCTGACACTTATACTATTTAATATGAGAGCGAGAGGGAAGGTACGATACGAACTTCGAGTTTCGTAGTAGCCCTGCAGTTCCCGAGGGGCGCGCGATAACCGAATTCGACGCGGGAGAAGCCGCCGTCAAAAGCTAGTAGATAATAAATAGTACAATTATTTATCTATCCATACAGCCGAAAAAAGCCATAGTGGCCTAGGTAGTTAGTTAATCATACTTAACCGAATAAAAGACGATTTTCTTTTATTTTGCATAGTTTTCCCAATTATTGTTTGATTTGTTAGTTAATTGAGCTGTCCACGCGACCGTTGACATGACGCGTTGCGTAATGGCGATTGTGATAAAAAACATCGTGTCAGTTACGTCATTTTGTAGGACGTAGGACGCTGTGCGCACAAAAGTAAGTTGAAGTATTTAATCATATGACTTTATTTATAACAATGGACCCGATTCTACAGCGGCCGCTAAAATTCCTAATTTTATTTAGACGTCGCTAAATCACTTTGCTATTCTATGAGCACCTGTCATAATCAAATGACAACGCTAATTTAATCTGACGTTTCTTATTTTAGCCGATCTATCTAGCCGGTCAGCGTGACTTTCTGGAATAGCACTTGTTAAATCAGCCGTCTAAATGTCAATTAAAATTTAGAAAATTTAGATTTAGACAATTTAGCCGACGTGCGCGTAGAATCGCATCCAATATATATATATGAAATTGACTAAGTATAAATTTTACCATTATTTTCTGCTACGCTATTTGTATGCGACACATATAAGTTGACACGCAGAATCCGTTATCCCAACCTTTGTATAAAAAGAATCAATTAAAATAATCAAAAATCTTTAAGTACTTTACATAAAAGCTAATATGACATGATTAGTATTCGTAGAATAGTATATCAAAGTTACAAGGAACACTATAAAGTTAAAGTTTTCTTGAGAATTGTTAGTAGTTTAAGAGTAAATAGGTGTACAATATACCTAAAGTTGAAATAGTCCGTACAAAATACGAAATCCTTAGAAAACTTGCTTAATTTTTTCGTAATGACTATGGAACCTTATTTTGGGTCCGACACGCTCTTGGCCGGTTTTTTGTTTTGTTCCGACAAAATACCAGCGCTGTAGTAGTATGCTGAGTCGGAGCCTTTTAGAATAGAATTGAATTGATTTATTTGGCTTTGCCGTGACAACTTTTAAAAGTTGCAACTTGAATTGTTTGTTTTCGTACTATTGTTTTGGAATGTTTGTGAATAAAGTTTTTTATCTATCTATCTACACGTTCCTGTTACGCTCCTGCTATGGTACGGTGTAGATAGAGACCACGGACCACGTAATGTCCGCGATCAAAATTTTCCCAAGTGACAATATCAATAATCAATCCATTGTCTAACTACCTCAGGTGCAGCTAGTTTTTTTCCATAGGATACGTTAATGTACCTTTAACAATGTATTTACTCATTGTTTGGTCATTGTTGTATGCGCCGTGCGCCGACACGTGGGGCGTACGCGTCCTATCGCATTTCTTGAACACAGAGGCAGCAATGACGTAGTCGAAGCTGAAAAGCCCACGTACTTACCAAATTTCATCGAAGTCGGAACCGTTTCCGAGATCCCCGAAATATATACAAGAATTGCTCATTCAAAGGTATTAGATATATCATTTCGTATAATTAATATAATATAGTATTTTAAATTATGTAATCTCAGATTTATGCAGTTAGACGAGTACTTATAAACTGCTGTTTTGTGCCCTCACACAGGGCGTCATGGACCGACTTATACAAATTACTAATGTGACATCTTATTGTAATGAACATGACTTGACAATAAATAAATAAATAGCTTATTGTACAAATCAACTTGAAACAATGTACAATGTCTTCTTGGCGTGTCTTGGGGGCCTGAGTTTGAGTACTCCGGAAACCGGAGACTCGAGATCAAACATTCATTTTTTATATACTCGTAAAAGTCTGCCGAACTATGCAAGTAAGCTGTGATCATCGTTTACAATATAAAATACTAAATCCATTAATGCCCTACTAAGTACCTACTACAATACTTATGATGTATAATCATAAACCTGCTAAAAAAAAATATACCTTGTTGAGTTTCTTGCCGGATTCTTCTCAACAGAGGTTTTTATAAACCGGTGGTAGTTTTTTTTTGTCATTCATAACTGTTATAGCCCAAATTGAATAAATAAATTTTCACTTTGACTTTAAGAGTATTAAAAAACTAATTTTGACTTTAAACATGACTGAATACCATGAATCAATAAATGGCATAATGCTGACGCAGCTAGTGTATATTATTTGACATGTGACTTGTGCGACTGTTGAATCGTGTCGCAGAAGATAGTGATATCTGCGACCTCAATGTGCGTCAATTGTTTTGCTTTTGATCGTATATTTAACGCACAGATGTCGAAAACTCACTAATTTAAATTATAGACTTGCGCTTTCTTAGGTTTTTGTTTTGGATTTAGGAATCCGTTTGCAATTAAATATTTTAAAAGTGTTAATTTCTATTTGGTGTCAACTGTCAAGTATCTCTCATAGTTAGAATTACTACAACAATGTGAAATGATTTTTTTTTTAATTTACGTTGGAAACGCTTAAACAGCCAACACGGTGTTTGTGAATGGCGGGTTTTTAGGGCGTGGAAATAACCTCAAAATGACAACTGTGCAAAAATATTTTTAAAAAATCACGATTTAATTTCGTGAAACCATTAATGTTTACGAATTATGAATCTATTCATTTATATTAAGGATTAATATTCCTTTTAAGCATGTAGTTTTAGAATAATTTTCAATTTTGAAACTGTTGGCTAAATATGCAATCTTTTAAATTGTTACTTCATAAACAATATATAAAAAGAAAAAAACCGAGCAACAATTTTTTTTCCTATTTGAATTTGAAGGGATGGCCTATCCATTAGTCGACCGTACGTTTTCAAAAAGTAATATTTTTATTTTGAACAGAACATTTTTTTTCTCTCATTCAAAGTGAAAAGTAGAGTGTTTAACGCGAGACTAAACAACCATAATAATACTCGAACTATAGCCACCTTCGCTCCGCTTGGGTGGAAAAATATCTCGTGTCATTATGGCTTCTTTTAGTCCCTTGTTGAACAATCTACTATTTTATTTACTCTCAATCCAATTTCAGTTTTTTACGTAAAAACGAAATTCCTTGCGTTAGTACTTAGATGTTGTTGTATTTAAAGCGGTGCATCTGTTATTAGGTTTTTGAGCTCTAAAATGACAATGTCAGGGGTATTTTAACTTTTGCACATTGGTTGTTTTCAATAATCGGTTCTCTGCTCTTCTGGCGTCACTACTTTCGTACGTCAAAGCTTGTGACGCCTCCAACTGGACTATAATACTGTTACTGCCGAGTTGAATTGCAAATCAGAAGAAATTATGTTAATAGACTGCTCTATCCTATTTTTGGAGCTTCTTTGTTTACAAACCGACGTATTTGCTGAGAAAAATTGGTCAAGTGTGACTCTCATTCGTGTATCGATGATTCCGCACCTACACGTAAATACAAAACATAACTCAAGTAAGTACATAAAGCGACGGCAGGATTTAGATACCTGTTTCCTTAAAAAAAGATCTTAAAGATTTACGCGTCTTTAAATTATAAATTGCTCCCTTTTGCAGCAGATCCTCATAAAGTAAGGCCGTACGAAATAATGCTATTAAAGTAAAAAGATTTAATTGCATTAAATTAGCAAGAAATATAAACAACAGTCGACGCTGCAATGCCAATGGCCTAGATAAACAACAAGCTACCTAACGTTAATTTAGTTCTTAAAGATAAGATACCGGCGAGTGATTCGTAAACCTTTGTGGAACAGCGAGAAACAATGTCTGAACTAATTAAATATTAATAATTGTCTACCTCTTATAGTTCAAAAGACACAGTTGTGTGACAAACGGACGGAGCAAACAAAGGTGGAAAAAAGTCATTCTACATTCTTTTTTTTCCTTATTGTGCCCAGTGCCGGATTAGGCCATATGGAAACTAAGCAATCACTTAGAGTAACACGTCTTGGGGTACACCGTAAGCAGCACCAAAATTTGCTAGCGCGCATAGCTATAATATAAGGCTCGTTACAGCTACTTTTGTATGGGGAGGGGGGGAGGTACCACATGCGTGGATTGGATTACTAATGTATGGCCAAAAAACTTTTCCCAAAGTATCACATCCCAAAAAATTTTACCCAAATTATCATTTGCCAAAAAAATCATTTGGCAAAAAAACTTATCGCAAATTTACAGTTAATAAATTTTTATTTGGCAAATTATTGTTTCGCAAATAATTACTTCGTTCGTCATGTTTCATATTGCCAAGTAATATTTGGTAAAATGTATCGTTTGGCATAATGTACTCTTCCTAAAATATCGCATGACATAATAACCTACTTTTCTGGGAACAGTTTGTTTCCGTGGAGGGGCGCAGTTCTAACCTAACCTAACCTACTTTTTTGATAGCAGTTCGTTTTTGCGGGGGACGCAGTTTTAACCTATAATCTAACCTACATTTCTGGTAGCAGTCCGTTTTCTGTGGGGGACGCAGTCTAATCTCATCTACTTTTCTAATAGCAGTTTGTTTCTGTGGAAGACGCAGTTCTAATATAAGCTACTTTTCTGGTAGCAGTTGGTTTTTGTGGTTGGTTTGTGCGAAATGTCATTTTGAACAAAGATTTTTTTGGAATACAATATTTGCCAATATAAAACGTTTGCTTAATAAACGTTTGTCGTTTGACAAACTAAAATTTGACAAACTAAAATTATGCCAAAGGATAATTTGACCAAATGAATAAAATGCGAAATGTAAATATGCCAAAGATTCGTTTGGGAAATGAAAATATTGCGATAAGTTTTTTGGGAAGTGAAATTTGGCGAAAAATATTTTGGCGAAACGGCAGTACACCGCGTGGATTGCTTAGGTTAGGGTACCTATTAATTAGTCTTAATCCAGAACTGATTGTGGCCATAGGTGTCCCGTTGTTGAAACAATACGGTTCCTGTCGTGTTGATGGCATACAATAACTGCGAGTTGTTTTATCCAACCGAAGACATACAGAAATCGCGCTTCTCTCACTCGCTTCGCTCCACGCTACTGGGCGCCTTAGCAATGGACATTTTTTGTAAATTAATAGGTATTGGTAGGGACATTGTGGGTACGGAATGATGAAATAATATAAATAGGTAGGCATTGAAGTAAACTGGATGATCACAAGGTGTTTATTATAGTGTAAATAAATTCCAAATAAATAGCAAAATTGACAAAACAATTATGATAATAACATCTGCAGTTAAACATGCCATTTGTTTTTCGTGTGAAATGTATACATTAGATAACAAATACTACTCATAGTGGTATTAAAACAAACATTATCGTCTTCCTTATTTTCATTGTGATCAAACGTAATTACAGTTTTAATTACGAAGATTGAGAATACTAAATCAAGCAAACAGCATTTTAATAGTATTTAAGTATGATTTTCTTTATAAAAGTTGCGAAGGTAACATTAATGATGTTAATTGTGAAAGAAATAGATTCATTACTAGCTTTTGCCCGCGGCTCCGCCCGCGTGGTATTCGGTTATCGCGCGCTGTTCCCTCGGGAACTGTGCAGTTTTCCGGGATTAAAAGTAGCCTATGTCACTCTCGGGCCCATAAACTATGTCTATGCCAAAAATCACTTCGATCATTCGCTCCGTTACGGCGTGAAAGACGGACAAACATACAAACACACTTTCGCATTTATAATATTAGTGTGGATGATAGCTTGCACAACAAAACATTATTAATGAAAGAGACACAGTATTATTCAGCCCAAAAGAAGTAAAGAATATTAAAAAAGTACATCACTGAAAAGGTTGTCAGCTCAACAATGTCATGGTTTGGAATGACAATACTTATTGCCTAACACACCTGCCTAATTGTCGCAATCGTTTTCACCGCTTCTTTCTATCACACGGCACAAGACGAGGGTAGAAAGAGTTGTTGAATGCGATCGCAAACGTTTGCGTGTCAGACAATACGGTCTCTGATCTTCACCTGCTAACCTAGACCTTGAAGATAATTCTAACAAACTGAATCAAAGACAAATCCCATCAACATTTACATTGAATGATTAAATTTGATCATTAAATATGATTTTCATTTATTTTCAGATCAAGCAATGGAACCTAAAACACAAGACGAAACCCAAGAAAGCAAAGAAACCGCCAAAGACGATCCTGAGGAGAAACCTGAAGAGAAAGACAAAGAAGAAAATAAACCAACTGATACTCCGCCAGAGAAAGAGAAAAACAACGAAGGGGATAAGGCCAATTATTACAAAAATCTTAAGCATTACTCAGATACTGGACTAGCTTTGGATACGAATAAGAATATCAAGGAGGAGACTCTAATAGCAGATTCCAAGACAGTAGTGAGGTTCTCTCCAGCATGGAAACAGGTAAATTTCATGATATCACTATAATTATTGTCAGATGATTATACAGTAGCAGACCACTGTGAAATGTTATCGTTGATTTATGCACAATATCTGCAAAAAACTATTTTTTCGAACGTAGTCTGAACCAGGAAATAGTAACATGCTTTTTAGCCAGATAATCGAATAGTCCTTTTAGTTAGGTAATGGGTAACGAGGTAATGGGTAGATAATATTGTAGTTGTTCAAAAATAATTATTTTCTATTCTATTCTATATCAGGGAAGGTTTACCCTCACTACGTATCATATAAGCTGATTTCACTAGGCATACCAATGTTAGTTAGATATAGGTAATTTTTGTTAGCCCTAATATAAATCTAAAGCTGCCCTCCCCTGCCCCCACCCTCTGCGTACGCCCATGCGTGTGTATTAGCGTGATAAGTCCCGTTGGTGGTATTTTGACTATGAGTGAAAATCACGATAGTTTAAAACGTTATAATACGAGGATTGTTAGTTTAGAAGGTATAAGATTAAATATTCAGAATACAATTACACCCTGCACCAACACACATTCAACACACTTAAACTATAAAATCATTGAAGTGATAAGAAATATTTTTACCATTAGTACTCTAGAATTTATTGCTTATTGTCCTAGACCTACAACGGATGAGGGTATAATCATAAATGATCCTTATGTGGGCAATGATTATGATAATGCATCTGAAAAACATGAAGAATTGGCATTGAAAGATAAAGAGGACAATGACGCAGAAGGCAATGTAATTGCAAAACTAACATTGCTCCAAAAAAAAGAAAAGATGTCAATTTTCTTGGCAATATCGAGACAACTGAATCATGATCCACTGTACTCATTTCATAACAGGATACCTACAAGTAGAAGTAAAAAGTTGAAAATTCCCGACAATGTAGTTTGAAAGTTCAATATCTGAAAAAGAGATGAATTGATTTTTATCAAACACGACTAAGACCCACCGTAAGGAAATACGCTTTCACGCGAAATAACCGCATCGAAATTGGTTCATGCGTTTGAGAGCTACAATGCCACAAACAGTCAAACTTAAGACACCCTCAAAGTCAAAATCTACTAAAATATCTTTATTCAATGTAGGCTCCAACAAGCACTTACGAATGAAAAAAAAAAGCATAAGTACCACCGGTTTGGAAAATCCTCTGTTGTGAAGATCCGGCAAGAAACTGAACGAGGTATATACTTATACTAGCTTTTGCCTGCGGCTTCGCCCGCGTGGAATTCGGTTATCGCGCGCTATTTTACCCCTTTAGAGGGAAGTTTTATCCATTTCACCTACACAGATAATTTTTAATTGTAATCGGAAACTTAGACACCTATTTTCATACTTCTAAGTCCAGAAAATAGAAAATTTCCATACAAACTTTACCCCCCATTTTACCCCTTTAGGGGAAAATTTTATCCATTTCACCTACACAGATAATGTTTAATGGTAATCGAAAACCTATACACCTATTTTCATACTTCTAAGTCCAGAAATGAAAAAGTTCCATATAAGCTTCACCCCCCCATTTCACCCCCTTAGGGGATGAATTTCTAAAAATCCTTTCTTAGTGCTCACTTACATCATAAAAATAACCTCTGTACTAAATTTCAAGTTTCTAGGCCCAGCGGTTTGGGCTGTGCGTTGATATATAACCCAGTCAGGTTTGCCTTTTATATATATAGATATAAACAGATTTACAATATTATTATCATTTACATCACAACTATTGTCAAAACCTAAATTGAATAAAATATTTTGACTTTGACTTTGACCCCTGAGTTTTAAAAAGCGGAGACTTCTATTTTAGACGGTATGTACATGATATAAGTTTTATTCCTCTTAATCTTAATAACTAATTTTAAGGCTAGACCGTTTTATGGCTTTGACCGGTTATCTATTACTTGCAGTTTGCAGTTCAGCTGCATAAGTAATTAATTCTTATCACGTTTATCGCGAATAAATAAATCCATGTGATATCAACACAAACACGTGCCAGAACAGGCTTGAAGCAGATCTGATAAATATAATAAACATTATTAATTAGTTAAGCAGTTGAGATGACATAACAACCTGATAATATTGACTAATATTGATTACTTAATATTCTTTTATTTTATCTAATTAGATGAGTTCGATGTTTACAAAATGGGCTAGTGTGTCCTAAAACATTCCAAGTAGTATACCAGTAGGACCTAGTGCGAGGTCCGCCCGGATTGCTACCACCATCTTGCTCGCTAATCCTGCCGTGAAGCAGCAGTGCTTGCACTGTTGTGTTTCGGCGAGGAGAGTAAGACAACCGGTGAAATTACTGGCACTTGAGGTATCCCGTCTTAGGCCTCTAGGTTGGCAACGCCCCTGGTATTGGAGGTGTCTATGGGCGGTGGTGATCACTTACCATCAGGAGACCCACTTGCTCGTTTGCCATCCAGTCGAATAAAAAAAAAAAAGAAAAACAGTAGTCCGGTAGTTAGCTTGTCAGAAAATATTGAACATGTATTTTTTCTTTTATCAATTACATAAAACAAAAAATTATACTGGCAGATGCCTGGGTCATGAGCAGGAGTGAACGGGGTGATGAGGAAATTCACACTGAGCAACTTCTACTATGGGAACAGCCCCGAAATCGCGAAAAAAAAAACCATCTAATCAAGAGATAATCGATCGCTAACTATCCGAAATGTATGGAATAGCAGATTTTTTTCTGCCATTTTGTGGCTGGTCCCATAGTAAAAGTTGCTCAGTGTGAATGTCCTCATCACCTCGTTCACTCCTGCTCATGACCCAGGAATCACCCAGTTTAGGTGATTATTTATACACTAAGTGAAAAATTTGAACAGTCCCCTGCCAACTTTCTCTTCAAATTGTGATGAATTGAACAGTAAAAATGGTTTACAAATCTTGCTAAATTGTAACACATGGCACATACTTATCAAATATCGGGTTGAGGACATGTCAGGGAACTGTTTTTTGGAGTGATTGAAATTTTTTTAATTAAATAGGTAGTTTTATTTTTGGTATAATATTAGACAAGTTTAAAAATATGGTTGTTTTTAAACAAAGAAACATTTTTCTTTGACATTTATCTCAACACGTTTGTCCAAAAAAGTTAAGGACATAGATTTTCCAATTGGTGGAGAAATGCCGAGATATATTTAGTCAGTAGCTACGGAGCATATAGGCTGTAACCTACGCTGTGACCCTGTGACAGACAAAGTGTGTTACAGGCTCATGTTTTCCTGTTGAGGTACGAAAACCAAGAGTATAATTTTCACAACCAAAATATCAAAATGATGACAAAGATCAATGAAAATTTACAAATCGGAAAGATTTCCATCCATCTATCCCAGCCTGTATACGCCCCACTGCTGGGCACAGGCCTCCTCTCAGAACAAGAGGGAAAGATTTGATAATAAGTAAAATAATGTAGCCGTGTCGCCGATGCTCAAAAATAGGTTAACTTATACGCTTTATTATCTAGAGATAAATTTACATCGAACGACAATTTTGCCAGTGTTTAATAGGTTTTGCCGCTGTACGGTAAAAAAATCTAGAAAACCTAAGTAGAAAACGAAGCATGAGAGGTTTAAACCTAGGTACCATGAAGGTACCTAGGTTTAAACCTCTCATGCTTGAACTTTAGCGTAATTGACAAAGAATTGATAGAGTCACTTTTTCCTGAATTTAAACTTACAGTCCGTGAGATCTTAAAAAAACCTTCGGATTTTAGAAGCATGCTTCGGGTATTGACGATGACACGCGATCGTGATACGCGGTTCTGTTCTGTTATCAACTTGCAAAACTTTTCAAAGTTACCGTAAAAAGTTATGTCAAGAATGACCATCAGTACAAAATAAACCTTACTGTAATAATATCACGCTTCTTTATCTTTTTCTAATTTTAATACAATATGACTTTTTGTCATGATACAAATAAAACAAAATCAGCATTTTCGAATTCTTCCATCGTCAATTTAAATTGAGAACACCCCGCCTCAACACAGTACTTTTGTTTGGAATTATATAGAGCTGTTGTTATACTGTATCTACTTCTCTTGGGTACATCAAATGAATTTTTTTGGTCTGCTTTCGTTTTATATTTTTTTTAATGCACTTTTCGAAATCCCCGTTGTTTCTATAACACGGTCTAGTACCTTATTAAAATATTTAAGACCACTTTTTTCTTAAAAAAATCAACTTATATACAAAATATTTATAAATATATTGTAATCAATTTCCAGTGATTGGCTATTTACAGACATACCCTGCTTAAGTTGACTCGCCATGGAAATCAATTTCCGAAAAATAACAAACTACCTAAATAAATATATGCAATTGGTGGTTTTAACTGCTCTATATACATCAATGAAAATACAACGAGTGCACTCTACGCGTGATGGATTGCTACTGAGTCAAAAAGACAATTGTCATTTTTTACTAACTAATTCTTCCGATTTCCCCCGAAACCCGAAGGGTTTTCTAAAAGCTCACGGATTGTAAGTGAAAGTTGCTAAACGTCAGTATGGCATTGACAGCCGTTCTTTCCATCTGCACCATGTTTTACTGTGCATTCCAAATTAGCAGAATACTGCACATGTTAAAGTGGACGACGATGAGCCAACGACGTCGGTGGCCGCACGGCATACCGTTGCTCGTGAAGTTAACCCCTTCACACATGAGGTGTTTTGAGTACCTATGATGGTCAAACCACAAAACAAAATACACGCTGGGATCGTTCATCCACCATCACCTCTCATATTTCGTTTTATACATTTTTTTTACCGTACAACGGCAAAACCTACTAGACACTGGCAAAATTGTCCTCCAATGGACAGAGCCATATTTTTCTAAAAAACTAACCAACCAAAATACACAATAACAGCAGAGGGTCGGAAGCGAGTCATACGACATAAATATTCTTTATAGCAATTATAGCACACCATAAAGCAGTGCAGAAATTCAACAAAAAATAAAGAACATGCAGAAAATAGGGTTAAACGTGATACATTCCAGAAGGCAATTTTTTAAAAGAAACAAAACAAAAATGTTATAGTAGGTGGAAAATTTAACATCGATAACATGAAAATAAATATGAATGTAATATACAAACAAATAAATAATGAAGTCATAGTTTACATAAACTACTTACTACTTACACACAATATCAGTAAAAAAGATAAGGATGACAGGTTGTATGAGAGAAAGATGTGAGTTTAGAATAATAGGACATAAATAATCAACAACGGAGAAAGACTGAAGACAAAGTTAAGATGAAACTAGTGATAAATAAGCAAGCCTACTGTTGTAATGATACGTAATTTTCTCTCTTTCCTCCTTCCAGACGATAGCCGCATCAGCCCCGATTCTCCTAACCTTCGTCTCTGGCTTGACGTCTGGCTATTCCGCCATCTTGCTACCCCAGCTGAAGAAAGCTGACAGCATCATACCATACGATGAGACCACGGGGTCTTGGATCGGTTAGTATATATTCATCTCTGTCATCATCATTAGCTGGAAGATGTCCACTGTTGAACGAAAGTTTCCACCTTGGAACGCCACAATAACCGACAACGACACGTGTATCCACCGGTTGCCCACAACTCGCACAATCTTGTCGGTCTACCTAATGGGAATGGGAGGCCTGCCAAATCAAACTCTAAGTAAAGTCGACTTGTACTTAAAAAGTTATAATTCATATGGTAAGAAATAACTTTGGTTATGTCAGGTTTTTAAATTGCCTTAGACTATTTTGATCCGAAACTCGATGAGAGCACTATTTATGATCAAAAATAAACTCATAAAAGACTTTAGCGGCTTACTTTAAAAGACCAGCATGCCTTTTTGAAAAAGCATCAAACAAATAAACTTACTCGATTGACATTTTAAGTGCATGGCCTGTTTCTACAAAAGAAAAACACACTTGTGCCCTTGAAAGTAAACCGACATTTAATAAATTACAATGAGTAATACTAGTTTGCTTATTTTCATCTGAGATTCCTACTTCATGACTCCAACAGACATTGACATTGAAATGCCAAGGTTAACATTCACGGCCTTTTAGTTACCATAGGGAATTACTGTCGTTAATCATTTCATTGACTCTTTCATTTTACTTACCCTTATTTTTTTGTTTTCAGCGGCGATGGCGGCGCTGCCAATGGCTCCAGGCTGCCTCATCTCCGGCTGGTTAATGGAGAAGTTTGGAAGGCGAACGTCACAGTACATCATCTGCGGGCCTCTGCTCCTAGGCTGGATCCTCCTCGCAGTCGCCCAGAACCTGCCCACCATGCTCGCCGGCCGTTTCCTTACCGGCATCTGCGTCGGTCTCTGCGGCCCTCTCTGCCCCGTCTACATCGGGGAAACCACCGAACCCAAATTTAGAGGCTTCTTCCTGGCAGGGGTATCCCTAGCTATAGCAATCGGGCTCATCGTAGCTCATCTTCTAGGAACATTCTTGACTTGGCATTGGACAGCCAATATTTGCTGTCTATTCCCTATTTTAGCCGTTCTTTTGTTGACATTGATCCCTGAGAGTCCCACGTGGCTGATCGCTAGAGGACGTGTTGAGGACGGAGTGAAAGCCTACGGCTGGTTGAGAGGCTACAGTGATGAAGCTAATGCAGAGCTGAAGGGTATCATCAACAAGCAAAAGGCAGCTGATATGGAGCCACCGATGAGTTGGCAGGACAAGCTGCGGTCTCTGAAGAACAAAGAAGTGATAAAACCGTTGTTTATTATGGTATTCTTTTTCGTAGTCTGCCAGTTTTCTGGAGTGAACGCAATAGCGTTTTATTCTATAGATATAATTGAGAAATCTGTCGGTAAAGGCATAGACCACTACTTAGCCATGTTCGTGATAGATTTAGTTAGAGTAATCATGTCTGTGATTGCGTGCGTGGCTTGTCGAAAGTTCGGACGCCGGCCTCTCTGCTTCATCAGCGGGATATTTACAGCATTATCGATGATTGGACTCTCCATGTTCTTGTATTGGGGTAAGGGTCAACTTACCAACATGTCCTGGTTGCCTTTATCATGTCTCACATTGTACATCTGCGCTATATCCATTGGTTTAGTGCCACTACCATGGATCATGTGTGGGGAGGTGTTTCCTACGAAAATTAAAGGATTTGGATCTGGTATTAGTTCAGCTACAACTTTCACGGCGTTCTTTGTCGTGGTCAAAACTGCACCAGCTATGATGGCTGAACTGAGTGATGAAGTGACATTCCTTTTCTATGGTTTCGTAGCTTTAATCGGAACTGGGGTTCTCTTCTTCATTTTACCAGAGACGAAGGGAAAGAGTTTGCAGGAGATAGAAGAAGAGTTCAAACATGGCAAAAAGAATGAAGACAAAGTAGTGTAAATTAGATAATTTTTTGTATTAGGCTAAGACCATTTTCATAATACTTTTACGCTAAAAGCGATAACACTGTTTATCTGTGATATTTAAGTAGTCAATATTAAAATAATATTTTTATATTCGTGTTTCATTTCTTAAGGAAACCTTGACAATAAGGCTAATGTCTCAGTGCTCGACATGCCCAATAGATGCCACTATAATGTCAGCTCTACGGCTAATGAAGTAATGACATAGAAATTAAAGAAGACCACTATTAGGTCACTAACGAGCACTTGCACGTTTTAAACTTTCGTGATGCTCACTCATAGTCAAAATACCACAAACGGGACTTATCACGCTATTATTAACGAGTAATATTTACCTCGACGTTTCGGCAACATTGCAGTTGCCGTGGTCACGAGTAGACTGAAGTGTGGGGTGTCAAGTCCGCCTAGCAGCGCGAGTTCTTCGAACTACCCGCACTTGATCACTAATAGTACCGGCACTCGTATCACGAACTACCCGCATTTGGTCATTTTTATTAGTCACCCCATCACACCGACACACAACACTAACAACGTCCGATCGTCCCTCCGAACATTCATCCCGACGCCGACACTTATTAATAACAGGATTCCACGAAGATGAAAGCTTATACCCATCGTCCCGGTTGAAATTCTTATGTTTTTTTTATTTCAACTGCTTCACGTACCATTCTTGAGTAAAAATGACGTTCTGTGGACAGAATTTTGGGATTGTGAAGCTCGATCCAGTGGTTTGGTCCTGACTCCAACAAATGCTCGGCTATGGCTGACTTGTTTACCTGGCGATTTTTAACAGCTGCAATGTGTTCCTTGACCCTCTCAGATATTGTTCTTTTGGTCTGTCCGATGTAGGAACTACCACAACTACAATGAACCTTATAAACACCCGGTGTTTGGAAGGGAACAACATCCTTAGGTGTCCTAACTTCAGTCTACTCGTGACCACGGCAACTGCAATGTTGCCGAAACGTCGAGGTAAATATTACTCGTTAATAATAGCGTGATAAGTCCCGTTTGTGGTATTTTGACTATGAGCACTTGCACGTTTGCCTTATCAACTTTTTATGACTTTAAGGTCTAGAAGTAATCAGATCACTGACATTATTATTATAATGAATCAACCCATTTATCCATTGTTGTGTAAATAATGCACTTTATTCAATCAAGTTTTTATTGAACCAGTTTCATACGAAGACATGTTTATTTATGAGTGTCACTTTGAGTTACTAGTTCTACAGTTCAGTGGGTTCAGTAAAGTACCTCTAATAGAATAGTTATTTGACGGAACTTCAATGTTATTTTTATTCCGTTAAAAGTTGTGAAATCGGTCAATTTAGTATGCTTGTTTGCATGTTTGTTACTAAGTTCCCTTCTCCTCGCTAAAACAGCTGGAAAATTGGTATGCACTTAGTAGAAACTCGAAAATAAAACATGGATATTTTTATCAATATCCCTATGAGTTCAGGAAGCAAACATGTCAAATCCCGAAACTCAAATACCTACTATGTCTTGAAATTTGAAATATAAAAAAAATCACAAAACGGTTTTCATTATAACATCATCAAAGTAACATAGTGTAGCTACTTCTAGTGCCATCTAGTGAGCACACATAGAAACTCCACACCGATCTCCGGGCTAAAAAGGGGCCTGATGTAGCTACTCCCAGCGCCATCTAGTGAGCACATAATATAGATACTCCAAACATGTTCTACATCGTGCTATCGAAGTTTTTAGGCCCAAGTCTAAATGTAATTGTAGTGTCAGGCGATGCTTAGGGTAGCAGCACAGATCTGATCCTGTGTCAAGTAAAAAACGGCACTTTGTATTTTTGTCGGTGACAAATAGACGGCAGCCGACAGGGAGACAATTAGTTTCCCCCGCTAGTGATTGCCGTTGGAGTTTGCCTGAATAGAAATCGTTAAAATCGTAAACAAAAAGCTAGTTCAGATTATCGATTTCGGAACACTCAACCAATACCGTATATATATGTCTAAAAATTTGTTTTTTAACTGCATAATTTACTCGGGGCATATATTAAAAATACTATGAAATAATCACGAAAGTTCACGGATTTTTGAGTGCCGTAAAGTTAGCACAGGCCTTTGGAAGCCGCAAACTTGGATATACGGTATTAGTAGTCCAAAAACATATAAAAAACAGAAATGCCGTTAGTATGCGATTTGTATGTTCGATATGGGTGGCCTTGATACCTATGGATATTTCGTACAATCACGGAATGTCCGTCCAATCGGTTCTTCGGGGCATTCTAGTTCATAATAAAACAAAGCTGACATTTGTTACAAAATTTATTAACAAAATAATATAATAGCTATTAAGGATAACGTAAATGGCACATTAGTAGATATTAACAACTAAATATTACATGTAAATGCAGCATTGGTAGCTCGGGAAGCCAATTAAAATTATAACAATGGAGTATAAAAAGTTAGAAGAACTGCATTGGATAGAGTCATATAGTATTTACATTGATTAGCGCGATTACGTTTTAGTTGTCTTCTTTCTTCAACCCAGCCTGGGTCTTCATAAACTGTAATAACATACTCCCGTTTAATACACAAAACAAACATAAACAATGATATAAGTTATAATTATACTATGTCTTCATGATATTTTGGTGAATGATGTCCTGATGCCGACGCAACTGAATATTATATTGTGAACAAACGAATCAGGCGATTTCTTGATAATTAGTGATGAATGAAAGATGTACTCGATGAAGGAATCACTCGGTGATGATGATCTCATGGTAATTTCCATTGACGTTAGAGAAACACGTTTGCATCTCAGTAAAGGGACTCATGATGGTGATGAAATGTCCTGACTGAAGAACTTGATGTCGACACTATTAGGATAGCGGAGATAGGTTCTTCATTCTCGATAATAATGACATCGTGAGTACAAAACACTGAAGCATGATGTCCTGATGATAGCAGATGTTGCGATGATCTTGATGAAAGAAGCAGGGGCAGAGCTTGGAATATTGCTTGCAGCCTCTCAAGTTTAAGCGCTTGAAAAATCCACTTTTTTCTGCACAAGAAAGAGTCCTGTCCATGAGAGATGCGAAACTGGTGATCTTGCCCCGCCTCTGATGATAATGATGGTGCAGCGAAGATTTTACTTGGACCTGGGCTTCACGAGGCGTGAGGCTGGCGGCGCGTACTTGGTGAAGCCGGCCTGGTCGAAGACTGGCAGAAGGTCGCGGACTCTTGCTGAAACTGTTCCTCCTGTTACCCTGGAAGTGATGGAGAAGATAGGTTAAGGGTTAAGTCACACAATGTATAAACTTCGTTTATTTGGACGGATACTTGTAATCATTTTGATAATTTCTAATTGAGGAATGAAATCGGTAACCGTTATCTAGATTTCTATTTATCTAGAAATAGGTCTTTTCGGGACCGGAGTCGTTTTGTTTAGAATACGGATTTTTAGATAAGTGAGTAGACAGATTTGTGGTAGATAATTGTTTGAGTACTGCGTAAGAGAGTCCGTGCGCAGGTTTGCCACTCTGTGGCAGGGGATCCGGTAGTATGATTTGGAGGACATGTCATGTCCCTCTTGGCACGACTCATACTCATTCGTATGGCTGTTGTGGTGTTTTTATAGTTAAGGCCTTTTAGAACTGACATGTTCATTATCTTTTGATCAAAGTTCCATAATAAATTAAAATTACAAACTTAGCAGTAATTATTTTTCAACAGTCAATTGTAAACCCTCAATTCTCTCACCTGCTAGGCTTGATGAGTTTAGCAGCTTGCGCGGGAGTAGCAAGCTCAGTGGGGAAGTAGGTGGCGCCGTAGAAGTCCAAACCGTTCTGGAGGAGGATGTTCGCTTCCTCGATGTTGGCAAGGGTCACACGTAGCACGCTCGTCGCTTCCTGTAGCAACGAGAATTGACTTTAGCAAGCGTTACTTTACGGAGCTGCAGAGATGACCTTAAACCTTGTAACCTTAAATGTTAGATTGAAGATCAAATTATAATATGATTAGAAAAGATGATGATGATGATTGAGAGGAAGCCATTCGCAATGGTGTGTATGAAGTTCCCAATCCACATTGAGCCCGCGTGGGAACTACCGCCCAAGCTTTCTCATTCGAATAGAAAGTTTGTACCCAGCTGTGGGATATATTTAGGCTATTGGGCCCTGCACTAGGGTTACTAAAGAATTCTGTGAAGCAGGCTAAAAGAGCTAGCATAAATAAAAAATATGTAATTATCTTGTCTGTAAATATCTAATTATCTTATATGCCTAAATAACAGTGCAGATGTATATATGAAAGTATTGGAGAAATAAAATAAAGCGAAATCCAGTTACAGTAACAAAATATGAATAGTAATTATAATACTGTAAATAAACCCACCCACTTGCTCCCACCAAACCCACCACCTACCCACCACCCACTTGCTCGTTTGCCTGCCAGTCGATTAAAAAAAAAAAAAAATCAAATAATTTAAGTATTTTGTTTTAGGATTCTATTGAACCATACTGCCAGTGCAGTTTTTATGTATCTATGTCAAACCAATTTGAATTGCTAAGTAAGGCTTCCAACCTATCGAAAGTAAGTTCAAATTACCTTGGGCACCATACTGCTGACCAGCTCTCCGTCGATGGTGGTCAGCGCCCGGGACGTCTTTTCATGAGGCTTTGGTGTGGAGGTGCCTGGAAAATATTACAGCAAGATTTGGTCAAGAAGAAATGTTTGCTAAGTGATTTCAACATAACTATGTTTATTTGTTTCAAATTTATTATTACATTACGCTATTGCATTTCGCTAAGCATGATAAGCGAAGAGATTTGGGTAGTAGTAAAGAAAAAATAAACTTAGAACCTGGTAATTTATTACGCGAATATTCTGCCAATAAATATTTAAGGTCTATGCTTGGGGTTTCTCTGAGGGATATAATTAGAAATGATGATATCCGCAGTAGAACTAAGGTTACCGACAAAGCTCGAAGTATTGCGAAACTGAAGTGCCAGTGGGCGGGGCATATTGCTCGCAGGACTGATGGCCAATGGGGTCAGAAGGTCCGAGGACCGGCAGATGAGCTGTCGGAAGGCCTCCAACAAGATGGAGCGACTGGTTACGATCGCGGGATCGCGGTGAATGCCGAAAGCACAAGACCGGTCTGAGTGGAGAGCTTTGGGGGAGGCATATGTCCAGCAGTGGACGTCTTTCGCTTGACATGATGATGATGGTGATGATGATGATGATGAAATATATGAATAAACACAAGAGTACATTCACACTACGGGATTTGTAAGCCACATGCCAATAATGGCACAGTTGGATTTAGTTATGGATATCCCCACATTCCAAACAGTAGGTACCTACTATTAATTTTAAACGCTGAGTAGAATTAGTTTCAATCTTATCGGAAGACCTTGTTGAAGAGCATATCAGCATAGAAGAATTATGATCTTATGATGGTAGAAGCGTTAGGATTTCTGCCAATGAAAAGCTGAACCACACACCGGTGTTACCTTCCCGCGGGGATCCTGAGAAGTGGAGACGCAGCACTTCCACCACCGAGGTGAACTTGTAGAGGGCGTGACGGACGTCCTCCTCGGGGACCTCGTCTGGGATGTCGTACACGTAGATGGTGAAAGTCTTCTGAGGGCGGCAGGGGATCGCGATCTGGTGAGGTGAGGTGATAAATAAATAATTTCAAGGGACAATTCACGCCAATTGACCTAGTCCCAAAGTAAGCTTAGCAAAGGTTGTGTTATGGGTACTAAGCAACGGATAAACATAATTATATAGATAGATACATACCTAAATACATATTAAACACCCAAGACCCGAGAACAAACATTCGTATTTTTCGTACAAATATCTGCCCCGACACGGGAATCGAACAAGGGACCTCAAGCTTCGTAGTCAGGTTCTCTAACCACTAGGCCATCTGGTCGTCGATATAGATTGTATTGAATTGAAGCGATCCCTTGCGGAGTACCATGCGTACCGTGATTGTTGAGCCACTCGCCAACGTTCATAATATAGCCGAGTTATAAATAATCGTAGTAAATATTGTCAGTTATAAGCCAGATGAGCATTACACGGCTAAATTAAGAATTGCAAGTTGCGTAACAACCCTGGTTAATGACTGTACAATGAATGATCTGTAACCCGTTTACCATGCGAGCTAGATGGTTTACGTTTTTAAAAATAAGCAAAGTAAATAGGTTATACTTAGTTAATTTTATTTTTAGCTTAATTGGCTTGCAATTGTTGCAATGAACACTATTAGGTATACTTGTTTATTAAAGCTTTCGGGGCTTAAAAGGAAGGAACCCTTACAAAACTCAAAACAGTCACCTTGTATTCAGATGTTTCTCACGTTATCGTCAACATAAAATTTAAATTAAAAAGGTTAAACCCACATATTTCACTCACCCTTTCATCAAGAGTACAGTCAAATTTTAATGCTATAAAGTGTTCAATTTTGATTGCCGCCAGTAAAATGTAATGTCAAAGACTTAGGTATGCACTAATGCAAAATTTAAAGCGCTTAAAATACACAAAATATTAGGAATGAAATTAATATGAATAGAAGGGCGAAGAGAAATAATATTTTAGAATTTGAAATAAATATGCGTAAGCGATCTTCGAAATGCAAATGCGACAGAGACTATTGCACAACCGTTAACCGTACGTATAATAAAAGATCTGGTTACAGCTTTTTCACATAGCAGCGAAAACATGCTAACATAAGGTGACCAAAAAACATCAAAGATTCAACTGAAAAGAAAACTTAAATGTAATTAGTCCAAATACATTTAAGCGGTAATTTTGTTTAAACCATTTTGTGGTAAGTATCTTTGATGTAACTCAAAAAACGGGATTGCAAATATTTAAAAATATATAATAAAGATTGTGCAATAGCTCCAACATGTAAACTTTCATGATTTTCACACCCCCATTTAAATAATGAAACGGGATATTACAACATACAAAACACTTTATTTACCTTGACATTACTAAACACCACCATCTGCTTGACTATAAACGTTGAAGTATGATTGGGCTGCGTTTCCACGAGAGATGTGCGAGGATTGCGTTTGTCATGAACCAATAGAAACGCTTCATTACCTATCATCGCTCAGCGCAGCTTTAGTTGGAACAGCCCAGCGGAGCTAGGTTTTTATGGACACAAAACTAACAAGGGAACGTTTTGTGTCGTGAAACGAGATGCATTACGAGGAATGCGTTGCGAAGTGCGCAGTCTTACCGCACCCCGTTCGCTTATTTGAAAAGATCCCGCTACACGCCCCTGCAACGCGTCGTCGCACGCTAAGCTACCTCGAACATCTCTGGTGGAAACTGTCACAACGTTCCACATCATATCTCTGGTGAAAACGTAGTACGGCCAAAAAGTTAGGTAAATAAACTTGTGTCGAGAAGCCCCGTTTCAGTATCCAAATATTTCCAAATCCTACCAACCAAAACACCAGCCAATTACCTTCCTATAGAACCTCGAGCCCGTCACTTTGTGGAACCCTTTCTTAAACACCATCTGGTAATCGTCCACGTGAGAGAACTTGAACAGAATCCCGGTGGCAGTCTTGGTGAGGGAGAAACAGCCTTTGAACTCCATCTTCTCACAGATGGCTGAGGCCTTCTCCATGCTGAGACCGTGAGAAGGCGTGAGAAGGAAGGCCCCTTTGGTGAGGAAGTTCTCGGAGTCCGATATATCGGACTCGCTCTCTCCGCCCTTCATCAAAGTGTGAATCTGCTCCTTCCACATGTACGAGTCTGACATCTGTGGAGCAATGCAGATTGGTTATGTTGATGACATGATTATGCTATTAAAAGATTGAAAATTGTTTGATGTTGATTTGGACTATTTGTTTTATGAGTAGTGATCATTAATTTAGATTTTTTATCATGCTAAAATAATCAACATCGTCATTGTTCAGCCATAGGACGTCTACCAGTGGACAACTTTGTTCTCCTCATAAACCTCCAGTTGCTTCCGTTGGATCACGACGCGCCCTGCATCTACCGTAAGATAAATTAATACTGAGGAACTAGGTACCTAAGTAATAGTAGTATCGAGAAAACGGAAAACCATGGACACCCATTCCATTAACAGTCTGTGTGACTTTTTTAAATATAGTTTTTAGGTTTAGAAAACTTCAATAGGTAGCTTAAGTTGTCCTAGCTTTAATTTAGTTTCACACCTGTCCCGTTGTCTGTCTGGTATGTCGGTCAGTCGCAAATCTTGCAAGTTAAATTCGACCAAATTCCAGTAGCTGGATTGACTTGAAATTTGGTACGCTTATGTAAATTGCGTGACAGTACAATAATCTGGCAGTTACATCCTGATAGTCCGGCCAGGATCGACTCCGCACGACGGAACTCTTCAACGGTTAATAGCATCGACTTGAAATTTGCTATACAAATGTAGTTTGGGTGGCAATGCAAGTACAGTCAACAAAAAGTAAAAGTCTGCAGAAAAAGCTTGTATTAAGAATGAAATTTTTATCAAAAACTTTTACTATTACTTTCTGTGGTATTATATACTCTTCGCTAGTCATACCGTAATTTTGGTCTGAATCATCGTTTGTCCGAATTTTTATTCCACTGAAACCTCATACTTTTCTAAAAAAATTTAAATGGTCATCCTATAGAAAACTATAGGTTAGGTTAGGTTAGGTTTATTTTATAAAATTCTAAAAAATCACAAAAAAGAGTTATGACAAACGATCGTTCTGACAAAAATAACATTCGGACTTTCGATAAGTATGCGAGCCAATATGGACCCATTACAAACACACAAAGTAACTTACCAAATAAAACAAAAGCCTGTACTAAATCACATGACTGTTAATCGACCACTCAAAGTTCAGATCAATAAATCAATGAAGCGAGTGATCTCAAAAAGCCATAAGAATACAATGTGAGGCGCGACGTCACGCGTCGTTGGGTGCGCGCGCGCACCGCTTCCGTTTGTGATGCTGGGAGTCATTGATATGATGAAGATTACTTTTTGGAGTCTTTTATTTCAACTCCAAATTTTTACTTTTACGGTCATCCCGTGAAAGTCTATAATATTTCACACGAAAACACAAGCTGAAACATGGATGCTCAGAAAAACCAGAAAAATTCCAGCGGTGGTGTAGGGGCAGCACGGATTGCTGAGGACCTGGGTTTGATTCCCAGCGCTGGACTATTTTTCTGGTTTTTCTGTGCATCCATGTTTCATCTTGTGTTTTCGTGTGAAATATATTGATATATGATGCTTAGAAACAATGTTTGTGAATGGGAATAAGAAAACCTGGGCGAATATTCTAGCGTTCCAATCCCCTCATTTTTCTGGTTACATTGTCTACAGATTGGGTGTAGAGTTTGATGTCGTTTTCCATTATTTAGAACTGCTGTATTTCAACAGGTAACTAAAAAACTATATCAGAACATTAGGCCGTTTTACAGAAGTGTCCAAAAAAACGAGACGGTTGAAACATTCGAATAATCGCCCACCGAAATATCGTAACGAGATATCACATTTATTTACTTCTGCATCATACTCGCATATTCAGTCATCAAAATAAGAAACTAGTCAAGTGCGAATCGGACTCACGCATCGAGAGAACCGTCATCATCATCATGTCAGCCGAAAGACGTCCACTGCTGGACATAGGCCTCCCCTAAGGCTCTCCACTCAGACCGGTCTTGTGCTTTCCACATCCACCGCGATCCCGCGATCCTAACCAGGTCGTCACTCCATCTTGTTCCCGTTCCGCGGACGCCATTCCAGAACCCTCTCATCCATCATCATTCATCATCAGCCATCAGTCCTCCGAGCAATGAGCCCCGCCAACTGCCATTTCAGTTTCGGAATAAGAGAGAACCGTAATTTGTAGATAATGTCAAAAATTACGCTAATTTTTAGAAGTTGCTGAACTAATGTTGTTCAGTTTGACGAGTAGGATCTATGTTTAAATTATTTGCTCATATTACAGGACACACCCGGTATAGTCACGCACACATTATTTTCTTCATCCAATTACCGGTGTACACCCTGTATAAGTCCTTTATTTAGCAGATAGCAAAATAGTCCCATAATTTTCAATTAACAAAAATAACAAGCAAACGACTCAATCCCACAATCACAAGAATCGGGTATAATTGCCATCAAAGTGGGTGGACACGGACAGCGTAATTGCCATCGGAATTGCTATCAATTGCCACGTCCCATACCATACATGGTGACCATAAATTAGCCAATAATGGTCCAGTTCGCTTCCCATAGCAGCAAGGCCATATTAAATGAGAGTGGCCGTTTTTGGTAAAAACTTTATTGGAGTCTTTTTTGGATTAAATTAACGAGGATAGTTTAGATGTGGGTGGACGCGAGTATTAAATAGACGTAATTGAAAAACAACTGTAAGTATAAAAAAAACAGCCAGTAATCTGATTTTTCAATTGTTTAAAAATACATTTTGTACAAGTGCAAATTCGTTTAAATCTAAGGCTATCTTTTTCATCTCTAAAATTATAATTATATGAGAGAGTCGAAGCTAGAAAAGGGTATTGTTTAAAAAAAAACTGTTAGTTCACTGAAGAAGAAATAGTCAGTTAGAGTTCCAAAATTGCTAAAAAAAGTGCCACACTCCTGAACTTTGTCGCGCTTCATTTTGTCATTTTTTGTTTGCTTCCCATAAGAACAATAAGCACGTGACCGGTATTAGAAAATATTATATTCCAATAAAAGCTTATATTTTGTGCTCTTAGAAAATAAAAATATCCGAAAATTCATCTTTTAAATCATGATAATACTTCCCAACACACACACATACACATAGTCACATGACTTTATTATGACGCGTTCCATCACTTTAAAAAAAAAGATGAATCAAACCTCACTCTTGAGATAAACAATCAGAGTCAGCTGAGCATTACATTATTCAACAGTTAGTAAAATCGTAAATAAATACTCTTCTAGCGACCACTTCGGAAAAATTATGTGTCGCCATATTTATGTATATTACGACGTTATTCCGGCCCGCTAAACTGCGACAAACTCGCTCTTTCTAACACCAGAGAACTGGCGTAAGTTTGTCTCTTTCAACTTTACCACGTGAATTTGACAATTAAGAAAAAATGCGACATTCGTATTTTAAAGCTCTTTAATTTTCAGCGCCCGCAGTCCGCAGTTCATTCAGATAAGCGGTTTCTTTTGGGTTTCGAGAATCTGCGCCTATTTTGAAATATGCATTAAGCATTGATGCTTTCCGTAAGTGTTTCAAAATATCCGAACACATACGTGGTGTTATATCGTAAGCATCTTCAGATATTTTTGAATACAGCTCCAATAAACGATGCAGCCGTATAGTACGGGTAAGGGAAGTTTTCTAACTGATCGTATTTGAAATGATAGACCGAAGCTCAGGTCGACTGTACATGGCTGTTGCACAGTCGTCAACGCTCTGCATGTAATACCTGAACTAAATTTTAAGTCAGTCTGACTAGTGAAAGGAAATTATGATTCAGTTGCAAGATTTATAACGGACAACACCCAATGAAGAACGAAAAACTAAATGTTTTAAAAATACAGGGTGTTCCCTGTAATACGAGTAGGTAAATAATTACAAATTAGATCATACTCGTCAAATGAAAAACATTAGTTCAGCGACTTTCAAAAATAATGGAGTCTTTATATTTTCACTTTTTCGTACAAAGTAAACACTGTTATCAATGTACGCCATCCTAGAACCCAACTGACGTCCCCTCTCACGCTACGAAATCAACATTTTGCTTTAGATTGCTTCTTCGAATTAATCTTAAAATTTAATAAAAATAAAAAAAACAATATTATTAAAAGTCGCTGAAGTAATGTTGTTCAGTTTGAAGAGTTTGTTTTAATTATTTGCTCGTATTACAGATCACACCCGGTACACATGCAAGCTTTTTGCTGACTGTACTTGCATTGTCTACTACAACTATACATACCTACTTAGTACACCAAACAAAATAGACTATCAGAAAGAAAGAAAAGAAAGAAGAAAGAAAATACAGTTATTTAACGCCATAAAAAATAAAAATAAAATAACATAGAACAAATATCAGAATTAAATGACGCTAAATAGGTCCCCACTCAGCATAATGCCACGGCAAGCCGTGGCGCTGATTTTCAGTGAAATGATGATGTTCAGTGATTGATCACGATTGGAGATGGAAACAATGTTATGAGTTATGTTTTTAAATTTGTGAATGACGCACTTTTTAACCGTAGAAACATACTGCAACTTATCAGCATGAATTCCAAAAAACTCATTTATAATTATAAAATTTGGGCACAAACGACCTCTAAGTATTGCAATAGTATTGTAGACCTTTGTAAAGTACAATAGTTTCTTCATCAATAGAGTAGATGAACCCATAAAAAAATATTTTAACATGCGACTCTAGAAATCAACTTAGTATCTATTTTCGCGCTGAAAACTATATTAATTTTCAGTTAATCGCAAACCAGTCATAACTATTGCCATACCAAATGTTGCCATATCAAATCTACGAGAGAATCCTTTCATGAAGTCATCATCTTTATTACTTCCACATACGAATAAGTAGCTAGTATTTAAAATATGTAACCAACTTAATTGTAATCTATTTCTATAACGGGCCTACAATTGTTTAAATAGTATGTACGTGTGTAGGCAATACCTATATAAGGTCAAGTACTCCCCAATTAAACGGACTAATATGTAAAAATAAAAATAAAAACTATCATTTCGGTGTATAATTGCCAATCGAATCCCTAACAAAAGATCCGTTGACTGTGATTCCATGAACTTGAGAAGAATTAAAGTCTTAAAATTAGTAACGAATAAGACAGTGTAAAATCCAATTATTACCGCAACAAAATAACAATTCTTATTCAACACACGTTTTCAGAATAACGATAAAAAAAAAATCTTACCATCTTATAAAACATCGCGGCCATGTTCCTAACAACCACTTCGCGACAAATTTTCTCCATCTCGAAAACCCGAAAAAGAATCACGTACCTGCCCCCTTCTCGCTTCCTTTTTCTTCTGCGTGCTGTTAGCGGTTTTCTCTTCTTGTCGCTCGTCTTGCCTGTGGTCTGTGTCGGATACGCCTTCTGCTAAGGACATGGTCTCGCGACTGCGGGCTACGTTGTGAGGCGACGGGTTTTGGTTGAAGAATGGTGGTAACTCAGCCGTAGCGCACCGCTCCTTGACTTACAAAGCCGAGAAAGGCATGGAGACGACTGATTGTATTTTTTGAAAAAAGAAACACCGAATTTTGTGTATTTTTTTTTTTAGGTTAAGACAAATTTTCAACACTAATTGGCCTCTTGCAAGCCATTATGATGGGTAAAATATTTGAACATAAAACTGCGGTGAGACTCACTCATATAATATGGGCAAAATAGTGGCAAAGCGAAAGGTCAGGAGATGCAAAATGTCGTAAGTCCGTAACATCAGGGAGTGAATCGGCATCAAAACAGAAGTATAAGAATGCTGATTATGTATAAGACGCGATTTAGGGGAACTTTAATGACGAAGTGGCACTATAGGAAGTGATTAATTTTAGGTTTCGGTTCTTTTAACTGTCATGTCAACTGCCGTTTTTGTTATTCTGTCAATCGTTCAAAGGCTAATTGGAAGAGATTCCTTTGTAGGATAAGATCGCCTTTGTACATCAGTTTTTCAATCTAAACTGTTACTTTTATGTATTTTATGTACAACACAAAGTTATAGAACACCATAAATTTTTTAGCATTGTAGGTACAAGTTTATATACATTGACTATTACCCATTGTAGGGACTTTGATTAGTTTGGAACCTTTTGATTATTATTAAATCATTAACATGAATGATCGGTTTTTCATAATGGACGATCCAGTTGATAGTTTTAAATAAAGTTTCTCTAACGAGAATTAGAATGTTCTAGGTGGAAATGGAAGCGAAGATTGGAATATAAAAACGTTGCAAATATGAGATATATTTGGCTTAGACGCTTATCAAGCGCCATAGGTAGGTAGATATTATGCTTTTTCTTTTATTTGTGTTTAGCTTTGATGAATTATACCTGTAGATTCACAATCGCGCGTCCAAATATGTCCGAGCCAAATGAGCGCCACTTTGGTAATCACTGGCCTAAAATCACTGGTTCAGATCACCGGAATAGGTTAGGTCGATAGGTTGGTCGATAGATCGATAGGTCGATAGTAGGTAGATAGGTTGGTAGAATGCTCGCCTGCCACTTTGGTAAAAGTGGCCTTCTTTTTTCTCAGTACGTTGTTGTCAAGTGTCAAGCGTTGTGAAGTTTTGCCGCTAGCGAAATTCGCCCGTAATAGAGTAAAGACTAGGTTCAAATTTCGTCTCGTATTATTTTAATTATTTTGTGGAGATGATTTTATTTGTCACGCAAACAAATCAATAGTTCTGACATTCTTTGAAGGGGATTTTGTTCGGCAATGTGCGTCCTGGTTGAAATGTCATTGGTGTTTAGTGTTTGTTCAATGCAAGATGTCTCTGACCATGGGGACTTGAATCCATCATTCTAAATGCATAGCTCTGACACTTTTCAACAGGGCTCGGATACCGGTTAAATTTTCAAACCGTTATCATGTACATGGCGCAAAACCTTTTCACTTTGGTTTCGTTCGCGAAACCGTTATTTTTAAACCAGTTTTTAGGGGAACATTTCCATAAATTTCTTGTCAGATTAATCCCGTTGTTCTAAACAATAAAAACCGGTTTATTCCGACGCAGGATAAACGTCGCCGCCCGCTGCCGACCGGCCAGCTGTCACTCGTCAAATAAACCAGTTTATTTAGGTTATAGTTAAATTCTTAAAAACGTTCGCGTTCTTATGAAAGTTCGGAGTTAAATCGAAATAAACCGGTATACCGCTATTTTATAAACCGGTTCTGAGCCTTGCTTTTCAGTGCCGTAAATAGGGCGGATCGGTGCCCAGGCACAGGGCGTAAACTCTGGGGGGCGCAAAAATGGCCAGGCCAGGCAGGTGCTTTACTTTATCACCCTATATAAATGAAATAAAGTAGGCCTATACATAGAATTGCTCTAGGGTACCTGTAATATCTAAAAAAAACAAGGGCGTAGTTACGCGGGCGTAGTGGTAGGCAAGGGTATTTCGAAGGACTCGCGTTGTTAACTAAACATGATACCCTACACTTCAGTCTACTCATGATCACGGCCACCGTAATGTGGTCGAAACGGCGAGATAATTATGACTCGTTTGTTAGCGTGATAAGTCTCCCGATTGTGGTACTAATTATAATTAAAATCAACTACCAACTTACCAAGATTGGAGTCAAACATTCCAAGACATCCTCCACATTCCACCTTCCACGTCACTATATCCTATCTCCCTAGACGGGCACTAACCTCTCCACTCTCACGCCTCATCTCCTCGGTACTCTCCCTTCGAGGAATGATAACTGTCACCGACATGTTTTAACATTGAAACTGTCACTCGTATGTTCAGCCACCACGGCTGTCTCACATCTACTGCCTTGGTCCCAACCAGAATAGAATCGGGATGATATTCGGCTCTTGGCAATGAAAAAGAAAGGAGACGTTGACAGATTAAGGAGGTTGTAAACCAATGTTATGATTCTCGAGTAGGAAATAATAAAAAAATAGTTACAACGTCGACTCCGCAGTTTTCTAGGTTTTTATTGCAGGAACTGTTTCAGAGACGCACTTTTAATCAAACGTAGGCATAAAAATCGTTAGGCAAAGGGCTTGTACACACTGTTGTTGTTTGTCAAGGTTGTCTAAAAGTGGGTTTTTATGACAAATGTCTAATTTTGGTTTCGTTTTTGATGTTGGCTTAAGAAAGAGTTTTTTATATGATAGAGAAACAACGAGCAGGCGAATCACCTGGTGGAAAGCAATCTGCCGCTCAATGAAAGCGGCGCTCATGGAAACCTTATAACCAATAATTGGTGATTCCTTGCCCGCCTAGACGGAAAAAAATTACCCTCCCAATATCTGCATTCTTCACCGTTGATACATTAAAAATATGATTTACAATAAAAATAAACAAATGACACACGTGATATTATGATTAACTGTCAGGAATGTCTCAAAAGAGCGCAGATAACAGGCAAAATAAAGTGCCATAAAAATGGAGTGCTGGCGGCGTGCCAAACTAGGACGATAATTAAGCGAATGACAGATTTAGTTAGTCGAAGATAATAATGCACATAATTCCGTATTTATAAATGTTAACTATGACTATGACATTTCGTCTCGGCCGTGAGAAATGGATGTTTGATATAGCTTTTTTTAAACGACAAATTGTGGGCCGGCACTAAATATAAGTTTTGTTTCACACATGGTTTGATTGAACGGTCGGGACCCATTAGGTAAGAATTTTTGAGCGTCACGAACTTTAACTTAGCTACTTAACAAAGTTCTAGCCCACTAGACTTGTTTTCTTCTGTTTATTAGTATTTTTAAGGCAGTTTGATTTTTGAATTTTTAAATTTACCTATTGTTTTATTTCACACTTTTTAATAGTTCTGTGAAAATAATTGATTAAAACTATTATAACCTGTATATATTTAGAATGGGCTAATTATTATCTTTCATTTAGTACCCCACTCGATAGGTTTACCGACCGCCTATTGTCTACCCTGTATCTGTGTCTATATTTAAGTTTTTGTACTGCTTTATGGTGTGCAATAAAGAATATTTGTATTTGTATTTGTTTGATTTTTTTTTTAAACTTACCCATGTCACTCGCGTCATCAAAACGAATCAAACAAATGACCTATCATTTATCAAAATCGGTTCAGCTGTTGAGTAGTTACGAAAGGACATAGGAATAGACATACATACATTTTTTTTATACGACTGGGTGGCAAACGAGCAAGTTTCTCTCCTGATGGTAAGAGATCACCACCGCCCGCATATGTATGCGTCAAACACATCTCCTTCGCAGTCGGGTAAATAAAAGTTCTTCACGTGTCTACAGCCTTACCTTAACTTGGGCACCCGTTTGGAGGCAATGGGCCGCGGCGGCCCGCCCGGAGGTGAAGGCCTATATGGTTACGCAACGTGACTAGACGAACATACGTTGCCACTGGTAACATGTTACCATGCGGTGCACGGCTGATGCTCCACATTCGTTTGAGAGAAATCATCAGCTGCTTGCAGGTAAAATTGAAACCCAAAGTAAAATACAACATGGAAGATCAAAAATCTATTTATTTATTTTGTACATCCATACCATAACATTGGATTATTATTAGAACTAAAGTCACTGACATAGCAGTAGTGGCAATGGGCAGGCCACATCGCTCGAAGAACGGATAACCGTTGGGGGAGAAAAGTTCTCGAGTGGCGACCACGAACCGGAAGACGAAGCGTTCGCACGACATCGTGAGAGTTGCGGGTAAGCGGTGGATGCAAGTGGCGAGTTGTCATTCATTGAGGCGTTATAGGGGGGACGGCTTTGACCAGCTGTGGACGTCTTCCGGCTGATGATGATGATGATATCATAATATTACAATTATTTACAATCTGAGACATAAAACTGGTTACAGGTACGTTTGGGTACCTTATTCTAACATAAGTATCTGGAGGCACGACAATGCCCCCGCCAAGTCGAGCAAAAAAAAAACCCCCCGACTTTTTCACTTCAAAATTCAATATCTCAAAAACGGCTTAACCAATTTTGATAAAACGTGTCTAAGAACCATCGCTAGAAAACCTGCTATCAAAAAAAAACACATTCAAATCGGTCCACCCGTTTAAGAGATACGGTGCCACAGACAGACAGGCATAGCGGTCAAACTTATAACACCCCTCTTTTTGCTTCTAGGGTTAAAATTGATAGACCACTTATTTGGCTGATGATACATAAAACTTTGTTTGAATTTTAGATTTGATGTGATTCATTTAATCTTGTGATTATCATATATCAATTTAATGGGAGGATAAGTATTAACTATTACGTACTCTGTGGTATTAACGAAATAAGCCGTAACGACACAGACCATTTCGATAAGCAGATCACTGTATAATTTTGTCGTTTATCGACCATGCTTAGGTACGAGAATAATGTACAGCCAGCCAAGTAATTGTTTTACTATTTTGTACAAAAAGTGGGGTGTGTTGAAGCGTAACGAGTATTGGCAACCCCAGGTGGGAGGTCTTTAGTTTAACAGTATGGAGGCCTATGTCCAGCTGTGGACGTCCTATGGCTGTGTCTAATGAACTAAATATCCTATCATCATGTTTCTTCTTCAAACAAGTAAATTAAACAACAACAACAACAAGTAAGTTAATTAGCTAGTAAATTAGTGTAGTTTAAAACTGACATTCTATTTTGTAGATTATATAATTATTGAGCCTTATTATTTGTATCTTGACATTTCGATTTTATATTCATATTTTTACTTATAAAATAAATAAATAAAATACTTATTCTGTTAATTTTATTAAATTGTATTTTACGTGCTGTCCTAGCAACAGAGCATGAGAATCCTAACAAGTAATATTTAAGACCTATTTTGTACACCATGTTTTATGTAAAACTAGCTGTTGCCCGCGGCTTCGCCCCCGTTGTATTTTTTATGTATTTTCTTCCATAAAAACCTTCTCCTGACAGTAACAAACACAATAAAAAAAGAATTAGCGAAATCGGACCAGTCGTTCCCGAGTTATGCGCTTACCAACACATTTTGCAATTCATTTTTATATTATGTAAAATAAAGTATGTGCACTCAGTCGCGGTGTCGTGTCGCTTTTGCCTGACAAAAAAAGCGGTACGGTAATCAGACAGGTGCACGATAGAATGGCACGATGGAATTACAATTAATTGCTTTTATTCTACCATATTTCCACTGAACACTTTTACATCTTCACTTTACCTACAGCGTTTAAAGCCTCCATAGCTTCTAAATCATCAGGAACCAAAGGCTTTCCTTTAAAATGTTCCTCTATCTCCTGCAACGTTCGGCCCCGCGTCTCTGGCAGCAGAAACCAGCACACCACCAGCGCCAAGGCCATAAGTATCCCATACACAACGTATGCACCACCCAAACCGACGCTTCCACACATAGCTGGGAAAGTCTTGAGAAGAATGAACAGAAATATACTGCCCAATAAATTACTTATACAACTGCAAATCCCTCTAAATTGGAGAGGGAATATTTCACCGGCAATAACGTACGCAAGACTAACCAAACCTAAGCCGATTGTAGACATATGCCACATTAGGAATATAGCAGGGAGCCAGGAGTTCTCCATCCATTTAGTTCTTGCAATTATGTACATAGCTTGAACAAAGTAAGCTAACGTACACAATATTCCTGTGGTGAACAATATAGTCCGTCGTGGTAACCGCCCCACAACATACATACCAATCACATTTGTGAATAAACGCACACCATTACACAGAGCCATCCACGCTGGCATTGTACCATTAGGATTGACCATTATATTCAATATATCATCCATATAACTGGAATAATGACTGCTTCCACTAGAAACAAGTATGATGTACATGACGGAACCTAGCACTAAAGGTATGTAGAGTTCTCTTTTAGAAAACGCTTGTATCGTCTCTGAAATGCTGCCTCTGCTGGTCTTCGTCCGATCAAAGTGTTCTCTTGCGTGTATCATCTTCTCCAGTTCTTCTTCTTCTTCATGGCCCCGCATCCATCTGAAGGCTTTTCTGCATTCTTCATAGCGGCCCTCCATAGCAAGCCAACTTGGTGATTCTGGCGTGAATACAGTTATAGCGAAGCTTGTTAATGGGAAGAATGCTAGGACCAGTGCCGTGTCTTCCCAGGGTAGGAAGGAACCTACCAGGTGGACGAATAGGACACCGAGACCCTGCATGAGGCAGGCGGCAGAAAGGAAAGGCCCACGATACGCTGGGCTCGTGTATTCTCCGATGATGACCCCGATGATTGGTAGAAGCAAACCGTTCGAAGTACCTTGGAGGAATCTTCCAATCATTAAGACCTGAAAGTATCGAAATTCACCAATTAAAACATTATTTATTTTGCGGGAACGAGCATATTGACATATTAACTAAAGTATTTAGAGAATTTAGAGACTTGTGGTCTTGGGTTCGATCGCCGATCGGGGGCAGATGTTTGTGTGAAAGATAGGAATATTTGTGCTCGATCCGTAGGTGTATTTGTTGTTAATTTAAGTTAATGTTTATCTGTTGATATGTATTTATTAAAAAGATAAGAGAAGAGAGGAAGGAAGAGGAAAGAATACGATACGATACGACACGAGAGGAGAAAGAGAGACGAATTTACATTTACTGAAGTTTTTCGCCTTATACCTAATGGTTTTCCTACATTTAGTGTTTTGATATAGTACGAGTATAGTGACTGGTCACCTCGTAGCTGGGAGCGAGCGAGATAGCGATCCAGCCCGCGATGTGCAGGAGCGAGACGAGGTGATGTGCCATCTTGCGCCCGCGCCGCATTGATGGCACCGTCAGCAGATTACCCGCAATCAGTGCCACTGCTGTTATTGATGCTGGAAATAGCGATTGAAAATATATAGTAGATTGTAAAACAAGAGCATAAAACGATCCATTTTATCCAAGACGTCCATATAACCACCCGAGCCGATAAGGCGAGGGTGGATAGACACGTCGAGGGGGAAATGGGTTTAATGCTCACAGTGGAACCAACTGTTCACTAACTATGTTGGTACCTTTTATTGTTCACGCATTACTATTATAATTATATTTTATTAGTTTTATTGATCTAATTTGATTCCCTAGATTCTCTTTGATTTAGCTTGATTATTATATTTACTCGACTACGGCATCCTAAACTCTGATTTTTAAGATAAGGCATCAGTCTTTTTAAGTACTCTAGTCTGCCTTTAGGCATAGTCTCTAATATGGTCCTTTCATCGTTGAGATCTGGAAGCTTCTACTGCGGATATCATAATTTCTGCTTTCTTTGGATGCACTAAATCTATAGCCGAGCTACCCACCAACCCAGGACTCAGCGTCGGCGTCGAGCCGCATGCGGGCCGCACGTCGCAGCTGCGGCAGCAGCACCGCGGGGTACCCGAGCCCGCTGCCGTGCGCCAAGTTGTTGATCGACACTGCGGCTGTTACCAAGCACTGGAAAAGAAGGAAAGAATGAAATGAAATGAAATACAAATGAAAATGAATGAATGAAATGATCTAATTAAGTTTTATATGTCAATTTTATTTCTTTTATTTGATAAATTTTTGGTCGCCATCCGTGAAGTCGCCAAACGGTCGCAGCGGAAGACCAGCGTTGGCCTATATGGCCAACACTATGCTGAGCTGCGACCGTTTCGTGCTTTCGCATATAGTTTTTATGTATTTTTATTGTTTTTATTTTAAGGTGTGAATGGCATGAATAAATATATTTATATTTGAATAAAATGAAATGATTTTATTTTGCAGGAACAACATAGGTGTTACTTGTACATGTTAGGTGGGTGCAGTTACACCCACCAGGTGCAGGTGCAGTTAGTTTATCAGAAACCCGACTGCCAAAACTAAAAGGAAGAAAATAAGTGTAGTGATCTAGAACTCTGTTAAGTAGCTAATTTAAAATTCAACAGTCGTGACCTTACTAAGAGTTTTTGAGCGTCACGAATTAAATGGGTCCCGACTGTTGAATTTTATAATTTAATGTTTTATTTTACACTTTTTTGATATTTATGTGAAAACGGTAGATTAAAAGTATTATAACGGATGTATACTCAGAATGGACTAATAATTATTAGCTTTCATTTGATACCCATTGTTTTTTTTTTGTTAGCCTGTATGCATATTGTAGAAAAAAAAATGATGCGCAGTTTTTTTTTTCTTTTATTGTTTATGAAGTGACTTTAAAAGCTTACATATTTAGCCAACAGTTTCAAAATTGAAAACTATTGTAAAACTATTTGGACTATGCTTAAAATTCTTTAATCCATAACATAATTAAATAGATTAATATTCGTAAACATCAATTGTTTTTTTTATATTTTATTTATTTAAATACTTTTGCACAGTTGTCATTTTGAGGTTATTTTCTCACCCTAAAAATCCGCCATTCACAAACACCGTGTTGGTTGTTTGAAGGTTAAAAAATAGTTTAAGCCCTAGAGAATAAAACGGACCTTTAGTCCTGATATACAGAGACTAAAGGGACATTTTAGAAGCATGAGAAGTTAAAACATTATTTCAATATTGTTGTTGTTGAAAAATAAATAAACAAATTTTTCTTTCTTTTTAATTTAAATTTGGAAACAACCATGACACTGAAAAGAAATGATAGCTGAACTAGTCAGGCTACTTGACGTTTAGCCAAAATTTACTAATTAGGAACCAAAATGGTGTTAATATAAAATTATTACCAAATTATTACCGATAAGAACTGAATACATATTATTCTTTCTTAAATCTCAAGTCTATTCACATATCAAAATAAAACGCACGCACACACATAATGTCGAATGTATAATATAATTAATACAACAAGAATGGAATAATTTGTTTAAAACTGTTTTACTCACTTGCTTTAAAAACGGAGACACTCTGGCCTCGTTTACACTCATTATATTCGCGGAACAGACTGTTTACGAAGGCGTTACACTTAACTGCCAAATAATAGATGAATGTCGCCTTCTACGCCATTTATTGTATTGTAATTAGTAATTTCGTTCACGTAAATTGTTAAGCCTCGAATTCATGTTAAACATCTTGTTGAGCATCCACGTGTTGCTGAGCAAGGCTCGTATACCGTTTAAATTTCCAAACCTTTATCATGTAGTTGGCGCAACACCTTTTCATTTTGGTTTCGTTCGCGAAACCGTTATTTTTAAACCGGTTTTTCAGGGAACATTCCATAATGTTCTTCTCAGATTAACCGGTTTAGAACAATACAAACCGGTTTATTCCGGCGCAGAATAAACGTCGCCGCCCGCCGCCGGCCGGTCAGCTGTCACTTGTCGAATAAACCGGTTTATTTAGGTTATAGTTCTTCAAAACGTTCGCGTTCTTATGAAAGTTCGGAGTTAAAGCGAAATAAACCGGTATTTACCGCTATTTTGTAAACCGGTTCCGAGTCATGTTGCTGAGTATTCGTTCACCAAGCGGCAACATGACTCAACAGCTCAGCAATACGTTGATTCAATAATGTTGCTCAATAAATGTTTACCATGAATACATGGCTTTATTTTTATTTGTAATTCACACCTCCATTTGTTTTTGAGCCCATTGTTAGACTTTTCAAAGAGCACAAGTGATTTAAGAATGTTCTCTCTACGTACAATCGAACAAATTGAATCATGACTCAGGGTGAAACCTTTTAATAATAAATTTCACTACGATTTCCTTGACAAAAGTATGAGATGTCAACATGACATTAGTAGTACAAAGGTTCCACCTTGGGTTATGATTCAATTTGTTCGCCTGACCATTGGTTTTTTATGTAAAATTTATATCCACTTTTTCATGTAATTGGGCCAATCAATTTTTTCCCGACACTAATCTGTCCGCGACATTTTTCAAATAATTGCAGATTTTTGTAAGTGAACATGTTTTTTCTGTAATTTAATAGATGGTGTACACGAATGCATCCTACGTAAGTTCAACTTATTAAATGATGAAATATCTTGTTGGAAGTACGATTTTTTGGTAACGCCAGAGACAATTTTGGTAACGCAGGAGACGCCCAAAGTGTCGGTAAAATAGTTGATTGGCCCAATTAACACGAAGAAATGGATATTTAAGTTAATGAACGAACCATAATTTTAACTCTACGACCCATTGCCAGTTTGTCTTGAAATCTGATGCATATAGGTCTGATGACGAATGTAATAAGTACTCAATTATCGTCAGCGAATATTTGTATTTAACACCAGTACCACTACCATGAGTTTGCAGTGACCGTACTCGGTAGCGACGGCGTAAATTATTTGTATAGGTGCTGTACAATTCTCCATACAAATAATTTACGCCGTCGCTATTGAGTACGGGTACTATAAACTCATGGTAGTGGTACTGCGCCTCTACAAATAATTTACGCCATCGCTATTGTGTACGCCGGTCACTATAAACTCGTGCTAGTGGTACAGTCACCAGCACCAATATCTGATGCAACAAGCGTGCATAAATATCTGTAAGACTCTTATTTGTAAGGCCGGATTGACGTGTCAGATATTTTTGCACGCTTGTTACATCAGATATTGGTGCTGGTGACTGTACTGCGGCTCTACAAATAATTTACGCCGCCGCTATCGAATACGGTCACTGTAAACTCATGGTAGTGGTACAGTCAAGTGTGTGTCACGCGTAACGAAAGGTTCTGTGGTAGGAACGGGTTGAAATGGTTACAACCGATAGTAACATAATAATATCATTGGTTACAACAATGAAAGACAGAGTCGCTAGCACAAAACAGCATATCTTCACAGAAAAAAATCGTGGGTTGTGACTTTTTAAGTTACCGCAGTCCTATAAGAAACCCCTATAGTTTTATCATGTCCGTCCGTCCATCCATCTGTCCGCTGGTTGGCTTAAAAACTGTTAGTGCGGTAATAATATCCTTCTCTTCCCCTACTTAGACTAGGAGTTAGCAATTCATGTAATTAGTTATAATAATGACTTGCTAAGTGTGACTGATGTTACTTGGCCAAATAAATGAATACGAGTATATGAATATTGTTGTGGTGCGAAAATCTCACTGGGAATTTTGGAGATGTACCACTACCATGAGTTTACAGTGACCGGTACTCGATAGAGACGGCGTAAATTAATTATAGAGGCGCTGTATGCTTAGTGTATTTTCCCGTTCACAAAATAGGTACGTCTCGATCACGTTCGCGTTAAAATCTCAATTGGTATGGAAACACGGCCAGCGCCTCTGGCGGAAAGTTTGCTAAACAACTTTTGTGAGTGTAGGTTTGCTACGTAAGCTATTTCATCCGCGTATCGTAAGTCAATATCATGTCGTATCAGGAGCTGAAAACGCTGGCAGAGAACTATTCCGTGCAGAGAACCGAAAAGAGTGGCGATTACTCCGCCGACAAGAGCTAAGCTCTTAAATTAATGATGATGATCGTAACGAAAACGGGTGACGATGCCGCACCGTGGACATGTGGCGCTACGTATAGACGATCAAACGCTCGATTTACGTCTTCGAATACTTAGTAAACGAATGTCTTCACACTAGAAGCACTGGTCACCATTTTGAATGAAATTCGGCCATTTTCAAAAATTCACGAGTTCGACATCCATAGAGTTAAACTTTCTAAAATATTCAAACAATATTTTATCCCGCAAAAAGAGTCGGCAATGATATCACTGATAAGGTAATTCAACTGTCACTTATACGTATACTATCAACCAATCCTCGTAACAATCGGATAAGATTAGTTCTTTGATAAAATAATAAAACGTGCAGTAGTAATTAAGTCGTCATAATATGAGCATTTTATTTAAAAATGTTTCCAAATATTATTTATTTGAATATTTTATAAGAAATTAATAAACAGTGATAACAATGAGTGACAGTAGGAGCTTATTTAGCCCATTCGTGAGACAAGTAAGTTTTGCAAAAAATATGACAATTTAGTACCTAGTAATTAAGTTCTGTTAGAAATGGAAGCCTAGATTTCATCAATCAAGTCGGCCCAAATCCATCCACGACTTAACTTAATGTTCACGCCAGTTTAATAATAATAAAATAATAATTAAACATTTAGTACAGGCTCCAGTCCCATACACATCATGTCAGTTAGTCTAATAAGCAGTGATCCATATTTTTACTACTAATTAAATATTAATATAAAATAATTTATATTTTCAGAAATTATATTTCGTATTGTACTTTTAACATTAGATAGGTAAATCTCACATATGCATAAGTTCATATAGTCGAAACACTGAATTTTGCGATCCCAGAATCGCAAGATTTTTTCGATAGCAAAGTGCATTGTTAACCAACACCTAAACTTTAGGTAAATATGAAACAATAGCCTAAACTAAATAAATATATTTCTACTTTGACTTTGATCCATTTAGATTGGTATCGCGATGATTGGTAAATCTAATCTGCTGTCTGTATGTCGCAGGGAAATTTGTTCAAATCTCTGTTTTGATCATTTCCCTGCGACATAATATGTCGCAAGGAATTGATTTTTTGGTATTTGAACAATAAATAAATAAATAAATTATTATTTATTTGTCGCAGGGAAATGATCAAAACAGAGATTTGAACAAAACTATTACAAAATTAAAACTATTACATAAAACACACAAATAATCCAACAATACACTAATAATTTGTGTACAGATGACTCCAAACTTCAAACTCACACATTGATACCATCACTAAGTTGTTCATCGGCGAAAAGTTGATTTATCGCTTGACCCATCCGAAATTTGTACAGATTAGCGGACTCGATGTTGGTAAACGAATCCGACAATGATGTACGACTCTGTTGTTTAAATTTACTTAATTAAATAGCAATAATACGATAGCAATTTTCTTCCATTTGAAATGTAACAGGGTGAATCGCAACAAGCTTACTTTTTTGCCAATTTTGGTGGTAATTTTGAAATTAAGACTTTTGAATAAAGTTAAGTTCTCAAATGAAACTAATAGGTATATTAAACAAGTTTAGTAAATGGTCCAGTATTACACCAAGTAATTTAGGAGAAATTTAAATTTAAATTTTTTACATTACACCAAAATTTGCAAATGTCCACCATAATTTGAAAAAGCGTCACCGAAATTAGGTACTGGCCACCATAATTAAGAAACAGTGTCACTAATGGCATTTTAAATTGAAAATGACGAAATAAGGGTAAAAATATGTATAAAAATGATTATTACAAAAATCTTATTCAAATAAAAGCGCCAATTAAATAGTAGGTACGTACTTCAATACCTGGTATTAAAATGAAAGATCACAATGAAGGAATTAGCCCTTCAATACAATTTCATCATCTTTTTGGTTTATCATAACATATGTATATGTTTTTTTTTTTTGCTTATTGAGAGGTTTTTACTTATCCTTCGGTTTTTTCAATTCTTCGCCTTAAATTAGATTGCTTTAATTTTATTTTTTCTTTCCCTTTCAGCTATCTGTTCTTTTTTTCTAGACTTTCTTTTTGAGACATTATTTTACTTTGTTCGCTAGATAAAAAACGAGGACTGTTTATAATAATATTTGTCAAGCGTTGGAAATACAAACTAACGAAAAAAAAACATCCTTGTGTGTGCCAGACATAACCACACGGTAGGGTTTTGTAACCGTTAAAACAATTCAAAATTAATTGACCTACAGGGGCCGTTATATTTTTTATTAAAAGTATTCGTTAACAGGTATTGTAATATCTTTCGAGGATATATCGGTGGCTGAATAAAACTCCAGGAATAACGAAATACTTATATTAAAATCAAATCAATGTGTACGTAGCAGAGGTCGTAGGGTAAGTGGCGATGACAGGACATTTCGATGCTGGTGCAATTAACGCCTAGATAACAAGGAAGGCAACGCAGCGGTGACGATGATGTTTGCTATGATCCTTGTGCAAGACGTAAGTCCAAACATACTCCCGGCCGTTGAAAGATCGCTTTCAACACTGAAGCTCTTCTGCTGTAGGCAATTTGCACAGGCGCACGAGAGAGCGACGCACGCAACCTTTAGTAGTGGTCACATCTGCCACTCTGGCTACTCCATCGTTCCCGGTGATGAGGCGCTGCACGCGACCAAGACTCCAAGATAGAGGAGGAACGTTATCTTCGGCCAGAAGAACCATATCCCCGATGTTTAGTCTTGCGCTGCTCGTTTTCCACTTTGTTCTTTGCTGCATTTCAGAGACGTATTCCCTCTGCCATCTCCGCCAAAAGTGTTGTCTAATCTTCTCGACTCGTTCGTAGCGTTTTAGCTGGTTTTCGCTGCAGTCTTCGAGGTTCGGAGACGGTGGAGCAGTTAGAGGCCTCCCGATGATAAAGTGTCCGGGAGAGAGGGATAAAAGGTCATTAGGACATGACGATAGGGGGCACAAGGGACGACTATTCAATATTGCCTCCACTTGTGCAAACAAAGTGGAAATTTCTTCAAATGTGAGATGGCTAAGGCCAATAACGCGTTTTAAATGATGTTTTGCCGATTTGACGCCGGCTTCCCAAATGCCACCGAAATGAGGTGAGTAAGCCGGTATAAACATAAACTTGATTGACTGTTGACTTGCAAAGTCAGATAGAGGTAAATGACTCTGTTTTATGAACGATCCTACCTCCTTCGCAGCGGCCACGAAATTAGTTCCATTGTCGCACAGTATTTCGATTGGTTTGCCTCTGCGTGAGATAAAACGCCTCAACGACATTATAAAAGCATCCTTGGTTAGGTCGCTGACAGCCTCCAAATGAATGCATTTATAACGTAAGCATACAAATAAACATAAGTAACATTTAATCAAACGACTTCCACGTCCCTTACGGTTTACTATGAAGAATGGTCCGGCAAAATCTAAACCAACCGACAAGAACGGATAATCTGGGTTTACACGCTGTGGTGGTAAATTTCCCATTTTAGGTTGCAATGTTTTACCATGTAAGCGCCTACATCGCACACAATTGCTGACAGTACGTCGAGCAAGATGGCGCCCGTTTATTGGCCAAACTGTTTCTCTTACTGTTGCCAACAACAGTTGCGGGCCGGCATGCATAAACTCAATGTGTTTCATAGCAAAAAATAATTTTGTTAACCTATGTGATGAATGAAGCAAAATTGGATGCTTCTTCTCATACGAATAGCTTGACGCGTCTAAACGCCCGCCTACACGTATTACCTTCTCCTTATCTAAAAATGGAGACAACGATATGATTTTGTTTTTACTATTTAAGGGCTTTCCCTTTGAGAGCAATTCATATTCAATCTGAAACGATTGCTTCTGGGCAATGATGCACAGTGCATGGAATGAATCACACAGTTCATATGTCGATAAAATACCTAAGCGTCTATTGTTTTTATTTTTAAGATTGAAAGTAAATCTTTTAACATATGCGAATGTTCTTTGAAGTCTACTAAACGAAGAATACCTATCAAAGTCTATGACCGGTTCGATTATAGCTGCAGAGTGCACTTTTAATTCTGGTACAGTTGCTAAATCATTAGCCTTAAATATTGGCCATTCAGTTTCGCCTTTCAGTAGAAACATTGGTCCAGCCCACCATAAAGGCCTAGACAGAAGCTGATTGGCATCTACACCCTTGGAGATTAAATCTGCGGGGTTCATATCAGTAGGTACGTATCGCCATGCCAAAGGTGAGGTTAACTCTGTTATTTCACTAATCCGATTAGCCACGAATATTTTAAGCCTTGTAACGTCACCTTTGATCCATGCGAGCACTACGCTTGAGTCACACTAATGAACTATTTTATCCGGCTGATACCGCAAAGATTCTTGTACAGATTTAGTAAGTTTAGCTGCAAGCAAAGCTGCGCACAGCTCCAAACGTGGAATAGTGGTTGGTTTTAACGGGGCCACTTTAGATTTCGAGCATAGCAACTGAACCTTAACTTCATCATTGTGACTAATTGTTCTCATATAAATGCAGGCACCATATGCAATTTGTGAAGCATCACTAAATGAGTGCAACTCTATAGTTTTAGGAGAGTCACCCAGCACTAACCTTGGTATTTGTAAATTAGTTAAATATTTCAAATTATCACAAAACTTGATCCAGTCTGCTTTAATCCCTTCCGGAACAGGCTGGTCCCAGTCCAGCTTTTGTTGCCAAAGCCTTTGTAGCATTATTTTAGGTATAATTACTACTGGACTTAGGATACCTAACGGGTCAAATATTTTAAATGAATTAGACATTATAACTCTCTTTGTAATCTCTTTGTTTTGGATTGTGCAATGCTTTATAGGAAAGTGTAGCGTATCGCTACAGGGGTTCCACCCCAGCCCAAGAGTGCTAGATGATTCGCTGATCGTAAAATTGTCTTGCTTATTATTTTCAATATTTTCTAAAATTGATGGACAATTACTCTTATATTTTCTAAGATTGAAACAACCTGAGCTTAAAGCCTCTGATATTGAGTTTCGTATGTGAATTAATTGCTTTAAATCATTAGAACCAGTGATTAAATCATCTACATAAAAGTCCTTTTGTATTATGTTTTTGATGAGTTCGTCATTTTGTTCCTCTCCTAATTGCCATAGGCATCGTGTACTTAAATAACTGGCACTCGCTGTGCCGTAGGTTAATGTATTCAGTATCAATGTTTGAATAGGCTGAGACTCGTTTTCCCGCCACAGAATAAGTTGTAAATGCCTATCGTCCTCATCGACTAATACCTGGCGATACATTTTCTCTATATCTCCGGTAAGTAAGTACTTGTACTGCCTGGCGCGTATAAGAATGGAGAAGAGTGAATCTTGAACGTTCGGGCCCACCAGTAGAATGTCATTTAGCGAATAACCTGACGTGGAGGGCGCCGAGCCGTCGAATACTACGCGGAGCTTTGTAGATTCACTTTCTTGTTTAAAGACGGCATGATGACATAAGTAATAACACGGGTTTAAGTTAAAATTATGGTTGCTATTGGCAAATGATAGATGTTTCAAATCAGCATATTCATTAATAAATTTAGTGTATTGTATTTTAAGCGTGGGATTTCGTTTTAATCGTTTTTCTAACTTGATAAATCGTTGCTTTGCAAGATTGTAGGTATCACCTAAGCAATCAGCTGACTCCTTTAATGGTAGCCTAACAGAAAACCTACCCTCTGTGGTACGGGTCGTAGTTGCACGAAAATTACTTTCGCACCGAGTTTCACCATCGTTCATCATAGTACCTTTTGGCACTTCTTCTAATTCCCAAAATTTTGTAATGAGATTTTCGATGTTTTCATTATTTGACCTTGTAGTTACGTGATTGCAATGTATATCTTTATTTGACATTATTGGACAAATGGGACCAGATATTATCCAGCCTAAATGCGAATTTCTTAGTTTGGGACCATTAATTCCCAACGAGCATTGTTCATTGCCTAGTATATTCCAAAATAGATCGGCTCCTATGAGTACATCAATAGGGCCGGGCTGGTTGAACCCTGGGTCAGCCAGCCGAATATTTTCTGGCCATTTTAAAGAGCTGATATCTATAGGAGTCTTTGGTAAGTGACCCGTCACTTCCTTTAACACAAAACATGTTGCTAATGTACTAAAATCGCTATTTGTTGAATTAATTTTTATCTTGCAGTATTCGTTTACATTATTTGTTATCGTATTTCCTATACCTATGACCTTTAGCGAGTCAATGGGGGAAGATCGTAATGATATTCTGGTCTTTAGGGACTCAGTGATGAAAGTAGATTGGCTGCCACAGTCTAGCAGAGCGCGAACTTTGACCTTTTGCTGGCCAAGTGGATTCGACACTTCTATCAGGGCAGTTGATAATAGAACTTGATTTGATGAATATTGTTTTGCATAATTGACAGTAATTTCCGATTCGTCGACGTTGGCCGTGTTGCTTGTTGAGTGTGCTGGACGGTGCAGAAGAGTATTGTGTCGCTGGTTGCAGTCGTGCTCGCGGCACGGCCCCATGCGGCACGCGGTCGCGGCGTGCCCCTGCCGGAGGCAGTTGACACATAATTTGAATTTAGTCACGTCCAGCATTCTCTCATCAACCCCTTTGGCCTTAAAGGTTGGACAATCATAAATTCTATGATGCTCGTTACAAATAATGCACGTTAATGCGCTTGTCCTTTTATGATAATTATTATTCGTGCTCGCAAATGATTTTACCAAGTTGTGATGCGGTTGCCTAGAATTGTTGTGATAGTAGTTATTGTTCGGTACAGGCCGTGCTGAATGCATAGGAGGCATTGAGGACGTGGTTGGTCTTGCAATATTATTATCTGACCGGCTGTTGCGATTTAAAGACTCTAGTACATCAGCTCGGTTAGTTAAAAATGTATTAAATTGTTCTAAGGTAGAAAAGTCCCCATCTAACGTATTGCGGTGCTCCTCCCATTTTAATAGCGTGTTATTGTCTAACTTAGCAGATAACATAAATACTATAAGCACGTCCCACTTATCCGTTGGTTGGCCTAGACTAGCCAGAGCACGTAAATTTTTTGTTACATGGTCAACCAAGAACCTTAAGGACCGTTCAGACTCTCGTGTAATTTGTTTGATGTTTAACAATGACGTTAAATGATGGTTTATTAACATTCTTTTATTGTTATACCTATTACATAATAATTTCCAAGCTTCAGCATAATTTTTAGCCGACACCTCTAAATTAGAAATAATTCGGGCGGCATCGCCTTGTAGGTATGATATCAAATAATGAAACTTGTTTACTTCTGGTATGCGTTCGTTTTTATGAATTAAATTATCGAAAGTATCATGGAACTCTAACCAATGGAAATAAGAGCCGTCAAATTTAGCAATTTGGATTTGAGGTAACTTTAAACCAATTTCTTGCCGGAGATGAGAATCGTCCATACAGCATGACGTATTGTGCATAGAATTGCGCCGTTGTTGGCATTCACTTCGCTTTTGAAAAATTTCAATTAAGTTTTTAGCAGTGGCAATGCTCATTATAATATCTTTTTCGATTTTATCGCGTTCATCGATTTCTTTCTGAATATTTGACGGGTTTAAAACTTCTATTTCACTCTGCAAGTCGTCGAATCTGACCGACACTGCCTCGAATTTCGCTAATCTTAAATTTAATTCAGTTAGTTCAATGTTGTTCAATTCGCTTTCACTAGTAATTTCATTTAAATAATTTTTAAATTTAGTAATCTGTCCTTTGGCGGACGATCTTTTGGTTAATAACTCGTTATAACGTTTACTATCCTCAAGCGACATTGTAGGTCAGTAATAAATCGACGAAGAATATAGTTAACAATCAAAATACAAGTTTATGTTTATCAAAGTAGTAAGTGAAATAAAATGGCTCACGTTCCTCGTTCCGGTGTCACTTGCCGTTCGGGAAATCGGCGCACGCACAGCTGATCGCCGGGCAATGACCCCGAGCGCAGGCTCCCACGCAGTTCGCAGGTTATATTGATAAGCGGCGGAGGCTGAAATAGTCGGCAATGTTGTGTTAAAAACAATGAATTGTTTAGTTGCACTGACCGGACGGGTTTATTTACCGTTAGATTTTAATTAATTAATTTGAAATTAAATTTTAATTTAAAATTTGGATGATTTAAGTATAAACTTTAAAACTGAACACTAGGGCAAATAGGATTGCGGGTATTGTATTAGTAAGCGATTATCCGCTACAACCTATAAATATCGCAGGTAGGTAGGTACCTAAGTTATGTATGAATACGAAAGACAATTGTGTAAGAAACCCAGCGGCAAGTCTAGTATTTCCCACACAAGCAGCTCTTTAGTAAGCACTGCTAATCTTGCTAAAATAAAAAATAAAAATATTTATGTATATTAAATTTAATTGAATAGGCTACCTGGCAGATATCGTTCTGAAAGGATAAGACCGCCTGTCCTGTCTGTCTTTTATTCCGTATTCTAGTTTTACCTATCTTACGGCACTCAGTAAATGGTGTTTGTATAATTGTATTGTATTTTAATAAAATTGTAGATATATTAATTATTTTCTATATTTCACTCCAGACTCGTCCCGGCTTCGCACGGCTTCCACCACCCACCTCTTAATTTATATGTTTTATTAAAAGCTTTTATGCATTAAATATATCTAAATCTTCTATTAATATCGGTATGAAAATAAGTAGGTACGAAAGCCGCACTAAAATCCGTTCGGTATTTATCGCGATAAACAGACAGAAAGACAGACAGACAGACAGACCGCCGCGACCGGTTAGGTACTTTATTTTATAGTAATTATTTAGTGATTCTGATTATATTATAGCTTTAATTTAATAATTTATAAAATTGACCTCCGTTTTTTTTTGTGTTTAAGGTAGTTTTAGATAATGATGCAATCGTGAATATTTCGCAAATTCCGGATTTTTCGGCCACTAAAGGCACGAAATACTTTATTATGCACAAATGGATGACAATATTGAATATTTTTTGAATGGATTTATTGGGATGTAAAAGGTAAAATTGGAATGAAGGATGGACACTTATCTTTTGGTTGCCGGTGCCGCTTCTCGATGTGATACTTTAGATGTAGCACTGCTCGATTGGGTTCCTTTCTTCCTTAAGCTTGAGGCTGGGTCCCGTGACTTTAGTCTATCACTGCAAGGCTCCAACTCTTGATGAATATTTATAATTTCTTGATGTAGGTAATGACTTTCTGTGTCGAATTTTCTTTCTTGATTTTCGCTTCTTTTCGCGGATTCTGATTTTATAATATTATTATTATATTATTATTCTGTAATATCTTTCGAGGATATATCGGTGGCTGAATAAAACTCCAGGAATAACGAAATACTTATATTAAAATCAAATCAAGTGTACGTAGCAGAGGTCGTAGGGTAAGTGGCGATGACAGGACATTTCGATGCTGGTGCAATTAACGCCTAGATAACAAGGAAGGCAACGCAGCGGTGACGATGATGTTTGCTATGATCCTTGTGCAAGACGTAAGTCCAAACAGGTATATTGTAGATCTGTTTCGAATTTTTAACAGTGATAGTTTAAAAGTTAAGGGGGTGGGCACTGGGCTCTTCAAAAATGACTTTGACAGTTAATATCTAGCGGCTGGGGCTCTGAAGGAATATAGTTTATATGACATTTTTTGTTGCATTTTAATAGCTCTATCAAATGATACCTCATTCAATAGAATATGGCAAAAATAAAATCTTTATATTTCCTGGTATGGGAGGGGTTGCAAAAAAAATATTTTTTATTATTTTACTACATTTTTGTATGCGGGTAAGAAGTATATGTCTTCACACAAAATTCCGTTAAAAGCGATCCATAAATGAGCGAGAAAAGGGCTGCAAAATGCCAAACACAACCACCAAAAACACCAAAATTTGACCACCAAAACTGAAACCAGGAAGAAAATAAATCCTAAAAAAAATGTGGTTACATTTATAACCAAAAACGATCAATTCAGTTAAAAAGAAACTCAAAACACTCAAAATGCTTTTAAAAGACATGTTATAATCATACTCCTTACTATTTTTTCAAAAGCCACCATTATTAGATTTTTTTTGACGCCCTTTGCACCAAAATTGGGTATTTACGTGATTGGCGGGAAACGAAACGAGGAATGACACCAACGTTACCATTGGCTGCAGCAGCGTAACCGGCAGGTACGCGGAAGCGCTATCTGATACTTTAGGTATCATTTAGAAACGAGTAAGATCGAACTAAACTTTGACCACCAAAGTTTGGTTGCGCGCTCGGACGTTTGTTTATGGGATGATTCGGGGCACAATAATTGTACTTACAACGATGATATTTGGTTTTTCCACGCATTAACTAATTAAGAACATGTCTTGACTAAAATTAACCAGAGTTACCAAATGGTTTTTTTACAATTTGAGGATTTCAAAGTAAAAACGGATTCCGGACAGCCCACCAAGTATTGGAAAATGAGTTTTAAAATTTTGCTTCTGCCAGAGGAAGAGGAATATCAATAAATTATTAGGTGCTACAAATGGAGAATTATATAAACTATAGTATAAAAAATATAACAATGCTTAAAAACAAGTTATCAGTGGCATTATCCTATCCGCCGCGTCAAAATCGAGCCTGGAATATTCACCCAACACCATGATTTTGCAAACTTGATGTCCCAGATCTCTTTTTACAGCAGAAAACTGAAGAATTCGGCATTTTTAGCACACCGCCGCGTTCACTCGCGCGACTCGATTCGGTCTAGTTTGAAATCCGAGCGCGCCTTGTTTTACAACGGGGAACGCGACGAATGACTTCTTCCTTCTGTAGGAAGCCCGCGTTACTCTAAGTTCAGGGGTTACAAGCTTAAAAATAAAACAAATTAGGTAAAAGGTAAAGTAGCCCCCTTAGGTAAGGTCCCGAAGATACTGGCAGCATTTCCTTTTTGAATAGCTAACATAATATGAAGGCGGAGATGATGAATTAGCAGTTATTTATCTCGTTTCGGCAGTGCTTCGTGTCAGGAGCGGTGTGCTGCAACATCATCGGGCACGGCTGCTTGCTCGGCTTCCCGGGGGTGTTGCTGCCGCAGTTGCACGCTCCTGGCTCCAGCATCGCCGTCACCAAGGACATGGAGTCCTGGATAAGTGAGTAACATAGATAATTTTATAGATAACTAGCTGTTGCCCGCGGCTTCGCCCCCGTTGTATTTTTTCTTCCATGAAAACTTTCTCCTGATAGTAGCGAACACAACAAAAAAAGAATAAGCGAAATCGGACCAGTCGTTCCCGAGTTATGCGCTTACCAACACATTTTGCGATTCATTTTTATATTATAGACTAGCGTTTACCCGCGGCTTCCCACACGTAAACTATTCTATCTGGTGGTTAGGTACAACTGCAATTCCGGGATTTCACAAAATTCCCCTGGGAATTCCCAAAATTTATATCATGTTCTTCATTAATGTTGTGTTAAGAATAACCGTCCAAAATTTCAAGACTCTAAACCCAGCAGTTGAAATTTCTATATTTTATCCCTATCCCGTGAGAATATCGGGATAAAAAGTAGTTTATGTGTTATTCCAGACGTCCAGCTATCTACATACCAAATTTCATGACTCTAAGCCCAGCGGTTATTATTTCGTTATCCCTATCCTGTGGGAACATCGGGATAAAAAGTAGCCTATGTGTTATTGCAGACGTCCAGCTACCTACATACCAAATTTCATAACTCTAAGCTCAGCGGTTGTTATTTAGAGATTTTATCCCTATCCCGTGGGAATATCGGGATAAAAAGTATCAAAGTCAAAGTCAAAGTCAAATCATTTATTCAGCAAATAGGCTGCAATGGGCACTTTTACACGTCATTTTTTTAATCTACCACCGGTTCGGAAAAAAACCTCTGTTGAGAAGAATCCGGCAAGAAACTCAACGAGGTATTTTTTTTTTAAAAAACAGATTCACAATATTTATAAATGACATCTATGTACTATACATTACAAGTATTTAACACAATTTTATTTTTAACACAGTAGGTTCACTATTTGAAGGGATCGCTAGTGCGGATCGGAATTATTTCCAAATATCCCTGTCCATGATATAATCGTTTACTTTATAATAAGCCTTAGATATTAATGTCTTTTTGACAGTAGATTTAAATTTTGTATCAGTTTCTTCAGTAATATTTTTTGGAATTTTATTATAAAAACGTATGCAACTTCCCAAAAACGACTTTTTGGTTTTAGCCAGTCTGTAAGATGGTACTTTAAGCTTCCCTGTGTTTCTAGTAGCCTTTGGCTTATCGACGTTAGTGGGAAAATCACATATGTTCTTCCTAACGTACATGATTATTTCAAAAACATAAAGCGACGGCAGGGTTAGGATACCAGTTTCCTTAAAAAATGATCTTAAAGATTCACGCGTCTTCAAATTATAAATTGCTCTAACTGCTCTCTTTTGCAAGATAAAAATTGATTCGATGTCTGCAGCAGATCCCCATAAAATAAGCCCGTACGACATAATGCTATTAAAGTACGCAAAATACACCAACCGTGCCGTCGCCACATCGGTTAGCTGCCGTATTTTCCAAACTGCAAAAGCAGCAGAGCTCAATCTACCCGCGATTGCAGTGACATGAGGTCCCCACTGCAGTTTAGAATCGAGTGTTATTCCTAAAAATACTGTTGATTTTACAAATTCAATAGTTTGCCCATTTAACTTTATATTAGAAATTGAATTCGAGTTAGATGAATTTATCAATGAGAATTTAATACATTTGGTTTTCTTAGGATTTAGTAACAAATTATTGGCAGCGAACCATGCGGATATCACGGACAGGGTTTCATTGGGTTCAGTGAAGTCGGTATCTTTTCTACTAACCTTGAACAGTAAAGACGTGTCGTCAGCAAACATAACGATACCCGACTTTTGGCTTACCATATAAGTTAGGTCATTTACATAAATAAGATACAGGAATGGGGCAAGAATGGATCCTTGAGGCACTCCCATTTCGACCACAGATTCTTCCGATACCGCTCCGTTAATCGCTACCTTTTGCTTTCTTTGTGTGAGGTAAGATTTAATGAGTTCTAAAGCGAGGCCACGAATGCCATAAAAATTTAACTTACAAATTAAAGTATCATGATCCACACAATCAAAAGCTTTCGAGAGGTCGCAGAATACACCTATAGCGTCATGTGATTCCTCCCAAGCTTGCAAAATGAATTTAACTAAACTATGACCCGCGTCTGTAGTAGACCTGCCTTTTGTGAATCCGAACTGCTGTGGATGCATGATTTTATGAGTATTAAAGTGCGAGATCATTTGCGTCAGCATTATTTTTTCGAATATCCTATGTTTTAATCCAGGTTGTAATCTAACTTTTTGTTTTATGCCATGCAAACGATTATCAACTTTAGGGTGGTAGACCACATATTTGGCTGATGTGTACACTGTACCAAGCTAAGAATAATTATACCTGAAGCATTCCTGTTTACTTTGCAGCTTCAGTGATGGCCATCTCAATGTTCTTCGGGAACTTCATGACGCCGCCAATAATGGCTCGGGCCGGTCGCAAGTGGGCTCACTACGCGGTGACGCTGCCAGTGCTGGCGGGCTGGCTCTGTATGATACTGGCCACTAGCTTTGAGGCAAGAAGCTGTTACACACAGCGCCATCTATCTACTTTCAGCCGAGCTAACAGAGGTTTCGTAACACTATTAGCTTCTCTGTTGGTTCGGACCTGTCAGGATAGATGGCGCATTTTCGGGGATGTGCCCCTTTACTCTGTTTTACGAGAAATACAAGATGGCGATTTGTGACGAACTCTTGTAATTCGAATTAAACCAATACTTAAACCGATTTTTTTATATACTTTATATTTCTATCAGTAGCTGGTACCATCAGCCAAATAAGTGGTCTATCAATTTTGAAACGAGTTCCTATCAAATGAATACGTCGCTAAAGCCAAACTTTCAAGTTGACGGACACTATTGGCATTATTGTTTTGTGACATGCAAACGATTATCAACTTTAGGGTGGTAGACCACATATTTGGCTGATGACAATGAGCTTCTACATACTAGAGCAGCAACGTCTTACAAAAGATTCTCAGATTTGTGTCGCCACTTCATGGTTCGAAAGACGTAGCTTTGAAACCTATACATTATGTCAAAGTTAACTATATTTGTCTCGTTTCTTCCACTAATCAACTAATTACCGTTGAAGTGAGACAGTAATACTGCTGCCATGAAAATGGACAGAGTTGCCAGTGGTGAGAAATAATTTTCTAAAAATGAATAAATGTATTTAATTGTTTTGGTGTGATTAATGTTGTATATTGTGAACAGAATTTAATAAATTTTTCAGTCTATACTATTATAAAACTGTAACGGAGTGTACACATACACGGTACATTGAGAATATTCAGAAAAAGTAGTAAACAGATTTTGATTTGAATAAATTACAGTTTTTAGGGTTCCGGAGCCAAAATGGCAAAAACAAAACCCTTATAGTTTCGCCATGTCTGTCCGTCTGTCTGTTTGTCTGTCCGTCCGTCCGTATGTCACAGGCATTTTACTCGAAAACTACAAGGGTATATCAATGAAATTTGGAGTACAGATGTCTTGTCAAAGCCGCTATTTAGTTTTGTAGTTAAATTACAAAAATAAATATTTATAGGGGGGCACTCCATACACATGTAACAGAAGATAAAATATTTTTTTTTAACTCGCATCAACGTGAGGCACATATTTCGACAGCTCTTTTGAAAATATAGTAAGATTTCTCAAAAACTTTTTTGATTATGTGAAGATTTCCGGAAATAATCGCTCCCAAAGTAGCAAAAATTGTGTCCTCTACCCCCTTCTATCTGTAAACCCTTTATCCAAAAATATGCAAAAAATATGGGAAGGTAACGCTTAATAAATATTTTCAACGGAAATTGATTTGAACATGATCGGATATACCGTTTTCGAGTTATTTCCGAAAAACTGCGCTTCTCAACAAAAGGACGTAAGTGCAGTGAAGATACGCTCTTTTTCTGGTAATAGATTTTAAGACTGTAGTAGTGTTTTAATTGTGTTATAATGCACAGCGATTTTTTTCGTAATTGCTACGGAACCCTATTTTGGGCGTGTCCGACACGCTCTTGGCTGGTTGTTTATTTAAAAAGCTAGTAAATAATAAATATAAAAGATAGAAATAAAAAAGCTTTCAAGCATTGATAATCCCTGAGCAAAGCCGCGGACGGACGGACAGACAGACAGTCAGCCAGATAGACAGAGAGACATGGCGAAACTATAAGGGTTCCGTTTTTGCCATTTTGGCTCCGGAACCCTAAAAAGATCATTCTAAGTGAACTTAATACTATTTTAAGATGTGATGATGAACTAGAATTAAATAGTATAATAAAATCTATTTCTCGTAATGATTGAGCATATTACAGTCTGCCGAAATTTTAGTACTGAAACACACAGGTATTACTGGTACTCAATTCCGTCATTCATGCTTTCATTAACTAAACCCCCAAAAAAGCGGAAAAATTAAAATCGTTTTTCTGGTAACACTGATGGCAAAAATAATGCACGATGTATTTATTTCATTTTCTGGTGTAATTTTAGTCAATATGATCAAAATTATGCAAACTTAGGTGTGAAAAGTGATGCCAGTGGCTTTACTAAGCTTTTCGGACCGTGAAACACAACTTTTAACGGCACATTTCGCCATTTTGTAAAACTATCGGATACGTCACGCTCACTTAATGTCAAGCAGGCAACTGAAGTCAGATATGCCTGCAGGCATATTCGAAGTGGCTCCACGTCGCTGCCGTAAACTACCAATCTAGTGACATATAACATCATTGGCTGATGACATCACCACCACCAAAATCTGACACAGCAAAGTGTGCATGAATAGCTGATGCGACTATTGCTATGGCTGATTGATAGGACGTGTCTGACATTTTTGTACACTCCGCTGTGACAGAGACAATGCAGGTGACTGTAGGTACAATCATCTGCATTAAGTATATGACTCAGCGGAGCGTGCAGAAATATCTGGCACGTTTCTGGCCCTAGAAATAGAGTCGTATCAGGTATTTATGCACGCTTTTTTTTGTTTTCGCCTTCCATCAAGTGAGATTGAGGACAAACGTAAGTCTATTTTTTATAAAAAAAAAATTGGTGCTAGGAGTCACCTGTATAAACTATTATCAGAGCCTGGCTTCACAGGGACAAAGGGACACTATGGTGACGCCACCGGCGACGCAAGCATGGCTATCTCTGGCATCCAAAGGTTGTCAAACAGAGTAGCCAATGACTACTTTTCAATCAGTTCGAAGACGTCGTTAGAAATGGACGTGGGAAAACTGTTGATAGTCCGGTCTACGCTCCAAAATCCAGGATTCTCATGATTCTTGTCCTGTTTACCAGATTTTTAGCAATGGCAATGGCAATGGCAATCAATCCTATTTTCAATCCGTTTCATGGCTGTAAGCGCCACTTTGTTTATGTAAATCTTAGTCATTTTCAAGTGTCCCGTTGTCGGCACACTCGATAACGTGTACACAAGTAAACAAAGGTGATTCTACATCTTTTTACATCACGTTGCACTTATGTTGTGATCCAGCTAATTATCGCATGCTTCTAGGCAAATAATTTACTTCACTTTTAGATAAAATACTTTACCTGAAGTACACATGTCATCGGAAAAAGACACCTATTAATAACAATAAAGTTACAAATAAGAGTATGACTATGTTTGGTGAACTAGGTTCAATTGATGTTTTAGTGATACACAGTTATTTACATTGAGACACCCGTGGTCATGATGCTTGCAAGTGAATCGAAATATCGAGAGCTCACTAGATATAATCACGATAATACATCCCATACCAAAAATGTTGCAATATCTAGGCTTCAACACAACCTAGCTAACAGCAAAAATACTATTTCTCTCGTCTGATAGCTTGCAATTCAATCATAAATACATGTTTTCGTCTTTATTTATATTTCTACCAAGCGGTGATAAGTAGTGCCACCTATTATATCACTACGTAATATGATTCGCCAACTCGACAGCAGATAAAGTCACCAAATATGATTAACATTACATGACCATTAATTTTTTCAGGCCCTGCTGATTGGAAGGGTGCTCCACGGCATTACATTCGGAATGTTCATGCCACTCCGGTCGGTGCTCATCGGAGAATACACCAGCCCGAAGAACCGCGGGGGCTTCCTCACCACCATCGCCCTCGCTCAGGCCTTCGGTATCCTCTTCGTCCACTTCGTCGGCTCCGTCACCAGCTTCCAAATGGCAGCTCTCATCTCCATGTTCTTCTCATTCATTAGTCTTCTCATGACCATATACTCCCCCGAATCGCCCAGTTGGCTCGCAACCCAAGGACGGTACGACGAGTGCAGAAAAGTCTTTATCTGGTTAAGAGGACATGAGGAGATACCAGAGCTAGAGAAAATGATAAAAGCCACTCAGGTGAAAGAAGAGGCACCAACACAAAAGCCAAACTTTCTAAAAGAGATGGTAGAAGTGGCAAAGAAGAAAGAGTTCTACAGACCAGTCTTACTCATGTTTGCGGTATATATCATGCTGCAGTTTGCTGGTGGTACTCTAATGGCTTCTTATTCCACAAAAGTAATAGAGCTGCTGATGGGACCGGATGTAGACGCCCATTTTTGGATGGTCGCCCTAGATACCCAAAGAATTTTCTTCAATATAATAGCTGTATATGTTATAAATAAAGTTAAGATAAGAACGATGATGTTTGTGACAGGGTCTCTATGCGCAGGCTGTCATTTAGCCATGGCTGGTTACGTTTACGCTAAAATTAATGGTTTGCTTCCTTTCGATTCTTTATGGATTCCGGGGATTCTCATAAACCTGCAAATTGTGTCGGTCGCCATGGGAATGGTGCCGTTACCCAGCGTCATAGCTGGTGAAGTCTTTCCCTTGCAATACAGGAGTCTTGGAGGAAGTATTAGCTTGGTAGCCGTGGCTGGGACCATATTCTTGGTGCTGAAAACCTTCCCTGGTCTAATTTCATTGATGGGCCTACACGGGACGTACACGTTGTACGCAGGGATCTTAACAGTGTGTCTGGTGGTGACATATTTCCTGCTGCCAGAGACGCGCGGCAAAACACTGCAACAGATCGAAGAACATTTCAGAGGAAAGCCGCTAGTTGACCCTGAAACTGAAGGAAAGGAATTAACCCCCCTAAATGGTTCGGAGAAAAAATCGCTCCCTTGAATACTCGTAATGGGTTACTACGAGTATAATATAATACTTAAGGAAGTTTGAAGTCATTTTCAGCCGAAAAATAAGTAGGTATCCCACTGTTGAGCAATTGGGATAGATTTCATCTCAAAATACTTAATTTGGCTATAGCTGCCACATTGGCTCGTGCGCTGGCGGATATAGACTAAAGTGGAATCTAAATACTCGATGACGCGGTGTTAGAAACTATTTTTTTAATTTTTTTAGGAAATCGTGTATTTGTTTATTTTTAAGGTTATATTAAAATTTGAGACCAGTTCGCGTTTGTTTCATTGTATTTTAAAATTGGTGATGTAGACTAATTTTTTACCGGACTGCCAGAAGGAATTAGCCTAAATGGTTCCAACGGAAGACCAGCGTCGGCCGCAAGGTTGACATCATGCTGAGTTGGGACCATTTCGTGACAAAATTTGTATTGTATTGTATTGTATTGTAACTCTTTATTGTTATAATGATTTCCTTTTACTTGTCTTCCTCGTTAATTTGCAAAATGTCACGAATAAATGTTTTTCTTTCTTTCTTTCTTTCTAAATAACTGGACGGTTTAGGGCGCGTGGGGCTCCTGCGGCCGCGGAAACTTAAACAATCAGGTGATAATCATCATTACCCATTTCAACTAGCTAATAAATATCCCTAGAGCTGCAAGGTTGCCGTGACTAAGCCTATATAATCCTAAGCGACTGACTGAGCGGGTGGACTCGCGCTTTTGAAAGAGTTGATGCAACTCCAGACTTCTTTTGTTTTGTATTTTCATGTCATTACATTCTATTTCGAACTCTAGAAATAAGCCTGTCTACTAACAAAATGAGTCACAGTTACTTGAAATAAAGATTATTATTATTATAATTGGGCTGCAAACTGAAAAAAAAACTCTGGTATAGGCCATTTAACTACTAGAACTTTTCGAACTGATCAAGATTTTGAATAGGTCCCAAATTAGGTTAGAAATTAAATTATTTTTGTATTTAAATAAATTACTAAGTCATTTTCCAAATGCCATTCTTTAGCTTTTATGCATCAACGTTCTAGTCTACTAAACAGACTTATTTTTCCTGTTTAGATTTTATTTAGTAGTAGATTGTTTAACAACAAGGGACTAAAACAAGCCATAATGACACGAGATGTTAGTTCGATGTTAGTGTTTAGTCTCGCGTTAAACACTCTACTTTTCACTTTGAATGCGAGGAAAACAAAGCAATGTTTTGATCAAAATTATAATACTCATTACTTTTTAAAAACGTACGCACGAATAATGGACAGCTTAGGCCATCTGTTCAAGATTCAAATAGCAAAAAATATTGGTTGCGCTGTTTTTCTTTTCTTTTATTGTTTATGAAGAGACGCTTTAAATGCTTGCATATTTAGCCAACAGTTTCAAAATTTAGAACTGTTTAAAAAGCTATTTGGGCTATGTGTAGTAAAATAATTAATCCTTAATAATTGAATAGATTCATATTCGTAATCATTAATTGTGTTTCACGAAATTAAATCGTATTTTTTTTTTTATATATTTTTGCACAGTTGTCATTTCGAGGTTATTGCCACGCCCTAAAAATCCTCCATTCACAAACACCGTGCTGGCTGTTTAGGGGTTTCCAATGTAAATTAAAAAATGTAATCCCTAGAGAATAAAAAGGACCTTTAGTCCCGATATGCAGAGACTAAAGTAGCATTTTATGAGCATGAGTAGTGAAAAGTTTTTTTAGGCAGTCGAGTTGCTGATTTTTTGTTACGCGTTTTCGTACAGGAGGGCTATTATGAAACTCGAAACTTGAAGTTCGTATCGTACCGTCCCTCTCGCTCTCGTATTAAATAGTATAAGTGTCAGAGGGACCGCACGACACGAACTTCGAGTTTCGTAGTAGCCCTGCAGCTCTTTATTTTCACTGCCTATTTATTCAGTTGCTAACCCACCGTCGTGAAATATTTGTTTAATTTATATTTATACTCAGAAGACAGTCTACTTGGTTACTTTCGATCGTACTTAATAATATTCCTTATAACATAACCTCTAGTGAATCAAGATGAACACATCTGTTAATAATCACTTTATTTCCTAGTATTTATACTTCCTTTTTTTCACATCCCTGCTCTATCTCATGCCCTGCACAAGCCACAATTTAAAGTTGTAGAAAATATCAGCGTTTGAGTCACAAGATGCCTGAAGCTAAACGGAAACCGTCTCCAATTTTATTACAAGTGAGTATTTACATAATTTAAATAGATGGGGAAACAATAAACAAAGCTTTAAGTGTACCTTTCTTCCTGGTGACACGTACCTAATGAGATACTAGGTACGCGTCAGCGTGTCACCAGTTCAGGTACACGAAATATAAGAAAAGCGTACTTAATAGGTATCTTGTGACCAATGTCAAGCCAAAGAAAAAAGTTGGAAGTAGAGATGGGTAAATCCGGCACTGAAGACTCAAAAGAGTCATATCTTCAAACGGATCCGATCCCTTGTCGGCTCCTTTCAAAACTTATCGACTTCGAGGAGTAACTCTAATCCTTAAATCGCATCGCAGTCTTTGCTTCAACCTACCTTACCTATTACCTGCGATTAAACTTCACTTTTGTTCTATCACATCGGACCGAATATGTTTCTTCTTCTTTTCTTTTAAAATATGGCTTTTCTGTCCTAATTAATAGGACAATTTCGCCAGTATCTAAGTATTCTCTTTGAGAGGCGAACGTTGTACGGTGATTGTAGTTTTTGTAGATAGTAAAATTCCAGAAACCACGTGGAGACAACTTGCGCATTAAAAAATGTCAGACACGAGAGCAATATAGAATTTTGTGAACACTGTTTACTGTTAAGATTAATCGCCGCATAAAACACTATCAAAATTATACTTCAACTAGCCAAACAAACTGAAATAACAAAATTAGATATTGTCTACATCCGCCATGTTCGAATGCCACAAATCGACATATCAGCACTCAGCAATCGAATATGTTTAGCGGGGAGTTTTGGCGGAATGCCGGTAGTAGATCCAAAGTCACTGATTCAAAAGAGTCATAACGAATCGGTATCAGCGAGTCGGTACTAAACCAATCCGGACAGACACACATATTGCCATAGACAAATTCATAGTCGGTCTAAAACCTGTTTCAATAAAATATTCTGATTCTGGAGGCGGAGTCAATAAACGGAGTCGATTCCGGTATCGGAGGTGATTTGATTTTTGATTTGATCCCTGCATCATCTTTTTGACAGTGCCTGTTGGTAGTAACGGTGGCTTTCAACAACATCGCCCTCACTGGCGCGGTGGGATACCCTTCAGTGCTGCTGCTGCAACTTAAAGAGATGCGGCTCAGCACAGAACAAGAGTCTTGGATTGGTAAAGTGTTTACTTTTGAACAGATTTTTAGGGGCAATCGATAAACTACATCACAAAACAATACAAAAACACCAACACAATAAACAGTACAGAAAACACAGGTATTTAAGAGGGTTTATGGAATATTTAATCGAGAGAAATCGTGCCGTGAAGCAGCAGTGCTTGCACTATTGTGTATCGGCGTGGAGAGCATAACAGCCGGTGAAATTACGGGCACTTGAGGTTGGGCATCTTAGCCCTCTAGGTTGGCAACGCATCAGCAATACCCATGTTTATGGGCGGTGGTGATCTCTTACCATCAGAAGACCCACTTGCTCGTTTACCATCCAGTCGAATAAAAAAAAAACTATCAAAAATGCAACGTTGTTAGCTCAGCAGGTATACCTATAAACACTCTTAAAGAGATTTAAGGACACCACGCCACACACCTCACACAAATTGAAATTATTTTAAAACCTTTGTCAAACTTTGGATATGAAAACCGGAAGCATTGAGGCAACGTAAAATGTAGGATTACGTTGTAAGTTAAGTAAATATTAAGTTCTGATCGTCTATTGCTCGTTTACTTGTAAAGACTATTAAGTTGTGATAGTTTTCCCTTTTAATTCGTTATAATATTTTCACATCATAATTTTTTTTTCACATTATCAGTCCAATAGTTTTGCTTGCAGAGGGGAGGGGGACACTTAACTGTAATAAAAAAAATGTTAACAGATCCCTAAATCGAGGTATGTTTAGATGTAGGTACAGCTCTCTAGCCCAATGGAAGTGGAAGTGGGCTGGACACATATGCCGCAGGAGTGATGGAAGATCGGGGAAGGTCGTGATGGAGTGGAGACCCAGAACCGGGCGGAGAAACGTTGGTAGACAGGAAATGAGGTGGACCGACGACCTGGTTAAAGTGGCGGGAAGGTGCTGGATGAGGAGAGCACTGGACCGAGATGAGTTGCGAGCAATGCAGGATGCCTTCGCTCAGCATTGGGCGGCTATAGGCTGAAGAAGAGAAAGAGAGACAGCTATAAAACACTTACAATAAGTACTTAATGACTCTAAGAAGTGAAGCCCCGGATAGACGGGGACATGGCTAAACTATAAAAGTTCTTAGCGAACCCTGAAAAATTTGCAGGTCTATAATCCATTTTGTCCAACTTTCAGCGTCGATGCCGGCAGCCACGATGGTGCTAGGCATTCTGCTGACAGCATCGACCATGCGGCGCGGACGCAAGGTGGCACTTCAGGTCGTCTCGCTTTTGCACATAACGAGCTGGATTGTCATCTCATTTGCTCCCAATTATGAGGTAATAACTAGAGATGTGCCGATCATGACTTTGGCCGACTAGCCGACTAGCCGATTAGTCGGTTGTAAAGAAGCCGACTAATCGGCCGACTAGTCGGCCAAGCCGATCACAGTTTCCGGGATTACTATGATGCTTCTTTAACCAGCTGATTCGCGCGCAAGTCGCAACCGACGCGTGTAAGTTACCTATCAAAGCGCTGTTTTTGTTTAAAAATATTTTATCTACTCTTATTGTTCATTAAAGTGACTTTGATATATATTTTTTTTAATTTCATAAAGAAAGTTAGAACAAAAACAATTAAACAATGATTCCCTTAAAATTAAATGCTAAAAAATATTGTATGTACAATGAAAACAAAAAATTGATGTAGGTGCAGTGGTCTAAAATTCAAAAATTAATAAATAATCAAGGCTCTGCTTTTACATGAAAATGTATATTTTATTGAAAATTACATACAAAGTAAGAAGCCGGATAGTCGGCGCTTTTTGCCGACTATTCGCCGACTAGTCGCCGACTAGTCGGCACATCTCTAGTAATAACACAGTCAAACCACAGATTAAAGAAATACCTACCAGTTGGTGATGGTGATGTGTGCCATTTAGATAGAAAAACTGTGCGGTGTTCCATTTTTATCAATTTTGGTTGAAATTTCATGACTTTATCCAGAACATTTCGATGTCAATGTTGGATAAAGTAAAGAGTTAATTAGGATTCCGTTTTCATATTCAATTTCAGCAGCTCACTTAAACATCTTTTTTTTTCAGGTTCTATTAGTCGGAAGAGGTATCCAGGGCGCAGCGCTCGGGTTGTTTATGTCAATCAGCGGCATCATCATCGGGGAGTACACCAGCCCCAAGCACCGCGGTTTCTTCCTCGCCACTCTGTCCTTCGGCCAAGCAATAGGGGTCAACTCAGTTCACATCTGCGGCTCCTTCGTCACCTGGCAACATACTGCACTACTCTTCAGTTTCCTCCCACTAATGAGCTTCATCGTAACCATCTTCTTGCCTGAATCTCCGAGTTGGTTGGCTCTGGGAGAACGCTATGATGACTGCGAAAACACTTTTCGACGGCTTCGAGGCTGCGATGAAGAGGAAGAGCTCAAGAAAATGATAGAGACGAGAAAATTTGACATCAGAACTAATGGAAGTGCTATGGAGACTTTAACATCTTTGAGGAAGAGAGAAGTATACATTTCTCTAATTTTAGGAGCATTGATGTACACCATAGTGACAGTATCAGGAGCAATGACTTTTGCCAGCTTCTTGAATGAGATAATATCTGTGATCATTAGTGACAATTGCTATCTGCCAGGGTGGATGGCTTTCTGCGATGGCGTAAGGTTGATCAGCAACGGCATTGGGTTGTTCGTGGTAAGGAGGATGCGAAGACGGGTGTTGCTATTCAGTTCTGGTACCTTGTGCGTTATCGCATACCTCGCCCAAGTCGGTTACATCTACGCGAAAGCCGCAAAAATTATACAGGAAGTGTTATGGCTCCCGGTAGTATTGCTTACATTACACATAAGCACTATAGGTTTAGGCGTTATGTTGATCCCGATGATGATCATCGGTGAGATATATCCGTTAGAGCACAGGAGTCTCTGTAGTACTGTTACTAATTGTTATCTGGTAGTTGGTATGTTCGCGATACTGAAGACTTTTGCAGGTATGAAGGTCAGTATTGGCCTGGAGGGCGCGTATCTAGTGTACGCGGTTATTGTGGTCGTAGCGCTGGTTGCGTCTTGGTTTCTTTTGCCTGAGACGAAAGGACGGACTCTGCAAGAGATTGAAGAGCATTTTAGACGGAAACCGGCCGTAGAGCCTGATGATATCAAGGAATTGAAGCCATTGAGAAGCCCAAGGCAGAAAGAGGTTGCGTAATAAACTTCGCTACTGTAAAAGAATGACAAAAGCTGGTGCCATCGCGTGGTGTTTCGAAAAATGCCTTCCTCTGTCTTACTCATTGACTCAAGGCATATGACTGCCAAATTTCAAGACTGTACCTCCATTCCATTGGCCCTTCCGCTGTGAGGGAAATTCACGTAGACTCGGCTCGAATTGGTGTTTTAAATGGGACCGTTTAGCTCTCAGACACTCTGTCCCGGTGTCCCTAAAAGCAAATCGAAAATTCGAAAATGTCCCGTTTTGAGAAAATTGAAAATGGTGAAAAGTACTCGCTAGTCAAACATGTAGTACTTTCTTTGATAAAAAAGTTGTGGACAGAGCATAAAACTCAATAGAAGTCTCCGTACTTTAGGCACGTTAATTGTTATTGTAAAAGATGATATTTCAAAAATCTTTCCGAGCCTTTTACACATTACAAAAAATTAAGTTACATTGCTTATGTAAATATCTAGTGATGAGATGAGCCATCCACTGATTAAGTCAAATGTATCTTCCTTTACGCGTTCAAAATTGCATTTTGTCATACATTGTTTATGAAATATCATGGTAATATAAAATAATAGTTGATATATTTTAGTCGTACGATTTTAAACATCGAATAGAAACAATAAAAATTGATTTATCATAGTTCACTGTTTTCATTCCATCTACAATTTTTGCTGCAGCGTTGAAAAAAAGCCGTGGTGGCCTAGTGGAAAATTTGGCATACTTATAAATATTTGGTGACAGTAAAGTAAAATAATCTGGCAGTCTTGGTGGTCCTCAGGATCGTTTCCGCAGGAGGGAACTCCTCAATGGTTAATAGTACCGACTTGAAATTTGGTACGGATACGCAGTTTAAATAACAATGCAAGTACAGTCAACAAAAAGTACAGTCAGCAAAAAATCCTTGCACTAAAAATGTTTTTTTAATAGAAACTTATTTTGAAATAGTTCTATAGGTCCTAGATTCGGGCGAAGCCAGAATCATATTAAGTAACAGAAGGCTATCGTAAGAAAGTAGAGCAATAATATAAACTTCCATTGAAATAAACGGTTTTTATTTTCCCTTGAGTAATGGCGCGGAATAGACCTACAGACGCGCAGATGAAAAAAGGGGTAGGGGTTATTTCAACCTCTTAACGCATCAGAAAAACAAATATAATCCAGTCTCGCAGTGAATGTGATAAGAGGAACTGGTAAGACAATACTCCCCTCGCAGGATGCCAATGGCAACCGAATGCGACTGCAATATATATTGCAGGTGGTAGGACCTTGTGCAAGGTCCGCCCGGATTGCGTTTCTGTTGTGTTTCGGCGTGGAGAGTAAGACAGCCGGTGAATTTACTGGCACCTGAGGTATCCCATCTTAGGCCTCTAGGTTGGCAACGCATTTGCAATACCCCTGGTGTTGCAGATGTTTATGGGCGGTGGTGATCTCTTACCATCACCCCACCCAGGGGGGGGAGACCCACTTGCTCGTTTGCCATCCAGTCGCATAAAAAAAATATTAAGGGTCCACGGAAAGAACATTTTTTTAGATTTTAATCTCAAAATGTAGAGCTCGCAAAATACTAAGACTACCATTGAATTAAATATGGATATCTGTAAAGATTATTTTTTTCACTTTTGAAGAAATGGCAACCATAGTAATTGTTCGTGATGACTAACTTTCAAACCGCTATAACTCAAAAAGTTGCTTAAGTGACTAGACATGTTCTTTCCATGGACCCTTCATATTATGTATGTATTTTTACCCACGACGGAACGGAGAAGGTATATGCGTTTAGGGTGAGAGGTTGTTTGTTTGTTTGTTTGTGCGCAAACGAATGTTCACGTTTATCTCCAGAACGGTTTGACTGATTTAGATTCGGTTTTCTGTAATGGCTCCGTAATTTATCGACGGTGGTTCTTAGATAGCGTTTGTCCGCTAGGAGGCGCTACAGTAATCATTTTTCACTCGAAAAAAGACCATCGAATGTTCCCAATTATCTTCAGAATGGATTGACTGTTTTTGATGTGGTTTACCGTAATGGATTTGATGTTTATCTAAGATGGTTCTTAGATAGGTGTTGTAGTATTAACCCGCAAGGGGGCGCTATAGTAAACATTTTCCACTTAGCTCTAGAAAGATTTGACTGTCTTTGATATGGGTCTCTTTAAGGGGTTTGATGACTGTCTGTAATAGTTTTAGAAAGGCATTCATATGTATATTAAGGAGGGTGCACGGCAGTGCCCCCGCCAAGATAAACAAAAAAGAAGACGGAGCACTAACTAACTATTTTCACACCGTTTCGTCTTAACACTAGCTTTTATTTGACCTGCAATGTATGTAGGAACCTATGTAAATAATATACATATGTGTGTTTGTATGCATGTTTGGGTCTTGCAAGTTAAATTTGCCACACTTTTAGTTATCGTATTGTCTTGAATTTTGGCACACTAATGTAAATCTTGTAATAATACAATAATCTGGTAGTGACATCCTGGTTATGTAGCCAGGATCGTCTCCACAGAAAGAAACTCTTCAATAGTTTACGGCACAGGCACGGAACTTAACAGAATTGCCTATTAAATTGTATTGGCACTGTGTTTGTACGATAGAATAGACACAACTTGATATTGCAGCTAGGGTCGTCTTCCCACAAAGGAACTCCTTGATGGTTAATAGCACAAATACATAAAACTTTGCACGATTATTCAATTGCAATGACAATACATTATATGCCTATACAACACCTGATGCTGTAGCTAGGGTAGTCTCCTCTTCCCTAGAGTTTCAAGAAAGCTAAAGTTTTGTATGACTTGGCCGTTTCATATTTAAATCTGTTCGTATGACATGTCAATTAAGACCCGTGAAGTAATTTCCTACCGTAAGTAGGTCTATCAGAAAGTCTGACCGATACGAGTATGGTAAAAAATTGAGGGCTAGATAATGCCATGGAATAGATCCATGAACGGCCAAGCTGTACTTTTTAAATCAAGATGTAAGGCTAATAAAGTCAGGGCTCAGGCTCCGTTTCCACCAGGGATGTGCGAGGATTTGTTGCCAGGAATGTGTTTTTTATGAACCAATAGAAACATAACATTTACCTACCTCGCTTCACTCCGCTCAGCTTCCACCAGAGATGAGTGCAAGAATAGGGAAATGAAGCGTTTCTACTGGTTCATGAAAAACACATTCCTCGCAACATAACCTCGCACATCTCTGGTGCAAACGCAGCCTCATGCAGCCACTTGGCTTTTCCTAGCGTTTAAAAACCTTTTTAAAATTTAAGCGTTATTTATGAGCCTTGTTAGTAAGTGTTGTGAATATAAGCCTCTGATTTTACATGCAAATGTTTTGGTGAGATGAATTATTTCTTTAAAAATTTTAAAATAAAAAGCAAAATTAAAAATTTTGAAAAAACCCACGACGGTTCCAAATAGAAAAAGGGTTAAATAATTTTTATGAACATCCCCCGACTAAAAGTGATTACAAACGCAAAAACATCCGTCGGGGGCTGCCATTACCATCTCTCTGTTATATTTAAATTAAAATGTTTAGAAAAGCTACTACAAACATAACTATCCAATTTTAATTAATCACAAATTCATAAAACTACCATGAATATCTTTCCCTCATAAAGTAGTACATTCCCCACACAATTATAATTCATCACAAATTGATACTACTGCAAAATATAAGTTCATTTCGGTGCAGGTAATGGCAGCCCCCGACGGATGTTTTTGCGTTTGTAATCACTTTTAGTCGGGGGATGTTCATAAAAATTATTTAACCCTTTTTCTATTTGGAACCGTCGTGGGTTTTTTCAAAAATTTTAATTTTGCTTTTTATTTTAGATTTGTATATACAGAGTGAAATCTAATACGTGATACAAAATTTGTGTTTCATGCTCAGTTAATGCTGGGTAATATAATGCATTAACTCTTTTCTTGAAATAAGTCCGTTGAAATTTGCAGTTTCCATACTTTGTTCACGATTTCTTATTTCAATAATGTATACAAACCACAATTTTTTTTCAGACTTATTTCAAGAAAAGAGTTAATGCGTTATATTACCCAGCATTAAATGAGCACGAAACACTAATTTTGTATCACGTATTAGATTTCACCCTGTATATGACTACCAATATGCGTCTAGCCACCACTTTAGAATGAAATGAAAATGAAAGCTTTGAGTTATCTCGTTACCGATTCGATTTGTGGCATTCGAACGTGGCGGATGTGGACTGAATAGAATTCTGCTATTTCTGTTTCTTTGGCTGGTTGAAGTATAATTTTGATAGTGTTTTATGCGGCGATTAACCTTAACAGTGAACAGTGATCACAAAATTCTATACTGCTCTCGTGTCTGACATTTTTTAATGCGCAAGTTGTTTCCACGTGGTTTCTGGAATTTTACTATCGGGTTGCAGAAGCTACAATCACCGTACAACGTTGCCTCTCGAAAGAGAATACTTAGACACTGGCGAAATTGTCTTATTAATTAGGACAGAAGCCATATTTTAAAGAAGAATAAGAAGAATATCTCGTTACCAGTTACCACTTTGAAAATATCGATTGCTTTGACAGATATAAATTTAGTAATGTGTAGTGTGAAAAAGATAACGATATGCACCCGCCACTAAATTTAATGAGTCATTAACACGAAATCGTATTAGAAGCTTACTTATTCGCCAATTATTTAGTCCTTTAAAAATTAGTGTGCTTTACAAGTGAACTAGCTTTTGCCCGCGGCTTCGCCCGCGTAGAATTCGGTTATCGCGCGCTGTTCCCTCGGGAACTGCATTTTTTCGGGATGAAAAGTAACCTATGTCACTCTCTCTCTGACCCATAAACTGTCTCTATAGCAAAAACCACGTGGATCCGTCGCTTCGTTTGACGGGAAAGACGGACAAACATACACACTAACACTCACACTTTCGCATTTATAATTAATATGGATATGGTGATTTAATTTTCTGTTATCTTGTGGAAGATACTGCCAGTCATTATAAAGCTGGAACTATAAACGAAATGTGTTTTACTATATTAAAATAAAGTTTATTATTGTTGTAAATGTTACAAAATAACCCAGTTATCGCAGTAAAGTGATTAAGTATAAATATAGCAGTGAGTGAATAAATGTCTTAGTGTTAAGTATGTTGTATCAACATGTGATTTGAAGTGTTAGAAACATGTCTAAAACTAAAGTGAATTTCTCTCCGTTTGCTAGACAAGTAAATTCCTCCTTACTCCTTAATTTATAAGTAAGCTATAACTTTGAACATGAAAAGAAACTGTGAAACTCAAATAAGTAGGGGAGACCGAGGAGAGTTCCAACTGAGGAGAATAGTAACAACGTCGATTTTTTCGATTCGATGTCGATTTTAGTCGTCGACTGACATTTTTAAAGATAGGTGTATATTTTTTTAGTTCTGTAAATGTTTTGATTCAGATAAATTGAGTTTGGTAAATAAAAAAAATGACGTGAGTGAATAGGTTTATCTTAAAAAGCATTGGCAACTAAATTCTTCTTTTTAGGGTTCCTTAGCCAAAATGGCAAAAACGGAACCCTTATAGTTTCGGCGTGTCTGTCTGTCTGTCTGTTCGTCTGCGACTTTACCTACTCAGAGACTATTAATGCTAGAAAGCTGTAATTTTGCACGAATATATATTATGTAAACTATGCCGACAATACAGTACCTGTACAATAAGGAAGTAAAAAAAAAAATTTAGAGTACCTCCCATAGACGTAAAGTGGGGGTGATTTTTTTATTCCCATCCAACCTTGTAGTGTGGGGTATCGTTGGATAGGTCTGTTGAAATCATTACGGCGTTGCTAAAACGATTTTTCGATTCAGTGATATGTTTGCAAAATATTACACTTTAAAGTGCAAATTTTCATCAATTGAGCGTCCCCGCCCCCCCTCTAAAATCTAAACCGGTCGGTGGAAAAATTAAAAAAAAAATCAGGATGGTAGTAAGTATATCAAACTTGCAAGAAAAACTATTCCAAAAAAATTTCCGCTCGAGGCGCTGTCCGTGTTTCCATACAAATTGAGATTTTAACGAGAACGCGATCGAGATGTATTTTGTGAACGGGAAAGTACTTACGTCAGTGTAATAACGTGTGTGGTTATACATGGGTTTAATTGGGTTTGTGTTACAGTGTGGAGGTGCAGGAACTGCATGAACATATCTTGCATAAACGTAAACACCGCTATCATAAGGTCACGGGTGAACAAAGTAATTGTTTTAGTTCATTGGACTTTGATTTAAAGAGCAAAAAAAATACCTCGTTGAGTTTCTAGCCGGACTCTTCTCCAAAGAAGTTTTTTCCGACCTTTGGTAGATTTTTTTTTGACGTTCAAGTGCTTGTCATAGCCTAAATTGAATAAAGATATTTTGACTTTGACTTTGACTTTGAGCACATTTAACCCCCAGTGCTTTGTGACGGTCGCAGTATGCTGCAACGCGAGCGGACAGGGCTGTGCCATGGGCTTCCCCGGGGTGCTCCTGCCGCAGCTACGCGTCACCGGAGCAGTCGACGCCAACGCGCAGTCGTGGATCGGTTGGTACAAGAACCATAAGATATAAAAATAAAAATAAAATAAAAATGATTTATTGCAGACCAGGATCCATAGTTTGTTAGTAGTAATAATAATAAATAAGTCTTATTTTAAAGGGTTAGTTTTTCATTATCTTTAACATATAAGATCAAAATCAAAACAAAACAAAACAAAACAAACACAACAAAACACGATATGGTCGATTCATATCTTTATGATAATATTGATAATAGACTAGGTTTAGGGCCTGTTTGATGTGACAATGGGCAGGCCACATCGCTCGACGAACAGATAACCGTTGGGGGAGAAAGGTCCTCGATTGGCGACCACGAACCGGAAGACTAAGCGGTAGGCCTCCCACTAGGTGGACTGACGACATCGTGAGAGTTGCGGGAAACCGGTTGATGCAGTGATGCGTTGTCGTTCATTGTGGCCTTCTAAGCGGGAGGCCTTTGTCTAGCAGTGGACGTCTTCCGGCTGATGATGATGATAAGGGCCTTTTTCACCACTTGTCGACTAACTTTAAGTGACGGATATCGGTGATGCCGTCTCTGTTTGTTTTATACGAATAAACAAAGACGGCATTACTTTTATCTGCCACTTAAAGCCGACAAGTGGTGAAATGGGGCCCTTAATAACAGCGAACATAAAAGCATTCACCCTTATCGCACTTGACTTGAATAAATTACAAACCACATTTCGCACACATGATGTGTGCATGTGTCTTCTTCTCAACCTTCTTCTCCCCAATTTTTCGTGTAGGCCTCCTTCAAATTCTTCCACTCCGATCTATTTTGGGCGGTTAGAGTCCAGTTGCTGCCCGCCACCTTTTTTATAATATCATCTTTCCATCTCATTTGTGGTCTGCCCACTGGTCTTTTCTGTTTCCATGTGTGCGTGTGTATTTAGATGTATTTTTGTTGTGTTTAATATTCCGATCTACACTGATGCACCACCTGCTGTACCTAATCTAGTTCTTACTTCTTTCTGTAAAAAAGTTTGCCTGGAAGAGATCGCTCTTAAGCGATAAGGCCGCCTATTGTTTACCTTGTAATTTTTCTTTCTGTGTACTTGTTTTCTGGGGTGACACTCTTTCCCGGCCCGGATAACACCGACATGGAAATACCGGCCCTGTTTTTTGTATACACGCCCATAGAAACTGACAGGAGCTTCCATGGGCATGTACACAAAAAACAGGGTCGGTATTTCCATGTCGGTAATCCGGGCCGGGAAAGAGTGTCACCCGTTTTGTGTATCGCTTTCTATTTTTGGTGTACAATAAAGAGTCATTGTATTGTATTATACAGTCAACCTTACCTTACCTTGTCACTTTAACGTCATGTTTGAAAAGCCATACAAAATTGTGTAGGTAACAACTGAATGCGACAAGGTACAATAATGATCACTTATTTACGACGTTGACTGTACTAAGTATTACTCAAGTAGACTGTCATTGGATCCATACGTTTCCAGCATCAGTGATGGCGCTGTCCATAGTAGTGGGGGTCACAACTGCTTCGTCGTTCATGGACCGACTGGGACGCAAGGCCGCGTCTTATGCCGTCATCTCTACTGCTATGACGGGGTGGATACTGCTGGCATTTGCTCCTAATATTGCGGTAAGATCATCGTGACAAGCAGACAAAAATGTTAGAGCGAAACGGCCAAAACAAAGATAGCGTTTGATAGATTCAATGCAGCCTTTATTCTTTCATTAACTTTCACTGACTAACTTTTGCTGGGAACTCAATGCTTACTCCAGGAACGCTCAATAGTCTTGTGAGGGGAGGCTCCAATAGAGAGATCTCTCTCCAGGCAGGCGTTATGCCTGGGGACCGAAGTCCGAAGGAAGAGCGTCGCAACTTGTAGTACACATGCGACCGCGTTGAGAAACTTCGATAGCGCGATGTAGAACATGGTCGGAGTTTACTTACTGTAGTAGGTACTTATTGTAGGTACATATAAAACATATGAAAATAACAGAACACAGGATAATAGATAAGGTGTACCTACAAAGGCTATATTATTAAACCGACAATAATTCACCATGAGCTTCTTTTTTTTTTCTTTTTTTTTTCTTTTTTTTTTATGTAGCCTGCAATATGTCCCACTCTTAGGCAAAGGCTTTCTCTTTTGCCACTCGTCCCTATCATGAGCATGCCCTGCCAATCGAACTGAAAAGCGCTTAGGTCGTCCTACCATCTCCTCTTGGGTCTGAACTTCCTTTGTGCGTTTTTTTTTAATATCACCTTTTGGAGTGTCCCTTGGCTGACCAAAGCTTTTATATAATTGCCTTATTTCCGGCAACACTGATTTCGTCTTTGGAAGAATCTTAAAGCTAACAAGGTGTAGAATAATTAAATCTTCTTCCTTTACAGACAATAATTGCCGGGAGAATATTTCAAGGTGTATCGTTCGGAATCATCATGCCTCTCCGGCCAGTCCTGATCGGAGAGTACACCAGTCCACGATACCGAGGCAGCTTCCTCACCTCCATCTCACTGTCTCAAGGAATAGGGATCATCTTCGTCCACTCAGTTGGCTCCCAAATACACTGGCAGTATACAGCCATCATTTGCTGCTTTTTTCCTCTCGTCAGTTTTATAATGACTCTATATTCCCCAGAATCTCCCAGTTGGCTAGCAATTCGGGGTAGATATGATGAATGTCGGAACGCTTTCCACTGGCTGCGTGGAGAAGGAGAAAACGAGGAACTGGAGAAGATGATAGGAGCAAGAATAATCGCGCAAGAGGAACATGAGAACGCAAAAAAAATGTCCATGTTTAAAGATGTTACGCTTATCGCTAGAAAGAGGGAAGTATACAAGCCTGTTTTGATTGCGATACACGTGTACCTGTTGGGACAATTCTGCGGTAGCCTCACGCTGGCAAACTACTCTCCGATGATAATCGACACTTTGATGGGGGATGGAGCGAACACTAATTTCTGGATGATTGAACTGGACGTGCTACGATTAGTCGTGAATGCGATGGCAGTCTTCGTGATGGCAGGAGTCCGCCGGCGGACTATGATGTTCGCGACCGGCGCACTCTGCGTTGCGGCCCACGCTGCCATTGCTGGCTACACCTACGGCAAACTCCAAGGCACTTTACCCTACGACTCTATCTGGATTCCCGCTCTCCTACTCAACATTCAAATGGCGTCGATAGGCTTCGGTATGGTTCCAATGACCGCAGTGATTACTGGTGAAATATTTCCTTTGGAATATCGGGGTGTGCTTGGGACTGTAAGCTCATTCGCAGTAGCTGGGTCGATGTTTATGAGCTTGAAGACTTTTCCAGGTCTGTACGCCAGCACGGGGTTGCACGGGACCTATGCAATATACTGCGGGGTCCTGGTCTACAGTTTAGCGGTAATATGGTTTACGCTGCCAGAGACGAAAGGAAAGACACTGCAACAGATCGAAGAGCATTTTAGAGGGACGGTTATGGTCGTAGTGATGAAAGATAAAGGAGGTCAACAGGAAATGGTGCCATTAAAAAGAAATCCAGTGACTAATGAATTTAATATAGTTTAGAAGCTTAAGGATTTCTTTAACTGATTATTAATGATATTTATTTATTTAGATCCTTCTGAGGTACCTAGGTAGGTTGTATATAGTAGATTAGGTGGACGTACAGTCAACGTCATAAATAAGTGATTACTTATTATTTGTGACGTTGAGTGTACCTGTCAAATATAAGAACGACAGGAAAGTGAATAATAAGTGTGAAGTAGTGAAGGAGTAATAAAGGAGTAAAGAAATTTAGGAAATAATCACTCAAACTCGTAGGTAAACATACTACTCAATAAGTATAATAATATGATGTATATGTCAGTACGTTCGCGATTTAGCTTAATTATTCTAATTTTATTATTTTATTTTAATAAGTTACATTGCCATTTTTAATTTTCATTTGATATTAACTGTTTCAGTGGTTGTGTTGTGTTGATTCACCAAATCAGTTTCCAAACACTTTACTGATATATGTAGTTTTAAAGAATATTTGTTACTTAACAAATTTTGTGATCCCTTTTGACATCTATGGGCGTTAAGGACGTTAACGCCTGATAATAAATTATTTATTAAAGACTGTAAGGGCCTACGCTAGCTGCTGTGGGTGCACGGAGCGAGCGCAAATCCGCTGCATGCGACGCGTGCGTGCAGTTAGCGCTTGCTAATACATTTTTTTTATATAAGACATTCCAAATGACATAATGCTTTATGGGCTTAGCACCCTTTGCTATTTTATTTTGCGCTGGCCTGGCAACATTACTTTCAACTGTCAATGTCATTTTCCACGACAAGATGTCCCGTCTTGTAGGACGCCGTGCGAAGCGAAACAAAAATAAAAACAAACCGACACCGTTCTCAAACTGTGTCTAACTTAAAACTAATGTAAAAAAATAACTATGAGTACTGCAAGCAGGTATGTCACTGCATTTAAGTTTAGCGAACATAGTTGCTCTGAATTTGTACAAAATAATTCGTATTCATAAATTACAGGTTACATTATAAGCGGTTATTATTCCAGATTCCCTCACCAGCCAACTTTTAAGCCTCGAGGGCGTCGCGTGACATATCATCAGGTCGATGCCCTCTTCGATTACTTAATATCTAATCAGGAATTGGCGATGTCGTATTCAAACTCCAGAGTGGGGCGGTATAAAAGTCAGAAGGCTTGGGAAACAGTCACCGGTATGCTGAATCGCATTCCTGGCGGGGCTCGCAAGGATGCTAAGGGCTGGAGTGCAGTATGTACTACTTTTTTTTTTTTTATTGAATAAGGTTGAGGATGAGGTTCCATGATTAGAGATAAATGTCATCAGGATGATGTCCTTACCCTCATACCTAATTTCGTCTAAATTGGTTAAGAATGAAGAGGTGACAGACAGAGTTACTTTCTGATTCATAATATTAGTCTACCAACTTTTTCTTGTTGGTTATTCTGTCCCGTTGTCCAAGAGACAACAGTGACTGAGTTTCCTTAAAAAATTATTTGATATATTCGACTAATATGCTTAGGAGATAGTCTATAAAATAATGAGCTTGTAACTATGACAAAAACTTATACTCGATTACACAGTAAACATATAAAAACTTGTGGTTTTAAAGAGTATTCCAGGGGACGTAACCATGGCAACAAGGTACAAGAAACATTTGATCAACTCAGATATTAAATAAGTACAAGTTCCCAATCCACACTGAGACTGCATGGGAGCTACAACCCAAGCCCTCTTATTCTGAGAGGAGGCCTGTGGCCAGCAGTGAGATGCATATAGGCTGAGATGAAATGAGATAACCACTTAAAATAGCAAATTTAATTTATGTAATCAATCATTAAAAAGGGTCCATATTGGCTCACATATAGAATGATTTATCTCATTGTTTCCTAACCTGTGGTCTGCGGACCCCCAGGGGCGCATATATTTGGGGGTCCGCGGTCCGATATGCATCTATTTTACTTAAGAGTGTTAACAAAAAAGATATTGTCCGAAAATTGCACTTTTTTTTCACTCAGCGGTCCTTGGCATTATGCTTGATTTCCTTGGGGGTCCGCAGCTGAAAAAGTTTATGAACTGCTGATTTATCTGAAAATAATAAAAGGTATGTCCACGTTTCATACACTTTCCAGTTCTGGAGCAACTACAAAAACAAATTAAAGAGCAGAGTCAAAATGGTAAAAGCAGCGCTGAATAGTGGCCAGACAACGAACACGAAGCTGACAGAGTTGGACATGAAAGTACTGCCTGTCCTGGGACCACTGTTTGCCTGTGGCAGTACGCCTGGAGACCCTGTCGACAATTCTATGAATTCTGAGGTAAATCATTCTAATTATTCATACCAATTGGGTATTAGGGATCTTATACAATAATGTTGAATTTTAACTTTATTTTTCATATCCCTACAAATATGCAAACTTATTTTTTTGCAGTTAAATTTGTACAAATTTAGTCAGAAACGCACTTGTTATTATTTTTTTTCAATTCATAATATAAATTCATATAGTGCACTTTTTAAATACATGCAGTTATTAATTATAATATTAAAGCACAAGACTGGTCTGAGTGGAGAGCCTTGGGGGAGGCCTATGTCCAGCATGAAATGAATGACACTTTACTTTGATCATCATTTCAATGACCGGATGGACAAGTGGATCCACAAGTGGATCCGGCCAGGGCAGATATGAATAGTAAAAAAGTTTTTTCTTAGGTCTTTAATGTTTGATATGTATTGATCTATATTTAGAAGTATGTTTATCTGTGGCCTAGTAGTATCCACAGCTTTGCTTAGTTTGGGACTATAATCAATTGGTGTCAGTCAAGTTTCCCATGATATTTATCAAGTTAATTAGACTTTGAAATGGACTAGCATTTTTTGTTGGGTGAAGTGGCTTTCTACATGAAAATAGATGCCTCGCACAAACATTTTAGCTATCCTCATGAACTCATGCAAAAGGCCTGAACTGAGCAACCAATAATTTTAATGTTTAAATTTCAGGATTTCCAGGATCCCATGGTGAAGGCTTCTCCGCCGGGGTCCCCCGCGTCCCCAGCGGCCCCTTCCAGCCCCGACACCCTCCCGAGCCCCCCGAGTCCGTCCCGCCCCGCGCCTTCATACACACGCGTCGCAGCCTCGACGAGAAAAACAAGGAGTCGTAAGTATTGTTATGACTGATATTTTAAAATTGTATTTGTAACTTGTCTTTTTGTAAACTAATTGTACTTATATACGTTTATTAGCTTTTGCCCGCGGATCCGCCCGCGTGGTATTCGGTTATCGCGCACTGTTCCTTCGGGAACTGTGCATTTTTCCGGGATAAAAAGTAGCCTATATCACTCTCGGGCCCATAACTATCTCCATGCCAAAAATCACGTCGATCCGTCGCTCCGTTATGGCGTGAAAGACGGACAAACATACAAACACATGACACTTATAATATTAGTATGGATATGGATAGTATATTAAATGCCTAAATGCCAAGTTTCATAGTTTTATCTTCGACAGCGACGAACTTCCACCATACAAACATTCACCCCCTATTTTAACCCCTTAAAGCCTCTTTTTTTTGCGATAAAAGATAGCCTATGTCCTTTCCCAAGGTCTATTCTGTCTCTGTACCAAATTTCATCCAAATCGGTTCAGCGGTTTTGGCGTGAAAGCGTAACAGACAGACAGACAGAGTTACTTTCGCATTTATAATATTAGTATGGATATGGATTAGCTTTTGCCCGCGGATCCGCCCGCGTGGTATTCGGTTATCGCGCGCTGTTCCTTCGGGAACTGCATTTTTCCGGGATAAATAGTAGCCTATGTCACTCTCGGGCCCATAAACTATCTCTATGCCAAAAATCGCGTCGATCCGTCGCTCCGTTACGGCGTGAAGGACAGACAAACACACTTTCGCATTTATAATATTAGTTTGGATTGGTATATTATTAACTTTTTGTTTGTGGCTGTTGGCACCTGATTGCCTTGTTCAGACAGTTTTTACATGCACTAAAGCAGTGGTTCTTAACCATTGGTCCGCGGACCACTGGTGGTCCCTGGAAATGGAATAACTCGAAGTGGTCCGCGAAGCCATCAACAACGAATTGGCAAAACGACGTGCCAGCCAAGTAGCGGTCATGCATTAACAATTTTACCTTTAAACAGTTGGTGGTCCATTGCTAGACATAAATTTTGTCAAGGGACCTCCTAGCTAAAAGGTTAAAAACCGCTGCACTAGAGCATAAAAAGTCATTTATGTCGCCTAAATCCAGCATAAACACTAACTTTACGAGCACAAGAAACTGGAAAGGTTATATTAACTGTAATGTATTTTTCAGGACCAAGCAAAAGAGTCCACAACACGAACGGCGCAAGCGACGGCTCCGACAGCGACAGCCTGGACGTGGCGCGGCTGTTCTCGCAGACGGAGGACCGCACCGCGTCCGCGCTGCTGCGGGTCGCGGACGCCGTGGACGCGCTGGCGCGGGCCGCGCAGGCGCAGGCCGCCGCCGCGCGCGCCACCGCGCACGCCATGGAGATGATCGCGAACGCGGTCGCCCACGGGCTGCCCAAAAGGTTAAAGCCTTTTTGTTTCCATACACTTAAAAAATACAATTATACAATTTAATGAAAAAATCAAAGATCATGTCACTCAAAGGGCTATGAAGAGGTCTATGCTCGGGGTTTCTCTGCGGGATAGAATCAGAAATGATGATATCCGCAGTAGAACTAAGGTTACTGACATAGCCCGAAGAATTGCGAAACTGAAGTGGCAGTGGGCGGGGCACATTGCTCGCAGGACTGATGGCCGATGGGGTCGAAAGGTTCTCTAATGGCGTCCGCGGACCGGCAGACGAGCTGTCGGTAGACCTCCAAGGTAGGGAGTGGAGAGCCTTGGGGGAGGCCTATGTCCAGCAGTGAACGTCTTTTGGCTGACATGATGATGATGACAAAGCTATACCATATAGTTATTCTAGATGTCCAGCCCTTTCAGCGTGAAGGGTTAACAAACATACATACACATATATTTACGAATTTTTGTTATTTGTAATACTGGTAGGATTACAATCATTCATTGTAAAAAAAAAAAAAACAAGTTTTTTCCCAGGATTTTTTTTATTCACAAAAAGTTTATACAATTTTTTTTTTCAGATTTGGAGCCACAGACGAAACGGTTACCAATGAGCATTAACCCAGAAAGAAACTGGTCACACCACTGACTTGGAAAAAACTGTGGCAACAGCACTGGCCCTGGTATAGCGGTCGATATTGCGAGATGGCAAGGAGCTCCATTTCCCAGTATCCAGTGCAAAATAAAATGATGACGCCGTGTGAGAGGCGCGGATGCGGTGTAGGCATCTCGCTCTGCCTTGATCAATGGCTAATGTGTGGCAACCTAATTTGAACTATATAGTCTCTCGGGGAGAGAATCGTGCGGTTGAAAAGACTTTGCGGAGAAGTTGAATGCTGTGTGTGAAGCTCCCAAACAGCTCTGGCACAGGGAGCTAAAGCCCAAGCCTTCTCATTGTGAGAAGAGACCTGTGCTCAGAAATGGGACGTGTGTGGCTAGAGACGAAATTATTTTAAATTAAGTTTACTCATTCTCAAGTAATGGTTTTCTGTGATAAATCTTTACTGAGGCACAGTGCGTGGCGCCACAACAACTTAGTGTTTCGTGACAATTGAAATAGTTAGATGGCGTCAGTATCGTGAGGTCCGTTTGACGTTTCCTTGCGATTGGCTCAGTTATTTAACCAATCACGAGCAAATTACCTTAAATCACAATACCTAACTTTTAGTAGATTTGTACGTCATAATTTTAATAAGTACCTCGGACGTTACCATGGCGACAAGATACACTAAAAAGTTGACTGAATCTTTTAACCAATCACAAACATGACACAAATGTCAAAGTTATCAAACGGTCTACACGATACCAGCGCCATCTTGTGTCACAGAAACTGATGTTTATTGATCGGACCATGCACATGACAACCTAAAGGATCATCAATTTCTTATATATCTGAAAAAAGTGTGATTTACCTAAAAACAATGATTTTTATTTAATTATTTTTTATTTTTTAAGCCGCCTATTGTTAGCGTTATAGTTTTCTTTCTGTATACCTGTTTTTGGATCGCTTACTATTTGTTGTATACCTACAATAAAGAGTCATTCTATTGTATTTTTTTGTTGCTCAAAGAATGCTCGTAATCATAACTCATAATACTAATTAAATATGGCTACATTGATATGTAAATTTGCTTTATATATTGTAAATAAGTGTAAAATAAGATAAAATAAAAAGTATACTATAACTACTTCGTCTTTCTTTTATAACTATCTGATTACCGTAGCCTCTGCCATATAAAAGAAAATTTTCTAAATTTTTTTTTTAATTGAAGCTTGTTTGCTGACTACACTTGCATTGTCAAATTGTCATCCAATCCCAGTGGCCTGATTGTCTGACATACGTAGAATCACAATCGTTTTCACTTCTTGGAACACGACATGCGACAAAGTTAGAAAGAAATGGCTAACGATTGTGAACGTCAACGCGTTAGATAATTCGGCCTTAGGTATACCTACCAAATTTCACTACTGGAAGTGGATCAAAACCTTGCAAGATTGGAAACAAACAAAAATGTACGAGAAGTTGAATCGAAGCTTGTAAATAAAAATATGCTGGATCCCTATCCACAACACAAAATTTCAGGAGGGTATTGTGTTAATTTTGACTGAATCCCCCTGTAAATTTTTGGAACTTTCACAATTTGACCCATACTATCACGCACGGTAAGATAAGTAAAAGCTGATGGTGACACAACTCAAAATTCTATTCATACATTTTGAAATTATGTCACTATTGAATCAAAGTTCAATTTTAAATATCAGCTGCAAAAATCTAAATATTTTTTCAGGGAATGCACATTTACATACTGGCAACTGGAAAATTGACATTTTGGCGAGTGAGTGAAGTTTGAGCTGCTGGGTTACTACCAAACTCGAAGTTCGTGTCTTCTCGCTCTCTTATTAAATAGTATAAGTGTCTCGTATTAAATCACAGTATTAAAGTAGCCCTGCTATGCTCAGCAGGGCTATCACGAAACTCGAAACTCAAAGTTCGTGTCGTGCGGTCCGACTGACACTTATACTATTTAATACAAGAGCGAGACGGATCGCATGACACGAACTTCGAGTTTCGTAGTAGCCCTGCAGCACAGATTCCACAGAGTACTTTTTAGATTCATTCCCTACTCGGTCTCGGTCGGTCGTACCGAATCGAATGTGATTTTCGCAAAAGTTGAATTATAAATTTTGTTTGTTTACTTTTAAAATTGTTAGTCCACTACAATCCTTGTAACGTAATAATTTTCTTATAAACTTAAAGTAACGAAACGGCTCTCCGCGGGGAACATAGAGCGAAAAATAAAATGCCTAAATCTGAAAGATTTTCACCATTTATAAAACAAGTAAGTATTATTTAACTAAGCTAAAAATCGGCGTCAGCACTTCTTACCGAAAAAGATACCCTGAATACTTTAAATAGGTCTTTAAAAATAATTACTTTGTTGGATGTTTATATAGTTAATAATTACTTTTTTGGATATTGAACAAGAATCATCATAATATTAAAGTAATAAAATATATATACTTTTAACTGAATTCATTTAAATATATAGTCAATTTAATACATAACTATACCTATTTAGTATAGTAAATTTAATGCTCTTAAAGTATATTCAGTTGTTATTCTTAGTGTTATTTCATTCTTTATAAACATGAAGCCCATGAAGCATGTCACAAAGCACATGAAGACCCGAGACTAAATTTATTATTTTTATTTTTGTAGTGCTTCGTGACATGCGCTGTGTGTTGCAACATCATCGGCCAGGGCTGCGCCACCGGCTTCCCCGCAGTGCTCCTGCCACAGCTGAAGACAGGGCCCATCCGCACCAGCAAGGAAGCAGACTCCTGGATCGGTCGGTAGCAATGTTGCAGGTTAGATAACACATCTCCATCTCCGCTACATCCCAGTACAAAGCCGAGCTCCTTTTGGAATGAGAGGGTTTGGGCCGTAGTTGCCACATGGGCCTAGTACAGACTGGGAACTTCACACACACTTTGCAGGTGTGTACAGGTTTCCTTTTCGATGTTTCCTTCATTAAAAAGTTTTTTTTTTAATGTATGAATGCAGATTGGTTTTTGGTATCTTTTGTATTTTGTTTACTCCAAATTTTTGTCACTTTTACGGTCATCCCATCCCGTAAAACTCATATCGAAAATACAAACTGAAAAATAGATGCACAGAAAAACCAGAAAAATAAGACCACTGATATAAATGCACTGAGCGCCTCATCGCCAACAAACTGATAACAGTTTGGCGATACCAAAATTTTATGTAATGCAATGTGCCGTTTGATTAAATAAATTAAAAAAAAAAAACCAGCGCTGGGAATAGAACCCAAAAAAGAAAAATATTCATTACTGCGAAAAGGTAAAGGTAGCAGTTTTGCAGGTGGTAGGACCTTGTGCAAGGCCCGCCCGGATTGCTACCACCATCTTGCTCGCTAATCCTGCCGTGAAGCAGCAGTGAAATTACTGGCACTTGAGGTATCCAATCTTAGGTTTCTAGGTTGGCAACGCATCTGCAACACCGGTGTTGCAGATGTTTATGGGCGGTGGTAATCTCTTACCATCAGGATTCAGGAGACTCACTTATGCCATCCAGTCGAATAAAAAAAAAGGTAGGATACCAATAACCGTTTTGATTTTGAATTATAATAATTACTAGCTTTTACCCGAGTGGTATTCGGTTATCGCGCGCTGTTCCCTCGGGAACTATGCATTTTTCCTAGATAAAAAGTAGCCTTTGTCACTCTCGGGTCCATAAACTATCTCTGTCCCAAAAATCACGTCGATCCGTCGCTCCTTTACGGCGTGAAAGTGTATCAAACAAACTCACTTTCCCCTTTATAATAGTAAGGATATAACAAACTGGTTATCATTGCAGCTTCAGTGATGGCGCTGTCCATTCTCGTAGGCAACGCGGCGGCGCCGGCGCTGATGGGCCGGCTGGGCCGCAAGCCGGCCGCGTACGCCGTCATCGGCTGCGGGCTCAGCGGCTGGCTCGTGCTCGCCGCCGCGCCCAACGTCGCGGTAACTATACACTAGAGGCTCCCGAAGTGGTCTAAGTGAGCTGGGCGGTCTTATTGTGTTACCATATTGGCTGTTATAAATCAAACTTACAAGGTCCTAGTGAAAAAGGGGTTAATTCTGCAGAAGTTGTACAGCTAATTTCGACTTACCCCTATACACATAAAATAGAAAATAGCTGTGTAATTTCTGCAGACTTAACCCCTTGTTCACTAAGACCCCAGAAATACAACGGTTCAATTTTCTTGAGAATTATTAGTATTTTAAGAGTAAATAGCAGCCTAGGGTATAAAATATACCTAAATTTGCAATATTCTGTATAAAATACGAAATCCTTAGAAAAATATGAGTTATTTTTTTCTTAATGGCTACGAAACTATCTCGGGCGTATCCGACACGCTCTTGGCTGGTTTTAATCTATTTTTTTTATTTGCCCCCATTTTATACTGCCATGATTTGCTCGTCCTGCTCCCAGTTTATAACAGAAATTTGTAATAAGTAGGAAATAGTGGAACTAACTGATAGATAAAATCATGACAAATCTCGAGTGGTCAGTCGTCAAGTGTTACTTAGCCTTGGTTGATATTGATAAGCTGCATTTCCGTGTTATTTGTACATTAGATTATTACCTATGCGTAATATTTACATGATATCATGGTATATTATTAGCATCTTATGAAAAAACCGTGGTAGGCTTGACCAATGGCGTTTCAAGCAGAGGGTTGTGGGTTTGAGCTCGGGCTCGCATTCCCGAGTTTAAGTTTTCCGGTGGAAATCGTGAGGAAAGCTGCACACACCTGCGAAGAATTTCAATTGTGTGTTTGATGTTGTGCATCCGCATTGGCCTCGCGTGGGAACTACGGCCCAAGTGCTCTCATTCTGGGAGGGCGCCTGTGCCATGCAGTGGGACGTGTAGGCGTCAGTCTAAGTTGACCGACCCAATTAGGTAATACATATTATTCAGATTGAAAAAAGTGGAATTGGATTTTTATTTATTATTTTTTGTTATATCGGTTACATACCTACTTCAAAAGTACTTAACCCACTTTCCTTTAGTATCCATACATACATAATACATATAGTGGGTAAGATATTGCTCTGGTAATTTAAACCTATTTCTCCAACACAAAATCACTGACCACTTTGTCCACAGACCCTGATCGTCGGCCGAGTCATCCAGGGCATATCGTACGGGATCATCATGCCTCTCCGGCCAGTTCTGATCGGGGAGTACACCAGCCCCCGCTACCGCGGCAGCTTCCTCACCACCATCTCCCTCTCGCAGACCACAGGCATAGGCCTCGTGCACCTCATAGGCTCTCTAGTACGCTGGGAATACACTGCTCTAATATGCTGCCTATTCCCTCTAACAAGTTTAATCATGACATTATACTCACCAGAATCACCAAGTTGGTTAGCAATCAAAGACAGATTTGAAGAATGTAGAGACGCCTTCCATTGGCTACGGGGGGAAGAAGAAAATGAGGAGTTGGAGAAGATGATCCAAGCTAGAATAATAGCGAAACAGAACGAAGTGGCAGAGAATGTGTCAAAGTTTGAAGAATTGAAGCTTATTGCTAGGAAAAAGGAGGTTTATAAACCGGTAGCGTTGGCTATGCATGTCTATCTGCTAGCCCAATTTTGCGGTAGTATCACATTACCCAGTTATTCCCCTGAGATTATAGGTGCTATGGTGAACGTGGAACATGCAAATTTCTGGATGATACAACTAGATGTGCTAAGGCTGATAGTGAACGGTGTCGCGGTTTTTGTGATTGCCAAAGTTCGTCGGCGGACCTTGATGTTTTCGGCTTGCGCTCTCTGCGTAGGAAGTCATATCGCCATCTCAGGATACGTGTACGGAAAGCTTCACGGTATCTTGGCATATGACGCCTCTTGGATACCAGTTCTACTCCTCAATCTTCAAATGGCGTCTATAGGTTTCGGCATGGTGCCGATGGCAAACGTTATAACAGGGGAAGTATTCCCGTTGCAATATAGAAGCATTCTGGGAACAGTCAGTGTTATAACTGTAGCAGCTACCATGTTTATGATATTAAAAACTTTTCCAGGGTTATTGTCAAGTACAGGATTGCACGGGACATATGCGATATACACTGTTATTTTGGCGTACGGAGTGGTTGTCACTTGGTTTCTGCTGCCGGAGACTAAAGGGAAGACGTTGCAACAGATCGAGGAACACTTCAGAGGAAAGCCGTTGGTTCCTGTTGAAGAGTTACGGGAACTTGAACCGCTTAGGCCCGCACAGAAGACTGACGAAAAAGATAAGCTGTGATATTTTTGACAGAAATTAAAATAGGTCCAATTTTCTATGGCAAAACATACTATTAAGTGAAATATAAAAATATGTACAGGTCGTCATCGTTACAAGAGATAGCAGAAATGAATTGAATAATTGAATGATAGCGTAATGGCTTGCAACGAAAAGCTTTTTCCTTTATAAATGATTCAGTATGGGAAAGTCTGAAACGAACATACACAAACATACGAAGATTCTTAGGAACCATCTCATCGATTTTAGTAACAAGAAAAACTGCATTCATAAATTTAAAAAAAAAACTTGTACAGTCGAACAAATTGAATCATGACATGAGGATGGAACCTTTTAATAATCAATTTCACTATGATTTCCTAGACAAAAGTACGAGGTGTCAACATGACATTAGTAGCACAAAGGGTTATGACTCAATTTGTTCGACTACTCAGTTCAGGAATCGAACCAGAGGCCGTATCGCCTAACGTTCCTGACGCTCGCGATCGCAATCACATGACAGTTTTTCTATCCGAAATCTGTCATTTGATTGGCAATACGGCCTCAGGTCATTTTGAAAAATAAGTCTGGGATTTGTTAAACTTTTCCAGGCTTATTATTTAAGTAGTTAGGAGTTAAATATTTACCAAAAAGTACTTACTTATTTATTAATAATGTGTCGCAAAATAGCCTAATTATTAAATTGTTTATTATAAGGAAAAGAAATAAAAAAACAAACTATTTTTCTATAATTTTCTATATTATTTGGTACATGATATCGGTCTGTCCGTCCAACCATACATGGCTATAGCCCTTTGTGTGACTAAAGTAAATTTAAATACAATAAAGGCGCATCCGGCCAGTATTGTTGCACGGCAGACTACATCCACTTAACTATCTGTACAATACAACATGTTACATACATCCCCGCGAAACGCAACAGCGTAAAAAAGCACTACCATACAGATCCATACATTTAGACAATAAAAATAATTCCTGAAGCACGCATCCCGAAAACATTTTTCCTTGCACTTGAAGTTATATGCATTTTACTAAAAATCATTTTGTTAATTTACATATTTATAACAGCTCAAAATTGTCTTTATACGAAAAGTATTATTTGACATAAGACGAATTTAAATCGCACCATGCGGTATACCCTAATGGGGTGTCTGATAATATCAAGTCCGAATACAGAATTTCATTCGGTCTTTCCTATGGACTACAAAACTTAAGGATAACCAATTTGTCTCTTTCTAAAGCACTTACAAAAATAGCTCACAAAAAAAATAAAAAGTCGCTAACTTTATGTCCGCAGAAAAAGACAGGTTTTGTCTTTTATTTTTTCCATTTTGAATTAATGCAGCTTCAAGTCTGTTCCTTCGGAAGGTCATTTAAAGGAAGACTCACCTTCCCCTTATACATCTAGAAAAATCTCTGTATCTCTTACATTAGTACGGGATGCGTTGTGACAAAGGAGCGGTGTGATCAACAAACGTAAAAAGGCATTCAACTTATATTAAACTACTTTAACAGCCATTTTGAAACGACAACGCGAACGATGCGCCGACATTTTAATTAAAAAAAATTGTACCAAAGACAATAATATAACAAACAACCTTTACAAGTGTAAGCTAACAAAAATTGTTCAAGTTTAGGTTATGAAATTGATATATCCATCCCTATCCAAAGTGGAGTTCAAAAAGCTAGACATTTAAAACCTATAGTTAAAAGAAGTACCTACGAAACATTCCGTTGTGAGACAGGCCATATAGTTGTATAAGATTGTCAAAATTTTTTGCAGTTACTTACAGTTTATAAGCTACCGGTTAAAAAGATTTAACTTATGACCACCACCAATGAAATTAAAGTAGGGTTGTCACACTAACGTCAAATGCTTGAATATGGCAACAGTGTAAAAGAAAAACGATCAAAATTATCTCCTAAATGGTTCCAACGGAAGACCAGCGTCGGCCGCAAGGTTGACATGCTGAGTTGGGACCATCGTGACAATATTTGTCATGATTTCCTTTTTTTTCTTTCTCTTTAATTTGTAAAATGTCACGAATAAATGTTTTTCTTTCTTTCTTTCTAAAATGAGTGAAATAGACTTCAAAGTCGGCGTCATCAGACGTATCGCAGCTATAACTAATAACAATCCAAACATAAATCTACTGATGGCCGGGTTGAACCCACCTTATATCAAATTTCGAAGCCCAATTTAGAACCGCAAGAAATACATAGCGAGACCGTAAAGCTAACGAGATTGAAGTAGCCAATCTACCGCCGCAATGTTTGCAACTTGCACAATTTCTCTTGCAGGTCTCTGGACTTAACTCATACGTTTTAAATTTCAAATTGGCTCGAGTCGCTGTTAAGTATAACATACTGACAGTTCATCCCTCAAAATGGTCAAATGCCACATCCTCGGACTAGTTTTGTATTTGGGTAAGGCACGGAGCGTTTCAACCGCCGTTAAGGTGTGAGAAAACTTTGCTTTTCCGCGAACATACGTCTCACAAATGATGCTGGTAGCTGAAAAGTGTGGTGATATATCGCAATAGAAAGATTTCTCTTCAGCCTGATGTTATGATAGTATCGAAATCCGAAGAAACTGAGCCGGGAGTTGTATTTATGCATCAGGATTTAATAAAAACATCGATAGCGCGATCTAAAACACCAGCGCTAGTTCATGCGTCGTAGTAGGTGGCGCTAGTTGTACCTGAACACACAAGTCATAACGACTTTGTCACACTGAATGCCACGGAATAACACCCAGTGTGGCAAGTTCCTTGTCCGTTGATTTTTGATGCGGTAGTTGAAATGCTTCGGAGCTTTACCCATTTAATAGTGGGTTGACATATTAGGAAGCTCCTTACGGCACTATAAACGAAAACGTTCGAAATATTTGACATTTTGCGGCCGCTTGTAGTTGTCATTGCCACTTCTCGAAATATCCACTTCATCGAATTTAATAATTCCACGTCTTTTTCATTAACGTTAAGTTTTAAGTTGGCAAAATAATAAGAAATTCAAATTTGACTATTAGTGATATATTTATGGTACAAAAACAAGCAGCCGGGTGTATTGTCGCCCGTGGACACTCCAAAGATAAATTTCGGGTGCATTGCTGGCCGTTTAGAAGAGTTAGCTGAATAACTTTAGCAAAAAAAAATTCAAGTCAAAATCACCTAAAATGTTAACCCAGCATTAAATAAAAAAAGATAACAACCACAACTCAGCGACCACTAATAATTTCTTTGCCCCATGTTCGTACAAAAAGCGCGCCTCAATCTACACATCCAAATAATCACAAAACTTGTCATATAACATATTTATTAAACAAAAAAATATATAATAAAAAGTAAAATTCAGCTTAAGTCAGTTAAGGCGGCAATCGCCGCAAGCTCTTAAAACAATACAATCTGACACACTAGAATCTGCACTTGGAAAAATGTCACATAATTCATCTTGTTGCAATAGTAGCATTCCATTGCGGTGTCTGAACGCTCGCTTGTACTGAACCACGCAATGTAACGCAACTAGCACACATTTTCTTACAGGGCAGTCTGTATGCCAGAAAGGTGCCTAAGATGGGCGCTTAATATACATCAACTACCAATAACATTATTTACACTTTCAATACAAAATATTGATCATCTTAAACTATAGAACACAGTAGCTTCCCTCGGATGTTAGGACGGGTTCTCACTCGTACCAATGTGTTTTAATACAAATATTTACCAAAGTCTGGTCACTATTCTCCGTCTCATTCTACATTGAAATTTAACGGCTTAAATCGCGTTCGTTATTAAATTGCGACTGTTCCCATCTTGCTTCAGCAAATATTTCTATCGACCTGTATTTTACAAACATCTGCCGAAGACAGACGAAGTTTGCCGAACATTACCGAAGTCTGAACAGGCAGTACCGAGTGGGTCCAATACTCGCGTAGAATACCCGGCCTCAGAGTTCTAAAGGTGCTTTTCTACCAGCGAGACGAGACGAAGTGGGACGAGAATTGAAATCGCGCCGACCCATTTCCACCAAATATTACCACTGAAGATGTCGCGGAGTTTTTCCGATGCAGAGTTAATTTATACACAAAATCGGAAGCAATACGGTTCATTTTGACACCAATAAATATATTTTCCATACAAATTTCAACTCTCGCCTGCCTCGCCGGTGGAAAATCGCCTTTGTTGTCTAACGCACTCGGTTTCACGACTTCTTTCTGTCACACGGTGTAGTATGAAAGAAAGAAATGGTGAATGCGATCACGAGAGCGCGCATTAGACTGGCCACTGCTCTGTATAGTCTTACGTAAGTATTGGGCATTAAAACCAATCCTTCACGCCATCGATACACGAGTCAACGATATGGTGATAATAAGTTTTATGTTAAAAATTAAATTTTTAATACAAGCTTTTTTGCCGACTGTACTTGCATTGTCATACAGACTACATTTCCGTACCAAATTTCAAGTAGATACCATTAACCGGTGAGGAGTTCCATCCTGCGGAGACGATCCTGGCTGGACCATTAGGATGCCAAATTTCAAGTCAACTAGTAGGTAGTACAAAATTAACCTTTTTTTTTTATTGTTGACGCGTGGAACGAGGGCATTTACTGGTTACACTGATCGCCTTTACAAACGTATTAAAGCTACAACTCTCACACGGGAGTTATCATCAATAAGTTTCCAAAGAGCTTCAACATTGAGACAAGTGAAAGCCAGATAGCCAGCTGGTTAAAAGAGAAACCGTGGACCACATGCGGTCCACAAAGTCCTAAAACGTTTCAAAATAGGCCGTGTTTCTGGGGCACGAATGACGGTTTCCGCCCACTACACCGCTGTCACCATGCACGAAAACTTGGAGCTAACACCGGCTAGTATCAGAACCGGCGACGTGCCGGTTCAGACCTTGCAGGCACGCGTTTGTACATCGTCCTGTCACGCAAAAGGTAGGGACACATGCAGTCGCTCAAACTCGCTTCCAACGTCAAATCTGTTCACGTGACATTTAGGGATAAAGCTGAAAATGTTGAACTTTATCGCTGGAAAAAAAATCCTCTTTTTTTTTTATTCACTCCAATTTATTTTATTTGTACCACTGCCACGACTGGTACTAAATGAGATTGAGTAATAGAAGTACAGCAATAGATCGGTGACGTCAAGTGTTGGACCTCCGCGTTAAATGTACATATGTACGAATAAGTAACTTATTATCTCAACTTCTCAACAGTTTTTGATCACACGGTTTTTGACGTTGTACAAACGCGTACAGTCATGAATAGCGCGGTGTAGTGGACGAAAATAACGTTTATACCTATAAAAGATTTTATATTAACTCTCAAGTATTTTCACCGCAATTCCGCAGACCAACAGATGCCCTTTATACAATCGTTTATTTTGTGGCGGCATTGCGGTAAAAATAGTAAACAGGAATTGTTTTACAACGTATAAATTCATTCTTCGGCACTCGAAACATCGATATTTTTAACAAAATATTCGTGCCCCCGAAATACGGTGTTCCAAAAAGACACCACCCACCGAGGGGCATTCCAAAAATACACGCACCGCGCCAAGGGCGACACTCACGAGCACTCCGCACACTTAAAACCACTTTTATTTAATTTCAAAAATGTACCAATTCATTTAAAAAAAATCGTCTACTATTTTTTTATTCTTAAAAAAATATTTACAAAATTTTTCTTCTTCGCAATGTTCAATATTTTGCCTATTCGTCTAAAGCGCTGCGCCGATCCGCGTTTTGTTTTCAACAAGTCAAGTCCTTTTTTATAAACGATCATTATTCCTTGCCCTGGCTACCAAAGCCGACAGAAAAAATACTGCTTATTCGCCGGAGATGTCCGAGGAATTTATCCGCCAATGAGAACAGCGCTAAGCGAGACAAGGAAAATGGAATAATCCTATTGGTGTATCTTTCCTCGCACATCTCTGACACATGTGCAGCATTATAGTCAGAGTCGAGTAAACATGCACATAATTTCATTGACCTCACTATTTACGTAAAGTCTGTATCTCCTTCCGTCACTTTGTTCTAGTTGCTTATTACCCTGTAATAGTATCGCACTGTCGAGCAACTCTTTGTCGACCTACCGATTCTCACTATTCGTAGCATTTGGCTAGTAATTCAACGCATTCGCGACCTTACAAAATTAAATTAGCTAATAGACATTTGACACTATTATAACTTGTAACAATCGTAGCTTAACCAACACCAAAGCGAAACGTGGTATATTTCATTGAAATAACACTTCAAATGAGTATTATTTGACTCATTCTCAACGTCAAAGTCAAAATATCTTTATTCAATTTAGGCTATAACAAGCACTTATTCTCTTAATGAAATATGCGCTTTTATTAACGTTGAACTTAGCAGATACATGTAGCATTCTACGATCGTTGACCCCCTTTGATACCCTTAAAATATACTAACAAAATGTCAATGAACTCTGGTGCACATTCACTTGACCCTTACTATATTAGAAGGTATTCACCAAGTCAGATCCCGTAACATCGATATAACAGTGACTCTTGGAGGGACAGTGATAAATGGACAACAACGATGAATAAATCCCAGCTATTTAATCTATGACATCGAAAATAACAATGTTACTACTAACAATAAGCTCACATATACTCCGATATATATAATTCAATTGGAATTCATTTGTATAGCCTCAGTAAAAATGGGGATTTTTTTGCAATTTGTTTTTTATCGTCTAGCTCTGCTGTGTAACATCTGTACGGCTAGCATGAATGTCCGCGTTTTTTATCATCAAAGTATAGCAACAAGCGGGGAAATAACCTGTAGGCTGGCCCCTGTTTCGAGAGGATCATTAGGTTTTTAAACGTCATTTAATTAGAAGTACGAATATAGCCATCGACAACTTTTCTTACTTTATTGTGTCTGGCTATTCATTCATTGTCAATTCTATAACAATTCATGTTTTTCTTTTTAACTTTGGCCGTATATTTTATCACCAAATAGAGTTTTTGATACTTTGGCCATCATAATTTAATTTTAGTATACAAGATGGCGTGTGTACTTTCTTGATTTGTCGATGTGTATTAGACGATTCAAAGGCCCGGGGAAAAAGCTCACAATAACGACTTCAAATAATGTTTGAAATTAAAAATCTGCTCTTATAAAGTAAAAATTATTGGCGGTAAATGGTGGATAACGACAATTTATTCATACTTCCGTATGTAAATATTGGAATCATTTCTAGATATGAGCATTCTTCAAAAATATTTTTTTGCATTTTAAATACAGAAATAAAAAAAGCAGTCCTTGATAATATGTGAAAGGTTTGGAATCTCTGCATTTATAAGAGCAAATAAATATTTGAAACATTTAAATGACGAAGCCATCCCGGCACCTCCACTTTTGTTCTACAATTTCTCTAATACAAAAACTTGGTTTTATAAAATCAGTTGATCACACAATTTAACCATTCGTTCCATTCCATATTGGATCACTATCAGTGAAAAGGAGACCTATTTTTGAAACCACATCATTCGTAAATATAAATTCGAAAGCGGTGAAAAATTATGCTTAGTTTGACACACAGTCTTGTCGACAATTACAGCTCTAATTTAATTCTGTCTACTATTATTTTAGGATTAGGCTCGTAAAACCCATTTTACCGATGTATACATTTACTTTTAAAATACACTGTCTCAAAAAAATGCACTTTCTCAGATGGTACTTTCCCTGAAGCTAAACATATCATCAAAGCAGCATTGTATATTTATTAACAGCCGTATCTTAAACGCGTACATTTTGATCAAGTGTACGTGTTTTGGAAAAAAGTGCTTTCTGCGGAAATTCAACTACGGCAAAGTGTACATTTTGCAAATGTATACATTTTGGTAAAATATTTTTCTCGAGCAAAAGCAACACATAAAACTTCACCACTATCGGATGCTGCGATTTCAAAAATCGATACACTGTTGCATACTATGCAATCAAGTCAATATCGTACATAACATGATCACATCCGATATCATAGCTAATGTCCAGTGGTTACACTAACCCTAGTGTATCCTTACACTTGGACGCGCAGGGGTGTCGTATGTTGATACGGCAGGCATATCATAGCTGAATCCAATGGTTACACTTATCCTAAGGGTCCTCACACGTGATGTCTTACGCGTTGCGCTGGCGGCGCGCCGCGCATGCGCCGCAGACGTAGTCGTCGTCCTCGCGGAGCGCGGCCCGCGAGAGACCCACGCAGTGCATGTGGAACCACTGGTCGCAGCCGCCGTCGCATTGCACCCAGTCCACTTTGCCTGCGAGGGGGCAATGCATTAATATGATTGCGAGTCGTGCTAACATAAACTGAAGGGCTATTCCGAAACACAAAATTCGAAGTTCGTGTCGTGCGGTTCCTCTGACACTTATACTATTTAATACGAGAGCGAGAGGGACCGCACGACACGAACTTCGAATTTTGTGTTTCGGAGTAGCATTCCTGGATCTAAAGGTCAATCTCGAGAACTGGTACTGTACTGGTGGTGATGGTCGGGAGGTGGTAGGACCTTGTGCAAGGTCCGCCCGGATTGCTACCACCATCTTGCTCCCTAATCCTGCCGTGAAGCAGCAGTGCTTGCACTGTTGTGTTTTGGCGCGGAAAGTAAGACAGCCGGTGAAATTACTGGCACTTGAGGTATCCCAACTTAGGCCTCTAGGTTCGCAACGCATCTGCAATACGCCTGGTGTTGCAGATGTTTATGGGCGGTGGTGGTCTCTTACCACCAGGAGACCCACTTGCTCGTTTGCCTTCCAGTCAAATAATAAAAAAAAAGTAAGACCTCTTTTAGTGCAAATGAAATGTAGTGTATCCCAAAAAAAAAAAACTATTTAGTTTGTCAGTTACATTTTCAGAACCTTCCGGTGCATTAGAACCTAAGCTCAAATTACCCTATTGCACAGTACAACCTAATGTCAAAAACACATAATGCCATATAAATATAAATTCAAAAGAGCCTAACGTCTAAATACCTGAGTCCCTTAAAACCTTAAAACCAAAATGACCTAATCTTGAATATATACTCCCGTGATCGCCTAATGTCATAAAGGTTGAAGCTCAAAACGAATTAATCCCATAATACCTTAGTCATAAAACACACCGTTCTCCAAATAAACTAGTTTCAAAACACACTAATCTCAAAACACCCTAAATTCAAATTTAAAGAAATTCACAGTGGCCTAACAGTTAAAATCCGTGACTGTACCAAAAAACTTACTACAAACAGGTTGTGCGACCGTGCGACGTTCATCTGTTTCGTATTTCGTCATGTTTGTTCAAAATGTACTACTCTTGTCCTAATAAAGTCCTGGCTCCATACTAATTTTGCTTCACATTTTCTAAGTTCAAAATCCGATATGTTTCGTGATATGCCTAGGAATTTTATGATCTGCCTAAACTGGCCAAATCATGAAATAGCGCCGTTTCGTGATCTGGCGGATTTTACGATCGGCCGTCGACATTATATACTCACTCAAGTCTACAATCTCTTGAAGTTGTAAAGCATTTGTTTTCCAAATCCATTGGATCGTATCTTTTGAATGGTTTTTTCTACAAAACCTCTGTTAATTGAAACCTATAGCGAACTCGATCAATTGCGAATCCGAGAAAACGCGAAGATCATGAAATGCAAAACTGATGCAACTCGAACATGATGAATGGCGAATCTGAAGAAACGAAAAAACGATGAAATGCGATTCTGAAGAACTGCGAACACGATGAAATGCGAAACAGATGGGTTGCGAACAAGATAAATAGCGAATCTGAAGTACCGCGAACATGACGAAATGCGAAACAAGATGAATGTCGCACAACCCAGAATAACCACTACTACAGAGACAAATTTAAGGTATTTTGGGACTAGCGTGTTTTGAGACTATTGTATTTTGAGAATGGTGTATTTCAAGACTAAGTACATTATGGGAATAGTTCGTTTTGAGCTTCAGCTTTTATGACAGTAGGTGATCTCGGTATTAGTACATAATCAAGATTAAGTTCGTTTTGGTTTTAACGTTTTAGTGTTTTTTGGGACCATGGTATTTAGACATTAGGTTATTTTGAATTTATATTTATATGGTAAGATGTGTTTTTGACATTAGGTTGTATTGTGGAACAGGGTAATTTGAGCTTAGGTTCTAATGCACCGGAAGGTTTCAGAAAATGTTAGACACTTTTTTATATTTCAATCAAACAAAAAATTTAAAAAATATGAAGCTCGTCAAAGTTCACAGAACTCCGTTTCTCTTTTTTTGCGGGGAGAGCATGGTGTGACCTCACGCAGAACTAAAGGCTATATCGTCCTAATTTTTTGTGCCTAATATTTTTACCGCACTTTGTTTCTTGGCGATTGGCCTCAGATTGCTATGGATCGGGAGGAATGGAGGACATGGGGGAGGCATTTTCCAAGCAGTGGAATATCATCTCAGACTAGATAATAATAAAGTACAATTCAATAGAATCTAACAATTTTCTTCACATTTAACACACCCCAACGTGGGCAGGCTTGATTATATATGTCCCTGTTGTTGCAATTATCATCTAAAAGGAATAAAAAAAGAATAATAATCACATCACAAAGCCTTAGGCAGCCCGGTGCTCATATTAGTAGGCTGGAAGTGTCTACAGCATTGTTAGATTCTATTGAATTGGAGTATAGGCAGGCTGTAGTTACCGGTAGGCCTGCGACAGGAGGCGGCGGCGCAGTCCTCGTCGTCTTCCCCTGAGGACTGTGAAGACGAGCTGGTCGCGTTGGCCGCCCCCGCCGCCGCCGCCGCCGCCGCCCGCGCGCCGCGCGCCGCGCCCGCCCCTCGTGCGCTCGTCGCTGGAAACAAAAACACACATTTTTCTATTCTATTCTAATCAGTACTGAAAACACCGAAATTTTCTGAAATAAGCAAATAATGAAGATCATGATTTAACGAGGTTTCTGGGGTGGGGTTTTTTTTATGACTAATAACTAAACATTTTTTGAAGTATTTAATTTGACTTGTTATATAATTTGGACATGTATTGTAACTTCAAACAAAATGTACATTGTTATTTGAAATGAATTGAATTGAATATAAACGGTCACAGCGAAAGGGACGTAACGCTTACGCCCATCTCTAAAAGAAAAAAATCAGCATAATGTTGTAGTTTGCCTAAAGATATTTTGAAATGTTAATTGACATTTAACTGATTTGAAAATTATTTTTTATTATTTATTTACTTAGAAACACACAGTCTTACACAATAATTTTCCATTTTAGCTAAAGCTAGGAAATAGTTTTATGTAAAAATACCTACAAATTGAATCTTAACTTACCTAGCCTCGCTTGCCGCGCGTGTTTGCCGCGCGTCGAGTGCTTGCGGCGCTCCTGCCGCGCCATGTAGTGTTTCCGCATCATCAGACTGGACCCTGACGATATTCCCTGCGGGACACAATCATTCAAATAATCGATACACTTCGACAAGTTCGTATGTGAACCGGTAGAACCCTGTTGCAGTCAGCATTTGCCGAACTTAGCAAAAAGTCTTGATAAAGGCAGCAGATGCTCCCTGCGACGAAGTTGTCAAGGTATGGTAAAATCACACAAGATAATACAATCCGTGAGCTTTTAGAAAACCCTTCGGGTTTCGGGGGAAATCGGAAGAATTCGTTAGTAAAAAATGACAATTGTCTTTTTGACTCAGTAGCAATCCATCACGCGTCGAGTGCACTCGTTGTGTTTTCATTGATGTATATACTTAGAGCAGTTAAAACCACCAATTGAATATATTTATTTAGGTAGTTTGTTATTTTTCGGAAATTGATTTCCATGGCGAGTCAACTTAAGCAGGGTATGTCTGTAAATAGCCAATCACTGGAAATTGATTACAATATATTTATAAATATTTTGTATATAAGTTGAATTTTTTAAGAAAAAAGTGGTCGTAAATATTTTAATAAGGTACAAGACCGAGTTATAGAAGCAACGGGATTTCGAAAAGTACATTAAAAAAAATATAAAACGTAAGCAGACCAAAAAAATTCATTTGACGTACCCAAGAGAAGTAGATACAGTATAACAACAGCTCTATATACTTCCAAACAAAAGTACTGTGTTGAGGCGGGGTGTTCTCAATTTAAATTGACGATAGAAGAATTCGAAAATGCTGATTTTGTTTTATTTGTATCATGACAATAAGTCATATTGTATTAAAATTAGAAAAAGATAAAGAAGCGTAATATATTATAGTAAGGTTCATTTTGTACTGAGGTTATTCTTTACATAACTTTTTACGGTAACTTTGAAAAGTTTTGCAAGTTGATAACAGAACAGAACCGCGTATCACGATCGCGTGTCATCGTCAATACCCGAAGCATGCTTCTAAAATCCGAAGGTCTTTTAAGATCTCACGGAGTGTAATTTATCTCCAATGATTAGTACATAAAGACATTTTTTTTGTTTCCTGAAAAATTATATTTAGTGCGTTGTTTTTGTAAACATTCCTTCAATTGAATAATGATTAATTTTGTGTTTGTATTTACAAAGACAAGATTTTAAAACAAATTAAAAAAACACTGTAACGGGGGCGAACCCGCAAGCAACAGTCAGTTAATATTATTATAAACAATAGTGTACCTGTTTTCTGTTGAGATAATTCGTCGTCGTAGCCGTGCCACGTTTCACGGTGGCTTTTGGGGGCGCTACTGAACCTGTGGAAAAAGAAATAGCATATAACAATCGTTATAGACATGGGAACATACAGTTAATAAGAAAAATGATTCAAGTCAGTGCTTTTTAGGTTTCCGTATTCAACTTTAAAGAGCAAATTTTCTTTAAAATCGAGCGTCCCCCCTCTAAAATCTAAACCGGTAGGTGGAATTTTTTTAAATAATTCAGGATGGTAGTAAGTATATCAAATTTACAAGGAAAACTATAACGGTTAAGTTTTCTCGAGAATTATTAGTAGTTTGAGAGTAAATAGCAGCCTAAGGTACAAAATACACCTAAACTTGGAATATTCCGTACAAAATACGAAATCCTTAGAAGAATATTACTTAATTTTTTCGTAATTTATTTATTTATTTATCCCCACAAAAAAATTACAGCATTACAGTTAAACACCAATGCGCTGTAAAATTAAAATTATACTAAACAAAAATATAAAAAATACAAAAAAAAAACTATGAATAGTTAGGGATTTTTGAACGTCGTCGTCGTCGCTACCCTAAAACGACGGAACACCACACCCTCCGGCCAGAAGTCGGAGCGCAGGAACATCTGCTGGTGCTTGGCAGGCACTTGGGAGTCTAAATGAGCTGAAATTGTTAGCCCTTTGAGACTCGAGAGGGATGATGGACAGCTCTAGATGGGCTCTTTGAATCCGGGCCTTTAATGCCTCGCCAGCCTCACCGTGTTGCCGCGCGCGCTTGAGCTGCGCGTGCGGGCGCGGCGTGCGCTGCGCGCGCTTGCGCCGGCCGGCGTCCAGCACGCGCGCCACGCGCCGCCCGCACGCGCCGCGCGCCGCCATCACAGCGCTCCACATCTGCGCCTGCTCCTCCAGTTTCACCTGTAGATACGGTCAAGTGTAAAGATTATACAAGTATCCCTGCTTAACATTTATTTATTTATTTATTTAAAGGAGAACCAACAGCTTATAAAACAATATGATTATGAAAATAGTGACACATAGCCAATTACAGGATCTCACAGATAGTTTCAAAATACAAGTTTAAGCTTAACTTAACGAGATGACGCGTGCTATATCAAACCCTACTCAAAAAACATAACTCTTCAAATTACATTCCCACTCCAATTTGGCATCAGGTAGGCATTGCACTACTTATAAACTAGAACAAAACGAAATATAAGATAAAGTGATCGAATGACACGCTCACATGCTAATCAAAACATCTCATCACTAAACTTCGCCTCACAGATGAGACATTACAGTTAAATATATCAATGTCCATCTCTTTTACCAGGTTATTTAAACTGACACTAGCGCGTCTGAGAAAGCTGTTTCGCCTGTAACTAGTAGATGTGAATTCAAGATAAATAGGAGGATTGAATAAAATACAAAAGAAGTAACTCTGTCTATTCCTCTGTCTGTTACGCTTTCACGTCGAAACCGCTGAACCAAAGTGAAATTTGGTATAGAGATAGTTTAAGCCCCCAAGGATCAACATAGGATACTTTTTATTCCGGTAGAAGGCGCCACCGCGCGACCTAACCTAGATCCGCGCAGACGAAGTCGCGGTCATAAGCTAGTTGTTAATAAAAATAAAAAACATTTAAAACGGCATAAAATTTGAATAAAGATATTTTGACTTAAATCTCAAATTGTTGACGTTTAAAACCCTTACATTTAACATTAAAAAAAAAAACTGATTGTTCCCAAAATTAGCGTTCAACAGACAACTCTGCTAAACCTCGACTAAAATCCTAGAAATCCCAAACAATCAACAACAGTTACCTCCAGTAAATCGCCTTCCAACATCAAGTCCTCCAATTTCTGTAGTAAGCCGGGGGCGACCCGCGCGCTTGGCGATCGCGGCGTGGCACTATACGCATGCTCAACGCTCGCTGATGACCTATACAAAAAAAAAAGACAAAAAATAAGTCAAGTTTGTTGTATAGTCTCATGCACCAATATCTGACACAGCATAACGTGCATAAATATACGATACTCTATTTCTAGGTGTCAGGTAGTTTTTGCATGCTCCGGACGTGTGGCATATATTAATAAATGGTGACTACTTTTTACGGGACACCCTGTATAACCTACATTATAATGTCGGATACGCGGGATTCTCCAAGTTACACGTGTCGTATTTGCATGGATTTTCACCATCACCGACGGAATGTAATTTCGCACATAAACAAAAAACTAAAAAAAGCGCGAACCCGGGATCGAATCTACAAGAAAACTGCTTGAGAAATCAAATTATCACAGGTTCTTTTTTTTATCTTATTTTTCTGTTAATTACTAGTCAGTGGCACAAGTCATCATTTTCTGATCTACTTTTGTTGCACCACCTATTGTGAACTAGTCCTTCCTTCTGTAAAAAAGGTTGCCTGGAAGAGATCGCTTTTAAGCGATAAGGCCACCTATTGCTTACCGTGTAATTTTTTATCTCCGTGTATCTGTTTTCTTTATCGCTTACTATTTCTGGTGTACAATAACGAGTCTTTGTATTGTATTGTCATATATGTCATAACATACCTCGCATTTTGTGACGAATGTGCGTCGTGCGCGCGGCCGGTAGCTTTCTTCAGTTCTGCGTTCAGTTTGTCCGCTTTTTCTCTATTCGCCTGTTGACAAAATGCAATGTTAGTAGATTCTAGAGTCATTAGAATCTATCAATCAATCACAATACCACGTTACAGTGATATGATTTTTTAACAAACTTAGCGTTTAAGACCTAGATGTGTTTGACCCGCTTTGTTATTTTGGATATTATTTCAAAATTTTTAGAATTCTTTATTCAATGAACAATTTGTACTTCATAAAGTACATTCGGCCGTTGTCTTGCTGTTAATTAGTTCTTTATAAAGTACGCGAATACTTAGGAGGATATGGGTGTTGTCAGTGATGACTTGACGCTGAGACGTGGTCCTTGACTGTTGGCCTGTTAGAGAGGCTCAACGTCACGCAACGAGCTATGGAGAGAGCTATGCTTGGACTGTCTTTGTGCGATAGAATCCGGAATAAAGTCACCGACATAGCTGGGAAAATATGCAAGTTGAAGTGGCAATGGGCGGCCATACCGTCAAGCAAATACCGTCGTTTCGCATCGTGTTTATTTCGTGAACTATAGTTTATATTCGTTAGAATGCTCGTTACAAGTGAATGTTCATGTGCTTATGTTTATCAGCACTTTAATGTGTGTGGTGAGTGGGTGAGTGACTGAGTGAGTGAGTGAGTGATTGACTGACTGAGTGAGTGACTGACTGAGTGAGCGAGTGAATGATTGAGTGAGCGAGTGAATGACAGTGAGCGAGTGAGTGACTGAGTGAGCGAGTGAGTGAGCGAGTGAGAGCGCACACGAGTACGTGTGCGGGCAGTGACCTGGGCGCGGTCGCGGTCGCGGTCGGCGGGCGGCAGCTGCGCCAGCGCGGGGTGCGCGAGCGCGGCGCGCGCGGCGTCCTGCCAGGCCATGGCGCGCTCCGTCACGCACTGCAGCGCCTCGCCTTCTGCCAGACGCACCGGCAGCTTCTGCAGCCACACCTGTGGGGGACACCACGTCTTGTACATTAGGCGGCTTGGGAAAAAATAACCTCCTCGGACTTAACTTTTTTTAACAGTCTTAACTTACCACCTACACGTGATTTACCAGATTTGTTATTTTGGATATTATTTCAATTTGTACTTTATAAAATACATTCGGCAGTTATTCTTAGTGTCAATTGATCCTTTATAAAATACGCGAAAGCCCATAAGGATAAGAAAAAGTAGGCCAATATGGTGGCTACATGAAGCCAAGGCGCTTGAACAGCAATTCATTAGCCGCGTATCCATTAGAGCAGCCTCAGGCCGAGCTGCCTCGACTTGATGCAAACAGCCTCAGTTTGAGGCTGCTCGCTCTGCGGCATAGGCTCCAGGCACGTTGCGGATCATGCTGAGGCGACAGGCCTCATCCTGATCCGCAACGTGTGATCCAGTTTAATCCGTCTCCATCAAATGCACGGCTCGGGCTGAGGCTCCTTTGAGCACGGCAAAAAAACCGACAAAATATGGTTCGGCTCGCAGCGACGAATTTGCCTCGTGTCGCGGCACGCCTCAGGTTGAGGCAGCGTCTCCACTTGTGCGGCCTCGGAGCGAGGCAGCCGCTCGCCCCGAGGCTGCCTCTAGTGGATACGCGGCTATTTGACAAGGAGAGGGGGCTAAAAATGGTCAAAATAGGTGTGACACCGATATTTGCCAAAAGTAACACTACCTTTTTTCATTTTCTTATTTCAAATTGTGAAATTGTTTTTAAGTCTTTTCTAACGAGACTTGAATAGATTTTTTTTTTCTTCTGACACACCAGAAATTAAGAGGTGGGGCGCGAGTAAAGCTGAAAGCGTGCGTTGTACTGACCAGCAGCGCGAGTATGCGGTCGAGCCTTGGGCGGCGCGTGCGCGTGCAGTCGGGGCACAGGAACTTGGGCTCGGGCGCGGGGAACGGCAGCTCCACGCGCTCCTCGGACTCCGCGCGTTCTTCCTTAGCCGCCGTGATGCACGCCGCTGGGGAACAGACACAGTTGAGCACACAATGCTTGCACAATGCTTGCCGGTGAAATTACTGGCACTTGAGGTATTCCATCTCAGGCCTCTAGGTTGGCAACGCATCTGCAATACCCCTGGTGTTGCAGATGTTTATGGGCGGTGGTGATCTCTTACCATCAGGAGACCCACTTGCTCGTTTGTCTTTCAGTCAAATAAAAAAAAAAAAAAAAAAAAAAAACAGCACACTGAGCACAATGCTCAGTTGCAATAGGCATAGGTTGTTATGGTGCAGTAAATGAAGGAAGTTGTATGGAGACCCAAGCATTAATTCCTCAGTCGATGAAATTTTGCTTAGTGATTGTATAGTATGAGCCGTAACTAAAATATAAAAAATCCAAAAAAAAACTACACCTAAGTTAGGTATTTATACCTAAAAATCGATTTTTTTCTAGTATCACAAAGTGATACGACTGACTTATTTGGTAAAATAATTTTGGGCTAATATAAACAGATTGTATTTCGTCACTACTTTAAAAAAACTCGTATCTCGAAATGGATAATTTTTCCGAGTGCACTTTATGACCATTACGTCAAGGTTCAATTTTGTTCGCGTATTGATTTGAGATACGAGATTTTTTCAAAGTAGTGACGAAATACAAATCTGTTTATATTAGTCCAAAATTATTTTACCAAACAAGTCATTCGTATCACTTTGTGATACTAGAAAAAAATCTGAAATTTTCCGGTTCAAAACACGCCAAAAAAAAAATTTTTAATATTGGCATTTCTGCTGGGATATATATTTTTTGATATTTCATATATTGTTCCAATACGTTACATGAGTATGTCTGGTGTATAAAGAACGGAGCATTTTTTTTTTACTTTTATTTTTTTTGGATATTTATACAATACTCTTTATTTATTGATACTTTATCATACTGTCAAGTTTTTTCGGGCTGAGGAATTAACTGTTGGGGTCACTACCTTTATTTACTCCACTAGTTATACCATTAGCCGGCCCGGTATCGTCACGGCCGTGCACCGGCGCCGGCACCTGGACTTCGTTTTTCCACTGGGCTCCACAGAAAACCAGCGTTACAGCACATGTGCCGCACGGCCCAAGGCCCGGTTGTGTGTGCGGAGTTGCGCCGTATTGTAAGGGAATAGGTGCGGGCTAGACAGCACAGCTCGGTCTTGGGCGGTAGGCATAATATTAAGTAGTATAGTTTTAAGTAAGTACGGTACAATTGTTGTAAAATGAGCGCAATATTCGCCAATAAACATCATAGTTTGGCGAAATTAGTGATGTAATTAAAATTATGTACCTTTTTTTGAGAATAAATAAATAAATAAATAAAAAACATAATGTGCGGCAACACATGCTGAGTGGAGACCCTTTTTTGTTGTCACCAAGTAATATAGTTTTAGTGCTAGTTTTAGTCTTGGTACAATACAATACAAATACAATACAAATACTCTTTATTGTACACCAGAAATAATAAGCGATACAGAAAAACAGGTACACAGATAAAATTACAAGGTACTTATGGAGCCAAAATAAATATTTTTCTTTTTTTTTTTTTTTATTCGACTGGATGGCACACGAGCAAGTGGGTCTCCTGGTGGTAAAAGATCATTCTTTCACTGTGCCGGTGTCGATGCTTGAAATTATCACATGAAATTTGAAAAATCAAGAGGTGCAGTCCCGAGTCTAAGCCCACGATCTGCTTGAGGGGCCATAGGTCAAACCACTAAGCCACCACGGCCCAATTCAAAGTTAGGCCTTTGTAACTTTGTGGCATTTCAACCTCGAGGTACGAAACTATAATTCCCCATCCACTCGAGGCGCCTCCCATATGTTCTCGGCGCGAGTCTTGGGAAGGGGAGGCAGCAGGAGTGACTTTCCTCTCTCCTTCGACTCGCGCGAAAAACAGACACAAAGCGGAACAAGGCGAGTGGACACGAGCGTAACGCCCTTACCCTCGTACACGCGTTCCCTCGTGCAACCTCGTGGAGTCTAGATGGGACTGGAGCATAAAAGGGCGTTTTCAAAAAAAAGTGTACCCTTTCTATTTTTTTGAGATTTTGGAAAAAATATGGTTTTACCTACTCAGAATCAAGAGCACAATCAATTCCAATAGTTTAAAAAAATGTCCCCAAAAAAATGACAGTTTTTTCATACATTCAGTATGGGCGTGACAAAACTGACTCATAAAATTATGTATGAAAAACTGAGGACATTCTTTTAAACGATCGAAATCGATTGTGCTCTTGATTCTAAGTAGGAACCATGTTTCTTCCAAAATTTCAAAAAACGGAAGGCTGGTTTTAGTGTCACGCGTACCGTGGTGCGGATCGCTCCGCGCGGGCTGTTTAGCCAATGGCTAATGAGCTTCCCGTCCGCGCGGATAGGAAGCTCATTAGCCATTGGCTGATCAGCCCGCGCGGAGCGATCCGCACCGACGGTACGCGTGACACTAAAACCAGCCTATAGGGTACTTTTTTTTTAAAACGCCCAAAAGCGCAGTACAGTCGACTTTATTGATAGTGTCCCTGTCGCTCACCGTGGAACCAGTCCTTGCAGAGCTCGCACTGCGTCATGACGCCGTACTGCCGCTTCTGGCACACGCAGAAGGTCACGCCCGGCGACGGCGGCGCGCGCACCTCCTTGCGCATGTTGCGGGCTCTGTACACACATTATACTGTTTCAAACTTTCGTCAAAATACCACAAACGGGACTTATCACGCTAACACACACAAGTAATATTTACCTCGACGTTTCGGCAACATTGCAGTCGCCGTGGTCACGAGTGATTGAAGTGTGGGGTGTCAAGTCTGCCTAGCAGCGCGAGTGTTGTGTGTTAGCGTGATAAGATAAGTCCCGTTTGTGGTATTTTGAAATTATACTGTTACAGGACTTCTGTAAGTTCACACCTTTGACATCTATGTAACATCAGCTAATATGTGGCGTACCCTAAAGTTGATAATCGTTTGCATGTCACAAAATAATACCAAAAGACCTGTCTGTCAATTTAGGCTATAACAAGCACTTATGAATGTCAAAAAAAATCTGCCACCGGTTTGGAAAATTTATTTTGAGAAGAATCCGGCAAGAAATTCAATGTGGTATTTTTTTTAAACAGATTTACAATATTATTAAATGATATCTATAGATCACAAGTATTTCAAACCACTTTATTTTTAACATAGTGGGTGTCAACTTGAAAGTTCGACTTTAGCGACATTTTCATTTGATAGGAACTTGTTTAAAAATCGATAGACCACTTATTTGGCTGATCGTACCACAATTTAGGCAAAATATAAAAATTATAAAAGAAAAAAATGCAGATTTTTTTTTCGTTTCTGGCTGTTTACACCTGATTGCCAAGTTCTTAGACTAGGCTAGAGCATACAAGTCATTTTATGTCGCCTAGATACAGAAACACCAACTTTACAAGCATGAGAAGTGAAAAACCTATTTGTATTTGTATCAGTGCTCCCACCTGATCTCCTTGATGAGCTGCAGCTCGCGCTGCTCGGCGTGCTTGAAGGCGTGCACGATCTCGGTGGGCGTGGAGTCCTCGCTGAAGTTCCTTAGGAACAGCCCCGCCTCCAGCGACGACGGCGCGGGCGAGCTGGCGCCGCGCGCGCGCCGCCGCGCCCCGCCCGCCTCCGTGCGCGGGGACAGCGCCTCCAGCAGAGAGTACGGCCAGTTCTGAAGTAATAATAAAAATATCAGCATCGAGTCGCCGTCCTTTTTCATAACAATATTAGACCCACTTTAATAACAACACTTTAATAACAATATTAGACTTTACCCATCTACACTGAGTAAAGTAATGATAAAAGTAATAGTAGAGTTGTTGTAGAGGCACGAAAGTAAGTAATACATGAACGAGTTAGTTTGAGGGCCGACCCGAAGGAAGGCCTTCGATAATACGAGTTCATCTATTGCACTTTTGGCCGAGACTAGACATTGTGCTTTTGTGCTTTTCACGATCGTCATCATCATCATCATCATGTCAGCCGAAAGACGTACCTTCTTGAGGAACATGTCGCCGGCGCCGCGCTTCCACTCCTTGGCGGAGACGAGCGCGGCGGCCAGCTGGTCCTCCTCGTGGTGGCGGGCCGTACCTTCTTGAGGAACATGTCGCCGGCGCCGCGCTTCCACTCCTTGGCGGAGACGAGCGCGGCGGCCAGCTGGTCCTCCTCGTGGTGGCGGGCCGTACCTTCTTGAGGAACATGTCGCCGGCGCCGCGCTTCCACTCCTTGGCGGAGACGAGCGCGGCGGCCAGCTGGTCCTCCTCGTGGTGGCGGGCCGTACCTTCTTGAGGAACATGTCGCCGGCGCCGCGCTTCCACTCCTTGGCGGAGACGAGCGCGGCGGCCAGCTGGTCCTCCTCGTGGTGGCGGGCCGTACCTTCTTGAGGAACATGTCGCCGGCGCCGCGCTTCCACTCCTTGGCGGAGACGAGCGCGGCGGCCAGCTGGTCCTCCTCGTGGTGGCGGGCCGTACCTTCTTGAGGAACATGTCGCCGGCGCCGCGCTTCCACTCCTTGGCGGAGACGAGCGCGGCGGCCAGCTGGTCCTCCTCGTGGTGGCGGGCCGTACCTTCTTGAGGAACATGTCGCCGGCGCCGCGCTTCCACTCCTTGGCGGAGACGAGCGCGGCGGCCAGCTGGTCCTCCTCGTGGTGGCGGGCCGTACCTTCTTGAGGAACATGTCGCCGGCGCCGCGCTTCCACTCCTTGGCGGAGACGAGCGCGGCGGCCAGCTGGTCCTCCTCGTGGTGGCGGGCCGTACCTTCTTGAGGAACATGTCGCCGGCGCCGCGCTTCCACTCCTTGGCGGAGACGAGCGCGGCGGCCAGCTGGTCCTTCTCGTAGAGCGCCAGCGGGATCTGCTGCGCGCGCCGCACCAGCGCCTCCACGCTGTGCATGTACGGGTACAGGTCCTTCGACTGCATCTCCTCCACCTACCACACAAGATACAAATACTACATTGTTCGACGAGGGAGCGAAGGCACCAATATCACACGAGATTAAAAAAAAAACCTTGTTGAGCTCCAAATTTTTTGTTACTTTTACGGTCATGCCGTGAAAGTTTATATAGACTTGGGAATTTGATTGCTTAATAGCGACATCTCTTATCTCTGATGAGCGGATACTTCCGAGGGGAAAGTTTAATGTATCTCGATGACAAACTAATAACATAGATAGCGTTAGTGTCGCTGCTAAAGTGACTAATGAAAAGAATGCAAGTTGAAACGTTGGCGCATAGGAGAAATTCGTGTTTAGTCTCCTGTCCAGCGGTGGCTTAAGAGAATAGCACGCAGCACGGATTGCTGAGAACCTGGGTTCGATTCCTAGCGCTGGTCTATTTTTCTAGTTTTTCTTTGCGTCCATGTTTCAGCTTGTGTTTTCGTGTGAAATATATGTTAAGTTACCAAGATACAGGCTCAGCCTAGTTTGGAGTCTGATGGATAAATTTCATGTACTTGTAACAAGTGTCCTTTGCTAAATAAATATATATATATATATATATATTTTTTTAGTTAGTTGTGGTACCTTGGCGAGCCAGTCGAGCGCGTGCTGGTGCGCGTGGCTGAGCGCGTGGTGCGAGGGCAGCGCGGCCTCGATCTCGTCGCGCGCGTCCAGCAACACCTGGACCTCAGCCAGGGTCGTGTGCTGAGGAGTCTCCGCGGCAGGCTTCGAGGGGTCGATCAGGATCTTGCGCGCTTTCGCCTCCCATTCTTCTACCTCCGCTGTGGGGAGAACGGTTTCGTTAGGAAAGAGAGAAATGTAAGTTAAGGTGCGGACGTAGTGTTTAAAACCCGACGTCACGCCACGCTTGCACACGCCACGCTTGCGATTTGCGGGAGAGTTGAAAACGCGCAAAGATGTCGCTGCGAGCGCGCAGCGAGTTAGCTGCGAATAACGCCAAAAACGCTAAATTCTCCCTCGTGCAATAAGAACAGGGCGTCTTCGGCGCTATACGCAGCTAACTCGCTGCGCGCTCGCCGCGAAATCATTGCCCGCTCGCGGTGAAATCGTTAAGCCGCGTATCCATTAGAGCAGCCTCAGGCCGAGCAGCCTCGACTTGAGGCTGCTCGGCCTGAGGCATAGGCCCGAGCCACGTTGCGGATCAAGCTGAGGCGACACGCCTCATAGTGATCCGCGAGCCAGTTTAAAGCAAACACGCGATGGCACCAGACGCGCGTAGAGTAACTGCTGCTTTAATTGTCATTAGCATCATTAAAAAAAAGAGAAAGCAACAAAAAGCTATACAAAAGAGTATAATTACTTGTATAATTTTATTAATTTAATTGCTGATTCGTTGTCCATTGCGACCCGAGGCAACACGCACGTCTCCATCAAAGACACGGCTCAGACTGAGGCTCCTTTGAGCACGGCCAAAAAACCGACAAAATATGGCTCGGCTCGCAGCGCCGAATTTGCCTCGTGTCGAGGCGCGCCTCAGGTAGAGTTCTTGTTTTGATTTTATTATTTTTACATTGACATTTAAATAGTTACTTAATTATCATCATCATCATCATCATCTCAGCCGTAGGACGTCCACTGTTGGACATAAGCCTCCCCCATAGACCTCCAGTTGCTTCGGTTGGCAGCGGCCTGCATCCACCGTGAACCCGCGGCTTGAACCAGGTCGTCCGTCCATCTCGTTGGTGGACGTCCCACGCTGCGCTTGCCGATCCGCGGCCTCCACTCGAGAACTTTTCGGCCCCAACGGCCATCTGCTCTCCGTGCTATATGGCCCGCCCATTGCCACATCAACGAGCTAATTCGCTTGGCTATGTCGGTGACCCTTGTTCTTGACATCATTTTACTTAATCCTACTAATCCTACTAATATTATAAATGTGAAAGTTTGTGAGTGAGTGAGTAAGTATGTTTGTTACTCCTTCACGCTAAAACGGCAAGACGGATTTGGATGAAAATTGGTATGTAGATAGTTGGCCATCCTACTAATATTATAAATGTGAAAGTTTGTGAGTGAGTGAGTAAGTATGTTTGTTACTCCTTCACGCTAAAACGGCAAGACGGATTTGGATGAAAATTGGTATGTAGATAGTTGGCCATCTGGAATAAAACATAGGCTACTTTTTATCCCGATATTCCTACGGGATAGGGATAAAATCTCGAAATAAGAACCTCTGGGCTTAGAGTTATGAAATTTGGTATGTAGGTAGTTGGACGTATGGAATAACACATAAGTGACTTTTTGACCCGATATTCCCACGGGATAACTAGGGATAAGATCTCGAAATAACAACCGCTGGGCTTAGAGCCATAAAATTTAGTATGTAGGTAGCTGGACCTCTGGAATAACACGAAGGCTACTTTCTATCCTGATATTCCCACGGGATAGGGATAAAATTTCGAAATAATACCCGTTGGGCTTAGAGTCATGAAATTTGGTATGTAGGGAGCCGCACGTCTGAAATAATACATAAGCGACTTTTTGACCCGAAATTCCCACGGGATATCAAAGGATAAAATCTCGAAGTAACACCACTGGACTTAGAGCCATGAAATTTGGTGTGTAGGTAGCTGAATCTCTGGAATAACACATAGGCTATTTTTTACCCTAATATTCCCACGGGATAGGAATAAAATTTTGAAATAATAACCGCTGGGCTAAAAGTCATGAAATTTGGTATGTAGGTAGCTGCACATCTGGAATAACACATACGCTACTTTTTATCCCTATACTCCCACGGGATATTTCAATTGCCACTACCAGACCGATTAGTTTACGCGTGCGAAGCCGCGGGTAAAAGCTAGTCTTTCTATATATATAAAAGGCAAACCTAACTCACTGGGTTATATATCAACGTACAGCCCAAACCGCTGGACCTAGAAACTTGAAATTTGGTACAGAGGTTCTTTGTATGATGTAAGTGAGCACTAAGAAAGGATTTTTAGAAATTCATCCCCTAAGGGGGTGAAATGGGGGGGTGAAGCTTATATGGAACTTTCTCATTTCTGGACTTAGAAGTATGAAAATAGGTGTATAAGTTTTCGATTACCATTAAAAATTATCTGTGTAGGCGAAATGGATAAAATTTTCCTCTAAAGGGGTAAAATGGGGGGTAAAGTTTGTATGGAATTTTTTTAATTTCTGAACTTAGAAGTATGAAGATAGGTGTATAAGTTCTCGATTACAATTAAAAATTATCTGTATAGGTGAAATGGATAAAATTTCCCTCTAAAGGGATAAAAAAAGCGCGCGTTAACCGAATTCCACGCGGGCGAAGCCGCAGGCAAAAGCTAGTTATACTATACGGCTATACTATTGCAGCATCACCGACGCTATACCATTGAACCTCACCTTTCAGCCTATAAAGCTGCGCCCGCTCGGCCTCCGTCCTGTGGTGCGGCACGACGGCCTCCGACTCTCGCAGCAAGCGTTCGATGACCTCTGGCGTGAGCGTGGTGTAGTCCTCCCTGTACGTTCGCACTTCTTCCAGGAACTTGACCTGCTGCAGACGGCACTGGAGGGGCGGAAGTTGGGGCAGCACTATGCAGAGCCGCGTGCCTAGCTCGACCACCTGTAGGTAGATACATATTGTAATGTAATCAAATGGACTGAGCACTATAATTACGTCGCCGTAAGGGAACAAAGTGGAACGGCTGAGATAGTAGATTGATAACCAAGGGTGGAAAGTGACCCATTTCACCCGAGATATTTCTGGCGCTCGAACGAAGTGAGAGCGCCAATAGTTCGAGGGGAAATGGGTTATTTCACCCGAGTTAGACACTCTACTTTTCATTTCGACTGTGAGGAAACTGAAAAACTCCAAAAAAACGAGAATAATAATATTCATAATAAATTGAATTTACTTGTACCTATCCAACCTCCATCGGTACCTTTTCGACTGGCCACTTGCCATGCCGAAACGTGAAAAAAAAAATGTCGTTGACGTAACTCAATTATCTTCGATGTCATGGCTAGCCGAAAAATTAAAAAAAAATTACTTTCCACCCTAGACGAGGAAAAGCAATTTTCCACCCGGCTATCTACCCATGAAAATTAAACTTTCCGAACAGGAGAGATGAAAAACATTTGGAGGGACAGAAGAATAACCAAGAAGACGGTCAGATTGATGAAACGCCTGGTTTTTCCGATTATGGTCTCTGAGACTGCAGAATCGCTGTAAAATTGATGTATTGGAGATGTCGTGATGAAGGCGTCTCTTAAAGATCCCGTGGACGGCATTTCGCACCAATGTTTCTATCCTCAAAGAGCTTCATATTAAAGACCGGCTTTCGTCGACTGTGTAATTACGCGCCAGTCAGCTGTTTACCTATCATTGCTAATTCTACCTTGCGCCTAACGCAATAAAGTCTGTATTGCATTGGACTTTACATTCAGTTTAATTTCATATTTGTCAACGCGGCCGAATATAATAATACTAAGCCTTTATTGATCCTTGACTTAATCTTAAACGTAACAAAATACAATGTAAAGGTAGTTATACAAAAAGTTTTTAAATTAATATAAAAAAATATTAAGTCTTGGCCCCATCTTGGGCATAAGCCTCCTCCAACTGTTTCCTCTTCCCTCTATCTCTCGCTGTTTTCATCCAAGTTTCTCCTGCTATTCTTAGTATATCATCAGTCCAACGAACTATAGGTCTGCCCCTGGCTCTTTTACCTTTTGGAAGTTTCCATGTTGTGACTAGTTTCGTCCATCGTTGCAACTGTTGTGCGTACGACCGAATATAGCCAATGTTATACTTGTGTTGTGATCCACCTGTAACGACGCGTATTAATGATATCACGCCAAGCTTACCTCTTCGAGGTCCCTCACGAGGCCGGGGTCCGTCTGATCCAGTTCTGCGTTGAGCAACTCAGTCGCGCGCGTCTCAAACTCCGCCGTCTGACGCAACACCTCCTTCACTGCCGACCCTGTTGCAAAAATAAATGTAATGTAGGCGTAAGTGTTAAAGTTTCTTGGGGTTTCTTGAATTGACTAAGCAGCCGATTAAGAATTGAGACATTAAAAAAAAGATGATGACACGGGAGCTCCAAAATTGGCGGTCTTTGTAATACTTAGAGCCCGCGCACACAGGCAGCGGTCAGGAGTTCCGAGTTCCGCGTTCGGCGTTCATTAGAATGTACCGAGTCTATAACAACAACGCACACAGCGGGCAGTCTGACCGCGGCGGTCAAAGCGGAACGTCGCGTTCCAAGAGTTCTTTTCCCGCCGAGACAGGGAACGCCGGAACGCCGCGATGTCTGAGTTAGCAAACACGGAAAAGTTGATTGAATTGGTTAGGGTTAGTGACATGTTGCATGTGCAAAGACCCATACGAAACTATGTAGAACGCGAGAATCTGCACGCCGCTTGTGTGCATTGCAACTCTTGGGCGGTCAACGGTCACTAGAACGCAGAACTCTGACCGCTCTCTGAGTGCGCAGGCTCTAAACTCTGCTTTATACAGGGTGGCCCATTTATATCGGTCAGTATGGGAAAGTCTGAAACTATACGACATACGAAAATTTCTTCTTAGGAACCATGACATCGATTTTACCTGCAAAGAGGTACAAACAACCATAGAGACAATTTTACATGCCAGAATTTTTTGAATATTGTAACGGTGGACACTTCGAACACCTACAAAAATAAATCAAAGTATGTGAAAACAATGCATTTTATTCATTTTAGACATAATGTTTCATGGAGACATTTACTGCTTCAGACGTACACAATCGATATCTAAATAGAAATAGTTTAAGTTTTTTTTTTTTTCAAAACAACTGGGTTCGATTCCGGAGATGAGTACAGGTTTTTTTTTAAATGCATGAATGCAGTTTTTCTTGTTATTAAAATCGATGTCATGGTTTCTAAGAAGAAATTTTCGTATGTCGTCTAGTTTCAGACTTTCCCATACTGACCGATATAAATGGGCCACCCTGTATAAGGTTCCAACTCGTGCGAAGCTCACCCTCGGGCAGCACGCAGGCGAGCTGGTCGATCTCCTGCGCGAACAGCGTCAGCTCGTGCACGCTCAGCCGGTACTTGGGGTCGTGGTGGCGCGTGCGCGTGCGCATCTTGTTGAGGTCCAACTGCTGGATGACGGACGCGCACTTCTCCGCGTCCTCGATCGCCGTCTCCAAGGCGCGGACCAGCTCCGACTTGTGCATCTGACAAAAAAAAAGGAAATTAATAGTAGATTGTACAACAAGAACAAGCCATTTTACCCAAGACGTTCATATAGCCAACTGAGCCGGCACGGCGAGGGTGGATAGACACGTCGAGGGGAAAATGGGTTCAATGCTCGAGTTTTACACTATGCTTTTTTTACCGAGTTTAGCCCGAGCAAAGTTTGACGCCCAGGTATCCATACTTAATATTATAAATGCGAAAGTGTGTTTGTATGTTTATCCGTCTTTCACGCCGTAACGGAGCGACGGATCGATGTGATTTTTGGCATAGAGATAGTTTATGGACCCGAGAGTGACATAGGCCACTTTTCGTCCCGGAAAAATGCACAGTTCCCGAGGGAACAGCGCGCGATAACCGAACACCACGCGGGCGGAGCCGCGGGCAATAGCTAGTTATTATTTAAAACGAAAATGAGACGGACGGTACGATACGACCTTCTATTATCGAATTTAATTTCGTAGTAGCCCCCTCCCCCCCTACGAAATAGTATTTTTTTTAAATTTGGTAGTACCTTGAGATCATGGGCCCTTTTGAGGTGGGCGCGAAGCCCGTCCAGGTCGCAAGTCTTGGGCGTGTCCGGGTCCAACGCGTTCTGGACAGCCTCCGCCCACTCGCGGAACGCTTCCGACTTCTTCTTCAGTTTCTCCAGCATGGCGGGGAGTTCGTCTAGGGTGTAGCGGTATCTGGAACGGACGGCACGGTTAGGAGTTTTGAAAAATAAGCTAGTATTAAATGATACTGTAACGGAACTCAGTCTTAAATCGAGGCTTATCGAAGTTTCGGGCTATTTCGTAGCCCTTCTTCAAGGGAGCACACGACTCGGCGGCTGCCGAAACACGCGCGCTACGCGCCACAGCTCTGCTCGCGCGACTGTCCGACGAAACTAACACAGGCGCACAACTACCCACATTTTGGCAAAAACTTCATTGGCCCTCATGTGACCGCGCCTCGACGCTTATATTATTTAATACGGCGCGCAGACGCAGAGCTGCGCAGGCGACGCGGCGCGAGCAGGCGCACGTGACGCACGTGGTCTGTGACACGAGTGTGAGAGGGACGGCACCTGAGCGTGTGGCGGTGCGGCGCGCAGGCGCAGAGCTGCGCGTGGTGCCGCAGGCAGGCGACGCGGCGCGAGCAGGCGCACGTGACGCACGTGGTCTGTGACACGAGTGTGAGAGGGACGGCACCTGAGCGTGTGGCGGTGCGGCGCGCAGGCGCAGAGCTGCGCGTGGTGCCGCAGGCAGGCGACGCGGCGCGAGCAGGCGCACGTGACGCACGTGGTCTGTGACACGAGTGTGAGAGGGACGGCACCTGAGCGTGTGGCGGTGCGGCGCGCAGGCGCAGAGCTGCGCGTGGTGCCGCAGGCAGGCGACGCGGCGCGAGCAGGCGCACGTGACGCACGTGGTCTGTGACACGAGTGTGAGAGGGACGGCACCTGAGCGTGTGGCGGTGCGGCGCGCAGGCGCAGAGCTGCGCGTGGTGCCGCAGGCAGGCGACGCGGCGCGAGCAGGCGCACGTGACGCACGTGGTCTGTGACACGAGTGTGAGAGGGACGGCACCTGAGCGTGTGGCGGTGCGGCGCGCAGGCGCAGAGCTGCGCGTGGTGCCGCAGGCAGGCGACGCGGCGCGAGCAGGCGCACGTGACGCACGTGGTCTGTGACACGAGTGTGAGAGGGACGGCACCTGAGCGTGTGGCGGTGCGGCGCGCAGGCGCAGAGCTGCGCGTGGTGCCGCAGGCAGGCGACGCGGCGCGAGCAGGCGCACGTGACGCACGTGGTCTGTGACACGAGTGTGAGAGGGACGGCACCTGAGCGTGTGGCGGTGCGGCGCGCAGGCGCAGAGCTGCGCGTGGTGCCGCAGGCAGGCGACGCGGCGCGAGCAGGCGCACGTGACGCACGTGGTCTGTGACACGAGTGTGAGAGGGACGGCACCTGAGCGTGTGGCGGTGCGGCGCGCAGGCGCAGAGCTGCGCGTGGTGCCGCAGGCAGGCGACGCGGCGCGAGCAGGCGCACGTGACGCACGTGGTCTGTGACACGAGTGTGAGAGGGACGGCACCTGAGCGTGTGGCGGTGCGGCGCGCAGGCGCAGAGCTGCGCGTGGTGCCGCAGGCAGGCGACGCGGCGCGAGCAGGCGCACGTGACGCACGTGGTCTGTGACACGAGTGTGAGAGGGACGGCACCTGAGCGTGTGGCGGTGCGGCGCGCAGGCGCAGAGCTGCGCGTGGTGCCGCAGGCAGGCGACGCGGCGCGAGCAGGCGCACGTGACGCACGTGGTCTGTGACACGAGTGTGAGAGGGACGGCACCTGAGCGTGTGGCGGTGCGGCGCGCAGGCGCAGAGCTGCGCGTGGTGCCGCAGGCAGGCGACGCGGCGCGAGCAGGCGCACGTGACGCACGTGGTCTGTGACACGAGTGTGAGAGGGACGGCACCTGAGCGTGTGGCGGTGCGGCGCGCAGGCGCAGAGCTGCGCGTGGTGCCGCAGGCAGGCGACGCGGCGCGAGCAGGCGCACGTGACGCACGTGGTCTGTGACACGAGTGTGAGAGGGACGGCACCTGAGCGTGTGGCGGTGCGGCGCGCAGGCGCAGAGCTGCGCGTGGTGCCGCAGGCAGGCGACGCGGCGCGAGCAGGCGCACGTGACGCACGTGGTCTGTGACACGAGTGTGAGAGGGACGGCACCTGAGCGTGTGGCGGTGCGGCGCGCAGGCGCAGAGCTGCGCGTGGTGCCGCAGGCAGGCGACGCGGCGCGAGCAGGCGCACGTGACGCACGTGGTCTGTGACACGAGTGTGAGAGGGACGGCACCTGAGCGTGTGGCGGTGCGGCGCGCAGGCGCAGAGCTGCGCGTGGTGCCGCAGGCAGGCGACGCGGCGCGAGCAGGCGCACGTGACGCACGTGGTCTGTGACACGAGTGTGAGAGGGACGGCACCTGAGCGTGTGGCGGTGCGGCGCGCAGGCGCAGAGCTGCGCGTGGTGCCGCAGGCAGGCGACGCGGCGCGAGCAGGCGCACGTGACGCACGACAGGAAGCACGTGGTCTTGCACAGCGCGCACTGCCGCTCGTCGTCGGGCAGCAGCTCGAACGCCTCGCGCTCCGCTGACGTCACGCCCTGTACGATAAACCAGCATTCGTAAATCGTATTGGAACTTCTATATCACGGAATAATAAAACAAGATTTTCTTCGTGGCAAGGAAACATGCCAATCATAAACGATTCTTGAAACAGAAGCTACGAGATCACAAAGATTTTAACCCGTCGAACGCCCTGCGCGCCACAGTACATGTGGTTAGTCAATTTTTGTTATTAGTTTCGGTCACCCTTTAACATAGGGTACTAGTTCAAAATTACCCAAAAAAGTGGTTGGTCGCGCGACGGTTTAAAATAGGTATGCAAAGAATGCTCACATGAACATTACCGGCGACATTGATTTCGGCACAAACCACCAAGGCTCGGATACCGGTTAAATTTCCAAACCGTTATTGTTAACGTTAACCGTACTTGGTGCAAAATCGTTTCATTTTTGTTTCGTTCGCCAAACCGTTATTTTAAACCGGTTTTTAAGGGAACATTTCCATAAAGTTCTTGTCAGATTAGCCGATTTAGAACAATAAAAACCGGTTTATTCCGGCGCAGGATAAACGTCGCCGCCCGCCGCCGGCCGTCACTCGTCAAATGAACCGATTTATTTAGATTACAGTTAAGTTCTTAAAAACGTTCGCGTTCTTATGAAAGTTCGGAGTTAAACCGAAATTTACCGCTAATTTATAAACCGGTTCCGAGCCTTGCAAACCAGGACGCAGTATATTCTGCAGAACCACCCTTTGATAATGATGTTTACTTAGGGCCTGTTGTTTGATCATAAGTTAAACTAACTAATAGTTAAAATGTATGGCAAAAATAACAATAGTTAACACATTTCAACGGAAATTTAACTATAGTAACTTTAACTACGGATCAAACAACGGGCCCTTAGAGGCCTGATAGCAGTTTTGACCGTCAGCTTGTCGGGACTCACCCAGTCCAGCAGCTGTTTCCGGAGGCGCCGCTCGTCGTGCAGCATGGTCCGCATGTCGCGGTAGGCGGCGAAGGCCACGCCCACGCTGAGCGCGTCGCTGGACAGCGCCATCTTGCACACCAGCTCGTCGTGCGAGAACACGCAGTAGCGCCGCAGCAGAGAGTAGTGCGCGATGCACTCGCGGCCCATCTTCAACTGGTAACACAATGTGAGCTTTGAATATCGTCACTGCTTTGAAAAAATCTCGTATCTAAAATCAGTATGTCAACAAAATTGAGCCTTGACATAAGGTTCACTCAGAAAAATGGCAATAGGCCGGTCACGTTTATCGCGCGGGGGGTGATAGATGGAGCCAGAAAACGCTACACTGGAGACCTCAAACTGAAAGCCGAAGCGTAGGAAGACCACCAACGAGATGGGCGGATGATATCCGTAAGACAGCAGGACCAACTTGGACCAGATTTGTCGCATCTAGGTCAACATGGAAATCCACGGAAGAGACATAATATGTCCAGCAGTGGACGAATATATGTTAAGAAGAAGAAGAAGAGAAGACTCAGAAAAATTATGTATTTTGTTGGAGGTAAGAGTTTTTTTTAAAAGTAGTGACTATGCCTTCTTATGGCCCGTTCACTCTCCACGAAGCTACATGAGGGAACGCGAGCATAAGAATGAGGACGCTGCGCTCGTGTGCCCTCAACTTCCCTCGTCTCTCTTCGCTGTCGCCCTCGTGCCCGAAAAACCGACACAAAGCGGTTTTTCGGGCGCGAGTCAAAGGAGAGAGGAAAGTAGATGTAGTGGGCAACTGAATAAATCGAAAGTGTAAATGGCTAACATTCCTGCAGCCTTCACTCGCCAAAACTCGTGCCGAGAGCCTCCATGAGGTGCCTCGCGAGAGTCGCGATGGGGCATACAAGCTCCGTAACAAGGGCTACTACGAAATTCAAATCTTGCTATCCCGACGCTTATATTATTTATTTATTTATTTGTCATGGATAACAATAATCAAGCCTGACTTATAGGATGTCAATTGACTATTGCAATATCAAAATGGCATCGAACGCCGTATGACATAACGACCAGTTACGGTGCACGTGGACGGGCTTGTTGGCCGAAGCGTCATTCTACTTCTGACTGTAGAGACGACAACACCTAGCTAATGTTTCTGTCGGTTCGTATGTCGATTAGCTCTGTACAGATCGCGTCAGAGAAAAGGAACCCCTCTGTGTGACACGTGACAGATCAGTCTGGCCCTGCGGTTAACTATCGCGAGCTCTGAGACAAGTGCATCAAAGGGAGGGCTCGGGTTCAAATCCAATTTTTGTTTTTGGTTTATTTATTTTTTTGAAGTATTTTTCTGATCATTTAAATAAGTTGAAAAAAAAGATATTGATCATTTTTATTTTTTTAACCACATTTGAATTGATACGATCTTCGGTGGTGTGAGTGAGACAAGAGAACCTTAGTAATAATATTCGAATACGATCCGAATGTGTAGGTAACAATTGTTTTATTGTTATTCCACGAGCGGACATCAACTCATAATTCTTATAACATTCAATACTCGCATTGGAAGTTACATTCACATTCACAGTCCATTTTCACCAAGCGGTGAATGACAACTATCAAAAATATCTCTTTTAAATGTAACAAATTTCCCCCATCGAAATCCTCGGAATCGAACTCGGTTCACTGCGAGCAGCGCACAGGTCGAACACTTCGATTTACCGCTAGGCCATTTGAATACCTGACGATGGTTGCAAAATTTATAGTTGCTAGTTGCGTGACATTATCATTAGTATTCAGTAGATATGCACCAAGCGCCAAAGCAAAGACAACCTTATCGCACAGTAAATAGCGACTTTCAAAGAAGCAGTGACTGTAGATATACTGAGTTCTAACTTTGTTTTTCGTATTGTGACTTTGAGGGTGGCAGATATTTACTTAATCTTTGCATCCTGTTCTAGCTAATGCGTATAGATATGAACAGATAGATTACGTTTATTACGTTTACGTTTATTGTTGCACTACCTTATTGTAACTTCAGAGAATTATCGAAGACTGCTGTATTAAACTGCTACTTAAGGTTGAATGTAGGATAATACACTTTATGAGTCCCATTTACTAACCTGAGGGTATATTTTTAACGAAATTTACAAATCGTTACGTTTCGTGTCGATCTCCTTGTGTGAATATCTCCACGTTGTAATATTGTCCGATTAATTAAGTTCACGAAAAGCTTTTATTATTACGATTAACAACTTTTTTGAAGGCTATAATTGTTGTTCTCTGGGAACAAAAATAACATATTTTATAAAGAAAATAGAACGGGATGTGAACGTAACGGTAAGTTTGAAATAATAATATTTATTGTTGAAATATTTCTGACCAATTGCACTTTTCATGTATGTATTTCTAATGTTATTGTTTTCTTTTATACAGAGAAAAACAAATCGATACAAAGCAAATGTATCAAGCGACGGGTTATGTGAAATGTGATCTGAAACTTTTGGGTGCTCTCAGAACAGTTCGACGATAACTAGCTACACGCGGCAAATATCCATAATTATAATCCGGCCAGAAAAATTAAGCTTACTGACGATCACCGCACCAACAGAGTAAACTTTGCCACTCGTTACTTAAATTTAGACTGGGAAAACGAAATAGTTATATTTACGGACGAAAAGTGCTTTAAGTCAGATATGGATGGCCGAAAAATTTTGTGGAGATGAAGTCGGGAGCGGGGAGAGGTATACCACCAACAACGTGTTAGATCTCAGAACACTAGGTAAATAATAATAAAATCTTTTTACAATTTTTGTGTAATTAACACATTTATTTAAAACTAGCTCATGCCCGCGACGTCGTCTGCGCGGACCTAGGTTATTGCGCGGTGGCATCCTCTACCTGAATAAAAAGTATTCTTATGTTGATCCTTAGGGCTATACCAAATTTCATCAAATTCAGTTCAGCGGTTTCGACGTGAAAGCGTAACAGAAAGGCAGACAGACCGACAGACAGAGTTATTTTCGCATTTATAATATTACTAGCATATGCCCGCGACTTCGCCTGCGCGGACCTAGGTTATCGCGCGGTGGCGCCCTCTACTGGAACAAAAAGTATCCTATGTTGATCCTTGGGGCTTAAGCTATCTCTATACCAAATTTCATCAAAATTGGTTCAGCGGTTTTAACGTGAAAGCGTAACAGACAGACAGACAGGCAGACCGACAGACAGACAGACAGAGTTACTTTCGCATTTATAATATTATATTAAGTAGGTATACGTTCAAGGCGTGTATTTAATATTATTTTAAAGTTTTCTTAGATCGCCATGTTGCAACATATTTTAAAAGGTTTGAATGTTTTAGGTTACCTACTGGGGATGGATGTCTTCAATGGGACCAGGCGAGCTAGTGGAAATAGGCGGCCGCATGAACAGTGAGCGATATCTTGAAGTGTTAAAGGACGTAATGCTGCCGTCAGTGCGTGTGGCTTATCCCGAAGGACAAATTTACCTGGTTCACGATAATTCTTCAGTGCATAAGTCCAAAATCGTCAGAGACTGGCTAAATTACCAAAAAAACATAACGGTGTTTGAATGGCTGACTAAAAGTCCGACCTAAATCCAATAGAAAACTTGTGGGGTCAGATGGTATTGAATTGGGACTCCAGTGAGATAAGATCTAATAAGAATTTGGATAATGAGGTAAATGAAACATGGGAACTGTTTTGTAATAGTAATACATGTTTCATAGTGGTTTCGAGCATGAAAACACGGCTTCAAGAAGTAAAAGACAGTGAGAGCTATCCTCTCTGTTACTAAAAGGAACATTAATTACTAACCAATAAAACAGCATTAGAACGAAAGAGCAAGTGTTAAAATTCCTATTAAGTGTTATAATTCCTATTATTGTTATTTCGTAGTTGATCAATAATAAACAGACCTTTATAATGATCAGTCAAATTACCCTTGTTGACGAGTCATTTGTTAATGATGCACCATCTGACCTCACATAGGTATTGTTTTAATGTGTTGTGTCAAAAAGGTTATCAGAAACTGTGATAAAAGAGAAAGATGTAAATTGCGATACTATAATAGTTGAGCATGTTGGTTCTTTCTCAGTAATCACAGCGACAAATTAATGTTAACAGTCTAAAATAAGTGTTGTTTTATAAATTAATATGATGTATGCGAAAGCAAGTGTTCTATTAGTAAATTTAGTTGAATTCAAAACCTAAGTAAATAATCATATTTTAACTCAGATTGAAAACTGTATGCCTATACCTACTGACCCCGAAATGTATGGATAAATAAACAAATATTGCGTTTGCAACATGCCTATCTTTTTTTATACCTCATGCCTACTTTAACAAAGATCTCTAATATTAATCAACGGCAGATGATTAATAAAAACAAAAAACAAAAAGATCTCAGCCGCAGGGGCTTGAACTGAGAACCTTAGTATGACGAGGCTGGTCGAAGCCAACTATCTATCCACTAGACCACCTGGCTTCCTACGTAACATGACAAAAATATTGAACGCTTTGATGTCATTACCAAAGGGGGGTTCCTTTTCTCTGACGCGATCTGTACATACTCTGATTGGTTTTTTGATTTAATAATTATCGGTTGGTATAATAAAAGACCTGCATTCCAAAAGAAGAAAGAAAGAGGTGGTCTACAGAAAACATTAAAACTTAGGACAACTTACCCAGTCAGCCGGTGTGAAGTTGACGGCCTCAGCGAAGTTGTATCCCTGGTTGAAGCCGGCGTGGTACGCCCGCGGGAACGTTATCACGAACTCGCCGGCGTGCTGGTCCGTTCTGCGTTACAATCAACACTTGTATTATACGAAATTGGTTGCTAGAATACCGTGCATGGGTTACTAATGGCGAAAACTGAGACAAGCAACTTCCGACTCTCTCACGTTTTGTATGGAGATTTTTAAGATTTTTGCGTAAATTTTTAATCCCCGACGCAAATGAGGGGTGTTATAAGTTTGATATCTGCGGCATCGCAGCTCCTAAACGGATATACCGATTTCGATTCGGTTTTTTCTCGCGAAAGCTAATTTCCTCGCGGTATCTTAAGCGATGTAATTTTCTCTGTGTACCTGTTTTCTGTATCGCTTATTATTTCTGGTGTATAATAAAGATTATTTGTATTGTTTTAGACGACCAGATGGCCTAGTGGTTAGAGACCCTGACTACGAAGCTTGAGGTCCTGGGTTGGATTCCCGTGTTGGGGCAGATATTTGTATGAAAAATACGAATGTTTGTTCTCGGGTCTTGGGTGTTTAATTAAATATGTATTTAAGTATGTATCTATCCATATAATTATGTTTATCCGTTACTTAGTACCCATAACACAAGCTTTGCTAAGCTTACTTTGGGACTAGGTCAATTGATGTGAATTGTCCCGTAATATTTATTTTATTTAATACTAGCTTTTACCCGCGGCTTCGCACGCGTAAACTAATCGGTCTGACAGTGGCAATTAAAATATCCCGTGGGAGTATAGGGATAAAAAATAGCGTATGTGTAGCGTACGTGCAGCTACCTACATACCAAATTTCATGACTTTTAGCCCAGCGGTTATTATTTCAAAATTTTATTCCTATCCCGTGGGAATATCGGGGTAAAAAATAGCCTATGTGTTATTCCAGAGGTTCAGCTACCTACACACCAAATTTCATGGCTCTAAGCCCAGTGGTTGTTACTTCGAGATTTTATCCTTTGATATCCCGTGGGAATTTCGGGTCAAAAAGTTGCTTATGTATTATTTCAGACGTGCAGCTCCCTACATATCAAATTTCATGACTCTAAGCCCAGCGGTTATTATTTCGAAATTTTATCCCTATCCCGTGGGAATATCAGGATAAAAAGTAGCCTTCGTGTTATTCCAGAGGTCCAGCTACCTATATACTAAATTTTATGGCTCTAAGCCCAGCGGTTGTTATTTCGAGATCTTATCCCTAGTTATCCCGTGGGAATATCGGGTCAAAAAGTCACCTATGTGTTATTCCATACGTCCAACTACCTACATACCAAATTTCATGACTCTAAGCCCAGAGGTTCTTATTTCGAAATTTTATCCCTATCCCGTGGGAATATCGGGATAAAAAGTATCCTATGTCCGTCTCCTGGCTCTAAGCTACCTCCCTACCAATTTTCAGCCAAATCTGTTCTGCCGTTCTTGAGTTATAAGTGGTGTAACTAACACGACTTTCTTTTATATATATAGATTTATTGTATTTTATTGTATCGTATCTTCAACTATAAGTATTGCCCCACGTTACCTGTAGACGGGCACGCCGGCGCGCATCAGGATGTTGGGGTTCATGATGGTGACGAGCTGGTGCAGCAGGTCGGGCTGCAGCTGGAACAGCTCGGGCGCCTCCGCCTTCATGGCCGCCTCGAACTGCTCCGCCTTCGACCCCGGCACGCCGTACCTGGGAACCGAAACAGTTGATTGTTCCAGACACCGTGTTTCGAAACCATTGGCCGAGACCACGAATCGGCAAGCGCAGCGTAGCGTCCACCAACGAGCTGGACGGATGACCTGAAGGCCTACCCCGAAATTCGATAATCGAAGTTCGTATCGTACCGTCCCTCTCACTCAAATGTTAAATAGTACAAGCGTCAGAAAGACGGAACGACACGAACTTCGATTTTAGAATTTCGGAGCAGCACCGCTGGTTAAAGTCGCGGGTTCACGGTGGATCGCTGCCAACCAAAGCAACTGGAGGTCTATGGGGAAGGCCTATATCCAACAGTGGACGTCCTACAACTGACATGATGATGACTCATCAACCTTCTATATAGACATAAAAATACATTAAATTATGATTATTAATGAAATATATGAATGAAAGCCGCGGCCTAGTGGTTTGACCTATCGCCTCTCAAGCAGAGGGTCGTGGGTTCAAACTCCGGCTCGCACCTCTGAGTTTTTCCAAATTCATGTGCGGAATTACATTTGAAATTTACCACGAGCTTTGCGGTGAAGGAAAACATCGTGAGCAAACCTGCGAAGCAATTCAATGGTGCGTGTGAAAGTCCCAATCCGCACTGGGCCCACCTGGGAACTATGGCCCAAGCCCTCTTGTTCTGAGAGGGAAGCCTATGCCCAGGAGTAGGACCTTTATAAGCTATGATGGATTAGTAATGGGTGACACTCTTTCCCGGCCCGGATAACACCGACATAGAAATACCTGTTTTTTTTGTACACGCCCCCATAAAAACTGACAGGAGCTTCTATGGGCGTGTACACGAAAAACCAGGTCGATATTTCCATGTCGGTACTATCCGGGCCGGGAAATAGCCTAACGGTACGCGTCCACTTAATCCGTTGTCGTACGAACTATGTTCGGACGTCGTCGTCCGAACTCGGCCGATCGAATCAAACGTATGTAAATGAACGAGAGCGCGTTCACTGCTACAACCGCCATCTTCCGTTGACGTCCGAAAACGGCCGATCAACTGCCGAATCCGAACTTGTTTGGATTTGTCGTCAGTATTGTACCGGCTACTGCAAAGTTGTGTGTTTGTTTACTTAAAATAAATTGTATATTTAGTTAAAATAAAGCGACTCTTTCGAAAAATTACTATGGATATCGAAAAGCTAATTAGTAGTGTCTATAATGGTGGTGAAATTCACCCAGTTGTCTTCTGCTCATAAATATTTCATTAACCCAGACACGACGACGTCGCCGACGTTGACGTCGACGAATTAAATGACGGTACGAATTTTCTAAAAGATACATTTCTTCTAAATTGTCCATTTTAAAACCGCTTTCAGTCAAACTAAAAAAGAGCGGCAACGTCCGATGTCGGAAGCAGTTTACACAGACGAACGTCCGAGACAGTCGTCCGAACAGCTCCGATCCGAAATCGGCCGATAAATCGGTTTTAGTGGACGCGTAGCGTTACTAAGGCCTTATGAAATGAATGAGTAAATGTCATAATCCTGCTGTCATCACACGATTTTCTTCTATACGTGATTTCAACTCCGGACTGTAGGTACTACCTATAACCATAACAAAGTAGAGCAGCACTCACCAGGTCTTGGGCTCGCCCCAGTGCAGGTAGTTGATGGAGTAGCTCCAGTGGTCCTCGTTGTGCCAGCAGAACGTCGCGAAACACATGCCCACGTACAGCCACGGCACCTGACGAGTGTACGACTGTGTTGGAGTAAGTCTGCTTGGTACGAAGCTTTCAATTTGTGATTATTTACATGATAATTTTAATGCTTTTAATAATTATTGATATTTACAAATTTAAATAAAAATGATAATGGGTGGATCAACTATTCCTTGCTGTTATTCTGTCCCGTCAACGAGGGGACAAAAGTAGTACAGTTTAGTAGAAGAAAAGTTGTGTCACATTATACAAACATGCTTATTAGATGACCAGATAAATAGGATAAATAGATAAAAGGGGCTTAGAACGACCACAAAAATGCATGTTTAGTAAATTTTAATGCTATAAACTTACGGTGTAAAGAGCGACTCGGGAAGACCGTAACTTTAGCAACGAGTGGCAAGAAAAAGTTGATCGACCCCAATGATGATATGATAATGTTTAAATGATTTTAATAGATTAATATTTGTGTTTGATAATAGAATAACAATATAATATGTAATTTTATATTATAACAAATGAATTTTGTATATTTGCAGGCAACACATAGTATTTTGTTATTTACCTTATATTTGTTACCACCACAGTAATCAGTTACACCTATTATTTGCGCGGTTGAGTGGACTTTATTAGGTTGGCCTAAAACACTATGTAGTTTTACCTATAAAGGCGGATGAAATAATTTGACTGAAAAGATGGTATTCACTCATCCTTAACTCCAGAAGCTTTGATAACGTTATTGCTGCGGTCTTGTATAGTTTAGTCTTCGGATGGTTTTTAAATAATTAAATATATCTTGCGGAAAAATATGTGTAGCGAAGCGCTGCTGTCGCAGTTGAGAGACTAATTTTCTTTTTTCTACTCTATATGACTCGCCATAGATATATGTAAATACTTCCCATTTCAATTCAAAATACTCCATCCAACTTTATAGGCTCAAACACCTATATTTGCAAATAAATCACTTTCCCCCTTATTCATAAAACTTAACAAGCCTATGTTAACTAACAAATGCGTTGTCCCTTTCTAACAAATACAAATGTCGAAGTGACAGATAAGGACAAACGAATTTTAGCGGCATTTTAACTAAAATAGGTTTGATTGTCGTTTATGAATAAGGGGGTTAGACTTTGAAGTATAATATTACCTTCATCCCCGATATGTCAGCGTTGATGTGTCCGAGCACGGAGCCCTCGAGCACGGGCAGGTTGTTCAGGTTCCAGCTGGACTCGGCGTACTGCTGCTCGCCGGGGTACAGGTGCATGCTGGACTTGGTCGGGAACCCTGGACAGAGGACAGGAAACAAACATCATTCGTAGAAAATTTCATTTAGTATGAACTTAATTACCTCCATTATTTCCAAATATGTATCCCTGTCCATGATATAATCATTAATTTTATAATAAGCCTTAGATATTAATGTGTTCTTGACAATAGATCTGAATTTTGTATGCGTTTCATTAGTAATATATTTTGGAATTTATTATAAAAACGTATGCAATATCCCAGAAACGACTTTTTGGCTTTAGCCAGTCTGTAAGATGGAACTTTGAGCTTCCCCGTGTTTCTAATAGCCTTTGGCTTATCGACGTTAGTGGGAAAATCACATATGTTCTTCCTAACGTACATGATTATTTCAAAAACAAAGCGACGGCAGGGTTAGGATACCTGTTTCCTTTAAAAAGATCTTAAAGGCTCACGCGTCTTTAAATAACACATTAAATGACATTGTAACGGATAACTCACGACCTTAATCGAGTTTAGCTCTACATGTTTTGAGCTATTTCGAAACACTTCTTCTATGGAGCACGCGACTCGGCGGCTGCCGCAACACGCGCGCTACGCGCCACCGCTCTGCTCGCGCGACTGTCCGACGATACTAACACAGCCGCACAACTACCCACATTTCGCGTAGTGGGCGTGTTACAGCAGCCGCCGAGTCGCGTGCTCCATAGAAGAAGGGGTTTCGAAATAACCCGAAACATGTCGAGCTAAACTCGATTTAAGACGTGAGTTATCAGTTACAATATCATTTAATATGAGTGAGTCTCACAGTAGTTTCATGATCAAAATCTTCAAATAACTGGTGTAACAAACTAACCTGATCCATGGTCCATAGAGTGCAAGTCCGCGCCGTACTCCACGGTGACATCTTCATCTATGGACGAGACGACGCGCCAGAACTCCTTCTCCACCGTAGACGTTGGCACCATCTGCGGAAACAGCACGATCTAGAAACCGCAGGTGGTAGGACCTTGTGCAAGGTCCGCCCGGATTGCTACCACCATCTTGCTCGCTAATGCCGTGAAGCAGCAGTGCTTGCACTGTTGTTTCGGCGTGGAGAGTAAGACAGCCGGTAAAATTAATGGCACTTGAAGTATCCCATCTCTTAGGCATCTAGGTTGGCAACGCATCTGCAATACCCCTGGTGTTGCAGATGTTTATGGGCGGTGGTGATCTCTTACCATCAGGAGATCCACTTGCTCGTTTGCCATCGAGTCGAATAAAAAAAAAACCGACACCATGTGCCATCAGGGTGAGTAATTAGATCTTTTCCCCGAACTCGTTAATTCCGCGTAGCAAACTCTACATTCGCATTTTTCACCACACAAATTTATATCCATACATGATTTTCCATTCGCATATTTTTCCACTATATTCATTTATCAATAGTTTATTTTTTTAACCATTTTTTAACATGTGTTCAATAGCGAAATAACATTCGTAATAAGGTAGTATTAATAACAAAAGCGGTTACATAAGCGTAAGCGATGGATGGTAGAACTGAGTGACTATTTTAAAGTTTAAAATACAAACTGAAATATGCACAGAAAAACCAGAAAAATAAGACCAGCACTGGGAATCGAACCCAGGTCCTCGGCATTCTGTGCCGCGTGCTATACCGCTACACCACTGCTGGACAGTCCAGCAGTGGTGTAGCGGTATTTCAGTTTGTATTTTCAATTTATTTCACGGGATGACCATAAAAGTAAAAATTTGGAATTTAAATAAAAAAATGCAAAAAGATTCCAAAAAAACAATCTTATTTTAAAGTTATCTTTCAATAATAAACGTTTTCTCCAACTTGCTCGGAAATGTTCTCATTAATGTTGGAAATATCGACCGGGAAGTCCATCGTTATATGCGTTGATCCGATAACAAATTTAAAAAAAAGTGACATTACTTCCTGGACATGTCCGGGAAGTGTTTATTATCCGGCAGGTTTTTTACTTTTAATTTCATCCAAGACCGAAAATTCACCAAACAGCCAGCCAACTGTTCAATAATCACGTACAAAACCGAGATTTAAAAAAAAAATAGTTTTCTGCATTTAGCTAATGCCTAAATGATTGTGTCCAAATCATATAATAAGGTGTAGTGAGACTTAATTATCTTCTCGGACTACTAAATATTTTGCAACAAAGAGATAAGTTTTTTTATGTTGTGCGTTTAGGAATTTCCGCTTGAACTAAAAGTAAAAATGAATAATATTTATATTTACTAATCCTATAAGTTTTTCTTTTAATTTATTTTGATTGCTATATTTTATGTGGAACCACACATACGATTCGGACCCAAATCTTTAATATCGAATTTGAGGCGGGAACGTGAATTTCATTCTGTCAAAGATTTTCTGCCGTGTTATTTTTACGAAAATAAAATGAGTTCTATAATTAGTGATGAAAATATCCTAATGGGTACGCAGCATCTTTTATCAGTAAGGTTCATTTTTATTACTATAAAAGTGTTAATTTTGTTTAGATTGTTACATAAATATATTGTGCCGAATAAATATAATGTTTTCGGTTTCTTTCCTCGCATATTTGGAGAAAAGCAGTATACAGGCCTCGGCAGGAATGTCATTTCGTGGATTCGTTTCTATTGAAGGACTCGGCTACGCCTCGTCCTTCAAAACCATACTCATCCACGAAATGACTTTTCCCGCCCTCTGCAGTAATATACTATTATTGCAGACCCTGGTCCTTAGTCATTTTGAGTGTTGCCATCCGAGAGTGTAATTAGAAACCGTATTACTGAAGCCGGATTAACTTCGGTAAACTGTTTTGCGATGACCAAAAAAATTCAGTCTCACAGTTATCATGACACATTTTTATAACGCTCAGCAACCAAAAAACGCTAAAAAAAGACGTTTATTGTCCCTTTCATTTTTTTATTTATTTTTAGTATTTGTTGCTATAACGGCCACAGCATCTGGAACATCTTCAGTGAAAATTTCAAGTGCAAGACAGAATTAGCGATGTGAATTCCCCGATGTCCGCGCAAAATCGGCTCAAATGCGCCGCCCGCCCGCGCCGTGGGACTCGAGTCAGTCACTAGCCATGATTAGTCAGTTAGCGGTCAGTATTTGTATGGGGTCAACTCCGACGTTTGGTCAGACAACGGAGTCTTAGCGCGCGCTTTGGGTACGGAAACCTAAATACATTCACATTCAGAGTAGTGGTATAAGCTGTGCGTTGTCTTCACAGATACAGATTACACTAGATAGCGCAAACACCTCAATCTGTATGACAACCAACCGTGTCACTTTTTTATACCCACTGTGACGTGTCAATAGCGAATTAGCGATGTGAATTCTCCGATGTCCGCGCAAAATCGACTCAATTGCGCCGCCCGCCCGCGCCGTGGGGCTCGAGTCAGTCACTAGCCATGATTAGTCAGTTAGCGGTCAGTCTTTGTATGGGGCCAACCCCGACGTTTGGTCACACGCGAAGTAGATGCATTTGCGTAATCTAGTGTAAGCTATATCTGTGCCGGCCCTCCCGAAGCATGTTAAGCCCCGCCCAGCCACAGACACAGATAGACAATCTCACATGGACCGGCATGTTGAAGTAGTCCGACTTGAACTGGTCGGCCATCTCGCCGAACTGCTGGAGCGTGTACTCGCGGGACGCCTGTTCGAAGCCGAACGCTTCCGTCGGCTTCGACACCTGCCGACAAATATGGTTTTCACTTCTCATGCTCGTAAAGTTCGTGTTGCTGTATCTAGGCGACATAAAATGACTTTTTATGCACTAGTGCATAAAATAAAATCTTCGTCTAATACCAACTCAAGACCAAGGTGATCAAGTGTCAACAGCCACAAACAAAAAAGTTTCTATATATTTTTTAAATTTTTAATTTATATAAAACTAAAAATCATTGAAATCCATCATAATAAATCAGTTAAATAAAAAAAATTGAATTATTATAATAATGCATAAAAAATAAAAGGTACATATTAAAGGTATTCTATTCTATTCTTTCTGTTCTACATAGAAAGTGAATCATTGTTTCCACTGTTGCTATTTCATTTCCTCGCCATCGAAGTGAAAAGCAGAGTGTAAAATTCGAACATTAAACCCATTTTCCCATCGACGCGTCTATCCACCCTCGCCATTACAGCTCGGGTGGCTATATGAACGCGTCGGATAAAATGGCTCGTTTTATGCTCTTGTTGTTACTACTATAGCCCCCCACTGGGGCAGAAGCTTGTAAAGTACAATTCAATAGAACCTGTCAATTTTCTACACATGTAAAACACCCTAACGTGGGCACGCTTGATTATAATATGTCCCTGTTGTTGCAATTATTATCTAAAAAGAATAATAGTCACATCACAAAGCCATAGGCAGCCCGGTGTTCATATTAGTAGGCTGGAAGTGTCTACAGGATTGTCAGATTCTATTGAATTGGAGTATAAAGGCTGTTTACCTCTTCGGCGAGGCAGACGGGGCACCGCCAGTCGCCCTTGGGCACGATGGCGAGCGGCGGCACGAGGCAGAACGTGTGGTACGAGTCGTCGCAGCCGTCGCACAGCAGCATCTGCTCCTCGATGTCGCCGCGACCGCACACGCGGCACATGTACTTGGCGAGCTGGAACGTACGGTGCAGTTAGAACAACATATCGTCGCTACTTTAAAAAAAACTCGTACCTTCTAATACAGCGATTCCTAACCTTTTTCAGCCGCGGACCCCCAAGGAAATCAAGCATAATGCCAAGGACCCCTGAGCGAAAAAAAGGTGCAATTTTTCGGACAATAATAGAATATTATATTTTAGTATTCCTTCATTAAATTAAAAACATAAAATAACGAGTAGGTAAATAAGGAATATACATGTGATTCAAATATATATGAATTTTTTTAGAACCATAGCTAAATAAGGACACCTTTAACATAATTTTTTATTTTTGTTGTAGGTATTTTTCTTGAAACTTACCTAAGGGGGGCACGAAAATATTATTTTTGGCTCGGGGAGGCTCGGCGAAATAAAGGTTGGGAAAGCCTGCCGTAGAGCGTGAAGTGTCTAAGTCGTATTTTGCTGTTGACGATGTTGACACACGGAGGTTTAAAGTTATGAACATAAAGTTATAATCTCGAAACAGCAAAATACGATTCAGTGACTTTTCGCTCTGCGGGGACGATGTGTTCTGTTCGTTACCGGGTCGAGCGCGTTTTCAGTCTTGACGTTGGGCGAGGCGGGCGCGGGCGCCGGCGTGACCGACACGGTCATGTTGGACATGCGGTGCTCGCGCAGGCGCGTGGAGCGCGTCACGCGCGCGCGCGCGCCGCAGCTGCCCGCCGCTGACATCCATTTGTTCTCGCGCGGGCCTGGGGGACAAGCACTGTGTTACACACGATGATAGCATCTTGGGACCTCTACTTTTTCTGTTGTACATAAATGACCTTCCAGAAATCACAGAATTTGCTTGCACGCTTTTTGCCGATGATCTATCTATTGTCATACCTTGTCACGACGCGCAAACATACAACAAGCAAATAAATGAAACATTATCCAAAATTGTAGTGTGGTTGCGCAACAACAATCTTAAGATTAACTTGAGCAAAACAACTTTCATTCAGTTTACTAATAAGGGGAGCCATAAGCAGCCTCTAATGATAACTTCCGAGGGACAAGTTATTAAAGAGTCTTCCGAAACAACTTTCCTAGGAATCACCTTGGACGACAAATGCTCCTGGAACGAGCATATTGATAAATTATGTAAAAAAATTAACTCGTTTGCATATGCTCTCTGGCGACTTGTAAACATTAGCAGCAAAGAAGTAGCTATACAAGCATATCATGGTTATGTGTGCTCTTTGCTGAGGTACGGTATACTACTATGGGGTAACTCATATCACGCGGATCGGGCACTAGTAGCACAAAAGCAGTGTATAAGGTCAATATGTAACGTAAACGCTCGAACATCTTGCAGACCCTTCTTTAAGGATATACGGCTATTAACAGTCCCGTGTATGTATATTTATGAGATTTGTTTGTTTGTCAAAAGTCATCCATGGCTGTTTAAGACGCGTGGAGAAGTATGTAGGTTTGACACGAGGTTCCCTAACCGTCTGGTAATGCCGGCTAAAAGAACTAAATTGTACGGTAGAAGCACTTATTGTATGTGCATTTCTATTTATAACGCATTAAGTGATGACATTAAAAATTTGCCTTTAATTATTTTCAAACGTCAACTAAAAAACTGGTTAATAGAGCACGGTTTCTACTCTGTGCAAGAATACCTTGAACACTTCCATAGATTAAAAATGTGACATGTTATTAGGTATGATTTGACTTGTTAATTTAATTTAGTATGACAAACTCGTATAGGGATTATTATTATTTAAAACATGTTAAATCTATTTATGGGCTCTGATCGGCTTTTATTTCTATGACTTTTGTTTTTTTGTTTCTATTCATGTACATTTATATATTTTTTTGCATGCCTGATATTGGTAAAGTGTGTGAAACATTAATTTCTTTTTTACATTGTGACCTGTATTATTGTACCACATTTTAAGCAAAATAAAGAATTTGAATTTGAATTTGAATTTGAATTTGAATTTGATACCAGAAAAACCCACTTGCTCGTAAAGTACAATTGAATAGAATCTGACAATTTTCTAAGCCGCTAGTTCACAACACATCTGCAATAACCCTGGTGTTGCAGATGTTTATAGGCGATGGTGATCTCTTGCCATCAGGAGACCCACTTGCTAGTTTGCCATCCAGTCGAATAAAAAAAATCGCTAGATAGCGTAAAGCAACGTTTCCATAAATAATGTGTGGATTTGGTAGATCAATTTCACCGAATCGTTATTTCTTAGTAGCAAAATTTCCGTTAGCATTTTTTCTCGAATATTTTTTTCCCACTATGGTTTTTTCTTGAAGCATATTGAGAAAAAACTCATTTGGGAATGCGAACGGAAAATTCGCTACTAGGAAATGAAGATTCTGGGAAATTGATCAAACAAACCCAGCATATATCTGGTGGAAACAGCTGAGCGGAGCGAGGGTTTGTAAATGAAACGTTTCTGTTGGTTCATGAAAAACACATTCTTCGCCACACATCCTCGCACATTCTTGGTAAAAACGCTGCTTTTTTTAAATATCTTTATTCAATTTAGGCTATAACAAGCACTTATGAACGTCAAAAAAATCTACCACCGGTATCATGAGACCCGTTTTGACGTTCTAATCTTCGCAATCGTTTGAAATAAAGTAAATATACGACATGGATGTACTCTATAAATAAATAAAATAATCTTGCTTGCGATTGGCTCATTAGTTCTTTAATTAATCACAAACGTGACACAAAAGTATCTTTATAAATATGTTTTAAAATGCTTCTATGATTCATAGATAACTGTAATTTTAAGAACAAACATACGCAGATTCGCATTTATTACTCGTAAACATTAAGATATGTCAAATTCCAGAATATCTAGCATCCAAAACACCTAAAGGTAATCTAAAAAATTTTTTATTTTTTATTTTTTGTTGTGCCATTTAGTCGGCATAGTTTACATATAGCGGACGGACAGACAGACAGACATGGCGAAACTATAAAGATTCCGTTTTTGCCATTTTGGCTACAAAACTCTAAAAACGGAAACAACTACTACATATTAAAATGATGGAAGTCTAAAGTAAAATTCAATAGAATCTAACAATTTTCTACACATTTAACACACCCTAACGTGGGCACGCTTGATTATATATGTCCCTGTTGTTGCAATTATCATCTAAAAGGAATCGAAAAAGAATAATAGTCACATCACAAAGCCTTAGGCAGCCCGGTGTTCATATTAGAAGGCTGGAAGTGTCTACAGGATTGTTAGATTCTATTGAATTGGAGTATAGATCATCGCTTTCACACTCACTCCGCCGCTGCTCGCCATTCTCCTTCTCGTCTTTCTTCTCCTCCTTGACGGGCGTCCTGGCCTCATCAGCGCCGGCCAAGGCCCCCTCGGTGTGGCTGCCCTCGGCCGCCGGCTCGGGCTCCGCGGTCTTGAAGCGGCGCGCGGGCGGCGGCGTGGCGGCCGGGCACTTGGAGTTGGAGCGGCTGCGGGTCGTGTTCGCCTTCTCTGGGGTCTGCTCGCCTTTCACTTCGATTTTCTGGAAGCGTCGGGTTATTTATGAAAAATAATATAAAAAAATACAACATGTTGTTATGTTATGTTAATGTTGCCATGCCCTTGCAGGGTGTCACATGTGTACTACTTAATTATTATACTTCCATCTTTAAATTGTAATGCGACTTGCAATAAATGATTCTTTTCTATTCTATTCTATTCAACATTATCCACCTGTCCTCGCGTACTTTATAAAGGTCTAATTGACAAGATTTCATTTTTTCAACAGCTGTAAATTACTACAGGAATCGAAAGAGTTTTGCCTCCTGAACATGGGCATATTTGATGATAAGAGATCACCACCGCCCATAAACATCAACAACACCAAGGGTATTGGAGATGCGTTGCCAACCTAGAGGCCTAAGATAGGATACCTCAAGTGCCAGTAATTTCACCGGCTGTCTAACTCTCCAGGCCGAAACACAACAGTGTAAACATTGCTGCTTCACGGCAGGATTAGCGAGCAAGATGGTTGTAGCAATCCGGGCGAACCTTGCACAAGGTCCTACCACCTGCAAAAGGCAGTTTAATTATGGCAAATAATCCCTACTAATATTATAACTCTGTCTGTCTGTCTGTCTAAACAGACGTCACGACAGCTTTCACGTCGAAACCACTGAACCGATTTTGACAAAATTTGGTATATAAGTAGTTTGAGCCCCAAGGATGAACATAGGATACCATTTATTCCGGTAGAGGGCGCTACCGTGCGATAAACTAGATCCGCGCAGACGAAGTCGCGGGCATAAGCTAGTGGGAAACTAAAGCGGCAATTACACTGAGTCGTTAGCCGCATGCCGCATGCGGCGACCGCAAAAGTGTAAAGAACACACTTCTGGTCTTCTGGTGTTGCAGGTGTCCATGGGCAACGGTAATCGCTCACCATCAGGCAATCCGTCTGCTCGCTTGCCCCCTATACCATAAAAAAAAATAACACGGTAGTCGGCCGCATTCGGCGAGCGACAGCTGCCACCGCTTTGATATGGCCGCCGCAGTAGACGGACAGACTAATGTAAAGGCGACGTTCGTTCGCCGAAGTAGTTTGAAACAGATTCGACCGCATTAGGTGAACGACGCAGTGGGATTGCCGCTTAAGTGGTCAATCAACTATTTTACCGACACTTTGGGCGTCTCCTGCGTTACCAAAAAATCGTACTTCCAACAATTATTTCATTAAATTACAGAAAAAACATGTTTACTTACAAAAATCTGCAATTGTATGAAAAATGTCGCGGACAGATTAGCTAACTAACTAACTAAATTGGCTCAGCAACCCAAAGAGGGTCTTGGCCTCCGAAACAAGAGCACGCCATCTGTCCCGATCGTGAGCAGCCTCTTGCCAGTCGTCGACTTGAAGACGTCGCAGATCCGCCTGGACACTATCCTCCCATGGGCGACCCAGAGAGAGAGACGACGGCACGTGGAGGATCCGTAAAAACATAGAGATCCAGGAGTTGGTGGCTGAACCCAACATCATCGGCGTAACAAAATCGCACAGACTTCGCTGGTTCGGCCACCTACTACGAATGGGAGAGGTCGGGCTGCCAAGAGAGCGTACGTGGGACGACCGACTGGTCGCGGACAGATTAGTGTCGGTAAAAAAGTTGATTGGCCCTCATGATGACGCATGTCAGGCTCACCGTTTCCTTGGTGTCGGCGACGGCGCCGCTGCTCTTGAACACGTCGTACGGGTACAGTATCCGCTCGTAGTGGTTCTTGAGGATGGACCCGACGCCCTTGCCCTGCGGGTGGCCCATGCGCCGCGCGATCTTGGACCATTTGCGCTCCGCCGAGCACGCCTCGAAACCATCTGGTGATTAAAATGAGATAGTTAAAAAATTTCATTTATGACCCTCATTTGCTCTTATAATAAAATAAAGGAAAAAATATTGTAGAGTTGAAAATCAAGTAGGTAGAATTACTGAATTAGCAAAACATACAAATATGTTTTTAAATTATAAAGGTATATCCACACTAATATTAGAAATGCAAAGGTGTGCGTGTTTGTATGTTTGTACGTCTTTCACGTCGAAATGGAGCGACGGATCGACGTGATTTTTGGCATAGAGATAGTTTATGGGCCAGAGTGACAGGCTACTTTTATCCCGGAAAAATGCAGTTTCCGAGGGAACAGCGCTTGATAACCGAGTACCACGCGGGCGGAGCCGCGAGCAGAAGCTAGTAAAGGTATATGTATAGATAAATACAGACTACTTACTTAAAATAAAAAAGACTTGGGGCGGGTGGCTGATGTTTTTAGTATATTAATAAACACCTTGTATATAACAGACCCCCCCCCCCTCCCCCCAACAATTATACAAACCACATAGCACAACTCTAACAAATACTACAATAAGAAACACTGACGCGTTTCGACCTATACATTTACTAGTTCACTATCAAAATTTGGTTAAAATAACCATCATCCAACTAAATATCCATTCGATGCCTATTTTGAGCTACAATATCTATTTTTAGCTAATAGATTTTTTTAAAGTAGTGACGACATGGCATTCTTTTGTATGGCAGTTCATTTAATTGTTGTAAGAAATAACTTACCGGCTTCTTTGACAATCTTGTGCAAGGCATACAAGTCGAGAGGCTTCCTCTCAACTGTGGGTATCTTCAAAACGGACCCCTGGAGCTCCCAGAACTTTATTATTTGATCCAAGAAATTGAGCTTCACTCTGGTAATAGCCTGGAAGAAAAACATTGGGTCTTTTAGTTTGTCTGTCCTTTGAAGAACCTATATTGTATTGTATTGTAAAACTCTTTATTGTACATAAAAACACATGAAAATAACAGAACACAGGATAATAAGATGTACAAAGGCGAACTATATGTTGCTTTGGAGTCTCTTTTGACAAATTTACTGCTGGATAAACGTTCCATTGTCATATTAAAATTTGAGCTGTCATTTCAGGTCTGAATGCCACATTATTACATAGTTTTTATGATCTTTCAAATTATTTAATAAATTTAGCATCATTATTTACAATTTGTATTACAAAATGTCTACACATTTTCATATTAACTGCCTTTTTACAAGCTTTTAATTAGTTTCACCTGACCTGTCCCATTGTCTGTCTGTCTGTCTGTAATCAAATCTTGCAAGTACTAACTTCCAGTATATACGTCTGGCTACCACAGCAAGAGTGAAAACCATTAAAAAAAAAAAAAAAAAAACTTCCAGTACTTGGTCCAACTTTGGTATACTTATGTAAATTGCGTGAAAATACAATAGTAGTGCCATCCTGGTAGTTCAGCCAGGAACGTCTCCACAGGAGGGAACTCTTCAAAGGTTAGTGGCACAGACTTGAAATTTGGTCTGCAAATGTAGTTTGGGTGACATCGCAAGTAAAGTTGACAAAAAAGCTTGTATTAAAAATGAAATTTTAACCAAAAACTTGTTACGTCTACTAACAATTTTTTTTTTATTCGACTCGAAGGCAAACGAGCAAGTGGGTCTCCTGGTGTTAAGAGATCACCACCGCCCATAAACATCTGCAATACCAGGGGTGAAATACCAGGGGTATTGCAGATGCGTTTCCAACCTAATAATAATCCGAAATAATCCGATATAATCCGAATAAATAAATATTATTATTATTAAATCTTCAGTTTTAAGATAAACTAACTTTAAAATAACAATGTTGAGGCTTTTCAACTTTTCCAAGTTGTCAGGTTAATAGCTACGTCTATTAATAAATCATACCATAGATAAAGATAACTGTGTTGTAGTGTATTGTATACTTTTTTTTTTATCTAGTATTTTAACGAGGCTTTAGTACGCCAAATGTGACTATGTCAGCCTCATGGGGAGCCGCAGTTACATACACCACACTACAGATATTACACTCTCCCTTGCACTGCCCCTTGAGCTGCTTGAGTATTGTATACTTAATTTACTCACTTCTAACTCATTTAACCGTTGTATCCTCGGCGTGAAACGGAGGCGGTCTACGTCCACGGCGAATGGTGGTTGCCAATGCTGGAAAAGAAAACTCACATAAGTAAAAATACTCCGAGAAACTTAATCCCACATAGACATAGGACCAGGTGGCTACATGCTGGGCTTTTTAAAGACTGGTCGGAATTATAAAAAACCTCGCCATATTGCGGAAAACAAATAGAACTAATTTCTTGTACTGGTAACAATAAATTCAAATGTCATGTGTAAATTGCTGTCAAAGTTTAACGGGTGAATCCACGAGCGTCCCAACCGCTGTCAGTCCCTGGCTGTTTATATTAAGAAATAAATACTTAATATGCATTGATTTTTGTATTGAAATAGATCCTGGCCTGAGTACAGATGCTATTTACGTCATAATTAAAAAACAATCTGCCTTCCAATACTTAAAATCTCAGGCAAGGGACTGACAGCGGTTGAGACGCTCGTGAATTCACTCCAAAATTGTTTGCGCGTCGTATTTTAAAGTGTTATTTTGTGTTTTTGTGCGTTAAGATGCCATAGTCTTGGAAGGAAAATAATTCACAATTTCAGTATTTTTTATAGAAAAAGACAGAGTGATTAGAAAATATTTCTTTGAATAACATCACTGACATTTTTGTCAATATGACTGGTAGGTGTCGTATAAAAGTGTAAAAAATGTTGCAATATAAATCGTAGAACTGCTGCCCTAGCGTCAGGTTTTTTATATTCAATTCCTGGTCAGCCTATATCTATATTTTTTTTATTCTCCGGTATTTGTCAAGCTGCTAATGAATTCAATGTGTGACTTGTTCACAGAAAATGATTGACATCGTATTTTACCACACAAAGTCCTCCGGTATTGCCGACGGCGTAGAAGTATAGAGCTGACCGTTAAGCTCATTTTAGAATTTTAGATCTACAAGAAAAATCGTGAAGGTGCATTACATTGCTACACTCGTTTGGCCACTTCAAACGACCTCGCAATGTAGTACAATTTGCACCATTTTTCTAGCAAGTCGCGCGCCAAAAAGCGCTTACGCTTGTCACGTGCACCCTCCCCGCGCACCGCTCAATCCCCCTTGACACCCTATCTTGTACTTCAGCGCATTAACAGTCCCCGCTACACTTCCGTGCCGCGGGCTGACATGATGACAGTATCCATAGAATCCATACTAATATTATAAATGCGAAAGTGTGTATGTTTGTGTGTTTGTCCGTCTTTCACGCCATAACAAAGCGACGGATCGACGTGATTTTTGGCATAGAGATAGTTTATGGGCCCGAGAGTGACATAAGCTACTTTTTATCCCGGAAAAATGCACAGTTCCCGAGGGAACCGCGCGCGATAACCGAATTCAAAGCTGTCAAATATCTAAATGTACAGTTATGAAATATATTCCAAGATTCGAGTTTAACATGTCTATTTGCCTGTAATTATGTAATATCTGCCATGCACTTCTCCAGCTATAGAAAATGAAAATAATGAGTCATGGGTACTTTTGGTGCTTAGCATGTATAAATAACAAACCTTGTAGCCAAAACAATGGCATTTTTGTTATAGTTAAGATAATAAAACAAACTTTATTTTCAAACCCATTTCCTTTCTTGCCTTTATGTAATATAAATACATATAAAAAAATTCCAAATAGGCAGGGAGTTTAGTAGGACTTGAAACTGAAACAAAAAAAAGTGGCGTCACGCCGTGCGACATTCATTCAGTGCAAGCACTGCTGCTTCACGGCAGAATTAGCGAGCAAGATAGTGCACCTGCAATGTCATTTTATCACTGTCACTTAGTTGACTGACAAAAAAAAATGTGTTCTATATTTTCCGAAAACCTAATATAATTAATAACAGACTAAATAGAATTATCTTTTTAATCAAGGAAACTATTTAATTAAATAGATGATTACGCTTAATTACCACATTTTAAGTGAATTTCTTTCAATTATAAAGAAAAAAATACCATACCACAATTTATTACTTTTCCAATTCATGTTATCCATACTAATATTATAAATGCGAAAGTGTGTTTGTGTTTGTATGTTTGTCCCTCTTTCACGCCGTAACGGAGCGACGGATCGACGTTATTTTTGGCATAGAGATAGTTTATGGGCCCGAGAGTGACATAGGCTACTTTTTATCCCGGAAAAATGCACAGTTCCCGAGGGAACAGCGCGCGATAACCGAATACCGCGCGGGCGGAGCCACGGGCAAAAGCTAGTAACTTTATAATTATGAGGTTAAATGAATTAATCATCAACATAAATTGATTATTAATGTAATGACCAAAATAATTTACATTTACGCTAGCTTTTGCCCGCCGCTCCACCCGCGTGGTATTCGGTTATCGCACGCTGTTCCCTCGGAAACTGTGAATTTTCCGGGATAAAAATTAGCCTATGCCACTCTTGGACCCATGAACTAACTACCTATATGCCAAAAATCACATCGATCCGTCGCTCCGTTACGGCGTGAAAGACGGACAAACACGCAAGCATACACACTTTCGCATTTATAATATTAGTATGGATAGACTACTTAACCACTATAGCGCAACGCAACAAAACAAAATGAAAATTTAACATGATAAATGTCTGTCTTATATTGAATTTCATAAGGTGTTTAAAATTCCAGTGACTGTATGACCTTTATTCTAGTCTAGAATCTCAATGGTGTCCCCCCCCCCCCCCCCTCCATTCAGTATGTTACGTTTATTACATCACTGTTTCATGCTTCATAAAGATTTCCACGATTTTTCTCGCGTGACGTCCCCTATTGCATAGAAATTCCAGTATTATACGAAATTCCCGAATATAATGTTGCATGAAAAAACCCATGTAAAATTGAATGTCTCTCGACTTAGGTATTTATATTTCTGGATTTACATGTGCTCACCCCTATCCCATGGAAATATTGGGATAAAAGCCTATAATTGTTCCAGAGATAAAACATAGTTCATTTAGAATTGGCACATATTTAGGGATAAATAAAAAGTTATTCATACCATATCGAGATTTTTTTTTATCGCAATTTGATGACAAGACTTAGACCTTCCAATGCTGAAACCGTTTTAGGTATTGCTTTTTTGCATATTTTAGTTTTCGACACTGGAAATCCAAAATAGGAAATTAATTGTGAAAAAGTACAAAGAAAATCCTAATTTGTCTGTAATCAAGATTGCCAAGGCTCTTAAAATTCTGAAAACCACCATCCGCAGGGTTATAAAACGATACAAGGAGACCTATCTTTCGATAGGAAGACTCAAACAAATCGAAGATCTAGCACCAAGAACAAAAACCTGTAGATGAAAGTTATAAGGTCAGTTAAGCAAAATCCTGGACTATTTGACTACGATTTAGATATGTGCCCCATTGAGTGAGTCTCACGGCAGTTTCATGTTCAAGATTAAAAGTTGTTGGTATTTATAGGTAGAGTAACAAAATCCTAACGAAGTCAACATTTTTGATGTGTTCTTTTTTTTTTAAGTGTGTATTATGGTTACAGCCATGTAGCCGTGACAGTGACGGACTTTAATGCCTTAGTAATAGAACATATGGTGTCATTAGGTTGGGACCTTTACAAATAAATAACTAGTTCTGCTCAGTTTTGTTTAACAGAAGTATTATTATATTACTAAGAAATGAGGTCAGCAAGTGGGGTATGTATCAAGATACATAAAGTTTAAAAAGAATAATGGACGAAATTACATAATGGTCATTTGATATAATGCAATTCTCTCGGAAATCAACATCTTTACAGGATTGTTATAAAATTAACCTAACCTAACCTAAACCAATCTGTAGATTACACAATCATAACAGTTTGTATAATTAATAGTTTCACTGAAAATTATGAGAAATATCAAATGACCATGATGTATTTCGTCCATTAATCTTGTTAAACTTTAAGTATTTTGATACTTTCCCCAGTAAATATTTTTGGCCTCCAAAAAGCCTCCATTAATAAATAGATACGTACATATAAATAAATTATATCGTTTTGAATGGTAAAAATACCAAACACGATTATGGTGAGAAAAGGATGTGTACAAAAGTGACACATTCTTTGTAAACATTTTGTACCTAACCAGAAAATTTATAGTTTGTTTTCCGGCTTTATACTGAGTGTACTTGCATACATAAAAATCAATGTTTCATTATTTACAACTTATTTCTGCTGGCATGGCAACCGAATGTTAAAAACAAAAAAAAAACGCTATTTAATTAATTCACATAATTTTTGATGTTAATTGGTACAGTAAATAAACAAAAAGACACTTGACAAATGATGAAACTCAAATAATATGTTAGATACAATACACTGACTATTAATTAAACACAATAGTAATCAATACAGAAACAGGTATGTAAATAGAAAATATAATGTAAGCATTTGGCAGTCTTATGTAGATTTCAAGATAAAATAATTTATAATTTAACAAGTTTGTATGTGACACTCGGTAGAACCCTGTCTTAGGGAGCCTCTGTTACCTTTAAAAATATTCTTTGATAGTATGCAAAACGCTGACTGCAACAGGGTTGCCACATACAAAGTTGTCCCGGTATAGTAATTTGTTTTGGAACGGATAGCTTTATTTACACAATTATATTAACATTGGCAAGACGAAGACTTCATAAAGCCACAAGCACTCAAACTTGCTCATACATATAACAAAACGGACTTTTAGACCAGTCTAAAACTGATCTTAAGGAGGAAAAATAATCAATTATGTAATATTTTGTAAACAATACCTATCTCAATTACAAAATATTGCATAATATTATTAGCAGCCAGGACAGTTATAATAATATAATAATAATTATAATAATAAAGCCCGTTATTCTGAACTACAAGCATGAAAAAATAGAAATAATAATAATAATAAATTTGTAAAAATAGGTTAAAGAATGTCCCGTAGTTCAGCGTGCCTGATGGCATAGGCCTCCTCCAACCTTTTCCATTCGATTCTATCACGTGCTACCTCTTCTCCAGTAGTGTCCAGCTGTTAATTTTAGATCATCCTCCCATCTCGTCTGTTGTCGTCCACGGCAGCGCTTGCCGTCTCTAGGGTACCAATTCGTAGCCAGGACAGTTACACTCAAACAATAAATTCGTTTATTTCTGATTATACCTAAACAATAAATGTCAAGCTACAAAATTACAATTAAATTAAATCAATTAATAAAATTCAAATAAATTAAAAGCATGTCTTCAATGCTATCACATGTCATTTGAGACACAAAACACTGAACATTCCATGGTCTAGATGAAATCTTAATCTGTCTCGCTTGCTATAATAAACTTTAAAAAGAAAATCCCTGCCGAACCATTGGCTACAGTTGTATTGTATGTAACTAACAATGTTATCAAATGTTGGATTTTCAATCTCCTTCTTGTAGTGATCGCACTGAGATTTGGCAGCCAAATGTAGAATTCATCCATACTAATATTATAAATGTGAAAGTGTGTTTGTATGTTTGTCCGTCTTTCACGCCGTAACGGAGCGATGGATCGACGTGATTTTTGGCACAGAGATAGTTTATGGGCCCGAGAGTGACATAGGCTACTTTTATCCTGGAAAAATGCACAGTTCCCGAGGTAATAGCGCGCGATAACCGAATACCACGCGGGCGGAGCCGCGGGCATAAGCTAGTAATTCATAATTCATTTATTTGCAATAAGCATTGGTCTTAAATTGAAAGCAATAAAAATGTTCATACACTCAGACTATAATAGCATGCAAAATCTAAAGTTTTTAACCTAAAAATAAAATAAAAATAATGTCCATGCTATGTATAGGTAGGTATTATGTCTTAAGTGAATAATTATGATAGAAATGTCAACTGATCAGAATAAATTTAAATGAGAATAATAATAATTAAATAAATGTTAATATTATAAATATTACAGATAAAATAATCCGTGATAAGAACAATAAGAACGTAGTAACAGTTCATAATGAATTATGATTCATGGTTAATTACCGTTGGCCATATTTAGGCCATATTGTCAACCACAACTTTCTTGATTGTCTTGTTTTTGGCAACCGGATGCTTTAGGTTCAACTACTGTTGCTTAAATATGCTTAAGGTAACGGCAACAGTACCAGCACCAAAATTTCACACACACATATGTAATTAAAATGCCGGGTATTAAGTAAAGACGGTTGATAATCCAGGGCCAAAAATTCACTCATCTCCCGATTACATAATGAAGACAGTAAAGGACCGAATTATGGGTTGTAAGAGATTGTTTAGTCTGCAGATATTAATGGAGCACAATGTATTGGAAGGAAGTCACTAAGAGCTTAATAATATTAGGTTTTAAAATGACAGGTGTTGTAAGATTTGGTCCTTTGCATCAACTTTAGTTTATGATGTTCATTCATCCATATTCATATCTGATCAAAAAATATATAATTATTAAAAATAATAATATTTATAGACATTATATATATTATATATATACGGATAAACTAGCAAAATGGGTTTTAAATATTTGACCAAGTATTCTGGCACCATTCAGGTTTAAATTTGATAATTATCATTTTGATAGGGACATTCACTTCATAGCTAAAATGTGTGGTCATCATAATCAGTTTTTTTTTTTCACTTTGACAGATGAATCATGTCTTTCACTCATTGGAAATATGGTATTTTTAGGGGATATAAATAGCATAAGGATAATAGTTTCTAATTTGCTGCAATATGAATATGTTTAAACGCCAAAATACTAAGATTAATGTAGAAATATCCAATAGAAATTCTGAGAGAATACACTAGGTTTTAGTTGCCACATTATCATTCATCAAGAATGGTGAAATCACCAATAAATCCAGCAACAGTAACAACCAAATAACCAGAAATCAAATATTTTATAGGAATATTTACCACCACATGGTCTTAGTTCGTAAAATTGCAATTAATTCTGGCATGAATGGGCCTATATGTATAACTGAGTGCAACAAACTGGCCCCATCAAGTTAGAAGTTTGAACAAAAAATGTAAGCCATCAAAATACTTGATTATTGTCCAAAACCACTTGTTTTTGCTGGGAATACAGTTACACGCGACAAAAACGTCGCAATAGTTATTTTTTTATCTCAACTATTGTAGGCAGCAGGGACACAAGATGGCAACCAGACTTCTATGCACAATATGCCACTGCATTTAATGTCAATAACTTACATTTTGCACAACAGTACGCTATTTAAAGATGCTCTGACATGTTTTAATAAGGATTACGCCCTAAAAACAGAAAATAGATAACGAGCAAGAGTCACAGGCGGGCTTATATGGTTGCATCACACAACAATTAACGTGCGAGTTTAGGGTTAGAAAACCACTATAAAACGATAATTCCTAACTGCGAACGAGCTAATTTTAAGTTCAATTTAGGGTTTTCCGTGTTTTATAACAAAGGACACTAACCGCAGGGGGTTTGATCTTGCATATTCCGGACTTTTCCGCAATTGGCCTTATTTTGCTGATGTACGCCAGGGGGTCCAGGAACTCCTCCGGCGTCGGCTCGAACACTGGCGCCTCCGGGGGCACGGTGAACGTGAAATTATCAGGTTTCATGGGGGACGCCGAGTCCCCCATACTAACTTCGACATTGGCTTCGTCACATTTTCCCATTTTTGAGAAAAACTATGCAGTTCACACAAATGCAACAAATAATAGCACTACAGCATTATCAAATGTTAAGGTATGAATAACGCGCGTCCACAAAGAAATAAAAGCATTAGAATTTGTCCTTCCATAAGGAATCACAACGAGTTAATTGAAATTATCACCAACAAATATCAAGTCCTATTGCACGTCCGCCATGCGAAATTGAACTTTCGAAACTGCGGTGTTGCCACTTGTAATAAATCGGTGCGCATTAAATTTTTTTCTACTGTGAATGTGAATTTTACGCGGATCGGAGGACCCTTGTCATAAAATTAAGACTGTTATACATGAGTACGTACATGAGAAACATTCTGAAACATGGAACCCGTGCATAATATTTAACGAATACAATTTTGAAATGTATTTTCACGGCTGTCAATAGTAATAATTATATCTTTTAACTACTAGGATCATTTATTTAAATTTAAATGTTCTTAAATAAAATTGTTTACATCATCTCATTTTAGTTGTTTTAATTTTATACATTTAAAATCCAGGTTTTTTTGTTTTACCCACGCTACGGGTATCAGCCGCCCAGGGCGAACAAAAATTTAATGCCCTCTTATTTAGAATTTAAAAACTATAGGCACTGCCCTTCTAAGCCGAAAAATCCCTTTTCTGTAATTTACACCAAGTGATGTAGAATGAAGCTACACAACAGTAACTCGAAAGTGTTTTTTTGAGAGATAGCTGATAGCGCCTTTTGGCTTAGGAAGGTAGTATGGTATCTATGCAAGATGTCAATACATTATTGTACCCTCAATTAGAAAAGGGATTCCTCGATTCCGTTACAGAAGGGCTATTCCGAAACACGAAATTCGAAGTTCGTATCGTACCGTCCCTCTCACTTTGATATTAAATAACATGAGCGTAAGTGGGACGGTACGATACGAACTTCGATTTTCGAATTTCGTGGTAGGCTTTCAGTATAAGTAATGGAAAATGCTCACCCCAAACAGTCCGAATCGTAGATTTGAAAAAATTATGTTATATGTGTCAGACACACTTCACACCACTACACACCCACCACCACTATGGATTCGAAGTTCAAAATAAATTATTTGTAGTTTCTGGCCCACCCAAAAATTCCTAGCATTACGAAAATACTACCACGTGTGTCTGTAAATAAAAACAGTCTTAAAACATCCATCACTTATACATACCCCGGGACTTTCGGGGCACGGGTGATTGATATTAGCCAAAGAGTAGGTATCGAGTTAAAAAACAGAGTGCACTCCAGCTGGTTTCTACCTAACGAATAATTAATCTATTAGAAAAAAATACATGATATTTAAAACACTAAAATTATTAAATTGTTACAAGACAATGAAATGGAACTGCGATCGGAAACACATCGTGCAATAATTGATTTCTTCAAGAAATTTAAATACGCACCTATTACAACTGCTGACGTAGAACTATCATTCAGTTGGTTAAATAAAAAAGAAGTTTACAGCAACACGCCACTGCTTAACTGTTCCAAATTTAGAAAGATATTAAGCATTTAATTCGAAAATAAATTTACTGCATGTAAAATTAAGGTTTTTTTTTTATTATTATCTCATAAGAAGCCTTGGGCCAAAACCTACAAAATTAGTACAGTTTACAATTCGCAGTAAGGTAATTATTCATTAGGTATAATATGACGTTTTGTCAGAATAATCTATCTATTTTATTTGACTGACAAATAATAAAAGTTTCTAAGGCCTACTAATACTTGAATATACCTTTTCTTTTACACTTTTCTTCTTGCATTATCTGAGTGTCATAAATGCCTTCAAATATAAAGCCTCATTAATTTTCATGATAATTATATCAGTTTCACAAAAGCTGTTTATTTTAGCTTCACTAGAATTCTTAGATTTGATAATTTTTACAGTCAAATACACTAGATAGATAGATTTTTTGGTAAATTATTACGTTGTGGTAAATTCTTCGTCAAAGCTAATACATTTTCTTTAGTAATTATACGTAAAGAATTATTGGAAAACTATTTACACATTTTGTACATTGAACGAGTTTCTTGCAAGCTTAAAACGAAATGAGGGAAAGTAACTAAATTGACAGTTGACTGTAATATAAAGTCATAGCCCTGGCGCCATCTACATGAAGATTTCGTGTTACTCGTGTATTCTCTGCTTTAAGTCTGACGTGTACAGTCAGCTTTAAGAAACAAAGCTGGCAACACTATGACAGCACCGCCGTGAGGCGCCGTGTATAGCAAGCTTTACTAACCCTAGCTAGCTTCGTAAACGCGCCGTCCCGAATGCAATCGATGAAATCACATCCGTCATCCGCCATTTGCGAAAGTGGCCGATCGCTGCTTCGCAGCGCGAGTGTCGTACGTTTGAGTATGTCGAGAGTGTAATTTTGTTATTTTCAATTAAACTGTGACTCCAGTGCGGGATTTGAGCAGTTAAAATGATTGTGAGATTTTGGAGCGTGCTGTGCCTGGGAGTTTTGGTGGCTTCGGCGCACAAAGCAGAGGGAAACAACGACAATGAAGGTTCGTAATTATAATCATCGCTCTATTTATTTTTTATCGCACTTGGTTTTATTTATAAACAGTGTGTAAAAAAAAACCTGATTATTTAAAGATTTACGGGAAGTTCGGTCGAGTTTTAATTTATTTTTGTCTCATGAATCGGAACTTGACATTTCAACTCGGGGATGTTCTTCGTAGACTTCGTAGTACGTTAATTTTCCTGACAATTTTCCGATTAAAGCTTTAATTATTTACTAACTTTCTAAAGTGTCTCTCGGGAATATTGTGTCGCGAGTATCGGCGTGCAGTCCGTGGGTGTAGGTTGATAGCGGAACCGGCCAGACGACTTCTCAGGCTCACGGCTGTGGTCGTGCATTCGACGTGCACACACGTGCAGCGGCGATGTAGGCGTCGACTGAATCATGCCGTATACACTGTTGTCCCATTTCCGATTGGAATTACCTTTTTGAAACAGTACCTGAGGCCCTTGTAAGCTTCGAAAATGTTAACATTAAATACCATCCATTACACTTGATCTACCTTCTTAAATACGTAATATTAAAAATAAAGTTTTTCTGTAAAGAAACCCCTGGTAGCAGAATGTTACAGCTCAATAAGGCAACTTTTTAATGTCTTGAACAGGCTTGAAAGGTTTTAGCATGAAGGTCATGCTAATTCTTAAAAATAAAGTAATGAAACTTGCTAATGTTTTTTAATTAATTGCCAGAAACATTACTAAAATGTACAATACTTATAAAAAAATAATAATGTAATGGCATAGTCCTAATTCCAATGGCAACATGAAAATTTCAGTCAAATAAATAAATAAAAATTGCTCAAAATGACATCATAATTACTTATATCATAACTCTGTTTTTGTTAAGACTTGCTTAATCTTAATTTAATTTATACCCTAAATTGACTTGAATCTTAATTTTTTATACAATTTGTTGTTTCTTTTTTCAGTCATCAATAAAAAGTAGAAAATGAGGGATAAGAATAGGCTAAGAAATGTTTTGAAGAAAACAGTATGAAATGTTCCTTCGGCCCTGTCTTCTCCAGCTCCGCTCTTCACCTGAATACTCCCAGATACTCCAGTTTTTCCTGTATACCTCCCATCCTACTTCTGTAGTCATGGGCCTTCACTTCACCTATATGTTCCCGTTCATATGACATTCCCGTTTTCTTGAACGGGTCAATAGCCCTTTTGAACCCAGCTTTACAGGTTAATTACTTTTGAATTTGACATGGATTGTAGATAAGTTCTACTGTCGTAAGTAGTAACTCTTGCATTTGAATTTTGAACTTGACATGGATTGTACAGTCACCAGTATTAATATCTGCCACATCTGAGCATGCAAAAATATCTGACACATCCTTCCGGCCCTAGAAATAGAGTTTTATCAGATATTTATGCACGCTTGTTGTGTCAGATATTGGTGCCGGTGACTGTACATAAAGTCCATTATCGTAACTCTTTTCATACTCGGCTGGGTTTGAAAGGGTTATGGGATGAACAGATGGAATATGGAAGGCCCAGTATCGATGAATGAACTGTTAGATTAGTGAGTTTTTACTTTTTTATGTGGAAAATACTAATGAGTTCGGCCACAAATTTGAAAAGTAGGATTTTATCTCCAGTCAATTTCTAGACACTTTTTGTGTGCAGATGAAATGTTATTTTGAAGAAACTTAAACATGTATAAATAATACTAGCTTTTGACCGCGGCTCTGCCCACGTGCTATTCGGTTACCGCGCGCTGTTCCCTCAGGAACTGTGACTTTTTCTGAGATAAAAGTAGCCTATGTCTCTCTAGGGCCAATAAACTGTCTCTTTGTCAAAAATCACGTCGATCCGTCGCTCCGCTACGGCGTGAATGACGGACAAACACACAAACATACAAACACACTTTCGCATTTATAATATTAGTATGGATAATCAATCAAAGCAAAACCTACTTAAAATTCAGTTTATCTGAAAAATAATGCTAGAAATGTGAATGTGGATTTGTTTGTAATTCTCACTCTCTCACGCTGAACTGATCATAATGAAATTTATCAAGAAGATGATTCACTCTAGGGAGGACATGGGATAGTTTTTATCCCTGAAAATTACATAGTTCCCGCGGGATAGCGGTAAAATAATTATTCGCAGACGGAACTTGTTGACATAAGCTAGTAAGGAATATAAATATAGTAGGACCTTCATATAAGAATGTGTGTTAAAAATTAAAGAGTCTATAGCGTAATTGCGTAATACAATATGTATCCAAATAAAGCGCAATTTGTTTAGTTTTACGAGTAAAAGTAAGCCGATTGCTTTTATTTGAGATTCCAATTGAATTACGCAGTTATCCCTTGATCTGTAAATAAAATTGCAACTCAGAAGTCTTTTTATTCACACCCACATAAAGTATACGCAATTTCTGGTAGTTTTATTTCGAAATCATCCAAGCATCGACAAACCAGGTAAGTAGGTATTAATCATTTGCCTACACATCAATTTTGTGTAATTGACACCTAAGGAAAGAAACCGGCGTCATATTACGCATTCTTTTCGACAAACATCGAGAAAGGCTGAGGTAGATACTTGGGATAGGTTGTTTAATCACACACCTCGCCCTCGATTCGATGATAATGATAGCGTTATTGTAAAATTACGCCCATTTCTGCTGTCACACAGAAAAAAAGAACTTCGTTCAGATAAATTTAATTACCTTCATTAAAAAACTTAATACTGTTATCCATTTATATTGGCAAAAAAGTCTCAGTTTGATCAGAATGTTAATGACTAGTATAGGGCCCAATTGCATAACAAATTACAAATAAGTACTATTAGTGAATTTCAACAGAAAATCGCTAATATTAGGTTGTAATTTGTTATGCAATTGAGCTCAGGATGATATGATGAATTAATTGCTTTGGGAGACAATAAATAAATGATTTGGATTTGGACAACGGAAACAATTCCTAAAAGAATTTCATGTTTTAGCTGCCAAGCTTAAACACAGACGGCGGCGGTACCGGTTGTAATATTCCAGCTAACGTAAAAGGGGCCACACAGAATACCGTGCGGGAAATAAGCGTGGCGCGGTATTCTGTGTGGCCTCTTTCACGTTAGCTCGAATATTACAACCGGTGCCGCCTCCGCCGACAGTGTATTTCTAGCTTCAAAGATCGGCAGAAAACGAAGTATTTCAGAGTTACAGAGATAGTTAGGCTAAGCGCAATCAGAACAATGCTCAAACGATAGTCTTTATGACGGAAGGACGGATAGCAGAAGCGTTTACTCTTTAGATTCGGAAGTCTGAACTCAATAAAGAGAAGCAGTTACCGTAAACAAATTTCAAATCATTTATTCAGTAAATAGGCCGCAATGGGCACCTTCACACCTCATCTTTTAAACTACCAGCGCTTTCGGAAAGACCATCACTGCCATGAAGGATGCGCCGCAAGAAACTTGTCAGAAAGCCATTTTTTTTTTAATAAAATTACAAATAAAATCCTTAAAAACTACAGTATAAAATTATAGAAAAAAAATACAAAAAGAGAATTAGAAGAACATGAAAGTTAGGCCGTATGCAACGAGAAATAAAAAAATAACTACCTATGATATACCCTATACCTACCGCTTTGTAGCAGAGAAGCAAGGTACCTACAATAGTGTGCTTCATTGATATACTCCGGCAGACATTGTATAGAAAAGCCTGAATCAACCAAATATAACGAAGGAAAGATTACATTTCTGTATGTCAAAAGCGGGCCACCAGATGACCAGAGCTATTTCGGATCTCCACATCTCAAATGGTGTGATTTCTTTAATTATTTGTCTTTTCAAAACCTGACAAGCAGCCTGATCGTTATTATAGTCAATAAACAACAGGAACCGCAACGTGTAAGTAACACTTAGATCGTCCACGTAAATTGGACAACGTTACATCGCGGGTTGAGTTGATCGCTTCGCTAAACAAAGTAAAAGCTCCGAATGAGCATTACTCATTAAGTTTTGGAATTCCGTGGGCTGTAAAGACGAAGCTGAAAGATTAATACATTGCTTCTGAATAAAAACAACCAAAGAATCCGACTTTGATAGAGTTTACTTAACTGAAAGACTTAGGGCCAGGACAGATAACGTAACGTGTTGTGCCGACGAATCGAACTGCAGCGAAAAATTTATAGGCAGTTGCGTTTACGTTCCAGTTGGAATGCACTAACTTACATTATTACAAATCTTCTACCACTATTTGGAATTACGTAATCTAGTATTGTACAATTATAAATTTCTGTTGTTTTTTTTTTGTAACGCAGACACATTCTGCTAGAGGTTAAAGGTTGTTCAAAACAAAATTTACCTATTCGTGTTAAATGAATGTCTTAGTATAGTAACGTCTCGTCTTGTTTTCTAAGATTGAAAAACTTTTGAGGCCGTTTTCGTTTTGAAGTAAATTGAGAAGCCTGCAAAAGCAAGAGAAGGGAAATTGTTGTGAAAACACTGAACTTTGTGTAAGCCACACGTATGACCCAAAAACCTTATTTGGAGGCTTAACAAAAGATGGGACAAAACGACAACAATACGTAGAAAGGAAAGAAATAATAGAGCTGTTCAAGAAAATCTTAATGGTACACGTACAATAAAAATGGATGTGTGCTGCCTTAAAACGGTTGTTTTAATTTGTTATAAATAGGTACTTAAATAATTATGTTTTTGTCACGATTAGTTTGAAATTTTGTCTCTAACTTGTTTACGCTTTACAGGCTGTATTTATTTGCCTATTATTATTCTGAATCCCGTCTATCTAATGCGATAGGCATGATTGAAGTGTACGGCACATTTATATTATCCTCCTTGGCTCACAGAATCAGAGAAGCATTACTATGCGCATACGCTACTCGTTCAAGTGAAAGAGAAGGCTAGACGCTCCGGAATGTTGACATTCCGAACTCGTGTCGAAAAAGTACCTAACAGAATAAGGCGTTGGAACCAATCAACCTGTTTTATTTATCGTCCGTTGCCTTCGGGATGAGTCAGAAATCCATTGAGGATCTAATTAAGAGCGAGAAAATGGACTTACGTTTATATAGACGACTTAATGACGACGACAAACACAGAATAGACTCGTGATCTCTTTAGCTTTTGATGGTCCATAAAACTGTGGCTTCATTCCGATATCCTTTTAGAATTAGATGTCTCTTTATTATTTTACTTAATTCTTAAACCCATATGAATTTTAACTGTACCTACTGTAAAGTTTGTAAACCTTGTGAAATTGCCAGAGCCTCTGCATAAGAAATGCCGATAAATGCAAGATAATGTAAAAGGAAGAAGTTTGCGAAAATCATACCTGCGAGTAATGGGAATATACTTCCGATATGTGCAGTTTCTACGCAAATATGCTGCGATACGTTATTCCTGATATCTTTGAAAGCACCGCCCTCGGCGTACAAAAGCGTGATTCACATGATTTCCTATACAAACAAGAATTAATATTTCACCTCCAAATGTTACATGCAGGAGTATCCCGTGTTAGAACAAGTTTGTTTCGAATTTTGGAATACCCTTCACCGGCCGTAGTCAAATACAGTATTTCAAATACTTTTTGTTTGGTCAACCCTTTTTGTTGGAAATGAATTTTGATTTCAACATTCATTTCTGAGGAATCGCGATCTAAAAATAAGCTGAGAACTTTGCCTTTATGTGTTGAAAGAATGAAATCGGATACTACGTCAGAATTAACATCTTTTGGCGCGTTGGATTTTATTTTTATTACAGAAGCAAAAGAACTCTGTTCCATCTTAAGCCACCTGCGGAGGACTTAGCATATTTAAACGTCTTAAAAATTAACTGGCTCTCAACTTTAAAATTAAGCATTCAAATAATAATGTTGCCGAATTTCAATATGGCGGACAATGACTAATAAATATTCAGCACCTCCAGGTACCGCGTCCTGAATCTAGATTTCGTTCCTATGCATCATATTAATCAATTATGAATGGATTTATCATTACATTAGCATACCTATGGTTGGTGACATCACTCGCTTCCTGCGAGACTAGACATCTTGTCGGGAGGCAAATGCTGAACTAGGTATCCTTGGAGTTGCAAATCATTTGCTTCCAAATCGATTTACATTATTTAGGTGTGTTTTAATTTAGCGTTATTGAGTCTATCATCGGTAAACTTGATAAAAGATCTGTATTTTATGGCTTTGAGACATACTCTAAATTTCCATTGAGATATTAAAATGATAACAAACAGTCATAATTTGACCTAAATTGGTTAGTTTCCATTCTGTTTCGAACCTCTTTTGTCAAAGAGCGCCGTCAAAGTATATTAAAGTAATTAATCATCTTTTGGGACGAATTAAAAACAAAACAAAAGCGGGACCGTGACTAAGCCCTGAATTGTTCGAGTTTTAATACTTTATAGGATTTTCTGCCGAGCCGTTATCTAGTTACGGAAACAAGGCATGTTGGGAGTTCAAATTTTAAGATGTTGACGTCTTAACTGCGTTCCCTCGAAATTTCGCAGTATTGTTACGCCCACGATTGTTTCCTAAATAATGTAAACCATTGTATATGTAGGTATAGACTAGAAACATAATAATGCGTGTCCGCGATTCAGCCTTTTATAGCAAATTGTAAGACCTTCTATGGATGATAATCTTGATCCGAGGTAGATAGAGCATTTGTTACGATGTAGCAGACGTAATCTTAAAGCGAATTTAAACTTTGTTGGACTAGTTTTAGATAAATGACTGGTGTGATTGTGATACTGACTTAAGTGGTCTATCCGAAAATGAGCTGCAGCTTAGTACGGCGACCTGCTCTTTTCAACCGCTGACTTCCAGTGAATCTGTACCTATTTCCCTTTCGTACCATGTGGAATTGTAAGGTATAACGTAGCAAAACTTGTTTTTATTATTATGAGAGAGAGAGAGAGAGCCGACGAGCAAGCCGGGTCATCTGATAGGAAATGATCATCACCGCTTCTGCGCCTCTCAAAAGGCATCAAAATTTTATTTCGCTCTGAAAACTGGAAAACGGCGACGTTTTCTGGCGCCTAGCTTTGCTCTACCCCGGGCCTCCGCTGTCTATTTTATATAAGAGACAGAATATTTAACTCCCGCAACTACGAACTCCGAAGACCAATAGTAAAACAAAAGGCTGAGCAGATATACGCATAGCATTGCCCGACGCTTCCGCTTGCACCAATAGCAACAAATGCGACCCAAGAACCGAGCTGAATAAATTATTCTCGACCAGCAAGACTAGAACAATAGGAGTCAGACGTATATGTACCTACGGCGAGGATAACGGATGCTATTGTTATAATGTAAACTGCGCTCCGCGGGTTTAAAGTTAACCGTGGAACAACTGTAACAAAGGGCTATCTCTATTTGACGAGGGCGTGCTGTTTCGTGTTACAACTGATTGATGGAAGTCATTAGTCAACATAAGTTTTTGAAAACTAGAATACACTGTCAATCTGACGTTTAGTTTATGGATTTGCAAAAATAGGAATCTAATATTCGATGTTTAAGAACTGCTAAAGTTTTCGACCGAATGCGAAGAAACATCCTGTGTCAAGCTAAATTCCTTAGCTAAACCAAGAAATGCACTTCTTTCGCACTTACATAATGTAAAATGGAAACTTAGCGATTCTATACTTATGTATTTAATAATTCTTGAGTATGTAAGTTTATGTTCAAACTACGATTATCAGTGTTTCAAACAGTTTCTTTTGGAAAATAGAGGTACTTATTTTAATATCTCTTATTTGAACATTGAGTCGAACCGTCATCCAAAAATATTGAACACTTCATCTACCCCCATTTAACCACAAATTACATTTAAACTACTTGTCTCGACAGGTAATTTCATTCATTTAACTGTATGAAGCAAACGGTACTTACGTCGACATGCGACAATCTTATCTTCTATTACAGATTTAATTTATCACAAAGTAAACAACTTCATTCCTTCCTTTTAAAAGAACCGATAAATCCATTAACAAGTTATCTTACCCTCGTTAGAAGTACTTACTTATACTTATTGTTGGCGTACCAACACCATCGACAAAAAATCCCCTTGCGTTTTTTTAAAACCTGTTTAGAGCGAGTGCCCCGGCAGGTGCGTTTTTTTTAATTTCCGGATCTGCACAGATGCAGTATTGGTTGAGTGACATTATGCGAGCAATATTTATGGTCGTTATTCTTTATGGTTGTTACAAGATGTTAAGATTTTCAAGAGCACGGTTCTTCATTTGTTTTTGCTTTTATAAAATTTGGAAAGTTTATTATGCGTTCTATCTAATCAATCTAATGTAAGGAGGTAATAGTACTACCCGATCACGCAAATTTTGCACCTAGCGTCTTAAAAATAACAGAAAACAATTTAAATTCAACCAAGAGGAGACAAATATTCGTAAAAAGCGTATCGGCGACCAAGATGCTAACCGTAATGGTATCATTTTTTCTACCTATTCGTACCTACATATTCGTGTAGATTTATTTGTCATGTTTACCGATTTCATTAAACAGATTTAATGAACACGAAACAAAACCTCAAACCCCGGTGACGAGTTTTAGTCATTGGCAAATAAACTACACAACAGTGGCTCAAATTATTATTCAGATTGAAATCGCATTCCCGATTTCCAGTTTATTTAGCGCCAATGTTGCCACTCCAATAAAACATAGATTGTGATCGGCGTGCGGCAATATGCACTTTGGTTGCAATGACATTAATTCAAAATGATGACGCTGAAATTGCGTACGTATTTAATTAAGTAATGTTACCTGTTATGTGAAATTAAAAAATAATTTCAGGATGTAGGTCGTACGTTTGCGTTCGTTGCTATCATTCCAACTTTTCGATATCCAGTAATGATATCTGTGGGAGTGGGAGGATCGTTAATTTTCGAGAGGCAGTAGTGTGCCAAGTTTTTTACTACTGCTAATGATATTCTGTGAAAAATGGGGAAAAAGTAGATAAGTTTTGAACAGTCTTTAAAGAGATCAGCTAGTAAATAACTAATTTTATGACGCTAAAGTATTCCAGTCGACCAAAGAATTATCCTCTATTTATGGTTTATGGTTTTAATTTTTTTTTTTATTTTTTTTTCTTCGCCTGACTGGGGCAAAGGAACTGGCTCATGCATACATATTTACCGTTTGGGCTCCACAGAAAATCAGCGTTACTTCACATAATGTGCGGCAACACGTGCCGAGTGGAGACCCTTTCTGGTATCCTGTCGTGTCACCAAGTAATATAGTTTTAGTGCTAGTTTTAGTCTTAGTCTTAGGTGGTACTTATGGAGCCAAAATAAATATTTCATTCTTTTGTATTTGTCACCCTAGACTGCAATGTTACCTTGTTGCCTTGTTGTTTTTTTTAGGGGGGTGGAGTTACATATGTTGGGTATCTTAACGACGCTGGTTATAATTTGTATGAATGAAAATTCCGCTGTGCCTCGAAAATTACCCATCCAAATAAATGTATGTGTTATTTTATTTTCATGTCACAATGGAACTTTTTCCATCTAGACAGTAGTTTTGTATAGTTAACTACGATTTAACGTGGTCCAACTTTTTGGTCACCCAGGACTAGGGGTTGCAAACCGGGATTCCGATTCTCGAAAATACCGGAATACCGGCCAAAAAAATGAACTTTCAAATACCGGTATTAAATTACTCAAAACCGGGATTTTCGGTAATTTCGGTATTAGCAAAAATTAAAAAACGAAATAGTAATTTCGTTCAATTATGCGCGCAAAATGATTATTTCTAACAGTTTTTTAACTGACAAAGTTGTACGCACAGCGGTGGCGGCCTAACCAGCCCGAGAGCTCAAGCTCACGACGATTAGTCACACGACTCACACACATTTTCATTTTCATTCATTTTCACACACAAGTATCTTCTTCTTCGTCGTTTCACTCTTGACAGAGTGGTCGTGGACCGTGCTCATCATTTTCTAGGTGCTGGTAGTAAGCTTAACAATACGCCTCTACGTTCCTCCCTGACAGTCGCCTTCCTTATGCTTGTTAAAATGTTTAATTTAATATGGTAACAAAATGGATGTATGATACAAGAACCCTTTACTTTAGTTTATGGTAGAGGTAGATTTAAAAAAAAAAAAAAAGTCAGTCGATGTTTGAAAGTCAACGTGTTTTATTAGGTTATGGGCGTAAATCCATATTTTTTCAAGTAATTCATAGTGAAAAAGTGATTACAGTTGAAAATATTGTTGAACTTTCGTGTAAAAATGTCTACGAACTATATTCAGAGTGTTCCAAAGCTAAAAGGCAGAGAAAATTATGACGACTGGAGTTATGCCGTTGAAAATATATTGGTGCTCGAAGGAATGCTTAATTACATTAAGCCGGTTGAAGGCGTTGAAATTAAAGCAGCAGACGATCAGAAAACCAAGGCAAAGCTAGTATTATTGATTGATCCTACATTGTACGTGCATATCAGAGAAACAAAGTCTTCATTCGAGTTATGGGAAAAACTGAGAAACATGTTCGACGATTCAGGTTTTTCAAGAAAAATAAGAGAATACGGAAAGCTCCAGAGCGTTACGGGTTCAGTAACTTATGCTCTACCAGTTCCAGTCCAGATATCGAGCAGATTGATTTTTCTGAAGCACTGAAGGGTCCAGAGGCTGAGCAGTGGCGACAGGCGATGCGTGAAGAGCTCCAGTCGTTCGCGGAAAATGATGCTTGGGACCTTGTGGATGTTCCAAGTAAAGGGTAAATTGTGCAGTGTAAGTGGGTGTTAAATAAAAAACTAGATGTGAGTGATAAAGTGCGTTATCGTGCCAGACTCGTAGCAAAAGGATTTACACAGCGACGTGGTATCGATTATGAGGACACTTTTTCTCCGGTTGTGAAACATTCTACATTGAGAATGTTATTTGCACTGACTGTACAGTGGAACATGGACATTACACACCTGGATGTGACAACAGCTTTCCTCAATGGACATTTGAAAGAGGATATTTATATGTCAATTCCTGAGGGCCTTGAAAATGTGAGTACTCAAAAAGTTTTAAAACTTAAAAGAGCCATCTACGGCTTAAAACAATCTTCTTTAGTGTGGTATCAAAAAGTGAAAGATTGTTTGTGTAACTTAGGTTTTAAAATTAGTAAATATGAACCATGTTTATTTACTAAAAATACTGGAAATGTCAAAATCATAGTAACTGTCTATGTCGATGATTTTTTGATATTCTCAAATTGTGCAAAAGAGACTGAGAATTTAAAGACTGTACTAGGCTCTACATTTAAATTGAAAGATTTAGGTCCAGTTAGACGCTATTTAGGTATGAGAATCAATGTAAACAAAGAATCTAACACTTTGACAGTAGATCAACATGAATACATAGAGCAGTTATTGGCAAGATTTGATATGTCAAATTGTAAAACTTCAGATACTCCCATAGAATGTAAACTAAACATTGAGAAGTCTGAGAGTTGTGCTCAAAATGTTCCATATCAGAGATTGATAGGTAGTCTCATGTATCTGGCAATATTAACTAGGCCCGATATTGCTTATGCACTAAGCTATCTGAGCCAATTCAATAATTATTACAATGAGACTCATTTTAATTATGCAAAAAGGGTATTAAAATATTTGCAGAAAACTAAAAATTACTGTTTAAAATATAGCAAAGGAAATACAGAACTACAGGGTTTTGTTGATGCTGACTGGGCCAGCGATAGCCTGGACAGAAAATCCTACACAGGTTTCTGTTTCATTATGAATGGTTCTGTAATTTCTTGGCAAAGCCGAAAACAAAAGACTGTTTCTTTAAGTAGTACAGAGGCAGAGTATGTTGCATTGTCAGAGGCTTCTAGAGAAGCAGTTTATCTAAAAAATTTACTGTATGAGATTACTGGTAAACAATGTATAGTGCAGTTGCATTGTGATAATCAAAGTGCCTTGAAATTGTCAACAAGTCATCAGTCACATAATAGGTCGAAACATATTGATGTCAAATATCACTATGTCAGAGACGCAGTTAAAAATAAATTGATTGTAATAGATTACATTTCAACTCAAGAAATGCCTGCTGACTTGCTTACAAAAGGCCTATTGTCAGTTAAACATTATAAGTTTATGAAGATGTTAGGATTGGTGAATATGGAGTAGTTTTTTTTGTTCAAGTGTTACATTTATTTTGTTAAGTGGGGATGTTAAAATGTTTAATTTAATATGGTAACAAAATGGATGTATGATACAAGAACCCTTTACTTTAGTTTATGGTAGAGGTAGATTTAAAAAAAAAAATAAAGTCAGTCGATGTTTGAAAGTCAACGTGTTTTATTAATGCTTGCGTGTAGTGGTCTTTCTACTGCTGTTTGGACCTGGTCTGTCCATCTCATACCTGATCTACCTCGTGGCCTAGTGCCTTCGACTTTCCCCTGGATTACAAGTTGCTCCATAGCTCCGTCTCCTTTACGACATATGTGTCCGAAAAAAGTAAGGATGCGAGACTGCATTATGGATGATAGACGCTGTTTAATGCCGAGTTCTTGGAGCATGGACTCATTGGTACGGAATTCAGTCCATGAAACTCCCAGCATTCTCCTCCAGCACCACATTTCTAGAGCGTCTATCGTCTTTCGCTCCACGTAGCTTCACAGCGTCACTTCCAGTTGCCTTACCGTTCTTCAGATGTTTTATGGCTGTTCTTATGTCTGGCTCGATCTTCTCGTTCCTAGGTTCCGTGGGGGCGTAACATTGCGATTGTGGATCCTGAAACAGCGACTGGCAATATTCTCTCCAAGTATCAGCAATAGCCTCTATGTCTGTCACTGTTTCACCACTTGAGTCATTGATGGCCCAAATCTTTGAACTGAGTGATTTCGTGATTGTGCGAGTTTTCTGGTAAAGATCTCTCGACTCGTGCTTATTAGCGTGTCTTTCTACCTCTGCACAGACATTCTGAAGTTGTGCGTTCTGATCCCGCCGACAAGCTTCCTGAATCCTAGCAGACTTCGCATTGAGAGTCTTCTCATCAGCACCAGAAGCTTTCAGGTTTCGCCTTTCTTCTACAAGCTTAGACGAGCTTACACAGGTATACCTAGTGCCATTCACGAAGACGCATCAATTTGTTAAAATTAGACATTAGTACGTACATTAAGTACAATTACAATTATTCTATGTACTTAATGTATGCAACACACATACACACACACACACACACACACACACACACACACACACACACACACACACACACACACACACACACACACACACACACAAACATCACGCCTTTATTCCCAAACAGGTTAGGCACTAGGCACAGCACACGAAACGTTACCGTTTCTGAGCCACTTTTAGCTATTTTAATGTACGTAACGTAACCCTTGAATTTACATTGTTTTTTTGTTTGTCGGATAGGAAGTTGATCAAAGACTGATTTTATTTCATACTCAATACTAATATTTAGAGCCATTGGTGGTTATTGTTACTTAATTAATGGGTAATCTTGTGATTTTTTGTGATTTTATAAATCTTAAATTGTTTACGTAATAGTCAGTACCTAACTACCTTATGCTATCTACTATTTTTTGTGATTTTATACGCATTGTCCTTTATTTATAACTTTTCATCACATAAATACCGAAATTACCGAAAATACCGGAAAACCGGTATGGAAAAAATGTGAATACCGAAAAAACCGGTATTCAAAAAAGGACCCGGTATTGCAATCCCTACCCAGGACCCGTGCTAAAAACGGTAAAGCTCTTGGTTGATCACTTAAGCAATCAAAACTACAAAAATATAGCATTACTCAACAAGGGCGTCACACTACGCGAACGAACACAGTGAATTGCGTCATCTTCATCACTCCGTCGAATCAAATGTACGATTCGCTATTTAAAGCCACCGCCATTCTAAGGTAAACCAAACGTCCGAAGACAAGGCCGTGGGCCTCGTTACGGAGCCCTAGAGCACTCGATTGACCACGACTTACTTCCTATTGATTGCCCCCCCTGACCTAGTTCTGGGACTGAACTGTATTGTCCGACCGCAAAACATGTTCGTCATGTGAGAAAAATAAACGCACGCACAATTTTCCCTTAATACTGACAGAGCCGGCCCTTGAACGTCCACGTGTCAATCTTCGGATCGAGAATTCGAGATCCTAGTAAAACATTTTCCTTATTACGAACCAACAGTTGAATAATTGCGCGCCCCCCTGAGCTCACTTTGAAGATGTTTCCCTTGTTTACATCTTATATAACGTCGCTTCTGGATCTGAAAGCATATCGAGCACATCTGCAGTTAGCGGGGGCTGATATAGACAAACGATGCGAGCGCCTGTTGGTATGCAGTACGCGTTATCACATATCGCTATAAATCTCATTTGTCTCCGGAAGGCTCCCAGAGTGCGTACTCACATGCGCGTCACGGCCTCCAAACGTCCACGATAAATTCCCACCCAAAGAGAAAGTGGAAACTTTGAGGGCGAATAAAAAATAATAAAGAAGCGCAAACGAGAAATAAGGAGCAAACAAACCGTGCAAAGGATCGGTTTGTCCAACTTTTTCATTTGGCAAGTTTGATTGCCTCTCTGAATGCCCTCGGAATTTAAATTCGCCCTGCATGTTGTGCGGCGTATCTTAAGATGCATTAAGGTTTTATGTTTACAGTAAAATTCAGCGGCGATATGACCCAAGAAAAGATTTGGAAGAAAAGCGCGCTTTTATTTTGGCTGTCGTTAAATTTTAGCATTCTGGACTGGAGTATAGAATGTTGAATTGTAATCCGTGAACAAGTTTCTGCGAGCGCTATTTAATTAAAATCCCTCTCCAAGAACTTGTTGTTCCTTTTCAGCTCTTACTGTTTAGAACCAATAAAGTATTCGACGACTTTGGCAGTGCCCAAACTTCTTTTTCCGGCGACGGCGATGTCGACCCGAATGGACGTATTCGAAAACTTTTCAAAGGCCTTTCGCAAACTACACTAGAAAGCAATACTCTTTCTCGAACTGCGGACGTAAAATTTGCCTAAATCAAACTCGGAGCTATAATTTCTGCCTACTATTTGGAAAATCACAGGCTTTCAAAAGACGTTTATGGGCCCTCGATCCCCACCCCACACTCTTTTCGTGATAAATTAAATGGAAATCTTTCGTGTATTCCAAATCTCATTTCTATTATTTTGGCCGATTTATTGTCGTATTCGTGACTGGAGGAGAAATCCTTTTATTATACAGTTATCTGAAAAGGTATTTGCAATCAAGATTGCCTTTTGTTTGCCGTTTCGTGGATCCCTGATACCGGCTCGATGAAGCTTATGCCGCGTCCGCTTTTTACGGGCTCAGCAGAGATGACCCAAAGAAAGTAAACAAACGGTCGATACCTGGCTCTTCCAAGAATTGACGCCAACTCACCAAACATCGGAATCTAACGAATGCATAAGCTATCCCACTATGGATCTGTTTCTTTATTAAACACGTCGCTGTTGCCTTAATCCTTTTTTAACGGTTTCCTGCCCTTTATTGTCACAAAGATACTTTAAATATTACCTTTTTTTAGCAGGTATTGATCAAAACTGACGTTTTGATCGGAGCTCCAATTTATTCTTAGTATGCTACGGCCGGCAATTACTTATTGCAATCGTACCGGAGCACCTTTGTAATTGCGAATTTCATCTCGCTTCAAAGGGCTCAAATGTTTCAATAGCTCTCCAAGGAATTTTAATAAACTTGAACATTTTCCATGGCATGCCCGGAGGACGAGAATTCTTTTTGATGAATTGCTTAGAATTAAACAGCTGAACATATTTCTTACATCTTGACAACCGTTTAATAATGATCCTTGTTAAATGTTGCTGGGAGGGTTCCAGCAGTTTCCAATGCTTAAATATTTCCTGTCCATCTTCATCTCGATCCTAATAATTACAAGATCTCATCTCGGAGTTGCGAACTCGTTAATAAAGATTAATGCGGGGGGGCGTAAGGATGCTTGTCTTTAATTAGTTGGTACGAATTGGTTTCGGCTGGGTTTTGAGTTCTCGCTTCCTCTTAGGTATCTATCTATACCTTCCGAGCTCGATCGAACTACATACGAACGACGGTCGGTATAAAAATAGGACAGGATCAATCAACTAATTGGCTTTAGTTCATTATTTTTTTAGGGTCTATGAATTATTACGTACGTTGGAAAACAACAACGCCGGTAAATTTTCTCCTATTTCGTCTTTTCAGTGGATTCCAAAATGACGGGGGTTAACGTGATGTCAAATGTGATTTCTGAGTTTCAATTGGACTATTTTTACATGACACATTGTTAACAATAACATAATATCTTCCTTTGTTATGATACTTTTATACTTAAGATAATATGGACTATTGTATTATTTCCAATTTATAAACTACGGAGTCAAGAGGAGATCATGTAACAAAATATCTGATTTCGGAGGAAATTACCTAGGTAATTAGTTATGACATAATATGCTTTTAGGCCTAACGACATAGTATTGTCCTATTAGGCCGTGAACTGAATGCAAAGTTGCCAAACGTACAGCAACCAAACCAGTCCTAAGGCGATCGATCATTCCTGTATGTCGAAACCGAAACTCGAATGAATTCACCAATTCCTATAAATACCTACAATTCATACTGTTCTCATTCTCCATATCAACCCTAAAATAAGAAAAAGTAGTTCCTATTCTGAAAACCAAAAGAGAAAGACAAAGAAAACAAAAAACATCACTAAAACTACACGTAACCAAAACAACATTTTGGATAATTGTAAACAGGTTTACTAAGATTCAATTGCTAATACGATAACACTTGACGGTATTTCGATCTTTAGTCTCAAATTGAAAGCCCTTAGCTGTGTGTAACGTTTAGCCTAATTAGTTGTGTAACTACCCACCAAACCTTTAAGATACACAAACGTCTGTGTAACTGTAAACCAATGAGATATCGAATATGGCAAATTACGCCGATATCTATAATTTGATGCTAATTAAGCCCGGTACGTGAACTTTGAACAGTAAATGTTGAATATACAAATCTTGTTATAGGTAGTTTGGTAATTAGGAAGAGGGAATCACGAAGAAAACTTCCTTCAAAGTTGCTTTTGTTTATGAACACGCAGACGAGTCATAAAACCGAGCAGCGGTTTGAAATGGGAAAGGCCATCTAGTAGTGGGAGGATGTGGGCTGATCTGATGATAGGTTAATGTCGGAATCGAAAATAACACAAAATGGACATTTATTTCCACGACTTTCAATTCCGTGAGTTCTCTTGCAGCAGTTGCAGCTTCTTTTAAGTATTAAGTTCCGTTTGTTTCGTGAAAAGGTTTTTGAGGTATAGACTTTCTCTGTAACATTAATGACTGTGTTTATGACAGTTGGCGCTAGGTATTGGTATTGTAAGGTTCGTTTGACAACTTTGACATTTGTGCTACGTTTGTCATTGTTTAAATTTTATTCTGATCTGAGCCAATCGTAAACAAGACGTCTAACAGTTCGATACTAACGCCATCTAGCAATATTCCGCTTGTCAAGAAACCCTTTATTATATAGTGCTATAATGTCACAACTATGTCGTAAGATCGCGTTTATTAATAACTAAAATGGGTGCGTCCGACTTGATTCGAAAATTGTAAGAGAAAGCTTTTAAAAAAATTATATGTCTTTGAATGTTAAAGATGGTGTCTTAATAGAACCGCTATCATACATATCAGATTTATCTAGTCTGTCATCAAAAATACTTGACAATAACTCACTCAGTTGTTTATAAGTATCCAGACAGTTCTGATTTTCCGCGACTTCTAGTTTGAGATTGTAATTGAAGAGTCTATTTACGCTATTATCCACTTTAAAAATTGCCTTAATCAGTGTCAATAGCGAGGAACTACGACTGTTGTGTGTCATAGCAGTTCAAGTGTAACTAATCTTCACTTTATCTAGTTTGTAGTATTACCTAATTCGTGCGCGCCTGTCACAGCCTCCTATTAGTTTTAGATGTTGATGGAAAAGGAAAGGTGAGTGTAATTACGAGCGCGTTAAACAAAATGGCGTACGAGCGGCAAAAGAAGGTTAGGGAAGGTTAAGTCATTTTCTTTACTTGTGTTTCAAGTAGTTTCAAGTCTAACTTGCATATCTTTATTTGTTTTTGATGGATCTTTGACGCTTTCCATTTGTAAGTTACACCACCCGAATCACGTGACAAATATTGCTGAGGAATCCGTAATATTATAAGCGAACCAAGCAGGGCTACGAAACTCGAAGTTCGTGTCGTGTGATGCCTCTGACACTTTTACTATTTGATACGAGAGCAAGAGGGACGGTACGATACGAACTTCGATTTTTGTAGTAGCCCTGCAGAGATTAAATCTTCTGTTGTATCCGAACTACATTCTCTAAGTTCCAGCGGATCACTACATTTGTTATTAATTACAAAATGTCTGTCACAATCTAAATACCCTCGCTTCAAGATTTAATAAAGCATTTCTTTAAACCTAGAAAGCAAGTGTGCGAAGGAAAGTTGGATTTCGTAATTTAATTTGCAAAACTCAGCCTGTTGATTTAGCGCCGGTGTTAATTAATTTCAGAGGCGTTTGCGAAAGTTAGGCATTGACTGATCATCTCGAGAGAAACTTAGGACTTAGTACTCTAGTATTACTTGACCTAACGAGGTCTAAATCAAGAATTTTGATGCCACTACTCCATGGTGCTAATCTAATCTGTCTTATAAAATTATATTGTAACGGGCATTGGTAGTGCGCGTGTTGGGGCAGCCGCCGAGACGCGTGCTCCCTTGAAGAAGGTCTATGAAATAGCCCGAAACATATCGAGCTAAACTCGATGTACCTAAGACGTGAGTTGTCCGTTACAATATCATTTAATATGAGTGAGTCTCACGGTAGTTTCATGATCAAATAAAAAACCTATTAGTTTCGCAATTCTTGCTAGCGGAGAAAACCTAGCCATTAGTAAAATCTCTTGGAAAACGTCTTATATTTATGTAAAAGACATCACTTACCGTTTAACAGTTTTATAATATAACTTTTTATCGGAGATGAGAAACGATTTTTCAAGGTCTCATGGGCATTGATAAGCGGTAGAGAAGTTTCCAAAATATGGCTATTACTCGCCAGAGTTATGGATAGCGTTTATTTGAATGGTAATCTCTATTTTAAAAAAAATAGACGTTATGTTTTAAACATTCCCTATTTTCTTTTGTATTTTATAATACGCTCTGGACTTGATCACGCTTTTTATGTTGTTAGACACAAAACACTCGTGATGTTAAAAAAGTCTAAATACATGTCTTTTGTGCTGACTGTTGGTATTTGCTGACTATAATTGTCTTATGATCCAAATTACGTGTCCGTACTAAATTTCAAGTCCAAACAAAAAAAGTTTACAATCAAAAAATATACAAGAAAATACAAGACCGTATGGGGTCTATGCCATATGATGTGAACCCTATCACTGTCAGTTGTTAAAGGGCTTGGTTTTTGTTCATTCAGAACTAAGTAAGTACGCATTTTATTCACCAAACTGTTTGTCCGACCCTAGCCCGCTACCTTTTCACCGTTGATTACGGACTCTAAACCGAGTTTTACTTCAAATTCACAGCTTTCAAAGACCTCTTTTGACCGAACGAAATCGAATTAGTTGTTTCCATTCGCTAGACGCTTGAGTGAATGAATTAATGAAATGAATGCATGGGCGGGTAACGGACGATTGGGATCGCGTTTGGTGTAGTGGGTCTGTTCACTGAATAGTGTTTTTAGAAGTTATTACAACTGTATTTATCCGGTGTATAACTAATTTAAATTATGCTGTATGTTTGTAGAATGGTTGAAGCCACACCACGCCCGAGTGTCGTGAGTTTTACGATACAGGTGACTTCACCTCGAAGTAACAGCGCTTTTTAACACTAAGGGGCTGGTTTACCTTTAAATGTGATGCCGTCCCTATTTGTTTTGTTCGATTAGACGGAGAGGGCGTCACATTTGACCGTCAGTTAACACTAATCAATGGATGGTGAAACAGCCCCTAAATGTATATTATACAGCCAGCCTTGTCTCCTACCTGAAAGATAACTATAAAACGTCCTTTCTATTTATAAATGTCTACTCCGATGCTTGGTCATTGACTCCTCCGTAAATAACTGAGCAATCAAGAATTTGCGTAAATAAAAAATATCTCGTTTCAGTCTCGTTAGGTTAGTAAAGTACACTCGATTCTCAAAACACACTCAACGTAGAGGCGACGTTGAGTGTCTGAGGTCGAAAGGGTTGGAAACGCAGTACTTTTATGATGAAATATATAAATTTTAGGGCTTTTTTTAGGATCTGTACCCCAAAGGTGACATAATGTAAAATCGTATGAAAATATTGTCGGATTTTCAATACCTAAGCGTATTTTCAAGAAGCGTATCCACGTCAGACAAATTTTTACTTGTTCAAAAACTTTGTGTTTCTAAGTTATCATGCCACTAGTCAAATATATCTGAGAATAAAAGACTTTTTAGTCTCTTTAACAGATTTCTACTTATGAGTCTTATTTCCGTCGAATTTTGGTAATGAAGTGACCAAACACAAGCGTCTGGAGCTTTTTTTGCGTTCCAGTCTTACAGATAAAAACATCCTGAACTAGACCGTCAAGCTGGCAACTTAATAACAGGGTGTCAGGAGTGCATGTAATAAAGTTTCTCGAAGTTAGCAGTACGCGGTGCACGTACTAATTAGTGCCAGTGTGTCGGATAAATTAATTAGTATTTATGCTTATGCATTTATTCCGTAAAACACCTGAGTCAACCGGCATCAATAGCGATTTAATGAAGCTCTTATGCGCTGTCCTGGATTACATTAAAATGATGTTTTGTTTTCCGTTATTATTTGCAAGTTTGTCAACTATTCCGTTTTACATCCTGTTTAAAGGCACGTACACCACATTATTATAAATTATTTTAGTTTTCTTTCTTCTGGAACGTCTTTCTCTGTCAATTATATCTAAGCATGTCAACTATCATCGTTGTCCCTACTTTTATTTTCCTCGTTCATATCATCGTCAGGAACTTTAATTACTAAATAATTCGACGTCCCAAAAAGAAAAGTTTCCGAGAATAATCTGTGATATACTCAGTCCTTTAGGTTTTACATGGCTTCTAATATCATGGCTTATAATAGAAGTAATTTGATGGAGACAGCCGACACGATGAGGCGCTTTTATGGCGCAAACTCTTTATTGTCGTGATGTCACATAATACTTTTATTTTGGGCACGACTGACAATAAGATGGCAGTATCATCGCCATTTTAAGCGATGTTCTTGTAAACTTCTCTAGTTGTGTACAAAACGTTGCTAGTGTTAATGAGGTTATACTTCGTTTTTTTAACATTTGAAAAAGGGTAAACAATCTTGATAAGTCTTTATTGAAAAACGTTAAAAAAAGTTACTATTACTACTTATGATATGATACCAAAAGCATGTAAATGATCATATGTGTTTGCTAATTGTTATATATTTCCTGTAACTTATTTTTCAGAAGTGTTTGTCAATAAAAAGACACCTCAAGATCGCTTACCTTCTTTTTAATGCTAAAAAACGAAGAAACACCAATCAAGGACATAGATTTATTTAGATTATACAAAAATGTATTGTTAAAATAGAAAAAAAAACCGTGAGTTTAGGACTAAAAAGCCATTCTTCAGCATGATGCTGCAGGTATCGTCGATTTTAAATTCGATACAGCACTTACCCGTGAAGCGAGTGCAAAAAGAGCTTGCAGATTTCTAATAGTGCCAATAATGTGATCAATGACATGTGTGCAAAATTTAAACGGATACATGATAAGATTTTATTTATTTAAATTTATAGTTAATGTATGTCTTGTATTTGTTCTATGTCTAGGCACCAAGAGCTATAGCCAAATCAGCCTTCAAATCAAAGGGTTTGAAATGGAATATGTTTAGTAACTTGGTGCAACGTAAAGTCAACGTCGTAAATAAGTGATCATTTCTGTACCGTGTCGCTTTCAATCGTTACTCAATTTCGTATGGCTTTTCAAACACGACGTTAAAGTGACAAGGTACAAAAGTGATCACTTATTTTCGTTTACTGTACAGCACACGTTAAATATTTTAATGCTGATCCTACAGCGTAAACTGTCCGATCGTTTCTCTAACAAGTTAACAGATCAAGTTTTTGACGTGTTTTTTCTAAATCGGGTCTGGTGCTTAAGTTCTAAAAAATTCAGCTTCATGCTTTAGCAACAGCGGTTTTTACTAGACCTTTTTTGCTCCGAGGAGTACTAAACTCTTTTAAACTTGGTTACAGTTTGTTGAGTTTCTATCTACACAGCTTTAATCTCAGGGATTTGAATCACAGGAACAGGATGCTTCTTGCTTAAGAAGGTTACCTATGATAACATCCACTTTTACAATCTTGCTGAGCATTTTCGGCCACATGGGAAGTGGCAGACTTTACTCTATTCACTGGTGATCAATTGCTGATCACTTTATTCATGCAAATCTTGCACTGACGTTGCGTGACGTTGGAACCATAATTGATCTGTATAATGCCTAGTTGCTAATATTTTGTTGCTCTTCTAATTTACCTGTAACATCTCTCTCCACATGTTCAGTTTAGACTAGCTTTATAATTATTCTCCTGTATCCTTGGTTGCCCTGAAAACCAGCGCCATGACTGAAGAAATTCAGACATTTGCAGAGTGGCATCCATTTTGGTGCTTTGTTAACTACTGTTGTATTTAGATTAAGATTTCATGTACCCACTTTTTTAACATCAAATAAACCAATTCTATTCTATTTTATACCATGTGTATGTGTCGTTATTTTGGTCAAAAAAATCTTAGGCGGCTTCACTTGTCAAGTCATTCAAGTTCCAGTGATGTATTCGATGACGTAGGTAATCTTGCAATCAGAATCAAGTAATAAGAGGTCAACGACAATTTATGATAATGTTTTAACTTCTGGTGAAACTGGAAGTTATTCTGATTGGGAGGTGCCCGCATTTTTGGAAAGTTTCAAAAGGGCGATAAAGTTCCTTGGCTCTGGAACAAAGAATCCAGAATATTGTTATGATGCTGAGGCATTTCACTGGGCTTAATTTAAGGAAGTTTCTGACCCCGTTTATATTTATAAGGTAATTTTGAAGTTGGTTTTAAAATATTTAATTCTTTAGATTCTTTTGTCGGGTGCATGTTGGAATTAGTATTGTTTTTCTTCCCTGGCAGTCATATTTCTTCCGTAGACCAGGCTTTTGGCTTGCTTTGATTGGGTAAAGCAACTAAACTAAACTAAGGATATGTTGCAAGGGATGTGTTTTCACTAACCAATAGAAACGCTTCATTTACACATCCTCGCACAGCACATCTCCGGTGGAAACAGCTGAGCAGAGCGAGGTGAGGTAAATAAAGCGTTTCCATTGGTTAGTGATCTATATTAGAAAGAAAGAAAGAAAGAAAATACATTTATTTAACGCCACAAAACAAACATAGAAACAAACAAGGAACAAATAAAGACATACATGACGCTAAATAGGTCCCCACTCAGCATAATGCCACGGCAAGCCGTGGCGCTGGTTTTCAGTGAGGACCTAATCTAAAAACTAACTTAAAAGTAAAAATAAAATTAAAAAAAAAAAGATTAAATTGTATGGCAACACCGGCTTAAACAGTTCAATCGAGTATTATAGTTCTATTAGTTACTACTTACTATTGATTAAAAAAACACATTCCTCGCTCATTTCTGGTAAAAATGCAGCCTCGAAGCTTTTTAATTCAAAAGTTTGTACACTCCTGGCCCCTGTACCTGTACCATAAAAATTAGTGCTACAATCATACAATATTGGTACATTTTACCAAGTGATACATAACAATTTTGTAGCATTGTAGCACTTGTAACTTTTGTGGTCAGGGGGCTGGTATAGTTGATTCTTCACACACATAAACATCACGCCTGTATTCCCAAATGGGGTAGGCGCCACACGAAACGTCACCGCTTCGGAGCCTTAGCAATTTTAGGTGTAAAGTACTTAACCCTTTAACGCCCAGGACATTTTTTTTCTATTTTTCTTTGACTTATGCCGATATACGGGTTGTTTGACGTTTAAATGTCCCAAAAAAAATACTAAAAAAAATCCTATATCTTTATATACATAGAAAACATATGTTGAAAATACTCAACATTGCCCAACATTGAACGAAGAGGCTGTGAAGACGTATGTTGAATATACTCAACATTGTCCAACATTGTACGTACAACGTATGTTGAATATACTTAACATTGCTCGCGGTGAGGTAAGTATTCAATAACATATATTGTAAACAAATTCATATAATTAGACACATGTAAAGAAAAAATACAATTTCTTTTTACTCCTGAAGAGAGCCGCATGTCAAATTTTGTGTACATCATACTTATGTAGCCGCTATTGCAGTACTTACACCTTCCGTATGTCGTGAACTCCAGAACAGCCAGGTATTATTGACACATATTATATCATTCCATAACAACAATACCTAAACAATGATCACTAAACTGTACAATTTCATTTGGCGGTCTAGTTTTTGGCCCAAAGAATGGACAATCAGTATTTATACCACTTTATAAGGAAGGTTCGACAAAGGACGGCGGGAACCACCATACTTCTAATCTCCATACCATAGCTCTACTCTCATGCAGGCAAGGAAAAAGCAAGCAAAGATAGTGTCATTCACATAATCAACAGTCACCTGAAGCATTTTTTAGACTGATAAGTTCTTGACGAAGAAGCAGGATTTGTCAAGAGATTTTGATACCAGGCAAATTGTTGAAAGGATTAGAGAGTTCAATAATCCAGTAGTCCTTCCCTTTATTTACTATACAAAGTCATTTGACTGCATGCGTCCAGAGTGGAGCAAGCTATGGTTCATATATCACAAGACATAAGAGCACCTGAACATATTGTAGGTTTAATTCTAGACTTGTACACTACCAACAAGAGCTACGTAAAGATCGGTGCAGATCCTTTCAAACTAGAAAAGGAGTCCGACAGGGCTGCATGCTGTCACCTATGTTATTTAATAAATATGGAGAATACCTACATCTTTAAAACCCTGCAAAGATGGAGCAAAGTGTTTGTTGAAAATTAACAATATGCTGACGACATTGTGCTATTGACCTCGTCAGTGTCGGGCATGCAAGAACTCGTGCATAGACTTGAAGCTGAGAACGAAGAACATGGTCTTGCAATCAACCGTAGCACGACCAAGTTGATGGTGGTAGATCACGCCGGCCTCCTCTCTGATACACAGACCATTCATGGCATAAGCACTGCAGACAAATGTATACATTTGGGGTCGAAAATATGTGAAGATGGAATGAAGGACGGATTAGAAGGTGCATTGGGATGGGTAAATTTCCCATGACACGGCTCAAGAAATTATGGCATGTTTCCAGAAACACATTTTTTTTTAAATAATGTAAATAAATGACTTGCAGTATAAATATAATGTAAATATATGTCTAGAAATTTGTTGGTCATAGTTGGACGATGTTGAGAATACTCAACATGCATATCGAGTAGTTGATCTGTAGAAGTCTCGTAACGTTGAAAATACTCAACATGCATATTTAAAGTCTTATAGCAGGATATTTTAAGCTTTAAATTATTAGAAATATATTTATAAACAAAGCACATATCTTTAAACATATATTAACGCACAAGTGAAGTTAGTTGAACACCGTAAAATATTTTTAAATAATTAATTCTTACTTGAGGTCCGCCGATGTTTTTCGGCATCGGTGTTATTTTGTCGCTAATTTTTAAAATTGATGCGCAAGAGCATTAAATCCAGGTTCTAAGATACATTATAAAATGAAGACTCAGATTTAAAAATGAACTTTTGAAAATTAGTTACCAATACTCTATAATATTTTTTTGATTTCTATGTTGAGTATTCTCATCACTGCGAATTAAAGGGTTAAATACTTGATTCTTCAAATATTAGATATCAACAGTTCGCCAGTCACAACAACACGACGCGCCTTACTTTCCAAGTAACGGTTACGAATCGCTATCTCACTGCATAATGGTTCCATGTTTCTTAGTTATAAATCCCGATTGAACTTTACGCGAAAGGTCAGATAGGTGTATTCATTTTATCTAAATATAACCTCTAAATGCTATAAGTAATCGTTTTTGTTTGGCAAAGATATAACCTTTGTTGTTCTGAGTAGGCTGCCTAAGTAACATCAAAAGCCGAACAAACCCAATTACGTATCTTTACTTTATTAAACCTTTTTATACTCCAAAAACCTTGAGTAATCAAATCAAATAACTAATTGAATTATTTCGCTTTTACGTCCGTCCACTCTGGTAATTTATTCCCTGAAATTGGAAACAATTAATTTGAACAACATCTTGGTGTAATTAATTAGTGTATTCCGTTTCACTTAGAAGATTCTCTATGGCGGCGAAAATGGCGGGAAGTAGAAAAAAAAAAGAAAAAGAACATGGCGCCCTAATTACGGGATGAAGATGCGTTCAGAAACTTTTATTTTTAATGCAAGACTCTAACTTTTTCTTTTGTAATCTTGAGAGTGGTTAAAGAATAAATTCATTTGCTTACTTTATAGGACGTTGCTTAATTTGATCCTTTAATGAACTGTACTTAAAGCAGATTAAAGGAAATTATACATTTCAAAGACGGGACAAGTTCGATAACCATCTTGATGTTTTTTTTTTTTTTATGGCTACGAGGAAATTAGATCTTGATGGTAGATCAACGGCTTTTTAAAAAGTATGGCCGCCAACATTTTGCGTGGCAGATTAACCACAGTACTTTTGTTAAATTGTAATTATAAGGTTAATTATCTTCTGTCTATAGAATCGAGAGGCAGACAGAGTAAAGTAACCGATTACCGCGTAGGCGTGTGATTGGCTGATAAATTAGTCTATCAAAGTAAGCCCTGATGAAGTCTCCCCAGTGTTGCTAGTGCTACGGAAAAAGGAACAGCACACAAGAGAAAAACAATAAAAGTATTTAATAAAAATTAATTTGAACAAAAAATTCTTAGATTTTGGAATCAATTTATTTTTAAGTGACTGATTAAAAGTTATTTCACTCAACTCATGGGAAAGCCACTTGAGGATGAAGATATATGTCAAGACACCCTCATTATACAGCACTGTCCTAAAATGAAAATGACTAGAATGTCTTCTGTTTTCCTTGTATTTTTTTTTAATATAGTATGGGATAATTTTCTCATCTGACATTGCACCACGTTTCAACATTACCTACTATTTTATGTAAAAGGGTGACACAATTCAAATTGAACTGTCAAATGACTTTGAACTCAAATGGAACTACGTTTAATCTTAAATCGATTAAAGTTTCAATTCGCGCTGTGACTCTTCAACTCGTGTGGAGATTAGTTTTCCTTACATGGTAGTAGCAGTTAAAAGTTTACTCCCACACTAATCTCCGGTAACTTGGCGAGGTCAATGCATACAAACGACAAAATGGCTTCCGACTCTTTGGCCGTTTTTCAAACAAGTAGAAATACTTGTTATTTTTATAAGTATTTTAAAAATATCGTACTTTGGTTTATGGATATTGGATAAGATTGAAGGAGTAAAAAATAATATGTTTTTTAAAATTGTAATATAAAACGTAATAAGTATAACATTTTTTTTAATTGGCGAAAGTCAATAGGGATTGCTTTTGTTCTAGGTGAAAAGTTTTTTTAACATAGATATAATATTTTAATTTTAATATGATTAATATCTTAATTTTTTTTAATTCACTCGAAGGCAAACGAGCAAGTGGGTCTCCTTGTGGTAAGAGATCACCACCGTCCATAAACATCTGCAACACCAGGGGTATTGCAGATGCGTTGCCAACCTAGAGGCCTGAGATGGAATACTAGCGTCCCGGTCCCAGCCGCGCAATGAACAGCACACGCTCTCCGCCCCACTGCCCCCTGGCGTCCTCACCATGACATATGTGCAAAAGTAACATCAACTGAGCCTTCATTGTTATTTATACTTAAAAATCATCTTAACGAGCAAAGCTATTTTGGTCACAATCGGTATTCTTATTTAAGAAACGAGGAAAAAATAAGTCGTTTCCCGAGCGATAAGCTTACTAAGAAATTGTCTAATAATGCAATAATCATCCTGATAAGGTGTTTTAGTAATATTTCCCTTTATTGTTCCAGGTATGAGTAAAGCTGACTCGTTTACTGTTAGGGTCAGTAACTAATAGTTACGAATGCAGCTAGAAACAGCTTTTGTGTAAGTATAACTCATGGGATCTTAATGATTATTTATAAGATAACGTTTTTCTACGAATTACGATAGCGCACATATGGAAGACACAAAAAAAGAGTTTATCACAGCAAATTATAATACTGTTTACGCTACGTGACGTTAAAAAGATCTGTTTAATTCAATAAATGTCAAAAATCTTTCACTTTATTTTTCTAAGATTCTAATCGTTTGAAGATGTAGCGCACTCAGTGCGCCGGTTTGCAACATTTTATACTTAGTATAAAATACTCCCTAAAATACCTAGTGTTTTGATCAACCATTTGGCCTTTTTTGCATCCGATTCTGTTTTCACGCCTTCTATTTCGAACATAAATCGTGCTGCGATTTACGACGTGCCTGGGCTGACATCGTGTTTTAAAAAAAATGCCATATAACGCAGCTTTTATTTGAAGTTTAGACAGATATCTATGGCCTGACTATTACGGGCGTCTTCCGCCATTTTTAAGGAACTGAGTTAAAGTCAATATTCAATATTGTAAGCTCACCTTCCAGCGGCGTGGCGCTGTAATAACTCTGTTACCTTATATTTTACACGTCAGTGATGCAGGTAAATATAACTTGTGCACCCAACAAGAATATTTTTATGTTTTTATTATGGCAACACTGCTTGCCCCTTCCCTCTCTCCTTGAATAAGCTCGTTCGATAACGCTTGTGTTTCTTCTGTTTTTTTTTTTAATTAAGGGCGTTTATTCCTTCAGAGCTGGCAACGTTGCATTTTTGTTACTTTTCTCGATTGTTCCATAAAAATGTAATGAAAATTAAAAATTTTGTCTGATAGAACACTTCTTAATATATAAGTTAATGTGTCTACTGCATTAATTATTCGTGATAGAATTTGATATTCTTTAAAAACGAATTCTTTAGAAACGAAACGAACGAATGTCTATAAACGGTTTTTAGAGAAAATAAAAGTAGTAGTACAACGAATAATTATTGGAGTAGACACATTAACTTATATATTAAGAAGTGTTCTATCAGACAAAATATGACAAAAAAGACGTGTCTTCCACCACACAGTCTATAAACGACCCAATCATAATCATACATAAATTTTCGTATTTATGTGTTTTTCTCCGGTACTCAGTCCATAATTCGTGTGGGCGTTTAACCTAGTTTCCTTGATAATTAAATGTCTCGATAAGATAAATATCGGATTCTTTGGCAACATTATTTAGCAACGGAAACGCGGCTGCGTAAATCATTTCGCTCGTTTCGCTCGTTTTGCTTATTACAGCGCTTCTCCGACGCTTGATATTCTAGGATCGCAAGCGCTCAATATTCCGTAATGCGTATCGGAATTTCCCTTATTACGAGTGCTTATACGGCCTTTGCAAATGTTTTTGAGAAAAATATATGGGACTAATTGGTTTATGGTTTGTTAGAAATTTCGGGGATTTATGGTGTGCTTTAAAAGTGGTGCGAATAGCGGAGAATCTGCAGTTAGTAAATAACGAATGGAAACGTGGTTAGTGACATAATATCAAGTAATTTAAGAACTCGCGACTTTGTCACTTCAAAGTTCAATATCTCAAAAACGGCTAAACCAATTGTGATGGAAAACCATCGCTGGGAAACCTGATTTCAAATAATAGAAAACCGCGTTCAAATCGGTCCACCCGTTTCAGAGCTACGGTGCCTCAAACAGAAAGACCGACACACAGACACACAGCGGTCAAACTGAAAACACCTCTTCTCGAGCCACACACATTAACACACCTCTGCGTCGGGGGTTAAAACTTAGCCCAGTTGTTTCACCTCTAGCCTCTCAAACAGAGCGTCCTGGGTTCGAGTCCGAGCAACTTACAAAGGTTTTTTCAGAATTTATGAGCGAAGTTGTATTTGATAATAATACCCACGACAGTGAGTAAGTATGTTTGTTTGTTAAGGTTTAAAATGAGGATTTCAGGCCTAAACCATCGAGATTAAATTTGGTTTGAGCTTGACATTGAGAAAGACACGGGATAGTTTTTATCCCGGAAAATTATGTTCCCCCGAGCGGGCGACTAAAGAATTCTTCCCAGACAAAGTTGCGGGTAACAGCTAGTTATAAAGGTAACACCGCTTATCCAGTTTCACTCCTAACTCCGGCGTTTGCTTTTCTAATTCCTAATAAAATTGCCCATATTAAAGTTTGGCATGACGCCCGCGATGTCCCGAAACCCAAACTCCTTAATTCCATTAAAGTTAACCTTCCATTAGAGACAGTTGTGGAAATTTGTTGCCAGGGTTGTATGTTGTGTGCTCGCAGGGATTGTTATCTGTCATCATCATCATGTCAGCCGAAAGACGTCCACTGCTGGACATAGGCCTCCCCCAAGGCTCTCCACTCAGACCGGTCTTGTGCTTTTCGCATCCACCGTGATCCCGCGATCTTAACCAGGTCGTCGCTCCATCTTGTTGGAGGCCTACCGACAGCTCGTCTCCCGGTCCGCGGACGCCATTCGAGAACCTTTTGACCCCATCGGCGATCAGTCTTGCGAGCAAAGTGCCCCGCCCACTGCCACTTCAGTTTCGCAATTCTTCGGGCTATTTCAGTAACCTTAGTTCTACTGCGGATATCATCATTTCTGATTCGATCCCGCAGAGAAATCCCGACCCCCCGTTTAGGGCATGGATACCGGTATTCGGTATTACCGAAAAACCGGGATACCGGACATTTTTTCCCCTTTTTTAATACCGGTATTAAAAATCTACAAAACCGGTTTTTCGGTATTTTAACTTGTGTTTAAAATAGTAAGTAGTCGACTCTAATTTCAAACAAGCAAGCACTTTTAATAGTTTTTGTCTTCAGATTCACGGCTTTTGAAGTTACTTATCGCTTAATCTACTCTCAAATTTCAAATTTACAGTGCACAAGTTTGCTTTGTTTATTTATAGCGTAGGCTAGGCGGTGTTTTCCAGAATTTTCTTTGGCCGAATATCACTTACCAACCAACGTTTCGCCGACTTTGACAACTATTACCAAATTTTTATATGACAACGTGTCATTTGGTCGAATTATTATAAAGCAGAATATCATAATGACTCAAAACGTTTGGAATCTCATCATTTATCAAATCTTTCACTAGGCCAAATAAGTCTGATTCGACGAGTGATCTCTTTCTCGAAGTTGGACCTACCTAACTGGACCTTTTGTCCCAGGTATACATAGTGGTCAATAACTTCGAGCGCAGAGCCCCCGACTATTACGGCAGTTGGCACAATATGGATACTAGTTAGACATGATTTTCGTATTTTTCATGTTCATTTTTAGGCTAACTCGTTCGGAAACTCTGCTGAGATATGTGATCTAAGGTACTATAGCCTTTTCAGAAGCCGGCTTGTTCGGGAGGCTGGAAATCATCAAACCTGCGTGCGAGAAGATTTGTGATGACCCTGGAAAATAACTTCTGAAATGGATCTATTCTTCACCAAGGTGTTATTACCTCCTTTGAAGATGAACACCACCACTGTCTTCTGTTTCATGCTTTCGGCGTTCTCCTCCCTTGGTGGAGAACCCGCCTTCAGGAGTTCGGCTGTAATTTCATCGTCACCCGGGGCTTTGTCATTCTTAAGCTGTTTGAGGGCCATACTAATCTCGTACAGGCTGACGTTCGGCCGGGGTTTCTTCGGTATAGTGTCGGGTTAATCTAGCCGTCGGGTCTTTAGTTAGATTTCGACGGGTGTTCGGGTTGTCGTGTCGCTATCCATAAAACCTCTCGACTTCCCCTAATAGCTCAGGTTTGGATTAATAATGATTCTGCCGTCGTCGGTCTTCAACTTCATCAGCCGGCTTTGACTAACTGACAGATCCCTGGTAAACACCTTAGAGTCCCTGTTACGCTCAATAGCCTCTTCGATACTATTGGTATTAAATCGGCGTACATCGAATTTCAGAGACTTTGAGATCTGCCTATTGAACTGCTGATAGCGACAAGCGTCACCGGAGGACTGTAGTAGCATCTCACGCCTCACCTCCATGAGCCTAGGGCCAGAGTGCGAGAGCCTATTGGTTCTAGTATGGTGGGTTTTGAAGAAGTTAGACCCGACCGTATGGAATGGACAGCTTCCGCAAACTCGTCGCTGAAATCGTCCACTTCGCTATACCTAGACATTCGAAACGGTTTTGAAGTTTGAGCTGAAAGCTCTCAGGATTTCGGAGCTGAGCAGGTTCTGCGCGGAGCGTAGATTTCATCAGTAGAGACCTTACAAGCTTGAACTGGATAGGTAGGTATTCAATGAGGAGTCGTACAAGCTAAAGAATTATGCGAAAATTTGGTTGAGGACGAATAGTCGGCGAAAAAAATTTCAGCGAACTATAGTTTTTATTTTAATACTTTCTTATTAAAAGAGAAGTTTATTAAAAATCTTGCTTTACATTTCTAGTGGTTATATTTCAACAAAACAACAGACTTATAAAGAAAGAAAGAAGAATAAGGGCAAAATACCGAAAAAATACCGAAATACCGGGATACCGGTTTTCAAAATTTGAATACCGAAAAAATACCGGTATCGCCATAATACCCAATACCGCATAGCCCTACCCCCGTTGTTATCTCTATATTTTTACTATAGCTTTTAGGTCACAGATCATTAGAGCCACCGCACCTGACCAGCACCGACTCGACTTTCGGCGTCCACTTGTCGACAGGTGGTCCACGGTGGGACCTCGCGTGGTCCACGAATTTTCTAGTAGTCACTATGGCGGCGAGCAGTCACCGAGTGGTTCACTCACTGTCCGCGCGTGGCAACCTCGCGAGAGAGGCGACCTGGTGACGCTACGGAGTTGATGTACCTAGTCAGCGCATATGCCTATGCTTTATACAAATTAAAAAAGGGCAGTTAAAAATATCTAATTTCTAACACAAAACAATCATTAATACAGTTATTACTCATATAACGATGTTTCTGTAAAATTTGCCGAGAAATCAGAACATGTCCGCAATGAAGGTAGCTCTTGTAGTAAATACTACCAATAACGAAAATCTTATTTTTTTTATGTCTATGTCAGTAACCAATGTAAAGTGACTGCGTGCATTTTGCCTAGGAGCAAGGCTCGTCAGCTGTCATGGATCTTGATAGATAACCGCAAATTTAATGAAGACTAATTACCTTAATTTTTAAATCGTCACGTCGACGGCGTTAGTTTGATTTAAGTACCACAAATAAGTGTTCATTTTTGAACAATTAAACTTTGTCTTATTAAGAATACATTAGAAACAAAATGGCAGCTGAAACAAAGTTTGGCTATTCAAGATTGTTCCTTCATTGTTGTCACTATACTTTCAACCTGCCCATTGGTTCCAGGCAACCCTAGCGACTTACCTCCGAATAATGCGCTGACAATTTCGGAATACTTCCTATTTGTTTAGGATAATATTTGCACTGTACTTTGTCCTTATACAGCAGCGTTGGGAAATATTTTACATTGCTAACATAAGCAGTCAGAAGTAACAGGGCAATCGAAGAGACTAAGTACGAAAGCCACGTCACTTCTTCCTTGTCTATGTTTTTAATTTTTTTTTCTTCGTCTGTCTGGGGCAAAGGAACTGGCTCACGCGCTTATTTATCATTTGGGCTCCACAGAAAACAAGCGTTACTGCACACTACTATTTTATCTTGTATTGTTTGTACTGTTGGCAATTAAATATTTTCTTTGTTTGTTTGTTTTTATCTTTCTTTACGGTATCTGTTCTTCAAGCATGGCCTGCCCTCATCTTTTTCAATCATTGCTTTGAATTTAAATGGCAAGCATCAGGTGATTCAAAACATAAATTATAAACCGTTAATCTAGTTTTAAATTGTTGCAAAGTTCAGCCTGTTCGGCAATTTCATTGCTCAGATTGTTAGAGCTTGTTTACGAAACGGAACAATTTAGCCTGTCATTGTATAATTTTATTCAAGAGCGCCTTTTGCCAATCGAATTATAAGAGAAATTGAACAATATGGAAGATTTATTCATTCTTTGACGGACATATCAATAACGGACCATACCGGGTCCATATCGGCTCGCATACTTATTGAAAGTCCGAATGTAATTTCTGTCATAATAATCGTTTGTTATAACTCTTTTTCCACTGTATCCAATGATCTTTAGAATTCTTATAAAATAAACCTAACCTAACGTAACCTATAGTTTTCTATAGGATGACCATTTAAAATTTTTAGAAAAATATAAGGTTTCAGTGCGAAAAAAATTCGGACAAACGATGATTCGGATAAAAATTACGGTATGACTAGCGATGAGTATGCGAACTTTGGCGCTCCCATAACAGAATCAAGACACAATAATGAAAAAATATGCTCTGAAGCACACACGACGTACACACGACATTTTGGACGTACAATTTTCAGCTTGCTAGCATAGTAAAGTGCTAGTAAGAATGTCTACCTCTTATAGTCCTTCTAATATTATTGCGAAAGTTTGTGAGTTCGCGTTTGCTTGCGTGCTTGTTATTTCGTCCACATACATGGACAAATTTGGACTATTTAAATATAATGTTATTTGTAAAACATGAAGTAAAACATTTATTACACTGAATCTATAGATGTTCGATAAGAACAAATTATATCTAGTTAGTTATACACTTTTGTAGCGTGCTGCAGCATCCAAACCTAATTAATTTCAGATTTTATTCGTCCTCACGCTCTGCTTGCGCTACTCGCACTCGACTTTGGTTTTATCCGTGAATTCAACAGAAAATCACAATCTAAGGTAGGCTAGGCATTATCGTCGATCCTTTATCCCTAAACATTTCCATTAAGCTATTGAACAAAAAAAATGGTCTCAAAGCGACTCTGGCATCATACGAAGTGTTCCGTTCTTTTAATGAGATTTAGCGAAAATTTCAGAAGAATACGTTTCTTACTTATCTGGAGATTCCTTTGATTAAAAACTTTATTAAAAGCTTTTATTTAGTTAACTTGCAACCTTCTTTCGTATTTGAATTGGGTTCTCTATCGTTTGCCTGAATTTCATATGCCCGAATGTATCGTTTTCTAGAATTTTCATTTGCCATAAAGTAATTTATTTCTGAAACAGTACTTTCTTCAGAGTTGATATTAATTTATTCTAACCTAAGCTACTGCATTCTATATGATGACATTAAAAGAAAACCTGACAACAGCACGCTTATATTTATTTTATGGCAAACGTTGGTAAGGCAAGTGAAAATCGGACAAGTAAAAGTAAACGCAGTAAAGCCAAGGACCTCTATTGGTTTTTACGAAAACTTATACCATTCGTTATTTCACTGTGACAGACGGACGGTCAGAAAATAAAGCCTTGTTTCGTAGGAACCCTAAAAAAAGAAAGCATCAGCAAAAAATCAACGATTCCGTTGAAATTACGTTGTCTTCAAATCGATTCTCAAGGTAAAATTGAATTGTCCTGAGATATGCAAATGGTGTTTAATAAAACACGTTTGCAGCAGATGCGTCTCCCGGATCCAGTTAAGAGTATTCTTAAGCGAACGGACAAAGTATTACTGTCGGTAGAAGGTCATCATCATCATCAAGACGTTCACAAAGACCTCCCCCTTAGAACGCCACAATGAACGACAACTCGCCATTTGCATCCACCGCAATTCTCACAATGTCATCAGTTCACCAAAGTTCGTCTTCCGGTTCGTGGTCAACACTCGAGGACCTTTCTCCTCCAACGTTTACCTGTTCTTCGAGCGATGTGGCCCGCCCATTGCCACTTCAACTTGTATCTTTCGAGCTATGTCGGTGAAACTTGACTATTGGGCCAATCAACTTTTTCACCGACACTAATTTGTCCGCGACATTTTGCAAACAATTGCAGATTCTTGTGTGTAAACGTGTTTATTCTGTAATTTAATAGATGTTGTACATGAATAACTACATGCCATCCTACGTAAGTTCAACCTATTAAAATTAAACCGTGAAATATCTTGTTGGAAGTACAATACAATACAATACAATACAAAGACTCTTTATTGTACACCAAAAATAGTAAGTAAGTACGACTTGTTGGTAAAAGTGTCGGTAAAATAGTTGATACGATGACGTATAATTTTAGCACAGCGTTTGTAGGTATAAGTGCCTAGTGATCCGGATCGTTTCTAACTCTTCAACGGGTAATGTGACAATGTGGCAACTTGATATTTAGTGAGGACACTTAATTTTGACGACAAAGCAAGTACAGGCAGTGCAGAAACCTTGTGTTACAAATGATTAGGTTTCACGTTAACATCTGTCTGTTTGTGAGCGAATGAAACGATGTCGATGCGGTTTTTAACACGCTTTTATTAGCTTGGGTTGTAACTAACTATGTATGTATGTATGTAACGGAATCTTTGAACTTAATTTTCACCAGTTTCCAGAAGTCTGATTAATTTGAAACTTTGCATACGTATCAAGGACCGATGACAATGCAATAATTTCATAACAGTTTCCCATTCAAACTAAAAAGTATAAAATAAATTATAGTTTAAAAAACTAAAAAAAACACGCTTTTAAAAGTAATTGAACTAAAAAGTCAAAAATAAAACTGTAATAATCAATTGAAAAATTCATATTATTGTACAAAAAGCGTGGGGGGGCTTAATTTTGATTGTTGCAAATATTTTATCGATAGTTTATTATATCCGTAGTTATTATGACAAGCACCCCACGCTTTTTGTACAATAATATGAATTTTTCAATTGATTATTACAGTTTTATTTTTGACTTTTTAGTTCAATTACTTTTAAAAGCGTGTTTTTTTAGTTTTTTAAACTATAATTTATACTTTCGTTTCGTTAGTTCTTAACTATATGCTCGATAAAAATCAGCTTGCCCGTTTTCGGCTAATTGAAATTTGAAATAACGACGTCGATTTTCAACTTTTGTAAAATGATTCGCTTGTATAATTTTAACGAAAACTTATTCGTACTGATTATAATCTTCTGTTTGTAATTCTCTTTGATACGCTTTTCTGACATCATTATATTATATTCTAATTTTACATAGAAACCCGTTAAAATGTTCACTTGATTTCTTGGAAATACCCGTAATAAGTACACTGTACTCTGTCCTAAACACCGCCATAGTCAGTCAGTTATTCTTACAAAAGCTGCAGGGCTATTACGAAAGTCGAAACTCGTGTCGTGCGGTCCCTCTGACACTTATACTATTTAATACGAGAGCGAGAGGGACAGTACGATACGAACTTCAAGTTTCTTAGTAGTCCTGCTGTGCGTCCTTGAAGCTAGAGTGTCTGGAGGTCGCATGGGACAGGAGTCGCCTTTTTTCGCTGCCAGAGGTTAAATTAGCGGTTCACTGAACGATTGAATTTAGTGGCTCGGGTAGACTTGTTTTTTTTGCCAGGAGCTAATAATGGGCGCTGTACGTAGGTGAGAATCATGGCGGATTTTTTATTCTGTAAAGTAATCGAAATACGTCGCAAATAAAATTTCATTTGATTAATATGGTAAACAATGAGTAGTAAAAATGTATTTATAAGAAACAATATTATGACGGTTGAATATCATAGCATAGCACATGAAATTCGGGCAAGTAAAGGTATACCGGCTAATAATATCTGATACTTGTCATATTCTGGGTTGGGGACATGTGAGGGGACTGTTTTTTGGGGTGTTTGAGAAGTTTTAATTAAATACATAGTTTAATTTTTGGTATAATATTAGAAAAGATTATAAATACGGTTGTTTTTAAATACACAATCATTTTTCTTTACCATTTATCTCAACAAGTTTTTCCAAAAAAGCGAAGGACAATGATTTTCCAATTAGTGGAGAAATGCCCTTATCCGTTGCCTAGTATCCGCCAGTTTTGCTTAGTTTGGGACTAGGTCACATGCTGTCAAGTACCTCATGGTTTTTATTTTATTTATTTATTTATTTGTATTTTTATCTGCTAGCTTATTAGTTCCTTTTTAACAGTAGCCGTTACCCGCTACTCCGCCCCGCAAATTCATTAACCACGCGCGAACTATGCAATTTTCCGGGATAAAAACTATCTCATGTCCTTCTCCGGGACTCAAACTATGTCTATGCCGAATTTCATCTAAATCGATTCAGTAGTTTGCGCTTGATGAAGTAACAAACAATCAGACTTATACTATTTGTGGGATTACCAAACTTAAACATTGTTCATCCCTTTTCTATGGTCTGAGGTTCATCCAATGGCCCTTAACTTCAATTTTTACAGATCGTTGACCTTATAAGACAAACCACTATGCAGCTTTGAGGGATAAAAGCGTTATTATCCGTCGTTACGGAGATTCCTCCAAAGATTCGCCTAAATTCAATGATGGCGGACGCTTTGATCAGCCTGAGGGTGTAGGTCCCGGAAAAAATAAAGTCGGCCAATCCTATGCCAGGGATTATTTAATAATAACTTCCCCTGTGGTTTCTTTCACTTGTGTTCTCTCAAAACCCATTAATTAGTCTGTCTGTTTTTAACAGTATAGTTGGCAACCCTAACGGTATACCTAAAGCCTAAAGCTAGTTTCGACTCAAGAAGACAAGTAATCTCTTTACAACATAATAAATAAAATTACCCGTGCAAATCGCAAATCACAAGATATAGAACAAGTAGGTATTACAACTTGCAAAATAACCTCAAAAACGATGCAGCAAAATCAAACTCCATTTTGCGATTCTCGCATAATTCTTCCTTACTATTATAAAGGGGAAAGTGAGTTTGTTTGTTTCTTACGCTTTCACGCCGTAACAGAGCGACGGATCGTCGTAATTTTTGGCATAGAGATAGTTTATGGTCCCGAGAGTGACATAGGCTACTTTTTATCCCGAAAAAATGCACAGTTCTCGAGGGAACAGCGCGCGATAACCGAACACCACGCGGGCGGAGCTGCAAGCAAAAGCTAGTGGTAAATAATGCCAGCTGCTAACCCATTACGTAAATTGTTTGGATTCAAAGCAAATCTTAACTTTAATATTACTTGAGTTAATCCTCTTTAATCTGGAAAGGTTATAGGTTATCTCGCTCTTGGTCTTAGTTCCTCGGCTTGGTAACTACTTAGGATTTTCGAATTAAACGTATTTACAAGTACGGGGAGTGCGAGCTAACAACACGGTAGGGTAAGAAATGTTCTAGGGTCACTATACTTGGTTTGGATAGGTATTTAACTAAATGTAAACAAAATAACGTCAATTGGTGTCTTAAATAGTGAAATTCCCCCACTAAACATTCTATATATTTACATACCTGTATTGAAATACACTAGTCTGTATTTATACTAATAGATAAGTACAATGTTTAAAATCCTTGAATGTACCAAATTTGGCAGCTAAAGTTTGTTTACATTTATTTAATTAGTTACCTAAACGTTTCAAGTATAGCACTTGGTTGCTTGATTACTTTGATCACTCAAAGAATTCCCTCTAAGGCGTGTATTCTTACTAATCTTAAAAAGGTTTTTGATGCTTGGAGCATCGCACTGATCATGCAAAATTTGTTTAAATTTGTTTACAGATTCGAATTTTAAACCACCACTCCTTTTTCTAGTGAAAAGTACAATCACACTGGGTTTTCTTCCATCTCTATTACTCGGTGTTTGCTAGAAAGGAACGGTTGCAGCCAAACGTTCAGTAGTGCAATATTTTGTCCAAAACTTTCTCCCCCTCACTAAATTCCCTCTAATTTGATTCCGAACAAAGTGTCAAAAACATTTTCCCGCGCCCTTTTGTTCCGGAATTATTAATGCTGGCAACTTTGGTGAATAAAATTACGGTGCAGAGAAAAACGTCTATGGTGCCCGTGCTTAGTATCTATGAATATTTTAGTAGAGTCGTTGGAGGGAACTGTGGGATAGATTTAGTTTAGGTTCGTTTTAGGCGAGAGCTGTTGCGTTGTTTTTATGAGAAAAAAAAAGAAAGGTGTCCTATTTCCACCACCAGCGTCGGCCGCAAGGTTGACATCATGCTGAGTTTGGACGATTTCGTGACAAAATTTGTTATGATTTCCTTTTTTCCTTCCTCTTTAATTTGTAAAATGTCACGAATAAATGTTTTTCTTTCTTTCTTTTTGTTTCTTTCTATTTGAACATGAAACTAGCGTAAGATTCACTCATATTAAATGATATTTTAAAGGATAATTCACGTCTTAAATCGAGTTTAGCTCGACATGTTAACACTAATCAATGGATGGTGAAACAGCCCCTTAGTCTTCAAGGGTACCTAGATACGAGTAACGCTTACTCTTTTTCTGCGGGCCGAATTAGAGGGGCTCGCGGGCCGGACTAGGCCCACGGGCCGTAGTTTGGCGACCCCTGATCTAGGACATAAACCTGAAAGGGTCGGGCAGGTGGCGCGTAACGCAACGCATCGTAAATGGCGTAATCCAATTTTCATGGAGGCATAAGCGAAGGGATTGTAGACAGTACATGGTGTATTTTTACGTGATTTGTTTTCCCAGCTCAGCTATAGCCCGCGCCAAATTTCTGGCTTGCTCTGAACACGAGGCGATTGGCGTCGCAGTAGCGCATTATCGGTATCTGCGGGATGTGAGCGTTAAGTAGGATAACTACTTAATTTTTAGGTTTAAAAATATGATAAGCAAACCTATTGAAATATGACAGTTACTTACTTGTTATCAGTTACAAGTTGTCAATCACTAATGAAAATTAATTAAAACACTTATATTATTCGCGAGCTGCAACTTCAGAGAGAGCTAGAAGTTTGGCGCGGGCTATAAAACCAAGCAAAATATGTACTCAGCGGCATAAAATCTGGTCCACTTTAGATTCAAAATTACCTATAACTGCTTACATTATGTCATTTTCATATGTTCTTCTGTGGGTCTCAGACTGTCTTCGTACCGAATTTTATTTAAATCGCTTCAGGAGTTTAAGTACGATAAGGTTACATACAGATTATAGATAAACCAACTTTCGCATTTATAATATAAGTAACGATAATATAATAAATTTTTAATTTTTTACATTGTGTTGCGTACAGGTGTTTAACTAAAGAACTTAGCAAATAGAAAAAAGTAGGTTAAACTACAGAAAATTGGGAAAAAAAATCTGTTCGCGTATATTAAAAGCGGCACGGCCGCATCTTCCTTTTCTCGAAGCAGTCCAAATTTGCCGCCCCCAAAAATCTGCCGTCCTAGGCTCCAGCCTACTCAGCCTACTGGTAAATCCGCCACTGATTTGCGTAATAATAATAATAATAATAATTTATTCATTCAGACAACTTGATCCAAAATTTTGTTAGTATTATCCTTAAGACTATGTTTGTAATTATAGCTAGCCAGTGACAGGGTATTTTTAATTAAATGTTGCATAATTGAGCACTCATTTCTTACAGCTAATGTCCTCAGGAGATTCGATTTGTGGCATTCGAACATGGCGGATGTAGTCAATGTATAATTTTGCTATTTCTGTTTCTTTGGCTAGTTGAAATATAATTTTGATAGTGTTTTATGCGGCGATTAACCTTAACAGTGAACAGTGATCACAAAATTCTATATTGCTCTCGTGTCTGACATTTTTTAATGCGCAAGTTGTCTCCACGTGGTTTCTGGAATTTTACTATCAAGTTGCAAAAACTACAACTACCGAACAACGTCCCTCTCAAAGAGAGTACCTTGACACTGGCGAAATTGTCCTAATAAGGACAGAAAGCCATATTTTAAAAGAGAAGAAGAAGTCCTCAGGAGACTGTTTATATAGACTGTAATGTAGTGTAATCTATATCTACATTCTGTACATTAGCAGCAGGAAAAAAACAATTTTTTCAAACGTGTCACCTACGAAATGTATCTTTTTTTAAACACCCCTAAATTACTTTGAATTTTGCAAAACCCATTAACAACGGTTGAAGGGTTGTTTGCAATTTAGGGCCCCGTAAAATGATTTGTAAATTCCGTAATGGTTCGAACCCGGAAGGATCAAGCCTTCAAAATACCATTTATTAACAATCCAATCAGATCGACGTTAATATTTAATTCTAAGAGATTGATGGTTGATTATAAATAAGTAAGTTATGAGAAAGTATTGATTATGATTGAGGGAGGCTTCGTTTTGTCAAAGAAACTCATCCTTTTACATCATCATCATCATCATCATCAGCCTATGCTCGTCCACTGCTGGACATAGGCCTCTCCCATGGCACGCCACTGAGCACGATCCTCGGCCACTCTCATCCAGCTCTTGCCAGCCACCCTGCGAAGATCATCGCACCACCGAGTCTGAGGGCGTCCTACGCTACGTTTGCCAATCCGTGGTCTCCACTCAAGAATCTCCTTCCTCCTCCTCCTTCCTCATCCTTTTACATACCAGGGTGAAATCTTTTAGTAATAAGCCATATGATTTCCTCGACAAAGGTATGGGATGTCGCAATGACAATCATATCATAGTAAAAGAGACCAAGTACCACACTATGAACAAAAGTTACATCGCGCGGAAAAGTTACATCGCGCGGCTTGAATGTGTGCGGGCCGTTTGGCGCCGGTACGCGGGTGTGTACCCGCCGCACGCACTTTTAACGCTTTTACCACCCACTCAAAACCAAACCATAAGACAAATTTAAAGAAAGAAAGAAAGCACATTTATTCACAACACAAGACAACAATACTATTTTCAATTAAGAGAAGTTTCCCTGCCGGGGGCGCGGCTGCGTTAGGTATTCGTTTGGAATATTGCTGTCTTTATCGCTCGTGACATAAGCGCTCGCAGCCATCCCCCCCATGCACATCACATCCCCTCCCGCTTCTCCGCTTCTCGCTAATATGCCTCCTCTACATATCGACGGATGCGTCGGCAGATTGTATCTGCGGATGCGTCCGCCGAGGTGTAGAGGGTGGTTTTTGCTTGTCTGTGGTAGGTATTGTGTTGTATTGTATTGTAAAACTCTTTATTGTACATAAAAACACATGATAATAACAGAACACAGGATAATAAGATGTACAAAGGCGAACTTATCCCTTAAAGGGATCTCTTCCAGTTAACCTTTGAACGTTTGACAGGATATCAGACACAAGAGTAGACACTACAAGTACAATGAAAAGGTCAAAGAACACAAATTTAAATTACTTAACTCAAAAATTCATTATAAATACACATAAATATATAGGTACACACTAATACATAATAATAAAGTCAATAAAAAGTAATAAGTAGGTATTTAACGTCGGCCGATGCATCTGCCACTCATCCGTTTGGTGTCGGTTTTTCGACACGGATCAAAGGGTGACAGCGCGAACGCAACGTGCCTGTCCACACGTCTGCCGATGTGTGGACGGATCGCTTTTTATCCGAAGATATGGTCGCGGATCCATCTGCCGACGCATCCGTCGATATGTAGAGGAGGCAAATGTATATCGAGATGGCAGTAGGCTTTTCAAGATTTGAGTGGTTGAATTTTGGGTTTCGTTGTCCTCATTATACGAAAAGTATAGCACAGAAATAATGATATTTTACAATCAAGATCTTCATTATATTTTCTATGCCTGTGGTTTTTCGATTTTTGTAAAAATGCTTTTTGTCGACTTTTGAGCTACTGTAATTCTGATATTACATATTTATTTGAAAATCTGAAAAACCACAGGCATAGATAATTACGTCTAGTCCATACTTACAAAATTTCATCTACTTCTGTTGCCTAGTTTTCAAATGAGACCGGGATTACGTTTGTATGGAGAATGGAACGAAGAGACTTCTCTTAAACGTAAACACGAACAGTTTAACACTATCACAAGTATCGAAATACAAATCTCCGTATAAATCCAGGGCAGTGAAGGACACAGGATTTATGCCCCCAGGGCCAGCCCGCGAGCCAGGTGGTTATCGTCCGTGAAAAATGCTCGCTCCCTGTCTAGCATTTATCTTCCTATACCGCCCTGTGATTGTGTGATCTGCGTATTCCAATTCCAATGTTTTCCTTTTGTTGTTTATTAACTTTTGACAGTTCGCTTTGTCCTTTTTGTAGAACAAGAGGGGTATTCATTCATTTCATCACGTGGGATTGGAATCTTAAAAATTTGTCATCACATCATGTCAGTCGAAAGACGTCTACTGCTGGACATAGGCCTCCCCAAGGCACTCCACTTAGACCGATCTTGTGCTTTTAAAATTTGTATACATGTCCTATCTCCGGGACATTCTTACGTATCTAACATCTAAACGGAATTGACAAGAAAACCCCATAAAAGGAAATATGCATGGAACACAAAATATCTCTTAAACAACTGTTGAAAAATAAGTAAGATGATATCAGAAAATGAAGTGTCTAGAAAAATTAAGCTGCCTATCTGATCGACCATTTAAAGATCCATATTTTCGTTATTTTTTATGATACTTAAAAAAAATCATACACAACTTTGTTGGTCAAACAATAAAGATATGATATGACACATGAGCTTGGGCGATAGTTTCCAAACGGGCCCATCGCGGATTAGGAATTTCACACGTTTTTTAATTGCTTCGCGGGTTTTTTCGCGATAGTTTCCGTCACCGAATTCAGAGTTGCGAGTCCGGATTTGAACCCTCGATCCTCTACTTGAGAGTTCATAGTCATTGGTCAAACACTAGCTCTCAATTTGCGCTCGCTGAATTTATCAAGCATGGCTTGTAAAATATGCTTTTTCTTGTCAACATACTTTCAAACCTTTGTCATGATTTTAGGACTTTGTCGTAGTAAAATAAACTTAAAAACATCGATTAGGGCATATTTTCACGAAAATGTGGCCATACTGTATATTATAAATAACACCAGTTAACCTTAGGGATGATTTTAATCACTATATGGCAACACTAAAAACGTCAGGGAAAATTAAGTCCAATGCAGGGGATACACAGGAGCTCGGAAGAAAAACACCATAGCGAGATGCATTGACGAACTGGACGAGCGGGAAGACGGTCGATGGTCGAAGAGACAGAACGCTAATGGGCGTTTTGAAAAAAAAAGTGTACCCTTTAATTATTTTTGTTAATTTTGGTAAAAATATGGTTTTCCTACTCAGAATCAAGAGCACAATCGATTCCAATAGTTTAAAAAAATGTCCCAAAAAAAAAATGTCAGTTTTGTGACAAAACTGACTCATAAAATTTTCTATGAAAAACTGGGGACATTTTTTTAAAACGATCGGAATCGCTTGTGCTCTTGATTCTGAGTAGGAAAACCATATTTTTACCAAAATTAACAAAAATAATTAAAGGGTACACTTTTTTTTCCAAAACGCCCATATCATATTTTTTTCAAAATTTCAAAAACAGAAACGGAGGTTTTTTTTCTGAAAACGCCCTAATACGTTGAAGCATTGTTCTTTAACTTTATTTTATTAATTATGAATATTCATAAGTTACGCCGGGAAGTCCGGGGAGCCGCCGATTGTGAATAAACGACGGCTCTCCGTCAGGGAAACGATCGCACCGTTAACTCGTCCAGCAACTTGGGCCGTTCCCGCGATGGACATAATTCATTGTCCCGCCCGCCCAGGGCTGCCAAAGAAAATACATGAAATATTGAACTCGATTAAGTGAAAAAAAGGCAGGGAAAGTCCTCGAGTGGCAACTGTAGACGACTCGTGTTACTTTTATATTACAATTTAAAATAATTTGTTTCTTTTTAAATGTTAAAGTGTGCCTACTAACGCCATCTGTTATTGATCTATGCCACTACTACGACCTACTACGATCTACTATGTTTTATTTTGTAATAAATCTGCACGAGGGCGCTCGCATCGCATGAATAAATCGAATTTACCTTAAACACAAAATTATTAAGCTTCTTTCTACCGTTCTCTTATACGTGCCACGCGAACTCTCTCGATTTGTAGTCAAAAAGGGTGGTTTCATTACCTTTTCGAAATAAGTAGGTACGTTACAGCAACCATGAATCGGAATACGAAACAAGGCAACCGGGTGCAATGCAAATGGCGAGTTATCAAGTGCACAGTATAATACAATGTCAGTTCAGTACACTAAAAATAGTAAGTGACACAGAAAACAGGTACACAGAGAGAAAATTATAAGGTGTTTAAGTACATGTGTACGACGATTTTTGTAAAAATGCTTTAATAGTCTGCAATTCTCATGCAAAGCTGGTATCTTATTTTGTCGACTTTTGAGCTCCTGTAAAGTACAATTCAATAGAATCTAACAATTTTCTACACATTTAACACACCCTAACGTGGGCACGCTTGATTATATATGTCCCTGTTGTTGCATTTATCCATCTAAAAGGAATCAAAAAATAATAATAGTCACATCACAAAGCCTTAGGCAGCCTGGTGTTCATATTAGAAGGCTGGAAGTGTCTACAGGATTGTTAGATTCTATTGAATTGGAGTATAGTTCTGATATTACTATATTACACATTTTATGAAAATCTGAACAACCACAGTCATAGATAATTACCATTCGTCTATTCCATACTTATAAAGTATAGATACTGCAAACAGTCGAAATAACCCTGCCACAGTCGGTAAGAAATCCGCATACCTCATCTTTTCCTCGTAACCCTTATTCGATCTCGGAATCATCTCTAACCAAATATTCCCAATCAAATAACAGTCCTTCGAGCATCTATCGGAAAAAGTAATTTGTATTTTGGCTTCTATCAGAATTACAATACTTTTGCGTAAATACTGGCAAGTAAACAATATGGTTTTATTACTATACTAGCGTTTACTCGAGGTTTTGCACACGATCAGGTCTACATAGGGAAGGAGCTAATATTTTTTTAATTTCAGAGTTGTAAAATATATCATAAATAAAAATATAACATCGGCTAGGCTTGTTGTACCATGTGGTTTAACATTAATTAAAGCATGTTTTTAGTTTTTAAAACTATTAATTGTTACTTAAAACATATCATTAACCCCCAACGCAAAAAGAGGGGGTGTTGTAAATTTGAGCGCTATGTGTCTGTGGCACCATAGCTCTTAAACGGGTGGACCGATTTGAATGCGGTTTTTTTTATTTCAAAGCAGCTTTTCTAGCGATGGTTCTAAGACATGTTTCATCAAAATCGGTTAAGCCGTTTTTGAGATATTGACCTTTAAAGTGACAAAGTCGGGGGCTTGCCAACTATTTGTTGGTTAAGTTATTTTCACTGGCGCTGTCAACCCTATCGCCGCTACGTAGCGGTTTCATTTAAGCTTCTTTATGATCTCATTTGAAGGGTTGGAATTGTATCTTGGAATTTTTCTTCGCAATAAAGCCTTGGTGTTTCGTTACGTGTTTTTAAGTTTGAATTATTTGCTTAGTTTTTTTCAATTAAGGCTCTTTGACACGAGTTACTGGGCAATTAGGAATATTATTTCGTTGTTAAGGAATGTTTTCAATTACGTTAATAGAAATTGCTAATGGAAAGTGTTAATGACCTAGTGGTTATAGAACCTGACTACGAAGCTTGAGGTCCCGGGTCCGAATCCCGGCCGGGGCAGATATTTGTATGAATGATAAGAATGTTTGTTCTCGGGTCATGTTTAATATGTATTTAAGTATGTATTTATCTATATAAGTATGTTTATCCGTTGCCTAGTATCCATAGTACAAGCTTTGCTTAGTTTGGGACTAGGTCAATTAGTGTGAAGTGTCTCATGATATTTATTTATTTAATAAAAAGCTGTGATTTGACTTATGGCCTCTCAAGAACAGAATCCTGGGTTCAAATCCGGCTTCGGAGCTCTGAGTTTTTCGCAATTCACGTGCGAAATTAAGTTTGAAATTTACCACGAGGTTTACGGGAACATCGAGAGGGAACTGGCACAAACCTGCGAAGCAATTCAATGGTGTATGTGTGTGTGTGAAGTTCCCAATCCGCACTGGTCCCGCGTGGGAACTGTGGCCCAAGCCGCGCACCGCGCAAAACCATGTATAGGTTGGATGACAATGAAATTACAGTCAGACAATAAATGCTTCCATTAAAAATGAAATTTTAAACAAAATAAATATATATTTTAGTAAGAGTAGGTTGAGGATACGTTTCCACCAGAGATGTGCGAGGATGTGTTGCGAAGAATGTGTTATTTTTAACCCCTACGCAAAAAGAGGGGTGTTATAAGTTTGACCGCTATGTGTGTATGGCACCGTAGCTCTTAAACGGGTGGACGATTTGAATGCGTTTTTTTTATTTGAAATCAGCTAGCGATGGTTCTTAGATATGTTTTATCAAAAATTTTGGTTATCGTAAATAAATTCTTCGTTTCATATTAATTAGAACATCTGGGCAAGCTCGGGCTAAAATACAGTACCAAGCAAACCTCTACGTATCAAATTTCATTGAAATTTCCGAAATATATACAAGAAATTGCTCATTTAAAGGTAAATATTACATAGGTATAATAGGTTATTGTAACAAACTAATTGCCTACCGCTCTAAATACCGAGATACTAGATAGTGAGATTAGCAATTATTTAAACATTACTATATTACATTTACCAAGTCTTCATTTAAATCCCTGAACGTTCAGTTAACCATGTATTTACTAATTGGTTCAAGATTCAGCCTAGTTGTGTTATTAATTCAGTTGTTCGTACAAATTAATTGAAACAACTGCTTTAGTACAAACACGGACGGTGAGTTCAAATAAAGTGTTTTATTTACAGAACACAGCGTCTCGTGTAATATCATATTTATAAGCAGGTATCAGTAGCTAAATATGTGGTCTACCCTAAAGTTGACAATCGTTTGCATATCATTCAACAATAATGCTAATAGACGTGTCTGTCAACTTGAAAGTTCGACTTTAGCGACATATTCATTTGCTCTTTAAAATTGAATATTTTGCAAACGAATTGCTGAATCGTAAAATTGTTTTAGAAACCCCTAATGGTTTTAAGAGACCTATCCAACGATACCCCAAACTACAAGGTGGGATGACAAAATAAAATCACACCCACTTTACGTCTATGGGAGGTACTTAAAAAAAAAAAAAATATATATGTTACCATTTTGTCGACATAGTTTACATATATATTCGTGCAAAATTACCGCTTTCTATTATTGATAGTCCCTGAGTAAAGCCGCGGACGGACAGACAGACAGTCATAGCGAAACTATAAGGGTTCCATTGTCGCCATTTTGGCTACGGAACCCTAAAAAGCTATACATATTCAAGTATCTCCATCCAATACAATTAAATTATTCATAACTCTTGACCGACAAAACGACAATTAGCGTAAATGCTAAGTGCAATAAAACGGGCAACCCCCATTGGTGGTGGGAGGTATTTACACGCGCTCGTTGTGCTCTTAATTTTATTTTTCGTTTGATTTGACGACCGTTTTGCCGAATGGATTAGTCTTAAGTTTTTTAACACCAACTAAATCAATTGGGATGTCCCAATTTTTTACAAAGTATAATAAATCGAAAACCATTTGGAGGAATAGGCTTTGTGAAGCGTTTTCAGAAATCAGATTCCAAAAATATGATAATCTGAATTAAATAAATAAAATTTAAGTAATGACCTTCATTTGACCCCTGCAGTGTAACGTCACAAATGCAGATCTAAAGGAAAGTCTACACTTTAAAGCAAATTGACAGTTTGAAATGTTGCTGTCCTGCTTATAATAGCAAAGAGTGAAAAAGATGGAAATTTAATCACATGATGCGCATTCGGCTTTAAACAGTTGTCATTTTATCGTAAAGTCCGAAATGTATATGAGTATTACCAATGTGTTTTCACAAATAAAAGTATTAAATAACTACGTTAAAAGTGAATATAAAAGAATTTAAATATCAGATGTTAATAAAAAAATATGTATTTACTATCGCACCATTAAACAAACCTACGAATAATCGAAGCTAAAGGAAGAGAAATAAATGAAACTATTTGTCATGGTTCATTTAGGACCGTGCCGTGCTTGTATGATTGTTGACTGTCACTTGACTTTCAGTAATGCCACAGATTATGTTATGTACAAACTGAATTTTTCTAGGCAATGGAACGTGGCTGTCTCACTGTGACGTCATCCAGCTTATTTCGTAAAAAAATTATAAAAAATTAAATACTCATCCAAATTCAAAATCGATGAAAAAGGTATCTTAAAATATCCTATTCTTTCCAAAAATAAGATGAAAACTATAGGTTATTTTTTTTGGGACATCCCAATTCTATTCTATTCTATTATCGCCCCCTTACTGCTAAAAGCGACTAACTGCATCAATGAGTTTAGAGAAAAATGCATTTAAAGGTTTGACTTTAAGGTTCAAAGTTTAAGGTTTTTATTGATGCAGTTAGTCGCTTTTAGCAGTAAGGGGACGTTATATTCTAAATGGATGTCTCGTGCAGTCAACTACAACGATGGATATACGGCTAATATATTACAAAAATATGTCGCACCGTGTTCGCACCCTGAAACAACAATATCATAAATACTTATTTCCAAAAAAACAAAATCGATCTTCGAATCAATCAATCAAATCAGCCCACGGACTGCTGAGTAAAGGCCTCTTCATTTTAACGTCACTTTGCCTGGTCCTGTGCTAGTCTCATCCACAGTTTACCAGCCGATAAGCGATGAAATCGTGACGTTTACAACTGCTATATAATCCATCTCGTCTGCGTATTTTGAGCAGCGATGGTAAGAGATCACCACCGCCCCATACCTGCAACACCAGGGGATTGCAGATGCGTTGCTAACCTAAAGGTCTAAGATGGGATACCTCAAGTGCCAGTAATTTCACCGGCTGTCTTACTCTCCACGTCGAAACACAACAGTGCAAGCGCTGCTGCTTCACGGCAGGATTAGCGAGCGAGATGGTGGTAGCAATCCGGGCGAACCTTGCACAAGGTCCTATCACCTGCAAATGCTATATAATTAAGCTATAAAGGTATAAATGAAATGTCACCTTTATTACGTCATTGTAAGCCAATAATGAGTGAGCGGCCGCATTCCTGCGCTCGCACAGACACCCGATACTTGCGCTTGCAAAATATGTATCATATATACCTAGCCCGCAGTTGAGAGTCATATTCAGTTACTATGTTAAAAGTAATGACAGAATTAGTTTTCTGTCTAGTCTAAACATAACACTATCACAAAAAGCTCGCTCATACGATCCCCGATATGTGTACGCATAATAAATATTTGGTAGGAATTTCATTTTAAATACAAGCTTTTTGTGCTGAGCGCACTTTTAGTTGACTGTACTTGTACTGTCAGACTATCACACGTATTCAACTTTAAAGTGCAAATTTTAATTAAAATCGAGCGCCTCCCACTAATCTGCTATATAAAAATAAGTCGGGTTTTCCTTCCTGACGCTATAACTCCAGAACGCAAGAAAAGATTTCAAAGGTTTTGCATTCGTTGGAAAGGTCTCGGGCTCCGTGAGGTTTATAGCAGAAAATTCAGGAAAAATTTAAAAAGAAAAGCGGGAGCGCGCAATAACCGAATACCACGCGGGCGGAGCCGCGGGCAAAAGCTAGTCCCATCTAAAATCTAAATCGGTGGGTGGAAAAATTGGAAAAAAATCAGGATGATATTAAGTATATCAAACTTACAAGGAAAACTATAACCTTTTAAGTTTTCTTGAGTATTATTAGTACTTTAAGAGTAAATAGCACCCTAAGGTATAATATATACCTAAACTTGGAATATTCCTTACAAAATACGAAATCCTGAGAAAAATATTATACATTTTTTTTCGTAACCCTACGGCTGCACCATTTCAAAACCTAGTAAGTCTCAAAAACTCAATTTTGCGTTTTTTGCTTAAAACGTGATTTCTAGCAAGTGCCCACAGGATACAAAAACATTTAGAGGCCTATCTCTCTTAACTTCAGAGATATGAGTACTCCAAAACCTGTTTGGTGCTCCAAAACCTGGCTGAGACAAAACATGTTTTTTCGCTCTCCTGTAAAATTAGCTAAATGTCCCTTACTATGTTTTGAAATGGTGCAGCCGCCTATTTCGGGCGTGTCTCACACACGCTCTTAGCTGGTTTCAAAGTCAAAGTCAAAATCTCTTTATTCAATTTAGGCTATGACAAGCACTTATGAACGTCAAAAACTTTACCACCGGTGCGGAAAAATCCTCTGTTGAGAAAAATCCGGCAAGAAACTCAACGAGGTTTCTTACAGGTTGAGGTTTTTTACAATGACCATAATTTTGCCAATTTCTAACCCTTCATTTTACCCGAATCCGCCTCTCCCTAATTAATAGCTTATACTAACAGTCCACACACAAATGGAAGCCAGGTTAGCAGAGGTAAATGACAGTTTAGCTCCGCTGTCATAACAGGAACCGGGATTATGCAAAGCGAGTCACGCATTTAAATTTTATTTCCCGGCATTATGCTAACTATTTAAGGTTGAAACTATTTTTACAAGCAGGAACAGGGTTAAGCCGGATTTGAATGTGAATTGCTTGCGAATCGTCTGGTGGCGTGAGTTTTTATACTTTACTTCTATAAGATTTTTTAAAACATGTTCGGAAGGATTCTGAAGGGGGTTATACATCCCTGTAAAAGTTATTACCGCAATTTTGGTTAAACATGTACAATAACCAGCATCAATATCTGAAACAACAAGCGTGCATAAATATAACACGACTCTATTTCTGGAGCCGGAAAGACCAGCTTTATTTTATACAAGGTGACTTTAGCCTCTGAACAAATAATGAAACCATGGATACTGATACTTAGCAATATCTTAAAATAGTTATTTGCTTAATTAGACAAAAAAAATCTATGAAATCATATCATCCAAATACACAGGCTGCTCCAAAGTGATACATTGAAAACCGTTAGTTTTTCAGTAAATATTGGACTAATTTTGCAGTTCGGTTTTAAATATCTTGCTAAGCCAGTAGTATTCGTATTTGTCCAGAGGCTAAGGTCACCCAGTATATACTAATCCTGTAAAGTTGTTATTTTTTGAGAAAATAGCGTTATGTCGATTGGATTTTATTTAATTTGAAAACATTACTATTCATATTTCGTTCCGAAGTTAACTTACATTGCCACCCGTAGTTAGTTCACGCCACCGAAACGACAAAGTGCTTAGTTTTTAATGCATGACTCATGCATATGCATGAGGGCATAAAATGCATGGCGATAGTGCAGTAGGTCGGCCCGCCATTAAGTTATGCAGAATAAGAGCTCATGAAGTCCTGGTTGGAACAGCTTTATGTAAAGCACTGGTAAAACTTTATTAAGTGATGGTATTAATAGTATTTTGGTGGTTTCGATTCCGTGAGTGGTAAGTGTAGTTTTTAAAAACTTTGAATACTGTTTTAATTCTCATCATCATCATCATGTCAGCCGGAAGACGTCCACTGCTGGACATAGGCCTCCCCAAGGCTCTCCACTCAGACCGGTCTTGTGCTTTTCGCATCCACCGCGATCCCGCGATCTTAGCCAGGTCGTCGCTCCATCTTGTTGGAAGCCTACCGACAGCTCGTCTCCCGGTCCGCGGACCTAATTCTATTTAAAAGTAATTAAATGCTTCTGCTCAGAAAATTTTCCTATCTTCAGCATTGATATTACTTTCCTGCCAACCAAATAAGTGAGTTTTTTAACCGACTTTAATTCCCAATATGTAGTATATATATATGTAGTGCGTTGGTGAGGTAGGCGACTATAGGTCCATGCCTGCAGGCACCGACTTCAGACTGGTAGAAAATTATTTTCATGGTTTTTTGTAGTCGATTAAATTTTTTGTTACAAAATATTTCCTATTAACAGTGGCTTAAGTAAAAAGACGTAACTACAGATACGACCGTTTGCATTTCCTGAAGCGATAATAAACAAATTGGTGGACGTAATAACTAAGCCGGGGTTCGCGCCACTCAGTGCCCATAGCTCACCGCTACACCACTTTAACCCTGCCTCCGCACGGTACAAAAGGTCCCAAGTGCAACACACACTAGGGCTATCAGCTAGTTATTAAGTAGCAAAGAAAAATATAATTATAAAAATCTAAAACCCGATTTAACAAGCTTAAAATGTCTTTTAAAGTAAAATATATTTTTATAGTAAAATAAATAATAATAAATAATAAAATTTTATTCAAATTCATTTCGGTACAAAATAACAAAATACAATATTTCACTTAAAATCTATGTAACACGTGTGCCTGAACTAGGATAATTCCTGTGTCTCAGGCTAAACGAGCTAACATTTACATACTAAAATAATCACTAAGTAAGAATTAATAATAATAAGTATTTACGTAGAAATTAGACAAAATTAAAATAACAAAATTGTATTATATTTACTTAAAAGATATTATTAGGTCAAACATAAAATATATGATCTGTTTTTAAAAAAAAAAAATACCTCGTTGAGTTTCTTGCCGGATTCTTCTCAACAGAGGTTTTTTTCCGAACCGGTGGTAGATTAAAAAAATGACGTGTAAAAGTGCCCATTGCGGCCTATTTGCTGAATAAATGATTTGACTTTGACTTTGATATAATGTGCGTCAGTGGATTTTTACTGGGTATTTTCAAAATGAGTAATTTTATAAATGTATTTTCCGAAGTATTAATCTGTTAATCAGTCATTTCTTGGTAAAACTGCTGCGTTTGGTATATGGATTTGTACATAGGCTAGAAGTCACCTAATCAACACGTTATTTTAGGAATGAGCGCCCCGGCTTCATGCGGGTGTATTTTTGGCAAAGTGAGGTTAAATATGTGAAGTTATGACCTTCTACAAAATGAAAGACTTTTTATTACCTCTTTTTTAAGTTTTCCGTAGCCAAAATGGCAAAAACGGAACCCTTATAATTTCGCTAAGTCTGTCTGTGTCTGCCCGGCTTTACTCAGAGACTATTTCCTCACCTTAGGCGTGTCCGACACGCTCTTGGCCGGTTTTTTTAAAGTTGCAACCGTCTGAAACCGGGCGGGTCGCTAGCCTAATCTAATCTTAATAAGTTTGCCTGCCAAGGCTGCCGTGCTCGAACTAAAAGACGGCTGAGTGACATTTGGCCAAAATTGACTGTTTAATACAGATCGAAAGAGAAAAAAAAAAGCCGCATCGATGAGTCTAAGCCATCTCAATTTTGGCCAAATGTCACTTAGCCGTCTTTTAGTTCGAGCACGGCAGAAGGGCCAACCCTACTTTGGACGAATGTAACTTCCGTCCTTGTAATTCCAAGGCCTTTATAATCGCTAATGCGGTACGGGACCCACAAACTTTAGTTTTAAATTCAAAGTGTTGACTTTAGTCCAGAATTTAATAGGCCATTCTGTCCCTGAAGGATTTGGGGGGTTATTTATAAGCACTTAGATTAGATTAGTGTTTAACCGTTAAGAAAATTTTGTTTGCTGCGCTTATTAAGAGAAGTTCTTCGTTCCATTCTCCATACAAACGTAGTCCCGGTCTCATTTGAAAACTAGGCAACAGAAGTAGATGAAATTTTGTAAGTATGGAATAGACGTAATTGTCTATGAATGTGGTTTTTCAGATTTTCATATAAATGTGTAATATCAGAATTACAGGAGCTTAAAAGTCGACGAAAAAAAGAAGTCAACTTTGCACGGGATTTACAGACTATTAAAGCATTATTACGAAAATCGAAAAAATCGCAGGCATAGAAAATATAATGAAGATCTTGATTGTAAAATATCATTGATTTCTGTGCTATACTTTTCGTGTAATATGAGGACAACGAAACCCAAAATTCAACCGCCCAAATCTTGAAAAGCCTACAGCCATCTCGATATTATATATTTTATATTGTATATTTTTTGTTTTCATGTTTTTTGTCCTGTTATTTTTTATGTGCGAAGCGTGAATAAAAATATTTCTATTCTATTCTATTCTATTCTATATACATTAGCATTATTCTCAATACCTACTTGTACATTTATTAGCAGTCATTATTATGTTTTTACCAAAGAAGTTAACACAATTTAAATAGATTCGTTGTTTCATTTAAAAACGTGTGCAAATTTTGCCGTTAACTTTTAAAATAAATTGTAGTCCATTATAAATGGAGTTTAGTGAATCCTTGCCGGGACAGAACGTGTTAAAACACGCAGAAGTCAGCTAAAAGTTGACGATGATAAAAGTATCTTAACTTCGCCTTTATATGTAGACGATATTATATTTCACAGTTAGGTAAAGGACGTACATTTATTATAATTTGTAGTGTACGTTTAACGTACTTAGGTTTGTGAAAAGTTCTCTTCAGGTTTAGGCTCTAGGGAACCTCTTTGGTGCGAACAGTGCGTAACTGCCAACCTTTGTGGTTTATAAGGCCTTGCAGGAGTACTTTAATGTTAATATTATATTTTAGTCATAAAAACTCTTAAAACCACCAAACATTTAACGCAATAAATAAATTGAGTTTGAGTAAATAAAAACAAAATACATGGTTTGCTTGTCTGGTTAGTTTTTATTTTATTTTATCAAACAGCTGGCAAACGAGCGGGCGGCTCACCTTATGGTAAGTGATACCGCCGTCCATGGACACTTACAGCATTATTAGGACTGCGGGTAACTGTTAGTTTGTAAGATGTGAGAAATTAAAAGAATTGTACTTATCATCAAGAATCTATCGCACTAAAACGGTTTTTAAAGATTCGTTGCGGACGGCTAAACCGGCTTAAATGAGGCTTACTTAGCTAAGCTTACTTAGCTAAGGCTTAGCTAAGGACAATCTCGTTGAAATTAACTTTCGATAAAAAACCGCATCTAAATTGGTCCATCCTCTTGGGAGTTGTGATGCCCTCTTTTTCCGTTTATGGATGAATGAAATTCTTTCAAACGTTTCAAACTAACGAGTGTTTTTTTCTTGTTGCAGGTAATTAAGGATACAACTATCGGAAGATAAGAATAGGAAGCTAGAGAAAACAATTTGTTGACACAAAAACAAACTAAAAAAAAGTCTATGTAAGTATAAACTATAAATCTACTGAACAGTGCCCTTAGTGTAAGTTTTTGGTTACAAAATACGTCCCGATCGCGTTCGCTTTTAAATCTCAATTTGTATGGAAACACGAACATCGCAAACGTTCCGCTAGAGGCGCTGTTCGTGTTTCCATTCAAATTGAGATTTTAACGCAAAAGCGATCGAGACGTATTTTGTAACCGAAAACTTACACTAAGGGTACTGGAATCATGCTTGAAAATTACAAGGATATCGCTATCGTTAGCGATACCGTTTCTTTTTTATAATAATGAAATATTTGTGAATTTTCCTATCTTCAGCATTTAGTATTGACTTCTATGTAGCTTTACGGCACTACAAGCCCCAATGCAAAAGAGTTCGTCTACTAGTAAAACTGAAAGTAACGTTTGTTTAAAATTTAAATATAGATTAGTTATACTAGTTTACTCTGTACTCTCTGTAGTAGACTCTAATAAAAAAAAAAATACAGTATTAAAGAATAAAAAAACTTCATCATCATCATGTCAGCCGAAAGACGTCTACTGCTGGACATAGGCCTCCCCCAAGGCTCTCCACTCGACCGGTCTTGTGCTTTTCGCATCCACCGCGATCCCGCGATCTTAGGCAGGTTCTCGAATGGCGTCCGCGGACCGGGAGACGAGCTGTCGGTAGGCCTCCAACAAGATGGAGCGACGACCTGGCTAAAAAAACTTATTTTATTATTATAAAAATAATTCTGCCACCGATGTCCACGCATAAAAGTTCGGGTACCGTAGGAAGTTCCGCAAAATAGTCCAACAACTGTCGATGGCATTTGGACTATTCCTTCCAAGTAGCGTAGTTCCAACATACAGTATTTGCCAAAGTTCAATTATTATTTATTTATATCCTGATTCAACGCACAAAAGGCTCTAAATTTACCAAATAACGAGAGCGCCCGCGTCGTTGTGATAAATGTGGGTGGTTTGCGAATGTGGCCTTGTATGACTGGCCTGCGCTGAACCGGCAGTCTGTTCCGCATTATTAGCTTAAATTTGACTTTTTATAAATGAGACTTTGGATGCTGAATATATTTTTGGAAGTTTTGCCTAACTAACACTATAACACTAGTAATTATGGGTGAAAAGTCACGAAAGTTAAAAAACATTGTTTGTCGCTCTATCACGAAAAAGTAGGTCATCGAATTCAGATGAAATTTAGCATCTATACATAGACAGTTTTAACCTGCATTTAAAGAAACAATTCTTATAAAATTAAAACAAATCAAAATATCATCTCAGTAACACATAAAAACCCCTATCCCTAGTTAAAAATAAAATTCAGAGATCTGCTTTAAGCGTGGTTCCGATCTGCATTGTTTAGCCTAAATAGCGCGGGTCAGTATCACCAGGCCGCAGTTTTAGGAATGGCGGCCATCCGTCACGGCCGGAGATCGCCGCGATAATGGACCGTCCTCGCCGGACGTCCAAACTCCTGAGTTACTCAATCAGTATATAAAACAGTCCAAATTGTACGGCCTTGGCTAAAATTGGACACTCGAAAAGTTTTGCTGTATCAACAATTCAAGTTTCAAAAATTAGAAAACGCTGTGAAGGTGCCAAGTCTCGATTTGGATTTGCTTATGTGGTGAAATCTCAACAGCCAAGTTTAAGAGATAGACAGAAAAACAGTAGTGCGTGCATATGAAGTGCGGTCTCAGCGTGGACAGTAAGGGCTTAGAGCGGTTTCTTAGTACGTCAAATCCAAATCCAAATTCAAATGCATTTATTTCGTCAACGTAGGTCAATACAATTAGGTGATAAATAGGTAAACAAAAGAACAACTGTGCCTGTCGGCGTACGAAATTTAGTCACAGTGGCAGTAAATTGAACATAACAACATGTTTTGATCATAACCTTCCGAGGAGGAAGGGCTACGGATTAGCCCAAAACACGTCGAGTTAAACCCGATTTAAGACGCGAGTTATCCGGGTATACCGCTGTTAGTTATCCGTGAGTTATCCGGCTATTTGTTTGACGTTTGCTCGTGATTGGTTAAATAAATAAATGAGCTAATCGCAAGTAAACGTCAAACGTTAAACAGACCTCGTAATACTAACGCCATCTAGCGATATTTCACCTCTGTGAAAACCCTCATTAGACTGTTTTCTTTAACGACAATGAAAGTCACATCATCTCGCAAAAATTTATTTTTCATACAAGCTTTTTGCTGACTGAACGAGTGAAATTCGATTAATATAAAAATTTAAGATAACTTGCTATACTACCAACATTGCAGGCTATATAATAGCTTGTAAGGAAGAAACTGAAACACGTACCTGAAATATACGCTCGGCCTTAGTTTTCCATTGGGACCTTCATGATAAAATTCTATTTTACGTGATACAGACCAAAACTAGTTCCATTTGTAGAAACTGATTTAATTTCACACGTTGTACGGGTATTAATGGTTCAATATATGGAATCAGTGCTTGGGATAGCCAACCCCCATTATCCGTGCTCGGCGCTGTGCCAACGTTGCTGCGGCTCATCCTCAATGCTACGATAAGCTTTTTAACTAATTAGTAAACTACAGTGTCTATGCATAGATAGACATTACTTAAAAATCCATAACTGGACGCTGTTTTTGGATAGTGTACAGTCAAGGGCAAAAATATGTATAAACTTTAGTACCTTATGTTACTTTAACCACTGTGACAGTTCATATATGGCAGTTCAATTCAAATATGACGAAAATAGACAAGGTACTAAAGTGTATACATATTTTTGCCCTTGAATTTAATTTGATTAATTCTGCAATACAATGTCAACCCTTAGAAAACAATTTTAAGTTGACATTGTATTGCAAAACGACAGTGAATTCACTCAGTATTGCCAATTAGCGTCCCTGGAAGCCGTCTTTTGTGTGTGAACTTTCTAGACCACTTGCTACTTCGACCAGCTGCTTTTTAGACGAGCCTAACCTATGTATCAAAGTCAAAGTCAAAATCTCTTTATTCAATTTAGGTTATAACAAGCACTTATGAATGTCAAAAAATCTACCACCGGTTCGGAAAAACCTCTGTTGTGAAGAATCCGGCAAGAAACTCAACGGGGTATTTTTTTTTAAACAGATTCACAATATTTATAAAAACCTAAAATGATATCTATATACTATACATAACAAGTATTTAACACAATTTTATTTTTAACACAGTAGGTTCGCTATTTGAAGGGATCGCTATACCTACGGAATATTAGGGAGTGGTCCGGGATCAGCAGTGCAGAGCAACTGTTCCGGATAGCTTAAGACAGGGAGAAATTTTCGAAGCTAACGGCCAACCTCCAGTAATAAATAAATAAATATCACGGGACACTTGACACCAATTGACCTAGTCCCAAATTAAGCAAAGCTTGTACTATGGGTACTAGGCAACGGATAAACATACTTATATAGATAATACATATTAATACTTAAATACATATTAAACATCCAAGACCCGAAAACAAACATTCGTATTATTCATACAAATATCTGCCCCGGCCGGGATTCGAACCCGGGACCTCAAGCTTCGTAGTAATGGAGTGGCACTTTCAGAAGCAGAAGAACCTAACCTAAAAAAAAGTATTAAATACTTTTTTAACAAAGCAATTGAACAATTATCAAAGCTCTTGCGCGTTCACTGCATAACTAGACCTAATCAAAAAATCTGCAGCTCCTCAACCGCCGTAACGGCGCCATTGTGAACTATAATACAACCGTAAAGCTTTTACCACAAAGAGGCGGTTTAATCCGGTTCCGGCCGCTTCGGACCGGGTAGTGCCTTTTTAAGACGCCTTTTCGGAACTAATTGAACCCTTCTGAAGCAGAACGTTGGCGGCGGAAGACTGGCCTGCGCAGATTTAGTACTTATCTTCAAGAAAGCCAGATTGCCGGATTCGTCTCAACAGAGGTTTTTCCGAACCGGTGGTAGATTTTTTTTGACGTTCATAAGTGCTTGTTATAGCCTAAATTGAATAAAGAGGCTTTGACTTTGAAAGAAAACGTTTATTCTTGACAACATGGGAAATACGTAAAATAAAATAAAAATATGCATGTTTCGAAATGGTCTCAAATCAACAATCTGCCGATTAAATCAAGTATCTCAAAGACATAAAATGCAGAAATATTCAATACACAAAAAAAACTAATTAGGGATTTTTGAAAGTCGTCCCATCCACTAAATACAATTCAAATATTATTCATTGCACACACATTACACAGCAATAAATTTGACAGACAATAGGCAGTCTTATGGTTTAACATATTACACAAAGTACGAGTACACTACTCAAAAGAAAATAGGGGACACGTCAGTTAAATTGACAAAAATATAAGATTCCTTGTCTAAAAATGGTTTTATTAATACTACAAATACTTTCATCCAATTAAATGTATTCAGATAAAAACGCAAACGTCTCTTTGATTCCATTTTACCGATGAAACTCAAGTGGCTCTTATTTTCCTTTGAATGGTATAGGACTAATTTGAATTTCAGGCCAGTCTTATTGCGCCACGGGGGCGGGTTGGCAGAGGTTTTTAATTAATCTCACACACAGCCCTTTGTCTAGTGACCCTGCAGATTTCTTTGTAGCCCGCGTCGGTATTAGTTCCTCTACAATATTGGAAAGGCTGGAAAAAATCTGGGTTTTTCACTTCATAGACAAATAGAAGGCGAGTGAGAGATGACACGTTTTTTAATAAAAAGTAAAATTAACAATGTAATTTCTCTATCTCTTGTTTGTTATCTGATATTTTCATATGTTTTATGTACATAACATATACCTAGTGCCATCCACGGAGAACTATGAACAATAAGAACCACGACACCCGCGTCATCGTGAATGACTCTACCTATAAAGAGTTACCTATAATACAATACAATCCTACTAATATCTATCTATATAAATAAAAATGAATCGTAAAATGTGTTGGTAAGCGCAAAACTCGGGAACAACTGGTCCGATTTCGCTAATTCTTTTTTATTGTGTTTGTTACTGTTGGGAGAAGGTTTTTATGGAAGAGAATACAGAAAACATACAACGGGGGCGAAGCCGCGGGCAGCAGCTAGTTATAAATATAAGCCTGTTTGTTTGGTTGTTTTACTTTAACACGTCTAAACCCCAGGACCGGTTTAGATGAAATTCGGTGTACAGATATATCCCGAAAAACTGTCTATTTGCCGTGGGATTGCGATAAACGAATTTTATGCGAACGTCGTCGCGTCAAACAGCTAGTTTATTATATTTTTTACGGTTTATTTTTAACACGTTATACCTAAAAAGTTTTTTTTTATTCGACCGGATGGGAAACGAGCAAGAAATCACCATCGCCCATAAACATCTGCAACACCAGGGGTACTGCAGATGCGTTGCCAACCTAGAGGCCTAATATGGAATACCTCAAGTGCGAGTAATTTCACCGGCTGTTTTACTCTCCTCTCCACGCCGAAACACAACAGTGCAAGCACTACTGCTTCACGGCAGGATTAGCGAGCAAGACGGTGGTAGCTTGCGCAAGGTCCTACCACCTGCAAAAAGAGTATATTAACAAGCGCTCCTTAATAAATAATAAAATAATAATAAATAAATTAAGTAATGACTCTATTTCACGGGAACTCGGTTTCGTTTCACATTATGCAAAATGCAATATTCATATAACGGGCGGCCGATCGCCGCTCGGGCATCCGCGGTTTGAGGACTGGACTAGTCACGTGCTACTAGATCGCTAAAAGCATCAATATCCGGAATTCCGGATAATCCATACTAATATTATAAATGCGAAAGTGTGTTTGAAAGAAAGAAATCATTTATTGCTACAAAATATATATATAAACAGTTGAAAAAGAAAAAACATACCTACATTGGTGGGATGACAGCTGTGTTCCACTATTCAAAAAATTTAAGATTCTTCCTCTGCCTTGTTTGTACATAAAAGAAATCTGTATTTTCGTCCATTCCCACCTGTCATATTTTAGGTTTAGTGAAGTGTCAAATAGAGAAAGAAAGGCAAAAATTGTGAATCTCTTGTTCAAACCTCGATGCCAGAAGATGATATACAAAAAAAATGTTTATAATATGTGCATTGCCATTTACAATCGTCTTCCAGATAATTTGAGGATGCTGAATGGCAATTCTTTTGGACGATGCCTCACAACCTGGCTCTTAGATAAGTGTTTTTATAGCGTTAAAATGTATCTTGACAGTTGACATAATTTATATAGTTTTTGATATTTATTCTGAGGACCCACTCTATTTCTTACTGTATTGTCATTATATTATTATTATTATTGTCAATTATTATTATTATTGAAAATTATGAATATTTCCATTGACATTTATTTATTTTTATCTTTTTTTTTTTTTTTTACATTGCTTTGATTATATGGCATTCTTAATAATAAAAAAAATTGTAACTATAGCTACTCTCAATAATTTGCACGCCTGCATGCAGGCTGAATACATTGGATAAGAAACTATAACATAACATCTTTCTAACTGTGTTCTAGCAAATAAACATTTCTGATTTCTGATTACACTAAACCTAATCAGAAGGCAGTTGTGTTTGTCCGTCTTTCACGCCGTAACGGAGCGACGGATCGACGTCATTTTTGGCATAGAGATTGCATGCCCGAGAGTGAAATAGGCAAATTTTTATCCCGGAAAAATGGACAGTTCCCGCGGGAACAGCGCGCGATAACCGAATACCACGTGGGCGGAGCCGCGAGCAAAAGATAGTCTTAAATAAATCTCAACGTAAGGAAATAAAATGAAAAATGTTTATTCGGGACACTGACAAATAATAGGTAAAAACCGGCCAAATGCGAGTCGGACTCGCGCACGAAGGGTTCCGTACCATTATCTGTATAACATTAGACATTAACCCCTGACAAACGATTAACCCTGATTAACGCCTGATAATAAATTATTATCATTTTTTTATTATCAAAAAACGGCAAAAAAAAACAAGTTTGTTGTATGTTGTATGTTGTTGGGAGCCCCCCTTAAATATTTATTTTATTTTAATGAAATTATTTATTTTTAAAGTGATTATAAAACCAAAGATTCTGTGAATATTTCAAGCGTCTACCTGTTGCCGTTTGTAATATCAATTTATTTGTGCCCTAAATGGTCCCACCTCAATAAATGCATAATTTATTGAATCAGGCGTTACTTTGCGGAGGTCCATATCAATGAACTAAAAGAATTTCTTTGCTCACCCGCGACCTTAAGATAGCTAAGTCTATGCAAATTATGCATGTTCATGCAGTTCCTCCATAATAATTTGCATAGACTTAGCTATCTTAAGGTCGCGGGTGAGCAAAGAAATTCTTTTAGTTCATCAATAAATGCAGGCTACCGGATGCAAGTGGGGAGTTGTCGTTCATTGTGGCGTTCTAAGGGGGAGGCCTATCTTCAGCAGTGGACGCCTTCCGGCTGATCATGATTTGGTTCAAATTATGCATAAACATTCATCAAAACCTCGATTAAAACGAAGCGTCAGATATCCAAATACGGATATCCAGATATACGGATATTGAGCACATCACTAGATGTAACCGGTAAAGAGCAGCTCGAGCCGGTATTTTCTGGAATTTTCCGGATTGTGCGCTCGGACGGTATTTCGTTCTAACCCGGCCAATGCAGGGTATTTGCTTGCATAGATGCGCTTCTCATTATGTCAGTGGGGCTAAGCGGGTTTATTTATGTTTATTTATTTTTTGTTAGTTCTTTATAAAGTACTAGCTTTTGCCTGCGGCTTCGCCCGCGTAGTATTCGGTTATCGCGCACTGTTTCCTCGGAAACTACATTTTTGCGAGATAAAAAGTAGCCTATGTCACTCTCGGGCTCATAAACAATCTCTATGCCAAAAATCACGTCGATCCGTCGCTCCGTTACGGCGTGAAAGACGGACAAACACACAAACATAGAAACACACTTTCGCATTTATAATATTAGTATGGATAGCTGTAGTCTGCAACTTTGCCTTCGTACTCAAAAAAGACTTGTGATACTCATTAAGTAATTATCCATAAACAAATTTGTTGTTTTGACTCAGTAGTAATATACCTATATTGGAATGTTCAAATCAAAACTAATGTTACAATAATGTATAATATCTACGTTTTACCTCGAGAAAATGTAAATAAGTAGCTCAGTCAGGACAGCAATAAACGAATAGTCATTATTATACCGGGGGTGTGGCCTGTAATACGAGCAAAAAATTAAATCATAGATCGTCCTCGTCAAACTGAACAACATTAGTTCAGCGACTTTTAAAAATAATGGAGTCTTTGAATTTTCCTTTTTTCATACAAATTAAATATTGCTATCAAAGTACGCCATCCTAGAACACAAATGTCATCGGCTGTCACGCTACGAACATTAAGCATTTTGCTTTATATTGCTTCTTCGAATAAACTTAAAATTGTAATAAAAATTAAAAAAACTAATTATTTTTAAAAGTCGCTGAACTATTGTTGTAAAAAATTGATGACATTTTTTTTTTATAAATTACACTCGGACAAATTTAGAGGAACGCAAAAAAAAGTGGAACATTTTTTTTTTCTATTTTTCCTGGTCAAGTAATTAAGTATGCGTCATGCTAAATTTTTTATGCGTTCGTCTAAATTTGTCCCTGAGTATACGTTGCAGCCACTCCCATGTCACAATTATTTCCAAAATGCATACACCATATTTTGTGGTAGCAATGCTAGCGCCATCTAGCGAGAAGCGTACGCGGGCATTTCATCAAGCCACTAATATTCCCAGTGATGGGAGTAATAAGGTTTGTGTTATTATTGCGTAATGCGTACGCGGCCGGCTTAGTGAGGACGGTGTTGCTTTATGACGGGAGGTAATGGAGGAGGCCGGAGAGGGTGGGTTATGAATAACTTTTTTAGATTTTATTTTATTTTATTTTATTTTATTTAGGAGAACAACAGCGTTACAATCCATCTTATTCTAATTTGGAACTGATACATAAGGCCAATAACAGTTACTCCCTATAATTATACAATTGTTAGCATCGGCTGAATGAGCCGGAATGTGCAAATTAACTTGTTATTAAACTTAATAATATAAAAACTTAATCTAAGAAAGAAAAAAAAAAAAATAAGTTCACGTGTGCGTGCGTGTGTGTGTGTGTGCGCGCTTGTGTGTGTGCTCGTGTGTGTGTGCGTGTGTGCGCGTGTGTGTGTGTGCGTGTGGTGTGTGTGTGCGTGTATGAGTGTGTGAAGTCAAGGGTACCCGGTTTATATATTAATGTTTTAACAGTAGATTAATGTGTTGGTCTAATGTAAGAAATTAAGTTTTCTTAAGATAACGGGAGTCTTTGCCCAGGAGTGCGCCAAATAAAAATATTAGCGTAAATAAAATACGCCTATTGAATAGGCTAGACGACTAAAAACTGTTTAGTCCGGCGGGTGGATAATTTAAAAATATTGTGCACATATTTTTCTTTTGTTTGAAAAACAAAAAATTACGAGAATACAGTGCTTAGAAGTTTCGAGTGACGTCACTATATGGTAGGATTTTTATCTTATAGTGACGTCACAAGCCCCCACTCCGGAAGTTTGATGATCTATACCTTTATCGATTTTTAATAAATAGATAAACCAAAAAATACGTGTCCCACATTTTTCCATAATCTAACTGTCGGACTAAATATAATGATATATTTTTAACCCAGTCGTCATCCCTATTGTGACTTTCAATTTAAAAATCTGTAATTTGCCCTTTATGGCCAGGCGGGCTCCCAGCCTGAAGTTTTGGAGGGGGTCACTAATAATAATACATCGGGGCCAAGGGCTAAAGATTCTTTTTTTTTATTTTGCAAATTTCTAGAAGATTTTTCAATTTGACGAGTATGATTTTGGGAGGTTCATGTCCCCTGTGACTTCCCTTCGGACCGCGCCTGTTTGTTTATGGCTCTCTAACTGCAATCCTACTGATATTATCAATGCGAAAGTTTCTAAGTCTGTTTGTTTGTTACTTTATCACGTCTAAACTAAACTCTTTATTTGTATATTATTATAATTGAAAATTGTTATTGTATTTATTTTTTGTTGTTTGTTTTTCGTCTTGCTTGCTGAGCGCATGGTTGGCCGTGTCAGTTGTCATTGTCAATGTCAGGCACGTATGTCATGTTTGTGTTGGTAGCGCTGACTTTAAACGGTCGCGTTCACAATTAGACACGGTCCGGTCATGCGTTCAGCTCGCAATGACGGCCTCACGGTCCCACCGGAAGACCAGCGCTAGCTCCTGAGCCAGCATTATGCTGAGGTGGGTCCGTTTCGTGAATGTTAACTGCTTTCCTTGTTTGTGTTATTCATGTATCGTTTTAAGTTATTTACTTTAAGTTACTTTTACGAATAAAATTTATTTTCTTTCTTTCTTTCTTTCTTTCTAAACCGTTGAACCGATATAGATTAAATTTGGTGTACAGATAATTTTAAGTACCGGGTAAGGACTAAGGATACCTTTTATCCCGGAAAATTGCATAGATCCCGCGCGGTAGTGATAAACGTTTCTACAGACGGAGTCGCGGGCAATAGCTACTACTGATATAACTTAGAGACAATATTGACGCAGTCAGAGCTTATGATGATCGATCATCGTCATAATGATGTCACTGACATTATGTCATCGGTCAATTTGCACAGAGATGTTACTGTGTCTATTTATAAGTCCGTTGATCAAGTTGATTTCGTGGTAAACAAAATATAGATATCGCAGGTAAGCTTTAACTTGTAGTAATTAAATAATGTACATGTACAATTATCTTATTATATCACGAATTAATTTGATTTGATTGCTTAATAGCGACATCTCTTGTCCTTGGTGAGCTAGTTCCAAGATAGTTCCAAGGGGAGTGTTTGATGTATCTCGATGAGAACTAAAAACAGATGGCGTTAGTGTCGCTGCTTAAGTAAGTGACTAATGAAAATAATGCAGGTTGAAATGTTGGTGCATAGGAGAAATTCGTGTCTAATCTCTTGTCCAGCGGTGGCTTAGGGGAATAGCTCCGTCCCTCCCGCTGTCGTATTAAAAAGTATAAATGTCAAAGGGACCGCACGATACGAACTTCGAGTTTTTTTAGTAGCCCTGCAGCGTCGCGGCGCCATGGCAGTATGCTGAGTGGGACCAATTTAGCGTCATATATGTCTTGTCTTTGTTCTATTGTTGTTAATGGTGATGTTTTTATGGCGTTAAATAAATGTATTTTCTTTCAATCTTTCTGAATTTCAGAAAACTAAGACGTGCGAGCCCGGTTTTGAACCCACGATCCTCTTCTTGAGAGGCCGTAAACCACTACTTGCTTGCTTGGCTACCACGGCCTGCTGTATTACTGCTAAAATAGTCACGGTTTAAAAAAAATGTCCAGTTTATAAAATCCCATAAGACCGTGTACGCGAGTTTTCTATACGCCGACGCCAATGGCCAATCGATATGAACTAATTTCCCGGGGGATGGCCGCGTCATCCGGCCGGGACACGGTAATTCGATGACGATATGTTTCAGATTTAATATAAAAACATCTTTAACGTCTAGGGAGCGTATTTGCTACTTGTAAAGAAGTTTAGTTCTTGTTGCAGGTGGTGGACCTCGTGCAAGGTCCACCCGGATTGCTACCACCATCTCGCTCGCTAATCCTACCGTGAAGCAGCAGTGCTTGCACTGTTTTGTTTCGGCGTGGAGAGTAAGACAGCTGGTGAAATTACTGGCACTAAAGGTATCCCATCTTAGGCCTCTAAGTTAGCAACGCATCTGCAATCCCCCTGGTGTTGCAGGTGTATATGTGGTGGTGATCTCTCACCATCAGGAGACCCAATTGCTCGTTTGCCATCATGTCGAATAAAAAAAAAATTCGCTGTACCTATCTATGGCTTCTCATATCAAGTGAAGAATCGTAACTCGGGACATCTTTTTCCAGTTCAGCCGTTTCCTAATGACTGAGGATCATGGTCATCAGTGGGCGGTCTACATTTGGAATGGATTATTTGTGTCCATCAGCTTCTGTCCATGGCAGCCCTGACGATGGAGCTAAACCTCGGCACCCTGGAGTCCCTAATTTAATCGGTCCATCTGGTAGATCTACCCGGGCTCGTTTACCATTCATCCCCTCTTTCATCATCCCTTCGCATTAGTTATGTAGCCAAAATATGAAAGAATTCGTGTGGCATATCGTGGGCAGACATTTTATAGTTTTATAGAATTCGTGTTAAAGTCAAAAGTCAAAATCTCTTTATTCAGTTTAGTTTAGGCTGTAACAAGCACTTATGAACGTCAATAAATCTACCACCGGTTCGGAAAAAACCTCTGTTGAGAAGAAACCGGCACGAAACTCTATGAGATATTTTTTTTTAAAACAGATTCACAATATTTATAAATGATATCTGTATACTATACATTACAAGTATTTAACACAATTTTATTTTTAACACAATAGTTTCACTATTTGAAGGGATCGCTAATGCGGATGTTACATTTGAAATTGAATAGCGTATGTGAAATTTCTAATCGGCACTAGTTCTAAAGATGCGCATATCCAGGCACAGGGGTTGACGCACTAAAACGTCTGAGTATAAATATAGATCACTTGGATTAGTGAACTTGCCATCCCGCTAATGGCATATTTAATATTAGACTCATCGGCCTGAGTACGGGGCATGTACGGGGTAATGTAACCAAGTTACATAAGTAATGGGTTTGTAACCTAACCTGGGGGGCATTGAGACTTGTGCAATTATTTTATTTGCTAATCTATTTATGTTAGTTTTGATTTGGGACCTTTATTTATGGGTTTGCTTGTTCAAAACGGTTACCGAAGGAGTTGAAGTGGTGCTTCGTGTTTTTTATCATAGTTTCCTATAATCCACCGGATTGAGGAGAACAGTGTGGTTGCTTTTTCACCATAGTTTCCAATAACCCGCTGAATACTGGCGACAGGTTGGTTATATTTTATGTTACGATCTTTCTTATGCCCGCGGTTTAACTGTTATAGGATTTGGATGTTACGTTGAGGAAACTTTATTCTTTAAATTATGTATAAGCAATTCTAAGTTGTATCTAGCGTGGAATATTAAGGCTAGAGCCAGGCTTAGTTGTCTAGATAGATAAAAGCAGATTGTCACAAACTTATTTAATTTTCCCTTTGTTATTTTTGTTGGGTCAAATCTTTCGAGATCATTTTGACGAGTCTATATCGACTAGTCGAAAATTGTTAGTCAGTATGTAATTTTTGTCATAACTCTTTTTCTCTGAAACCATTTATTTTTCAGAACTGTTATAAAACAAACCTAGCCTAATCGATAGAGTTCTACGGGATGACCTTTTAAAAAAATATGGTAAACGTAAGGTTTCGGCGGGAAAAAAATTATGACCGACAATAATGATGACAAATATTACACGATGACTTATAAAATTATAACAGTCCAAACGATCCCCATTTTGACCAATTTTCAGTGGTGGTTTGAATTTTATACATATGTGAGTTGGATGGCAATGCAACACAGTCACACACCGTGAGTACAGTCAGCAAAAAAAGCTTCTATTTTTGACTGATTTTTTTTACAAAGAAAATAAAACAATGTTGACTATTAGTAAACCCCCCAAGTCTTACAGAATAGCAATCAGGGTCAACGACATCCCAATACATAATTTAATGTGCGACCAAAATACATCGTCCCAAATACCTGTTTGTACCAACATTTGGGTGAAGGCCGTAACTCTAACTATTAAACGTATATAATGGGTTAACGGTGCCTTTAACGACTTTATACAATCACGACATATTCTGCATTGCGTATATTAGAGGTACAGGATGTTGGAAATACCCACCACAATAGAAGGCATTTCCCCATCGCATGTCGTAATATATATATAGCTCTCCTGGCCGATTTCGGCTACAGCGACTACTAAAAACTACCTATTGGACGAGAGGGCTAAGGTTGTCCGCCCGGTCGTGTGCCCTTAAATGACTGCAATAGCCAATTTTATTGGAGAACGTGCGCAAACAGTGGCAGCACGTAAGGACACCGTCAACGTAATGGTAAGAGATGGCTGCGGGTGGCTTAGCCTTGAGAGCGTCACGTTTCGTGTCCAGATCAGACCGCCTCTGCAACTCAAATTCAGTCACTTTATCCCTCACAAAACGCCTCCATTCAGGGCGGCGCCCTGCCTGCTCTTCCCAGTGAGAGGGATTAATACCACACCTTTTCATGTGCCTTTTCTGAACGTCCTTATATCGTAGGAACTGGCCGCCTTGTTTCCGCTTGCCATTCCGGAGTTCAGAAAAGAAGATACGTTTCGCAATTCTTGTCTCAGACATCCGAGATACATGTCCACACCACCGAAGCTAACGCCGCATCAAGTAACTCTCAACACCTAGGACATTCGCTCGGCGAAGGACATCGGTGTTTCTCACCCGATCCGCCCACTTGACGTTTAGAATGTCCCGCAAGCAGTTTATGTGGAACGTGTCCAGCGTGCGTATTTGATGGCGGTATAGGACCCAGGTCTCAGAAGAATATAGAAGATTGGGGAGCACTACAGCCAAGTAGACGGAGATCTTTGTAGATAACTTAAGATCATGTGAGTGGAATATCATGAGTCGCAATTTGCCGAACGCAGCAGCTGCTAACGCAATACGGTGGTTTATCTCCGACTCAAGGTCACACGCTCATGTCGTAATAATAAAATTTACAAATGCTCTAAATACCTATATCATTAATTACTGTAATATTATGTGTGTGTGTTCACTTTTGAGTAGGTATATTTAATAAAACTGCACCAGTATGAAGTCGGGACCCATATTGAATAGGAATGAGAGGTTATTTAATGGATCCCGACTGTCAAAGTCGCTATATCCCGTATTTAAATATAGTATTTGTTATAGTTTAGGTCAATTACTTTCTACGCATTTTTCCTTCAGTTCAGATCAACCAGACTTGTTTTATTCTTTTTAGTTTATATATAATAACTAATAATAAGAATATTTTTATGCAGTCGGGTTTTTGATTTTTTTAATTTATGTTTTTATTTTGAACTTTTTAGTTAAGGATAAATGAGACATAATGTGATGTATATATTTTTGAACTGGACTCTTTACTAGCTTTCATTTGATACCCATATTGCTACGGTAAGAAAAAAAATCAACTTCTCCCCCTCCCCCCCATTCCGCCATTTACGGGCGCCATTTTGAAAATCTATATAGCCTATGTCACTACTATAATTTAGACAAGTCCAACGACACCTCATATTATTATGTCAAAAACCGTCCAGCTGTTTGGGCTGTAGGGCATGCCAAAGAAATGGACATATATAAATACATACACTCGAAAAACATAACCCTCCTTCTGTCGCAGTCGGGTAAAAATACGAATGTTTGTTCTCGGGTCTTGGCTGTTTAATAAATATGTATTTAAGTATGTATCTATCTATATAATTATATTTTTCCGTTGCTTAGTATCCATAACACAAGCTTTGCTAAGCTTTTTTTGGGAATAGGTCAATGAGGGCTATCGTTTTTTCTCTCTCTAGATGGCGCCACTGTTGCGTGAGGTTTTTAAAAGTCTGTTATAACGGCCGTGAAAACAAAGTTTAGATTAAAATCATATTTAAGACATCGTAAAACAATACCATAAACATATTGAGCAACCACAGTATTGTATAATCCCGTTTTGTTCGGAAAAAACGGAGGTTAAAAGTTTTCGAAAAACAAAACTGTCTTAAATTACAGACGTTCATTGCCCCTTATCGCATAATAGCCATAATTTATTTCAGGTAATGCAATATATTCACAAAATTATTCTAATTATAAATAAACCCGCGTAGCTCACCCAAAAACTATGAGATTTGACATTTCGTTGACCTCACGCTACACTAGCGCCTCTAGCGGAAAATTCATTCGCGATAGCCCTCATTGGTGTGAATTGTCCCGTGATATTTATTTATTTATTTTAAGCTACTATTTTCACAGTAGCGACCTGGATGATATTTGTAATTAAATATAAGTCGATTTTTATGTAAATTTCACACGAAAACACAAGCCGAAACATGAATGCACAGAAAAACCAGAAAAAATAGACCAGCGCTGGGAATCGAACCCAGGTCCTCAGCATTCCGTGCTGCGTGCTATTCCCCTACACCACCACTGGACAAACAAAAAAAAACAAAAATTAAAGAAACAAAAATTTGGAGTTGAAATAAAAAATACAAAAAGACTCCAAATCGTAATCTCGATTTTTATGGTTAGAGTAAGGTAGTACAAGTACGTTCCGTTTGTTTTGTTAATCGTCCAGCGACCTACTAAAGTCAGTTCACGTCGACATGGTCAAGACTTTCGCGCTGACATCATCTTCCCTTACAAGGCCTGTCCAAGGCTTGTGAATCATGGCCTATTGTTCATCTTTTAAAGTTTTATTTCTAGCTAACGCCATCTATGTCACCGGGACTGAACTAAAGTAATAATTTAGCGCCACCTGCAGTTTTGCTGTCAGTTGATAAACGCGGCCCGCATATTATTTTTACCGATGAAAACGATAATTTAAAACAATAGGGATGATGACGCCATTAAAAAATAATTCGAAGGCAAAACTCCAGTAAAAAAACGCTTTATTTTAGCCCTGAAAACCAGATTAATTTTGGATTTACTGTAAAATTAGATTTTTTGTTGCTTTAAAACAAATAAATAGTTAGTTGATTGAGTTGCCGGATAGTGACGTCATAATTCGCTATTGCCATTGAAACTCTATGGGAGAATTGTGTTTTGACAGCTCATAAAAAGTGCGTCAGTTGATTGGTGGTGTCAACCATCCCTATTTGTAGACTGTGTTCAAGCCCATTCCGATACGGAGCAATACGTCTGCTCGCTCGTCCGGGTCGCGAGTTTGACAATATCTATACCTGATACCACGAAATTTGATTTGCACGGTGACAAACGACGCCCTTCATACAGTTTGCGATTAGCGAATCTTGCCGTGAAGCAGCACTGCTTGCACTGTTGTGTTTCGGCATGGAAAGTAAGACAGCGGGTGAAATTACTGGCACTTGAGGTATCCCATCTTAGGCCTCTAGGTTTGGCAACGCATCTGCACTACCCCTGGTGTGCCAGGTGTTTATGAGTGGTGGTGATCTCTTACCATTAAGAGACCCACTTGCTCGTTCGCCATCCAGACGAATAAATAATAAAATTACGTGTCACAAAAATACGCTTAGGTATATAAATAACGTCCAAATCTGTAATTCATTGTTAAAAATGTTTCTGAATATGACAAGATTTCTCTAACAAAACTTTTCTTTCTTTCAGGTACTTAGCCGATTTAAGAACAGCTGCCGACGCCGTTCTGGTAAAAATAAGTGGATACTTCCTCTTCCTTAACAAACACAAGTTTTTGAAGAGAAATTCCGTTCAGGAAAGTTCATTTCCAAACAAAAATACGACTAATGTCACAGTTTAACATGCAAACATGATTTTCACTTCTCATGATCTTAAAATATTACTTTAGTCTCTGCATATATCGGGACTTTAGCTTTAGCTTCTTTTTATTGTCTAGGGATTAAAGTATTTTTTTTTAATTTACGTTGGAAACCCTGAACAGATTTTTAGGCGTGGCAACAACCTCGAAACGACATCTGTGCAAAAATTAAAAAAAATACACGATTCAATTTTGTGTAATTAGGGATTAATTAATTTTATTATGCATAGTTCACTTAGTTTTAAGATAGTTTTCAATTTTGAAACTATTGGCTAAATATGCAAGCTTTTAAAGCGTCACTTCGTAAACAATAAAGGGAAAGAAAAAAAGCGCGCAACAATTTTTTTTTTTGTTTGAATTTTGTACATGATGGCCTCGTAAGTTTTTAAAAGTAATATTGTAACTTAATAATAATAATATTAAATAAATGAACAAAACATTGTTTTTTCCTCGAATTTAAAGTAAAAAGTAGAGTGCTTAACGCGAGACTAAATAAAATAACCATAATGCCACTCGAACTATATACTCGTATAGCCACCTTCGCTCTGCTTGGGTGGCTAAACATCTCGTGTCATTATGGCTTGTTTAGTCCCTTGTTGAACAATCTACATTTTTTTAATAAAACACTAGAAATCAGTACATTAAAAACAATGATGTAGCTTTGTTTTTTTATCTAATTTCAGCTTAATAGATTAAGAAAAATTAAAGAATCGTCAACGAAATTCTAAAGTTAAGGTTCACTGAAATTTTTAGTTATTTTTGTGTTTTTTTTATTCACAAAAGACGTTACCAGTTAACTAAGAAAAAGAACAAGGTATTCTTTCTGTGTTACCCTATTTTTAAAAATAAATAAAAGAGTAACTTAAATTCAGACATATTTATTAGTTTTCCTCAAAAATAATTTCATCACTTACAGGACCAGAAAAGTGAGCTGAGCCCTCAAACTGTCTAAGGCAATTGCCTTATATAGAGGCTGAGTGCTCTGCTCACTTCTTCACTCTTCATCTTCAGTAGAAACCTCAGTTATTTCATCATCTACTTCTTTGTTTTATTCGATTTTCTTTGTGGGGTGCAATGGTCTCATGTCTTCTTGTAGTTGTATTTTGCGTGTCTGTAGTTTGCGGTCTTTACTTCCCTACTAAGCTGCTGCCGAAACCGCTTCCACCGAAGCCAGCGCCTCCCTGCTGGAAGTTGTTAAAGCCTCCTTGGCCACCCTGGGCGCCGAAGCCTGACTGCCCACCTGAGGCACCTCCGGAAGACTGGTGGGCTGAAGTCACCTGAAAATGGCCAAACCATTGCAATGTTTGCTGCGTATTTTCATCATCAGAATGCCACACTGAAGCTATAGGCGGGTAGTAATGAAAAGAATAAAACAAAGTACCTAAGCAAAAGACGTGTGATCCAATAAAGTAAAGAATAAATAAATAAATATCATGGGACACTTGACACCAATTGACCTAGTTCCAAACTAAGCAAAGCTTGTACTATGGATACTAGGCAATGGATAAACATACTTATATAGATAAACACGTACTTAAATACAATATTAAACATCCAAGACCCAAGAACAAATATTCGTATTATTCATACAAATATCTGCCCCGTCCGGGAATCGAACCGGGGACCTCAAGATTCGTAGTCAGGTTCTCTAACCACTAGGCCATCCGGTCGTCTGGGTTTGTATCGATTTTGCCAAAAAGTCTCTTACCTGTTGGAAGCTGCTCTGCTGTCCGCCTTGGCTGAATCCTGAACTGCCACCTCCCAAGGCACCATGGCCTCCGAACCCTGAAGCTCCACCGGCGAACTGCTGTCCAGCCCCGAACTGGCCAGCCCCCACTTGCTGTCCAATACCGCCATAGCCTAAGCCACTGCCCAGGCCACTGCCCAGACCAGAGCCCAGACCAACACCGCCCAAGCCGCCGCCCAACCCAGACCCGATGCCTCCTATGCCCACTGGTGGGATGTAAGATTGGATGGGGCCATACGGCTTAGCGGAAACCGCGACCGCGCAGGCGATGGTTAGCAACTGGAATCAAATTATAACAACAATTAAGAAAGAGAAAAATGTATTGAGGTCATCTGGAACTTTATACATTTGAATATGCTTATAAGTATAAGAATAATGACAGTGAAAAGTGATTACATCTGATCCTGATGAAATGTTTCAAGAAATAGGATCAGTTTTTCTTGATGGTTATTTTAGAAATTAATTTTATATTTAGAAGTTAGGTACCTACAGCAAAAGAAATCCAATGAAAAAATAGAAAGATTAAATTAAAAGAAAGTTAAAATTGAAAATAAGATGACTTGGAAACATAGAAACCCTCGAGACAAATTAAACTTATTAAGCTGTTCAAAGATCTTTTGGTGATTTGATTTTATTTACTTCATTCCCCGAATCTAATTTACTTTTATTAGATCACTATCGAACTTCGGAATGTTTTACTTCTTCATTTTTCTGTTTACTTTTACGGGTTTTCCGTTACTAACCAATTTTAAGATAACAGTCTCGAGAAAACAGAAAAATTTCACTGTGTGTGTATGGCAATTTTAATATAAATTTTCAAAGTTAAAATCCTGGAGCCCAGCTATCTTTTTTGGTGTTTTCAATGTTTTCTAGTTACTGTAATATTTAACCCTTCATAAAGTAGAGGCGATTTAGCGACCACAAGCATTGATTTGGAACTCAATCTTATTGCTTAAGTAATAAGTTACAATATTCATTGTAGTCATCGAAAAAGCTTTAAAAATATCCCTTGCCAGGTAAATATTCGATAGCTGCTTTTGAGTCTGTGGTAGTATGCTCCAAAAAATGGGGCCTTATTAAAGGTTAATAAAATTAATTTTTAGATAAAATAAACTTACCAAAAACTTCATAGTTGTTCCTTTCACTACAAACACTGCAACAATAACCTCAGCGTTTTTCAATTTACCTATATATGCATCCAAAACTCATTTGATTAATTACTTTTTATACTTTAATACCTTTCCATTGATAGCGTCATCAGGTCTCACTATACTTGTATAATCATGATCGTTGCTAACAACATCGTTTGCTAACGACCGGGGTTTCTCTATTTCATTCGCTTTATTGCCTTCATTAAATGTGGTATTTATCGTTAATTTTACATTATTTTTTAATGGCTTTCTGGTTTTGGGAGGTCTTTCCTTCGTTGGGGAAATCAAGAAATACAGTGTCATTAGCGATTTTGCGCAAAGGTAATATTTAACTATTCGGTAGTAAGCTCTGGCTCTCTGGCATGGTCAGTTTAATTTTCGGCTTGAAAAGTGGTTATATTGTTGTGTTTCGTAGTTTCCAACCACGGGATATTTTTAATTATTAATCATAATATTATTCAGTCAAATAAAAAAACGGGTAGGTGGAGAAAGTGACAACACATCTTTTTCAGTACAGAAACTTTAAAAATAATAAATAATTCGTTTTTTACAATAAAAAAGATCAGAAACAAATGATAAACTGATAAATCTCCCCTACCAGCAGTTTACTTAACTTTATTTCAAGACAAGTGGAAGTTTCACAACTGATCTAATTTGTCATCAAGCAGTCATGGACACAAAAGCACTCTCAAAGTCAGTGGATGACCTGGCGCAGATGTTCCAAGCGAGGATGGCTGAGTTTGAGAGTAACATCTTGTCTTCGGTAGCTGCAGACTTTACTGCATTCAGGTCCTTTGTAACGAAGGCTCTGGAGGGTCTGCGAGCACAGGTGGAGGGCTTGGAGGGACATGTGGATCACCAGGAGCAGAAGTCACGTAGGAAGATGCTGCCCGTTCATGGTTCGGCTGCGACGGACTCGGAGGACACTGCTGCTTTGGCTGCCGGTGTATTCAAAGACCGCATAAAGTGTCAGATCTTAGCAGAGGACATCGGTCGCAGTAGTCGCAAGGGACCCTCTCGGGCTGTCAAGTATAGACCCGTCGTGGTCAGCTTTCAGGATGTCACGCTACCACGCCGTGAGACTTTCAAGGCAGCACGGAAGCGCTTCGGCGTGAGAAACAGTGGGACACAGGACGGGAGCGTGGTGGTTCTTGGTGGTGACTGTGAGCGGCATCGTGCTACGTCCGTAGCCGACGTTGATGGTGTTCCTGCTCCCACAAAAACATCCGGGTATACTCAGTCTTCATCCGGGCGGCAGCGGCGACCGAAAAGGGCGGCTAGAAAGCACAACAAGTAGTTGTCTGGTCTGTGTTTTTCTTTGCTTTGGTGAAGTGTCAGTGCCTTTCCTTTTGTCTGCATAATAAATAGCATATAATCTTCCGTTTCTTGTGTACTATTATTACAAGTATCTTTTTTTTCTTGTTATTTTTATTTTCCTTCTTCTCTTTTAAAATATGGCTTGCAGTCCTAATTAATAGGACAAATTCGCCAGTGTCTAAGTACTCTCTTTGAGAGGGACGTTGTTGTACGATGATTGTAGTTTTTGTAACTTGATAGTAAAATTCCAGAAACCACGTGGTGAAACTTGCGCATTAAAAAATGTCAGACACGAGAGCAATATAGAATTTTGTGATCACTGTTCACTGTTAAGGTTAATCGCCGCATAAAACACTATCAAAATTATACTTCAACTAGCCAAAGAAACATAAATAGCAAAATTAGATATTGTCTACATCCGCCATGTTCAAATGCCAAAATTAATAACAATAATAATTTGATAAAGCGACTTGCGCGCGTCATAGCTCCGAAATGCAACCACTGAGAGCAGGCAGACCGATTCGTTTCACATGCGGAGACGCCATACTTTGAATATGACAATACTAAAACTTACCATTTCTGTTATCGTTTATTTTTTCGCAACAATAAGGCCTCTTTTATGCGCTATATCTCAAAGTTACAACCACTGAGAGCAGGCAGACTAAAATTATTCACATCAGCAGACCACTCTACATACAACCCATAAAAATGAATCTCTCAATCTAGAAAAAGGACTTGGCCCGCGAAAATGTGCACTTTACTACCTTCATATCATCTTTTCAATTTAGGAGTTGCATTCTTGATATTGATGAAATTTGGTAGTAAGGGTTTTCAATGACAAATCAATCTAGCTTGTTTTTATCTCTGGGAAAACGATTATTAGGTATAGAGTTTCAGCTCGAGCAAAGCTCGGTCGCCTAGGTACTTTGTATTTTAACCCCTTTTGTTTATTTCTATTTGTTGGCTGTTGAGTCTCTACAATTTGTTTCGTTAAATTGAAACGCCAATATCGTCACGACAAACACAAATTTCACGGTCACAGAGGTTTTTAACCAGAATTTCTTGTTTGTTTAGATTCTGGTTTCGCATGTGTTCGCCGCATGCGCAATTGGGCATTGTTTTGTTTAGGCATTCGTTTAAGTGCTTTGATGTAGTTGATTATAGATGCGGGATTATATTAAAATCATGTTGGCTGATTCTGGTTACGGTGACTGCTTCGGTTTCAATCATTTGCCCTGTGAAAACTTACAAGTTTTTACATTAAATATTTCTTTACATCAAGTATATTTTCACATCAAATAATTTTTTTTAGAACACAAAAAAAGAAAGAAAAGAAAATACATTTATTCACAACACAAGACACAACAATAGCATTAGGTACAAATAGACAATACATAGGAAATTATGCGTCATTGCGGTTGTGAATTGGACACTGGCTCAGCATAATGCTAAAGCGTTAATAATAAACACCCCAGCGCTGATTTTCAGCCAGCACCGTTGGTGACCCTCGGACCGCTACAAAAAATATACTACAGTTTTATTACTACAGTTTTTTTTTACATTTTTATTTTTCACATTAACTAAACGTACGTAGAGCACGATCAATAAAAGAGCTTCCGATATTCCAAATATCTATTAGCTTCATAATTACGGGTAGATTGTAGAAATTGCGGATGAATCAAATATGTGCATGTGCAGGTACAATTATCTTTATTTAATTTAAATCTACCATTGAAATCTAGTGGAAAATATGTCTAATGTCATAAGTTAATCAATTTTTTTTTGCTTCAGAGCAGCAATTTTTTTTTTCATTAACAACTTCTAATTTAACGTCTTATTAACAGCTGCGACTAATATAACTTAAAACATCATCCAGTTTTACAACATTTTCTAATTAAACTTGTGCAATTAGTCACTAACGAGTTTAGTGTAGATTACTAGCCAACTTAAAGTGGATTTTCTTTATGGAACTTTAGTGCAGAATCTACGGTACGATTCGATTACACCGATGGCCTTCCGTTACTAACTCCAGTGACTTAGCCGCAAATGCAATCAACCGGTCTATAACTTAATTTCATCTAATTATTTGGTTGACGACCAGAGACAACTGACGCGTGTTTTTTTCGTATTACGTATTAACTTACTTTGTTATGCTTTTACACCCGTATAGAGAAGTAAAAGTAATTACTCAAGTAACGATTTTTATTCTATAGTTGAGCTTTTGCTTGAAATTTAGTTGAAATTTGAACTGTCAAATGTTAGATTGCTTAGCAAAGTCATAGTCACCATTTTCTTTACTTAGCAACAAGTCATGACTCGTTTATAAATACGGTAGTTAGTACGAAGGGACTCATTCCGGATTTCCGATTTTTAAATTGACTCGAATCGAATTTTGAAAAATCGCTTCAAGAATGAAATCGATAAGATCGATTCCCTAAAAAAAAATCGTTTTCTATTATCCTGAGTCGGTCCCTTTGGCCACCAGTAATGCTTCTTTGTTGTCGTGCTGGTTACTCCGCCTTTGTGTTGAACTTTAAACTGGTTTAGTGTTCAAATCTAGGTCGGACGCTACTTAGTTTTTTTATTTTTACTTATGAGAGAGAGAGAGAGAGAAACATTTATTTATACATATTGGATACACATAAAAATACATTCGATGGAAAGAATTAAAAAATAACATCGATCAGTGTAAAGTGGGCCCCACTCAGCATAGTGTTACGGCAAGCCGCAACGCTGTTTTTCAGTGGGACCCATTTAAAAACTAAAACATATAAATACAACAAACTATGACGACACGAACGCCAGTTATGTTATTTAGTTTAACTTTCAAAGCTAATTCAAATACATATCTTCTCCAATATACGATATAACAAAAAATATATATTGATTCAAGCTCGCTCGTTCAGTTACGTTTAACAATATGCCAAGATTTGTGAAAAATAACAAACTTAACTTTGCAACGATTGTTTGTACTGAAGTAGTTTGATAAAGTCTATCTCACAAGTCTAATTTAGTCATTTCTTTCTCATTTAGTAATCGGATTGAAGTTTTTTTTGTGTACTTATATTCTAGTTTGCACGACAACGTAAATAGGTACATTTAATAAAAAGTACAACAACCAAAAATAGATTTTTACAAGAGCTAATCGTCACCCAGTCTTATTTACTTAGTTCTGGCACCAGTCTCCCCCACCTAAGACTGTCAATTACACCTAAATTATATTGTAGTATCTAAGTTTATCTCATTGTACTTGGTGGTGGAGAAAACAAATAAACTTCTTATTCTTATTCTTCTTATTCTTATTTCTTTACACTCCTTAAAGTCGGACTGACTCCGTCAACATTTACCTACCCGTCTCTTAAACAATACTTAATTTAATTCAGTCTAAGGTAACTCGTCTGTCCGGGACTGATTAAAACAGGGTAACTCTATTACCGGAATTCTCCGGGACAAGTGCAGGAAAAACCGGTAAATGCCGGTTTGTTTTGTTCACTTTTAAATTAACTTTTATGTGACTTTCTCCATTGGGGTAATTAACTCGGTTTTATTTTTGAAATAAATTGCTGGTATAAAATTTCAGTTGGCTCGATAGTAGGTACAGTTCAAAATCAACACGCGACTTTTTTATTTTTTTATTTATAGATTTGTGTATTGTATTATTTAAAGCAGTGTATGTAGCTTCCACTAATTATTTTAATTATTAATCTCATTTTTATTCTGTCCCTGACTGAATGCTCCTCTCATCCACTCAAAGGTTGACTGGAAGAGATACCTTAAAGGGATAAGTTCGCCTTTCTACATACATATATTTAGTTTTTTTGTCAATTGCGTTTTACTTATTTTGTACAATAAAGAGTTTACATACATACATACATTTACTTTTGAGTATCACAACCGCTTATCTACTTCTGCTGCTGACTGTACTTACCTTAAGTCGAAAAAATGGTATGCTCAGCTATGAGGCAAAAGGTTCAGGCTCAGCATGTGCGCTGAGGACTATGCTTCACCGCGCCGATTTTCACAGCGTACAAACATTACACCTCAGGTCCTCACTGAAAATCAGCGCCACGGCTTGCCGTGGCATTAGGCTGAGTGGGGACCTATTTAGCGTCATGTATGTCTTTATTTGTTCTATGTTTAGTTTCTGGCGTTAAATGTATTTTCTTTCTTACACAAGACGGGTAAGACTTGACTTAAAATAGGTACAGTTAGTTTTCTAACTCATGTACATCCTTGTCATTGTCATGCTAGTTGCATAGAAAAGTGGATAGCTGCCAGGGCATCGACCCTACGTTGACAAGGTGAAACTAAATGCATGATGTTGATAAACCCGAAGCTGAAAAGGCCGGAAGATGAGCTGTTGGACGTAGGAAGAAATCGTGGACCGGAATTACAAGTGCCGCAGAGTTTTTGGGCTCCACAGAAAACCAGCGTTACTCCACACAATGTGCGGCAACACGTGCTGAGTGGAGACCCTTTTTGGTATCCTGTCGTGTCACCAAGTAATATAGTTTTAGTGATACTTTTAGTCTTAGTCTTAGATGGTACTTATGGAGCAAAAAAAAATCTTTCTTTCTTTTCAACCTCGCCAAAGACTGGGAGAAATATGCGGAGCTGATTGCCAGCTTTCACTAGTTGGAGAGGCACGAGAAGAAGGAAATAAACCCGAATCTAGAGATTAAAAAACTGGGTCACAAACATGCCCAGATATCTTTGAAAAGCTATTCAATAACCGTTATATTCTGACCCTTGGTTGAATGAAGGGTCACAGCAGGGGTCAACGGTCGGAACCTCTGCATCATGTGTAGACCCTTTAAAAGGTTTTTCGAAGGTGATGAAGGTGAATATTTAACTAGCTGTTGCCCTCGATTTTTACAGTATACAGTAGTGATGTAACGAATATTCGCTTTTGTGAAGATTCGCATATTTTTGCATATTCGCATTCGCAAAATTTCTGTGAATGTTTTGCGAATATTAGAAAAAAGTACAATTATTATAGTAGGTTAAAAATGAAATCAAAATACATTCATTTCTTGTTTTTTGTACAAGAAAAAATAACTTAACCTCGCAATCACATTATCAGTTTTCATTTAATCATTTGGTATTATTTATTTATTTACTTTGCGATGCGTTCGTATAAATTCAGTAATTCTCGGAACAAAAGACAAACGGTACGCTACGCTACGCATTTCGTTCGAACGAGACTACCGTAGACAATTGGCGCAAAGAAAAACTGAATTTCAATTATTTATTTATTTAATTGTTTTTTAATGAGAAATAAAGATTCTATAAACCGAATTTCCGCATTCGCATTCGCGAATGTCGGTAGCAGATATTTACATTCGTTCAAAAAATGTTTGACTGTGGACGTCCTGCGGATGATATGATGATGATGATTAAATTACAATAACTCATGGGTTAAGTACTCTGCTTAAGAGGCTATTGTATTAATTTTGATTGCAAAGTCTCGATTGTTTTACTCTAGTTGACCAACTACTCACCGGCTAGGGTCGTTAACCCCTTATCAGAACATCGCGGCGATAACCCACATCGTTACAAAACCATCAGCCGCCGGCGCATGCGCGGCTTATCGCTGATATGATTAAATATTTTGACCGTAAACTAGCTACTTAGCCATAGACAGTCGTTCGCTGCAGTACTCGAAAGTATAGCTACAACATGTCTTGTAGTGACAGTAAGATTATGAAATTCACTAATTTATTTCATTTACTAGCTTTTGCCCGCGGCTCCGCCTGCGTGGTATTCGGTTATCGCGCGCTGTTCCCTCGGGAACTATGCATTTTTCCGGGATAAAAAGAAGCCTATGTCACTCTCGGGCCCATAAACTATCTCTATGCCAAAAATCACGACGATCCGGCGCTCCGTTACGGCGCGAAAGCGAAACAAACAAACTCACTTTCTCCTTTATAATAGTAAAGGATGCTCCTTTTGAATGAGTTCTTTTTGTAGCTATGTGTGTATGTTGTATTCCAATCCAATTTATGACAAGCCTAACAAAGACGCCACTAACCTGACTATAGACTATTATTTTTTATAGTGTACTAGTGCGCTGGATATTTTGGCTGCAGCATCAGCTCATCCTGTTGCTACCATTGCATTATATAGAATCAAATACTGATCGAAACGAATCCAAACACGATATATCTGCTATGGTTTTATCAAGTGTGTACCTACTTGTGTTCTGGATATCCTGGCTGCAGCATCAGGCCGAGAATTACATAATCTTGCATAGTTATATAGCATACATGGGTGTTTCAAATTTTAGGTCCCAAGTATGTTTGAAATTTAGTTATGCGTCTAAGATTCCTACCGCAGCGAACAAAAGAGCTGATGATCTTGAAATGGCTGCACCGATTTTGATAAAACATGTCTAAGAACCATCGCTAGAAAAACAGCTTTCAAATAAAAAAAAAAACTGCATTAAATCGGTCCACCCGCTTAAAAGCTACTTTGCTACGGACAGACACACAGACAGATATACAGACACACATAGCGGTCAAACTTATAACGGTTACGTATCTGAATATCGATTGTTAAAATATCGAATGGGTCATAATATCGAAAAAGTATATTGTTGAGACTGTATTTTTTTTAGGTTGTTATAAATCTAACCTAACCTAACCTAAGGTGTTCTATACGATGCCGTTTTAATAAATCCTGACAAGTTTACGGTTTCAGAAAATAAACCTTTCGATATTATGACCCATTCGATATTTTAACATTCGATATTTAGATGTGTACCCCTTATAACACCCCTCTTTCTGCGTCGAGGGTTAAAAAGGAGTATGAATGAGTGAAAATTGTACAGTACTATTTAACCTAGTTACTATGCCAATATGTTCCACTAACTTCTGTTCCATCCAAGTTAAACTGGTGGAACCGGAATATTGATGACTTAACAACTCGCTAATGGCTTCTAATGAGATCCGGAGTTGTGGAACTACCCTCCACTAGTTTTGGGAGGGGGGTGGCATGGCGTGATTCAGCAAAAGGGAACTACAATCTTTCAAATATTTGTTTTTTGTTTAATTTGCTCGTTTGCCTTCCTGTCGAATAAAAAAAAAAACGTTTAATGAATTTGTTCAACTGTTGTTGACTGACTTAGCGGAAGTCCTTATTTGTTACGTTTATCGTGACAGAGAGGAGGACAAAGGCGAGCTTATCCCTAAAAAATGGTATCTTCCAGCTAACCTAGTTAAGAGGAGACAATTTATTATAATAGAGGATAAGCAGACAGTTAAAATTAATGACTAATTATTTTTATTAATGACTAATGATTATTATTAATGACAAATTATTATTATTAATCACTAATTATTATTATTAATGACTATTAACAATTATGTTGCTCACCCGCGACCTTACGATACCTACGTATATGCAACAAATGTGTGTTAATGCAGCTCCTCCACCTAGAGGTGTAGAACACTCACAAATTACACCAACCCTGTGTTTCTTGGGTTGGGTGTTCTTATACCTTTTAAGTTAGATTTGTGTGTTAGTTTGGCGTGATTGCCTTTCATGACTTGAACCCAGCGGTTGAGATTTCAAGATTTTATCCCAATCTCGTTATATCGGGATAAAAAGTAGCCTATGTGTTATTCCAGATATCCAGCTTGCCTACCAAATTTCATCTAAATCCACAAATACGTTTATTCTTATACTGCCCAGGCTACTTGGTTGTGGAACTCCCTGCCGATAGACTTAAGGCGCGCTAAGTCCTTGCCTATCTTCAAGTCTATACTTAGGGAGCACTATCTGTCGTCTTGCGTGTGAATGTTATAACTGTTAGTTTATTTACGAGTATGTTGTTAATGTTGTTATGTATCTTCCTATCTATTTGGATTTTTTGTGTATGTGTACTGTATAAATAGTTCCGTATTTTTGATATTGCTGTAATGTAATGTAAATTCACCACCTGCTAAATTTTATTCCTTACTTCTCCATCCATTCCATTTTAAAGGTTGCCTGGAAGAGATCGCTCTGAAGCGATAAGGCCGCCTATTGCTTACCTCAGAAAGTCTCTGTGTATATCTGTTTTCTGTAATTGCTTACTTTATGTTGGTGTGCAATAAAGAGTTATTGTATTGTATTGTAAATCCATACAGTTTTTTTGGCGTGAAGGAATAACAGACATGCACCCACTCACTTACATAATCACAAACTTTCGCATTTATAATCTTAGTACTCATATGATTCCAAGTAGTTCATTTGTACATGCATTCGTCGAGTTTGTGGGAAACAACAAATGTGTGAGCCCGCTTTTACATCGCCCAAATTGTTAGAACGTACAGACACTCGTCGTTTCGTAAAGATACAAGACAAGTGCAACGCAGACAAACCGAAAACTAATTAAACTTGTGATTACCATCGTGTGGGGATGATATCTCTATCTGTAATATAATGGAGGGGAAATTCAACAAATTATCTACAGACAGCATCTTAGATGACAACCGAGGAGGCTTCTTGACGAGGCCCCGGTTACAGTTTGAGCGGGTAGCGATTTGCTAAGTTAAATAAGATCAGATAAAATATAACTTATTGCCATAATTAATTTATCATCGTCATCATCCCAGACTATATACGTCGTATTTAGCTTTGTAACATTTTATCTATTTATTTGTTCCTGTTTATCTCCCTGCCTAGGTATATTTATTTTAGACGTATATTCGTTCCTAGATGTATTTTTGTATTATTTTAATTTTCTGATCTACTTTTGATGCACCACCTATTGTAAATTAGTCCTTCCTTCTTTCCGTAAAAAAGGTTGCCTGGAAGAGATCGCTCTTAAGCGATGAGGCCGCCTATTGCTTACCGTGTATTTTTTTTCTCTGTGTATTTGTTTTCTGTATCACTTACTATTTCTGGTGTACAATAAAGAGTCTTTGTATTGTATTGTATTGTACGTTCCACTGCTGGGCACAGGCTCCTCTCAGAATGAAAGGGCTCGGGCCATCAGTTCCCACGCGGGCCCAGTGCGGATTGGGAACTTCACACGCACCATTGAATTGCTTCGCAGGTTGCATATCCATACTTAATATTATAAATGCGGAAGTGTGTGTGTTTGTGTGTTTGTCCGTCTTTTACGCCGTAACGGAGCGACGGATGGACGTGATTTTTGGCGTAGAGATAGTTTAATGTCCCGAGCGTGACATAGGCTACTTTCGTCACGGAAAAATTCACAGTTCCCGAGGGAACAGCGCGCGGTAACCGAATACCACGCGGGCGGAGCCGCGGGCAAAAGCTAGTGAATTTATATGGATTTCGTAAGTTTTCAAAATGAGTTTTTAAATCGCTCCCGCTTATCGCTGCCATCCAGACCCCATTCTTATTTAAAACAAAGCGGTAGATCGATGACGCATTAATGGAAAGCTTCGTACAGCCCATATTTGAACAGCGTACTGTATAAGGGCAAATGTATGTTTAGGGAGAAATTGAAATGCTTTAGTGTACGTTTGAAGCGGTTTGGGGAATCGCCCGGTATTGCTTGAAATGAGATGATATGTGATATTATATTGTAGCGTATACATGATAACAAGGAATATCATTGTACTATATTAAGGACACGAATATTTACTTTGCTAAATCACACCACTATTATTATATTATAGACTAGCTTATGCCCGCGACTTCGTCTGCGCGGATCTAGGTTATCGCGCGGTATCGCCCTCTACCGGAATAAAAGGTATCCCATGTTGATTCTTGGGATTCAACCTTTTTTTGATGGTATAGGGGGCAAACGAGCAGACGGATCGCCTGATGGTGAGCGATTACCGTCGCCCATGGACACCTGCAACACCAGAAGAGTCACAAGTGCAACCTACCTATAAACTAAATTTCATCAAAATCGGTTCAGTGGTTTCGACGTGAAAGCGTAACAGACAGACAGAGTTACTTTCGCATTTATAATATTGGTAGGGATTTGTGTATTTTATTATTTAAAGCAGAGGGGCCTTCAAACTTTTTGACTCAAGACTAAATAAGAAACAAACAAGCTGAGATATGTGGTGCATAGGAAAAATTCGAGTCTGTACTCCTGTCCAATGGTGGTGTAGCGGTATAGCATGCAGCACGGAATGCTGAGGACCTGTTTACGATTCGCAGCGCTGGTCTCCTTTTCTGGTTTTTCTGTGCATCTATGTTTCAGTTTGTATTTTCGATAGGCAACCTTAGTCAAAACAGCAATAACAGGCAGTAAGTATTATTATTGTACTAGCTTTTGCCCGCGGCTCCGCCCGCGTGGTATTCGGTTATCGCGCGCTATTCCCTCGGGAACTGTGCATTTTTCCGGGATAAAAAGTAGCATGTCACTCTCGGGCCCATAAACTATCTCTATACCAAAAATCACGTCGATCCATCGCTCCGTTACAGCGTGAAAGACGGACAAACATACAAACACACAAACATGCAAACACACTTTCGCATTTATAATTATTATTTTATTATTGTATATGGACCCTAAACCCCCTCCTCATATCAAGGGTCTCGATGTACCAAAATATAAAAAAAAAACTTTTTCCCCTGGGTATTCACCGTAAGTAAACGTTGTGAAGTGCTACAACAGAACTATAATAAAAGCATATTCGTGTTTCTGTCATTTTGTTCAATTTAAAGTTGAGAAGTGGGGGGCCGGTTGATAACGATAAGTGATAAGGGTAGCTACCCTTATGACAACAACCCTTGCGGGTACAGTCGGCTGCGACGCGACGCGGCGTACTGGGTTGTCAGATTGTAGGTAAACAACTACACTACAATAAACAATATGTAGATACCTACATTTAAACTATTGAACAATAAAAGGAAAAAATTAACACATTTAACATGAACATGGTATGACTGAGTAGTTGTATATATAGGTAACTTATTCTTAATATGTTATAGTATCTAACTAAAATATAGGAGATAACTTTGAGTTCTATCTCAGAGGGGGTAATCTGTGGCCTGATTATTAGAACGTAGAAGGAACATGTTATTCAAACCCCGGTTGCTTAGAAAATGACAAATTTATTCTGATTGGCAGCACTTTTATATCGTCTTAGAAAAATCTTAACAGCACGATTTAGGATTTGTTTTAGACGAGATCTATTGATACATAACCTAACCTAACCAAGAAAAAGTTGGAAAACCCAATCTCAAAAACGGCTAAACTGATTATGATGAAACATGTCTATGAACCATGGCTAGAAATCCTGCTTTCAAATAAAAACAACCGCATTCAAATCGGTCCACCCGCTTAAGAGCTACGGTGGCGCAGACAGACACACATAGCGGTCAAACTTATAACACCCCTCTATTTTCGTCGGGGGTTAAAAAAAATAAAAACGGTTTACGTTACGACTGATTCAATAAAGCATTCTCGAACATATTTTGAAATCATACTAAAGCCTATAATACTGGTGACTGTACAGCTGTTTTCCTCCAAAGTTGAGATTTGTTCGTTGATTCCCCGACCAGTGTACCTGCACAAAACTCTGGAAGGTTGTAATGAAATTATGACCTGCGTTCCCTTTCCCAGGGGTTGTTGGTTGTTACTCTTCACTCCGTAATGCGGTAAACGAATCGTTTCGAATCGGGCGTTGTTTGCGAAATGGTATCTGGTTTGCGTTTTTCAACCTTTTGCGTTTGGCGTAGTTGGTCTTTTCATGCATTTGGAACGGTATGTTTCTTAATCAATGATTCTCCTTCCAATGAAAAAACAATACTAAAGTATACTTTATGTTTTGACATGCATTTAGGTCAGTGTGAAAATGGATTCTTTTTTTTTATTCGACTAGATGGCAAACGAGCAAGTGGGTCTCCTGATGGTAAGAGATCACCACCGCCCATATACACCTGTAATACTAGGGGGATTACAAAAGCGTTGCCAACCTAGAGGCCTAAGATGGGATACCTCAAGTGCCAGTAATTTCATTTCATTCTGACGAAGAAACACTTTTGCTAATGTTACTCAATAGTCTTTTCAATAAAAGGAAATTACGTAAGTAGAAAATCGAAAATTCAGAACGTTACGTGTATTCTCTTCGGCCCTAATAAGGCCCTAATGTTTCAACTAAGGTTGTTCAAATGCGGTGACTTGATGAGAGGAGCACCAGGGACCGACATAGAGTGAGTTTAAGAATCAAAAATAGTGGAAGCTACAATACAGAGCTTTAAACAATATACAAAAACTCAAAAAATACTACTAAATACATACAAATAAATAAGCTACGTTTATAAAAAGTTGAAAAAGCGTGAACTGAAAAGCGATAATTTTGGCACTCGCTCGTAAACTTCCCACTTTTCGCACATGTGCAAATAAAACAGGCAGGCCTAAGTCGGATTATTTAATTTAGAGTGGCTTTGACTCCCCCCCCCCTGCGAGGTGGACCCAGGGGGCTTAATTACGCCCATTTTAATATTCCCCGCGTCCCCTGATACTATCACCGTTTTTAAACCGCGTTTTATTAACGTTCTTGTAATTCTTCTTAGGCAGAATATTTTAAAACGAACGCTGTGTAAATGAAGGTATAGTCACACGGATTGAGAAATGCTTGGATGGTTTGGGCATGTGGAGAGAATGAATGAAAACAGATTGACTAAGCTGATCTGTAAGACGAGCGTGAATGGGAATGTTGGGAGAGGACGGCCTAGACGAACGTACACTTCAATTCAATAGAATCTTACAATCCTGTAGACATTTCCAGCCTACTTGCAGGTGGTAGGACCTTGTGCAAGGTCCGCCCGGATTGCTACCACCATTTTGCTCGCTAATCCTGCCGTGAAGCAGCAGTGCTTGCACTGTTGTGTTTCGGCGCGGAGAGTAAGACAGCCGGTGAAATTACTGGCACTTGAGGTATTCCAACTTAGGCCTCTAGGTTGGCAACGCATCTGCAATACCCTTGGTGTTGCAGATGTTTATGGGCGGTGGTGATCTCTTATCACCAGGAGACCTACTTGCTCGTTTGCTTTCCAGTCGTATAAAAAAAAAAATACTAATATGAACACCGGGCTGCCTAAGGCTTTGTGATGTGACTATTATTCTTTTTTGATTCCTCTTAGATGATAATTGCAACAACAGGGACATATATAATCAAGCGTGCCCACGTTAGGGTGTGTTAAATGTGTAGAAAATTGACAGATTCTATTGAATTGTACTTTACTACGATAAAATTGGGGACATTCTGAAGAAATGTAGGGTCCGGAGTATTCTAAACCGACGTGCATGCATGTGATTGATGAATGTAGAGGAAGCGAGAGTTGTATGTCAGATTCTTAGCAAGTGGAAGGATCTAGTCTCTGCCAACCCAGTACTGAGCAATGTGCCCCGCCCACTTCCGCTTCAGTTTCGCAATGCTCCGGGCAAAAATATCGATACATGAAGGTTATTAGAGCCTTACAGCCTTATTCATAAAAAAACCTTAATTGAGGTTTGATCGGCCTGTTAGTTAACAGACTGATTAAGCTTGTTTGACGTTTGTCAAGAGGTATGATTCATAAACGTCTGCTAGCAGTCTGCTAGTTGTTGAGCTGTTGATAGACTAATTAGACGCGTTATGTTGGCACCCTTGACAAATCAAAGACGAAAAATGGCCTTATCGAGAGTTAAAAAAAAAATTGACAGCAGTGACAGCAGAGATGTTTGTTTTCCCGCCATTTCCGATCCGCGTGTTTTAGTAGACCTAAACTAAGTGCAAAAAGCCGTAACTATGTAAATCATCCTAATTTTATTTATTTTTTCATATTGTTAGAGGATTTTTAAATACAAATTCCTGAAAATAATTTTTCCAGATTTTTTTTAAATCTTTGCGTAAACTTCCATAAAAATATCATCGGTATGGTCTTTTGCTCTTGTCAAAGTCAGCTGTTCAAATTTGTGGCGGCCATTTTGTGACTTAGCAGAGAGATAAAGGAGGGTCTACGGTCTTCTAACTTTAGCAGAGCCTTGATCGACTGATTAGCGCTAACAGACGTTTATGAATCACGTTTTTTAGCATCGGGACATCAAGGAGCCTTCAAGGAGGCTCTAACTGCAGGAGGAGTGCATGTGCCCATATTTTTGACCACCTTGGTCGCTCCGAAATATGTGATGGCCACTGTACAATGGGTGTGAGAAGTTCCCAATTCGCACTGGTTCAGCGTGGGAACTACAGCCTGGACTGGGATGAAAGTCGTCGGTTTTACGAGTAAACGCCTATTGACTTTGTTTTATAGTTCACCTGCATGCATCGATGCCTTTGCCTGAATTAAAAAAGTAAATTCGGCAGCTACTAAATATTTCCACTGGCAACCCAGATTGTATGCAGATGAGCAATTTCACGGTCGACGGGCATCAGGGTTCAACCGGCTGGCAACACAGTGACAACTTCTAAAATAAAAAATATAGGGCCAATTCAAAGAAGATGCCTCGGATTTTTTTCTTTTTATTTAATTTCTTGTTTTCCCGATAAGAATTATTTTATAACGTTTTAAACTTTCGTGATTCTCACTCATAGTCAAAATACCACAACGGGAGTGTCTGTCTACTCGTGACCATGACCACGGCAACTGTAATATTGCCGAAACGTCGAGGTAAATATTACTTGTGTAAAATAGCGTGATAAGTCCCGTTGTGGTATTTTGACTAAGAATTATTTTATTGAAAGATACTCTTACTAGGACATATTAAAAAAAAAGAAAATGATTCTGGTGCCTCGATTTGGTTTCAATTTTACTTTTTTACAATGTTGTCTAATACAAAACCATTTCTAGGAATAGGTTATTAAATAATTTTATAACATTTTTGTAAATAAATACTAAATTATCGTGTGTATATTTGCAAAATAACATTTGACCTTTCTTTGACCTTCATCGTAAATAAACGTTATGTAACTAACTCCTAACACTGACAGGTGACAGATGACACTACGTTTTTTATTAATAATTGTGATGGGCAAAGATATAAACGTAGTTTTTATCGCCGCCATGGCAATCTATGGTTAGCTATAATTCCGGCAACTTATAAATAGGATAAAAAATTTAAAACCCTACTAAAACCAAAATTCTTGAAATAAATGTCTTAAATTCGCCTATTTTATAAAAAAAAATATATAAAAATAAACATTGTTTTTTTTAGATCAATGCCAATTCGTAAGTATTCGAAGGTTTTTTTTTTGGGTTTATTGGTGTGTTGTGTACATTTTATTGTATTTGTGTGTCTTCCGTATTAGTAAATAAATGTCTTCTTTCTTTCTTAAAATGTCATCAAATTCTACAGCCTACCAATTCATTAAAAAAAAGTAACCATGAAAATTGAGGCGATTGAAACGCTCTAATATGATTCCTCTTTGTCTCCGTTAGTAAGAGCTCAGAAAATGCCTTTTAGCCCACAGAAATCACATTCACCTTTAGTTCTTTTCACAGAAATCGCATGTGGCATATTGGGAACGTATTTTATTGGCAAAAGTTATTAGTCTATTAATAACTTAGTTCTTGTTTTAGTTATTTATACTTGTATAGCGTGGGCATCGTTGATGAGAGCACACCCACTGCTCGGTAAATAGATCCAGCGGATAATTATTACAGGACTAGTGTTTAACTGCGGCTTTGCTCACGTAAATCACTAGATCCAAATACAAATAATTTATTGAATCAGGCATTTTTCAGGTATTTTTTGGGTCAAAAAACTTTTTCTTGTCACTCGTTGCTATAGTTACGGTCTCCTGAGTCACTCTGTAAATTTATAAAATATGCCAAACATACATTTTTGTGGTAGTTTTAAGCCCTTTTCATGGTTGGTCATCTAATAAGCATGTTAGTATAATGCGACACAACATTTCTTCTAACAAAGTGTACTACTTTTGCCCCCTGGCTGACGGGACAGAATAACAACAAAAAATAGTTGATCCACCCTTTTATAAGGTCGCTCGCGGGGGAGCAAGGAAATTCTTTTAGTTCACAAATATAAATAACAAATAACTTTATTTCGCTTGAAATATGGTACAAGAGGTATTAATTAAAAGACAATATTGGTTCACATGTTTCACTATCATTTGGCATGCAAAGTGTCATAAATTACAATTATGTGTTATTTTTTATATTACAATCAAAATGTCACCTTTTATTATTGATCAAAAGAAGAAAAGTATTCGGCAACTGAGTAGAAACAGAAACCCTTTGACACAAGCCAAGCTTTAAGTAAAAAAGTAGTTTAAGTTCCAACAGCTGAATTGAAATTCCGGGATTTTTAACCCTTTGAACGCCACGGCCGGGAAAACGCGACAGCTGAAAATCGTGGCATTTCGTGGCGGCTATGGAACGATTTTCAGAATTTTATTTTGTCGTCCGTGGCCGACCTTGGCATTCAAAGGGTTAAAAATCTGAAAAACCACAGGCACAGATAATTACGTATAGTCCATACTTCCAAAAGTTCATCTACTTCTGTTGCCTAGTTTTCAAATGAGACCGGGACTACGTTTGTATGGAGAATGGAACGAAGAGACTTCTCTCAAACGGCTACTTTTACTCGCGTAACTCGCGTTTACGGTCAACATGGCGGCTGTAAAATATAACGAATTGCCACGCCAGGTTAGCCTTTTTAGCCGCTACAATAGACATTGACAAACATTAATTCCGCTTTAATATAAATTAAACAAATATAATATTCCTTTAAATAACATCACCACACCGTTGTCAATATGACTGGTAGGTACCGTATACTAAGTGTAAAAAACATGACGAACATGACTTGACAATAAATAAATAAATAAAATGTTGCAATATATTCATTTATAAATATTGTGAATCTGTTTATAAAAAAAAATACCTCTAAGTTTCTTGCCGGATTCTTCTCAACAGAGGTTTTTTCGGAACCGGCGGTAGATTTTTTTGACGTTCATAAGTGCTTGTTATGGTCTAAATTGAATAAAGAGATTTTGACCTTGAAAAAGTGCTGCTCTCGCTTCAGGTTTTTTATATTCCTGGTCAGCCTTTACTCATATATTATTTAAATTAGTCGAAAAAGAAAAAATAAATATTTGATAACCCCCTATTATATGCATCTCACAGCCGCCATGTTTTATTTATTTAACGTCACCTATCTAAGGACACCTGTCTAAGTATGTACTTACATACAAGATACGCGCGAAAAACAATACCTCTCCTTGCAGTCGGGTAAAAATAGTAATAATTTCATCCAGAAGGGGAGGCCTTTGCTCAGCAGTGGGACACTTTAACAGGCTAATAAAAAAATAAATAGAAAATTTTCATCCAAAATATTTCACACAGAAGTTTACAAACAAAATATACGTATTTAAATAAATCTCCAGCTACAGTTTTAAACCTACGGAACACTGGAACTTTCCAAAAGAACTTACAACTGAAAAGTTGCCTTAACTAAGTCTGAAACGGCCCCTCAAAGAGACTTCAGGAGTTCAAGAGGACGGGGCTCCGGGCTCGAGGTTTGTCTTCACAAAAGCTTTGCAGGGTTTTAAGAATTGCTACAAAAAGAATAGATCGAAAACGCGACGTTAGTAGTTGGATCGGTCAAAATTGGGCTTTGTAAAGGAAAAAACAATCTGTTAAACATCCTTGGTTGGTTTGGCTCACTGAAAGCTTGCTTTCGAGCTTTAGTTTACGGATAAAATATATTCAAATTATTTATTTCAGACCGAATTCATAAGGTTAGGTTCACGGAATAGAAAAAACTAGTGGAAATGCCAAAAGCTTCAACTTGTATCGAAACCCGTGTCGCCGGAAATGCGCACAAGCGCATTGGATACACACTTTAAACGCTTATTGGTCATTAGCCTTGTATTTATATTTTAGCTAATAAAGTGTAAAGTCTTACGACTAATGTTAGTATTGTTGTTATTAGTCAATATTCGGTTTCTCTCATGTTAATAACTGATGTTATAACTGCTTGGAACACTGCTCGTAGTTACAGCCTGCCAGCCAGTATAAAGTGCACAATATTTTGGAATTATTTTACTTTTCTTTTTCTTTTTTTTTTCTTTTTGCTGTATGAAATATGTTTTTGTGCTCTATAGTAGTCCGCTGCTAATAGGTCAATCCTGACACCTATCATCCTGGTACTAAATACGTCAATGTTTTTGTTTTTTGACGTTTTCAGTATGGGAGTGACTCTCGTGTCAGGATTGACTTCTTTGCGGCGGACTATTATAGTGCATAAATTAAAATCTTTCTCCAAGGCAATCAGGCGCAAACAGCCACGTGTTTAAAACAAAGCTCTTTTCTTTTTTAAGTTCTATGTTTTGCTTACATTAATAAAACTAGAAAAGCTAGTAGATGAAAATTTATTATCATTGTTGCTATTTGATTTCCTCGCAATCAAAGTGAAAAGCACCGCGTATAACTGTCCGTAAAACCCATTTTACTCTCCACTTACCTCCCTCTTACTTAACTTTAGTGTTTTAGTCTTATTACTTTAAGGTAGTGATACTGATGGAACCAAAATAAATCTATTTTTCTTTTACTTAAACTATCTCCCGGTAGCTATCAGCTGGTGAAATTACTGGCACTTGACTTGAAGTATTCCAACTTAGGTTGGCCACGCATCTGCAATACCCCTGGTGTAGCAGGTGTTTATGAGGGGTGGTGATCTCTTACCACCAGGAGACTTGCTCGTTTGCCTTCCAATCGAATAAAAATAATAATTATTTATACACTGGCTGCGTTTAGAGTGCATTATATATCGGCTCGGGTAAAATTTTGCGTTTTATGCGCTCTTGGTATAATCTACTTTTCACAGCATTCATTTCGACTTTTCACTCTTAACAACTCAGTTTCCGCACCCCAAACGAAGCTAAACATTTCGTAACCGGTTCACATTTACACCGAAAAAACGCAAATTACATTTTGAAGATACCCTTTGAGAAAAAACGTTCCCGGGGCCAGGAAAAATATATTTTCATTTATTTACCGTTAAAATGCGTCGCGACGTCTGTCTAGCATAATGAGGGGGCCCGGGGGAGGGGGGGGGGGGTTACACGACTAGTCCTTTAGGCGGATAAATAATTCAGGGCGGGCGGAAATGCCTACGGTCAATAGTGGAGTGCTTTGATGTAATATTTTTGAGCTGAGTTATGTTTTAGGTTACAACATACATACATACATAAAATCACGCCTCTTTCCCAACGGGGTAGGCAGAGACTACATCCTTCCACTTGCTACGATTCTGGCATACAACTCTCGCTTCCTCTACATTCATCAATCTTTTCATGCATGCACGTCGGTTTAGAGTACTCCTGACCCGACCTTTCTTCAGAAGGTCCCCGATTTGATCGTGGTACGTTCGTCTAGGTCTTCCTCTCCCAACGTTCCCATTCACGCTCGTCTTATAGATCTGCTTAGTCAAACTGTTTTCACTCATTCTCTCCACATGCCCAAACCATTTATATTTAGGTTACAAGTTGTTGTGTAACTTATTTACCACCAGTCCCTTCTCTTGTCTTCTCTTCCTTATGGCTCTCCATTACTGAGGTCTGCCCTCAGCATTGCTATCTCTCCTAAATCGGAAAAAGTTCTCAATTCGTCTCTATGTTTTTTTGTGTGTTTGCTATGCGATAACTCCGCCAATTGTGCCAATTTTCAAAAATATTTTTTTTTAATAGAAAAAATGAATTTATTTTATTACTAGCTTTTGCCCGCGGCTTTGCCCGCGTGGAATCCGGTTATCGCGCGCTATTCCCTCGGGAAATGTAAATTTTTCCGGGATAAAAAGTAGCCTACGTCACTCTCTGTCCCGTAAACTTTATGAAAAAAGAAAAGAAACTTCCGAGGAAAAAGTATAATGCAACGCAAAAGAATTTACTAGTCCTATTGGTGGATTTTTTCTCACACAGCTCTAGTGAATTCTATTTTTTTTTATTCGACTGGAAGGCAAACGAGCAAGTGGGTCTCCTGGTGGTAAGAGATCACCACCGCCCATAAACATCTGCAACACCAGGGGTATTGCAGATGCGTTGCGAACCTAGAGGCCTAAGTTGGAATACCTCAAGTGCCAGTTATTTCACCGGCTGTCTATTCCCTTGTACAGTTACCAGCATCAATATCTGACACAACAAGCGTTCATAAATATCCGATACGACGGAAGGACGTGTCAGATATTTTTGCACGCTCCGCTGTGGCAGATATTAATGCTGGTGACTGTACTCTCCCGCAAGAGCGATTCTGGAACGTTGTAAACTGTCCCTAATGTCGGCTGACTTCGGAACTAACTTGTAAGAAACATTACGGGTCGGCTATTTTATCTCCACTGTTGTTGACTTGCTCCAAGAAACACGCGTCTAAAACAGCTTGCGGGTAGTTTTAGCCTCGCAAGACCCATATCAAATGAATAAATGAGGCATATATTCTACGGAAGGTATCCTGGTATCGTTAGCGACAGTGCAATCAACACGCAACGGTAATTTATTTATTTAATCCTTAATACGGACCCATTTGCTGGAGCATACTACCACAGAATCCAAAGCCGCTATCGAATACATACCTGACAGAATATTTTTAAAGCTCGTCGTATTTTCAATAATTACAATGCAAATTGTGACGCTAATGCCAGTATATATATGTAGAATTATGAGTATTCCCACATTGATCATGTCAGGGTCGAAACCCGGCTCTCTAAGTCCTATCTTACGACATATACAAGGTGTTAATTAATTAACTAAAAACCAGAAAGTAGTTTGTTCAGAATCGAGAGTCGAATCGATTGCACTTAATTTTAGGGTAGCTTGTGTTTCTTTTTTTAAATCCATTTTAAACTGTGCCCGGTCTGGAAGTTACAAATGCAACATAGCACTCGAATTTATTGGCGAGGTTGCATATTTACTGGCCGTTTTCGTTTTGATTTTCTAAGTTGACACGTCATGTCATGTCATTTACTTCTGTAAAACTCGTAGTTCTCAGTTAATTTCCGATTTCTCGCAATAACTATCACGATGGCTTTTAGATACATGAATGTTCATAATTGTGAAATAGTTCGGATGCTAGCGCGTTGCAACGATAAAGTCAATTTAGCTGTGCGACGTTTTCGAGAAGAGTTTGGTGTTGCGGTATCCAACGGGACAATATCAGCAGCTACGCAGAGGCTACGTGACTACGGCACCTTTCGTCCCCCAAAGGCCGTAGATAGAGGTGCTGAAGTCCTAGATCCAGGTTTGGAGGACGCAATATTAGATTATTTCCGTGATAACCCTAGGGCAAGCACGAGACAAGCAGGAAGACGTTTCGACTGTTGCCACACACAAGCGTGGAATATTTAAAAAAATAATCAACAACACCCGTATCACTACAGACGATGCCAAGAGCCAGCTCCCTTACTAACTCCGGCTCATTCCAAACAAACGTCAGAAAACATTTGGATGAACAGTACGGACGGCGTTGGGTCGGCCGTGGAGCTCCAGTCCAGTGGCCTGCAAGTTCCTCTGATTTGACGCCATTAGATTTTCATTTACCTATGGGGTCGCGTGAAGACCATAGTCTACGATGATGGAAACGGCCCATCAACCGATGCCGAACTGAGACGAAAAATCATAACAGCATTCGAAGCAGTGAAAATAATAATGAAGCGCTAGACTCGCTCAAAACCAATTTGAGACGACGAGCATTACTCTGTATTCAGCAAAACGGCAGGCATTTTGAGTCGTTGCTCGAGTAAGCTGTATGTCACTACGATTCGTAGATATTTTTTGATAATGGTGTTTGTAAATAATTGTAGTAGTGTTATTAAATGAGCATATTTGATGGAAGTGTTTTTATTTACTAAATAAAATTAAAATACCAAATACTACTAATAGCACCGTATTTGAAATACTCGGTTGTATTAGAGAGGCAAGGCCATTAAAATCGAATTTTGAAGACTTTGTCTCTGAAATATTTCAAGCGTTTTTGCGAGGATATGTAAATAAAGCGTTGGTTCATGAATGATAAACATATTCCTCGCACATCTCTGGTGGAGACGCTGCCTAAGGCATTGACAAACTTCATCCTTTAGCGGCAAAGCTCAACTGACAAGCACTAATTGCTAGTGTAGAGTTACAAGTCAAGTAGAATTACTGACTTAACAAAACATACGAATATCTCTTGAAATAATTAAGATATTTGTAAACAAAAGCATTAAAATAACTTAAAATAAAAATAAAAAATTGGGGTGTATGAGATTTTCAGTTATTTAATTAACACCTTGTATAAGCTAAAGCAGTAGGGAAGCTACGAACAAATCGATCGAAACGAACACACTCACACAGACGCGCGCTCTACACGGCCTCTAAGGGGGTCTCGCGACAGTACCGCCATGTAGAGCACGCGTCTGTGTGAGTGTGTTCGTTTCGATCAATTTGGTCGAAGGTAGATGATCAGATGAGATGATCGGTAGCGTCTTTATGCACCAATAAACAGGCATAGATCTTTCCAAGTCTCTAAAGACTGCTATATGGTCATCAATACGGTGGTAAGTGTATTTGGATACATAACCCTTCTAGCTAGGATAAGTTGCGTTGCTTTCTAAGTTTAAAACTTGTCTGGTCATGATTTACCTTCCTAATTACATTGTTGTACTGCTTTGGAAAGTAATTCCACTAAGAGCGTCCTTTGATCAGTCGAGTCAAGCTCATTCTTACTCCGAAACAACAGATATTACAATATCAAAGGTAAAATATCGCCGGATCCACGTCGAGTTAATAATGAGATTCTACGTCGAGTATTTTGTTGCGATCCTTTATTTTCGGTTTGAACGGTCAGCGTTAAAAGTAACTGCATCATTTTTTACTTTGTTGTCTTACAGCCACGTACGCAGCGCAATTAGTTGAGTCATCATCATCATTATCAGCCGGAAGACGTACACTGCTAGACAAAGGCCTCCCCCTTAGAACGCCACAATGAACGGCAACTCGCCACTTGCATCCACAACTCCCGCAACTCTCACGATATCAGTCCACCTGGTGGGAAGCCTGCCAACGCTTCGTCTTCCGGTTCGTGGTCGCCACTCGAGGGCTTTTCTCCCTCAACGGTCGGGTGTTCTTCGAGCGATTAGTAGAGTAGTGTAGATTAAATCTGTAATTGTGAGAAGTGTTTTTTATGAGAGGAAGGCAATCAAGCAAGTGGGTCATCCATCAGATGAGAAAGGAGAGTCATTGGTTCTCTGGTGTTCTTTTGCCGACCTTTAAAGGAAGTATAAACCCTTTTCTTGGAAGCCTCGATAATTGTAACACTGCTGACTGAAGTTGGTTTCACAATTTCACCGTACATGGCAGGAAGTGCCGAAGGAAACGATCAGTGGTGAACCGCTCATTTACTAACCGTGTTTAATTTAAACTTCAAAATTCTCCTGCTTTTTGATAAAAGTACTAGAGCTTTTTCTTTTCTGTTAGAAATAAAAACCTCGTAACTCGTAGAGCGATAAACGTACTCGAAATCTCAGCCAAGTTTTACTGTTAAAATCTAACGACATGTCTACGACTACCGCAAGTATGTTTTCTGTTCATTACGTGGACGACACACTCGCCGCACAGAGGTTTCCTGCTGACAAACTTAATGAATAGAGAAAACACTAGAGCTGCTAGTAGTTATGCTACGAACGGGACGCCAGCGAGCAGCAGCATCCGTGTTCTCTGTTCTATTTAGGGTAAGATATAGGGTGGCTGCATGGGTGTGATGGTTCAGTTTGAGGGCTGCTTGGTTATTATTTATCTGATTGTTTTTCTCGCCTGTCACTAACTCAATGAATCTGTCATTGGTGCCACCTACACAAGTACTACCTACACAATTAAATAAAAGTTACATTCTTTTTCCCTTAATTGAAAATGTAGGTAAATCTTGCTTTCACAATGTTTGTTTTGTTTTGTTTATAATGCATAATTATTATTAGAGCAGTAAGAAAAATTTGTTCCCGGTCCTCTGAGTTGTGGCGTAAAATCAGTGTTTTGCTCTTCCGAGCAATGTCGACCACCGAGCCCTTTTGCACTGCAGCGCACAAAATATGGAATGTTTACTTTTAAGTCTGGACTGATGTTTTGTAATCCTGTATCTAATCTTGATTGTGTGTGTTTGCAGTACCAAATAAACGTTTTTATCTATCTATCTGTTCATTGCGCCGCCGAGACCCCCGCACCACGGTGGTCACTTGGAAGCAGACGTAATGTACAGAAAAAACGCTCTCCTCGCAGCACGGACGTAGACGTGCCCCCGCCGTTAAGTTAAATCCGCTTTTATTTGGAAATGTTGGTTCCAGAGGGAGCATTAGTGTGATTGGCAGTAAACTGTAGAGTAGTTAATGTTTGGATTTTGGTGGATTTCTCGTGTATTTACTTAGGTATATAGAAGGATTTAGAGCTTAGTTGAAGTTAGTAGTCACCAGTACAAATATCTGACACAGCAAGCGTGCATAAATATCTGATACGACTCTATTTCTAAGGCCGGAAGGACGTGTCAGATATTTTTGTACGCTCCGCTGTGGTAGATATTAATGCTGGTGACTATACTTACCGCCTGATGACCGTTTATTTTGGTAATAGATGGTGAATTCAATCGCGATCGTCTGACCGTTACACAAAGTCAAAGTCAAGTCAAAATATCTTTATTCAATTTAGGCTATAACAAGCACTTATGAATGTCAAAAAAATCTACCACCGGTTCGGAAAAAACCTCTGTTGAGAAGAATCCGGCAAGAAACTCAACGAGGTATTATTTTTTAAACAGATTCACAATATTAATAAATGACAGACATTACGGCCATAGGTCATCCGTCGATCTCATTGGTGGACGCCCTACGATGCACTTGCCGATCTGCGGTGATCCGAGAACGATGAATGATTGATGAATGATGAGAATGATGATTTGATGAGAACGGTGGATGATTCGAGAACTTTTCGACCTTAACGGCCATGTGTTCTGCTCTATGGCCTGCCCATTGCCACTTCAATGCGATAATTCACTTGGGTACGTCGGCGGCCCCTTATTCTTCTATATCAAAGTATTTGTAATTAATTTACTAAATTTGCCGTATCAACAGAATACCGAGTTCCTTTTCCTGGAAGTTATTAGAACCTTAGTCTGATCCTATGTAATAAATAGTTGCTATGGATTATGGAAATTTAGATTTACATCGAGTTCCCAAACAAAATCCTAAACTTCCGCAGTTTCCTGTTACTACGGGTATTACCCAGGTCAATATATCTCATAAATATGAAAAATATTACAACCACGTCTCTTGTACTAGTAAACAGAATACTCAACTGGCGATTTTGTATTCCAAATGCCAAATAATACCTCAGCAATCCGCCATCTTGTCTCGGTATTGCCAGTTATTGCTGACGGGTCGAATCTTTATCCAATAAAGTTTGATTTCTGTTGAGACGCATTTTTGCTTAATGGCAACCTTAGACTTTGAGACAGATAGATTAAAACAGGTCGTGCATTTGATTTTTTGAGGTTAGTTTTTTAATTTTTAGGGTAGGAACGTCGAGGTCAAATATCATATGAGCAAATCATACTCGTCAAACTCAGACGAAGCGTTGGCTGGCCTCCCACCAGGTGGACTGACGACATCGTGAGAGTTGCGGGAAACGAGTCGAGTGGTCGTTCATTGCGGCGTTCTAAGGGGGCGTCCTTTGTCCAGCAGAGGACTTCTTCCGGCTGATGATGATGATAATGACTCGTCAAACTGTACAACATTAGTTCAGCGACTTTGAAATATAATTAGTTGTTTTAATTTTTATTACACTTATAAGTATGCGTAGAAGCAATTTAAAGCAAAATGCTTGTGTAGTTTACTATCATATACGACTACAAGTCAACGCACGTAAAAAGAGCTCTGAGTGGCTAGTGGAGGGGATACGTTTGCGCATCTGTCAACTATTAACTAGCCAATGGCGTGACGACCGCGTGCGCTCCTATACGCCCCCTCCCGAGTCCCCTGCTCCGCCGCTAATTTGGTCCATATTTCGCTTACTGCGTAGGTATATCGCCAGGAGCTCTTTTAACGTGTGTTGATTACTTCGTGGTTTGTGTACGATTATTACGTTACTCAATTTCCGACTTATTGATTGAGGGGGTGTACACGCAACACAATCGGCCGTGGATACACCCACCGAGTTCCAAATGCGGAACGAGGTATTCTTTTTAATAATAGATAATTTGACGGTGTTGTGTTCCCACAAATCACAAAGATAGATAACGTGTAAACTAAATAACTCAAGCGGCAATTACACTGCGTCGTTCACCTAATGTCGCCGAATTTGTTTCAAACTGATTCTCTATCGTTTGCCCGAATTTCATTTGCCCTAAAGTAATTTATAAAATAAAATAATACACATATCTCAGGTTGCTTTTTTCTACTACGCTACTTAAGCAGCACGGAATGTGCGTAGGAAAAATTCGTGTCTAGATTCCTGCCCAGCGTGGTGTAGGGGTTATAGCACGCAGCACGGATTGCTGATGACCTGTGTTCGATTTCCAGCGCTGGTCTCTTTTTCTGCTTTTTCTGTGCATTGTATTTTCGATATAGTTTCACGGGATACCCGTAAATTTGGGGTTGAAATAAAAAATACAAAAGGACTCCAAAAAACCAATCATAATTGGTTAAACATAGTTTCTCAACTACCATTAGCAAACAGGAAAACTCCGCGTGAGGAAAACTCCGGAGCGTTATCGGTTTTCTTTTATGCTCTCTGTCCAGCCGAGCCAATATTCTCTCCTCATGCAAACAACCAGCGCAAAGCCTTTCACTTGTTGATTTTATTGGACGCCATTTGCAGTATTTTTGCGTATCGCAGCTAACGTGCGGTGTTACGTGGAGGCGCTGTTTTTACAGCGGGATTACGGGCTATATTGGCGCAGAAAAGGGTGGAGCTTTTGAAAAATATGATGATACGGTAAGGGGATTGGATGTTGCTGTAGTGTAGGAGGCGAACGTTTGCGCTTAACTTCGCTGTTTTACAGACTTTTTATATAACCATATATAACCTAATCAACAGAAGTCGGAAAACCCCTGACTTTGTTTCTTCAAAGTTTAATATCTCAAAAACGGCTAAATCGATTTTGGTGAACCATGTCTAAGAACCATTGTCAGAAAACCTAATTTTAAATAAAAAAAACCGCATTCAAATCGGTTCACCCGTTTAAGAGCTATGGTGCCACAGACAGACAGACACACTCAGAAACACAGCGCTCAAACTTATAATACCCCTCTTTTGACGTCGGGGGTTTACTTTAGTCGTCTCCAGAGCTACAAGTCAAATATCTTGAATGAGGGCTCTAAAACTCTGGGAATAATGATTTTAGAACGTTTAGCAACGTTCGAGCAATTGTATGAGGGATGAATCGAAGTTCGATAAATGGTTCCTAAGTGATATCAAAATTCTGCGAATAGTGTTATGGGAAACGAATATCGATGAAACAATTTTCAATAAAATGATGGACCATTGTCTGATGTATTTGGAATTACAATGGCTATTTCACGGCTTCTTTCTGTCAATTGGTACAGAATGAGGGTTGAAAGGGATGGTAAAAGCGAACGCGAGCGCCCGGCATTTACTTATTGTAGGCCCGATTTAATAGAATTATTCAATACTATCTTTTTCCCGCGGCTCCGCCCGCGTGGTATTCGGTTATCGCGCGCTGTTCCCTCGGGAACTGTGCATTTTTCCGGGATAAAAAGTAGCCTATGTCACTCTCGGGCCCATAAACTATCTCTATGCCAAAAATCACGTCGATCCGTCGTCGGCGTGAAAAACGGACAAACATACAAACACACTTTCGCAATTATAGTATTAGTATATGGATACTGATGTAATATAAAAATATGGTGCAATAAAAATTAAACTCGCTCAAACTTTTGGTCAATCATTGTGCAATCTTCAATATTAACCCTAAACAGTCAATAATATTGCACAATTCGCGATATTGCACAATTTAATTGACCGTTTAGGGGCGTGCCTACTTGCATAGTACCTAAGTTTTTTGTCTTTCGTGTTTTGGGATGACACCTACAATATCCGCTCCGGGTGCCACCCATGCTAGCTACGCCACTGTCCACACTGAAGCCACGTGAGAAATATGGGAACTTTAGCTCTATAGCCTGTTCATTCAGAGAGCAGGTTGTGCCTTGCAGTGAGACGTATAGACGCAGTAGACCGGACTGATGATTTGCAAAGGAAATGAAATAAAAGACAACCCTTTAAATGGCGCGAGTCGTACCATCTTCGACTATCGGCTTTTTTGTGTTCGAGCTGTTTCGGAAAGGTTCGGGGACTGTCGGAAACTTTGCTAGTCATCCAACTTTTTCGTATTTTTTGTTAAACCGTCCTTTGTTGAACTTGAGCACCTTAAGTTTTTTAAAGTTTTTGTTTACGAGCATAATGAGGCATTCGGTTATTTTATCCTTTACATTTTTACCATTTTTTAATGATCTTGACGTTTAAAATTACTTAGTTATTATTATGTTTAGCGCGTTGAAAATATGCTGTTCCAAACTGGTTTTTCCTCCGAATGTTTTAGTTTTTTTAACTGGCAACACAGGTTCTTCCATATATGGCTGAATGGCTCCGTTTATACGGTTTTTTTTATTATTTATTTGCTCAAATAAAAACAAAAGAAGTACAGAAATACTTATAAATATAAACCTCTGCCAAATGCCAAACTGCATAGCAGTTTGTTGGCAGAAAGTGTAGAACTCAGAAGTGAAGTGTAGAAAGTGTAGAAGTGTAGTGTGTGTTAGAAATAGTAATTTAAGAAAAAGACTACAACAAACTTGGTGCCTATCTTCATGGAGCTATTGCGCCAAAACACTGCCGTTAAATTCAATTTATGGCAACAAAACTCATTATAGTGCGGTTCGAGGAAGCAATTTACTTGTTTCGCGCCAAGAATACTAGGCTGGCAATATTTTATTAATTTCATGTTTTTGCAGTTTAGACACTATACGAAGTCGTTTAATAATTATGTAAGTTAAGTACCTTTTTCTTGCGATTTCCCGCTGAATTCGAATATCATTTTTTGTCCAGCAGCAAATTATATTTGCAAAGTACCTACCTAGTACGTCATTAAAAATATGAATTAAATACATTCAATGCTAAATATATTATATGTATCAAGTTCCATCGATGATAATTATATAACTAATAAGCAACTAACTCAACGATTATATATCTTATACGATTAAAATTCATTTAAAAGCTATGTAAGTCGCTATTATACAGCTGATTAGTTGTAAGATAGTCACGTTGGTGATTATTATATGATCATTAAGTAGCTGGCGGTTGCAGTTAAGTAAATGACATCTCATCATCATCATCATCATCATGTCAGCCGAAAGATGTCCACTGCTGGACATAGGCCTCCCCGAAAGGCTCTCCACTCAGACCGGTCTTGTGCTTTTCACATCCACCGCGATCCCGCGATCTTAGCCAGGTCGTCGCTCCATCATGTTGGAGGCCTACCGACAGCTCGTCTCCCGGTCCGCGGACGCCATTCGAGAACCTTCTGACCCCATCGGCCATCAGTCTTGCGTGCAATGTGCCCCGCCCACTGCCACTTCAGTTTCTCAATTCTTCGGGCTATGTCAGATTTCATTGGCAAATGACATCTATATGACTGAAAAGCTGAGTAAAATGGGCCCAAATGTCTTAAGTTTAAAGTCTGAATGTGTTACGTTGCCGCAACCAACCTCGTGCCTACATCCTTCCTTTGAAAAGGACATACGAAATAATTATAATTGGACACTGACGGTCTTTATATAGTGAAAAACTAGTACGAAAAACCGGAGATTTTTTCCTCTATTATTCCTGAACATCTTAAGTTCTAAGCAATATAATTTGAAAGTTTCAAAAAATTATTCCAAAAAAGTACCTTTGGTAGGCAGGAGGAATGACGAAATTTTGCTAGTTGGGAATTTTATCTTTTTATAGCTTGATCAAATAGCTTTTATTAGTATAACTCAATTTAATAATAAGTATCATTTCTCTTACATTTTTGTTATCCTTAAAAACCACTTAAAAAGTAAAATTCACAGTAATGAATTTTAATTTAGCCTTTATGATTATAAGCCGGACATTATTATGGAGTAGGTATTTTTATTGCGCGAGAACCCCGGGTTGTTCGTTATAATAAATGACTGCTTTGTCAACAACTTTATTTATTCTGCTGTTAATTAATTGAGAGTACGCTCTTGAGTTTAATTTATATTAAATGTGATTTAAAACGTAAATTCGTGGCGAGTCTTCTCAAGCAGATAATAGCGAGTTCCAACTCAAAAATCTTCTATATTGTCTTTTTTTTGGATATATGTCGGGTCAGGAGTACTCTAAACCGGCGTGCATGCATGAAAAGATTGATGAATGTAGAGGAAGCGAGAGTTGTATGCCAGAATCTTAGCAAGTGGAAGGATGTAGTCTCTGCCTACCCCGTTTGGAAAGAGGCGTGATTTTATGTATGTATGTATATAACTAACTTGTATCCTCAGCTAAATAACACGTAATATACACAATAATCAACACATCAGAGGGTAGATATAGGTAGGGTTGTCACACTCCAGTCTCTTCTGACAAAGAGGTCGTTGACCCTTTCACCTGATGAACTTTTCTTTAACTCAGTAAACATCTATAGCCGTGAGAAACCGCCATTACAATACAAATGGCGCGATCCGACCGCAGTTTTGTGTTTTGCTTTATGATGGATCGCGGAATGGCGTGCTTGGTTAAATAAACCGCTGAATAAAGTACTATGCTAAACTAGAACAGTGCCTAGACGTAGCATAGCTAAGTTTTTCCTCTACGGCATGTATGTGCGCAAATTCTTGTACAAAAATAAAGAAAGAAATAAGTACAATTCGTTGATGAGATTGCAATGCCGCGTAACCCTCTGACTAGCAAGAGGCAAAATTTGTCACAATACAAGTAATAGGCAATAGTTCGACTTTGGTACACTACATAAATACGAAAAACGAAATTCCGAAAGTCGGAATCACGAACTTCAAAATACTGATTTTTATAATTCCGAATGTTTTAAAACTCCTAATATGACTATTCCGATTGTTCATAAATCAGATTTTTATAAATCCGAAAATTTAAAATACCTGATGTTTAAAAGTACGATTTTCAAAATTCCGAAGTTTAATAAACCGAACAATAAGAAGTCCGACTCAATAGTAATCCGAAATGTCAAAAATACGAATTCCGAATACCAAAATACCGATTTTCAAAAATCCGAATTTCATTACTCCGAACAATAAGAAGTCCGACTAAATAATAATCCGAATATCAAAAATACGAATTGCGATTACCAACTAAAACACCGATTTTCGAAATTACAAAAATTCAGGTTTACGAATTACTATTACTTATAACTAATAAATCAATAATTTAAACCCTCTTCCCCCCCCCCCCCCAACGTTTAAGATCCCTACCGCGGCTACCTAACACCCGAATTTAAAACTTGTCTATTTTTTCTAATTTTAACCGTTTTTTTTTTCAGGTACAGTACGCAGTCCAAGGTGCGGCGTGTGGTTATAACGAAAATCCGGTAACGCTAATAAATGACAATTATTGACACAATTAATGTCAATAAACGTATAAATCCAATCATAAACCAGACTGTGACCAAAATACCTACGTAAGAGCACATGTTAGCTGTTGCCACATGATTTTGAAGTCAATGCGCAATGAATTAGAGTTTAAAATGTGAAATTTTACAGTTGCGAGTTGTGGCCTTTTCCATATGAGTATGTGTCGAGGTGAGCTCCGTTGCAAATCGATTTGAAGAATTTATGTGTTGATGTCAACTCTCGTTCTTATTGGTTTAATCACACTGATAAGGTGTACTTCCATAGAAACCACAGAACAGAATATCTAATATACATATAATATAATAGCCGGGACTCAAACTATCGCATACCGTAAACGTATACCGAATTTAAAGAAAGAAAGAAGACATTAATCACTAACACAGAAGACACACATATACAATTTCATCTAAATCTATTCAGTGGTTTAGACGTGATGAGGTAACAAACAAACAGACAACAGTAGGATATGTGATAAAAAAAAACAATACAATGACCATATTCTTTCACATACTTGCGTCTATATTAACCGTGAAGTGTTTTACGGAGACAGTGATAGTGTTCTTTAAAACCGCACAAACTTTCAGTCAATCTCATACACGGAAAAAAGCATGTTTTTTTTTATTCGACTCGATGGTAAACGAGCAAGTGGGCATGTCTTAGACGCCATATGGCATATTATCTTGGGTTACTAACTACTATTTTACTTAAAGAAAATAATTACTTCAATTTAAACAATATTCCTGATTAAATTCTTGATCAAAGAATTCCTTTTTTCCGTGGTCGACACTCGCCCGGAAACCTTTTTAAGTCCTAATAAAAACCCAACAGGGTCCAAAGCTGATACAGGCTGAAAACTAATCGAGCAAAGTTTCGGTTCGCCGTAAGGTCCGCAAAAACGATTGGACCTCATACCTTGGCGAACAATGAAGGCGTAGAACCGCCATTTCCTGGGTTTGTCAAATGGCTCCATCTACCGGCATTCAGACTTAAATCGCCTCCGTCGGTAAAGAATTGACAAATCAAGGGGCGATATCCACAAAAGTAAAAGGATTATAAATGTTTTCGTTTTTGTTTAAATTCGCCTTCTAATCTAAAACCTTAATTCATACGCAATAAATTTTCATTTCATTTCATTTCATTTCTTATAGCTTACCTTACCTTGTCTTTTTTTCGTGTATCTGTTTTCTATATTGCTCTGTGGTGTTCAATAAAGAGTACTGTAATAGATGACATCGCTTTGGATCGCTTTTTAGTTGATGTGTACACGTTTTTTTATGCGTGAATTACCTATACTCCAATTCAATAGAATCTGACAATCCTGTAGACACTTCCAGCCTACTAATATGAACACCGGGCTGCCTAAGGCTTTGTGATGTGACTATTATTCTTTTTTGATTCCTTTCAGATGATAATCACAACAACAGGGACATATATAATCAAGCGTGCCCACGTTAGGGTGTCTTAAATGTGCAGAGAATTGTCAGATTCTATTGAATTGTACTTTACATATTACTACATGCATTAGAGGTGTATAATAATACAGAGTAAAAAAAATACAAACATTATTTATCTATGAGACAAGAATAAAAGCCAACATTTGTACCATTCGGGGAAGAAAGATGTAAGTCATTTTAGCCCGGTATACACGGAGCTTTCCGTTTAAATACGTGCGGTTATGAATTTGTGATTTACTCGTGGCGTACGAAGCGAGAAATGCGTGGAATTATCCAAAGTTCTTTTTGAATTAGGAAACGGACGTAAAGCGAAGCTAAGACCTGTAAAAAAAAATTATAATAAAAAATTGAATCGACTACAAAAAACCATGAATAGTAGATTGTACAACAAGAGCATAGAACGAGCTATTTTACCCGAGGCGTTCATATAGCCACCCGAGCCGGTACGGCGAGGGTGGATAGATACGTCGAGGGGAAAATGGGTTTAATGCTCGAGTTTTACACTCTGCTTTTCACTTCGATGGCGAGGAAATTAAATAGCAACAGTGGAAACATGCTTATTATGATCGATTTGATTGATTTTTAGTTTTATATAAATAGTTTTTTTTTTAATACATAAAAACTTTTTTGTTTGTGGCTGTTGACACCTGATTACCTTGGTCTTGAGTTAGTATTAGACGAAGATTTTATTTTATGCACTAGAGCATAAAAAGTCATTTTATGTCGCCTAGATACAGCATAAACACGAACTTTACGAGCATGAGAAGTGAAAAATATTTTTTTACCAGTCTGAAGACGGTGCCTCAGCACGAGGCAGCAGGAGTGGACCTTCAAATCGGTTCATAAATGACGGAGTTCTGAGGTAAGAAACATAAAAAAAATTACAACCGAATAGATAACCTCCTCCTTTTTTTGAAGTCTGTTAAAATAAGTGCAAGCAACTATATTGCTGCGCTCGATTGACCACTTAAAAGTCGTTCCCTTTACTGCTTCGCAATGTAATAACCTCTATACTCTGTAGGTATTAAATATTTTTGCACACATGTGATCACGGAGTGGTAAAGTTGTTCTTTATTGTAAGATTTTCTACGAAAAACACGGTAAAGAGTAGAAACAATGTGGATAGAATTGGGCAAACCACCGAAGTAGTCTTCCGGTATCGACATATTGAACGGCATCTTAGTCCGCCATTTTGTTTTGGCAAGTTTTTGCGAGAAAGGTTCGTTCACAATAAACGAATCAGCTGCCGACGAATAATTCTGAAAAAAAAGGTGAAATTTCTATGTTATATGACGGGAAACAAAGGTGTAGCGATGGTAAAATAAGACATTTGTAAAACACCTACGAATTGAGTGACTATGCGTCAAAAATTAATATATTTCTGTTTAGTTCACAAACGAAGGGTTCACGGACCGATTTTTATCACAAAAAACTGGCTAGATGAAATAAAAAAAAACGTTATTTACCAGTAACGTAATTTATATTCGCGTTTTTCCCTAAATGCTTTTTTCTCACTATGGTTTTATTCGTATTTTTCTCAAATTTTTATCGACATTGAAACAGTGCCGATAAAAATCTACTTCTGCTGAATGCTTTTGGCCCTTCAGGCCGATGCCAACCTAACTTAACCTAAACCTGCCTATGTTTCTGTATGAATTAAAATTAGGAACAACGCGGTTGTAAAAATAATCTTCAATAAAAAAACATATTGCGAAAAACGCGTATGGAAATTTTGCTACTAGGAAATAAGATTCTAGTGAATTGATCTAACCAACACTGAAAAAAAAGGATAGCTGAACTAGTTAGGCTACTGGACGTTTAGCCAAAATGTACTAATTCTGAATTAAAATTATGCTAATATTACAAAACTGATTTTGTAAGACATGACCTAAGTTTTAGCTACTATAGTAGGCCTTTTTTCCAAATTTAAATTAAAATGTCTTTATTCACATAAAATATTATTAGGTGATAAATTAACATTTCTAGTACAAAAAAATTTTTGGCTTCATAATAACATGCAAAGTAATCTTTTTTTTTTTATAAAAAAATAGGCTTACGTTTGGCGTCAATTTCGCTTGATGGAAGGCTTTGATGAGGCCTAAGATGGTACACGTTTGCGTAGGTGTCTGTTCATCATCATCATCATCATAATCATCAGCCGGAAGACGTCCACTGCTGGACAAAGGCCTCCCCCTTAGAACGCCATAATGAACGACAACTCGCCACTTGCATCCACCGGTTTCCCGCAACTCTCACGATATCGTCAGTCCACCTGGTGGGAGGTCTGCCAACGCTTCGTCTTCCGGTTCGTGGTCGCCACTCGAGAACTTTTCTCCCCCAACGATTATCTGTTCTTCGAGCGATGTGGCCCGCCCATTGCCACTTCAATCTGCATATTTTTCCAGCTATGTCAGTGAGTGAGGTGTCTGTTCACTTTGACCTTAAAGATGTCCAGATCGTTCTGGAAAAACTGATCTTAAAACTAGACTAATAGATTACTTAATTAAACACAGCCATCTTTTTACTTAGTTTTGTTAGTCACTGAAGTTATGTTACAAGCAACATTTTTTTTTGTTACTGTTAGCATTTTTTTTTTCTCAGTGCACTAACATCGGAATTACTCTTAGTGATACTTTACAATAAAAATAAATTTTACAATGAAATAACTATCTTATTGTTATTTTTCCTAACCTTAATGTATCATTGCTGTTATAAATAATTTTCTTTCTTTCTTCTTATTCTCTTTTAAAATATGGCTTTCTGTCCTAATTAATAGGACAATTTCGCCAGAGTCAAAGTACTCTCTTTGAGAGGGACGTTGTACGGTGATTGTAGTTTTTGCAACTTGATAGTAAAATTCCAGAAACCACGTGGAGACAACTTGCGCATTAAAAAATGTCAGACACGAGAGCAATATGGAATTCTGTAATCACTGTTCACTGTTAAGGTTAATCGCCGCATAAAACACTATCAAAATTATATTTCTACTAGCCAAAGAAACAGAAATAGCAAAATTAGATATTGTCTACATCCGCCATGTTCGAATACCACAAATCGAATCTTTCTTTCTTTCAGTGGATGTCTTTCGGTCGACATTGACGATGAGATGAGATAATATGGCCTCTGGAGTGGACGCGTCCTAGCGTTACGACGGGTGTTTATGTCTTGCAACGTCTATACGTGTTAGGTGTTTACCGCGGTGAGGCTACGTGTTTATTATCTTACGTTCATTAGGTGCGTAACTGTTTTGTTGATAAGGATGGGCGCCCTTCGTTTAATGAAGCTGGCGATTGCTAAGTTTTTCACGGTGTTCGTGGAACCGAAATAACGATATGGGAACTACAGATGATCATCATCATCATGTCAGCCGAAAGACGTCCACTGCTGGACATAGGCCTCCCCCAAAGCTCTCCACTCAGACCGGTCTTGTGCGGTCTTTGCTGGCACTGTTGTGTTTCGGCGTGGAGAGTAAGACAGCCGGTGAAATTACTGGCACTTGAGGTATCCCATCTTAGGCCTCTAGGTTGGCAACGCATCTCCAATAACCCTAGTGTTGCAGATGTTTATAGACGGTGGTGATCTCTTACCATCAAAAGACCCACATGCTCGTTTGCCATCCAGTCGAAAAAAAATCCAAAAAAAAATAATAATCAAAAATACTTAATTGCTTGTGCCCGAAATGGTCCCACCTCAGCATAAAATGCGAACTCCTTTTTTTTATATACGACTGGAAGGCAAACGAGCAAGTGGGTCTCCTGGTGGTAAGAGATCACCACCGCCCATAAACATCTGCAACACCAGAGGTATTGCAGATGCGTTGCCAATCTAGAGGCCTAAGTTGGAATACCTCAAGTGCCAGTAATTTCACCGGCTGTCTTACTCCCCGCGCCGAAACACAACAATGCAAGCACTGCTGTTTCACGGCAGGATTAGCGAGCGAGATGGTGGTAGCAATCCGGGCGGACCTTGCACAAGGTCCTACCACCTGCCTACTCCTATGGAAGAGTCAACGCTGGTCTTCCGGCGAGACCAACTTGTGCTTGTAAATGTAGCAACCGAACCCCTTTGCCTTTCGTTGCATAGTTATTCAATTATTATTACCGGTTTAGCGAACATAAACCGGTAAGATTAGCTATTAATATGCAGAATACTTAGGATTATCTAGCAACTAAATATCTACAGATAGGCTGTTGTAACGTGCCATGTTGTCTTAGGGTATTAAACGAACCGGAGATGATGACGGGCTTGCTTGTAGAATGATGTTTTTTAGCAGAAGAGTCGATTAAAATATTTGATCGTCGAATATAAGCCAATGGTTGGGAAAAAGCTGTTGATTTCAAAACCAATGTCTATTTTGTACATACAGTAGATACTTCATTACAATTTTGTTGAGTAATTAAAGCCTGGAAGAGATCGATCTTAAGCGATAAGGCCGCCTATTGCTTTTCTATTGCTTAATTTTCTCTGTGTACCTGTTTTCTGTATCGCTTATTATTTCTGGTGTTCAATAAAGAGTATTTATTTGTATTGTAGTGTATTTGTAATTAAAAGTTGACTGGCTGAGATCGCTTCGGGGATAGGTGCACTTTTGTAGTTTACATTTTTTGTGTAACCTTTTCGTTCAATAAAGATTAAAAACAAACAATGTTACAACAAACACTTCACTACTAAAAGCAGTTGTAGTTCATGGTTATGAACCCTTATTACTTAAAATATAAAATAACTAGCTTTTGCCCGCGGCTCCGCCCGCGTGGTATTCGGTTATCGCGTGCTGTTTCCTCGGTAACTGTGCATTTTTCCGGGATAAAAAGTAGCTTATGTCACTCGGGCCCATAAACTATCTGTATGCCAAAAATCACGTCGATCCGTCGCTCCGTTATGGCGTGAAAGACGGACAAACATTCGCATTTATAATACTAGTATGGGTAGAGCAGGTTCGGTATAGTTTTTGCGAATGCCAGCTCCGTTTGGCTTAATGCTTTAAGCATAGAGCAGATTTATGAAATAGCCCTGATTCCGATTTACGCTTGCTGACGTAAATTACGCTTAAATTACGCTTTTGCGTGTATAATGGCGCCGGACATTACAATGTACCGTTAATTGTGGATTAAGTACGTATATTAGGTTATATATTTGTAGTAACCATGCCGCTTTAACATAGGTTTAACCACAGATATTAATTACACTAGATTACGCAAATGCGTCTACTTCGTGTCCGAACCCCGACCAAACGTTGGGGTTGGCCCCATATAAAGACTGACCGCTAACTGACTAATCATGACCAGTGACTAAATCGAGCCCCAAGGCGCGGGCGGGCAGCGCATTTCAATCGATTTTTTTTTTATATAAGATGGGGCAAACGAGCAGACGGGTCACCTGATGGAGAGCGATCACCGTCGCCCATGGACACCCGCAACCAGGGGAATCACAGGTGCGTTGCCGACCCTTTAAGGAATTGGTAGGCTCGTTTTTTTAAAAATCCCTAAGTTGTAACGCTCCGGAAATGCTGCCGCAGGAAGCTGATTCCATATCTTCGTCTTCGTCGTTCGTCATATTTTGCACGGACATCGGGGAATTCACATCGCAAATTCGCTCTGGAGACGACACTGTAGATATAAAAAAGTGACACGATTGGTTTTCATACAGATTGAGGTTTGCGTTATCTAGAGTAATATATATCTGTGGGTTTAACTAAGTACAATGAGGCGTGACTGAGTAAAGCGATGGCACTATTCTTGTGTCCACTAGTTTTATTTAAAAATATCTAATTATTTCCTTTCATTTGAATGAAACAATCGTATAACTCTCGTCTTAAATGGAGTTTTGCTTGACATGTTTCGGACTTGTTCGTAGCCCTTCATTGGTGCTTCAAAATGAATTATTGTTTTTTTTTTCATACACACACAAACATCACGCCAAATCAAATGGGGACACTACACGAAACGTTACCGCTTCGGAGTCACTTTTAGGAATATTAGCAATTTAAAGTTTGACAGAAAAAGGTAAGTACATACAAGTAAGGTAATTGACAGGTTTTATTTGATATTTTTTTTAATTAAAGTTTTTAATGATGATGATGGTAATGGCTAATTGTTTCATGAAAAATTCTCGAAACTTATTTTATTTCATAAAATATAATTTTTATCCGATTGACAAATAGGTGAAGTTCCATTTTACTCGGATAGACCATAAAGAAAGTAAATTTTAAATCCATGGTTTCCCAGCCCTCCCAATCCAGCAACACCTGAAAGCTCCTAAATAAATCCAAACAGTTCAAAAACCTCTCAAGTCACTAGTAAAATATTACTTATCCCAACTCAGCTTTTCACCTGTATACTTCCTGTAAAAATACCGGGAGAAGTGGGAATTTAAAGCTGTCGCTCCGTATCGAGAGCGCCATAAATACCTGTATCGCTTATTGAGATTTAAGACGCCATTTTATTAACCCCCGACGCAAAAAGAGGGGTGTTTTAAGTTTGACCAGAGACATTTTTGGTAACGCAGGAGAATAGTTGAGTGTCGATAAAATAGTTGATCCTCTATTTTTGTCGCGGGCAACAGCTATCATCATCATCATCATCATGTCAGCCGAAAGACGTCCACTGCTGGACATAGGGCTCCCCCAAGGCTCTCCACTCAGACCGGTCTTGTGCTTTCCGCATCCACCGCGATCCCGCGATCTTAACCAGGTCGTCGCTCCATCTTGTTGGAGGCCTATCGACAGCTCGTCTCCCGGTCCGCGGACAACTAGTTTTTTTATAAATAAATACAACCATTTATTTAGGGCAACACGGCTCATACAATAAATACCAACCTTACAGAGTAACATACATGTTCTCCATGATTAAGGCTGGGTTTCCACCAGAGATGTGCGAGAATGTGTTTGTCATGAACCAATGGAAAGAAACACTTCATTTACCTTTTGTCGCTCCGCCGCGCTGTTTTCACTAGAGGCACTAGAGCTGAGCTGTTTTGTCTAAGGCTTCTAACGGAAGTTAACCTAAATTTAAACCGCAAATAATGGTTCACAGTGAATCACTGCTTCTGTCGCTAAACCTCATTGTCAGGTAACGATCCAAAATGACCCACTAACCAAATTTCGCAAGACGATTCAAAGTATTTTCATCCAAATTTATTTTCCCTCACAATATAGCAATCACACTCAACAATAGTGCGGGGAAAGGGCCGGGAGCCCCGCGCCCCGGGAATCCCGCGTTTAATCTACGCCGTGAGCCCGGTATCCGGGACTTGTTATTATGTTAATGGGAAATATTACTGGTTGTTGCTCCGATTCCCTCCGTTCTTCCACGTACATTATACGGAAACTGTTGGTTGAATAAACTTTGTATAAAATCACGGCGTATTTATTGAATTGCCAGCCTTTGGCTTCTTGGGTGTGTATTTTCTTCGTATTCCTTCACTTGTTTTCGTTAAAGGATCAAAAGGTTTGAAAGTATATAAGTATATTATTTTTGTGTTACCTTTTGTGTATGATCATCAAAAGTAGCTTCTATCTGTTGTTAACTAATCTTGTATACATATAAATAAACATAAAAACGAAACCCTATTGCTGAGACTCCGCTGTCAGTCTGTCTATCACAGGGCTCTATCTCTTGGGTCATAATAACTAGCCACTTGAAATTTTCACAGATTATGTATTACTGTAGCCGCTATGACAAAACATAATAAAAACAGAATAAAATAGATATTTAAGGGGGGCTTCCCATACAGCAAACGTGATTTTTTTTTGCCGTCTTTCGCTCGATTTTAGTAACGGCAACAGGTAGACCCCTTGGAATATTCACAGAGTATTTAGTTGTATTATCACTTTAAAAATAATACAATACAATACAATACAAAGACTCTTTATTGTACACCAGAAATAGTGAGTGATACAGAAAACAAATATACAGAGAAAAAAAAATTACACAGTAAGCAATAGGCGGCCTTGTCGCTTAAGAGCGATCTCTTCCAGGCAACCTTAATAATTAGGTAATTAAATTAAAATAAAATAAATCTTTAAGGGGGGCTCCCATAAAAAAAGCTTGTTTTTTTTTCCTTTTTTTGCTAATGTTTAATTTATATAGATTATGGTACGGAACCCTTCATGAGCGAGTTCAACTCGCACTTGGTCGGTTTTTAAACTTTGCAAAAGGCGCTGGACAATTAAACGTCTTGAAGCCATCATTTGACGTCTTGAAGCCGTCGGGGACGGTGACTCAACGGGGTCACGCCGCTTTGTCACCTAGTTAGATTTAAATGTTATTGTTTATAAATATGTATGTTAGTCTATAAGGTATTTATTGTATGGGCCTAAGTTGCCCGAAATAAATGAATTTATTATTATTATTATTATTTGATGGCATTTAATGGACGTTTGGACACGATACTCCCTCCCCAGGGAATATTACTCAATAACTTAAGTGTTTCTACAGTATAGTTGTTTGCGGGCTGTCAGGGCGACGTCTTACCCAAATGTTGACATATTCGGGATGCGCCATGCGGGTAAATACAAATTAACGTGAGATTTATCTCACACTAGCTTTTGCCCGCAGCTCCGCCCGCGTGGTATTCGGTTATCGCGCGCTGTTCCCTCGAGAACTGTGCATTTTTCCGGGATAAAAAGTAGCCTGTCACTCTCGGGCCCATAAACTATCTCTATGCCAAAAATCACGTCGATTTACAGAATTTTTTTATTCATGAAATTAATTACTTTACTCCCGTCTCGTAAGGCTATTGACCTATTTTTAAAGCATGAGAAGTGAAAAAAAAACTTTCCTCGCAACACATCCTCGCACATCTCCAGTGGAAACGCAGCACAAAGAGCCTAGTTGCGAGTACAACTAATTGGTATAATTTCACAATAAAGTTGCCAGGGACGGGTTTTGACTACCTTGTTTTATGATTATGAATAACTAGTGGTTATCGGCGAAACAATTGAAGCGTTTAATTGTCTACCAGCTCTGTGAGAGCTCTGGGTCTTTAGACGGTCTTTAGCGACTTCATTGCAACCAGGTCTACGTGGCTGGACGGAGGGGCCTTTATACGCCGGCTACAATAAAGGTCCATGGGATTGTTCTGTTGGAGACTGTCCAAGTTATTCGGTTCAGCGGTTTTGACGTATCGAGTAACAAACACATAGACTTACAAACTTTCACATTTATAATATTAGTAGGATGAGCAAGCTACTTGCATGAAAAATGTGCGCTCTATAAGCAGCGACGCTTGAAAGAAGGAATTGACTAAGTGACTCTAATCTGTCCGCGACATTTTTCAAACAATTGCAGATTTTTGTAAGTAAACATGTTTTTTCTGTAATCTAATAAATGGTGTACATGAACACATGTCATCCTACGTAAGTTCAACCTTATTAAATCGTGAAATATCTTGCTGGAAGTACGATTTTTTGGTAACGCCAGTCAATTTTGGTAACGCAGGGGACGCCCAAAGTGTCGGTAAAATAGTTGATTGGCCCATTCCCAGCCTTACGATCTCTTGGCGCTAGTGCCTTGTGCCGCGCTCGAGCCTTTCGCTCGCTGTGGTACGGAACAAAGGCATATCCGATCACACGTTGCCGATAACCACCTGATAATCCCTCCTTTGCCCCAATTTAGTCACTTGGAGGTTAGAGCTGGAACATGTTTGTAGGCGACCGATCTGCCTCAAAGACGTTACCTGTGTTTTGGAATTAATCCAGAATATTGATACAGGTTGATTAGCTTGGACAGGATTTTCGGTTGAATTTTGATTTGAGATGTTGACCGAAGTTATGTATTTCTTAATTTATCTATCTTTGAAAAAAAAACTCAGTGTGGATTTGTATCATTTAAATTTTGATTTAACAGACCTAGATTCTGGATTAAAAAAAAAAATTGTCAAAAAAAAAAATTTCGTCGCTGCCTGGCTTGGATGGACATGGATTTGTCAAACAGAAAGCCGTGGTAGCTGAGTGGTTTGACCTATGACCTATGGCTTCTCAAGCAGAGGATCGTGGGTTCAAACCCCGGCTGTGCATGTCTTTCGATAGTAATGTACTTGCTTAAAAAACCTGACGCACCTATATATTTCCATTTTTTTTTGTTGCAGGTATGTACGAGTGTCATGTTGGTTGCAGTAATTGGAAACAGGTTTAAAGCGTGGTTGGAGACAAGCGTATTAGCTCGTTGAAGTAGCAATGATGGGCAGGCCATATAGCACGGAGAGCGGATGGCCGTTGGGGCCGGAAAGTTCTCGAGTGGAGGCCGCGGATTGGCAAGCGCAGCGTAGGACGTCCAACGAGATGGACGGATGACCTGAGGGGCCGAAACTGGTCAGTAAAGTCAGTAAAAGTCAGTATTTTGAGACCTGGTCAGTAAAAGTCAGTATTTTTGAAAATCGGTCAGTATTGTCAGTATTTTTCCAAACTCAATAATTTTTTTTGGTTTTCCTTTGCTGTTGGCCAATCCTACATTTTCGATTTGCCCAGTGATGATATCTGAGAGCTGCTTTGGATGCTCTATATTTATATGTGGATGATCTACGTATACATTGAAGCATCACATGACTTCAAAAAAATAGCAAAAAATCGTAGATAAGAAGAAAAAAACACTTATAACAAACTTTTTTAAGAAAACTTAATTTTAAATGTTATGTTTATTTGAATGGAACTTCTCTGTACTTTTTTTTTTTCCTCATAGTCATTTGATTTATTTGTGTGATTTTGTTATGTAGATGTCTTAATACCTATCTATTTATTATTTATTGTTCACTATATAATTTTGCACGAATGCGCATGACTCACTTGTAATACAATAACAATTACTAACAATAGAAAAAGCTTTTTAACACATTAAAAAGGCGGTGCTGGTTGGCTATAGGGATGGTGGAGGCCAATAACTGAAAATAAGCTTTTTATTTCACACCATTCACCTGAAAAACGGTTTGGAAATGGTCAGTATTTCGTCAGTATTGTTGAATTTTTGGTCAGTAAAATCAGTATTTTCGACCATGAAACTTGTTTCGGCCCCTGCCTGCTTAAAGCCGCGGATTCACGGTGTATGCAGGACCCTGCCAACGATGATGATGATAATCTCAAACTGATGTAAAGGTTTCATCAAACGCATACCGATTAATACTAGCAGTTTAAAATATATTCACGCCAGTGTTTAAAATAGGCGTGCGTATTTTCATCTTTTTATCAACAAAGGCATAACTGGGATAGCGGGAGCTCTGTGTTCAACATGGATCGATATAACCGTTGTTATGTATACCTTTTTATTATTTATTTTATAACATGTCTGAATTCACAAGTATGACCTGGGCTTTAAAAAATCAGTTGGTTTGTCAGTCAGCATTTATTTTTTCATCTCCTTCAAATATATAAAAATCTCGTATTGCTATGTTTGTGGTAACACTTTTCACTCTCACTGATTTTCAACCAACTTCAAAAACCGACTTCTTGACAACCTCCTCCGTTCTAAATTCGTCTGTATGATTTTTTTTGTGTGTTTGTTTGTTACGCGATAACTCCGCCAATTGTGGGCCGAATTTCAAAATTATTTTTTTATTATAAAGTACTTCCAAGGTTGTCCCATTGACATTAGATTCGATTTATTTATTACCTTTTGAATAAATACATGTCAGTTAATTACAAGAAATTCACAAAAGGATCGTTAAAAGTATACAAAAAATAAATCTTATTACAATAAATTGTCGGTGTATAAAACTTTATCACTTGAACTGTGATCCACTGTGTACCATTTTTTCAATTCAGATACCAGTTAATGAAATCATTGTCAATGGGTAGGGGAGACTGGGGTCAATTGAAACGCGGGTCATTTGAAACAAGTCAAATAACTCCGAGACGGATAGTCATAGCGGCAGGGGTCCAAGGGGGGAAAAGATCGGCAAACCTGTACAAACCTGTCTGCAGAGCGCGTCGCGGCTCCAAGCCCGTTGGACATTTTTAAGTGACCGTATTACTTTTTTGACCCAAAAAGTAAATATTTTTCATGTTTTTTTATTGTTTATTGATTAACAATCATGAGTACTATGTTCCATATTCCTAAACTACTATAATCTATGAGTATTGTAGTCTTAAATAAAGTGGTTTGTGTAATCCTACGGTGTTCCGTTATTTTTTTACGTAATTGAATATTTACAGATAGGTTGATGGGGCGATTGAAACAAAATTTTCGGGGGCAATTGAAACATGTTTCAAAAAGGGATGGTTTGGCTTGGATCGGCTCGGCCGACGCCTACCGATGCGTCGACGTCTTTTTCGCTTTTATTGCGTAGTCATAAAGCTTTTTTAAATCGGCTTCTGCCAATTCCGCGTCGATAGATGCTCTCTACACAGTAGGTAAAGTGTTTTCTGAATCTCAGAAATTGCCCGCTCATGCCTGGTTTACATGGAAAGCTATATAAGCAGCAGACCTGGAGAAGATTGACCGCAATGTTCTGGGTGTAAGCTGTGAGCACACGAGGCTTGCATAATCTTCAATATTGGTGTCATAACTGTGAATCTGATTAATCTGGGATTAATCTGATATGTTTCTATACGTTTTTTCCTTATGTTACCAATAATTTGTCCATTTATATCTTCTAATTGCCAAATTTATCTTATGTAAGAACTATTGTTGGATACTCAAATACTTAGTGTTATATTTTGCATGAGAAACTTTTATAAATGTTTATTAAATTAGTGAGTCGATTTCAATACTAAAATAATGCAGTCCTGTATGATAAGTTAGGGTCATTAGGTGCCATGTAATTATGTTAAATTCAAAGACTGGCTTTGGTTGATATGATTCTAAAATTATGTAGTTCTTAATGAGAATTATTGTAATAAATACCTATTTTGTTCTTGGTGTTTCAACTACCCCCCACCTTAGTTTCATTTGACCCAACCCTGGGGGCATTTGAAACGTTTTCCGCGATTTTCTAAAATTCTTCTAACTATTTATTAGTAGCTCATGAAGTCAAATTAAACTTTTTACCATATAGCTAGATAACTGGCCTACAACTGACACCATTCAAGAAACCAATTTGGAACGAAATGACGGTAGAATATTCGATTTTATCAAAAACGTTCCAATTGACCCCAGTCTCCCCTACACAGTGGCTCATGAAATTTCTTCAAACAATCAGATACGCTAATTTAGCCTCGCCTTTTCATTATTATTATCAAAGCCTTATAATTTCGTGACTTAATAAACAATCTGCGTTATTTAATCTAATGAATCGCGTGGAAGTTACCGCCGCCATTATAGTGCAGACGGAATGCAATATGCACTTCGCTCGGGGCCGTATAAGTACTAGGGTAGCATAGCAAACATATAGCATAAGGTTTTAACGCTTAGCGCGGAATGTTAGGTCTCAGTTAATACTAAACTAGAGTTTTATACAGAAGCTAAATTATTTAATAAAGGATTGAATTAACAGTATTTACTGAGGTACCATCAACCATATATGTGGTCTACCACCCTAAAGTTGATAATCGTTTGTATGTCATAAAACAATAATGCCAATGGACGTGTCTGTCAACTTAAAAGTTTTACTTTAGCGACGTATTCATTTGATAGGAACTTGTTTTAAAATTGATAGACCACTTATTTGGCTGATGGTACAACAATGGAATACAAAGATTTTACAAAGTTTTTTTGTAGTAGCGGAGGATCTCATCGTTAAAAAACATTAATTCTGACAATTCTTTGAATGTTTATGTCTGAGTCGCAAAAAATATAACTATCTACAGAAATAGAAGCTCCGCCGAGCGGGGCTACATCAACTCGTGCACTTTGGTGTCACTTATAATAATTTCACTTAAATACACATACTTAATACTTACTTCAGTAGAATATATTCTAACTACTTATAGTCACACTGTATGTATTTAAGTGAAAAAAAAAGACATGGTCACGCTCAGTGCAGGGTTTTGTAGTTCCCGACCTAGCCTTTAACTAAACTTTGCCTCGGAAATGTGTTTTTACAAAACTTAATAACTGTTCAACTGATTAAGTGGAAAAAAAATTTTGTAGAAAGTTTTTATTACGCTTACCTAACTTCCGTGATTTTTTCATATTTTCTAGACTTGCGGTTCAAAAGTTAGAGGGGGGGGGGGGCACATTTTTTTCGACTTACGATGCGAATATCCATAACGTCATTGCGTGTAGATTGATACGCAGAATCAATGAGTTGTAGCGTCATTGTGCAATTTATAGCCGTCCTGCGGAACCCTTGTTACAAGGGATACTAATTAGGGGTCCCTGGGAGCGGGATTAATCAGGGTCCCGCCGGGAGAAGCCGTAAATATCAATTGATCGAGAAAAGGCTGTGCAGCAAGCGTATTTTCTAAGTTAACTAATTTTGACTAAGAAACTTTCACTTTAACCTCCTTATTATTTACTAGCTTTTGCCCGCGGCTCCGCCCGCGTGGAATTCGGTTATCGCGCGCTGTTCCCTCGGGAACTGTGCATTTTTCCGGGATAAAAAGTAGCCTATGTAGTGACATAGAGAGAGAGTGCTCGGGACCATAAACTATCTCTATGCCAAAAATCACGACGATCCGTCGCTCTTTATGGCGTGAAAGACGGACAAACACACAAACATACAAACACACTTTCGCATTTGTAATATTACTATGGATGGATAAAGTAGCACTAAGAGTAATTTCGATGTTGGTTCACTGAAAAAAAGAAATGACTTTGACTTTGAGTTAGATCAATTTACCAGAATCTTATTTCCTAGTAGCAAAATTTCCATACGCGTTTTTCTCAATATGATTTTTAGTTGAAGCTTGTTTTCACAGTCACGGTTTCCCCATATTAGTAAGTAAGGAAGGAATGATATGGATGTATATAAAAGTAATGAAATAAATAGGTATCTTGGTGGGGTCAACGTCATACATTTCAGTACCTTGTCGCTTTCAGTCGTTACATTTTACATTCGTATGGCTTTCCAAACATGACGTTAAAGTAACAAGGCACAAAAGTGATCACTAATTTATGATGTTGACTGTAGGTACTATACTAGACAACAGATAAACATATTTGTTCAAATAAATACTTAAATACATATACGAACAAACATATGCGAAATAAAGTAATTTGAATTTTTATTTTGACCTCTTGTTCTGAGAGGAACCTGTGCCCAGCAGTGGGACGTATATATGCTGTGATGATGATGATGATTGATTCATGATACACACATTTCTCGCAACGCATTCTCGCACATCTCTGGTGAAAATACAGCCTAAAGCTTTGTTAAAAAAACAGATTTATGCGAAGGTGTGGCTAAGCTAATTGCTTTTAGCAGAACTCAATTAAGAGAGGGGAGGTAGGGGGGATTTTATTCGGTGACAAAAATTAAGCGATGTGAAGGTGCCGCATAAAAATATGAAGCAAGCAGGATAATAAAGTCAATGTCAAAATATTTTTATTCAATTTAGGCTAAACAAGCACTTATGAACATCAAAAAAAAATCTACCACTGGTCCGGAAAAATCTCTGTTGAAATGAATCCGGCAAGAAACTCAACGAGGTAGTTTCTTTTTAAATAAATTCACAATATTACTAAATGATATCTATATAGTATACATTTACGCTTATTCTGGCGTTCTAAGGAGGCCTTAATCAGCAGGGCTACAACGAAACTCGAAATTCGTGTCGTGCGGTCCCTCTGACACTTATACTATTTAATGCGAGAGCGAGAGGGACGGTACGAGACGAAATTCGAGTTTCGGACTCGTGCTGATGATGATGATGATTATAACGTAAACGAAACACCTCGACTCATCCAAAGTTCAACATAATTTAATGAACACTTAAGAAAAGCCCGCGAAGCTCGTGGAACAGCGCTTTCAACTAATAATTGTTTCTAAGTTAGCTTAACTATGTAATATTAATTCATATGAAACAGGGAGTCCGCCCGAACCCACCTGTGATGGGTAATATAATAACTATATATCTTAGGGGGGGGGGGGGGGGTGCATAGATAAAGTGAAGCAGATAGTTCACTGCCATTATTGCCATTATTATTGGTTGGCAACGCAACTGCAATACCCTGGTGTAGCAGATGTTTATGGGCAGTGGTGATCTCTTCCCATCAGGAGACTCACTTGCTCGTTTGCCTTCCAGTTACATAAAAAAAAATAGTAAACACAGGACACATAATAAAGAACTTGATTGTAAAATATCATTGATTTGTTCTATACTTTTTGTATAATATGATGACAACGAAACCCAAAATTCAACCGCCCAAATCTTGAAAAGCCTACAGCTATCTCGATATACATTAGCGGGAAGCGGAGAAGCGGGAGGGGATGTGCATAGGGGACGGCTGCGAGCGCTTATGTCACGAGCGATAGAGACAGCAATATCCCAAACGAATACCTAACGCGGCCGCGCGGCTGGGAGGGAAACTTCTCTTAAGTTATATCGCTCCGGGAATGCTGTTTCAAGAAGCTTCCATATTTTTGTCATACAAGGGAAAAACTATGAGCGGTTTTCTCGCAGCCCGCTTTATTTCAATTGAATCCTCATCAAAGTCCACAAGCAAAATGGAAATTAATTAGGCATGTTCACGACCTCCAAATGTTAAATGTAATGCCTGTCTAAATATCAAACCGCACTTGACACTTGTCACGCGGGTGTCGGTTTATATCGCGAGTGGTTTCAGTTTCGAGGCTTCCGCACATACAGACAAGTAATTGAATACGGACGCGCCCCGCTGATCTGTGTTAATATTAGTTGGCTTTACAGAGAGGGAAAACACTAGGTAAAAATACTAGGGATAAATACTTGCTTGTAAAGTTACTAATGGAACAGGTGATAAGACTACAACCGTGAGATTTGATTTGAAATTTTAATTTTTAAAAGTATAGAATTTGCATAAGTATCTAATTCAGTAATGCGTGTTGAATAACAATACTACTCGTCTACGCAAAAAGAACCTCTAAATTGTTTAGGTGTCACGTTTTTTTTTGGTATTGTAAACAAGGTAGTTAAGCTCGCAAACCACCTGACGGAAGGTGGAAACTGAGGCCTGCCAACCAAACAATGGAATGCCTCTATGTTTCTCTATGTCTCTATCTTTCTATCAAACCAGAGTGCAAAAACTGGTATTTGACGGGTAGGACGGTGGACCAGCAAATTCATTGTTAATACAGCTAATGTTCTATGATTAATTATTAGTATTATGTCGTTACAATAAATAATCATAATGCGTACAGTAACGGATACCGAATACCAGTAGAAAACTACTACAAAATACTCCATAAATCAAAAACCAACTATGTAATACTTGCTAAAAATACCGGTAGGTAATAGTGACTGATCCCCGTTCCTAAATCACACCGATACTCGCTCCGCGGCGTTTGATGTAACGGAGCCGTTAATTTAATTCGCAGCGCATTCACTCGGTAGCCACATTATTAATAATTACCTTTCATTACATTTGTCATCATTATTTTCATATCAGTCATGCTGTTTTTCTCTGCGGTACTAGAGACACTTGGGTATTGGAGGGTTGAGATTGGTAAGAATTGAGAGTTTCTTTTTATGCAAGTGTAAATCATAAAATAAATCATAAATCATTTATTTGTTTACAAGAATGTAGTCTTTTTACAACGAAAGGTGGTAAATTAAATATATTACGTCCAATAAATTCTGCTTAGCCTAAGCATGTAAACATTTAGGTTATTATTATTGTTATTTGTGCATAGCGATTAATATTGTTTATTTATACAATTAAAAAAAAAAACATTTTTTTGTAGTTACTCAAATGTCAGATCGATAGTAATAAATTAGTTAAGTTAGTAAAAATAATATTGATCACCCTAGCAAAGTCAATAGTTCTGTAACAAGAATAGTCATTCGTGTTTGGCATCTGGTTGCGTAAAAAAAATGTTCATTACTTTTCGTCAACTGGTTACCAAACTCAGTTGCCATCGCGGCCGGAAGGGCAGCAAAATTACATGTCAAATTTTGTATTAAGTGTAAGGGTATTTTCACATCGCGTTTTTTAAACGCGGCGTCGACGCGCGTTTGTGTTGATACAAACGTACGCACGCGAGTTTTATGGCTGCTCTATAGAGAGAAACGCGCTGTCAACGCAAGTTTCCAAGAGGAAACTCAATGGTGCGTGCGAAGTTCCCAATCCGCACTGGGCCTGCGTGGGAACTACGGCCTAAGTTCTTTCGTTCTGAGGGGACTGCCCTTCAATTGAACTATAAAACAGTATTTTTCGCCTTCAAAAATGCCTGAAAGCTTAGTGTAAAAGTATAGTCAGCACAGTTTGCACTGTTTGTTTGTTTTATCATAAACTTTTCTTCTCTCTTTCTCTTCGTCTCTTGTGTCTTGTACTGTATTGTGATTTTTTTAGAGTTTTGGAGCAAAAACATAACTAACATTTTTCTATCAAAGATGAAAATGACAAAATGGCGGTCAATAAATAAAACCCGACGGAAAAAATTACGAGGCATTATTAATACTGTCAGCTTGTAATGTGATACTTTGTTGGCTAAAAGATAATTATTGTTCGGCCAACTTTAAGAAAAGGGGAGATCAACTCGCGCCGGTGGTGGGGGACATCGCTCGAAGAGGAGATAGCCATTTATTTATGGAGGTCCATATCCATGAACTAAAATAATTTCTTTGCTCACCCGCTACCTTATGCTAAGTTTGTGCAAGATATGCGTGTTCATGCAGTTCCTACACCTCCACACTGTAAGAACACACATAAATCACACAAACCCATCTATCACCACCACACTATACAGACGCGTTTCTAACTCAACCAGAGCTCATCTTCAGAACAACACAACCGTGTGCCATACTACTATATTGTCACGAATAATTTCTTTCTTTCTTTCTTTTCTTTCTTTCTTCCGGCTGATGGGGATGATGACGATTTACTAAGGCATTCGACTAAGACTCAAGCAACAAACTCTTCCTACTACCACAGTGTTCGTATCTCCTACTGAGGCTTCAACATCGTTATTCCTGAATTGTATGCAGTCTTCTTGCAGTAAAATAAAGCCATTTCGCTCGCGGCGAATACATATTTGAGGCAACCCCCCGGCGGACCACTCTGGAGCGTTTCCAAAACTTATTGCTTTTTATCGTCTCGCCGAGAATTCGGACGTCGTTTTTCTATTTTCTCCGTATAATTAAGCATAAAATTTGATCGCAAATATTCGCCTCATTATCCCGAAATTCGTCTTTGAAGGGAAAAATTTAAATTTGACAATTTCGCTCGCAAATTAAGTGAACGCCGCGAAATTCGCCGGACCTGGGAATTTTCGCTGGCGATTATGATCATCGCGTTACCCGTTAAGCCCGCAAGCCGGTATCGAATATTCGGGGGAAGTAGTGATGAGCTCCAACGATTTAAATAATTATGTATCGATGTTTGTTAATCCTCTGTTTTAGACGTAGTTTGTATTATATTGTAATAATAAGAATAATAATAAGATTGATTTATTTGCCAACATGAACAATACAGGATAGGTACACAGAATAATAACTATTGTATTTTATTGTATTGTGTTGTATTGTATAACTCTTAATTGTAGCTACAGACAAGTTCAAAGATATCGACACGGCCTTAATGTTAAGTGCATAAAGTCGTGTATACCTACTTTTATAACTTTGGCCGTGTCGATATCTTTCGCCCTTGACTGTACATAAGACACATTATAAACATAAATCTAATAATATGAAATTAAACTATATCTAAAAAAGGCCCCTGCGGCATTGTGCCGAAAATGCTTTTTTTAGATATAGTTTAGTTTTTAAAATAGTTTTAATTTAGTTTGTAATATTTAGTATTTTAGTTAAGTTATTTTCAGGATATTTTTTTTTCATTATTTCATATTAGTACCAATAAATGATATCTATATGTATAATATGAAATTCATCCAGCTGTTAAGAACAGATATACTTACGTACGTTCGAAAAATACAACCCTCCTACGTCCAATCAGGTAAAAACAGTAACTACGATAGTGATTGTGGCCCCCGTTGTAAATAAAACATTCGATTAATTTGTTTGCAACGATTTATGCTGAGTGAATCCGAACCAAATGGGCTCGAGCGGTAGAAGAAAATGGCAGTCATTCATTGAGGCTGGCGATCGATCGCGGAAGAAGTTTACTTAAGAACAAACATTAGTTCATTTAATTAAAACACAGAATTAAAGTAGGTACTTTGTTTCGAAACAGTATTGTGGGTTGTTGCCCGTGATCGTGACTCATTAAAATTCGTTATTCCGTAGGATCTACGCATTCTTTCGGGATAAAAACTATCCTTTGTCTTTTACAATGTCGCAAATCACCGGTAAATCGGTTTTCGCACACACGTAAAACACAGACAGAGTTACTTTCGCATTTTTAATATTACTTTGGATGGTGATTAAAAAAAAACTATAAGGGTTCCGTTTTTGCCATTTTGGCTCCGGAACCCTAAAAAGTACCTACTTTGTGGTGTGCAATAAAGAATATTTGTATTGTGATTTTTTTTAGTAGATAAAGAAAGACGTGGTGGCCTAGGAGTTTGACCTATAACCACGCCTATTGGGTTCACATCTGATTTTTTCGAAATTTGCGGTGAATGGAAACATCGTGAGGAACCTACACAAATTGCGAAGCAGTTCAATGGTATGCGTGAATCCGCTCTGGATACGCGTGGGAACTACGCCCCAAGCCCCTCAATATGACCCAGCAGTAGGACGTTTCTTCTTCTCTTATAAAATTTGGCTTTCTGTCCTAATTAATAGGACAATTTCGCCAGTGTCAAAGTACTTTCTTTGAGAGGAACGTCGCACGGTAATTGTAGTTTTTGCAACTTGATAGTAAAATTCCAGAAACCACGTGGAAACAACTTGCGCATTAAAAAATGACAGACACGAGAGAGTGGGACGTATATAGGTTGGGATGATCATGACTTCAAATTGAATTAATCGACAGTTCGATAATTAATTCGATGAAACGCCCATCCCTAGCCTTCACCGAACCACGCCGGATTCCGCCGCCATGCGTTATAAATTAATACAATTTAATTTCCAACGGACGGATGAGTATCGTCGATTCACCCTGTACACAGCCGAGTCTGCGATACATCCTGTATATATTAATCTTAACTAATATATATTAATGTATACAGGGTGGTGTTATGCTGTAGTGAAAGGGTCGTGAAGAGTTTTTATCATAATTCGTAATTAACTGCCACTAGCTAATATTTTTGGCTATAGCAGAGAACGTAGCTTAACATTTTTTTTAAGTGTAAGGTGTAATTCGTAATTAACTTCTACTAGCTAATATTATTGGTTATAGCAGAGAACGTAGCTTAACATTTTTTTAAAGTGTAAGATGTGTTAAAGTGTAATTACTTTTACTGACAATTTAGATTCCGGAAAATTAGGTACGACGACGAGCGTGTTAGGTACAATTTATTTTAATTGTACATTTTTGTATTTTTTTGTATTTTTTTTTTGTATCCTTCAGTTAATTCAATATACCAGCCTCTACCTACCACACAAGAACTATGGTAACTGTCTTGAGAACACATTTGGAAATTTCGTTTGTATCTTGCAGATAGGAGCCAAAGTTGCCCTTTGGCTCCGACCATTCTTAAAACGTTGTGACCTGTATACCAAAATGACCAAGCAATAATCAAGGTAAACGGCGAGCGCTCACGTCCCTTCCAATCTTCACCTCTGAAAAATCTCCGCCGGTACGCAATTTATATGGAAATATCTGACCCGAAGGATCGCAGGCGCAGCTTAGCTGGACCGAAGAAAGGCCACTTGGAAAATGAACGCTGTGTAGTGGCCGAAATAAAGTTGTTTAGGTATGTTCAAAGGAAGCTGTCGATGTTTTTGTTTATTATGAGAGGGAGGAAAACGATCAAGCGCGTTATCTGATGGGAAAAGAACACCGCTGCTCATGAGTACTAACTACTCAAGGAGATGTTCTCGTACCTTTCTTGATTGTATTGTATAATTCATTATTGTTTATATACTACTCAAAATAATATAAGGGCCACTTGAATTTCATCGGTAAAATGAAATCAAAAATGTGTTTGCGTTTTTAGTTGAATACGTTTAATTGGATGAAAAGTACTTGTACCATGTTATGGAGTATTTAATAAACCATTTTTAGACAAGGAATGTTAGAAAGAATTACATTTATTAGTATTTTCCTTTCATTAGGCCCTTATTTTCTTTTGAACCTTATAAAACCTATAGAAATAACAGTCTACTTTGAGAGACCGATGCGTAAAGACGAACTTATTAAGTAAAATTTATTTGTACATTCTTAATTTTTTATCCAATAGTGGTCTATCTTCCCTCTAAGTGGTCTGTACGCCACTCTCACGTCTCGCTTGATCTGTCCTATCGCGATGAAACGGGGAACTATATCGGGCGCGCTATATAAATAGTCTCTTAGCTTTTAAGCTTCATCTATTGAACCAGCGTTTTTATCCAACAGTGCCCTATCTTCTCTATGAGTTGTCTGCGCGCCACTCACGGCTGGCTTGATATATATACTATAGAGATGAAATGAACTGTTGGACGCGCTGGATATAAACAGTTACTTAGCTCTCTTGTATGTTTTACTTGTGTTTGTCTACTATTGTTTGAGAACATTATTGTTCGAAACATGTCGAGCTAAACTCGATTTAAGACGTGAGTTATCCGGGTCAATATATTTAATATGAGTGAATGTCACGGTAGTTTTATGTTCAAAATATTGTTTGAGAGCTTTTTAAACATGAAGATGAGAGTTTCGCTCGACATGTTTCGCGCTATTTCGTAGCCCTTCGTCTAAACAGCACGCGACTCGGCGTGTTGCGTGTTGTTATCGCGTGTTGCGGCAGCCGCCGAGTCGCGTGCTCCTGAGAAGGGCTACGAAATAGCCCGAAACATGTCGAGCTAACTCGATTTAAGACGTATGTTATCCGTTATAATATCATTTAATATGATGCTTTAATTATGACCAGTTATTGGGCATCCAAACTCTTCCTCGAGCTCTACTCACACAACACACGCGCACACACACACACACATACACGCACACACACGCACGCACGCTCCCACCCTAGTTTGTTTTTTGCCCTTTGGTTTAGCTACGCCACTGTTTGCAGCCTTGTGTCCAAGCCGGAGATAACTAACTTGTTTCAATGTGGTATTCGGTGCCGTTACTAAACTTGCGATTCCGAACAGATCCTGTTCTACATGACGTCCTATATTTAGGCCAACATTGGGCGAATGAAGTTCAAAGAGAGCTCTTACTAATTGCTCGTTAGGCCGGACTTTCTTTGAAGATTATCGTCGCAAAAAGCTGGCTTGGTTGTCATATGATATGTATGTAATGTATGTATGAATATCGCAGACGCGTCTTGATAAATAATCGCAATATTAGTCGCCAAAAGGGAAAAACATTCGTCGCACATCTCTGCTTGGTGGAAACGGAACCTTAATTTAGTCCTGCTTGGAACTTTAGTTACTTTCCATTTACAATATTCTCTTAATAATTTATTTACAATATCGCTCTGTCGATGGGCCCCATGAGAAAGCTCAAAGTCACTCAGCGGGCTATGCTCGGGGTTTCTCTGCGGGATAGAATTAGAAATGATGATATCCGCAGTGGAAATAAGGTTACCGACATAGCCCGAAGAATTGCGAAACTGAAGTGGCAGTGGGCGGGGCACATCGCTCGCAGGGCTGATGGCCGATGGGGTCAGAAGGTTCTCGAATGGCGTCCGCGGACCGGGAGACGAGCTGTCCGTAGGCCTCCAACAAGTTGGAGCGACGGAGAAGATCGCGGGATCGCTTTGGATGCGGAAAGCAAAAGACCGGTCTGAGTGGAGAGCCTTGGGGGAGGCCTACATCCAGCAGTGGACGTCTTTCGACTGACATGATGATGATGATGAAATCTCTGTGTGCCGGTGAAATAAAGTGGGTACCCTTGCAGTAGACTAAATATGCCAACAATTTTCTCTCACAACGGTCGCGTTCGGCTCATCGCCTGTCTCGTCCCGCTATCACTATCTCGCTCTACAGCCCGTGCTTCGGCACTTTGACGTTATTTTGCGGCCCATTTGCCCCTATGATGTAGACGAGCTAAGCTCCCGTGCAAACGACAGGAGGAAGCGGAAGCGGTGAAAAGAATTTGTCAATCGTTTTCTTTATGCTGTAGTTCAAAATTACATTGTAGAAATTTCTCTTACTGATTAGATACCACGTGAGGTTGAGCAAAATTGTTTAGGCTATGAGGCTTTCCATCTATTTGTAGCCAGTGTATTAAGAAGAAAAACATTTCAAGTAGTTTAATCCGTAATTTGTCAGTACATATCTAGTGAATAATGTATTTTGACGTAAGACTTCGTATTTCTCTTGCTGTCTCATTTTACTAAAGTAAACTAATTCAGAAAGTAAGATAAATACGAACTTGTAAATCATTATTCAATATATCTGTAACAAGGTTAATTTATAACACTCCTAGCTTTTGGTCCGCCCGCGTGGTATTCGGTTATCGCTCGGTGCTCCCTCGGGAACTGTGCATTTTCCGGAATAAAAAGTAGCCTATGTCGCTTGGGCCCATAAACTAACTCTATGCCAAAAATCACGTCGATCCGTCGCTCCGTTACGGCGTGAAAGACGGACAAACACACAAACATACAATCACACTTTCGCATTTGTAATATTAGTATGGATGTAAGTCAATGATAATCAAACATTCATCTAAATTATTTAGGAACTATTATTAACTATTATTAATCGAAATTAAAGCGTTTAGTGTAGCGTAACGTGACTTTGACGTTTTTCGTTTTAGACAGACAACAAGTGCAAACCAACTTAGCGGCCAGCACCCGCTACCGCTCATAGCTTAGCTCACATTAAACACCCACAATCAATTTCTCAGCAATCCCGGGATGAAAAAAAGCGTTTTTAATGCCGAAAAGGGCCGTTAAATATTTAATCGCCGCTCCCGTAATATGGCGGAGGCGCTGACATCGCTCGTAAAAATGAAATTAGTATACGTTAGAGCGGTGTAGCGCATGGGGGAGGGGGATAGAGACGTAAACGCCACTGAAGGTATACAAATATATAATACATTACAATACAATACAAAGACTCTTTATAAAGTAATAAAAGTAAGCTTAAGTACAGGGTGAATGGCAGCAGATCAAGTGGACGTTCACCATTGCGATGGATGGACCAAATCAAGTCGTTGACAGACAGATCCCTCAACGAATGCGCAAGACAGGCCTCAGCCAGGGATAAATGGCGCACGGTAGTGAAGCAAATATGCAAATTGAAGTGGAAATGGGCGGGCTCGAAGAACAGATAACCGTTGGGGGAGAAAAGTCCTCGAGTGGCGAGCACGAACCGAAAGACGAAGCGTTGGCAGGCCTCCCAGCAGGTGGACTGACGACATCGTGCGAGTTGCGGGAAACTGGTCGATGCAAGTGGCGAGTTGTCGTTCATTATGGCGTTCTATGGGGGAGGCCTTTGTCCAGCAGTGGACGTCTTCTGGCTGATGATGACGATGATGATGGGAGTGAAGCGCTACCGAGCGTCACGCGTGACCACCACTGCTCTGCCAAGAGTAAGCGACTGAGAAGAGAAATAATTACATGAAACAAGTAGGTATATAAAGAACTTTACAAGGTAAACAATAGACAACATTATCACTTCAGAGCGATTTCTTTCAGGCAACCTTTTTACAATATAATGATTCCAACTGCTGGTGCAATTTAGAACAGCAATAGAGCAAAGCAATTAGAGCAGAGGTTCCCAAACTTATTTCATCTAGCGCCTACTTTGAAAATCAGTTATTTGGTAGCGCCCACCATTTTAAGTTTCCGTAGCTCGAAAGGAAAAAGTGGAACCCTTATAGGATCACTTTGTTGTCCGTACGTCCGTTCGTCTGTCAAGACCCTTTTTCTCAGGAACGCGTGGAGGTATCAAGGTGAAATTTATATCAAATACTCAGGTAGACCTGAGTAGTGAAAACCTCAGTAGTAAAAAAATAAAAATCGTTTATTTACCAAAATAATTCTTCTACATTAAAATACAGTGTCCAGTGGGCCCAAAACTAGGCTTAGCCTGTGAACGGTAATTTGAAACTATAAGAATTATATTAATAGTTAAAGGTTACAATAAGGGGAGAAGCGTCTATATGTAACGATAGTTGCTCGTGTATGAAAAATAAAATACATGTGGTGCGAGTGACTTTCACGTAACGTTTGATAAACTCCGACATCATTTTAAGAATTGCCTCGTGAATTTTACAGGATTGCTATAAAAATGCCTAATTCAATTGTTGACGGGAGAAAATTCGCGGTTAAAAGCTTAGTTTATCGCAAGTTTCTCTAATATAAATAATATGAAATTGCCAGTCTGCATCATTCTATATTCTATGGCGATCGCGCTTAATGTAGCGTTCTATTGTTTTTGGTAATTGCGTTTTCATGGCCCTTATTTGATATCGCATCGCTCGCGCTACGACAATGTTGCGTCGTCAGCTTAGCCGGTTCTTTTCAGGGTTCCGTAAGCAAATGGCTTCATTGTCACAGGTTCGTAAGTGTTGAACTGACAAAAGAAATTGTATTATGCTGTTTTTTTTTATTCTACTAGATGGCAAACGAGCAAGTGGGTCTCCTGATGATAAGAGATCACCACCGCCAAATAAACATCTGCAACACCAGGGGCAATATGCGCTTACTCTCCACGCCGAAACACAACAGTGCAAGCACTGCAGCTTCACGGCCTGTATAGCTCTTTATTGTACACTAGTGTTTACCCGCGGCTTCGCACACATACATCATTGGATACATCAGTTGAATTGAAATACCGGGATTTCAAAAAATTCCCGTGAGAATTCCCGAAAAATACACTGGTATTCAATGACGTTGGATTAAAAACAACCATGTTTACGTGACTCTAAGCCTAGTGGTTGTTAATTTTAGATTTTGTCGCTATCCGCTGGGAATATCGGGATAAAAAGTAGCCTATGTGTTATTCCAAAAATCATGCTGCTTACTTGCCAAATTTCATCCAAATCCGTTCAGGCGTTTTAGCGCGAAGAAGTAAAAAAATACACACATACACACAAACTTTCGCATTTATAATATTAGTAGAGGAAATATATCTAAATAACAGATTATCTTGAGAAACAGAGTTCTAAGGCGAATTCCATAAAGGGATCCTCAGAGTTCTCATGAGCAGACACTCGAACTTCGTATTGTTGCCATCCCGCTGACGCTTACGTCATTTAATGCCCGAGTGAAAGGGACGGTGCGATACGAACTTCGATTTGCAAGTTTCGTAGCCTCTGGCAACAATGCTACGAGCTACGGACGCTACGCCGTAGCGCCGGGATGGTGCTACGAACCGCTACGGTCTGAGTATGAATGGTAGCTGACTTAGTTTGTCGTAATACAAACACATTCATCATCATCATCATCCCAGCCTATATACGTCCCACTGCTGGGCACAGGCCTCCTCTCAGAATGAGAGGGCTTGGGCCATAGTTCCCACGCGGGCCATTGCGGATTGGGAACTTCACACGCACCATTGAATTGCTCCGCAGGTTTCTACAGGTTTCCTCACGATGTTTTCCTTACCGCAAAGCTCGTGGTAACTTTCAAATGTTTTGTGGTAGCCCTGGAGTTTATATTTATGTTGTTTCATAGTTTTGTAGTTCCATAATTACTAAGGTTGTGTCCACTTTTATATTACCTATCTTAGTTGCTAATTAAAATGTAATGTAGTGTTATAAAGTGAAATGATTATGATGTATTGATTTATTTTGATTTGAATCATATTTTTGTTGTAAAATATATCAGCCGCGGTGGCCTTGTGGTTTGACCTATCGCCTCTCAAGCAGAGGGTCGTGGGTTCAAACCCAGGCTCGCACCTCTGAGTTTTTCGAAATTCATGTGCGGCGAATTACATTTGAAATTTACCATGACCTTTGCGGTGAAGGAAAACATCCTGCACAAACCTTCGAAGCAATTCAATGGTGCGTTTAAAGTTCCTAATTCGCACTGGGCCCGCGTGGGAACTATGGCCCAATCCCTCTCATTCTGAGAGGAGGCCTATGCCCAGCAGTGGGATGTATATAGACTGGGATGATAATGAAATATCTTTACGTAAAACATCCCCTTTCATATTTCCTCGCAATACAATCCAATTATTTATTGAGCCCCGGGAAAGCCGTTTCCCTTCAATTTTCTTTCAATAAAGATTAAATAAACATCATTTTTCGTAAGCTAAAAATACTTTTGTACAAATTACTGCTAAGTCTTCTATAAGGGTCCTCTGCCAGAAGACAATCGTTTTATACCAAAAACTCCTATCTTTCTTCGTACCTTTATTTAAAAATCAATTTTATCGTGCTGGAATAAAGCTGAGTTTTGATACCCGCCAGCTGTGACGTACGATGAAGTTGTAACAATTCCGTGTGCGATTTTTCGCTGTTTTTCGATATTGTCTAATGATTGTTTTTTTTTTGCAGGTAAGGATTGTTTACAAGGCAACCTTTGACGTCAATGGAAAACAAACAAGTACGTAGACAAAATTAGAATTTGAGAGAATTCATCATCATCATCTCAGCCGAAAGAAGTCCACTACTGGACATAGGCCTCCCCCATGGTTCTCCACTCAGACCGGTATGTGCTTTCCGCATCCAGCGCGATCCCGCGATCTTGAGGGAGTTCAATTGTATTAAAAATCCTAAAATTTAGCTTTTGTCGTATATAAGCTATTATAAGCTAAAGCAGTATGGAAGCTACGAACAAATCGATCGAAACGAACACACTCACACAGACGCACGCTCTACACGGCCTCTAAGGGGGTCTCGCGGTACTGCAGTCGCGAAATTGTAGTCGCTTTACGTAGATAACTGAATCTCTAATAACTCACAGGCATTTTTCTTCCAATTCTCCCGCAGGTTCAAGATTTACTCATACCTATGTATATTTCCGTAATATCAACCGCTAAGTCAATTTGGCACGCGTGTTTTTCTTGTAACATTAAAGAAAACCACGATGTAGGTAATCTATAAGTACGGAAATTAAATATTCAAATCTAATGGTTCACGTGAACGGAGCCACAGGTAAAGGCCAGTAATAAATAAAGACAAATATTATTCGAGACCTAGAATTCACAATAATATTAATATTGTTTGCAGAACAAAGTTACATTATTTCGCTGTACAAAGTAAACAAAGATTGTTATTAAATAAAATAAATATTGTTGCTTTCAAATACGGAGTGGAAATATTCGAAGATCGCAAATACGGATTGGTATATAATCAATCATTGGAAAATTAATACGATAAATATTGATCGAACTCTTAAATGGCGCCCAACATGGGGCTAGGAAGAATTAGTATTTTGCACGAATATTTTTATGCCTGTTTGCTTTCGTCCCGTGGGAAGTCAATGCGTTACCGGGATAAAATGAAGCCTATTTTTACTGTTGATTATGTAGCTTTCCAAAGGTAAAGAAATTTTTAAATCGAGACTGCAGTTTTGAGTTCATTTCTTGTCACTTTGTAAAATTATACGTAGTTTAGATTACAGTTTCTGCAGGTGGTAGGACCTCGTGCAAGGTCCGCCCGGATTGCTACCACCATCTTGCTCGTTAATCCTGCCGTGAAGCAGCAGTGCTTGCACTGTTGTTTCGGCGTGAAATTACTGACACTTGAGGTATCCCATCTTGGGCCTCTAGGTTGGTCCCACGCATCTGCAATCCCCCTGGTGTTGCAGGTGTCTATGGGCGGTGGTGATCTCTCACCATCAGAAGACCCACTTGCTCGTTTTCCATCCAGTCGAATAAAAAAAAAAAAGTTTTGGAAATTATGCAGTGTGATATTATCAAACCGCGGAAGCAATTTAAGCTATAAAATGAATGTTTTAAGTGTAGGGTTGCTACCATAGAAGAGCATCACTCTGTTTTCACTCTTTTATATTTAAAGATAAATCTCGTCGATCACTTTACATTTCTAAATTAAAACACTGGATTTAATTCATGAATATTTAACGCCTTCTAGTCTGAATGGGCTCGCAAAAACGGAAAGTTAATCAGGCACGGCCAACCGGCAAAAACACCGGTCCGGGAGCCCGGAGCCGGGACGTGATCGATCACGGCGCTAATTAGCACACATTGAGGACTTCCGGCTGGCCGGATCCGGTCCCGGCAGGCGAATGTTTGCTGGACGGAGAGAGTTCCAAAGGTAGCATGCACAGAAGGGATTGGACGTGATTTGTAGGGTTAGGATTATTTTTTTGCATGCATCTTAGGCTTTCAGTAGAGGCACAGTCGATCGCGAAGCAGGGTGGAACCTATTCAATCAATTTCACTATTTATTTTATCTTCTATATATAAATAAAAATGGATCGTAAAATGTGTTGCTAAGCGCAAAACTAGTTTATTAATAAAATTAATATTAACACTTACAGTACGAACCAAAGCGCCTATAATGCTAGTACCTAATTAGTTAAAAAACAAATAAAATTTGCAACTATTAACAATATAAATAGTACATTTTTGACGTTCATAAGTGCTTGTTATGGCCTAAATTGAATAAAGAGATTTTGACTTTGACTTTAAAATTAAAATAGAGACATATTTTATTAAACAAGGAAAATACTATGATTTCTTTGGGAAATGGGGATGTCAACATGACGTTAGTAGCACAATGGTATGTGATAAAGTTTCCTGAACTGTACATAAAGGTGGAAAAAATTAATGGGCTATGTAGGAAAAGTACCTACACAAAGTTACGAAAATATGATAATAAAGTATCGTATATTTTATGACAAAGATCCTTAGTTCTGAGTCAGTTTCCCCTTTTATGTCGATTTTGCTACTAAAATTTTGTTCGTGTTAATATGTAAAATGTGACATTATATGGGGTGACATTTCGGACGTACTCGTAATAGAAAATTGGTGTTTCGTGTACCCAGCATTAACTGAGCATGCATGCATTAACTCTTTTATTGAAATTAGCCTGATGAAATTTGCGGTTTCCATACATTGTTAATTATTTCTTATTTCAATAATGATTAGAAACCACTAATTTTATCAGACATGAACATGCATATTTTGCATGAGCTTAACTATCATAAGGTCGCGGGTGAGCAAGGAAATTCTTTTAGTTCATTGAGCACAAAACACTAATTTTGTATTACATGTACATTTTTTCTTTCTTATTGAAATTATTTTTTATCAGTAAGTTTTTAAAATAATAAATAAAGACTCTAAAAGTAACAATTTGCGTACATGATTTTGTGTACATAATTTTTTTTCCAAAATTCCTAGAATACTATTTAGTATTTATATTCATTTACAAATATTTTTTTTATTCGACTGGTAAGAGATCACCACCGCCCATAAACATCTGCATTACCAAGGGTATTGCTATTCAGATGCGTTGCCAACCTAGAGGCCTAAGATAGAATACCTCAAGTGCCAGTAATTTCACCGGCTGTCTTACTCTCCACGCCGGAACACAACAGTGCAAGCACTGCTGCTTCACGGCAGGATTAGCGAGCAAGATGGTGGTAGCAATCCGGACGGACCTTGCACAAGGTCCCACCACCTGCAAATTGAATTAAGGTTACTTAAGTGTCAATAGATTTTCGATATATAAAAAAAACATTTGCAGAAAAAGTTAGTGCCTCCATAAAATATATATTCCCAAGAATATTCTAACCTGACGTTGGGTCCTGGCTCCTATTGAATAGAACCTTTTTAAGAGCGAGGATTTTTCAAGATACGAATCAGGGCAGGGTCTACCTTTTTACCGGCTGCAGGTATAAGCGACGCGGCGAGCGTTTCTCTGTTCATTGCTTGGCCGAAACGCTCACAGCTCAGCAGTTAGCTAGGCAACACACGCGATGTATTAGAAAAATCGCTTGCCACGCCATTGGTTTCTGAAGTCGTGGTAGGGCCATTAAGGAGTCAGTTATCAGTAACATCTTGAAGGGAAATGCTTACGGAACGCCTTTAAAACCCTTTTAAATAAAATGCTGGAGTTAATTAAGAGCAGAAGTTAGGTGCATTGTGTAAAATTATTTTTATCTATTCCGAGCAGGTTGTCAAATTCCTATAGTTCGTGAATTCTAATTCTGTGACCCGTAGTCGACGGAGCTCCTATTCCGCGTGGCTGGGGCGTTATGTCTTTCAAGTAACTTGGCCATCCGGTCGTCCATCGTGGATTCCATAAACTTAGCACTTTTTTTGTAACATTTTTGTACAATAAAGAGCATAAAAAACAAACGCCGAATTTCATGACTCACACCTAGCGGTAGAGATTCCGAGATTTTATCCAGATCCCGTGGGATTATCGGGATAAAAAGTAGCCTATGAGTGTTTCCAGTTAGGTTAATCCCGAAACAGTGGTAGTACCGGGATAAAAGGTAGCCTGTGTGCTATTGCAGACAGGCTTGAACTTTGGTAAGTACTGTTCTGATGACAATGCGAAAAGGTATGTAGAAAAAAATAATAGTCGCGCTTCGCGCTTATTGGACATCCTTCCAAAAAATTCACGTCATCTCATTTTTATCTTCCAAACCATCCCCCTTTTCTGCAACGCAGGCGTATTGTTTCTGAGACAAAGGTCCATTAGGGCGATATCCAGGGGACACTCGGACAAATAATACGGACAAAGATAGATGGGCTTTAGGGTGCGCTCTTATTGAGATGAAATGCATCGACTCATCGTGTTATCGCGCATTAATGTAAGCGTGGCGATATATGGACTTTTACTAATGTGATAGGTCGATTTTGAACGTCTTGGCTCCGCTATGTCTCTATGGAAGCGCACCCTTAGCCTGGGCAGTTACTGATTGAAGTGCAGATTAGGAAAACTGTAAAACATACAACGACAGTGACACTGCATTATAATAATAATAATAATAATAATAATAAGTCATTTATTTCGGACAGAATCCATAGAGGTTAGTTACAATGAAAAATTATGCCGTATTCCTACGCTTGCGTAAACCCTCGCTCGTTTGCCCCCTCTCACATGAAACTAAAGATTAAGCACAAAGATTATTACTATACGAGGGCGACACTGAAAGTTTTTAGAACTGGCCACTTGTAAACAATATAATAAAAAAGTAAGTTTAAATTTTGAAAATGGAACTCTTTGCCAATATTATTGAGTATGTATTTCATTCATTTTGTCATTAGTTTTACGATTTGGCGGCAAATTGAAAATTGTCTGTGTCACGTCAACATGAATTTAACTCGCGAAAATTTTCGTGCAATGATTTTTTATGACTTTCGATGTCATTTAAGTCAACAAGAAAGCTATGATAGACTTCGATTGGCCTTTCATGATGAAGCTCCATCTCGTGCGACCATTTACAACTGGTTTAATGAGTTTAAACGTGGTCGCACTAATCTCACCGACGATCTGCGTGAGGGACGGCCTTCTACGGCGACGACTGAAAATAACATCAGTGTTGTGCAGCGTATGATAGAGACTGACAAAAGAGTGACGTATCAGCAGATTCGGACAAGCTTAGGCATCGGTATGAGTCAAGTGCATAAAATCCTCCATGAACATTTAGCGGTCAGGAAGCTTTGTGCGAGGTGGATACCTCATAATTTGACCGAGGCCCAAAAACTCCGTCGGGTTGATTGGTGCCGTGAAATGATTGAAAGATTTAACGGAGGTGACTCAAATGCTGTTTTCGACATACTTACGGGTGACGAAAGCTGGGTTTACTGTTATGATCCAGAAACCAAGAGACAGTCTGCTCAATGGGTGTTTCCTTTCGAGGAGTTGCCAACTAAAGTGAAGAGAGGTCGAAGCGTGGGAAAAAAGATGGTGGCCTCGTTCTTCGGAAGGACAGGTCACTATGCGACGATTGCTTTAGAGGATCAAAAAACAGTTACTGCAGAGTGGTACACTAACAATTGTTTGCCACTTGTATTGGAAAAAGTTCGGGAGAAGCGACCTCGAAGTAGGATCCTTCTTCACCACGACAACGCCTCGTCGCACACCGCCAGGCGAACGATCGACTATTTAGTGACGTCAAACGTGGAATTACTGGGTCACCCGCCGTATAGCCTCGACCTCGCACCTTGCGATTTTTATTTATTCCCGAAAATAAAAGAAAAGCTTCGAGGAAAACTTTTTATGAACACCGAGGAAGCAGTGGGTGCGTTTCAAAAGGCCGTCGAAGAGACCCCTAAGGACGACTGGGCTAAGTGCTTTTCTCAGTGGTTCCATCGGATGCAGCGGTGTATTGATGTGAATGGACACTATTTTGAAAAGATATAATAAAACTAATAACTTGCTAGTTTGCTCAGTTTTTGATTTTCTAAGAACTTTCAGTTTGACCCTCGTATTCGCAAATGAGTTCATAATTATAATCTGTATATTGGTGTCGCCACCATACAATTTATTGTAAATTATGCTTGTATGTAATATTTATTATTGTTTTTGGGTTTGATGGAGGTACTGTTGGGACCGTCAATAAATCATTTTTCTTTCTTTCTTTCTTTCTTTATATACCTGTGTTTTCTGGACACTATATGTTGGTGTTTATTAATGAGTTAATGAGCATGTATAATCTACATAATGTACTATAGGCCGCAAAAGTGGATGGACAATGCCAAAACATAATCGTCTGACGCGAGAAACGGCGCCATCTATGTGTTCGATGTGTATTAGCGGAATTCACTTATTTACTAACTTGTTAGTTTACCAAAATCCCGCTAGATGGCGCTAGTTTGTTGATTTTTTAAGGGTTCAAAAAATATTTATTTTATCTTCATGTAAGAAAGACAAATTTCAACATCCTACACTGCCCATTACACATGTTGTAATTGTGTGTATAATCATTCACTTCAACTCTCGTGGCCAGCTAAACATGTGTCCCTGCCAGCTGCTAGGGTGGGACACCGTGGGATGCTACCTTCGTGTAACGACATTTCTGTCTCTTTCGTATTGTGCGAAAGTGTGTGAGAGGGAGAATATTATTGTTTTCTTTACGAAGACCCATAATATGTTGCTTGTTTTTATCATCGAAACATCGACGTTACTAATCTCCAAGCAGTAAATTTACAAAAACACAAACTCAATATCGTCGCCTAATAGGATTTGAACTCGCGACATACGCCTGTCGGAGCACTCTCAAACCACTCAGCCACTGATCTGTTATTTGAAGTCATGAAAATTGGATCTATAACTCTGGTCGCCTTGAAATTAATCGGTAAGTCATATTTTACGAAACTTAAAGAGGGTAGACTGAAGATCTTCAAACTACCAGGCTGTTTTTTTATTACTTTGTTTTAAACTTTGCTACCTACTTGTTCAGCTGTTCCTACTTCTCGTTCCATTGTCTCTTTCAAGTTTAATCTGCTTACTATCGTAGTTATTCTTTAAAATGATTAGTTTTCATCGCAATGTTGAAATGATTAAAAGGTGTGATAAAATGAATTTATATAAAGAAGTAAAAAATATTTCAGAAATTCCTAGAGAAACTGGAGTTGATGTGAGTTTTTTTTACGTTTATCCTACCATTTTTTTTTACAACAATTATATTTACATTACATTATTTCATGTTTATTTATATTGTTACAGAAAAAAAAACAGTTATATTATGGATACGACGATATCAAGACCTTTTCTGCGGTTTTTGCTGCATCGTCAAAGATCGGTTCGACCACGACTCCTAGATACTATTCGAAACAATACCTACGCGAAACGACGGTGATCTCGTAGTGCCCAACATGGAATCTGGTCGTATAACCGTCAACCATGGGGATGGATGAGTGCCGCTGATCCGGGAGAACTTGTTAGAATACCCAGTCGAGCGAACGGTGGTGATTATGCCAGTTTGCTTCAGGAGACCATGTTGCCCACTGTTAGAATTGTTTATCCAGAAGAACAAGTGCTGTGCATAACGTTCGTGCAAGATAACTGCTCAATACACCGGTCGCGTATTATGCAAGATTGGTTTGATCAACACAAAAATAATATTAGTTTCTTGTCCTGCCAGATAACCGGATTTTAATCTCATTGAAAATATATGGGGTCTTATTGTCCAACGTTGAGATAACTAAAATGAGCGAACTCCGGAAACGTTAGAAGCTCACTGTGTAAAAATATGGGACAGTATTCGCGGGTCTAATCTGTGTGAAAATCTAGTTGCATCTATGTGTTCCCGTCTGCAAGCAGTTATCGACAATCATGGTGGTTAAACTAGTTATTAAAATAAAATTGATAGTTTACGTGTAGACCGGGTTATATACTCAAACAATCATGTTATATATAAGTATTATAGAAACCAAAATAATTATCTTTATTTATGATCCTGTAGTATCACTTTTTACGACAAGTAATTATTTTATTATTATGAACAAAACATTTAATTACCAATGCCTTAATAGTTTTTTTTTTGTGAGATAAGTGTGAAAGTTCAATATAATACGACTGTAATCTTATTATAACTGTCAGTAACACACTACAGTGGATCTACGCCATCAATTATTGTTATGTTTAAAACTGGAAAACTTCACTGTTTACATATAATTTATAATAACGCCTACGAGTCTTATGATAACCCGGTCTCACATATATATACTTTCAAATACATTTTTTTTTTATTGTGGTCGCTTCAATCCTCTTTCCAGAAACGGAAATGAATACTTAAGCGAATACCTCAATAAAATCTTAAAATACAAATTTTGGTCAAGTGATAATTAAATAACTAAAAACCTCACACGACACACCGAAAATATTTTTTTATTTTATTTTAAGTTAGTTGTTTGCGTTTATTTTTGAAAACCTTCATTATTTCTTAAAATAATTGTATCAGTAGTTCTATTATTATTATTATTCTCCTTAATGGCGGCCTTTAAGGCTTGGGCCAATGTCAGTTAAAAAAAGATAAATATATTCTTCTTCACGTAGTACGGTGATTGTAGTTTTTGCAACTTGATAGCAAAATTCCAAAAACCACGCGGAAACAACTTGCGCATTAAAAAATGTCAGACACGAGAGCAATATCGAATTTTGTGATCACTGTTCACTGTTAAGGTTAATCGCCGCATAAAACACTATCAAAATTATACTTCAACTAGCCAAAGAAGCAGAAATACCAAAATAGGACATGGTCCACATCCGCCATCTTCGAATGCCACAAATCGAATCCCCATCAGTAGTTCTACTTCATTTCTAACTTTACAGTTGTAATTTGTAATACCAGATTTAGAAGAAAGTCAAACTGACAGCCAAACGGCCAGTATTAAATTATCTAAGGGGTATGAAACATTCGTAAAACATTTTTAATTGGCGTATGCATTCGTAATATTTAGACTGGGCACAAACACAACCTGATTTAAAACATCGTGTAATCGATTCTACTCTGGATTCTGAGTAAACTACTTTCTGGTTTTCAGTTATTTAACCCGTCAAGCGTCAAACCTCCTGTAGCCAAATACACCTGTAATGTCCCATACAAACGAGAAATCTCCGATTTCGCGCGGAATTAGGTTATTTTTCCAACTTTCGGAATAATTATATGTAATGTGTTATATATCATTACAAAGCTGGATAAATGACGTGTTCTATACAGTGTCATTAATAAACTGAACTTACTTGTGGTAATAAATATGATTTTTTTCCTATCCATGTCGGCATACTTTTCTCTCTCCGTCTCAACATATTTACAATTTGCACCAAATTTATAATCACATATCACATTACACATACACTACCATGTAACTACTTAGTTTACGCGTCGATTAAAGTAAATTTTAACACATGAAATCATATAATTACTTCACTACAAATATTTATTTACGTTGTCGATAAACAAACACCTGTAGCGAGCCGGCCTCCCGCGAAACTGTCATGGCCGCCATACTGCGAGTACTGTTGTGCATAAAATTGCCAACTCTGTGGATTATTTATTTTTTACGTTTGTTTACGATGAGATTAAAATAAAGTTTTAATATTCGTAGGTATCTTATACAACTACGACAAAGTGTAATAATGGGTGTTAGTTGCTAGTAAAAAGAGTTAAATCATGAATTTAGTGTATTTTATTCACGGCGTAATATGTATCGTTTTATTACATTATGATAATTATGACTAGTTTGTTTATATTTCTATACAATGGATTGCCGTATTAATATAAGGTTAGACAGATTTTTCACGATACATAACTTTAGTTGCGTTACAAATAAAATATTTAGTTTTGTTGCTTCTGAGGTATATTCAGGTAAATTGACGATTATCCGAACTTATTTAGAGTTTTAAGTTATTTAGAGTTGTAGGTGAAAATATGGGTTTCTTACTTGAATTGAGTATTGCTTATAATTTTGAGAGCATTCTATGTACCCATTTTGGATAAGAAAAGTTATATTATTCTCATAACGGAAAAAAAAAACATAACGTTACCTAAGTTATGAAACTGTTTATGAACTACGCGCTGTTACCGTCGCCTGTCGCTACTGTTGTAAGAAAGAAAATGAAATCGAGGATGTAATATAATGTTTATGTCTTTGCTTTTACTAAGTATCTCATGTTGTCACCGTCTTGGGAACGGTGTTGGACCATCAATGTTGTGAGCAATGTAACAAATGGACCTCACGAGACAGGCTCAGCCTAGTGTGATGGTCATAGGTAAACCTTTGTTTTGTATTACTTTCAAGCAAATAAACTACATTTTATTTTTATTTTATTTATTAAATGGTCTGTAACGTTGTCATGAATACCGGTACAGAATAACGTTTTACATATGGATGTTTACAAAAATAACATAACTGACTATACTGGTTGACACTTACAGAGGAACATTGTCAGTCCAAGGAGGTGTCAACACTTATAGTCAGTTATATTGTTTTTGTAAACTTCCCTTCATAATAACATAATATCAGATTACACGTCGTATTAGATACAACGTTATAAAAAAAGCGCTATTCAAAACGTTTTATTCAAAAAAGTTATACGGTAATATTCGTTACAAGGTAATATAAAATGGGAGCGCAAAGGTCGGTATAACAACTTTTGACATGTTTTCACTAGATATAACGATTAAGAGATGTAATGCACTTTTGATACAACAACTATTTATATAACACTCGTGTGGTATAAGTTCGTGCAATATAATTTTACAAATACAAAAACATTTATTTGTTCAACATAGGTCAATAATAGGTTTTGTTCAATATAATGCTCAATGAGTATAATAAACTATTGATATAATTTGGAATATCGACGAGCGAAGCAAGCGAAGTGCTAGAACAGACTTTTAATTATATCCCATTTATACTATAATATCATAAGTTCATTATATCAGGTAAACTATTATATCAAAAGTTTATTATACGACTTTAGTGGTTATATCCTATGAAATTATATCAAATGTTGTTATATCCAGTAAAAATATGTCAAAAGTTGTTATACCGATCACTACACACCCGCTTGGATGGCTCTTGCTCAAGCCCACATGGACAGTATATTAGGATTACAATAAAAATCAAGAATGTAAAAATTTGTTTTATTTACAATACAATACAATACAAATATTCTTTATTGAAAAAAAAAATAGAATTAACAAAACAACAAAAAACAAACTTATAACTAATCACCGTCTCCCCCCGTCACGGGACTAAACTAAACCTAGGTCAATTCCGAAAAATTGTTTTTTCCGTACGGACAAACAATATTTCGAAATTGACATAGGTTACACAATCAAGCCATATCAGGAAGTGGCAAGCAGACTACAAAGAGCTGGAGGAACGTTCCGCAACATCCCCAGTGGCCTACCTACAGCGATGTATGGATATCGGCAGGTGCAAAGGCATTTACATACCGATAGGAAAGTTCAAACAGCTTAGAATAAGTAAAATTATTGCTGAATTAAAGAAACAAACATACACACGCTACACGAAAAAAATTACTCTCCTGCCCATATTGAGAGCTTTAGAATTCTGTCTAATACTAACTGATACGGCAAAGTAAATATTTGGTTTTACAACGCCATACTGGTTGACAATTGTCCTGTTCACGGAAAGAAGATTGTTAGTAACGTTGGGTGAAAAAATCAAACATGTTCACGCCGCAATCAAATCTCGCTTTTATGCGCCGCATACATTCATCCCTAGTATAATGATAAAAAAAGAACATTCTCTTTTCAATTACGTCGCCTGCTCTTACGAGTAACGATGTTTCTGCCGGTGAGTTGTTGGAGAGAGTGCCAAGCTGTCCAACAAGCATCATCACACAGAAACTCATTGCATAGCTTGCATATCAAAGAGACTTTCTTTTGTTTATCATTCCGAAGGCAGATGTGACAATACCCCCGATTCGCACTGCCCGGAATAATTTTTGGAACGTGTAATTGACTCCAATCCAGCCTCAAGATTTCGGGAGCAGCCGCTCGAGTTTCTTGCGGTGGGGGGGGCTGGGGTATTATCATCGCAAGAGAATTAACGAGCTGTTCACGAAAGTCTCGATGCGTCAGTCGAGGTCTACCACGCCGTTCCAATGATTCCGTCAACATGATGAAGGCATTAAGCACACTGACGTTCAGCAATCTCTTAAATATTTTCATATACCACTTCACGCATCTCTTTCTTTCCAACAAATACATTGAGAGCTTTTGATCTTTAAGATCAACACCTCCCATTGTATTGTTGTAATCTCGTACAGCAATAGGCTTTACGAGATCTTTCCCTGCCTTTCTGCCCACGAAGGTTTCGGCAGTGTGGTAAGTGGAAATCATGTTCACCATTTTGGAGTCCTTCCATGCAATGCATGAAACGTCTCCACAATGACGAGCGATGATTGTCCCTTTCGGCACACTTTTCGGAGCCTTCGCGATGTCGACCGGAACATGTTTGCGATTTGGACGCAATGTTCCCAAACAATCAAACCCTAAACTTTTCAGGTACCTAGCCAACGCTGGACAATTATAAAAATTATCCATAGTGACTAGATGCCCTCGATGTTCCAGGCCTTTCAGTAAATCGAGTACTACTTGAGTACTCTTGCCCGCCAAGTCAGTACTAGGAGCGATCTCATTATCGTGCCCAGAATTCTTTCCCGTGTAGATAATAAACTTCCATAAATAGCCAGTCCTCGATTCACATAGTTCATAAGATTTTATGCCAAAACGTGCAGCCTTGGACCTTATCGCTTGAACCCAGGACAAGCGCCCCTTGTATAAAGTCAAAGACTCATCTATAGCAATATCTTGCTTTAAGTTATATAAATTTGGAAATTTTGAGTTTAGATAGCGGAGGACTGGGGTAATCTTCGCTAATTTCGCCGAGTACATGACTCCTTCGCTATGTGGCAAACTCTGACTCGCATCAGAATTGTCCGCAAAGTGAATGAATTTGTTTAGCAAAATATAGCGATTGTACGGCATGACTTTCCTGAACATGGGCGTTTCCAGTAAGCCACTCGTTTTCCAATATTCATTCTGAGATGTTCGGTGACCAGACCCCATCAATATATAGATGGCAAAAAATACGTACATCTCATCTACATTAGTGTTTACCCACCGATGTAGACGAGATGAATCTGTCAATGTCCCTGCCGATTTTTTCTCGTTGATCACCTGTTTAGCGTACCTATTGGTTTCCAGCACGATATGCTCCATGATGTCTCTACTCCAAATATCAGTAAAGGCATCATGTGGCGTATCATAATCTTTAATAGGCCCAGGAGCAGGACCCGAAAAATCTTCGGGCATACCTCTGAACGTATCAAAGTTACTCTGCCAGGTAAAATCAACAGACACGTTAGTCAGGCGAACAACAGCTTCATCCATTGCCGTTGATACTCTATTGAGAATGGTACGCTCACGCTCATTCAACTCTTCGTCATCCGGAATGTCCCGAGCCATACCAGCGTTGGCAGTGGATTCCTCGAAATCAAACTCATCGTCGAAATCAGAGTCAAATTCACTACCCACGTGGCCAATCTGTGCAGATCGCCCGCATGTTTGGCGCATCCCTGACGTAGATGGCTGTACATCTATGACGCCAGAAGCAACCATTGACGTGTCTTGGGGATCGCTAGGCCTAGCCTGTATTACAGGCTCAAGCCTAGAGATCTCCGACATAGTATCAATGTCTGCATCTGGAGGCACTGGCGTTCTGCAAGAATGGGGTATAGGTTCGTGAGATTCTGGCAGCTCAACTAACCATTTTCTGATATGGTCCGACCTACTTATGACTAAATCCTCCCCCTCTTCTTCGTCCAGCTCCAACTGGTCCACCCGTTCAGCGAATGAGAATCTACAAAAAAAAAACAATACACTAAGCATCACAATATGCGAGATGCATTGCAATTGCATACTATATTAGTCTTTCTTCTCTAATGTTGTGCTAACTCAATAAGTGTTTGCACAGCGTATTCGGGCAGGGGAAAGTTAACACAGCGAATAATATTTCTACCATAAGAGATTTTCCATCTCTTTTAGCTCTCAGAGTTAGAAGTGGTAAATACAATATTCCACTTACTGTATGGTGTTCTGGAGACTATCTTTGAGGGGGAGCGCTCGTAAGGACCCCCTGGGAGTTCGCGTCACTTCTATTTCATCTCCGACGCGGAGTGAACCCCCAGGGGTCCTGTTCACCATCCTTGCCTGAGGTCTAGAAAAAAGAAAAACACTAAAATATTCCAATTTCTGATGTAAACATTCTAGAAAGGAAGAAATAAGTACACTGAATACTTACAGCCGCGGTCGCCAAACTTTCGGCGCCTCCTCTACTGGCTGCCGAAAAGGGCCGTCTAGAGCCTGCTCCAGGCAGCGGCGAGCTCTGGATGTTGGCGCCGGAGTGACCGATCGCGATCGCGATCTCGACCTTGATCGAGACCGCGACCGCGACCGCGCCATGGATGCCCTGGCTCTTGCGATTCTAAAAATAATCATTATATTTAATTTGATCTCATCATTACTTTCCATCAGGTAAGGCTGAGGTCAAACGCAGACCCATTTCCAATAAAAAAAATCTAATTGTTCACCGTGACATGAGGGCATTTTATAAGCATGTCGCGTACAAAGGCACATTGACAACAGACTGCTTGACAGAAATACCTGATTTTTGCGATAAAAAATAACTCGTTGTAAAAAATAACTCGTAAAGTAGGTACTACAAAATGTTATAACCACTTTTGTTATAGAAAATTGAATTCATGAAATGTGGCGTTTGTATAGTACGGGGCACACGCATGACAGCAAATGTATCCAAGTATGATTAACTTCGAACTCATTCGTACTTAGTTGAGAATATAAGGGGCCATCCATACATTAAGTCACACTATTTTAGGGTATTTTAGACCCCCCCCCCCCTGAAAACTGTGACGTAATTTATGGATGTCCCGTAATATTACTAGCTGTTGCCAATGCCTGGTTATCGCGCGGCATCCCGCGGAAACTATGCAATTTTACGGGATAAAAAGTAGCTTATGTCACTCTTCTGTCGCTTCGTTGCAACTTGACAAAAGGACAAACAAATACACAAACACACTATAACATTTATAAGATTAGTATGGATGCCAAAATGTATAATGTAGGTATATAATTATTGTCTACAAACGTAACTTGAACTATAGAAGTACCTATTTGAAGTCACACGGAAATAACAATCTAAAACTTTCACTATAATGATAAATACTGAAAATCTTATTCAGCTGACAAAATAATTCTATAAGTACCCAAATATTGAACACAAACAATACCAACAATAATATTTTCTCACTAACTACGGAACTACGTATCTACTAAGAAATGGCAATAATACTGCTTCATATTTACATGTATGAAAATATATAACTCTACAATGTATTTGAACAACTAATATTGTTACAATGAACACGATTTTATTTCAAGAGGTTTGCTACCTTTATATTGACTTTGTGTGTGAAGTTTTGTGCGCAACTGTACCTCACCGCCAAATTTTCTAGGAATTGAGCACTGATTGACAAAAACCAAGAATGAATCAAAATATATAAGATTTTTCTACAATGTAACAAGTTAAATAAGTTTTTGAGTAAATTTTCTACAAAACAATGGTATTCGCGAAACAATTCAGGCAAAGTTATGTTAGAAAACGATGTAAATAAGCCAGCGCCATTGAAAATTATTGCGTCATCCAAAAGTTTCACAGTTTTTTCACTGGGAAATTCTATCGTGTTCCTAAAGTACTATCAAAAATTAAAACCTTTATTAGATTGCCAGTAATTTGATATATAATACATAATATAAACACTTACCTTTTAAAAGATTTCGACATATTTACACAAACACTTGTTGCCGGTTTTCCGTCCGAAATTTGACTAATTGTCAAAATGGCTGACCGAATGGATCATTTTTCAAGTTTAAATTTTTTGCAATGTAAATCCTCGTTTCCCATTGGTTAAAATATCAGATTTAGGTGCTGCAATAGCTATGGTTGGTTAGTAAAATATAAACATCTCGACAAATCAGGTGTAAGAACGGAAAAAAATTTGTCCAATCGGCTGAGATTGCTGTAGACACATGGTGTCTACAGGGCGCTACTGGTACAAGAAGTCTGTAGACTAACGTGTGTCTACAGGACGCTCGACGGGTTAATTAATAATAATATTTAGTATAACATTAGTAACAGCACTGTCATATTTAATGAATAGAAATATTGTTTTAGGAATAAAAATTTTTTATGTTTTAAACTTCAAAACGTGTATTATTTTTGTTGCAACCTTATCCTTTTTCAGATTGTTTTTTGTTTCCACGTTAGTTATCTACAAAATTAAAATATAAAGTAATAAATAAAAAAATAAAAAACGAAAACATAATTCTCAACTGTAGGATACGAACTCGGGTTCATTTAAGAATTTTTCTAAGCAGCCGATCAAGGCACTGGTCCCACCGCGAGCTGGTAAGCTATGAGCTATCGGCTATTTTCTAGCCCAAGAAACGAACAAAAGATAATCGCTTCCGTGTACATAAAAGAGAGAGTTATATTTTTATAGTTCATAGCTGGCTGTTCACACTGCCGGCGAGGATACTCTCCCACCGCCCGGCGAGTAAGCGATAATTCCATACAATTGTTTACTAGCCGCCCGCCGATTGTCATCTGTTTCTAGTACAGAATTTTACTAGTTGACCGCCGAGCTCGCCGATAGCTGGCGGTGGGACCACTGTTTACTAGTTGACCGCAGCGATAAGCTATCGACTATAAAACTAGCTCAACGGTACTCGCCGAAGCCTGCTTGGCGATCAGAGCGATCATTCTACCTTTCAAAGTGGATGCGAGTGCACGTATATACAATGAATTTAAAACAATCATACGAACTATCTTTGTTGTCAAGTTCGGATGACAATGATGATGTATTTTATAAAAGCGTGTGTGTAGTGGCAGTGGCAATTTTGAAGAGACGGAAGAAAAAAAGGAATATTTTAAAAAGAATGACAAGAAAAATTTGGATGCAAAAAATTAATTATTTCAGAAAAGAATACAGTGAGTTCAAACTAGCTAGTGTGGTGAAAATGTATGTTCAAATTTAAATTCAAATCATTTATTCAGTAAATAGGCCGCAATGGGCACTTTTACACGTCATTTTTTTAAACTACCAGCGCTTTCGGAAAGACCATCATTGCCAAGAAGAATGCGCCGCAAGAAACTTGGCAGAAAGTCATTTTTTCAAAATAAAATAATTACAAATAAAATACTTAAAAACTACAGTAAACAATTTAACAAAAAATTACAAAAAATAAATAAATAATAATACAGGGATGTATGGGGTCCCTTAGTTACAAAATTAAACACTAACCCCCTTATTCATAAACGACAATCAAACCAATTTTAGTTAAAATGCCGCTAAAATTCGTTTGTCCTTATCTGTCACTTCGACATTTGTATTTGTTAGAAAGGGACAAAGCATTTGTTAGTTAACATAGGCTTGTTAAGTTTTATGAATAAGGAGGTAACTATATTCGACCTCGACTGTACATCGTATAGGTCATTGGCGAATAGCCCCCCGGCTGAGCTAGTGCAGCGAGTAATCGCCCGTCGCACGCAAACACTCGCTTATAGCCGAGCGTCTAAACTAGCAAAACTATACTCGCTTCTCGCCTCTCGCCCACTCGTTTGTAGTTTATAGTTTTACTCGCTAATAGCTTGTAGCCGCCGGTGGGACCAGTGCCCAACTGAGCTATCGGCACATACCAAAATAAGGACAAAATATCAATCATATTCATACCGTGCATTAAGCGCGCCATCTAGTGCATTTGTGGTGAACAACTAACAAAATCGCCGCCTCTCGTGTGCAAGCAATTATAGAACGTAAGGTGTCCATCCACTTATGCAGGGCGGTGTACGTTCATGAATGACGTTTTAAGCTCAATTGGGGTTTAAAATAAGTTCATGTGTGAATTCGACATCTCTCGAAAGAGTTCTAGATTTAACAATCCCTTTGTGAAAAATTGGGTGCCCGAAATGAGAGATCGGTTGGATTTTTGGGATTTTGCTTCGAAGCCGATTGCAATGGAAGTGACAGACAAACTTAAAAACCTTATTTATATTGATGCGCGATACTAGCGCCACCACATATTTTGTGTTTTATTTTGGAACTAATGAGGTTCATGAATGTCAAAGGACATCGATCATTTTTATTAATTAGCAAGCTATCTAGTTCAGCAGACGAACTATAGATGGCGCTTTGCTTTTGTGAAAATTGTTGACGCTTTTTGCGGCATCGTCGTATTCATTTTAAAAGGAATCTTCGTTAAATTGGTAAAGGATTTATTTTATTAAGAGCCAACTATTATTGTGTCTCCATAAATGACGACAAGAAACTACAGACCCATATAAATTCTAGTAGTACCTCCGCACGCACGTTCGCGAAACATTCGCCACCGGAAGCCGGCGCCCGCGCCACCTTCCGGCATCTAATGGCCGCCGTCATGGCGGCCACTTCCGGTGCTGCGCAACTATTTGACAACCGATTCATGCGCGATACATTTTGCTAGAAATTGGAGCAACTTCTCATTTTGTTATATCCTTTGAGGTTATGAACGGCTTCCTGAATACATTTACTGTTTTTTATGGTAATTAATGCTTTTGACGACGGGGTTCAAAGCGCTTTAGATTAAGTTACATCCGCGTATGAGAAAGTAACTTAATCAGGCCGTCAGCTATAATTTTGCTGTGTTGTGACCATAATGCCGACATCATCATCATCATCCCAGTCTATATACGTCCCACTGCTGGGAGGCCTCCTCTCAGAACAAGAGGGCTTGGGCCATAGTTCCCACGCGGGCCCAGTGCGAATTGGGAACTTCACACGCACCATTGAATTGCTTCGCAGGTAGCACGATGTTTTCCTTTACCGCAAAGTACTTGGAAAATTTCAAATGTAATTCCGCACATGAATTTCGAAAAAACTCAGAGGTGCGAGCCGGGGTTTGAACCCGCGACCCTCTGCTTGAGAGGCAAACCAATAGGCCACCACGGCTTTTTTTAGCGCCAACATAATATCTCTAAGAATATGCAAGTTGAAGTGTCGATGGGCGGGTCACATTACTCGCAGAATAGATAGGCGTTGGGGGAGAAAAGTCCTCGAGTGGCGACCACGGACTGGAAGATTCAATAAATTATAACTGATAAATATGCTTAATAAATAGATAGAGATTAGCTACAGAAGTAGGTACAGATAGTGTTAAAGAAAAAAAGTCATACAGACAAAGGAATTTAATGCATGGGCCACCATGGAACCTTTTCAAAGGAAAAGTCATTACGACTTTCCTTGTTAGTTAATGCGATGTCACTGTGACGTTTACTGTGAATTACTGTTCGCCTATCTTTGAGTTTTCCTTTCTAGTTTAGGTTAGCTTGAAAAGATCCCTTTTAGGGATAAGTTCGCCTTTGTACTCTTTTGGTTTGTTGTTTTCTTTTTGTATAACTTTGTGTTTTTCCTGTAAAATGGTTCCATGGCGGCCAATGAATTTAACTCCTTGACCGTACATACGAGTACATATACACGTGCCCGAAAAACATAATCCTTCTTCAAGCAGTCGAGTAAATAAATAAACGAGAGCAATATTTAGATGGAACCTCCAATTTCACAGACCTAATAACAAAACCAGTAAATACGGGAACTCAAAAAATCTCAATCAAACGAACAAAGCGCGAATAAGTATACTTTCTGCGTGGACTTTGATAAAGCAATTCTAACTAATGATCTGCAAAGGTCAGTCGGCAGTCATTTATAAGGTCTGCGCCTCCGCCCACTCGCAGCGGCGCCGGATTCTGACAATGGCTACCAGTTTATAGGTACAAAGTTTCACTACCCTACTAGAAGTTGGCGAGATACAAATAAATACAACACAAATACAATAAATACAATAGTATTAAATACAATAGTGATTAAGTGTTAAAAATAGTGAATGAGAGTTCTACACTTTCTGCCAACAAACTGCTATGCAGTTTGGCAGAAGTTTATTTTTTTGAGTATTTTTGTACTTCTTTTCTTTCATTTGAGTAAATAAATAAATAAATAAATAAAAAAATAACAAATATCACGGAACTATTCACACCAATTGACCTAGTCCCAAAGTAAGCTTAGCAAAGCTTGTGTTATGGGTACTAAGCAACGGATAAATATAATTATATAGATAGATACATACTTAAATACCCAAGACCCGAGAGCAAATATTCGTATTTTTCATGCAAATATCCGCCCCGACACGGGAATCGAACCCGGGAACTCAAGCTTCGCAGTCAGGTTCTCTAACCACTAGGCCATCTGGTCGTCAAAGATATACACTCGATAAGTAATTTTATTGGACAGTGTGGCATCGTCAAACGCGCGGGCGCTTGCATTCACTCTCTTCGATTTAAGATCTCTGCTCTTCCTGCTTTCAGTGCTTGACATGAGTGCTAGCTTTGGCTCACACGAGCTAACTTGTTGGCGTAAAGTTGCCTTCGGAATTCAAAAGCTTAATGGTTACTTAATCTGAAATGTATATTTCAGGGTCATATTATATTTATGACATTGGGAGACAATACATCTCCAATGTTTTTATTTATTTATTCCTTATTTTTTTGGGTTAATGATGCTGGAAGCATTCTACACTCTTCTTATTGTCAGTCAACTGCTCTCGGACTAGTTTGGGGCCCACTAGACACTGTATTTTAATGTAAAAGAATTATTTTGGTAAATAAACGTTTTTTTTTTACTTATGTAACTAAGGGACCCTGTACGTCCCTGTACTGTATTTGTAACTATTTTTCGGCACATTCTTCTTGGCAATAATATACTGTATTTACATGTACATTACGACCTACGAGTATTTACGGAATAAACGATTTGAATTTCAATTTGATGAGCTCTGGCTGATTTCGAACGTGATAAACCTAATTATCTACTTAAATATTCCAGATTTTAAAGCACCTGGTTTATTTAGTCTCTTAAAATAGAATTTATGCACCAAGAACTAGGACTTTATTTAAAGTACTACCATTTAAAACAAACATAAGACCCGGCTTCGCGACAGCAAACCACTCAACCGAATTGCGGACATTTTGGAACACTGCATTGCATTTTCATGTTGCACTGAATATAAATGATTTCACAGTTGCTAAGACAATTTCTTGGTTACTAAAGCCTTCATTTTTAACTCTGCTCACTTTACAAAGAGTATGCTCCCATTTTAGAAGATGTTTCTAATTTTTACCTTTGACATCTTTAGTTCTCTTGTTATTATGTTATGTCCAATAATAAGCGAACAAACAAAGAACCTAGAAATAATTTAATACTGCAAACATTTTTCTCAATTTTACTCATATTTACTTGTACGTGGGCGACGCTAACCCTCGAAAACATGCGTTTTCCAGATATAGACGAAGCTTGATCCATTATTAGTCCTGAATATCCCCGCTAGGCAAATTCATCAAAATCGGGAGAAACGTTCGACATCCCCGAAATAAACAAGAAAGAATTATTCGTTTAAAGGTTTTATCTTTAAAATAACTACTTTTCGCCCACAGCGGCTGGCTTGATGACAGTTAAGTCTGAAGGTGATTTGCTACGTAATAGAAAGAAAGAAAAAAGACATTTATGTGTTAGTGACACAGAAGACACACATATACAGCAAAATTTACACTAATGAGCTAAAAAAATAATAAAGAAATAATAATAATAATAAATCACACATGAAATATATAAACAATTTTGTGTGTCCTCGCGAAAGTGAAACGGTCGCTGACTCAGCATTATGCTGAAGCGTTAGACGCCTGCAGCGCTGATTTTCTGCCAGAACCGTCTGTGACTCACGGAGACGGAACGATATACAAATATAATAAATAAACCACTAATCTATACGTAAGTAAATAAAATTAAGAGAAAAAAAATAACTATAAGAAACCAAGAAATGAATAAATTACAACGAAAAATAATGTCAAAGTAATACTACAGTCTTTATTGCATAAACTATTTAAGTAATTTCTATTGTACTGGGGTTTAGCGTCCCAATATTGGGTAGCCATCAAATTTCTCGATCAACACCATTACTCTGTTTACACGGCCGAACTAAATGTTGGCAACATTTTCCAATAGTCAACAGCGCGATGAGTCAGCGGTCAGTGTGCCCAGTGTTATGATAGGTTTGCGTTTAATGGGAAAATCGCTGATTTGGGCAAATTCACTGTTAATCGTTTGATTAATTGCCAACCGTTGGGAGAATTTTGTGCACGACTATATTCTGACGGAATAGGATGGTTTTGAGGAGTTGAAAACCCATCATTTGAGGGGTGTGTCGTGGGATCGTCAAGAAGTGGGAGAAAGGGTATGTGTCTTGTCGTGATTGTGGGATAGATTTATATATCTATCTATTTAAGAGCGTTTATAAAGATTTCTTATTCTTATTCTTTTTATTATTTTTATACCTGCTGAGTTTAGTTGAAGAAAATTAGATTGCAATGTATGGAAAAATTGGCAAAATTAAAGCAAGAGGTTTATCTATCAGGATATGTAGGTTATGGAGAAAAAATAAATTTTACCCACTCTCCCCCCCCCCCCCCCCCTCCGGGGGGAGCGTCACCCCCCCGCGCCCACGAATATGTCCCGGATCGCGGTATTTTCCATTATAAAAGAAAACCGTACACGATACATAAAAAGTGTGTAGGAACGAAATAATCCTAGATAAATTTACTATAAACCTTTCATACATACAAAAGCGATACCACTTACAGTTTCAGCGCAATCTGGCACCAAATACGAACATTTTTAATAATTTATCCAGTTTTTTTTGTTAATTGTTTAGTTTTTTCAATTATTTCACACTTTACCGCCAAGATATGTATGACTAAAGTAAAGAACAGGATATCTTCTTTATAAAAAGGTATAATTCATTTCTAAACTCATTCATTTGACGCTGCTATGCTATTTTGAAAATTCACCATAATCAGCTACTGCGACATTAACATAGGAAAAAGTACCAAAAAAAAAACTATTTAGTCCGTAAGTAAGATTATAATAAAATATTACACATTTTTTAGGGTTCCGTAGCCAAAATGGCAAAAGCGGAAACTTCATAGTTGCGCCATGTCTGTTTGTCTGTCTGTCTGTCCGTTCTCGGCTTTGCTCAGAGACTATCAATGCTAGAAAGCTGTAATTTTGCACGAATATATATGTAAACTATGCCGACAAAACAGTGTAATAAAAAATTTAAAAAAAAAATTTTTTTTAGTACCTCCCATAGACGTAAAGTGGGGGTGTTTTTTTTTTTCTCATCCAAGCTTGTAGTGTGGGGTATCGTTGGATAGGTTTTTTAAAATCATTAGGGGGTTGCTAAAACAATTTTTCCATTCAGTGATTCATTTGCAAAATATTAAACTTTAAAGCGCAAATTTTCATTAAAATCGGGCGTCCCCCCCTCTAAAATCTAAACCGGTGGGTAGAAAAAATTAAAAAAAATCAGGACGATAGTAAGTATATCAAACTTGCAAGGAAAACTATAATGGTTAAGTTTTCTTGAGAATTATTAGTACTTTAAGAATAAATTGCAGCCTAAGGTATAAATATACCTAAACCGTCCGTCTGTCATAGCCAATTTGATCCGAAACTACTAGACCGATTGAATTCAAATTTAGTTCACCTATGTAAATTGATGACCCAAACACGGACGTGTAAAGTAAATTAATTAATTTTAAACACGGGGGCCAGTTTGGGGGATGGGGGGGGGGGTAAATTAGAAAAAAAAATGTAGAAACTATATCATGTGACATATCAAATGAAAGGGTACATTATGAAAATCTCAAATATATATTTTTAATTATTTTAAATTAATCCGTTTTGAAGTTATTTAAGAAAATAGGTGAAAATTGACCATTTCCCCGCCCCTATCTCCTAAAAGCCCAGCAGGGCCTAAATTTTTTTTTAAAATACAGAAAATAGGTCCATACCTATAGCTTATAGGAAAACATATGAGAATCTAATGGTATTTAAAGTAACACCATTTAACCAGTATGAACATTTATATTTCGCTGAATGGCCAAATGAACTAAATTAAAAAAATAGCATAGCAATGGTAAATGAAAGATTTTAGAAATTAATTATACCTTTTTATAAAGAAAATATTCTATTCTTTACTTCTGTCATACATATCTTGGCGGTAAAATGTGAAGTATTTGAGAAAACTAACCTTTTAGCCGAAAAAATAGATTAATTATAAAAAAAGTTAGTATTTGGTATCATATTGCGCTGGAACTATAAGTGATATCGCTTTTAAATGTATGAAAGGTTTATAGTAAATTTATCAAGGATTATTTCGTTCCTACACACTTTTTATGTATCGTGTACGGTTTTCTTTTATAATGGAAAATACCGCGATCCGGGACATATTCGGGGGCGCGGGGGGGTGACGCTCCCCCCGGAGGGGGGGGGAGAGTGGGTAAAATTTATTTTTTCTCTATAACCTACATATCCTGATAGATAAACCTCTTGCTTTAATTTTGCCAAATTTTGATCTAATTGTACTGAACTAAGTTGGCAACGTTGCATTTTTGTTAGTTTTTCTCGATTATTCCATAAAAAAATAATGAAAATGAAAAATGTGGTCTAATATATAGAACTGTTCTTAATATCAATGAACTAAAAGAATTTCCTTTCTCACCCGCGACCTTACGACAGCTAAGCTTATGCAAAATATGCGTGTTCATGCAGTGTACGAACACACACATATTACACAAACCCATCTAACACCATCACCAGATCATACTGACGCGTTTCGAACTCAACACAACCGTACACCATGCTACCAGTTGTTAGAATAACAAACCGTCCTACAAAACTACCTTGATTTTTTATTTATTTACTGTCAAAGGACCGTTCGGATCGTTCACAGGGGATGACGATTAACGAATTCTTCACTGACGGAGTCGCGCACAACAACTTTCTATTTACGACTCGATTCGCTGAATAAACCGCAGACAAAATAAGATACCTTTTCTAGAGTTCGAATCAAATCCATCTTGTTTGAAACATCCTATAAATACTCGTAAGCACAGCCGGGAAAACCTGTAAATATTTTACTCTAATTTCCTTTTTTAAGGGTTCTTACATCAGGAAAGAATGGTTCAATGTAATAGCATGAATTTTTCAAAGCTGTATGTTCTGTAATTCTTGACGAGAGGTAGCGTCGCCACGTGCGCGTTTCTCACTCAATTAGCCGCCATCTTTGTTTTGCCGCCATTTTAAATGTACTTCACTGGCGGGCCATTTAGTTGAGGGTCGCGTTTGCTGCGCGGATGTTTTTGCAGTTTATATGGCTTTGTTTTTTAAAGGAATTGTTTGTTTTGGTAACTTGACTGAACTTGCGTCTAATTTAGGTAACGATACAATAGAAAATAAAACAGAAAAAAGCCCTATATACCGGGTGTGGATACGAATACGAGCGAATAATTACATAGATCATAGTCCTTAAAATGAACAAGTTTTTTTAACTTTTATTAAACCTTAAAGTTTATTCGAAGAAGCAATTTAAAGCAAAATGCTTAACGTTTGTAGCTTGACAGACGACGTCAGTTGTTTCAGAACGGCGTGCATTGATAGCAGTATTTAAATTGTGAAAAAAGAAAAATCTAAAGACTCCATTATTTTTAAAAGTCGTTGAACTAATGTTGTTCAGTTTGACGAGTACGATCTATGTTTAAATTATAGGCCACACTCGGTAGAAAGATTTCTAAGTCAAAGATAAAAGTTCGAAAATCTACCAACTGTTCGTAAAACACCATTGTTGATAAAAAGAAATCGACAAGAAACTTGAAGACGGTTATCTTTTATAAATAAAGTATATGAAAAAAAATTCTTGTTGGTTGCCATTTGAAATTTTGTCTTAAAAGTTTGTCGTAGAATTCTGTGATTGGCTGCTAAGCTATCTAACCAAAATATTTAAATATTATTTTAAACAACAAAATCAAATTACATACTTAGGTAAGGCAACATCTCCAACATCAAATATCAGGTATCCAGCGTCACGCAGTATTAATACAGGAATAGCTAATTAATTTGTTTATTTTAGACGATAGCATTGTTTCGAAGTATACACAACATATTAAACACAACGGATTAAATATCCAGTTTCACATTTACCTCTTAAATTGAAACACAATCCACCACGTAATAAGCATAAAATTTAATGCAACAAAAACGACTTGTTTCTTTTAAATTCCACTAAAGCTTTTACAAGTTTTTCTGCGAAAATAAATTCTAAACGTCAGACACAAGGTAAGTAGTAAGCGTAGTTTTTCCAGCCATGTCGCTTTACCGAGTTAATAAGCGCGTTGCTTTGTATTTAGCTCTTTTAGCTGCAATATTATCTCTTTAGCAAAGATTTCTAACGAAACGCTTTACGAAATAACAAAGTTGATAGTTTACAGAGCTATTATCCGTGATATAATGGAGGTGCAGAGCGTATTAATATAAACACGTGCCTTAAAGAAAATGGCGATAAAGTGCGAAGTGGCGCCCAACGTGGGACCGCGTAAAAAGTAATGTCGTGTCGCTTGGCGGGAACAACACGTACCTGCTCGAAGTAATTGCAGCGCTGGTTTCAGGGCTGCCGGGATGTCGACCAAGCCAAGATGATTGTTATACAAGATATTAATTAGTATACTGAAAACCTCGAACAATCTTATACTTAGTATCTTTTTATTTTAAGATATAGTTCTCTTATAATTAAAAAAAAATCGTCTGTTTTGCTGATTCAGTAATTACGTGAAAACTAAACAGACAGAAAACAGCCAGTATGAAATTTTCTAAATAATAATGCCATCTTGCACGAATAATACCAACGAAGAAAACCAGTGCTTATTATTGATAAATCCTATATGATTAAATAGCTTTTGCCCGCGGCTTCGCGCGCGTGGAATTCGGTTATCGCGCGCTGAACCCTCGGGAGCCCTCGGGAACTGTAACATTTTTCCGGGATAAAAAGTAGCCTATGTCCCAATGTCCCTATTTCCCAATAAACTATCTCTATGCCAAAAATCACGTCGATCCCCCCGACAAACACCGACACACACACTTTTGCATTTATAATATTAGTATGGAAATGGATTACGCGGCGGTTAAGTCTTACACTTAAAAATTAAGTCTAAGATTGTCCAGTTGCTTCTATCCGAAGCAATTTGAGTTCTATCGGAGGCCTATGCCCAAAAATGTAACAATGGACGTCCTAAGGCTGACATGATGATGATGATAATTTTTAGTGAATCCGCCATTTTAACTCGTTGAGTGGACGCTAGAACGCGTGTGATACTCGAGCTTGTTCAGCTGGAACTGGCAGCCCTGAGAGCATTATTATGTCGTACGCCACTCCGCCGGTCTCTGCCTGACAAGTCATTTGTTTCGGACAAAAATAAACTACCGTTAGCAACGCGCGAGTGTAATAAGCGTAGTACGCGTCACGTGACGCGGCGCTTTCACCAATTAGGGCTCGTACGTGTCGCGGAACAGATTTCGATGTTGAGCTGCCATGTAAAAATGTGATTTTTTCACAAAAGTCTGAAATATTTAGGACTTGTAGGGTGGCCATTGGACCACCTGATGATGCCACTACTCATGGATACTGCAATACTGGAGGGTAGCAGATGCATTGCCACTAGCCAGCGAGCGTAGTTATATTATTATTATCCTATTCTGTCCCATTGCTGAGCAAATCTCGCTCGCCATCAAACGTAGCAGTTTGACGAGAATAAATCTGTAGTACCTAAGTTGTAATTTGAACATATAAATAAATAAAAAAAGACCTGTCAAAAAAAAGTAAAAAAAAAAGACAAGGGCCAGTCCTTCAAGAATACCTAATGTGCCAGTCAATTTACTGTCTGTCTTAGTACGCACATTGCTGCTTGGCAGGGGGATTGATAAGACGATGATAGTAATTAGGACGAATCTTGCAAATGTTTCATTTAATTTGAACTTCTTATGGTCCCCAAAGTAAATTTTTGGGCGTTTTCAAAAAGTGCACCCCTTCTTATTTTTTCAAATGTGAAAAAAACATGGTTTTTCCTACTCAGAATCAACAGCACAATCAATTCAGACAGTTTAAAAAATGTCTCAAAATTTTTTTCTGATTTGTGACGTTTTTTTCATACACTTAGTATGGGCGTGACAAAACTGACTCACAAAGTTTTGTATGAAAAAAAGAAAAGAGGAAAGGGGTTTTGAATGAAAAGATACAGTTTTTGAAAGCGCCCTTTTAAGGCATTTAAGATGTTTTTTAATCCAGCAGTGTAATCCGCGCTCCGCGCTAGATAACGATAGTCGAATAAAGCAGATGAAGCTGCAGGTGAAAGATATTGTGTGGATTTGTAAATTTGATGGAAAGATTCTGCTAGAGAAATACAAGAGGCCTTCGTGTTTTTTGAAAACGGTTAAAAGAATAACGCGAATAGTTGTGGAGCGGTATAATTTGACAATATGTTATAGCGGAGACGTTTGTCCCGTCTGTCAAGCTGTCACAAAGGCGTGGACAGATAAGGATGGAGGGTCGACTTGACAAAATAAACAACCTGGGCACAAATGTAAAATATTTGGCTAACGCAAAGTAGTAATCTCCGGCAATCGGCGTAGCGCCATGCATCCTAAACAGTCATCGACAACTTTGGCCAGCCGGCCCCTAACTTCGGAATAAATTGTTTATTCAATAAAGTTTATTATTTATCGCCTGGAGTTCCCTGGTAACTGTCGCGTGCCCGCCTGCGATAAGCACCCCGGGATAAATTCCGGATTAAATTTTGTAATGTACACCTTTGTTACGATTATCGTACGGGAGATGGGAAGCGTTCTGTGAGTGCTTTCTACTTGGCCGTTTATTCCCGGTGTATCAACAACTCCGTAGGTGTTGCCAGCGATTCTATCTGTAATTATTTTCCCCATTTGGCTGCGAGCTTCGTGTATTACGGGATGTTTTTCGCGACGCGCGGTGGGCTGTAAAAAGTCTCATTACTCGTACTTTGTGAGAACTAAAACTTTTTCTTCGCCGGCTTTGGGAAGTTTGTGTGAGTTGTATATGTTAAGATTCTGCTTCTTTTTTGTAGTTCGCGCTCTTCAGACTTTATAATGTAATATAACTTTGGTTGTAAGTTAGAAGCAGCATATCTGACAAAAAAAAATAACATTTCCGATTTACGCTTTCCTTTAACCACAGTTATCCTAGTACTAATATAAATGTGGAAATTTGTGAAGATGTTTGTATGTTTGGATGTTTGTTACTCAATAACGTCTAAACCTCTGAACCGATTTAGATGAAATTCGGTATACAGATAGTTTGAGTACCGGGAAAGAACTTAGCATAGTTTTTATCCTGGAAAATTTCATAGTTTCCGCGGGATTGCGGTAAATGAATACTAGACGTACGGAGTCGTGGGCAACAGGCTAGTTATAAATATAACTAGTTATAAATAGAAGCCTTGATGACCAGTGTGGGTACTTATATGGTTTATAAATTTGGTGGTTTATACCAAATGTCAAGTCAATCCGATGTCTTGTTAGAAGTAGTACAAACAGGCGAAGTAAAAAAAAAAAGGATTGTGATAAAGATAATCAACATACATTTCGAAACAAACATGAAATGCTAAACGGCTGTGTCGACCCGAGTTCTAAGGTCCGCTTTGCCGTACGGAAAAGTTGATATCACGGCACAAAACGAAACTCTTTTTACCTGAAACGCGCTCCTAAATTCTAATATCCCGCAGTTTCACACGAGCCTATCCAAATAACGATTATGGGACCCTTCTCATCCGCGGAAGATAAAAACGTCACAACAAAGGACAGAATGTTTTGGGCAGAAAAATCAATTAGATACACAATCCCTGGACAATACCATATAAGAATTAAGATAATGTTTTTGAAACTTGTTCTGGAATTAGGTTAGTACTGGCTTCGGAAAGTTGAAAATTTGGCGTGTAGTCGACGATGTTATCGCAGTATTGCCACTTAGTTATTTCGTTGGCGCACCTAGCTGTTTAATTAAAGGCGCTTTGTGCCTAAATGCCGTTGTAGAATAAGTAACTTTAGTGCTTTTTTAGTTGCAATTAGATTCCGACTTAATTGTCTCGGTGAGTGCCGTATAAAATTAAGGATTTTGGTGCGCCGTGAGAAGCAAAATTGTAGCCTTTTCTTACAACAAACATCTTCACTAATGTAAGCTTGGAAAGTATTATTTTGGTCGTATTACTTTCTAAATGTTTCCATTATTTCTATAAATCACGTTAATATTAGATATTTCTCTGAATATGACATCTGTCAATGTTTTAGTTGAATACAATCCTGGAACGAGCCTGAAACATGTATATTTTCCGCCAAATAATGATTCTATCAATCATTCTAAGCTTTGAACGGCTATCCAATTGTACTCCGAATAATGTTTTATAACTTTTTATATCGTACATTGCTTAGAATTCTTTGTATATTTTTAGTTACAGTTAGTATGACAGTGTTCTGCTTTAACTTCTTTTTTATTTTTAGTTGTGCCTACCGTATTTGTATCTTTATGGTTTTCTAGATGTTAGATTTAGTTACTCGGGAGCTCTTAGCTTAAGAATCTTGACTATTTAAGGGTTATATTGTTTTATATGGATATTGCTTGCCCATTGCTTGGCAAAGATCTTCACTTGTTGCTCCTGCCTTTCTATTTGATTTACACGGGAATTGTCTCAGTTTACTTATATAAAAAAAAAAAAACAGTATAACCATCATTATAATAATGGCAACAAAGTCAAATTTCAGTTTATTTCGAACTAATCCACGATACTCTATTTACTTGTTTGTGCCGATATCATTAGTGTAGCTTAGTCCCATTAAAACTAGATTGGCTGTTAAGTCTCTACGACGGATATCGATTTCAATATCTAGTTCAAAGATTTGTTTAATGCTCGCACAGTCATAATTAACTTCGCTATCTCTTTCTACTATAATCTAGACGCTAACGCTTTAGACAAGGTTTACAGATGTGTAAGTAACGAATATTCACATTTTACGTATATGACTAAATTAGACGTTTCTCCAGCATTATTAAGCTTGACTGTCTTTTTCTCATCAACACTATTCAAAGATTAAGATGCAAGTCAATTTACAAATCCCACTTGTTCTAAACTACTTTGTCAAAAATGGTTCCTTTCTATTTAAACTTGTATATGAATTTCTGTCTTATTATTGACATTGGTCCCAGGATACCGGTTCACTTCAACTTCAGCGAACTTTCAAATTAAACAATACACCGACCTCATTGTTCTGATTGTACTTCTGAGACCTTCCTCTCGTTTCGAATTCAGAAAACATGCTAATATTTGTAATAGAGTTCTTGCTATACAATCTTTGGGCCAATAAGAATTAAGAATAGTTAGGTTACTCGTAAAGATATGTTTTGAAGAAAATAGTGATCAGTGGGATGTAATTGAAATCTTCAGATCAAGTACCTATGTTGTATATAAGTTTAAATCCACCAAATCACCAAAACAACCACCGAAGCTAGCATGGATTCAGGTAGCTTTTGTAAAATTAGTGCTTTGATGTTACGTCCTGACGTCGTTAATTCTTTAGTATCCTTCTTTATCAACGTTCGTAACAGCCTATGGACGCCCATCTATATATTCTCATGTTTAGTCACTACGACGTATTATGAAATAAATCCAGATTTCACTCAGTGTAGCAGTAAGTCCGAAAAAATATAGATTGCATAAATTTTGCAACGGACATACATTTATAGATGACTTCATATTGTTGCCGTGTTACGCTATGAACATTGGCTACTCAATGCATTGATCCATTTGTCACAATTCAATTTTAAGTTAAGTTAGTTCTCAATTCAACAACTTTAATTTGTGTTACTTTGTATAATTAGCTATGTTCTATGTCACCCATGTCGATTTCGACGAAGGTGACTGTTTTTTCGTCCCAAACATAAATGTTGTGATGGCAGGCTCTATTGTGTTTAACATAACCTATTTTAACTGTTAAAATACTGAAACATCGTAAAATTGTAATGGATATTAGCGGCTGGTCTGGCTTTTATTTAGCGTTGCATCTAGATCTACTCTCCTGTCTTCTTCACACGCGGACATTTTTAGACGCAACTGAAGCGTATAAAATAGATTTATACCAGAAAAATCTTAAAAGCATCAGCATTACACCCGACGTCCAGTTAAGTCGTGGATTATCCGCGGATGTTGTTTAAGCGAGAGGATTAAGTTGACGCCAGCAAGATGGATGCTCGCTGTTTCAATTAATTCAGATCTCAATCCTTTCTTGAATGATCTTGACGGGGATTCGTTAGCGGTGATTGCGACAGGTCCCCGAGAATTTCGCTGTTGCTCCGCCATTTTAATTACGCTTACGTATTTCTAATTTGACGTTCGTTTAGTTTAACGTGAATGCTGCGATGTTTTGCTGTTGACTTGTTTAAGATGAGTTCTGAAACGGCAGCCAAGATAGTCACGTGGACGTTAGATAGAATAAATAAACAAGATAGACATTTCAGTTCTTATTGTGAGCAATTTTGTGAACTTAGAAAATACAAAACAACACAGAAGCTAGAAAACAATTTGACTGCTCAACGATTTAAAAATACTATTGGGATCAAAGGCGTGTTCTTCGTCGAATTTAAATTCGCCCCATATTGGGCGCCAATTTTCTCAAACAATGAGTAATTCTGTTTAAGGGTTCCGTACTTTAAAAGGAAAACGGAAACCCATACAGAAGTACTTTTTAAAATATCACGGGACGCTTGACTCAAATTAACCTGGTCCTAGTAGTTAAAGTAAGCAAAGCTTGTATTACGGGGACTAGGCATGGGATAAACATACTGAAATAGAATAATACATACTTAATATACATACTGTTAATACCAACCTTCAGAGACAGATTGTAGAGTTTTTTTACAGAAACAAATCATAAACCGAGTTTAGACTTGCAAGAAAAATCATGCAACTTGCACGATTTTTTTGCAAGTCTAAACTCAACTTTACAAGGTTTGCTTAAAATTGGAATTTAAGTCATTTATTCAGTAAATAGGGCGTAATGGGCACTTTTACACGTCATTTTTTAAACTACCAGCGCTTTCGGAAAGACCATCATTGCCAAGAAGAATGCGCCGCAAGAAAGAAATAATCTTTGCTCGGGGCCTACACTTCGCGGGTTCGACTGGCGCTTGGTCTTAAATTAACAGCCGAAGCATTCCGATCGTCTGAGCTCCGGCACAGAAGAGCTACTCCGAAACACAAAATTCGAAGTTCGTGTCGTGCGGTCCCTCTGACACTTATACTATTTAATACGAGAGCGAGAGGGATCGCACGACACGAACTTCGAGTTTCGAATTTCGGAGTAGCCCTGCAGCAACGTTACGGCGACAATAAACATCGTTGCCAGTTTATTTTCCTTTAACGTATGCTCTTTGTTTACCGGAAATTGGTTTTGGCTATTGTCTGAAGGCATTCAGTTTCTATTCGTATTTACAATTCGAGTTTTTGTACGCGTCAGCGGCTGTGGAAGACTTTTGAAAAGGCTTCACAAACATGGGTTATTTACTCGTAAAACAATTGAACAGTCACTGCAATTACCGGGTGTGGCCTGTAATATAAGCAAAAAATTAAAACATAGATCATACTCCTCAAACTGAACAACATTAGTTCAGAGAATTTTAAAAATAATTAGTTTTTAAGCAATGTGAAGCAAAATGCTTGATGTTTGTAGCGTGACAGGCGACGTCAGTTGTGTTCTAGGATGGCGTACATTGATGGCAGTATTTAATTTATATGAAAAAAGGAAAATTCAAAGACTCCATTATTTTTAAAAGTCGCTCAACTAATATTGTTCAGTTTAACGAGGACGATCTATGTTTTAATTTTTTGCTCATATTACAGGCCACACCCGGTATATCTGCCGCTTTAGGAGTGGAGTTGTGTCAGATATATTTATGCACGCTTTGTTGCGTCAGATATTTGTGCTGATGAGTGTACATTATTTACATTACCAATTTCCGTGACTCAATCTGCAAAATTGAACCCTTACCTACATGATTACTTTAGATGTGATATAAATTCAAAATTTAGATGTAATGGTTAACCCGACCGAATCCATAGGTAAAGAAAGAAAGAATGAAAAAAATTTTTTTTTTTTTTTTTTTTTTTTTTTTTTATTCTTGGGACGGCAAGAGAAAAATAAAATAAAAACGCGCGTCATGAAGTGGTTCCAAATCTGAAACTGCCGGTCTTGCGAACGGCGCTGAGCTTCCTTTGGGATCATCAAGTCATCAATCATCAGAAAAGAAATACATTATGACAAAGTGAAAACCGGCTACTTATCTTCAGATTAAAAAAATAAAACCATAAACAATATTTGGATCACCCAATAGGCATACACTGCATACGTTATGGTATTCAATAATTTATTCATGTTTGCGGAGATTGGGTTACAGTTATAATTACACTTGCAATTTTAGAAGTCTCACCAAACCCTACCTTTACAGCTGTGTCAAGAGCAAATATAAACACACACAGACATAAATAATACACTAAAATAATAAATGTATATAATTATTGATGATACAGGCATGTCAGATTTAATAAAAATAATAAATTAAATAGCGATACAAAATAATGCCTTGGTGGCCTAGTGGATTGACCTATCGCCTCTCAAGTAGAGGGTCGTGGGTTCAAGTCCCGGCTCGCACCTCTGAGTTTTTCGAAATTCATGTGCGGAATTACATTTGAAATTTACCACGAGCTTTGCGGTGAAGGAAAACATCGTGAGGAAACCTGCACAAACCTGAGAAGCAATTCAATGGTGCGTGTGAAGTTCCCAATCCGCACTGGGCCCGCGTGGGAACTATGGCCCAAGCCCTCTCATTCTGGGACGTATATAGGCTGGGATGATAATGATGATGATGACAAAATAATGGTACAGTATACACTACTAATAGGTAATTGGGTTTGCATATGTGGTCGCGATTGGTTCTGCACAGTGTTCCCTGTCGTCATAGTGAACGAAACACGGTAAAACTGGGTCGAGACTTGCTCAGTTTTGTATTGATCCCCACAAAGTGGTAGCTGCGGTGTAACGCCGCTGATATTGTGCCGAGCAGGGGTTAACGACAGCTCTGTTCCAAGGAATGTTTCATTTAGCTTTCTAATTGACATTTTATTAACATTATAAAGAGCGCAAATCTATCTTCTGCTTTGCCTAAAAGCATTTAGAAGGGATTTTTCAAAATACGAAATTTGACAAATCTTGAATTTGCCAAATCTTCTATCATCATGTCAGCCGAAAGACGTCCACTGCTGGACATAGGCCTCCCCCAAGGCTCTCCACTCAGACCGGTCTTGTGCTTTTCGCATCCACCGCGATCTCGCGATCGCGATGCTATTCTGAAAATAAATCTTTTCTATGATTTTTAAAAATATTCTCTTTCTAAAATGCTTTTGTTTTTGTAGCATAGTAAATATGGCGCTACTTAAGTTTGACGTCACATGCTAGCAACTCTTGCTGTCGTCATACTTTTGTAACTCTGTAATATTGTTTGTTAGTTTTTAAATTGTTATTCCCTTCAATTTACATGCTGTAATTTATAAAATAGGTATAAAAAACTGCGCGGGATGGAGAAGCAGCCTATATATCAAACTCAAACTCAAACTCACAACATTTATTGACAACAAAAACACACTACATCACAAAAAAAAACAGTATAAACGTAAATAGGAGAAGAGAGAATAATTAGAGACGTTGTGCTGTAGTGTGATGCCAAAAGGACTCAGCTCAGCATGTGCCGTAGCCCTTTAACCAAAGCTGCAGCGCTGGTTTTCAGCTGAACCCCGGTGAGTGTGCACTCGCGTAACCGAACGCGCAATTATTGCGGGAAAAGAAGAAATAAATAATAATATATGTATATACGGTATATTATATAATGAATGTGTATATATATATATATATATATATATATATATCAAGTCGAATACAAGAATTATAAAATATCTATAAATATATATATGCGTGGAAATTTGTAAAAGATGATTTAAAATAATAATAAAATTAGGGACGCCTCAAGTAAGTTGGAACAACTCGGCCACCAACAGGTTGTTCTTTTTGGTAATCAAAAAGATGTTTCTTTAGTTTTAATTTAAATGTGTGTTTGCACATTGGTAGACGTAGAGGTACACTCCGTGAGATCTTAAAAAAACCTTCGTATTTTAGAAGCATACTTCGGATATTGACGATGATACGCGATCGTGATACGCGGTTCTGTTCTGTTATCAACTTGTAAAACTTTTTGAAGTTACCGTAAAAAGTTATGTAAAAAATAACCATCACTACAAAATAAACCTTATTGTGAATACATTAAGCTTGTTTATGTTTTTCTAATATTAATACAATATGACTTTTTCTCATGATACAAAGAAAACAAAATCAGCATTTTCGAATTCTTCCATCGTTAATTTAAATAGAGAACACCCCGGCTTAACACAGTGATTTTGTTTTGAAGTATATAGAGTTGTATACCGTGTTTACTTCTCTTGGGTATGTCAAATGAATTTTTTTGGTCTGCTTCGTTTAAATTTTTTTAATGTACTTTTCAAAATCCCCGTTGCTTGTATGACTTGGTCTCGAACCTTATTAAAATATTTACAATCAACTCTTTTCTTGAAACATTCAGCTTCTTTAAAAAAATATTTACATTACATTATAAACAATTTTCGTGATTGGCTATTTAAAGAAATACCCTGTTTGAGTTGACTCCCCATGGAAATCAATTTTCGAAAAACAACTAAGTGATTAAATAAGTTAGTGGTGGTTTTAACTGCTCTATATAAATCAATGAAAACACAACGAGTGCACTCTCCGCGTGCTGGATTGCTACTAAGTCAAAAAGACAATTGTCATTTTCTACTAACGAATCCTCCCGATTTCCCCCGAAACCCGAAGGTTTTTCTAAAATCTCAAGGATTGTATATACGCTCCCGAAGTCCTAATAATGCATATGTCCATGGGTGGCGGTGATGGCTTACCATCAGGTGAACTGCATGCTCGTTTACCAGTTATTTGATAAAAAAATATTTAGAGCCTGCGATAAAGATTTTAAAAATTAAAAACCAAACTTACAAAACAGTGACGCTTCTGTCTTCCCCAAACGGAGTCCTTTGTCATGAGATCTAATTAAAAAAAAAAACAGGTAACTAGGTCGCAAAGCTTACCAATCCCTTATCTTTTTAAAACCTTATTAAAATAAAAATCCTGTTGCATATTTCAACATTAATGTTTGGCTAGGACGGCCAAAGTGAATAAAAATAAACAGGGAGTGAATAAACCCGCGGTGGCTGTTGTGGCCGCAAACCTCAGCTTATCCTCGAATTTAAATTCGTGTAAAAACAACACTCGCCGTAGCCCGAGAGCTGGTTAGCATTTATCTTGATATTTATTAGTATATTTTATCTATTATATACTACTCAAAAGAATATAAAGGCCACTTGAATTTTAGCAATAAAATTAAATCAAAAATATGCTTGCGTTTTTTATTGAGTACATGTAATTGAATGAAAAGTATTTGTACTGTGTTATGCTGTATTAATAAAACGATTTTTAGACAAGGAATGTTATAAAGAATTATCATCATCATCATCATCAGCCGGAAGACGTCCACTGCTGGACAAAGGCCTGCCCCTTAGAACGCCACAATGAACGACAACTCGCCACTTGCATGCACCGGCTTACCGCAACTCTCACGATGGCGTCAGTCCACCTGTAGTGAAACATTCGATCACGTAGAGAAACCCCAAACGTAGCTATCTCCGTAGCTCGCTGAGCAATTGGTTTGCTAGTATTTACACGTCGGAATTTGATAAAATATCCGAAGTCTCTATTGTAGAGGCCCCGGGGTTATAGCCCCAGTCCTTCCCCTAAATCCGGCCCTGGGTATAGTGCGTATTAGCGTGTACATATTATCTAGGTTTAGATTATTTTATCTTCTGGCTCTTTTAACTTTTCATGATGTGTCTGCCCGTGTTGTTGTCTTGTCAATCGTTTGTAGATTGACTGGAAGAAATCTCTTTGATAAGCTCGCTTTTGAACATCGGTTTTTTAATGTAAACTTAATGTAATGCTTATTATTTCTGGTGTACAATAAAGAGTATTTGTATTGTATTGTATTGTATTGTAAACTTAATGTTTTAAGTATATGCAATACATACAAGCATGCAATACATTTTAGGGTAGGGAGTTAAAGTAAAGTGTATTCAAATGGAGAGTTGTTTTGCGACGATTCCTTGTGCGATTCCTCGCTGTTTTTTTTTTTTTTTCGATATAATCTAATGATTATTTTTCTTTTGCAGGTAAGGGTTGTTTACAAGGCAACATTGACGTCAGTGGAAAACATACAAGTACGTAAAATTAGCATTTATGCGATTATAGTTCAAGTGGCAATGAGCGGGCCACATCGCTCGAAGAAAAGATAACCGTTGGTGGATAAGATCCTCGAATGGCGACCACGAACCAGAAGATGAAGCGTTGGATTGGAATCAGTGGCGTACCCCACTGGTTGGAATGCGTCTCGTTAGGTGAACTGACGACATCGTGAGAGTTGCTGGCAACCGGTGGATGCAAGTGGCGAGTTATTCAATGTGGCGTTCGAAGGGAAGGCCTTTGTTCCACCCACAGTAGACGTCTTCCAGCTGATGATGATGACTATACGAAAGCTCAGTGCGGATTGGATTCAGTTAATTGCTCAAAAAATTGTTTTTTCACATTAGGCCAATGCACACCAGATGCGAGTTGTAAAGTATGAAACTCTATAGAAAGGTACGCACGCCACGCACCTAGTCTGGCATTTTTCTATAAAGTTTCATACATTACAACTGTAGCGTGTCACGTCACGAACACGCATCTGGTATACTTTGACTTTATGTATAAGTTTTTATGTTCCCTCGACCTACTCTTAGATGTCAACTAGTGCTCATACTACATCGACACAGAGATACTACCCGACTCAAGTCGAACAATGAGACATGACGCTACACTGTTAACGCAATTAGAAAGTCATTTGTCAGGAATTCGAGTAGAGTTGCAAGTTCGGCTTATTACGGAACAAGGGAGGTAATAATGGGAAGTGGGGGGGGGGGGCTACGAGTAATTAACTGAAAACGTGGTGTAACCTGTTTGGATACAGTTTCAGAAGTATGTTTATAATTATACTAGCTTTTGCCCGCGGAGCTCGCGTGGTATTCGGTTATCGCGCGCTGTTCCCTCGGGGACTCTGAATTTTTCCGGGATAATAAGTAGCCTATGTCGCTATGTCACTCTCGGGACCATAAACTATCTCTATGAAAAAAATCACGTCGATCCGTCGCTCCGTTACGGCGTGAAAGACGGACAAACATACAAACACACTTTCGCATTTATAATATTAGTAAGTATGGATAGAAACATGTGTATTTCATGTATGTGTATGTGTATGTGAGTGGTGATGTAGGGGTATGGCACGCAGCACGGAATGCAGAGGAACAGGGTTCGATTCCCAGCGCTGGTCTCTTTTTCTGGGTTTTTCCGGTGCATGCAAGATTCAGTTTGTATTTTCGTTGGATTTTACGGGAAACTGTAAAAAAAATTTGGAGTTGAAATAAAAAAAATACAAAAAGACTCAGAAAACCAGTCTTAAAAAGTCTATGTTGGGACGCTGATGAATGATGATGATGGAGATTCATTCATCATCAGCCTATGTTCGTCCACTGGACATAGGCCTCTCCGATGGCATGCCACTGAGCACGATCCTTGGCCACTCTCATCCAGCTCTTACCAGCCACCTTGCGAAGATCATCGCTCCACCGAGTCTGAGGACGTCCTACGCTACGTTTACCGATCCGTGGTTTCCACTCAAGAACTCGTTTAACCCAAAGTTTATCGGTTCTTCGGGTTATAACGGCCCATTGCCACTTCAGCGTGCTAATGCGGAGGGCTATGTCGATGACTTTGGTTCTCTGTCACTACGTTACGAATTCGATCTTTCAGAGAAACTCCTAGCCCTTTTCATAGCACGTTGAGCAACTTAAAATGATTATGATGATGGAGATAGTGATGAATTAACTGGTGGAGCTATCAAATCGTCAAACTTAATGTATTCATTCTCATTATGTACGACAATCAACCCAAATTGCTTCCTAATCCCCCCCGCGTTACTAATTCCGAACGAGGTTTTGTTGCATATAATATGTTATGGTTTGGTTGTGCAGTGTGTTTACAGCTGGGTGTTATGTTGACGATATGATTCTGCAGGTGGTAGACCTTGTGCAAGGCCCGGATTGCTACCACCATCTTGCCGTGAAGCATCAGTGCCGGTGAAATTATGGTATTGCAGATGTTTATGGGCAGATGGCATGCTCTCGTATCGGAGGCCAAGACCCTCTTTGGGTCGCTGTGCCAATTTAGTTAGTTAGTTAGATGTTTATGGGCGGTGGTGATCCCTTACCATCAGGAGACCCATTTGCTCGTTGGCCATCCAGTCGAATAAAATAAAAAAATCCCTGGTGTGGTATAAACTACCTACAGGTAAAGGCTTGTATATTATCATTTACATGCAGGTACCATACAAAACATACCACGGTAGCCTAAAGCTTCATATTCACTAACTTGTTACGAATAAAGCTGTTATTCTTACTTGTCGGACCCCATATTGTCCCGCGTATCCCACAATCGCTTGCGGTGGCTTACGGCCGCCATATTTGTCCGAGTCCACATTTATATACTAACAATTCTCCGGTCTCTGTTACACTTTATTCTTGGCCTCGTGCGGAGTTAAGCGACTTATGTTCCAAGTCGAATTGGACTTTTGACCGCTTCCTTTGCCAAGGCTTTATTTCTTTGCTTGTCGCTGTTTGCTTTGGGGAATGGATCCGGGATTTTTTGTCAGGTCATCATTGTTTACTGGCTTGAAGTAAATGGTACAACGGTATCTTTACACTCTTAAATCTAGACTTATTTACTGGACCTATTTCTTTCGAAAATACAAACTGAAATATAGATGCAGAGAAAAACCTGAAAAATAAGACCAGCGCTGGGAATCGAACCCAGGTCCTCAGCATTTGTGGTCTTATTTTTCTGGTTTTTCTGTGCATCTATATTTCAGTTTGTAAAAGTAACAAAATTTTGGAGTTGAAATAAAAAATACAAAGAGATTCCAAAAACAAATCATGTTTCTTTCGTTTTTAGTTTGTATTTATAGTACATTGTGTCTTAAAGGTGGTAAATAAGGAATTACGAACGAGAGTCTATTAAAAGCCCGAAGTGGAGGACTGAGGGCTTTAATGAGTCGATGCTTAGTCGATGTTCATAATTCTAGTGCCGCCCGTGCGACATAAATATAATATTTTTCATCACACTTGCGAGTAAAATTTTATACTTGTAAAAGAAAAAAGTTTTTTATATTTATAAATTCTAGGCTACGTTATTCTAGGTTACGGCACAGTATCTGACATCTAAATGGACAAATATAGGAAAACACCAGCCTTGTAGATACACACGTGCGTCACTCGTTCCCGTAAAACAAGCAAGAATCTACATACGCATGTCTATAATCTAGCATACTACTTTACTAATGGAAAGCTAGAACTAGAAACAACCTATGTCCTATGTATACTTGAGTACAGTGGGGGTAGAAAAACCTTCGTCAGTTATTAAATAGATTCCTTTACGAAGTCATAGACTCTTAGTACGTTTTGAAACCAAAGTACTAAGTAGACAAGTGCATATCAAATTATACTTACTTGGCATGACAACAAGGATCAAAATAGCATACACCTCTAACATATGTTTAGTTTCATATCAATACAAAACCTTTTTAATAAACAACTACGTAAAAGTTTTAATCAAATAATGTTCTATTTAATTGTCAATGTTTGTCAGTGCCAAGGTTTAGTTGTAGGGTTGCTATGGTCACCTGATTATGTTTAGCAGGTTGACAGGTTGACGCAGTATGTCCTACTCAATCGGTAAAGCAAATGAGCGCTCATACTGAGCAAACGAAAATAGATCTTAAGGTGACGAACTTTTTTTTACTCCGACTGTACTTCGGTACATACTGCGTAGTTCTTGTAATGACACATACATTTTTCTTTGTATTACAACGCTTTCAGGTATACAGTCTGGTAATGCCAGGCCGAGCATTTCTTTTGAATAATACTTTTTGTTGAGTCAGACGTTCTAATTCCTAAGCTAAGTATTGTGTTACTAGTCGTGGCAATGTCAGAAGTCAAAGTCAAAGTCAAAAATATATTCAATTTAGGCTTTAACAAGCACTTATGAACGTCAAAAAAAATCTACCACCTGTTCGGAAAAAACCTCTGTTGCGAAGAATCCGACAAGAAACTCAACGAGGTATTTTTTTTTAAACAGATTCACAATATTACTAAATGATATATACCTACTATACATTTTTAACACAGTAGGTTCGCTATTTGAAGGGATCGCTAATGCGGATCGGAACTATTTCCAAATATCCCTGTCCATGATATAATCATTGATTTTAAAATAAACCTTTTTTTTTTATTCGACTGGATGGCAAACGAGCAAGTGGGTCTCCTGGTGGTAAGAGATCACCACCGCCCATAAATATCTGCAACACCAGGGGTATTGCAGATGCGTTGCCAACCTAGAGACCTAAGATGGGATACCTCATTCAAGTGCCTGTAATTTCATCGGCTGTCTTACTCTCCACGCCGAAACACAACAGTGCAAGCACTGCTGCTTTACGGCAGGATTAGCGAGTAAGATGGTGGTAAGAAAGAAAGAAGAAAATACATTTATTTAACGCCATAAAAAATAAAATTAAAATAAATTGCTAGCAATCCGGGCGGACCTTGCACAAGGTCCTACCACCTGCAACCTTCGATATTAACGTCTTCTTGACAGTAATATTAAGTACTAGCTTTTGCCCGCGGCTCCGCCCGCGTGGTATTCGGTTATCGCGCGCTGTTCCCTCGGGATCTGTGCATTTTTCCGGGATAAAAAGAAGCCTATATCACTCTCGGGCCCATAAACTATCTATCTCCATGCCAAAAATCACGTCGATCCGTCGCTCCGTTACGGCATGAAAGACGGACAAACATACAGACATACAAACACACTTTGACATTTATAATATTAGTATGGATAGTATATTAAATGCCTAAATGCCAAGTTTCATAGTTTTATCTTTGACAGCGACGAACTTCCACCATATAAACTTTCACCCCCTATTTTAACCCCTTAAAGCCTCTTTTTCGCGATAAAAGATAGCCTATGTCCTTTCCCAAGGTGTATTCTATCTCTGTACTAAATTTCATCCAAATCGGTTCAGCGGTTTTGGCGTGAAAGCGTAACAGACAGACAGACAGACAGACAGACAGACAGACAGAGTTACTTTCGCATTTATAATATTAGTATGGATGGATAGTTTTTGTGGTACTGGTCGTGCCAATGAACTTTTAGGCAAAGTCAGGCGGCGGAAGGTATAAGCTGCGACACTAGCAGAGCCGCATTAGGGTAACGCTTCGTTCGCGTGCCTCGCCAGCCTTGACCCGCCGCGCCCGGGGCCCGCCCGCCTGTCTAACAGCCTAGCTTACCGGTTAATTTGATGCGTGGAGCTTTTGATTTCATTATATCCTAGTAACTAGGAAACCTGCTTTCGAATAAAAAAAACCGCATTCAAATTGGTTCACTCGTTTAAGAGCTACGGTGCCACACACAGACGATGACGACTTATTACGAAATACACCATAACACATAATACGAAATGTTGTCCTCATATGATACGAAAAGTAAAACACAGAAATAAATTATATTTTACAATCAAAATCTTCATTATATTTTGTATGCCTGTGGTTATCCGATTTTTGTAAAAATGCCTTAATAGTCTCGTGCAAAGTTGGCATATTTTTTTTGTCGACTTTTGAGCTCCTGTTATTCTGATATTACACATTTATATGAAAATCTGAAAAACCACAGGCACAGATAATTACGTCTAGTCCATACTCACAAAATGTCATCTACTTCTGTTGCCTAGTTTTCAAATGAGACCGGGACTACGTTTGTATGGAGAATGGAAGACGAGACCAGAGCCTTCTCTTAAACCGAAATATCGAGCTGTTCTAAAATCAGGGTACGCGGAATAAAACCAGAATTTAACTACACACACTTATGCATTTATAATATTAGTATCATCATCATCATCATCATGTCAGCCGAAAGATGTCCACTGCTGGACATAGGCCTCCCCCAAGGCTCTCCACTCAGACCGGTCTTGTGCTTTTCGCATCCACCGCGATCCCGCGATCTTAGCCAGGTCGTCGCTCCATCTTGTTGAAGGCCTACCGACAGCTCGTCTCCCGGTCCGCGGACGCCATTCGAGAACCTTCTGACCCCATCGGCCATCAGTCCTGCGTGCAATGTGCCCCGCCCACTGCCACTTCAGTTTCGCAATTCTTCGGGCTATGTCAGTAACCTTAGTTCTACTGCGGATATCATCATTTCTGATTCTATCCCGCAGAGAAACCCCGAGCATAGCCCTCTCCATAGCCCTTTGAGTGACTTTGAGCTTCCTTATGAGGCCCATCGTTAGCGCCCACGTCTCGGATCCGTATGTCATCACTGGCAACACACACTGGTCAAAGACTTTTGACTTCAAACACTGCGGTAATTTAGATGATAATATTAGTATGGATACATAAAACGACAAAAGACTTCGTCCTTGGACTTTCATACATAAATACCCCCTTTGTATCGCAAACCTGCAAGTCACATGTAATATTTAAAGTACGCATCGACGGGACGACCGCATTTTTCCCTTCCATGAGCCTTTAATAATTAATACTTGAATGAAATATCTAACAGTTCGCGCCTCGCCGCTGAGGGCTCATGAATTTTGAGAGCGTTGAGACTACGCGATCTGTAAATCCTTTCTCTGTCCATTGCTGTTTTGTCAGGTAACGCCTGTGCGGCGAGAGTATCAGCCAAGCAATGAACAAAGTTAAAGTCAAAATGTCTTTATTCAATTTAGGCTATTACAAGCACTTATGAAGTTCCCAATCCGCACTGGGCCCGCGTGGGAACTATGGCCCAAGCTCTCTCATTCCGAGAGGAGGCCTGTGCCCAGCAGTGGGACGTATATAGGCTGAGATGATGATGAAGCACTTATGAACGTCAGAAAATCTACCAACAGAGAACATGGTATTAAATGAATTAAATATTAGATCGACATGTTTCGGGCTATCGGACAGTCGCGCAAGCAGAGCGGTGGCGCGTAGTGCGCGTGTTGCGGCAGCCGCGTAGTCGCGTGCTTCCTTGAAGAAGGGCTACGAAATAGCCCGAAACACGTCGAGCTAAACTCGAAGACGTGAGTTATCCGTTACAATGTCATTTAATATGAGAGAACATGGTTTCCACGCTACTGACCGCTGGCGTTCGGTTATCTTCGGCGCGGCGAGCGTGTTCTCTGTTCATTATAAATAGTAACAATAATAATGATTTATTGTAGAACAAAAAATAGTAATTTACATTCATATGAGTTTAAGTCTATTAAAGGTACTGGGTCATGGAAAAGGTCAACATTCTGTCCCCTAAACTAAGTAAGAACCTATCTTAGGGGCTAGAGCGTTTCCAACTTCTAACACACAAATAAAGAGTGAGGACAGAGTTCCAGTCTATCGAACAGTTCCTACAATAAATTTACTTAAAAACCTAAAAAGTAAAACTCAATTTAACTTTAATACACAAAGATATTTTGACTTTGATTTTGAACCCAACCAGAGTTCATCTTCAGAGCAACACAACCGTGCACCATCTACCAGATGCTAGACTACTAAGCTCTGACTTTCTTGAAAAACCGCTGCTTTTATTTTTACAAATTGCACTTTCAAATACTAGGTATAACTTTATCTAGTGTTACGAAGGTATTGAAATGTAATGCTGCTCCGAAATATCTGATGGTGACATACTTATTGCAAGAAAAATCGCAGGAATATCTCGCGATACATGTTGAGGAGCCGGTTGGGAAGTAATATCTTAGTATCTTCCACACTTGCAGAATCAATTTCGCCAACCGTTTTACTTTCTACGGGAGCAGGTTTCAATCTGAAATGCTTCGGTTTTCTACGAAAGAGCCTTTGACCCTTCTGAATATAACATGCGTTTTATTTATACTTTGAGGCAAGATGTGAGAGTAAAGAATCGTTGAACTTAGGTGTATATGTCGACGACCTTATTAATGTATGCGAAAAGTTTTCAGGTGCGATTTATCTTCTTTTCATCTTATCTCAGCCTATACGTCTCACTGCAGCGTCTGCCTCCTCTCAGGGTGAGAGGGCTTGGGTCGTAGTTCCCACGCGGACAGGTTGCCACTCGTGGTAGATTTCAAATGTGATTTCGTAGTTAAATTCCGAATAACTCAGAGGCGCGCGCTGGGGTTTGAACCCACGACCCTCTGCTTGAGAGGCGATAGGTCAAACCACTAGGCCACCAAGGCTTTTTACGCGGTTTTTGGCATACCGCTCTACTAGCACTATAATGGGAGGTCTGCAAACGCTTCGTAGTCGTCACTCGATGATTCAATTCAATTCAATTTATTTCAAATAACAATATACATTGTTTGAAGTTAGAACACATGTCCAAACAAGGCAATTAATAGCTCAAAATTATTTATCATAAAAACTAAAAATTGAAATTAAATACATGTCACATACATAAATGTCAGCACTAACAATCTTTCTCCTCCAACGGTTATGTGTTCTTCGAGCGATGTGACCCGCCCATTGCCACTTCACTAATCCATACTAATAATATTATAAATACGAAAGTGTATTTGTATGTTTGTGTGTTTGTCCGTCTTTCACACCGTAACGGAGCGACGGATCGACGTGATTTTTGGCATAGAGATAGTTTATGGGACCGAGAGTGAGTATAGGCTACTTTTTATCTTGGAAAAATGCACAGTTCCCGAGGGAACAGCGCGCGATAACCGAATACCACGCGGGCGGATCGAGCCGCGGGAAAAAGCTAGCATTCTATGAAAGTAACCTATCATAAAGCTACCTGTGCTACAGAATAGCAACTTTAAACTACCCGCCGTAAATATTCGAAAGCTTTGAAGTATTCACGACTATGGAAAATTACGTGCCTCCGAAACTTGAAGCGACGAAACCGCCGCGTCAACACGAAGTGGCTCGAATAGCGCAATAGTTGCCGAGCTCGTGTCTCGAACAGCCGCTATATTATGTGATGTCACTACGGTGGTCTTTGGTAGTTTGAAGTTTGATAATTTAAATTTGAAACGTGCGCCCTTGTTATGACACCGTTACATGGGCTAGATAAAATAACTTTTTGGCCAAATCGGAAAAAAAAACTTTCCTGTATTTATCTCTTCAAAAGTGTATCCTAAAGGTAGTCCCACCGCGGCTGAGTAGCGAGAATAGTGTTTTACTAACTTACTACCCGGTCGCAGTGACCCAAGCGGGTCTTGGCCTTGAACGCCACAATACGCCTTGTTGTTGTTGTTTGGGAGCGAAGGTTGAGATCCTACCGGCTGCGCCATGTTAAATTATTTATCATCGACGAATTAGAAAACACACAGTTGGATCTAGACTGACTTGTTCATGTGTATTAACTACATTAAAAATATTCTACACTTACTTTATACGATTTTGAGCCAGCTCTTGCCAAACTTTGACCACGACATCTAAAAGATCTGGGACGATCGAACAACCTGTCTGCGGCAACTCGCTTGTCCCAAGTACGCTCTCTTAACGGCTAGAGAGAATGGAGCTTGAGTAGAAATTTTAAGCTTTTTCATATTAAAAAAAAAAAAACATTCTTCTCTCTACTCGCCGACGGTGGGACTACTGCATCATCATGTCAGCCGAAAGACGTCCCCTGCTGGACATAGGCCTCCCCCAAGGCTCTTCACTCAGACCGGTCTTGTGCTTTTCGCATCCACCGCGATCCCGCGATCTTAACCAGGTCGTCGCTCCATCTTGTTGGAGGCCTACCGACAGCTCGTCTTCCGGTCCGCGGACGCCATTCGAGAACCTTTTGACCCCATCGGCCATCAGTCTTGCGAGCAATGTGCCCCGCCCATTCCCACTTCAGTTTCGCAATTCTTCGGGCTATGTCAGTAACCTTAGTTCTATTGCTACTGGGACTACTGCATAATAAGAACAATAAATGTAGCAATCAACATTTGAGCCCATAAAACTGGTAAATCACATTGACAACACCGTAACGCCGGATAGGTTCCAACAAACTCCACTATCGTGCTCCGTGCACTCTAACTTGCGCAATCGCCGTTAAATTTGGTTTAATTACGACCCGGGCCTGCGGTCCAAAGGTTTTGGAGGCTTTGCTACAATCACATTAGGATGTACGGGTGGCTTAAGACACGAACTTATGATCGGAAATGGAAGAAAACAAACGGGAACAAGATGCGAGCCAGTTGGCTCGTAATGACCGGTTTCATTGGTAAGTACAGAATAGAAGGTTCCGTTCAGTGAGGGTTGGCAGCGCTAACAGCTGCCTCTCTCTCACCTGCCTCCACCAGCTATAGGATAGACCAGTAGTACTTACTGTTCACCTACCCTCACTGCACGCTCCCACCTTTATAGGTAAAATCTCGGTAAAATAAATATCATGAGACAATTCATACTTATTGGCCTAGTCCCAAACTAGGCAAAGCTTGCACTTTGGGTACTACTTACTAGGCGTCTTACAAACAATATACTTCTATAAACGTCTGAACTAATTGAATCAGGTGTTACATAGCGGAGGTCCATAGCAATCAATGAACTAAAAGAATTTTTTTGCTCACATCTTTGCAAGATATGCGTGTTTATGCAGTTCCTCCACCTCCACACTAAGAACACACACAAATGATACAAACCCATTTATCACCACCACCACACTACACTGACGCGTTTCGAGCTCTTCTCTATCTTCAGAACAACACAACCGTACACCATGCTATAACAAAAAAAATACGCAATGCGGTAATCTATGTTCAGAGATTTACACCTTTTTTTGATAGTAAATGATTTCTACCTTTCTCTCTTCTTTCAATCTCATTCTCTCTTGGTTTACTTACACCCATATTTATAGAGAAATAAAGGCCATTAATTACTTAAGTAAAAGTAATTACTCAAGTAACGATTTTTATTCTACAGTTGAGCTTTTGCTTGAAAATTGAACTGTCAAGTGTTAAATTTCTTAGCCAAGTCATAATCACCATTTTCTTAACTTAAGCATTTACTTAGCGACAAGTAATGACTCATTTATAAATATGGGTGTTACTCAGTTAGTAACCACTGGTCGACTTTCCCTTGGACCGCGGCCCTGGCTGGTCGCCGATGATTAACTCCCAGGTAACGATGGGCTTAACGAACGCCCCCCATTCAATTATTGGGGATCAAAGGCTCCCTAACACTAATGTTTTGGGACAACTTACTGCCCATATAATATACGGCTGATTATGTCCCAATATGTCGCCGGTTTGTGGCACTGAATGAACACTCTTGTTCATTGTTTGATTGATGTTCGCGAAATACGTAGCTGTTAACTTTACCCAAGCCCGAAGGTAGAGGGATGGCTGAATGGTGTACGGTCTTGGTCTTAGCAAAAAAAAACCATCTAAGAGCGCGTCGGACCAGCCATTACAAAAAAAATTAAGTAATATTTTTATAAGGATTAATAATAATAATAATAATAATATCATGGGACACTTGACACCAATTGACCTAGTCCCAAACTAAGCAAAGCTTGTACTATGGGTACTAGGCAACGGATAAACATACTTATATAGATAAATACATACTTAAATACATATTAAACATCCAAGACCCGAGAACAAACATTCGTATTATTCATACAAATATCTGCCCCGGCCGGGATTCGAACCCGGGACCTCAAGCTTCGTAGTCAGGTTCTCTAACCACTCGGCCATCCGGTCGTCTGGTATTTTGTACAGAATATTCCAAGTTTAGGTATATTTTATGCCTTAGGCTGCTTTACTCTCAAGATAACTCAACTGTTGTAGTTTTTCTTGAAAGTTTGATATACTTACTACCATCCTGAATTTTTTCTTATTTTTCCATCCACCGGGGGGGGGGAGACGCTCGATTTTAATGAAAATTTGCACTTTAAAGTTGAATATTTCGCAAGCAAATCACTAAATCGAAAAATCGTTTAAGCAACCCCCTTATGGTTTTAAAAGACCTATCCAACGACACGAGTTACAAGTGGTTCATTTGGAAAAAATTGTAACATTTTACTAAGAGAAACCATGAGAAACTTAACAACTTTTGTTGAATTTTAGCATTTGTGACTTTTGTGCTACAGGGTCAGATGTTTCGTTTATATGCGTGTCTGTCTGTTAGCTGACACTGATACTGGATAGTCAAAGATACCTGCTAACTTGTACGGTACCCTCCGAGCGCGGTTCCGACTCGCTTTTCGTCGATTTCTTTGAATTGAATGCTTCACTTCACGTAACAAAATTTCATGTTTAAAATTAACAAAACACTCTAGCTTTTCTATTCCTTCCATTCATTCCGTCCGAAACGAAACCTCACACACTACTCGTAATAAAAAGGGTCTCACACAAAACAAACCTCATTAGCCCAATGTATCTCCACGCAAAATGATTCGGATTCCTTTTATGATTAATTAAGAGCCATTAAAAGACGTCCCCGGGATTGCGGTCATCCCGGGACTCCCGGACAGCGGGATGGGATACGCGGGACAATTATCTGTTTTGTTTGCATTGTTCTCTTGGTGTGATTTGTGGACGCGAGTTAATGCTTTTTGGGAGCCGTTTGGATTTTCGCTTTGTGCTGGATTGGGTGAAATGTATAATGCGTACGACACAGGTCTAAAGTTGCGTTTCTACCAGAGATGTGCGAGGATGTGTTGCTAAGAACGTGTTTTTCATGAACCAATAGGGATGACGACTGGGTTAAAAATATATAATTCGATTTAGTCCGACAGGTTAGATTGTGGGAAAATATGGGACACGTATTTTTTGGTTTAATCTATTTATTAAAAATCGACAAAGGTATAGATTATCAAACTTCCGGAGTGAGTGCTTGTGACGTCACTATTAGGTACAAATCGTAACAAATAGTGACTTCACTTGAAACTTCTAAGCACTGTATCCTCGTCATTTTTTGTTTGTCAAACAAAAGAAAAAATACGTGTACAATATTTTTTAATTATCTAAATGACGGACTAAACATGTTTTTTACTCGTGTAGCCTATTGTAACGCTTCATTTATGTAGGTGGGCCAATCAACTATTTAGTATAATATTATTCTGTCCCATAAGAGAGACACTTTCATAGAAAAATGTTTGCACTGTTTAAGAGATGCCATGAAGGAATTACCTTAGAACTGTCACAACTCCCCTAACCTTTAGTGAATTTGTACCCCATAAAATCATACTTTTAATGAGTAACTTACATTGAAAGTTGATTGACCCTGCCTGATACATTCGCTCTGCAGAGCTGTTTCCCATAGAGATATGCTGAGCAAGCAATGTCTAACCATGAGTCTATCTTTGTTTCAGGTATGCGATAAATATTTACTTGATAAGCGCCGGCTAACCAGCACGGCAAAATAAAGCAATCAGCAAGCGTAGTTCCCACGCGGATGCAGTGCGGATTGGGAACTTCATACACACCATTGAATTGCTTCGCAGGTCGGAACAGCTGACGGTATAAATTTCAAATGTAATACACACACAAACATCACACCTGTATTCCCAAATGGGGTAGGCACACGAAACGTTACCGCTTCGGAGCCACTTTTGGCAATTTTAGTTTTTAAGGTTGACAAAAACGGTACAATAGTGACGGGTTGCAGCCTGTCGTCTACGGTATACCATGACCTAATATCCTTCATCGCCTCTTACGACATCCACGGAAATAATAATGTTGTCTGCTCTCGTCATCTTCTTAGCATAATTATTTGTCCACTGCTAGACATATGTCTCTTCCATGGATTTCCATGTTGACCTAGATGCAGCAAATCTGGTCCAAGTTGTTCCTGCTGTCTTACGGATATCATCCGTCCATCTAGTTGGTGGTCTTCCTACGTTTCGGCTTCCAATTCGGGGTCTCCAGTGTAGCGTTTTCTGGCTCCATCTATCAATCTCTATCTATAGTGTTGTATTGTATTATAATACACATGAATTTCGAAGAACTCAGAGGTTCTAGTCCGGATTTGAAACCACCTCTGCCTGAGAGGCCACACTGGTCGAATCACCTAGTCAAGTGAATAGTTTACATACACATTAGGACGAATGAGGCAGTAGCTCGACAGTTTCCTGTTGAAAATAAAGCTATGTTACAGCCTTTGTTTATTTGCGACCGGCTAGCTCTCGGTTAGCATTACTTGCTCGACCTAATTCAGGCTCCGGCCCGAGTGCCCTGGAGGAGACTCTCAACGAATTGCAAGGAAATCTTGAGATCGGAAAGAAAACCATTTAGTTCGCCTTTATTTTCCGAAGTACTGTTGTTTTACGTTCTTTAGTTTAAAAGCCTTAAATAGGTTATAATGTCTTTGAAAACAACTGTACCTAATTGATGTTTTAGCGGTGTTTTTAATTGAGTTAAAAAAGAAGATTATCAATTCGATACCTATGTATTGTCAGAATTGCACAGTTTTTAAATATGTTACCAGTTTTACCAGACTTTTATAGTTACAGTTTTGAAGTGAACTGTTAATAGGGATGTTGACACCACCAATCAACTTACGTACTTTTTATGAGCTGTCAAAACACAATTCTCCCATAGAGTTTCAATGGCAATAGCGAATTATGACGTCATTATCCGGCAACTCAATCAACTATTTATTTGTTTTCAAACAACAAAAATCTAATTTTACAGTGAATCGAAAATTAATCTGGTTTTCAAGGCTAAAATAAAGCGTTTTTTACTGGAGTTGTACTTCGAATTATTTTTTAATGGTGTCATCCCTATTTCAGCAGTTTGAGTGAGTGTGTAGGGCAACAGACAAGTTACTTTCATAATTACAATACTTACTCGTATTAGTAGCTAAAGTATCTAAGGATTTCGAAGATTTTCTCTGCTTGCGTTATCATTTATCAACCTCATTCAACATATCATGAGACAAACTAAAACTATTTTCTCAAACTCACCGCTCACCGCAAACAACTCTTAAATATAGTTCCAAAGTTCTTGTTACGAAATAACACAGCCATATATCTAACAAACTCGCAAAAGAATAATACGGCAATTAACTGGCCCGGCGGTGCTCCGAAGTTGCGCCGCAACGTTACTCGGTTACCAACTTGGATTATTAATACAACTGTTTAACCAACTTACAGTTAACTGGTACAAGACATATTAACATAGATTACGTCGCTAACGGTTGCAACTATATATCATCATGTCAGCCGAAAGACGTCCACTGCTGGACATAAGCCTCCCCCAAGGCTCTCCACTCAGACCGGTCTTTTGCTTTTCGCATCCACCGCGATCCCGCGATCTTAGCCAGGTGTCGTCGCTCCATCTTGTTGGAGGCCTACCGACAGCTCGTCTCCCGGTCCGCGGACGCCATTCGAGAACCTTCTGACCCCATCGGCCATCAGTCCTGCGTGCAATGTGCCCCGCCCACTGCCACTTCAGTTTCGCAATTCTTCGGGCTGTGTCAGTAACCTTAGTTAGTACAATCTAATGCACTATTTAATTTACCTTGTTTCTCCGCTACGTACCGACCGCCTTATTGTCTACCCTGTATCTAAGTGTTTATTGTAAGTTTTGGTACTTACTGCTTTATGGTGTGCAATAAAGAATATTTGTATTGTATTGTACCATGCTAAATCCTACTGATATCCTTACTATAAAGGGGAAAGTGAGTTTGTTTGTTTGTTACGCTTTCACGCCGTAACGGACGGATCGTCGTGATTTTTGGCATAGAGATAGTTTATGGGCCCGAGAATGACATAGGCTACTTTTTATCCCGGAAAAATGCACAGTTCCCGAGGGAACAGCGCGATAACCGAATGCCACGTGGGCGGAGCCGCGGGCAAGAGCTAGTATGTATTACAAATGCGAAAGTTGTCAGTGTGTGTTTGGTAGTGTTATGTATTTGTTACTTATTTATTGAATCAGGCGCTACTTTGCGGAGGTCGGAGAAAGAATTTTTTGGCAATTTTGAAGGTCGCGGGTGAGCATAGAAATTCTTTTAGTTTATTTTTTACTTCTTCACGCTAAAATGGTTGGTGGCTAAAAACCATAATTTTTTTTTTTTTACAGACGAATGTTGCAAACTCTCGGAGTACTTTTTTGGTGTTTTTGTAAAGTTCTTTTTTTATATATTTTTTATGTGTTAGATGTCATTATTGTTTGTTTTTAGTTGTCATATTACTTGTGTTTCTTTTGCTTGTGTCTGTTCTAATTATATTTCTTCCTTGTCTATTCTTTGTACCGTGCATCCTACTGCCAGCCAGCTTTTACAATTTCCCGTTCCTTTTTAAAAACTGAAATGTAATGCATCCATCCATCACAACTCGCTTCGCAAATATCCGCGCCGGTGGTTCGCTCTGAAAAATGAACTAAACTGTGCTATCGCCCGCTAGTACTACCAGCCAAGTGGCCACGCGTAGAGCAAGGTTCCGCATGCGGCAAATCGTATATTCAATGCTAGCCTTTAGTCTTTGGCTTCGATCGCGTAAAGCATTAGATCTGACTGTCGAATTTTGCTAAATTGTATTGTATTGTATTGTAACTCTTTATCTATAATATAAAAATGAATCGCAAAATGTGTTGGTAAGCGCATAACTCGGGAACAACTGGTCCGATTTCGCTAATTCTTTTTTTGTTGTGTTCGCTACTGTCAGGAGAAGGTTTTCATGGGAGAAAAAAATACAACGGGGGCGAAGCCGCGGGCAACAGCTAGTTGTACATATAAAACATATGAAATTTACAATTTACAAGAGATGTACAAAGGCGAACTTATCCCTTAAAGGGATCTCTTCCAGTTAACCTTTGAACGATTGAAAGGACAACAGAAACAAGAGTAGACACTAGAATGGAAAGTTAAAAGGACCGAAATTTTTTAATTAACCTAAACAGTACATTAAAAATAAATAAATAAATACCTACACATACTTATATGAGTACACACTGATACAAAACAATAAACTAATTGTTGTGAGAATCACCAAAATTGTATCTTGTGCTTCATTTACGTTGTACAACAAACACCTGTGCTGAATTCCATGTCTACCTAACTCATATCATGTCGACATTGAGAATTCACTGACGGTGTCAGGGATTTTATCAAATCACTAAAGAAATTTGGTGAAATGATAAAACTTTGCCTTGCCTTTTGGTCTGCCTGCCTTTTTTGGCTGATTTCGTTATTTAACTAAGTAAACGTATTCAGGGTCTTGAACTAATTTTTCTAGGATAATGATAAAATGGATTCGCCATTTTAACATCCCACGTGATTTTATACCTTTTAGAAATTTGTTAATACCTATCTCTGTTGTGGCCATTTCTCTGTGACATATATGCCATGGAAATTTACGGTTTTCTAGTACTTTCTATTAGTCCCTAAGGCAAGCCTGTGGACAGGCGGTCTTTTTCACAATTTCATCTGTATTGCCATTTTTGACTACGGAACGCTAAAACGGCATATTTGGCATAAATTCTCATCTGGGCATACCTTTTTGCTTCTACCGAAAAACTCCCAGGTTTATTGCAACATGCACCATGTTCAATTTTATTCTCTCGAAGTTGTTTTGAGTGTTTTTGTTTAAAAACATTTGTCTGACGTGTGTAAAGTTAAAAAAATGTTTGGGGAAATGCTGCTTTTCGCAGTACTTATTTGAATGTAAGCGAAACGGGGTTAAAGAGCAATTTAAATTCATTTATGTCGCTCGTCCCACCCCACATGTTGCACTAAATGTTAAAAATGGCGACATGGAAATTTAAATGGCAACAGAACTCTGTTAGCGTGGAGTCAGCATTTTTGTTTGGCAACCCTGTGAGAGAGAACCGTAAGTTAGAGCAGCTATGACTTCGGATATGATCAGATATAAACCGTTACAGTTTAATGTACAAAACCTTTGTTATAGTTATTGTACTTGCCATCACTGACGTCAACTAACTAATATGTAATCCATATAAGTATTTATACTATTACGTTCCCTCGGGGACTGTGCATTTTTCCGGGATAAAAAGTAGCCTATGTCACTCTCGGGCCCATAAACTATCTCTATGCCAAAAATCACGTCGAACCGTCGCTCCGTTACGGCGTGAAAGACGGACAAACACAAACATACAAACACACTTTCCCATTTATAATATTAGTATGGATGCGAAAGTGTGTGTGTGGTTTATCTAGAGATTCTCTCTTCACATGTCTAGTCTTCGTTAACAGCGTCAGTTAGATTCGATCTTAACCTACTTCCAAACTGTCACACAAACACAAACTAAACACCATTCCATCCGCACACACTTTGAATACCACTCCTGATTCAAAGTACCTTCAACAATGACACACTAACATGCCAAAACCACAACTACCCTCAAAAAGCAAAGCCTCCAATATCGCGGCTCGGAGCCGCCGCCATTAATCCCGGGCAAACAAGAGTCATGTGATATAAAAGTAATCCTCCCCGGGAATGGGTAAATCTCCCCGGAATAGGGTAAATCTCCCGGGGAGGCGACACGGGGAGATAACAAACACGTTGGCGTAATTTAGATGCTGAACGCTATTTACACGTGTATCTTCTGAGAAAAGACTTGCCGTAAAGTGATATCTATACCTTGTTCAAATAGGACCACTAATATCAGAGACCTGATGCCTCCGGTGCCACAAAGTAGCATTTCCACCAGATGTATGCGAGGATATATCGCGAGGAATATGTTTTACAGTAACCAATAGAAAGGCTTCATTTACCTCGCTTCGCTCCGCTCAGCTGTTTCCATCGGAGATTTGTTATAATGGTTATGTCAGTGCATTCATCCATACTAATATACTAATCCATACTTAATATTATAAATTCGAAAGTAGTTCAGTACAATTAGATCAAAATTTGGCAAAACTAAAGCAAGAGGTTTATCTATCAGGATATGTAGGTTATAGAGAAAAAATAAATTTTACCCACTCTCCCCCCCCTCCGGGGGGAGCGTCACCCCCCCGCGCCCGCGAATATGTCCTGGACCGCGGTATTTTCCATTATAAAAGAAAACCGTACACGATACATAAAAAGTGTGTAGGAACGAAATAATCCTTGATAAATTTACTATAAACCTTTCATACATTTAAAAGCGATATCACTTATAGTTTCAGCGCAATATGATACCAAATACTAACTTTTTTTATAATTAATCGATTTTTTCGGCTAAAAGGTTAGTTTTCTCAAAAACTTCACCTTTTACCGCCAAGATATGTATGACAGAAGTAAAGAATAGAATATTTTCTTTATAAAAAGGTATAATTAATTTCTAAAATAATTCATTTACCATTGCTATGCTATTTTTTTAATTTATTTCATTTGGCCATTCAGCGAAATATAAATGTTCATACTGGTTAAATGGTGTTACTTTAAATACCATTAGATTCTCATATGTTTTCCTATAAGCTATACGTATGGACCTATTTTCTGTATTAAAAAAAAAAATGTAGGCCCTACTGGGCTTTTAGGAGATAGGGGCGGGGAAATGGTCAATTTTCACCTATTTTCTTAAATAACTTCAAAACGGATTAATTTAAAATAATGAAAAATATATATTTGAGATTTTCATAATGTACCCTTTCATTTGATATGTCACATGATATAGTTCCTACATTTTTTTTTCTATTTTACCCCCCCCCCCCCCTCCCAAACTGGCCCCCGTGTTTAAAATTAATTAATTTACTTTACACGTCCGTGTTTGGGTCATCAATTTACATAGGTGAACTAAATTTGAATTCAATCGGTCTAGTAGTTTCGGATCAAATTGGCTATGACAGACGGACGGTTTAGGTATATTTATACCTTAGGCTGCAATTTATTCTTAAACTACTAATAATTCTCAAGAAAACTTAACCGTTATAGTTTTCCTTGCAAGTTTGATATACTTACTATCGTCCTGAATTTTTTTTAATTTTTTCTACCCACTGGTTTAGATTTTAGAGGGGGGGACGCCCGATGTTAATGAAAATTTGCGCTTTAAAGTTTAATATTTTGCAAATGAATCACTGAATGGAAAAATTGTTTTAGCAACCCCCTAATGATTTTAAAAAACCTATCCAACGATACCCCACACTACAAGGTTGGATGAGAAAAAAAAAACACCCCCACTTTACGTCTATGGGAGGTACTTAAAAAATTTTTTTTTTAATTTTTTTATTACACTGTTTTGTCGGCATAGTTTACATATATATTCGTGCAAAATTACAGCTTTCTAGCATTGATAGTCTCTGAGCAAAGCCGCGGACGGACAGACAGACAGACTGACAGACATGGCGCAACTATGAGGGTTCCGCTTTTGCCATTTTGGCTACGGAACCCTAAAAAATGTGTAATATTTTATTATAATCTTACTTACGGACTAAATAGTTTTTTTTTTGGTACTTTTTCCTAAGTTAATGTCGCAGTAGCTGATGATGGTGAATTTTCAAAATAGCATAGCAGCGTCAAATGAATGAGTTTAGAAATGAATTATACCTTTTTATAAAGAAGATATCCTGTTCTTTACTTAAGTCATACATATCTTGGCGGTAAAGTGTGAAATAATTGAAAAAACTAAACAATTAACAAAAAAAACTGGATAAATTATTAAAAATGTTCGTATTTGGTGCCAGATTGCGCTGAAACTGTAAGTGGTATCGCTTTTGTATGTATGAAAGGTTTATAGTAAATTTATCTAAGATTATTTCGTTCCTACACACTTTTTATGTATCGTGTACGGTTTTCTTTTATAATGGAAAATACCGCGGTCCGGGACATATTCAGGGGCGCGGGGGGGTGAAGCTCCCCCCGGAGGGGGGGGAGAGTGGGTAAAATTTATTTTTTCTCCATAACCTACATATCCTGATAGATAAACCTCTTGCTTTAATTTTGCCAATTTTTCCATACATTTCAATCTAATTTTCTTCAACTAAAGTGTGTGTCTTTCACGCCGTAACGGAGCGACGGATCGACGTGATTTTTGGCATAGATAGTTTAAGGGCCCGAGAGTGACATAGGCTACTTTTTTATCCCGGAAAAATGCACAGTTCCCGAAAGAACAGCGCGCGATAACCGAATAACACGCAGGCGGAGCCGCGGGCAAAAGCTGGTAGATATATATTGATTGTCAGACAATGTAAATTGTTAAGGAAATAAATACTGAATACTGGCAGCACACGCGTGTTTCTTTAATTACAAATTGTTGCGATCTTTATGAAGAGTTCAGGAAGTATTTTTTGGAATAACTTTCGTCGTCGGTTTTACTGTTGTATCTACCTGTTTGTTGGCAAGTATGTTGCCCAAAGTAGATTGCCGAATTTTGTGTCAACATAAAGATAATAAAAAAGTGGATAAAAATCAAATTCAAAGATCCCGTTAGATGATTGTATGACGTGTATGCTTTTTCATTATAAATTCATCAGTTTCTGATTTTCTGTATAAACGGCACTGCCGTGGTATCGTTGCATCGCTTTCGATTACAGGCAATCGACGGTATGTGCGAATAGTAGCGCTGCTCAAATTCATTGAAGTATGTCATCTTCTTTAACAGAAAAATACTTATTCGTATTTCTTTTTGAACGATGAGTGAATAAAACAAATAAATATCATGGGACACTTGACACCAGTTGACCTAGTTCCAAACTAAGCAAAGCTACTATGGATACTAGGCAACGGATAAACATACTTATATAGATAAATACATACTTGAATACATATTGAACATCCAAAACCCGAGAACAAACATTCGTATTTATTAATATCTGCCTCGGCCGGGATTCGAACCCGGGACCTCAAGCTTCGTCTCAAGCGGTCGTCCAAATAAATGAACGAATTCATGATTTATTTAACATAGGTAACGGTCAATAATGTTAATGTTAAAGTATTTCTGCTTCAAGAGCCATAAGTCTTTTAAATTTGAATTGCACCTATTATTGAAATTTTCCTCAAAGGAAATTATGCTCTCGCTCGATAACAGCCAAAGAGAGTTCTCAAGCCCTTGGCTTTGTTGCTTAGGCTCATTATCCTTTGCAAGGATATTTGTTTTGAACTGAATTGGACGCATTAGCATTGGAAATTAACAAGCACTAGAATATTTCAGTGGCTTATTTGTGCATTGGAAAAAATCTTGTTCGAAATTGAGAAAAGAAACAACGTGGGTGCCGTTGGATGTGTATTTACTGAAAAAAAGGATAGCTTAACTGGTTAGGTTACTTGAAGTTTAGCCAAAATTTACTAATTAAGAACCAAAATAATGCTAATGCAACGCGTATGAGTTCGTCAGCCATACTAGCCATGTACCTATGTAGCCCATGAAAAGACAAAATAATGAGCTATATACTGCTGCAGAAATATTGCCGAGATATACATTTTCCAGCCATATGCTGCATTAAAATGTTTTTGGTATTGTCGGGATATAGCCTGCAATGTTGTAGCCACATAATTCATCAAAAGTCTGGGAGCCTCTTAAGAAACTTATTAGCAATATGAAAATCGCTCTCAAAGCAAACTCTATGTACGATCACGTGCGGATAATTTGAGAACCATTTATGTATTAAAGGAGAACCAACAGCTTATACAATATTACAATCCATCCCAACCTATATACGTCCCACTGCCGGGCATAGGCCTCCTCTCAGAACAAGAGGGCTTGGGCCATAACACTATCATAATAAATAACAGATCGACACTGGTGATATTTTGTGAAAGAATATGACGTATTTAGTACAGAAGCGAACATGTTTTGATGAAGTTGTTTGAATTCATCATCATCATCATCATCATCCCAGCCCATATACGTCCCACTGCCGGGCATAGGCCTCCTCTCAGAACAAGAGGGCTTGGGCCATAGTTCCCAAGTGGGCCCAGTGCGAATTGGGGAAATTCACACGCACCATTAAATTGCCTCGCAGGTTGTGCAGGTTTTCTTAAGAAATCTTCCTTCACCGCAAAGCTCGTGGTAAATTTCAATTGAAATTCCGGACATGAATTTCGAAAAACTCGAGTTTCGACTCGGGTTTGAACCCACGACCCTCTGCTTGAGAGGCAATAGGTCAAACCACTAGGCCACACGGCTTCTTCACTAGCCCACCACGGTTTCTCCACTAGGCCACACGGCTTCTTCACTAGGCCACCACGGCTTCTCCACTAGGCCACACGGCTTCTTCACTAGGCCACCACGGCTTCTCCACTAGGCCACACGGCTTCTTCACTAGGCCACCACGGCTTCTCTACTAGGCCACCACGGCTTCTCCACTACGCCACCACGGCTTCTAGGTATACAACAATATGCTTATGAAAATAATGACAAATAGCCAAAAAATCCTTTAAATTGTTAATATTGTTATATAAAATGACAGATCGATCTTAAGTGGGTCCCAAATTAACGAACGTGACCGACCACGGTGCAGTTTGAAGTAAGTACTCGTACACAAAGCGAAAACAACTTATTGACAAACTTCGCGCTGCGTGGTGCTGCCAAAATTGCCTGCAGTCCAAAACGGGATAACGTCAAATTTAAAATTTTAAAGCAAATTTTTAGTTTATTTGCCGTGTTATTAAAATCTGGGACAACCGTCTGTTATTTATAGCCACGAACAGAACGCTCTGGCGTTAATTATCAGGGCAATAATTAAATTATTATTTATAGCTTGATAGGCTAGCATACGCTTTAATTTTTATTTAATAACTTATTAAAAGATCGACGCACATTCATAGCTACTTGCTGGAAACACATAAATCTCGAGGTAGCGTTAAGCTTAGTTTAGTAGTATCAAAATGTATGGAACGTTTAACGACTAAATCTAGATTTATTTTTACCTGCCAGGCGATCTCAGAAACCTAATTCTTTTGCATAATATTCTTTCGAATAGAACTGATGCCTCATCAAGGCTCGGAACCGGCGACGTTTATCCTGCGCTAGAAAAAACCGGTTATATTATTCTAAACCGGTTAATCTGACAAGAACTTTATGGAAATGTTCCCCTAAAAACCGGTTTAAAAATAACGGTTTTGCGAACGAAACCAAAATGAAAAGATTTTGCGCCAAGTACTTACATGATAACGTTTTGGAAATTTAACCGGTATCCGAGCCTTGCTCCTCATATCTGTTAAATAAAATATGTCTTAGAGTACCTCGTCCTAATACGCGACTCATAAAGCTGTTTCATGTCCCACTCACTCGTAGAAGATATGCTTTCAATGCTTTTATACGTAGAGCTTGAAAAACCTGCAATAATTCATTTTCGGAATTAGATATATTCAAGCTTGCCCTGTTAAAACATTAGTTTCGTTCGAGCGGCACGGTAAAAGAAAACGTCCTGAATAAAACTTGAATGCTGTGTGTGAAGTACCCAATACGCAATTTCGGGAATTACGTCCCAAGCTCTTACAGTCTGAGAGGAGGCATGTGCCCAGCAGTGAAACGTATATAGAATGGGATAATGATGATGATATGTGGGAATAAACCGAATCGAGTGTACGAATAAAATTCCATCCGCTAGCGAAACTATTAGCTTCAAACTTGTCAAAACTTTACATAGAAAATTGTCGAAAAAGATTGAAGACCAATTTTTAGAAGGAACTCCTTTTATGTCCATTTTTTTCCTTTCATTTCTGAACTTGTATGAAGCAAATAGACATTTCGTTTCAAAATATACTTAAAAAATCATTTTTACCCCGAGACGCAAAAAGAGGGGTGTTATAAGTTTGACCGCTATCTCTGTCTGTGGTACCGTAGCTCTTAATCTAACAAATGCGATATTGGTGTTTTTCCCGAGTTTTCTGCTTTCATTCCGACTACAAGAAAAGGAAACAAGTATGTATACAGTAGGTATATGAGACAAAAGCTATTAAATAAAAAGAAACCTAATAAAGAAGAAGGCTTTCGCGCCAATTTCAAACTCGTTTTTTTTCATATATATTTTTTTAACTGGTTTTTGCATTAGCTAGCACCTAACCAGTTTTTTTTAACCAAAACAGAAATACAAATATGTTATTCGCTCTTCGAAAATACAATCAAAAATCAATTTAGGTAAACTAGAGACGAGCTGTCGGTAGGCCTCCGACAAGATGAAGCGACGACCCGGTATGAAAAGCATAAGACCGGTCTGAGTGCCTATGTCCAGCAGTGGACGTCTTTAGGCTGACATGATGATGTGATGATGATGATGAAACTTGACGAAATTTGAAAACCAAAGTTCGCACTGTCACTCTCGTACTAAAATGGCAAAAAGGCTTTCCTACCAGGTTATATTTTTCAAATTGTGACTCGAAGAGTTTGTCCACAAAGTTCTTAAAATCATACATCATTGTACAAGTCCACATACTGCGCCACAGCTCGCGTTATCCAATACGTCTGCATCCGCAATAAATCAGACCAATTCCCAACCTGCATTACATTCTGGAAAAACTCGACGGTGTCCGCCAAGCAGAGTCCCCGCCTTGGCAAGAGGCCAAGTCTCTAACAGGGTTGCTTTGCCTTAGACAGGCAGAGTTACATGGTAAGCGGACGTTAAAATGATAATGCACAAAGCTTGGCGGTTTGTATGGCAGTCTTTCGTAGGATACATTGTAAACTACCTAATTATTGTAGAAATGGAATATGTTGTCATAAGTTTTTAAAAGTTCGTATCCTAAAACGATTAGCACTTAGTGCATTTTGTTCACGTGTTAGAGATTAAGTAATTTTAGGTTACATATTGTTTTTTTTTTTGTTTTAAATTTAGACGACTTGGACGCTTTCAGAAACGACTGGCAAAACTTATCTGCCGACAGGGGAAGTTGGAAATCCGAGGGAGAGGCCTTTGCGCAGCAGTGGGACATATAGAAAATAGCTGACAAAAATAATTTGTAACGATGTTTTTGTTCAGCTTGAATTACAAGTAGAAAAGAAGTGAGGAAGACCCAATGAATATTAGAATCAAAATCTAAACCTAATAACTGAAAAATTTGGTGCAAGTTTAAAACTATAATATAATAATAATAATATATCCATTTATTTCAAACACAATGTCCATAGATGGTTAGTAATATTAAATCTTACAACTATGTTAGTAGATTCACAAATAGATAATTCCATAACATTCAATACAATAACAATTTCGATTATTAAATTAAATTAAATTAAATTATCAACTATTAAATATTCCATGTCACAATCATAACAATATTATCACTACCATTATCAATCATTATCATTATCATTATTAATTATTTATCATTTATTATTAAACAAGACCGGTCTGGAACCCTTATGAAGGCAATTCCAATGCCGTACAATAGGGCAGTCCACCCTGCCCAGAATATACTATGCGGCTACTATGTGGCTTAGTGACTCGTTGGATCTTAGATTCTGATGCAAGTTGGCACCCTCGCGCCTTGTTCTTTGCGAGACCTACGCAATTTTCCGGGATAAATATGTTGAGTCTATATCTATTATCGTTCCCGTGGTCTCAAACTATCTCCTTCGCAATACATTAATTCGCCTGAATCTGTTCAACGTGAATTGGTAACCCAAAGTTAGAGTTTCTTTCGAAATTGGGTACCTACTACTGCTAAATAAATGAATTACGAACTAATAGGGATGATGACGCCATTAAAAAATAATTCAAAGGCACAATTCCAGTAAAAAAAAAAACGCTTTATTTTAGCCCTGAGAACCAGATTAATTTTCGATTTACTGTAAAATTAGATTTTTTGTTGCTTTAAAACAAATAAATAGTTAGTTGATTGAGTTGCCGGATAGTGACGTCATAATTCGCTATTGCCATTGAAACTCTATGGGAGAATTGTGTTTTGACAGCTCATAAAAAGTACGTCAGTTAATTGGTGGTGTCAACATCCCTATTATAGATTACAGAGCTGGAACTATTTTTTAAGACCATAAATTGCCTGTACATGTTACAGTTTAAAATTGTCATGTTAAATTAATTCAATTGTGTAAGTAGTTGCCTGGCAACCCTAACTTAACGCTAGAGCCTAAAGTTGCCACAAATTTACAAGAGCTCCTCAGACAGTTGCCGCTACAACTTTTGTACAATTATGTACAATAACTTAGAATTTATAGCTGCCTGTGTACTTTAAGTTATTTTGAACTGAACATTTTTCTACCGAGTAGGTAAAGTTGGCGTGTTTGTTACCTTTGGGAGAGTTGTGATTCGTGCAATGTTTATGAGAATGTGTCGGGCAACATTGCCTATCGGCTAGCACGGGTTAGCGCACCATGCCACGATTGGCTTACCTATGCACGTGACTGGTAATTTATGATGATGCTTGAATTGCGAAAAAGAAACTATTTAAGCGGAATGGGTTTTTATAAAAAAACGACGCTTTCTATTATTTTAGTATTTTGTCAGTTAACCAAATTTCGATATTATTCATACAATTGACAAGATTTCATTTTTTCAACACATGTAAATTACTACAGGAATCGAAAGAGTTTTGCCTCCTGAACATGGCAAAATATTTATTATAATTTATTTCTCTATATTTAAAAAAATACAAAATAATTAAAAAATGTATCTGAATTTGCCAATACTACGATAGAATAGATATGTTTCCTTTGCCTTTTGCACCAGAAAAAGGAGCTGTCATAATTTTGACAACGTCTACTTCAGATTTACGCGTGATTTAAGTGATCTTTTTTTAATAGAGACTAGACAAAAGTAATGGATCTATTATATCGTAGTTTTGGAGTTAAGCCCTTTTCGAATAAGCACATCTTAAAAAAATTGTAATAAATTAATTAATAATCGTAGCGAAATTTTAAAAATATCAGCGTCTTTCTATTTCCAAGCAGAATACAGAGAAAGCATCAAATTATAGTCTTAGAAATATGAAATGTTGTCAATTCACTACTTTTTTAAAAATTGATTATGGATGCTATTTTGGTCGCTGTTCCTTCATGTTTGAACTTTTGTATAAAAAATGACAAATGGCATACAGTATCAAGGTAATAAATACCTAAATTGTGAAGATTTTCAATTCTCACAAAATACATACATACATTTATACGTATAGTAAGGAGTAGGTACGACTTTGACCGTCTATATTACAATACAATACAATGACTCTTTATTGTACACCAGAAACAGTAATATATATAATAGAAAGCGCGACTTATCGCTTAAGAGCGATGTCTTCCAGGCAACCTTTTCTTTGTCTAGACATATAAAAATAATTGAAACAGTTTGAAAACTTTAAGGTGTCTAAACAGCAATCAATAATCTAACATATAGTTAAACCAGTAACCGATTAAACAGCGAGGCGTTCTCGAGCACGTCCCGGCTGCGTCTCTGTTTGAGTTGCCGATGAGTTTTGGTATCACTAGATTGAATATACGTAGAATATTGAAGTAATCCTTAAACGATCGTATATCTTTAAGCGTTTCTACCAGAGATGTGCGAGTATGTGTTGCGAGGAATGTTTTTTGAACCAATAAAAATGCTTCATTTTTCAAAGTTGATTAAGTTAGGTTACGTACCTTTTTTTCGTCGCGTTAAGGGCTCCCACGTAAAATTGCGTTGCTATGCGATGCGACGCCGCGTCGCAGGAACTAACGATGCGAATTGCTGTGATACGATTTCGTGCGGCAAAGCGTTAGTGCAGTGCCTCTAGTTTGGCGTTTTCACAAAACAATCGTTTACTATTCGAAGACGTGAATCAAGCGTTCGATCGTCGATACGTAACCGCCACATGTCCACGGTGCGGTGTCGTCACTCGTTTTCGTTACGCGGACGAAATAGTTTACGTAGCAAATCTACACTCACAAAAGTTGTTCCGCAAGCTTTCCGCTAGAGGCGCCTGTCTGTGTTTCCATATAAATTGAGATTTCAACGCAAACGCGATCGAGACATGTTTTGTGAACGGAAAAATATACCAAGTATAGGTCACCATACCTAATTTAAATGGTATCGTAGGAATTCGCAGGAATGCGCGATGCGAATCAGATCGCAGGTTCTTGCGATGCGTCCTGCGAGCTCGCAGATATTTGCAATGCGATGCGAATTCGCAGTTTTGTGTGGGAGCCCTAATAACATACCTGGGCCAATCAACTATTTTTCCGACACTTTGGGCGTTTCCGCGTTACCAAAATTGTTTCTGGCGTTACCAAAAAAATCGTATTTCCAACAAGATATTTCACGGTTTAATGGCTTAAAATTACGTAGGATGACATGTATTTATGTACACCATCTATTAAATTACAGAAAAAAACGTGTTTCCTAACAAAAATCTGCAATTGTTTGAAAAATGTCGCGGACAGATTAGTGTGGGTAAAAAAGTTGATTAGCCCATCTACCATAGTATAAGGATACTAAATCTATTCCAACGAGCTTTAAACCATCTAAGACTATAATTATTTAACTTAACAATACCCAGTGAGTTAACAAGTTTGGGAGATCAAGGCTGTTATTGTTCGTTAGACCTGAAGTTGTCGGACTCGACTAAGTTACGCCAGACTTAGCTTTAAACCTAATTCAGTGCCCTAGTCGGTTAACTCCTGAACTGTAATGTAATAAATATAACAATCGTCAAGGAATTGATGAGCGTTAGTACTAGTACACACTTTTATAGACAGACTAGCTTTTGCCTGCGGCTTCGCCCGCGTGGAATTCGGTTATGGCGCGCTGTTCCCTTGGGAACTGTGCCTTTTTCCAGGATAAAAAGTAGCCTATGTCACTCTCTGGCCTATAAACTGTCTCTATAACAAAAATCACGTCGATCCGTCGCTCCTTTTCTATGTTACTGTGGCTGAGCCTGGGCTGAGCACTCAATTGTCTCGGATTCTGCGCACGCGCGTAGAATTCGGTTATTGCGCGTTGTTCCCTCGGGAACTGTGCATTTTCCGTGATAAAAAGTAGCCTATGTCACTCTCTGGCCTATAAACTATCTCTATACCAAAAATCACGTCGATCCGTGGCTCTGTTTCGACGTGAAAGATGGACATACTTGCAAACACGCACACTTTAGCATTTATAATATTACTATGGATTCACACTGACTGTCACTGATACTGCTACCCAATCCTGAGAAGAAAAGTCTTGATAAACAGATAGATGTGATTAAGCGATCCTACAAACGTTCCTGAGATGGTGACCTTAAAAATACTTACCACCACATTCATTGGCTATAAAAAGCACCCCAATCTTAACTAACGCGTATCTAGCATCTTCACCCTCAAAACGCGAAATTATCTCGCTACTTATTTCATTTACGTGCACTCAACGATTTATGGTCCAAGCTGGCGGAGTTAAAACATTGATAAGGCACGGTAAAAACGTCGTTATTGTTTTTTTTATGAGACCCGTCAGTTTCAGGCGCTGTTAGGGCTTGTACACAGAACTGCGATGCGACGCCGCGTCGTAAAAATCGACGAGCTCGCGCAACGCATCGCAAGAACTTGAGAATATAGTCACATCGCGCATTCCTGCCCTCTTGTTCTGAGAGGAGGGTTGTCCCCAGCAGTGGAACGTATACTGGGTGACCTTAGCCTCTGGACAAATATGAAACTGGCTTAGCAAGATATTTAAAACCAAACTGCAAAGTTTCATAACAATCAGTCCAATATTTACCGAAAGACTAACGGTTTTCAATGTGTCACTTTGGAGCAGCCCGTGTATATTTGGATGATATGATTTCATAGTTTTTTTTTTGTCTAATTACTTAAGCAAATAACTACTTTAAGATATTGCTAAGTATCAGTCTTATCCATGGTTTCATTATTATTTTGTCCATAGGCTAAGGTCATCTTGTATAGGCTGGGAGCCTAGGGTGGATGTATTCCTGCGATGTTACGTGACACTTTTTGACGCCATTATGGTCACCCGAATCGTGGAAGGGAGACGCCTTGCTGCATGAAATTGGATCGCAGTTATTCGTGTCGGAGCAGGGCTACTAGAAAAGAAACAGAAAATAAACCTTTCGATGTTATGACCCATTCGATATTTTGATATATTCGATATTTTAACATTCGATATTCAGATGCGTGCTCATAATATGATGTAGTTAGTGGGCTGTGTTAGCAACGTCAACGTGTGTTAAAATACGTCTAATTATGTGTTTTTCTTTGTTCCAGGTACGATAAATATCGACTCGTGAAGGCCTCCTGTCAGAATGAAAGGGCTTGGGCCGCAGTTCCCACGCGGGCCCATTTCAGATTGGGAACTGCACAGACACCATTGAACTGCTTGTAAATTTCAAATGGCATTACTGATATGAATTTCGAAAAACTGAAAGCCTGGATTTGGAACCGCGATCTTCAGTTTAAGAGGCAATGTCGAGGGTCTATATTGCATAATGTTTCTGACACTCGCGATCACAATCGTAATGACTGATTTTGTATGCGAAAACTGTAATTTGATTATGATTGCGAGTGTCAGAAACGTTATGCAATAGACCCTCAGTTTCTATAAACTTTTATCAATTGAACTGCTTACAAATGCAGGTGGTAGGACCATGTGCAAGGTCCGCCCGGATTGCTACCACCATCTTGCTCGCTAATCCTGCCGTGAATCAGTGCTTGCGCTGTTGTGTTTCGGCGTGGAGAGTAAGACAGCCGGTGAAATTACTGGCACTTGAGGCATCCCATCTTAGGTTTCTAGTTTGGCAACGCAACTGCAATACCCCTGGTGTAGCAGATGTTTATGGGCGGTGGTGATCTCTTACCACCAGGAGATTCACTTGCTCGTTTGCCTTCCAGTTGAATAAAAAAAAAAAAGTAAGACAGCCGGTGAAATTACTGGCACTTGAGGTGTCCCATCTTAGGCCTCTAGGTTGGCAGTGCGTCTGCAATGCCCCTGGTGTTGCAAAAGTTTATGGACGGTGGTGATCTCTTACCATCAGGAGACCACTTGCTTCCAGTTGGATAAAAAAAAAGGTATGAATTCCCGTTCGATTTATTCGTTTCCTCGTATTTATTTCTATCCACATCCAACTCGGATATTTCCGAGGCGAGTGTTGCATCGCCTAGACTGCAGTGAATATTTAACAAGCCGGGACGTTTTCTTTGCCAGACTGCTTTGTGAACAAAGGTGGGACTTAGCAGTTATTAGGCGAAATTGCTTTAGAATTTCCTTTGTGCGTAAGAAATTAGAAATGTCTGGCGCTCTAGGGAAGTCAATTGGATGTCTCTCTCGTAGGTACTCCTAATGCCGTTTTCTTTCTGCATATTCTTCAAAAACGCATGTCAGTTTAATAAAAGGTGTTAATTGTATAACTAAGGATATAGGTTAAGGAAATTAATTAATTATAAAACCCGTCACAAATGGAAGCCAGCAGCGAAGCTATTTGGCTTTGATGATGGTGCTGCCCTACCACACTCAGATTGACTGACTGACTTGAATTTTTTTTTTTCATATTAATCAATTTATTATTCTTCCATTTTTATTTGTTATTACTATCTAATGTATCTTTCTATGTATAGTTTATAGAATATGTGAAAATAGGATATAGGTTAAGGTATATCGTAGGCGACAGGCTAGCAATCTGTCACTATTGTATTGTACCGTTTTTGTCCAACTTAAAACCTAAAATTGCTAAAAGTGGCTCCGAAGCGGTAACGTATCGTGTGCTCTGCCTACCCCATTTGGGAATACAGGCGTGATGTTTGTTGTGTAATTGTATAAGTAACTGAAAAAAGTCACGAGCGGAACAAGAATATTTTTTTTAATAATTAGGGTGCTTATTTTAAAATAAATGCAATCTTAGTTCAAATAAACAAGAGCGTGTCGGACTCGCCCAAAATAGGGTTCCGTAGCCATTACGAAAAAATTAATCCTGAATTTTTTCAAATTTTTCCACCCACCGGTTTAGATTTTAGAGGGGGGGGGGGACGCTCGATTTTAATGAAAATTTGCACTTTAAAGTTGAATATTTCGCAAACAAATTGCTGAATCGAAAAAATTAAAATACCTATCCAACGATACCCCGCACTATAGGGTTGGATGAGAAAAAAAAAATCACCGCCACTTTACGTCTATGGGAGGTTAAAAAAAATTGTTTTTAAATTTTTAATTGTACCATTTTGTCGGCATAGTTTACCTATATATCTAACATTGATAGTCCCTGAGCAAAGCCGCGGACGGACAAACAGACAGACAGACAGACAGACAGACATGGCGAAACTATAAGGGTTCCGTTTTTGCCATTTTGGCTACGAAACTCTAAAAAAAGATTGTTTAGTGAAAGATTTATGCTTCATTGGTTCAAGTTCATCATGTTTCAAGTATCCAGTAGATTAGGCTGTACGCTACCTGACAGACAGTTATGTTTTATAGATATCCATAGATAAGTTAAGGCTTGTAACCAAAATTACTCTGCTTTTCTACTCCTGTATCACTCTGTACTCATTATTTCTAATCCTCACCTACAATCCTGCCTTAACAAAACACTAGTGTAATATGTGATGTCCACGCACACCGACCCAGCCCGTACGGCGGCGCGTGAGCGTGTTTCCTATTCATTACGCGGTTCAGACGCTCACAACGTAGCGGTGATCAACTAAAACGCGCAATGTAACGCCGGCTCGGCAACAGTCGCACGTGGTCATCGCCAGGCCGTAATCCAGGGACGTGTTATTTGCCAGTTAGCTGTGATTTTTGGGAAACTAGGTTAATGGTTATACAGACCTCGCCCCATATTTGCTATTCGGTGAGTATTAATTTATTTGCTAATGCCATTTGTTACTTATGATTTTTGGTGCTCTGAAAGATGCGAATAAGGAACTTGTTACGAAGGTTTCGCTGCCACAGGGTTCACACAAACACTCACTCAAATCCATACTAATATTATAAATGCGAAAGTGTGTCTGTATGTTTGTGTTTGTCGAGAGCGACGGATCGACGTGATTTTTAGCATAGAGATAGTTTATGAGCCCGAGAGTGACATATGCTACTAGTTCCCGAGGGAACAGCGCGCGATAACCGAATACTACGCGTGCGGAGCCCCGGGCAAAAGCTAGTAATAAAAATATGTAATGCTTCAACAGACTTACAGGATACAGAGAACGGGTAGGTGAAAGCCAATAAAATCCTGTAAAAATAGCGAAGTTGAGAATCGAACTCAGTTTCTCGTCATTCTGAGATGTTCGCCTTACACTAATTACGATCACAAAATGTTAAAGAACCGAGTTCCATAAGGTCCCAGCTAAAAATACCTACTTTTGTGTTGTAATAAAAAAAGGAGAGTACTCGTATACGTATATATGTACTCGTAATAGTCGACCAAGAAATTGGTTTACCATTTACCACCCTAAGGTTTAAAGTCATTTGTAGAGCTTAAAATGTCAAACCTTATTTTCACTCACAAGTCAGTATGACAATCGGCCTTACCATTTTATTGCTGAAGTAAGAACTCAACTAAACCCATATCGATATAGGTTTTACGGGATGACCGTAAAAGTCTTTGATGAATTATACCTGTAGATTCACAATCGCGCGCCCAAATATGTCCGAGCCAAATGAGCGCCACTTTGGTAATCACTGGCCTAAAATCACTGGTTCAGATCACCGGGATAGGTTAGGTCGATAGGTTGGTCGATAGGTCGATCGGTAGGTCGATAGTAGGTAGATAGGTTGGTAGAATGCTCGCCTGCCACTTTGGTAAAAGTGGCCTTCTTTTTTCTCAGCACTTTGTTGTCAAGTGTCAAGCGTTGTGGAGTTTTGCCGCTAGCGAAATTCGCCCGTAATAGAGTAAAGACTAGGTTCAAATTTCGTCTCGTATTATTTTAATTATTTTGTGTGAGATGATTTTATTTGTCACGCAAACAAATCAATAGTTCTGACATTCTATGAAGGGGATTTTGTTCGGCAATGTGCGTCCTGGTTTAAATGTCATTGGTAAAAGTAACAAAATTCTAGTTGAAATAAAAAAAACAAAAAAAAATCCAAAAATCGATCTTAATTTGATTGCTTTATAACGATATCTCTTATCCGGGTGAGCGGTTAGTTCCGATGGGGTACTGAAAGTTTCTCGATGAGGGCTACAGCATAGATGTCGCTAGTGCCGCTGCTTAAGTGACTGAATAAGAAACAAACAAGCTGAGATATGTGGTGCATAGGAGAAATTCGTGTCTGTACCGTTATCCAGCGGTGGTGTAGAGGTATAGCACGCGGCACGGAATGCCGAGGACCTGGGTTCGAATCTCAGCGCTAGTCTTATTTTTCTGGTTTTTCTGTGCATCTATATTTAAGTTTGTATTTTCAAAGTAGGAACTGTCATTGAAATTGGTTTAAGCACTTTCTTGGTCGACCATGCATACATAGTTTTACTTCCTACGTACGTTTTGCTCTCTAACTATAGGTAGGTAGGTACCTACTGTATGTTATAATTGCTAATGTTTAGGATCGACGCAAAATGTCTGCCGGTGGTATAGCTGACAGCTGTCAGTCTTTCAACCCCTTTACACGCCGTAGAACTAGAGAATAATGAATAAATCCGCACCGTAGGGATGTTACCCACATCCGCATTCGCATCTGCATCTAATACAGATCCAATATAGGAATGAAAGTCAAAGTTGAAATATTTTCATTAAATTTAAGCTATAACAAACACTTATGATTATGAATGTAAAAAATACGTCCTAAATTTATTATAAAGATCTGTTCTAAGAAACCACGTCATCGATTTTAGTGAAAAGGAAAATTTCATTCATAGATTTAAAAAACTCATCCTAATTTCGGCGGAAATAGAACCCAGTCGTATTGGTTTTAAAAAGTTACATTTGTCCAATTATATGACGATTACGTGGGTCGTAAGCAGTAAAATGTTACTTACTAAGAAACATACATAATGTCCTTTACTTTACATTTTATTTATCAAAATCTTTCAATGAAATATTATTAGGTTCGTGGTTTTTCGTAACGTCCAAGATACGGCGGTTGAAAAGCTTCTCAGCCTTATCCATTTACATTTGTTTGTTTATACTCTTATCACTTTCTTACTTAAAAAATCCCCAATTTTGAATCCGCATCCACAATCTGACTTGTCCCATCCCTACGCGTAGTCCGCTCCTTAACAACGGAGCATCTCGAATAGATTCAGATCTGAAACGGACAAGAGTCGGTTCTTGCGATACATTATTCATGTGCGCAATATTGATTCCTAGCGAGCGACATGGCCGCACTAGGGATTGAGAACCGTAGAAATACGGTTAACCGGGAAACCGGTTAAATTCGCTTATCTCTTTTACAAACAGAGCTCTGGAAAAGATGTAACATTTTTTCATTGCCGTCCTTTGCTCGCATTAAAAACGGGTAGGGTTGAAGTGAATAGGTGTTACTGTACAATTGACACATTTGACCACCCTTGAAAACCTTTGGTCTTAACTGTACTTTTCATCTGGTGACATAGTCAATCACGGGTCTGTTTCGTGTAAAGAAAAACCGGTTATCCGTGACACGGGTTGAATTAGTTTATCTGTTTAAAAAAAAGGCTAATTGGAAAATTAGTTGTGTAATAGACATCGTAATATAATGTTTATGTAAGAACACTGTGCGAGTATCTTAGTCCAGTAACTTTATACATCGGCAGTATGCGTCAAATCCGGTAGTTCTGAATTTTTGCACACTTGTTTATGATGTTGTCCTAATGAATAATCCAAGTTTGTGACCTCGAGCGCCGAACGCAACTTTGTCAAAAATCGAAAAAACCGCGAAAAAAACGTATTTTTTTTCAAATTTTGGCGATTATAACACTAAAGAACTAGTGTTTGAAAAAACTTTCTTAAAACGTTTTAAAGAAGACTAAATTTTCTACAATATGATACAAGAATTGTCTCTGTGGACCCAATAGTTTCCAAGATTACGCCTTTCAAAGTTTATCATTTTTACGAACTTCGCAATTTTTTGCGATTCTGTCGTTCTGAATGAATTTTGACCCTGATTATACTATCGAAGCCCTGTACTTTTATGATAGGATGTTAAAAAAGATAATGAGGAGTGTGAACGATGATGTTAAAGCTAAGCTACGAATAATGAAGTAAATAAAAAAGAAAAGTACAACAGAAGTTAATAAGTTTATTTGTTAGGAAATTGAGTAATATTCAAAATCAAAAAATCAAATTAATTTGGCCCTTTTGGAAGGTCCCGGTTGAGGTTCGTCCGTATCTGGATAGACGTATTGGGATGGCATATCCCCATCAGGGGATGGTAATGAATCGTCGACGTTTTGTGCCGTCAAGTCATCCTCCATTTCGACATCGGACAGATCGTCGCCTTCTAGGATTTTACTACTGCAACATCAGGTATATTGTCACGAGAGGCCTCGCTGCAGTGCCTACAGACTGATGAGTATTTTAATCCTGTCTTCCTGCAGCTGCACGCGATCCCACAACCCTTCGTGCAGCCGCAAGTAATCATCTGCAAGAGGTGTTGTGGGGCTGCATCTCTGGTCATCGTTTTGGGATTGAGGCTTTGTGGTGTGTATATAGCCACCCCCAGGGTTAAGTGTGACTCCCAAACACGCCTGTACCTGTAAGTGGATTGTACATGAGAATAGAAAATGATGAATGATATGTTATGTGAATTACTGATGCAAGGACAAATTTTTACCTGATGGTATGTCCGCAAGGAGTGAAATCGAGCAGAGTCTCTTGTGGGAGGTAACCTGGCTATATTGAAGCTGATTTTCGTCGCAGCCCTAGCGAATAGTCGGTACCGCAGCTCGTCAAGGTTATAGGTGTTGTGGTTGAATAAATTGCGAAGTTCGAAAAAATGATAAACTTTGAAAGGCGTAATCTTAGAAACTATTGGGTCCACAGAGACAATTCTAGTATCATGTTGTAGCAAATTTAGTCTTCTTTAAAACGTCCTTAGAAAGTTTTTTCAAACACTAGTCCTTTAGTGTTATAATCGCCAAAATTTGAAAAAAATATCGATTTTTTCGCGGTTTTTTCGATTTTTGACAAAGTTGCGTTCGGCGCTCGAGGTCACAAACTTGGATTATTCATTAGACCAACATCATAAACAAGTCTGCAAAATTTCAGAACTACCGGATTTGACGCATACTGCCCCCATACTTTCAGGCGACAAAGTTACTGGATTATCTATATATATAAAAATCAATTGCTGTTCGTTAGTCTCGCTAAAACTCGAGAACGGCTGGACCGATTGGGCTAATTTTTGTTTTGAATTATTTGTGGAAGTCCAGGGAAGGTTTAAAAGGTGAGTAAGGAAATATGAAAAAAAAAAAAACCGGCCAAGAGCGTGTCGGACTCGCCCAAAATAGGGTTCCGGAGCCATTACGAAAAAATTAAGTAATATTTTTCTAAGGATTTCGTACTTTATACGGAATCTTCGAAGTATAGGTATATTTTATACCTTACGCTGCTATTTACTCATAAACTACTAATAATTCTCAAGCAAACTTAGCCGCTATAGTTTTCCTTGGAAGTTTAATATATTGACTACCATCCTGAATTTTTTCAAATTTTTTCACCCACCGGTTTAGATTTTAGAGGGGGGGGGACGCTCGATTTTAATGAAAATTTGCACTTTAAAGTTGAATATTTCGCAAACAAATGACTGAATCGAAAAATCGTTTTAGCAAACCCCTAATGGTTTTAAATTACCTACCCAACGATACCCCACACTATAGGGTTGGATGAGAAAAAAAAAATCACCGCCACTTTACGTCTATGGGAGGTACCCTAAAAAAAATTGTTTTTGAATTTTTAATTGTACTGTTTTGTCGGCATAGTTTACTTATATATTCGTGCAAAATTACAGCTTTCTAACATTGATAGTCTCTGAGTAAAGCCGCGGACGGACAGACAGACAGACAGACAGACAGACAGACAGACGGACAGACAGACAGACAGACAGACAGACATGGCGAAACTATAAGGGTTCCGTTTTTGCCATTTTGGCTCCGGAACCCTAAAAATGAGGCGGTACGAAGTTTGCCGGGTCAGCTAGTATATTATATATAAGATTGACTAAACGGCTTCGCTTCTGTTGAAAAAGAAAAATGACTCGCTTTCCAGTGGAAATTTCAACAAATCCCTTTTTTTGCACATGTAGTTACATGTACCCAAACTCAAACTAAAAGTCTTTATTGTGCTTAATAAAAATAAATAAATATTTTATTTAGTGCCACTAGAGTTGAGGTCATACACAGAAGAACATGACTGTCATGTAATGACAGCAGAAATTTCATTTCATTCATTCTCCTTTTGTGCAATCAATTCTTTTTGTAGCTGTGTGTGTAATCATTCACTTCAACTCTCGTACAAACCTATACTTTTGTACAAGGTTTCGGATGGCACTATCTGCACTTTTGTAGGTACAAGGTTTCCGAAAAACCGGTATTCAGGTACCATACGCGTGGCGCATCCCTACGAATCGGTTACGCACCGAATTACTCATTAATGCCCCCGAGACCCCTTAGCTAACCCGATAATTTGCGATAGTCACATTGAATTAAATTATTACGGGCATTTCCTGTACTAGAAACAAATTGGCATCCCGGAAATGTCCGACTAATTCTCGGGAATGACGTTTATAGCTGTTATCTATATAAAAATAAACGTACTTGCGCTACTTTCTACTGTTCCCTATTTTTAGAGTTACGTGTCCTAGGATAAGGAAAATTGAACCTTTGATCAAAGATTATTAGTTATTGCAGCTGCAGTGGACGTAATGCTTCTTTTATAATATGAGGATAACGAAACCCAAAATTCAACTGCCCAAATCTTGATACAGATATCTCGATATACATTAGCGGGAAGCGGACAAGCGGGAGGGGATGTACATGGGGGGGACGGATGCAAGCGCTTATGTCACGAGCGATAAAGACAGCAATATCCCAAACTAATACCTAACGCGGCCGCGAGACCGGCAGGGAAACTTCTCTTAAAGATGCTCCCTTGTAAATTTGTGAGCACACACAAACGTTTGCATTTGGATCATAAAGCACAGAACATCTCGAGAGAAGCAATTAAAGTTCGCCAATGGAAGTAATCCCGGTCATTTTTCAAAACCGCGCCGCCTCCGCCATTTGCAAAATGAGACTGTCTCGAAAAGTAAAGTTAGCGGTGCCTCTTATAGAGCTCTTGTAGCGCTGTTATGTAGCTCTGCGGCTTTTGGAGCACCGTAATATAAAGCTTGAAGCACTAGGACGGGGACTGTCCCATTTTGATTTGTGAAGGGAAACAATTATGCCGTTAGGGGAAGTGGTTTTCTTAAAGTAGGGCACTTGTTGCTTGTGTTTATTTATTTATTTATTTATTTATTTATTAAAAACTACATTTCACAGCATTACAGTCTTGACCAATACACTGTGAAACTACACAAATCACATCTTAAACTAAGATACAGTGAGAAACTTTAAATAGGAAGACTAGTTTTCCTGTCATCCATCATCTCGCAGAACATTAATAATTGTCGAGACACAGCAGCCCAACACCCAGCCAGCAAGTCGCACTCCGGAGTGGACACCAGCAGCGCATTCAGCAGCGCCAGGGCGCGCGGCAGCGGCGAGTGCCTGTGCGACACGGTGCGAGCCGCTGGCACGGCTAACAGGGAGCGCATACGCGGTCTCAAGGTTATCCTCGGCACGTCAGGGACAGACAGTCTGACTAGCTGCTCAACGAGCTCAGGACAGTCTGCCGCCCCACGCAAGACCCGACCAGTAAAAACAAGGAGGCTCAGGTTGCGCCTCACCTCTAATGAGTTAAAGCCTAGAGTGCCAAGCAAAAATTTAGTAGGGTATAAATACGGGTAACATCCATATATTTTTTTGTACAGCGTTCTCAAGAAAGCCTTCTGAACCCTCTCTAACAGCAAGATGTAGGTCGCCTCATACGGGTTCCATACGATGGCGGAAGCCTCCAGCTTGCTTCTCACTAAGGCATTAAATAAGACTTTTATAGCCCCCGGATCTTGGAAATCCCGGATGTTTCGAATGACAAAGCCTAGTCTACGAAAGCTACTGGCGGCAAGTGCCCTTATATGATCGTGGAAAGTAAGACGAGTATCGAATATAACACCCAGATCCTTAATAGAGAAGACTCTGTTAATGGGCTCTCCTCCCAGAACATATTCATTATACGTGGGGAAACAAGCACGACTGAAGGAGCACACACAACACTTAGCCGTATTGAAACATAGCTTGTTCTCCACACTCCACCGCCACACAGAGTCGATATCTGCCTGCAAGGAGACACGATCGGCAGCAAATTCGACCCTGTAAATTAACTTCAGGTCATCAGCATAAAGGAGACATTTTGCATTTTTAACGGCCAATTCGAGATCATTCACCATTATACCGAACAGAAAAGGGCCCAAAATAGATCCCTGGCTTACGCCAGAACGGGTATGGTAGGGAGCCGAGATGAAATGACCATGTTGAACATATTGCTGCCGATCGCGTAGATAACTTGCAAAAATTTTTAGCAATTTTGGAGCGAATCCAATAATGTCCAATTTTTGCAGCAACACGTCGTTATCCACGCGATCAAAAGCCTTACGAAAATCAAAATACAGTACATCAACCTGAATGCCCTTATCAAGATGTTCAGAGATGATATTGGTCAGGATAGTGAGATTTGTGTCGACCGACCGATTTGTTCTGAAACCATGTTGCGCGTCACTTAGGAATGGTTTTACCTGTGCTGATAGCGCTCGGTGAAGTATTGCCTCAAACAGCTTCGCTGGCGTTGACAAAATAGCGATAGGTCTATGACTCTCCACATTACTGACGTCACTCGTTTTAGGGATAGGTTTAACCCTAGAAATCTTCCATTGTTGCGGATACGAGGCAGTAGAGAGTGCCAGATTAAACAAAGAGTGTAGTGGAACCCCAAGAAAATCAACACATCCCTTCACTATATAAGCAGGTATCCTGTCAGGCCCAACAGCGCTGTTGGGCTTTAAATGCTTAATGGCTGCTTTGACCTCACCGAGAGTCACCCCATTGACGTGAATATAATTGGCAGACATTCTATCCTCATCAGCTTTCCGACTGTTACAATCAAGACGTGGTACATTAGGTAAAAAGACGCTTGAAAAGAACCCGGCAAATGCCTCAGCTGTCTCAGGACCAGTAAACTGTTTCCCCCCGAAGGCAACTTGTGATGTAAAACCCCCCTTAGACTTAAGGCTATCAATGTGCTGCCAAAAAGCGCGTGGGTTGGTTTTTAATTTTGACTGTATTTGGTGGATATAAATACTATAAGCAGAGGAAACCTGTTTTTTAATATCCGCCCTAAGTTCTGAGAATCTAATATATGTACTCCTGTGTTTAGTCGCTTTCCATTCTCGATGTAGAGCAGCTTTGATTTTTAAATCACTAATTATATTAGCTGTGAACCATACCGGATAGCGTCTTACACGCGTTTTGTTGCGATTTTTTTTAGGTATACTAACATCGAAAATGCTGTACATTATTTTGTAAAAGGTGTCTACCGCAATGTTAACGTCTTGAGCCTCAAGAACATCCTTCCAGTTAACTTCTGAGACCAATTTATACAAAAGTTCATAGTTACCCTTTGCAAAGTTCCAATCTTGTTGTCCATTAATGTTACTAGGATCTATCCGTTCAGCGAAAGAACGCTGCCGGGCTTCATGCAAGGGAACAGAAATATCCAAAGGCGGATGGTACCCGTCACGTCGAGGGACAAGCCCGCCCCCCTCAATCTCAAGAACACTGACCCCGCGTATGCACTCCGAAATCAGCACCACATCGAGTTTTCCTCCACAGGCATTCGTAACATCATTCCTTTCACGTAAACCACATACAGATAAAAAGTAATCATAATAACATAAAACACTTTGAGACGTATATCGAGGATTCAAATTAAGATCCCCGACTATGATTACTACACCATCAAGAGCACTCAATATTGATTCGACTGTTTGAAACCATCTCATATAAACATCCTCCGGAGCACTAGGTGGTATATAGACCACGCAAATGTGGCACTTGATGTCCTTTTTGGTGAAATGGACCCAAAGATCCTCCCCATGTGGAGTCTCAAAGTCCCTCCTCCTCTGCAACACAAGTCCCGGTCTCGCCGCGAGCAGTACACCGCCGCCACGCGCGCCACTACTACGGTCTCGACGTTCCACACTCCACTCATTACCAACCAGCTCAGGGTTCTCGATCGAGTCCGTTAAAAAGGACTCGGTTACAGCTATTACATCACTATCCAGACATAGAAGGTTATGCTTGAAAAAACTAAGTTTGGTGTTGAGGCCTCTGACGTTCTGATAAATCAAAGTGAGATCTACTGAGGATTTTTGACCGGGTCCCAAGCTACAGTTGAGCCCCTTTGGGATGTGGTTTCCGAAATAACCAAGGTCGAATACGAGCGTTAGCCGGCCAGACATCAGCAGACAAGCATCTTTCATATTGCACTGCTGGAATTCCAATTTTATACGATTTGTATTCTCCCTTAGGCCTCAGTTCCTCGACTGTACACAAGCTCTCAGGGCTAAGAGACCGCAGATAATCCCTAATTTCATCTGCATCTGATACCATGTTCCAGAGATGGATATACTTACGGTACTCTACCGCCCTGAGAGGTGTCGCCTCAGGACCTGCCGTTCCGCGCACCGACGAGAAACGATTCTTCTTGTTGCGAACCTCATGCCATTCTCCCGATGTTTTCCGGAGTTCCTCTTCGTCTGAAGGGTCCACCTGGCCCACATCTTGCTTCCCATTTTGGTGGTCTTGGTGGCTATTCGATGCCTGCATATATGGGAGGTCCATTTCGTTATCCGTAACTCTACTGCGCTCGCGATCATTTGGCTTGCGATTCCGTTTAGGTTTCGGCTTACTGGCTTCCTCATCACGATCCGGCCCGGATGCCACCGATACGGTGCTCGGACTAGATCGTGCAGTTACTTCTTCCAACTTTGTGAACCTAACGAGCAGCATGTCAAATTTCTCGGCGTAATCTGTGAGAGCAAGGTGATACTGCGCAATAGTGGAGACCGCGTTTGTTAACTGCCCAGTCAATAGGGCTATTTGCTCTCGCATAAGTTGCATCTCACGTGCCACGGATAGTGACTCACCCGGCGAACTCGAGGGCAAAACAGGGGCTCCACCCCTAGTCATAGTGGACCCATCGTCCTCCATGCCGTGCTGCGGTGGTGGGGAGGATGGTTTCCTACGCGCTACATTTTTAATATTGGCGGGTGTACCAACAGGAGTATCGCAATTCCTGCCGCCCTTTTTAGTGGCACAGACACATTCCGGACAAGCCCATGATGCCTTCTCGACGTCTGACAGGGTTTTATTATTACAACCGTAATGGTAGGTCTTACCACATGTTTCCACCATGCACTGCAAATATTCTTCTCCCACCAACAGCTCCTCGCAGCAAGCGCTGCACTGCAGACTGTTATCCAATTCGCTATTCTCCTCCATACTCACACGTTGTAACCGGAACGCACCCTTACAAGTTTCTGAACGGAAAATTCTGACGTCTCGTTCACGTTTGGCAGCTGCTAGGTTATGTCACAGTGACAGTTGACACTTCTCACTCACCAGCTGATCACAATACCGCTACCGCTTATTTTGGTTAATTAATTGATATTATTAAGCTGTTATTTTAAAATCTTTGCTTGTGTGCGTAAACAGTGATGAGTTTCGGTTTTTTTGGAGCAATGAATAAGGCCTCAAACAGCTCACCACAGCGCCGCGATGATAACTTTCGTATCCACAGTGTTCGTGTCCTGCTTCTTAACCCAATTCCTCGAAGGTTTAAGATGAAATTCACAGTTTTTTAGCAATAATAGTGCCGGAGCGCAACAAAGACGTCAATGTGACAACAATGTACGTACGTAATTTTGTGTTGGAGGTTTGAGTCGTATACGTCGAAACGTAAAGTCGAGTTCATAATATAATAATAGTATTTACATTGTAAAATTGCGAATTATGTAAAATTAGTAACTATACCAGATCGAATATGTGCGAAGCCGCGGGGAAACTCTAGTTTATCTACAGTTCCTAGGCGTTAAAAGTTTTGGAACTCTAATGGACCAATTAGCCAAAGTGCATAAACTGTTGCAAACACAGGCGTAGCGACAACTTTGTCTCTGCCACTAAATTGTAATGTTACATTAACTACAGGTGTAGAAAGTTTTAATTAACCGTCATAACCCGAGGGCCGTAATATTTTATCATCGCAGTTCCTTTTACTGTTGAACGTCGTTGTTATTGCTCATTTCGATTGATGGGGAAGTAAAACAAGATTCTATGGATATTTTAATGCATTAAGTTGTTTTTTTGTTTTTTAATCGACTTCGAAAAGGAGGTTCCGAAAAATGAGGTTACTTTGCTCCGATATTTGCGCCAAATTTCGTAATCTTTGTTTAATTTTGAAAATTATTACGCTGTGGTATGTTCATATAAACCCCCTTGCAAAAAAAAACGGGCACCTATGGTTTTTGTATTTTATGTGCATGAAAGCTCACTTTCTAAGGTTTAATTCGTAAAAATCTTCCTACAAGTCATTGCGTCAAATTTCCCACTAACGAAGGTGTAGTAAATATGCTGGCAACCCAGATTTTCAAAAGTCAAATTTTTACGAGCTTCAATTCTGGCTTAATAGAATGGAATCCCACTTCCGTTGATCATTCAAATAAACAAGAAGCTCGTCCCAATGCATTCATAGGGCCCCATAATGAGCGACACTTGACCGTAAGTGAAAAGCGTAGTCCTTCCGTCGCCCCCTCTGACCGACCCCTACATGAGCGAGTGGGTTGCCATTGGAAAATTTCAAAAGTCCTGATTTTAGTCAGACATTTGGAAAAAAATATAAGGATTTTTTATAATGCCTTTCAAATTGTAATTTAAGTTTCTCAGTCTTGCAAATTTTAATGGATTTCATTCACTTCTTAGTTTCGCTTAATTCTAGTGATTGGATTGAGTTGAAATTTAGTACGAATCTATTTAGTAGTCGCTTGACAAAAAAGAGCTGTCTGCAAAAAAGCTTGTATCAAAAATTAAATTTTTTTAGGGGTAGCCTATCCAACAGTGGTCGAACCACGGCTGATGTGATCGTGATAATTGCAAGTGGCATATATGGGGGAGGCCCAAAAGTGTATGTCTTCCGCCTGGTAATAGCACGTGTAATAACCTCTTGTAATCAATATTCAATAGTAAATAATATGTTATCTATTAAAAAGCCGGATATAGGCAGTGCCGACAAAACACAGAACGTCTAGCAAATCTACACAGATGGTAAACTTACGCATGAATCCCTGAATGTGCTTATTCATATTCACAGCGTGAATGGGGACGATTTGTCAGTTCAAATTTATAGCAGAACTTATGTCTCAAATTGATTGAGGCATGAATATATCATGTATGTTTATGGAGTCGATTGATGTGGTATAAAAACTTACTGTTGCTTAAGAAGCTGTTTTCAAAATAGTGAACACATTGGTGCTACAATTAAGAAGTACTTCAACACTCTTGACAGAATGGTCGTTGTCGTTGGTTAAGCATCAGCAGTGACCCTTCATGACGACTTTCGGAGGAGGAAGAACGACATGAGCACTACATAGACGTAGCTATTATAAGTTCCCGGATAAGCAATAATTGTTTTATTTTTTGTTAACGAGTAAGACATTTTTGGGCATTTTCGTGTACAGTTTTCCCTTTATTTTATTTTTTTCACTTTTAGAAAAAAATATGGCTTTTCCTACTCAGAATCAAGAGCACAATCGATTCCGATAGTTTAAAAACACGTCTCAAATAAATGTCAGTTTTGTTACGATTTTTCATACACACTATGTGCGTAACAAAACTGACTCATAAATTTTTTTATGAAAAAATGAGGCCATTTTTTTAACCTATCGTTTAATCGATTGTGCTCTGGGTTCTGAATAGGAAAAGCCATATTTTTTCTAAAAGTGACATATGTACACGATAATGCCCTTTTACCTTACTCCGCTTTGCGAGCTTTGATTTTCACATTGCGAAAACGTAACATTTAAGTAAAAGAGTTCTGGCTGTTTTTATTTTCGTCCAACGACGTGTTTATTTTCCTCGTCGTGCGGTAAGTAAGTCTGGAATCCCGAGAGATGGCAACCGTTTTCAACCAAGAATTCCAGCTTAAAGAACTAAGGGGTTTTTAAAATAAAATTCCAGTTTTTCGCTCTTTTCTAGCGACAACGGATTGGCTAACTCTAAGTACTGAAAATCAGCGTCGCGAAATCATCTTCAGATCTTCTCGCGACACAAAGCGGAGTGGCGGCCATTTTGGCTGGTAGGTCCGCCCGGATTGCTATCACCATCTTGCTCGCTAATCCTGCCGTGAAGCAGCAGTGCTTGCACTGTTGTGTTTCGGCGTGGAGAGTAAGACAGCCGGTGAAATTACTGGCACTTGAGGTATTCCATTTTAGGCCTCTAGGTTGGCAACGCATCTGCAATAACCCTGGTGTTGCAGATGTTTATGGGCGGTGGTGATCTCTTACCACCAGGAGACCTGCTTGCTCGTTTGCCTTCCAGTAGAATAAAAAAAAAAGGAATAGGCATGGATGTGTATATTTAAATGTTTCTGTATGTGTATCTACTTTATCAGCCAGTAAACCATTCTTACTCCTAAACTATCAGATGGCTGGTTTGGTATCAATATCGTGTATATCACGTGCATGGGGGCTGTATCGTGGCCTACACGAGGGTTCTTTAAAAATTTAACTGAATTGGGAATTTGAATAGGTTCGTTTCTTGCGGAAGTTTGCAACGTAGGTACGGTGAAACTTTGGTATAAGTTTGCAGCGCTACATCTTCAAAAACGAGCCCACTACTTTCTCAATGAGCCGCCAACGTTTCTCTTTCAACTTATGTTGTGGGTGTCCATGAGCGAAGGTGATTGTTTTGCATCAGTTGACTTGCCTGCTTGTTTTCTCCTTAGCGTGTATAAAAAGATATGTTTAAATAATATTACAAACGTGAAAGTGTGTGTTTGTATTTTTGTACGTTTCTCACGTCGAAACGGAGCGAGCAACGGATCGGCATGACTTTTGGCATAGAGATAGTAAATAGGCCAGAGAGTGACACAAGATTTTTATCGGACGAAGCCACGAGCAAAAGCTAGTGCTCAAATAATAACATGATATGTTCGATCGTTCAAGTTTGTTTTCAATCTATACAATGGAAACTGGAACGCAGCGATTTGAATACGTCAGAAGCGAATCCACTCCGTTTTATGAATAATACGAGACTGACACATATTCGCTGGCACCGTTCGTATTTGTTTGAAATTTGTTGTCCAATAAAGTTTTTATCTCGCAATGCCAACAGAATGCTGTTATTGTTTCCCAAGTATATTTATGTTGTAGTTTTTTTAATTGGCGCCCAATGTGGGACCACAAATAAATTGGCGACGGTAGTATGTATTGTATAACTCTTTATTTTACGTACGATATTTTCAAGTTTTGTCAATATTATTATACTGACAGATTTTAATTTTACTGTTCGTTATTGTTATTACTTTGAAATTTTAATTCTTATTTGACATGGCAATAAACAAATCTACGTATCATAAAATACATGAAATGACGATACAGATTAACAAAAGGGATATTATAATTGACCCAGTCTTTACAGGTAACTATGTATCTACATATTTAACCTAGTTTAACCGAGGCCTAGTATCCATAACACAAGGTTTACTTACTTCGGGACTGGGTCAATTGGCGTGAATTGTCCCGATATATTCATTTTATTTTATAACCAATTATGGGGCATTAAAAATAAGATACGAGCAAAGTAGCAACAATTGCAACATTATATGTCGACGAGAGCGGAGAGGAGAGATGAGGTCATAATGGATGTAATGAGTTTATTTCTGTTTCGTCGTCAGGATGCGTTCGTGATATAGGTACTTGAGTGAGAGATTCAATAAGAATTTCTTTTGGAGTGCAGGTCTTTTATTTTATCAACCGATAATAATTAAATCACAGAACCAATCAGAGTGTGCACAGAGCTAATCGAAAGACGAACCGACAGAATCATTAGCCATGTTGTCGTCCCTACAGTCCAAAGTAGAATGACGCTCCGGCCAACGAGCCCGTCCATGTGCACCGTAACCGGTCATTACGTCACACGGCGTTCGCCGCTATTCCGATATTGTTAGAGCTTGTCCAGATGAGGCGATTTACGCGCGAGTGGACTCGCGCGAGTCCACTCGCGCGTTCCCGAGGTACTGGGGCTACATATATCCCGTCCAGATGATGCTGCGCGTTTCGCAACTCGCGCGTAAACCGCGTGCAATGAGCGCGACTCTCGACTCGCACGTACTACGCGCGAGCGCCGCGCGAGTTGAGATACCCAAGCGCCATTGCTGCGTCCACTACCACGCGCGACTCCATGGCGAGTCCATCTTTATAATGACAATCCCTCCCAGTGTAGGAACGCGCGTAAAACGCGTCATCTGGACGCAATATAAAATGAAACGCGCGAGTCCCACTCGCGCGTAAATCGCCTCATCTGGACAAGCTCTAATAGTCAATTGACATCCTATAAATCAGGCTTGATTATTGTTATCCACGACATAATATAATATAAAACATGCATGTTTTAAATTAATAACGAAAGATAAATCGTTCGTTGGTAATTTTGTATAAAAAATATATTTCTACAAGATAATAATGTCAATTGACGTAATCTTACATTTTATAAAATTCGTGGAAGCAAGCACGTAAACTTGTGAAATTATCCACATCATTGACCCACCGAAAAATCAAGTGAGTTAGATCTACTCACCAAGCAATCTGAAGGATTTCGACCCACGACCTCATATATTCCGCTAGGGTCTCTGTTTCACCCGAAATTTATTCAAATACATAAATTGTCCGGGACACAATACAAGTAACAAGCAATAAGAGCCCTTCACACGACGCCGGGCGACCGCAGCGGCGAGTGCTGAATGCAGAATGAGCGACCTCACGCCAGGGTTGCCAGCCGTCACGCTAAACGCGGGATGTCCCGTTCCTGGTCTCTAGACCTACTTTTCATTTGACAGAACTTCCGTAGCGGATCTGCAGCTTCCGAACGCCAATACATATAATACATGTTATTGCATATAAATTAAAAGTCCGCACGGGACGCCGATTATGACGTATAGGGCCAACGTGGGGCTATTCTTAAAATACGTCACACCAATTTTGACAATTCTTAGCCCCCTCCTCCTTGTCAAACGTATTTCTATGAAAATTGCAATTACAAATACAAAAATTCTTTATTGCACAACACTAATCAGTACAAAAAAGGTACACAGACACATAAATTCAATTATTTTATTCCTGTGTCACAAACCGCCTGACCTCCACCCCCCCATTAAATGCAATTATGTATGACCCCTTTCAGACTAGACATAATAAAGAAAGAGAAAGAAAAAAAGAAAAACATTTTTCGTGACATTTTATAAATTAAAGAAAAAGAAAAAAGGAAGTCATGACAAATTTCGTCACGAAATGGTCCCAACTCAGCAAGATGTCAACCATGCGGCCGACGCAGGTCTACCATTGAACCATTATAAGCCCTGAAACGAACGTTTAGTTATAAATTAGAGCAATTTCAGGATGCACGATTTTAATTTTAATATACCAATCTCGGCGCTACCCTAGCCTCTATTGCCGCGGTCGCCCGAACTCAGGTTGAATTTTTCACGCCTTTCAACACGTTGACGGCCAGCACCTTACCCAGTCAGGTCAGGTGAACGAGTCCCGCATTTTTTAGCCAAGTCCCGCAATTTGATTGCAAATTTACCGCAAATCTGTACTCTAATGTTGGCAACACAGCCATCAAAAGAACGTGCTGTAAAAAGCTATGCATACGACCATGCGGAAGTGCTTTTTAATACACCGGCCGTTTTGCAATTCGAAGCCGTGTTTTGTGCCTTTTGCCTGCGCTTTGTATTGATTGAACGTGCATTTTTATGAATGGCAATTTTATGTGGTTTTTAACGTGGGTTCAGGAGTTTGCACAACGAACATGTGAATTTCTGGACGCATTAGGTTTTATATTTATCTTTATAGTCTGCTCATTTATGTATCCTCTTGGACTAATTCGAATAGAGGGCTTGGGCTTGAGTTTCCAGCCCACACGCGTTCAGTGCGGATAAAGAACTTGTCAGACATCATAATGGCTAATTAAATATTTAAGAGAAGTTTCCCTGCCTGCCTGTTTGGGATATTGCTGTCTTTATCGCTCATGACATAAGCACTCGCAGCCTCCCCCCCCCCCCCCCCCCATGCACATCTCCTGCTTCTCCGCTTCCCGCTAATGTATATCGAGATAGCTGTAGCCTTTTTAAGATTTGGGCGGTTGAATTTTGGTTGAAATTTTTTTTAACCTCATTTATTAATGCAAATAAATGAATGAATGCATATAATTCAGCACATAAATTACAAAAATCTCAGAGATGCGAAACGGGCTTGAACTCTGTGTCACCTCACCACGACCATATAAGTACGACGATTTGTGTAACCAATTTATAACCGCTAAGAATACTTGAGTTTTAATGTGGCTTCAAACATCAAAGTCTATTTTCACTTACGAGTTAATGTGACAAAGTAAATAAATAGGTGCTGTATATAATAAATGCCTTAATGAAAATAATTAAAACTTAAAAGGCGGTCTAATCCTCTAAACAGATTAATGTTAGCTTCAAATAACGTTAAATCCGAAAGAAAGATTATTGGGCTACAAGTTTCGACATCTGAAGGATATTCTTAGTAGAAAACTTTTGTTAAACCTTATTTTATTTCATAATCTCTCTCAATTCTAAACATAATGTAAATCTTTAACCAAAACACACAGAGTTTCGCGTTTTATATTATTTTCTCGTGAATTTATGTTAAATTCCAATTTAGTGTTTGCGTTTCCATTCACCAGCTGTAGACAGCTTTGAGATGAAAGAAGATTGAATATGTTTAAGCGTCGTAATGATTTAAATAAAGTTTGGTATTGTAATTTAAAAAACATACCTATTTGAGAGTTTTTGATAAATAGCGAGGTAATGTATTAAAGGAATATAGTTTATAAGAATATTTGTTACTTACAAATTTCGTGATCCCCTGTTGACATCTATGGACGTTAAACGCTTGATAAATGATAGTTAAAAAAAGGAACTATTTTGTTCAAAATAAGACATTCCACCAAAAAATCACTTTCTTGAGTAATCTTCGATTTTGTAATACCTACGGTCCAATGAGGATCTGCTAAGCTAGAAATACGTAGGTAATGTAGTTATTTTTGAAAAAATGTGATATTTTGAGAACGCCCGTTACAAAGTTACGATTCTAATGTCTTAACCAATTTATATTTCAAAATACCTACCCAATTTTGAGCTAGTTTCGAATTCAGATGCTCCAGTCCTTTGCATCCGGAGCGAAGCCCGTCGGGACGTGCTCTATAACCGGTCGTATACAGGTGCAGATTTGATTCTCGTTCCCGTAAACGGGTTCCCGGTTTGCCTATTTTCGGGAATGACGCGGTCAGAGAATTTGCGGGAATAATTTCGGTTAGTTGCTAATCAGTGTGGCTAAGAGCTTCATCGAAGTTGGTGAAATTGTGGCATAAGCAAAGTGTTTGTGGGGCTCTTGACTATACCACTCGAAGGCCTATCTAATTTGCCAATTAATTGCAATTTTCTCAAATACTGTCTTCGATAATTGAGATGCTAGGTGTCCAGGGTTAGGGGGCCCTTTATATTCACGAGGCAGGGCTGCAGCTCAAAAAAGTTATTATATAAATCCAGCTTTGGGCAAACCAAAGAAATGGTGCGATCTTTCTCTTATCCTCTACTGTTGATAGAAAAAGAAAAGGCGTAAAGGATTGTGATACCGAATGCATTAGACAATATCTCTGGTGGCTTGTGGAAGTGTCAACAGCATAGCAACCACTAGTTTGTATATCTCGCGTCTTGTCTAAATCATCAGATGATATATGTACATTACATTTAAACCACTGGTATACTTGAATAAAAATAAGCGTACCGTTTTTTGCTCGAATTTACAGAAGTCTAAAAATAGTGCTCTGGCGTAGGCGTTTATTAGCAAAGTATACTGATTACACCAAAGATAGAACCTTTTTGCGTTGTTCTTAAAAGCAATTTCTTGCGATTTACCCGGTGTACTAGGTCTCTCGAAGGTACCGATTGCTCTCGGCCCTTTTAGCTTTTATTTTAGTTCTAAAGAAGTTTTTCTTTCACATAAAGGTTTTTTTTTGAAATCTTCATGTCACTATTTACCCACTCAACTTGACCGTTTGATAGAGGTTGGCCAGTTGTCGAATTTTGGTTTCTTAGAGAAAAATTGTCGTGAATCAGGTTTACTAGTGTAATAACCTGAAGAATACTAATAAAAGCTTCTGCGGACTATACCTTGCTGATTCAAAACCACGACGGAGACAAGAAATAGTTACTTTCGAGGTTTTAATTTGTAGATATGGACTTTCTCTAAGTAACGCCTGTTTTAATAAATTGGGTCACCTAAATTTTGGGTTATACTTCTTTTTTTATATAGTTATCACACGGCCCGATGCTTCACAACCTAACTGTCATGATCATCATTATTATATCTAGTCGTAGGACGTCTATTTATCATCATCATCATCATCATCATCATCATCATCATCATTATCAGCCGGAAAACGTCCACTGCTGGACAAAGGCCTCCTCCTTAGAACGCCACAATGAACGACAACTCGCCACTTGCATCCACCGGTTTCCCGCAACTCTCACGATGTCGTCAGTCCATCTGATGGGAGGCCTACCAACGCTTCGTCGGACGTCTATTATTGGGTATTAACCTAACCTAACTGGAATAAAATGTCAATTCAGTTGTTAGATGCCACAATGAGAGTGTCTGTGTCAGGCTAGTTGGCGTTAGTTAGTATCGTGGGGTTTGTTCGATAACTCTGACATTTACGTTGCATTTTTTGATTGGTAAAATAAAGGAATGAGCCAATCACAGGCCAGACTGTAAATTAAAACAGGTCTAACAATACCAACACCATCTTTTACCATTTTGCCATGTTTTGCCTGTCAAGAAACCTTTATTAACCTTTGTTCGAGGACCTGGGTTCGATTCCCAGTGTTGGTCTTATTTTTCTGGTTTTTCTGTGCATCTATGTTTCGGTTTGTATTTTCAATTTATTAAACCAACCACTAATTGCGCGATGAACGTGTTTTGTTTGTGTACTATACAACCAACCTCAGTACCTTAAATTGTCAAAACTCTCCTATGTAACCATTCTCGCATCAAAGTCAGAGCACGAACTTCACCCATTTTATCTAAGATTGCTCCAAAATATTCTTGAAAATAATTTGCGGAGGCCGCTCGGTCCGAGCGTAATGGGCCCATAACCGTTCTAGACGCATTACGGCCCTCCCTGGCAAAGCCCTCCCGTCGCGTCCCGGATTATTTCCCCGTATGTTTACACCGCGCGTTTTAATTGAGTCTGCGTCATAAAGTTAATTCAAAGTTCCAGGATGGCGGCGCGTATCGTGTAAACATCCGTCTTGGAACGTGGAAATCGCAGGTTAAAATTTAGCGCCTGTTGGAGCTTTTTGAATGGCGGTTTTTGGGAAAGGTTGTTTCAGTTTATGTGTTTTTGATTTCCTGGTGCTATGGGGTAATGGGATCTGTGCGCATGGATATTGTGGAGTTTATATGTGAAATTAAACTAACTTTTATACCCATTGCCATCTACGAAGACGCGTGGTTTTGACGAAATTAGACATTACTTACTTACTACCAGGGCGCAGTAACTCAAAGTGAGTCTCGGCCTCCAACACCAGATTACGCCACGCTTTGCGATTGAGCCAACTCTTGCCAGCCTTCAACCCCAAGGTCCAAATCGGACATTAATGTCATTGTAATTAGAATCATGGCACACGTCGTCGTGAATGACTCTACCTATAGGTAAATAACTTTAGTGAAATTTATTAATCTAAGAATGAAAATTATATAGACCCTCAAAAAAGCTGTTGACAGGAGAAGGTAATAAGTAGTTTAGTTGACATATTAAAACATGAAACTAAAAATATGTACCTATTGTCAAAAATGTTAAATTAAAAATCTTTATTTTTATTCTTTGGACTAAATGCAGAGAGTTTCTATGTTACATGTATTTTTTTTAATTGAATTCGATGCGTAGCGAAAATTGGAAATGACAACCCATTGCGACCGTTTTATTTTTATAGAATAACATGAAATTTTATAGAATAACATTTATAAAATAAATGAGATTAAAAAAAAAAAAAACATGAAATTTCGAAGAAAAGGGAAATAAGGGTCAATCAACTATTTTACCGACACTTTGGGCGTTTCCTGCGTTACCAAAATTGTCTCCGGCATTACAAAAAAATCGTACCTCCAACAAGATACTTCTATAAGTATTTCTGTACTTCTTTTGTTTTTATTTGAGTAAATAAATAATAATAAAAAAGTCTGCAATTGTTTAAAAATGTCGCGGACAGATTTGTGTCGGTAAAAAAGTTGATTGGCCCATAAACATTTGTTCAGTTACAAAGTGCCAAAGACTAACCATCCTTGTTTGTTCCAGACGTGCCATACCTGGAGCTGTCGGAGCCGGACGAGGGCTACCACGGGCTGATCCGCGAGAACGAGACCCTCGTGGAGGTGACTCCGCCGATCCGCGCGCGCGGCCCGCTCTGCTCCTTCCTCATCCTGAACAATAAGCACCATGGAGAGGCGCCCTTCGAGGTAACTGGCTTCTTGATACCACTGGCCAGATGGCCTAGTGGTTAGAGACCCTGACTACGAAGCTTGAGGTCCCGGGTTCGATTCCCGTGTGGCAGATATTTGTATGAAAAATACGAATGTTTGTTCTCGGGTCTTGGGTGTTTAATATGTATTTAAGTATGTATTTATCTATATAATTACGTTTATCCGTTGCTTAGTACCCATAACACAAGCTTTGCTAAGCTTACTTTGGGACTAGGTCAATTGGTGTGAATTGTCCCGTTATATTTATTATTTATTATATTTATTATTACTGGCGTCATCGTCATCTCGACCGTAGGACGTCCACTGTGTATCTCCAGTTGCTTCGGTTGGCAGCGGTTTGCATACACCGTGAATCTGCAGCTACGATATGTACAGTCACCAGCACCAATATCTGATGTAACAAGCGTGCAAAAATACACACGTCAATCCGGCCTTACAAATTAGAGTCATATCAGATATTTATGCACCCTTGTTGCATCAGATATTGGTGCTGGTGACTGTACATATTATGTATGTGTTCATGTAGCTTATTTACTTCCACATTATAAGAAACACACAAACCCAACTATCACCACAACCACACCATGTTGACGTGTTTCGAATTCATCCAGAGTTCATCCTGCATAAAGTCGCGGGTGAGAAAAGTAATTGTTAATGGTTCAAATACTTTATTTTTTAATTAAACTACATTACTAGGTTAGCTCGCTTTTGTACTCCTCTCTGTGAATCTGCATTTCTATTTTTTTATTTGCAATATACAGTTTACATAACATACATACATTTCTTATAGTCTTACTACTAAAGAATATAAAAATCTAGGTCTTACTTTCATAACTCTTTTTAAAGGACAAACTTCGTCGCATAACATTAGGTATACATTTATATCGTCGAGATGGGATTCGTGCCCAGAAACGTGCAGAACGTTACACACGTGTACCCCAATAAAGCACTTCATCAGATTTCTTTTCACCATTCACAAGCGGCATCGTTAGTTTTGTCGCCGAAAATACGGCTCAGAATATGTGTGATTGAAAACGCGGGCTTGATCACTACGACTGTGTTGATTTGATAGTTTTTATATTTTGGATGTACTTACTTACATACTGGGTGACCTTAGCCTCTGGACAAATACGAATATTACTGGCTTAGCAAGATATTTAAAATCAAACTGCAAAGTATCATAACAATCAGTCCAATATTTACCGAAAAACTAACGGTTTTCAATGTAAGTATCACTTTGGAGCAGCCTGTGTAGGTATTTGAATGATCTGATTTCATAGATTTTTTTTTCTTGTCTAATTAAGCAAATAACTATTGTAAGATATTGCTAAGTATCAGTCTTATCCATGGTTTCATTATTTGTCTTATTTGTCAGAGGCTAAGGTCACCTTGTACTCGTATAGTTGTAGTCTTAATTTGGGTTACCTACATAGAAGTAAGAAAAGCCTATGCACGCGGCATACTTTTTTAGACGTAGAATTCACTTCGAACGTAGTGACTTGAAAGAAAGAGGACATTTAGTCACTAATACGGAAGACACAAAAATATAAAATTTACAGAATTACACACAAATAACAAAAAAAAAACATGAAAACACATAGTAACATAATACACAATTTTGTGTCTTTTTGCGGCCTTATATCCGGTGATCAGGTTGACTTGAAATTTATATGTAAATATTTAGATTAACATAAATATTTAGATAACAATCTAAATGCAGTCAACAAAAAGTAAAGAAAACAAAAGAAGCTTGTACAAAATGAAATGATTACAAATCTTATTTCCTATCAGGACTGCTGTGACGTAACGCGCGGAAGTTTTTTTTGGTTCCATAAAGTTCACAGGACTATGACATTGTATCCTATGATACAAATAGGTCTTAAGCTCGTGCTATTTTATCTATTTTGAAAATAAATAAGAAACAAACTTAGTAAAATATAAATACTGCTTCGTTCGAAAACGATGAAGACAAACTACCTATTCTGCTCTCGAGACACCAATTTGCCTGAACCGCCGCCATTTTATTTTATAACAATCGCATAAAAACAGTTCCAATAACAAACACTAAATCAATTTAGAGCACACTCCGTTCGCAATCCAATTTATGCGTGTCGAAAACCAAACAATCAAAACGGTGGCCGTTACGTCAACTATAGCCTATGAAAAACATTTTCATAGTCTGTGGACTTTTCCCAAATTCCAATATGGCGGAAAAAAGCGGGAAAACGATTCTCGCTGCCACGGCTCGGTGACGTGCCAAACGGATAAAAAATAGGAAAATAAAAGGTGAGATACGAGTATTTATGGGTTTTGTTTGGCCTGTATTTGACTTTAAGAGGGCGTTCGAAGTACAACCTTATCTTGTGAATATGTAACATAAGAGTATTGGTAAATTGAGGGTAGTTATTACTAAGTATTTTTCTAGATGTAGGTAGAATATCCTTTGTTATGATTGAGCTAGATCTGCAATAAATTTGGTACAGATTACTTGTGTGTTTCGCTCATTTCGACGCTTAAGAATCTTCCAAACATCATAGAATAGAGCATATCTATCTATCTATCTATCATATATTATTGTAAGTTGACAATGTAAGCTAGCAGACATGTGTGTCGTTAGGACGTTTATTATTAATTGTTTTTCATTGCAAAGAATTAGATCAATCAGTTGAATCGAAAACACAGGATTTCGCAAAGAATCCTGTGGATTTTACCTTCTTCACTTACCCTCAGCTGCGCACTTCAGCATCTTTACTCTAACGATATCATTTATTTTCGAAAGCACTAGGCGATTGAGGTCTAGTAGACTCATAAGTGGAGTGGTTTTAGGTCGTATTGTACGAGAATTGGAGCGTAGTACGACTGTTCAATAATGTTCGACGTATTGAATAGAGGAATTTGAAGTTTTGCGCAGAATTTGAAATTTAGCATGCATCTGTGTGTGCGGGGGATGTAGAAACTGAAAATGCTTTACAGACGTCTAACTTCGATTCCAAAGCCCACCTAGCACTCAAATGTAGAGGGAGGGTAATTTGTTCCATGAGTGCGAAATAATTGCGATTTTCAGGGAGGGGGTATAAAAATGTATGGAATCGGTGTGACGTAATTTAGATATAGAGTAAGATCCCAGGGCCCCCAGACGTTACTTATTTTTGAAGTAACGAATTTTACGGTATAGACACTCTTCTATGTGTTAAAGAGTGTGTGTGTACTAACTAGTTTGACTAGGCGGCCCGTTCACAGGTAGCAGGTAGAAAAGGTAGACAAAAACATAACTTACTTTTGTTAAATTCGAAGTGCTGATTTTTATGTATGTCACATAGAATATTATTAAAAATAAATATTTCACATTGACAGACCGTTTCTGTGGGCGGTAATTCCTCCCAGACGCTTGAAACCTCATAAAAAAAATACCGAACTTTTGTTATATTCGAAGTCTTCTGCTTTATATATGATGTTTGGGGGGGCTATTTTAATACCTTTTGTGTACAGCCAGACCAATCCGAAGGGCCAAACATTCTCCCAGACACAATCAAAGTTCCGCTGTAAGTGCGATTGTAGGGGCATTATGCAAGCGCTTGAGCGTGAGCGAGAGCAATATATTATGTTTTCAGAACTACTCTAGTAGTTATGAGGTGTTTAGTTCAGCGTTGCCAGATGGGTACGCAATAGTACGCATGGCATACTATTTCATGGTCTGGCGTACTCGCGTACTCATAGGTCGATTTGCGTACTATTTTTATATTTTAGAACCTAGCCGTTACTCCACATGACAGAAATATATTTTTTAGGTTTCCGATTAATATTATTTATATTGAATATTGAAATCCAGGATTGGTTCGAGGATGAAAGTCGAAACTCATATGAAGCTAACTATGAAGATTAAGACTTAATTAAATAATAATGGAAGAAGAGCATATTTTTACTGCATTTCTATATTTTTGTATTAATATAATAATAATAAATTGTCATTTAACTCAATAATTTGTTGTTGAAAACAAACCCTTTGTAGGCAAAAAAATTAATTGTTTCGGGGAGCTTAATAAAAATTTTAATTGTGTCTGGGAGAATGTTTGGCCCTTCGGATTGGTCTGGCTGTACACAAAAGGTATTAAAATAGCCCCCCAAACATCATATATAAAGCAGAAGACTTCGAATATAACAAAAGTTCGGTATTTTTTTTATGAGGTTTCAAGCGTCTGGGAGGAATTACCGCCCACAGAAACGGTCTGTCAGTATGAAATATTTATTTTTAATAATATTCTATGTGACATACATAAAAATCAGCACTTCGAATTTAACAAAAGTAAGTTATGTTTTTGTCTACCTTTTCTACCTGCTACCTGTGAACGGGCCGCCTAGTCAAACTAGTTAGTACACACACACTCTTTAACACATAGAAGAGTGTCTATACCGTAAAATTCGTTACTTCAAAAATAAGTAACGTCTGGGGGCCCTGGGATTAATAAAAATTTTAATTGTGTCTGGGAGAATGTTTGGCCCTTCGGATTGGTCTGGCTGTACACAAAAGTTATTAAAATAGCCCCCCCAAACATCATATATAAAACAGAAGACTTCGAATATAACAAAAGTTCGGTAATTTTTTTATGAGGTTTCAAGCGTCTGGGAGGAATTACCGCCCACAGAAACGGTCTGTCAGTATGAAATATTTATTTTTAATAATATTCTATGTGACATACATAAAAATCAGCACTTCGAATTTAACAAAAGTAAGTTATGTTTTTGTCTACCTTTTCTACCTGCTACCTGTGAACGGGCCACCTAGTCAAACTAGTTAGTACACACACACTCTTTAACACATAGAAGAGTGTCTATACCGTAAAATTCGTTACTTCAAAAATAAGTAACGTCTGGGGGCCCTGGGATTAATAAAAATTTTAATTGTGTCTGGGAGAATGTTTGGCCCTTCGGATTGGTCTGGCTGTACACAAAAGTTATTAAAATAGCCCCCCCAAACATCATATATAAAACAGAAGACTTCGAATATAACAAAAGTTCGGTAATTTTTTTATGAGGTTTCAAGCGTCTGGGAGGAATTACCGCCCACAGAAACGGTCTGTCAGTATGAAATATTTATTTTTAATAATATTCTATGTGACATACATAAAAATCAGCACTTCGAATTTAACAAAAGTAAGTTATGTTTTTGTCTACCTTTTCTACCTGCTACCTGTGAACGGGCCGCCTAGTCAAACTAGTTAGTACACACACACTCTTTAACACATAGAAGAGTGTCTATACCGTAAAATTCGTTACTTCAAAAATAAGTAACGTCTGAGGGCCCTGGGATCTTAGACTAATAGTCTTGAAACTGGACTTAAGGATAAAAGGTAAGGTAGGAGGTAGGTTTGGTAGGTAAGGCACCTACATACCAAATCATCCAAATTCATCTAGATGTTTTAGCGTGATGGAGTAACAAACATACACATACAGCCGCAGTTACGCACGTACAATACTCAAAAACTCGCATTTCGCATAAGTAGGATTAAACAAATTTTTGAGCTACGCCGGTATAAATTATTGCGATATATTCAAAATCTATTCCACCTATTTTCCGTCTGGGAAACAGATGTTAGAACGTAGAATGACGTTCTTCATCGGGGTAAAGAGGAAAATAAAGTTTCAAAAGCACTTGAAACTAGCCGAGAAGAAAAACCCTCCTACAATTTCATTCCAACCGGTCACTTCTCAAGCTGGAACAGTTAATTTCCATTCAATAAAGTTCGCGCCGCGATAGCTTCAACTTTTATCAGGCAGCCATGTTGTTTTACTTTGTTTTCAAAATGGCGGTTCTGGTTCTGAGCGGTGCCGTTGTCTATGGTTTCTTTTTACTTTTTCATAATCACTTACATCGAAACTTTAAACTATTGTGGCAAAATAAATGTTTCCTGAAAAAAGCCGTGGTGGCCTAGTGGTTTGACCTATCGCCTCTCAAGCAGAGGGTCGTGGGTTCAAACTCCGGCTCACACCTCTGATTTTTTCGAAATCCATGTGCGGAATTATATTTGAAATTTACCACGAGCTTTGCGGTGAAGGAAAACATCGTGAGGAAACCTGCACAACCTGCGAAGCAATTCAATGGTGCGTGTGAAGTTCGCAATCCGCAGTAGGCCCGCGTGGGAACTATGGCCCAAGCCCTCTTGTTCTGAGAGGAGGCCTGTGCCCAGCAGTGGGACGTATATAGGCTGGGATGGATGGATGGAAATGTTTCCTATGACAAGTTTGATTGGACAAACTAAAACTTGTGAGACGTTTGGTTTAATAAAGTGCAACACATTTTAACTGCGTCCTCTAGTTATGAACTCGCGTTTTTATGCCAAGTAGGTACAGATACCTTTTTAAATCCATACTTAAATATTATATGCGAAAGTATGTGTGTTTATCCGTCTTTCACGCCGAAACGCAGCGACGGATCGACGTGATTTTTGGCATGGAGATAGTTTATGGGCCAGAGAGTGACATAGGCTACTTTTTATCCCATAAAAATGCACAGTTCCCGAGGGAACAGCGCGCGATAGCCGAATTCCACGCGTTGAAAGCCGCGAGCAAAAGCTAGTAGATAATATAATGAAGATCTTGATTGTAAAATATCATTGAGTTCTGTGCTATACTTTTCGTGTAATATGAGGACAACGAAACCCAAAATTAAACCGCCCAAATCTTGAAAAGCCTACAGCTATCTCGATATCCATTGAGTGTTCGGCCACAGTAACATAGATAATATAAAAACTGTTGTACTTATAGCTTAGGTTGGATGGATTACTAAAATGTAAATGTTCTTAACTTTAAATACTTGGATAACTGGCGAGCCTTGGTAATACGTAAAGCTCTTCATCCCAGTCAACCAACGCAGGACAAAGTTAGGGTGAACTAGTTCGCAACTGTGCTGAAATAAAACCACGTATCAAACAAGCGGCGATACCAAGTTTTACAGCGCAACAGATAAAAGGCAACTCTGAATTCCCCTGGGGGTATAACTAGCTGTTTGGATGAACTATATGTTGTTACAGAAATACAGTGTTGGGTAACAGATTTTGTTTCTTAGTGTATTGGAAGTATTTGGATGATTTTGTTTGTCTTTGATGGGCGTAGGATGTTTTTCAACGTGTCAAATGGAGTCGCGCTGAGTCACCGACTTCCAGCTAAATAGTAGGTACCTAGAAAAATATCTTCAAGGGTTTTGTAGTCGGTTCCATTTTTTGTTATTTTTTGGAGTCGGTTTCAGTTTTTTGTTATTTTTTTTTACATATTTAACTTGTAATGACATTATGTAAATATTTATGTACTCACGAGCATTACGTGCGGGTCAAATCTTGCAAGTTAAATTTGTTCTCTTCCAGTGGTCGGATTTACTTGAGATTTGTCATATTTATGTATCTAGTGACAATACAATAATCTGGTAGTGACATCCCGGTGGTCCAGCCAGGATCGTCTCCGCAGTCCGCAGGATCGATCTCCTCAAGGGTTAATGTAATGGCATCTTCTTGAAACTCGGTACGGAAATGTAGTTTGGACGACAATGCAAGTACAGTCAACAAAACGTAGTCGGGCCAATCAACTATTTTAACGACACTGGGCGTCTCCTGCGTTATCAAAATTGTCTATGGCATAAATCGTACTTCCAACAAGATATTTCACGGTTTGATAGCTTAAACTTACGTAGGATGGCAAGTATTCATGTACACCATCTATTAAATCACAAAAAAAACATAATAACATACAAAAATCTGCAATTGTTTGAAAAATGTCGCGGACAGATTAGTGTCGGTAAAAAAGTTGATTGGCCCAATCCAGAAAAAAAAATAACTAAAATTTTATTTCGCTTCTCTTCCACTTACACATATGTCGAGGGAAAATAATGGGTTGTAATACTCAGTGGCCTCTATAACTCTTTGTTGTTCCAGATAATGGTGATCGACGAGAACGAGGCGCGTCTGCGCGTGCGCTTCCCGCTCAACTGCGAGAAGCGGCGCAACTACAAGTTCGACATCGCCGCCGTCGGCTGCGACGGCTCCTACTCCAACACGTGAGTCGAAACATACCCTCTTTTAAATCATAATTAAATAGATATTTAACTACTGCTGGCTCATAGTGGGAAGAGTGTAGTAGTTGGTAGTTTTCTGGAAACACTGCTACAATTAAGATTGTTTTTTTGGAATCTTTTTGTATTTTTCATTTCAATTCGAAATTTTTAATTTTACCGTCATCCCGTAAAACCTAAAATCGAAAATACAATCTGAAATATAGATGCACAGAAAAACTAGAAAAATAAGACCAGCGCTGGGAATCCAACCCGGGTCCCCCGACAAAAGCCCGGGTGAGCGGTTAGTTCTGATGGTGTGCCGAAAAGTTTCTCGATGTGGGCTACGGCATAGATGTCGTTAGCGTCACTGCTTAAGTGGCTAAATAAGAAACAAACAAGCTGAGATATGTGGTGCATAGGGGAAATTCGTCTGTACCGTTGTCCAGCAGTGGTGTAGCGGTATGGCACGCGGCACGGAATGTCGAGGACCTGGGTTCGATTCCCAGTGCTGGTCTTCTTTTTCTGGTTTTTCTGTGCATCTATGATTTTTTCTTTCTTTCATCTATATTTCAGTTTGTATTTCAATTTAGGTTTAAAGTAAAAATTGGGAATTGAAATAAAAAATACAAAAAGATTCCAAAAAAACAATCTTATATCTTCACTTTGTATTTTAAATTTTACTTTTACGGTCATCCCGTAAAACCTAAATTGAAAATACAAACTGAAATGAATGCCAAGGACCTGGGTTCGATTCCCAGTGCTGGTCTTATTTTTCTGATTTTTCTGTGCATCTATATTTCAGTTTGTATTTTCAATTTCTCTTAATCCGTCGTTTTCCCCAGGGTCCCCGTCCACATAACGGTGACGGACGTGAACGAGTTCGCGCCGGTGTTCCCCCAGTCCGACTACGTGAAGTCCGTGGACGAGGGTCGCATATACGACGAGATCGTCCGCGTCGAGGCCACGGACCGGGACTGCACGCCGCGGTACGGGGACGTGTGCAAGTACGAGATATTGACGGATAGGAGCCAGCCGTTCACTATCGATAACTATGGTGAGTAAACATTTAGGTTTTCAAATAATTAATTAAGTTATTTGGGCGTCACTTTGCGGAGGTTCATATCAATGAACTGAAAATATGCGCGGAAAATTGGTACTGAATTTGAAATGCATTTTCGCAAATGAAGTCTGAAAAACTCAGAGTTTTGAACCCGGCATTTGAATCAACGTTCAACGACCACTACTACGACCTATAATCTATCTGCTATGTGGGTGAAGACCAAAAAGTTGCACACCGTTAAAGCAGCGTTAGCTGGTAGTTATAATTTTTATTAACTTTTTTTACCTTTTCCATTGTGACAAGAATATTAATCATACATTTGTATGGATGTTATTTTCGTGTCACACTGGAAAAAGTTCTGAGGGGAGTTATTAGAGGCCGTGTAGAGCGCGCGTCTGTGTGAGTGTGTTCGTTTCGATCGTAGCTTCGTAGCTTCCATATTGCTTTAGCTTATATATGTATATTCTGTGGTAACAAGCCGGCGTGTGTTTTCCAGGAGTGATCCGCAACACGGAGCCGCTGGAGTACGAGAAGTCCCACAACCACATCCTGTCGGTGGTGGCCTACGACTGCGGCATGATGCAGTCCGCGCCCGTCATGGTCACCATCAAGGTCAACAAACCCTGCCGCGCCGGCTGGAAAGGTAAATGTTAATCCTTCCTACTAATCCTACTCATATTATAAATGTGAAAGTTTGTGAGTGAGTGAGTGAGTGACTATGTTTGTTACTCCTTCACGCTAAAACGGCTGGACGGATTTGGATAAAATTTGGTAAAGAGTGAGTATATAACCTGGATTAAAACATAGGTTCCTTTTTATCCCGATATTCCCACGGGATAGGGATAAAATCTCGGAATAACGACCGCTGGGTTTAGAGTCATGAAATTTTATTCAACAAAATTTAATTCAACTGCTGTATGTAATGATTTACGCGTGCGAAGCCGCGGGTAAATGGCAAAACTGACTCACTGGGTTATATATCAACGCACAGCCCAAACCGCTGGGTCTAGAAACTTGAAATTTGGTACAGGGGTTTCTTTTATGGTGTAAGTGAGCACTAAGAAAGGTTTTTTAGAAATTCATCCCCTAAGGGGGTGAAATAGGGGGGTGAAGTTAATATGCAATTTTCTCATTTTTGGTCTTAGAAGTATGAAAATCCATACTAATATTATAAATGCGAAAGTGTGTTTTGTGTGTTTGTCCGTCCATCACGCCGTAACGGAGCGACGGATCGACGTGATTTTTGGCATAGGGATAGTTTATGGGCCCGAAAGTGATATAGGCTACTTTTTATCCCGGAAAATTCATAGTTCCTGAGAGAACAGCGCGCGATAACTGAATACCACGCGGGCGGAGCCGGGGCAAAAGCTGGTAAATAATAAATATCATGATATATACCATGGGACAATTAACACCAATTGACCTAGCCCCAAACTGTGTAAAGTGCCTATCCATTTATCTATTTATATAGCAGATGGCCATTGGGGCTAATAAGTTCTCGAATGGAGACCGCGTATCGGTAAGCGCAGCGTAGGACGTCCAACATCGAGATGGAAGGATTACCTGGTTAAAGACATGGGTTCACGGCAGACTGCCCTTCGCCGAAACAACTTTGAAGAGTTCTATGGGGGAGACCTATCAAAGTCAAAGTTAAATTTAAGCTCTAACAAGCATTTAAAAATGTCAAAAGAAAAAATTACCACTGGTTTGGAAAACCCCTGTCGACAAGAATCCTGCCGGAAACTCAATAAGATAATGTCCGAGTTGAAGGACCTATGTCCAACAGTGGACGCCTTTCGGCTAATTATTATGATGATGATAATCACCAATTAAAATCTCCGTGTCTAACTAATCCCATCAACCGTCCTCAGGTGTAGCCGAGCGCGTGGACTACGCCCCGGGCACGGGCCCGCTAGCGCTGTTCCCGGTGGCGCGGCTCGAGGCGTGCTCCTCGGACGAGCGCTGCCCGGGCGTCACGCGCATCCAGGCCGCCGTCACGCTGCAGGCCTCCCGCGCCGGCTCGGGCTGCGACCGCGACACCTACGCTGTGCACGCTCAGAGGACTATCTGCGGTAAGCAATCAAAGTCAAAGTCAAAGTCAAAATCTCTTTATTCAATTTAGGCTATGATAAGCACTTATGAACGTCAAAAAATCTACCACCGGTTCGGAAAAAACCTCTGTTGAGAAGAATCCGGCAAGAAACTCAACGAGGTTTTTTTTTTTTAAACAGATTCACAATATTTATAAATGATATCTATATACTGTACATTACAAGTATTTAACACAATTTTATTTTTAACACAGTAGGTTCACTATTTGAAGGGATCGCTAGTGCGGATCGGAATTATTTCCAAATATCCCTGTCCATGATATAATTGTTAACTTTATAATAAGCGTTAGATATTAACGTCTTTTTAACAGTAGATTTAAATTTTGTGTCAGTTTCTTCAGTAATATTTTTTGGAATTTTATTATAAAAACGTATGCAACTTCCCAAAAACGACTTTTTGGTTTTAGCCAGTCTGTAAGATGGAACTTTAAGCTTCCCTGTGTTTCTAGTAGCCTTTGGCTTATCGTCGTTAGTGGGAAAATCACATATGTTCTTCCTAATGTACATGATTATTTCAAAAACATAAAGCGACGGCAGGGTTAGAATACCAGTTGTTGGAAAGAAAGAAAAGAAAGAAAGAAAAAAAACGTTTATTCGGAATAGTGACTTAAAATAAGTAATTAAATAAAAAAATTATGACAAAAAATTAAACCGACTACAAAAAAACTATGAAAATAATTTTCTCCCAGTCTGAAGTCAGTCGGTGCCTCAGCACGAGCCAGCAGGAGTGATTGCAGCCCAATATAAAGTGCGTAGTTGAGATAAATGACTATAGGTCCACTCCTGCTCTCCTTCACTCCGGCTCAAGAGCTAGCGCTGGTCTTCCGGTGGTACCGTGAGGCCGTCGTTGCACGCTGCACGTGCGACCGGACCGTGTGTAATTGTGAACGCGACTGTTTATGGTCAACGCTACCAACACAAGCAAGACATTGACGTTGAGAATTTGAATTAACCTGATGTCAGATGCCGCGCTACTTTGTACTTTGCCCAACGGCTGATTGCGATCCAGAGTGGCAATGCTGCTTTTCTCTTTTTTTCAATGCTTCTCATCTAGTAATTTGAGATATGACAAAGGTTTCCACTTCTCTAAGCTTTGCCTAAACCATCTGTTATGTGTTTATTTATATTTAACATTCTAATTTTCAGGTTTGGACCCGAAAACTGTGGATCTGCTACCGAGCCCCGGAGTGGGCAACGAATGGGCTAAAGCATTGAAACCCGACTCAGGTACATTTAAGAATTTTTACTGACTGCAGTTCTCTAATGTTACTGACCCGTCCACCAGTGGTGATGCTCTGTTACTATCAGTGGGTCGGATAAGCTTATTACCAACCATCCTATATTGGAAGAAAAAAATTCCAACTTTGTTGTTAGCAAGGCTCGGAACCGGTTTATAAAATAGCGGTAAATACCCCTTTATTTTGATTTAACTCCGAACTTTCATAACAACACGAACGTTTTTAAGAACTTAACTATAACCCAAATAAACGGGTTTATTCGACAAGTGACAGCTGGCTGGCTGGCGGCGGGCGGCGACGTTTATCCTGCGCCGGAATAAACCGGTTTTTATTGTTCTAAACCGGTTAATCTGACAAGAACTTTATGGAAATGTTCCCTTAAAAACCGGTTCAAAAATAACGGTTTTGCGAACGAAACCCAAATAAAAAGATTTTACGCCAAGTACATAATAACGGTTTGGCAATTTAACCGGTATCGGAGCCTTGATTACCATCCCATATTAGAAGAAAAAATTCCAACTATTTCCAACTTTGTTGTTAGTGTTCTGTGCACACACTCTACCATCTCGTTTTCACCAGGGCGCGACGGAGAGCAAATGTTCGAGTTCGACGGATCGACGACGGCGGCCGCCGTGCCCGCCAGCGTGCTGTCCTCTTCCCTCGCGGGCAGCTTCTCTATCTCGACGTGGATGCGGCACGCCCCGCCCCCCGACCACGACAAACATCGCAAGGAACACGTGCTGTGTCTCGCTGACGATCACAGTAAGAGAACAAACTATAAATAGACTTTAATAAGTTTTTTTTTGTTGGCTACATGTTCGTACAAACGAGGGCATAAATATAAAATACAGGTTTGTGGCATTAAAGTGTATAAATGTTTTTGACATCTTGAAAACATACATATTCCAGTGTAGACAGTTGGTAGTTGCCAGGATTCGGTCTACCCTGCTGTCTACTTATTGCTACTTATGACTCTGTACTAGATGTGGGTAAATCCGGATCTGAAGATTCAAAAGAGTCAGATTGCCGTCACACTCACTCAGACTCACTCGCTCCGTCCGCCCGCTTTCGCTCTCTTTCAGCTCGGATCGGATCGGCAGGGCTACTATGAAACTCGAAACGCGAAGTTCGTGTCATGCGATCCCTCTGACACTTATACTATTTAATACAAGAACTAGAGGGACGGTACGATACGAACTTCGAGTTACGTAGTAGCCTTGCGGATCGGATCGGTCATAGACAAACTAATAATCGCTCGAAAGAACTAGTGTCCGGAGTCAATGAAGGAGTCGGATTCAATAAGAGGATTCGGTACCGATACCGTAGCTGGATCTAGTGAGTCAGATGCCTTCTCGGAGTTGAGATCACCCATGTCTACACTGTACATCCTGCATCCGCATCTGCATCTGTGCATCCTGTGTCTTATTATCCTGTGTTTCTGTTATTTTCATGTGTTTTTATGTACAATAAAGAGTTTTACAATACAATACATTCAAGTGCAAAAATATGTGTCCATTCGAACCACGCAAAAATATCTTGCCACGTCCTTATTACGATGTAGTAGGGTTCGATAAGTTAGTTAGATAATGCTTGTAGTTAATACCCAGTTGTGTTGCAGAGATGAACCGCCACCACTACGCGCTGTTCGTGCGGAACTGCCGGCTGATCCTGCTGCTGCGCCGCGACTTCGGAGACGGCGACCTCAACATCTTCCGCCCCGCAGAGTGGCGCTGGAAGATCCCCGAGGTACAGTCAAACTAGTTTGCAATAGGGATGATGACACCACCAACCAACTGACGTACTTTTTATGAGCTGTCAAAACACAATTCTCCCATAGAGTTTCAATGAACAGTGATCACAAAATTCTATACTGCTCTCGTGTCTGACATTTTTTAATGCGCAAGTTGTTTCCACGTGGTTTCTGGAATTTTACTATCAAGTTACAAAAACTACAATCACCGTACAACGTTGCCTCTCGAAAGAGAATACATAGACACTGGCGAAATTGTCTTATTAATTAGGACAGAAGCCATATTTTAAAAAGAATTAAGAAATTAAATTAAGAGTTTCAAGGGCAATAGCGAATTATGACATCACTATCCGGCAACTCAATCGACTAACTATTTATTTGTTTTAAAGCAACAAAAAATCTAATTTTACAGTAAATCTGAAAGTAATCTGGTTTTCAGGGCTAAAATAAAGCGTTTTTTACTGGAGTTCTTCTTCTTCTTCTTTTTTAAAATATGGCTTCTGTCCTAATTAATAAGACAATTTCGCCAATTTCAAAGTATTCTCTTTCGAGAGGCAACGTTGTACGGTGATTGTAGTTTTTGCAACTTGATAGCAAAATTCCAGAAACCACATGGAGACAACTTGCGCATTAAAAAATGTCAGACACGAGAGCAATATTGAATATTGTGATCACTGTTCACTGTTAAGGTTAATCGCCGCATAAAACACTATCAAAATTATACTTCAACTAGCCAAAGAAACAGAAATAGCAAAATTAAACATTGTTCACATCCTCCATGTTCGAATGCCACAAATCGAATCCCTTTACTGGAGTTATGCCTTCGTATTATTTTTTGATGGCGTCATCATCCTTACGTCATCACCCGACGAGTCCGCACTTTATGCTGAGGCGGCCCAAATTCAGGCACAAACATTTGTAATTTTTTGTATTTTGTATTCTCTATTTGTTCATATTTTTCTTTTTAAACATACCCACTGTCACAGGTGACGCCATCTGTGATCTATATTCGAAACTTCCCGTCCCAACAGCGGCGGATTTAAACCAAGACGATTCTGTCAGATGGCGCCACTTGCGACACCCATGAATGCAAGATGGCGCATGTCATTTGTTCTCTTCTCGAATAAACCGAACACGAAACAAGATCGCTGCAATCAATTACTCCAAATTCCTTAACCTATATAAAATAAGGGACCGAGATCCCAACATTGGTGACCCCGAAACGCTGCTGAACATCGTGAAAATAAAAATTTCGAGTTTCCGGCGGAATTGTGAAGACGCAAGCGGAGGCCGACACCACGTGCATCGACGACGTAAGTTTTTCAAGGCGGGGCCGAGTTCCTGTAGAAAAAAGAACCGCGCGGCGCACGAAGACGATCGGCGTAATTGAAGAAACAACGGACGGCGTGGTTTTTCAAGGCGGGTCCGAGAATCTGTAGAAAAAACAACCGGTACGTACAACCAACCGCGTGGCACACCAAGAGGTGCGGCGGACTAGAGAAGGAAGGCGGAGGCCGAGCAGCGATCGGCAACAAGATATCACCCGCGCGGCACACCGAGAGGTGCGGCGGACTACCTAGAAAAGACCGGGCGGCGGCGCGCGGCAACAAACCAACCGCGCGGCACACCAAGCGGTGCGGCGGACATCAGAGAAGAGCGGCTGAGACCGGGCGGCGGCTCGCGGCAACTAACCAACCGCGCGGCACACCGAGAGGTGCGGCGGACAGAAAAGACTGGGCGGCGGCGCGCGCGCGGCAACAAACCAACCGCGCGGCACACCAAGAGGTGCGGCGGACGACGGGCGACGCGCGGCAGCAACTACCAACCACGTGGCACACCAAGAGGTGCGGCGGAGGCCGGGCGACGCGCGGCAGCAACAATACCAACCGCGCGGCACACCAAGAGGTGCGGCGAACGACGGGCGACGCGCGGCAGCAACTACCAACCGCGTGGCACTCCAAGAGGTGCGGCGGACGACGGGCGACGCGCGGCGGCAACAATACCAACCGCGCGGCACACCGCGAGGTGCGGCGGACGACGGGCGACGCGCGGCAGCAACTACCAACCGCGTGGCACTCCAAGAGGTGCGGCGGAGGCCGGGCGGCGTGCGGCAGCAACGAAAACAACCGCGGGGCACTCCCAAGAGGTGCGGCGGAGGCCGGGCGACGCGCGGCAGCAACTACCAACCGCGCGGCACACCAAGAGGTGCGGCGGACGACGGGCGGCGTGCGGCAGCAACTACCAACCGCGCGGCACACCAAGAGGTGCGGCGGACGACGGGCGGCGTGCGGCAGCAACGAAACCAACCGCGGGGCACTCCAAGAGGTGCGGCGGAGGCCGGGCGACGCGCGGCAGCAACTACCAACCGCGGGGCACTCCAAGAGGTGCGGCGGACGACGGGCAGCGTGCGGCAGCAGCAATACCAACCGCGGGGCACTCCAAGAGGTGCCGCGGAGGCCGGGCGAGCGAGGACTTCAGCTACCTATAAGGCAAGTGGGCTGGCAATTACGACATTTACTAATCTTCTTAATCCTCATTAGGTATTGGGCATAAAAATGACAGACAGCGAGTCCGAGACTACTATTATCGAACCGATTCATTTAAAAAATCTAATTAAAAAACGAGGTACAATAAAAAGTAAATTAACATTATTCAATAAATTCATGGAAAGGCTTAATAACCAACAGTTGTCCGGGGACGAGTTATTAGATTTAGAACTAAGAGTAGCGAGGTTAGCAAATGTACTTGATGAGTTTGAGAAGGTCCAGGATAAAATTGAAACAGTGAGCTCAGATGTGGAGGCTCAATTGTCTGAAAGGGAAGCCTTCGAGAATTCTTATTTCCAATTATTATCAAAAGCAAAAGGTCTATTAAAGGCCAATGCGTCTAGTACTAACCAACATACAGCGCCCCGAGACACTGAGCCTGCACAGACTGTCCATAGCGAATCGGTTAAATATCCAGATATTGCTCTACCATCATTCGATGGAAATATAATAAATTGGATAGAATTTCGAGACACATTCGATGCCCTTGTTAACCAAACTTGCCTAAAATCTATTCAAAAATTTAAATACCTAAAAAGTTGCCTCCGGGGCAGTGCCTTGGAGGTAATTAGCTCACTTGAGTATGCTGAAGACAGCTATCCAATCGCCTGGCAGCTCTTATGTGAGCGATATAATAACCCAAGGGTGCTTGTGTATAACCATTTAAGGGCACTTTTAAATGTAGAAGTTATCCCATTCACAGCCCCAGCCCTCAGAATGCTAACTGACAATCTGTCAAAACATCTGAGAACGCTTCGGTCTTTAAATATACAGACCGAGGGCTGGGACATTTTACTGATATATTTCCTATGTAGTAAACTAGATAAACCTTTACAAAGAAAGTGGGAAGAGAAAAACTGCTCGCGTGAATTGCCTACATTACAGGATTTCAAGACATTCCTGAGAACTCAAGCGGACCTGCTGGAAACGCTGAGCCACAGCAGCAGCATGGTCGAGCACAGGCAACCCGGTGGCATGAGAAAGGCGCTGGTAATCACGTCCTCTCCATCCCAATCTAAGGTAATACCAAAACAATTTTATACCCAGCGTAACCAATGTTCGAATTGTGGGGAACAGCATTATATTAACCAATGTACCAAATTGTTGGCTCTGAACCCAGCGGCACGCATAAAGGTGATCAAAAGATTAGGTTTATGTATAAACTGTATGGGCTCAAACCATATACTACCAAATTGCCGTGCATCTAACTGTAGGTTGTGCAAAGGGAAACATCACACACTCTTACATATACCTACAGTCACTCAACCAACCTCGAAGTACTCTGGCAGCGCTCAGTCAACGCTGCACGAGTGTGAGCCGACGCCGGGTGCACCCCAGTCGGTCAATCTATTGACTAACCAGTTTGCCACCTCTCCATCAGAAGTTAAGGTAATACAACCAAAGCAAATAATATTATCTACTGCCCAAATCAAGGTCATAGATAATTCTAACCAAGCTCACATAATGAGAGCATTACTCGATTCTGGCTCACAATCGAATTTCATTACAGAGAGTGCATTTAACCGATTAAACATGCCCTCTCAGGCCGTTGATTTAGAAGTCTTAGGATTCAATGAACGGGTTACCAAGTTGAATAAAACAAGCCAATTAAAAATAAAATCAACAAATGGCTTGTTCACCACCAATATGTCTTGTTTTATTGTACCAAGTATATGCAACTTACCAACACATGAAAAGGGGATTCAGTCATTAAAAATTCCCTCGCGTTTTCATCTAGCTGATGATACATTCTACCTAGGTGGTGAGATTGATCTCATAATAGGTGCAGAACTGTTTTATGAACTTATGTGCAATGGTCGACATAGGCTAGGAGACGGACTACCAGTTCTGCAAAAAACACTATTAGGCTGGCTGGTCACTGGTGCTTATACAATCCCAGCTCCACAACACCAAAAGGTGAGATGCAATTTTGCTCAAACCAAGGCGCTCCAAGCTTTTTGGAACGCTGATGAATGTCTTTCACCCGCTACAGTTCCACATGATGAGTATACTCTGTGTGAGAAAGTATTCGATGAACACAAGAGAACTGCTGATGGAAATTTTGTGGTGGGCATTCCCCTTAAAGAACCAGTGACAAGCTTGGGTCAGTCGAGACCTGTTGTTTATAAAAGATTTAAGGCTTTAGAGTCAAAATTTACCAAGGACCCACTGTATAAAGAAAATTATGTAAAATTCATTAACGATTTTAAATCTTCGGGTCATATGATTGAGCACAAAGGTAGCACAGAGTGTTGTAACTATTTACCACATCATGCAGTTTTAACTCCTCAAAAACAAACCACCCCACTCCGAGTAGTGATTGATGCTTCATTCAAAACAAGCACAGGGAAGTCCCTAAATGATATACAACCAAAAGGTACAATAAACCAAGACGATTTATTTGACATATTGTTGCGATTTCGAAAAAACCGATTTGTAATAAACGCCGACATTGAGAAAATGTATAGAATGATTTATATAAACCCGAACCAACAAAATTTACAATGCATTCTATGGCGTGAAAATCCCACAGAGCCACTACTTACCTACAGACTGACAACTCTAAGCTTTGGTCTTAAAAGCGCGCCTTGTATTGCTACAAGGTGCCTTCAACAGCTATCGCAGGAGCATCAAATGCAGTATCCAGAGGCAGCTGCGGCTATATCTACCAACTTCTATATGGATGATCTGTTGCATGGAGGAGACAACGAGCAACAGGTAGCACAGGTAGCCTTACAGATAGAAAAAATCCTGCGCAGAGCTAATTTCAACCTTCGAAAATGGAAATCTAATTCACCAACCATACAAGGTATTGTAACCAAATCTCAAACCACAAACACCCATATGTCACCTACACCCTTAGGACAAGATAAAGTTCTGGGACTGGCATGGGACAACACAACTGACAATTTAATGTACCAATTAAAAAGACAAGGGGTTCAAAGACCACTAACCAAGCGAAAGGTTTTGTCATTAGCATCAAGTATTTTTGACCCGTTGGGTCTGCTAGCTCCGGTGCTAATAATCTCTAAATGTTTTATCCAAAAATTGTGGAAAATTAAAAGCGACTGGGACGACAAGCTCCCTCTCGACTTGTCTAATGAATGGGAAACATACTATAATGATATATTCACATTAAATTCATTGGTTGTACCACGTCATGTCACACTACCTAACTATAGCGAAATTGAAATACATGGGTTTGCGGATAGTTCATTGACAGCCTATGGTGCAGCAATCTATGTACGTTCCATAAACAAAGATGGGAAAATTTTGTCAAAATTGTTGTGCGCAAAAACAAGAGTAGCAAGAACTGAAACTATACCTAGACTTGAGCTACGCGCAGCACTATTACTAGCTACTCTGTACGCTAAGGTAAATAAAGCACTCAAATCTAAATTTCAGAGTAAATATTTTTGGTCAGATTCCAATGTAGTTTTAGCGTGGATAAAATCTCAACAATCTGACAAACTTACCTGCTTTGTAAAAAACCAAGTAAATAAAATAAATTCGATGACCGAGTCAAAGGACTGGTATTGGGTAGCTTCTGGTGAAAACCCAGCCGATCTCTTGACTAGGGGGCTGCGTGCTGACAAGCTCGCCAGCTGTCCCTTGTGGTGGCAAGGACCCCTCTGGTTGCAAAAACCAAGCACAGAGTGGCCATCCAACCAAGTAAATATTACCAAGTCTATACTAGAGTCCAATGAGTCCCAAGAGTCCATTGAAACTCATTGCAATGTATGTACAAATACATACAATAACCAATTTATGACTTTTTTATTCGAGAAATGGTCTAATGTCAATAAACTGACTAGATGTTTTGCATACATATTAAGATTTATTAAAAATTGTACCAACAAAATTGAGAAAAAATGTGGTTCACTGTCTGTCAATGAGCTAAACGATAGTCGAAATAAATTAATAAAATTTGCTCAAATTGAGTCTTATCCAACCGAGTACCAATTACTTATGAAAGGTAAACCGCTTCCAAAATCATCAAATTTAATTTGTTTAAATCCTTTTATGGAGGATGAACTCATAAAGGTAGGGGGGCGTTTAGACTTGTCAATTTACCCTAACCACAAAAAACACCCTATTGTCTTACCCCACAACCACAACCTAACTAAACTAATTTTACACAGCGAGCATCTACGATTGATGCACGCTGGACCGCAACTTCTACTGTCGTCAGTACGAGAACGATACTGGCCCATCAAGGGTAAGAGCACAGTAAAGAAAATTGTTCAAAAATGTGTGACCTGCTTCAGAGCCAACCCTAAGGTACATGTTCCTATCATGGGGAATTTACCAGCTGTACGAGTAACCCCAGCTCCCCCTTTTCAAAACACGAGCGTTGATTACGCTGGTCCCTTTACTATAAGGGACAGGAGGGGACGTGGTTACAAAACTAGTAAATGCTATATAGCAATGTTTGTGTGTCTTGTAACGAAGGCAGTTCACATCGAATTAGTTTCCAGTTTACACACTTCAGCATTTCTGTCAGCATTTAACCGATTCATAGCTCGTAGGGGCAAACCTAAAGAAATGCTGAGTGACAATGGTACTACGTTTCATGGCGCGAATAACGAATTAACCGAACTCTATAATTTCATAAACAATAACGATAACCTTAGTGTGTTAACAGACTCTTGCGCCAAGGAGGGGATCGTTTGGAAATTTTTACCACCATATTCAGCACATATGGCGGGCCTTCATGAGGCAGCTATAAAGAGTTGTAAGACTCACTTAAAAAAGGTACTTTCAAATGCATTGTTAACCTATGAAGAGTTTGCCACAGTACTTACACAGATAGAGGGAATTTTAAATTCACGCCCACTGTGCCCAATACCTACATCAGATGATGATGATATATCTTGTCTAACGCCAGCTCACTTCCTTATTGGTAGGACTCCTACTGCCATGCCCGACTACGACTACGAGGGCGTCCCAGTGAACCGACTAACACTATACCAACAGTTACAGCAATTGCAACAAAATTTCTGGCGCCGCTGGTCCAGAGACTATGTGGGTCTACTCCAAGAGCGTTCCAAGTGGCGCAGCTGCAAGGGCCGCCCCCTGGACGCGGGCACAGTCGTCCTGGTGCGTGACGAGCGCCTCCCGACGTGCCGCTGGCTTCTGGGTCGAGTCATCAGCTGTTTTCCCGGGAAGGACGGCGTCAACCGAGTCGCCGAACTGAAGACTTCGCGAGGCACCACCAAACGCGCTTTTAACAATATTTGCCCGTTACCATTAAGTTAGCATTAATGATACCTACTTACTTTCTTTTTGTTTTGCAATTTACTTTCTTTGCAACCTAACTCTATTTGCAATTTTGCTTTTTGAATGTATACCATTAAGTTAGCATTAATGATACCTACTTACTTTCTTTTTGTTTTGCAATTTACTTTCTTTGCAACCTAACTCTATTTGCAATTTTGCTTTTTGAATGTATACCTACTTTCTCTTTGATTGCAATATCAAACTTTATTTGCAATTTTTCCTATAACTCTATTTGCAATGTGAAACCTTTTGAATATTTAATACTAAAAATTATCTTTGTTTGCAAGCTACATACTAAACTTGCTTTGCTTGTGTCAATGTAACCAATTTATTTCAAAACTTCCTCTCAAGCTTGTAAGGTTTTACTATGAACCATAATTTAAATTAGTGATAAGCTTTTTACACATGTATCGTGTTCCCGCTTATTTATTTTATTATCCCAAATGTTTAATAAAGAATTCCTTGGTATGGTTTTCATTGTAAGGTAACCGATCCATTTCATTCATGTTAAGTGCAAGCGCACTTAATAATAACATGAATAAAATGGCCGACTTGTTTGTGAGCTCTGGCTTATCTGACCAGATCACTCACAGATAAGGTTCGCTGTCCACTTATCGGCGAGGTACGGTACAACGCCACCTCGCGGATGGGTAGACAAACCAGGAGACCAACCTGGTTATACCTAAATGCCGTTTTGGGCAATTATTTACCTTTGTACTTAACTATAAGTAGAATTAGACCTTAGGCGGGAGCATGTCACAGGTGACGCCATCTGTGATCTATATTCGAAACTTCCCGTCCCAACAGCGGCGGATTTAAACCAAGACGATTCTGTCAGATGGCGCCACTTGCGACACCCATGAATGCAAGATGGCGCATGTCATTTGTTCTCTTCTCGAATAAACCGAACACGAAACAAGATCGCTGCAATCAATTACTCCAAATTCCTTAACCTATATAAAATAAGGGACCGAGATCCCAACACCCACATTGACATGGTCCGTTCCGCAGGTGTGCGACAACGAGTGGCACCACTACGCTGTGAACGTGCGTTTCCCTAACGTGGAGCTGATCGTGGACGGCGAGCCGTACCGCGCGCCCGACGGGAAGGGGCCCGAGGTCATCGACGACTGGCCGCTGCACCCCGCGCACGGCGTCAACACCACGCTCGTCGTCGGCGCCTGCTGGCAAGGTCAGTTAACCCCTTAAAGCCTTGTGACGACGGTGAGAGGGAGGCTCCGATAGAGAGATCTCTCTCGAGGCAGGTGTTATGCCTGGATAGAAAATACAAACTGAAATATCTTTGTAGCGGCCCGAGGGTCACCAACGGTGCTGGCTGAAAATCAGCGCTGAGGTGTTTATTATTAACGCTTCAGCATTATGCTGTGCCAGTGTCCGATTCACAACCGCAATGACGCATAATTTCCTGTGTGTTGTTTATTTGTACTTAATGCTATTGTTGTGAATAAATGAATTTTCTTTCTTTCTTTCTTTCTTTCTTTCAAATGTAGATGCATAGAAAAACAAGAAACATAAGACCAGCGCTGATTTTTCTAGTTTTTCTATGCACCTATATTTTAGTTTGTATTTTCGATATGGGTTTTACGGGATGACCGAAAAAAAAAATTTTGGAATTGAGATAAAAAATACAAAAAGATTCCAAAAAAACAATCTTAGTTATGCCTGTGGACCGAAGTCCGAAGGACGAGCGTCGGTGATTGTATACGCGTCCGAGTTGTGAAACTTCGATAGTGCGACGTAGAACATGGTTGGAGTTTCTATATATGCTCACTAGATGGCGCTAGGAGCAGCTACAACGGCAGCGATTCCTTTACGTCTGAATTTTATATTGCATAACTATCTTTAGTTTTAGTTAAAGCTTCCAATCGCATTTGTCTTATCACACTAACAATGTTGTTTACGGCATCTCGTCCTTTAGGACAAGCCCTCGTTACGTAAAAGCCCCCGAAGACTCATCATCATCATTATATATCAGCTATCATCGACGACCGGATGGCCCAGTGGTTAGAGCATCTGACTACGAAGCTTGAGGTCCCGGGTTCGAATCCCGGCCGGGACAGATATTTGTATGAATAATATGAATGTTTGTTCTCGGGTCTTGGATGTTTAATTTGTATTTAAGTATGTATTTATCTATATAAGTATGTTTATCCGTTGCCTAGTGTCCATAACACAAGCTTTGCTAAACTTACTTTGGGACTAGGTCAATTGGTGTGAATTGTCCCGTGATATTTATTTATTTATTTATCATATAAAAGAGCAGAGTTTCATTCTCGTGTTGTTCCCAGGCACGGAAGGCGACATGAAGCACCACCTGCACGGCTGGCTGGCCGGCCTGGGCGTGCTGCTGCGCGGGGTGCAGCCGCAGGCCGCGCTCAAGTGCGTGGCGCACTGCCGCGAGGGGCTCAGCCTCGCGCCCGACCTATGTGAGTGGACGCGCTTCAAAGACTACGAGTAGTTATTTGTTATTTAGTTATTAGTTGGTACTTATGGTACCCTAGAAATGGGAAACGAAATAGAGGTCGACAACACAAAAGACGAACTCAAATTAACAGCAGGTTGCAATTGGAGAAGAGTTGCAAAGGATAGAGATCAATAGAAATCACTAGAGGAGGCATTTGCCAGGAGGCACACCGAACTCCGGGATATATTATAAAAAAAGCATGTATATAAGGAGTTCCGGGATAAAAAGGCTATATTATTATATATTAGTTATTTTATTAGTAACTAGCACTTCTTATGTGTTACATTATGTGTGAATGTGACGCCCTCGCCAGATTAAGAATGAGACTCTTTGGCGTCGGATACTCACAAACTTTCACATTTATAATATTAGTAGGAAGTAGGATTTATTATTTTTAGGTACCTAGTCTATTGGACTAAATTGCCATCCAAATTAGAATAATCAATACACAGAACATTTCGTTGAAGAAATTTAAGTCATCTATTTTTGTAACAAATTATATTTATTGTTAAATCAAATATTCTAAATTCTCATATTATTTATACTCAGTATAAAACTTATATAAAACATTAAATTCTTTTTCTGGTGAAAACACAGTTCTAACTTAACCAAATCTATTTTTCTGCTAGGCAGCGTTTTCTAACCTTTTCAAACGTATTTTAACAAAAAAATTATTTGTTTAAAAACAATTCTACAATTTACAAGTTACAACATTCATTGAATTAGTAAATAATCATTGAAACAAATATTACATGAAACATTTTCCGTGAAACTAAATTCTATGAAATTTCTCTCTGCGAAAGAAGGGAACACCAACCCGTTATCATACCTTTATTATATTCATACCCTTTCTTTGTTCGTCAGACCTGAAGTCAGTGTCCGTGGAGGGCGACGGCGTGGCTGACGTGGAGACGCTGCTGCGGCGCGTGGCGTACGGCGACGCGCGCGCCTTCCCCACGCCCGGCCGCCGCAACGTGCACGTCGCCACCACCATCACGTGAGTGATCCGCACCACCCCACTACACGCGGCCATATCGGCTCGCATATTTATCAAAAGTCTGAATGTAATGTTTGTCAGAATGGTCGTTTGTCATAACTCTTATTTCTTTAAATCCAATAATTGTTCAGAAGTCTTATAGAACGAACCTAAAATAATATATAGGTTTCTGTACAATGACAATTATAAAATTTCAGAAAAGTTTTAAAAGTTTCAGTGGAAAAAAAATTGACAAACGATGATTGAGACAGAAATAATTATGGCATGTCTTACGAAGAATGCGAACTTAGGTGCTCCTTAACTACACTGTTTTAGAGTCCGTTCTCAATTATCCGTGGCGGATCCCCCCTCTCTCCCTCTCTCTCCCTCCCCTCTCTCTCTCTCCCTGCCTCCCTCCCTCTCTCTTTCTCTTTCTCCCTCTCTCTCTCTCTTACCCCCCTCTCTCTTCAAAGTCAAAATCTCTATTCAATTTAGGCTATGATAAGCACTTATGAACGTCAAAAAATCTACCACCGGTTCGGAAAAAACCTCTCCCTCCCCCCCTCTCTCTCTCTCTCTCTCTCTCTCTCTCTCTCTCTCTCTCTCTCTCTCTCTCTCTCTCTCTCTCTCTCTCTCTCTCTCTCTCTCTCTCTCTCTCTCTCTCCCTCCCTCTCCCTCCCTCCCTCCCTCCCTCCCTCCCTCTCTCCCTCCCCCCTCTCTCTCTCCCTCCCTCCCTCCATCCCTCTTTCCCTCTCCCTCCCTCCCCCCCCCTCTCTCTCTCTCTCCCTCCCTCCCTCCCTCCCTCCATCCCTCTTTCCCTCTCCCTCCCTCCCCCCCCCTCTCTCTCTCTCTCCCTCCCTCCCTCCCTCCATCCCTCTTTCCCTCTCTCCCTCCCTCCCCCCTCTCCCCCCCCCCCTTTCTCTCTCTATTTTCTACGGTAAGCGACCATTCTCACAAGCTCTTTGTTCATGCAGCTGCGACAACGGGCGCATAATCAAGGCGCGTCCGGCCGAGTCCTACATAATGGTGCTGCAACCACAGACGCCCAGTATCCTAATCAACGGCACTGACGACGCGGCGCGCGACTACGCGCACTTCCGCGCCGGTTTGCGCGTCTTCCCTGAGCTGAGCGTGCGCGTACTGGCTGCCAGAGGAGGTGAGAATTGGGGGACTATTAGGAAACTCAGAAATCGAAGTTCATATTGCGCTGTCCCTCTCACTCTTGTGTCAAATATTGTTAGTGTCAGTGGGACGGCAAAATACGAAGTTCCGAGTTTTGCACTTCGTAGTTATATTATGGTCTGGCGTATTGATGTAGTGGCTAACGCCATCTAGTTATCAAAGGGTGAACTGCTACGACGCATGAGTAGCTAGCGCTAGTGATTGCATTCCTAAATATCAATCCAAAACCAATTTGATAAGTCTGTATTTTGAATGTTGTTAATTCATCGATAATCATAATCGTTTAGGGGCTGTTTCACCATCCATTGATTAGTGATAACTGAAGGTTAAATGTGATGCCGTCTCCGTCATACTTAGGCCATACTTCCCACGCTGGCCCAGTGCGGATTGGGAACTTCACACTCACCATTGAATTGCTTCGCAGGTTTTTCCAGGTTTCCTCACGATGTTTTCCTTTACCGCAAAGCTCGTGGTAAATTTCAAATGTAATTCCGCACATGAATTTCGGAAAACTCAGAGGTGGTGGCCTAGTGAAGCCGTGGCGGCCTAGTGGGACCTATCGCCTCTCAAGCAGAGGGTCGTGGGTTCAAACCCCGGCTCGCTTCGTCGTGTACAAAGCCAGATTTTTCCAGAAACTGAAGCCCAAAAGCTGGATTCTTGCGTGGTGTCGGTGTACCCGGCTCTGAACCCGGACCACGAAGCGTTGTCGCTACACGCCGCCGCCGAGCTACCGCTGCGGTACGACATCCGCGCCGCCGTCACGCGCGACGGCGTCATCCTCACCGGAGCCGACAGCGTGCACAACTATCAGCAGGTCAGTAGAACAATCATAAAATCCACTGTTGGATAAGTCTCTCAGGCTCCAGTTGATTTAGTTGGAAGTCTGCATTCACCGTGAGCACAGTATATATATACAGCATGTATTTTTAATACTACCTCAAACTGTAACCAGACGGAGATTTAAGTGATGTGAACCGATATCAAAACAAATTGTTAATTTAGAATTACTCGTAACTAACAGAGCGTAATTAATTTTTGAAATATTTTCAAGCAGCAATGTAATGCGTACAAGAAGAGAGAAGCGTTCTGTGACAGCTGTCACGTCAACAAGTGCGACGTTTTGAATAAAAACAAAGTAGTATCGCGTAACGATACATTGCGTGCTAATTAATTTTGTAAGGAAAATAATAAGTCTAATTTTTTTACTAAAACATAATAAAATGTGATTCTTAGGGCTACTACTACTAGGGATACTAACTGCCCTTAAAGTTTGAGGTAGTATTAAAAATACACGCTGTATATATAAGCTAAAGCAGTATGGAAGCTACAAACAAATCGATCGAAACGAACACACTCACACTGACGTGCGCTCACGGCCTCTAAGGGGTCGCGCGGTACTGCAGTTGCAAGACCTCTTTACAGGCCGTGTTGGCGATTTGTTCGTAGCTTCCATACTGCTTTAGCTTATATTATATACTGTGCCCTGAGCCTGTGACTTTAACCAGGTCATCCGACCATCTCGTTGGACGTCCTGCGCTACGCTTGCCGATCCGCGGTTTCCATTTGAAAAGTTTTTGGCCCCAACGGACATCTATTCTCCGAGCTATATGGCCTGCCCATTGCCACATCAACAGCTAATTCTATTAGCTTAGCAAGCTGAGCTAAGAAAGCTTAGTGACCTTGTTCTTCTACGTATCTCCTCATTTCTAATTCGTTCCATAGCTCGCAAACAGAAAGATCCAAGGATGTTTGGTCTACAGCATAGAACGAAACCGAAAAAGATTATAATACAGTGTCCAAACGGATCTGCGACGTCTTCAAATCGACGACTGGCAAGAGGCTGCGCACGATCGGGACAGATGGCATGCTCTCGTTTCGGAAGACCCTCTTGGGGTCGCTGAGTCGAGTTAGTTAGTTTTTTAGTTAGAGTTATACAATCTAATGTGTCATATTTTGCCTCAGGTCTTACGTGAGATTGAGTACAGCAACAAGAAACCAGCGTATTATCTCAACCGCGTGTTCAAACTGACCTGCTCCGAGTTGAACGGCCGATTCACCAGCAACGAATACGTGCAGACTGTGAGTCTTTACTCTTTTAACGATCGCTTCCCATAAACCTCCCGAATGTGGTGACTTGAGGGGGTGTCATGATCAAAGTCGTATTTGTAATTTAAGGAGGGTTTTTTTGGGGTAAGGAGCCTGCCTGGCTTCTCTCTGTATGTCTGATATGATCCTTTCACCTTTTGAGCGCCACGTCAAGTCATGCCATTGGTACCAAGTCTGCATTACGTGGCGCCTATAGAGCGATTATCTGTTTTTTTGTCGTCTTTGGTCAACAGTGGCATTCAAAAGGTTAATAAAAAAAAAGGTTCAAAAGGTTGTTTTATGAACTAAGATTACTATGTAGTTTAGTTAATCATAACTTACGTTTATCCTTCATGGTGTGCTGGCAAGTCACTTGATATAGACCTACGAAAATGAGTGAATACTTATGAATGAAGAAAATGAAAGTTATCTCGGTATCAAGTTAGGTTTAATGTAAGGCGACATAGGCGGTCCAACGGTGGTGTAGCGGTATAGCACGCGGCACGAAATGCCGAGGACCTGGATTCGATTCCCGGCGCTGGTCTTATTCTTCTGGTTTTTCTGTGCATCTACGAGGGTCAAACTGAAAGTTCTTAGAAAATCAAAAACTGAGCAAACTAGCAACTTATTAGTTTTATTATATCTTTTCAAAATAGTGTCCATTCACATCAATACACCGCTGCATCCGATGGAACCACTGAGAAAAGCACTTAGCCCAGTCGTCCTTAGGGGTCTCTTCGACGGCCTTTTGAAACGCACCCACTGCTTCCTCGGTGTTCATAAAAAGTTTTCCTCGAAGTTTTTCTTTTATTTTCGGGAATAAATAAAAATCGCAAGGTGCGAGGTCGGGGCTATACGGCGGGTGACCCAGTAATTCCACGTTTGACGTCACTAAATAGTCGATCGTTCGCCTGGCGGTGTGCGACGAGGCGTTGTCGTGGTGAAGAAGGATCCTACTTCGAGGTCGCTTCTCCCGAACTTTTTCCAATACTAGTGGCAAACAATTCTTAGTGTACCACTCTGCAGTAACTGTTTTTTGATCCTCTAAAGCAATTGTCGCATAGTGACCTGTCCTTCCGAAGAACGAGGCCACCATCTTTTTTCCCACGCTTCGACCTCTCTTCACTTTAGTTGGCAACTCCTCGAAAGGAAACACCCATTGAGCAGACTGTCTCTTGGTTTCTGGATCATAACAGTAAACCCAGCTTTCGTCACCCGTAAGTATGTCGAAAACAGCATTTGAGTCACCTCCGTTAAATCTTTGAATCATTTCACGGCACCAATCAACCCGACGGAGTTTTTGGGCCTCGGTCAAATTATGAGGTATCCACCTCGCACAAAGCTTCCTGACCGCTAAATGTTCATGGAGGATTTTATGCACTTGACTCATACCGATGCCTAAGCTTGTCCGAATCTGCTGATACGTCACTCTTTTGTCAGTCTCTATCATACGCTGCACAACACTGATGTTATTTTCAGTCGTCGCCGTAGAAGGCCGTCCCTCACGCAGATCGTCGGTGAGATTAGTGCGACCACGTTTAATCTCATTAAACCAGTTGTACATGGTCGCACGAGATGGAGCTTCATCATGAAAGGCCAATCGAAGTCTATCATAGCTTTCTTGTTGACTTAAATGACATCGAAAGTCATAAAAAATCATTGCACGAAAATTTTCGCAAGTTAAATTCATGTTGACGTGACACAGACAATTTTCAATTTGCCGCCAAATCGTAAAACTAATGACAAATGAATGAAATACATACTCAATAATATTGGCAAAGAGTTCCATTTTCAAAATTTAAACTTACTTTTTTATTATATTGTTTACAAGTGGCCAGTTCTAAAAACTTTCAGTGTCGCCCTCGTATATTTCAGTTTGTATTTTCGATTTAAGTTTTACGGGATGACCGTAAACGTAACAAATATTTGGAATTGAAATAAAAGATACTAAAATATTCCCAAAAACCACTCTCACATCTGATGGATTTTGCTTGTACATTCCAATAAGAATAAGGCTAAGAACATTTACTTCATAACTAACATAATCAATAAGCATACAGAATGAGGACTTTTGGGTGTACAAATTGACTAACTATAGTTGACGAGATCGCTCGTGGCACGCGGGGCTATAAGATAAGAGTATATTGCGCGCTCCCTTACACTTATAGGCCTTATGGGCGGGCATAGTGATGTTCCATTTTCCTATCGATATTTAGTTCAACACGTTTTGTGTTAAATTAAAAACCCTAATGGCTGACGTCACTGACTCGTTTTACAACTCCGCGTGCCACGAGCGATCTCGTCAACTATAGCTCATAAGTCTTCTGAAGTTGACCATGCTAACGTGTTGCCAGTTGACGGTGGTGCACCCGCACATGTCGGGCGAGGCGCTGGCGCGCGAGTTGCACCCCAGCGGCGTCGCTGACAAGATGGACGCGGTCGCCAGAGACAAACAGGTAAACAACTAGAATGATATCATTTAGTATGTGAATCTGTTTTAAAAAATATATATACCTCGTTGAGTTTCTTGTCGGATTCTTCTGAACAGAGGTTTTTCCCCGAACCGGTGGTAGATTTTTTTTTCGCGTTAATAAGTGCTTGTTATAGCTAAAGTGACCAGACGTCCCGTTTCGAACGGGACTGTCCCTTTTTTTGATTACGAGTCCCGGTGTCCCCAAAATGAAAACCGGGACGCGAAATTGTCCCGTTTTCAAAAATCGCGCGAAAATTCAGTTCTAAAGGTCCTTTAATAACAAAGGTGGACATAAAAAAACGTGCCAAGAGTTTCATTCTTATTTAAAAGTATCACCAGCTGTGTTAAAGTAAATTTGTTCCTCTGATAAATAGACATTTTTAATATATATTTTTTTTAATTTGGACTACAATAACAGATAACTTTTTCTAAATAAATGTCTTAAAAAGTTTTTTTTTTTCATTGATTACCTGTTAATTGACCTAAATAAACTAAAGTCCCGTTCTGAATAAAAAAATAAATGGTCACGTTAGTTATAGCCTAAATTGAATAAAAATATTTTAACTTTGACTTTGAATGTTGTATGTACGTTAAAATACCACAGCTATCTGTCGCATTAACTAACAGAAACTCAGGGAGTCATCTCATTCATTGATAAATTATCTATCGGGATAATTAAAATTTTCAGGAAATTAGCCTGTTTGTTGTGAACTGAATCGCGTACCGGGGTGGAACGTTATCGCTATAAATGTCATATTAGCATTTTATACAGCTGTCAAATAAATCATCCTGAAGTCATCAAAAATTGATTGAGGAACGGTTCCAACCTGGCACGTGTAGTTTCCTCGATTGACAGTCCTTCTTTAGCCAGTTGTGTGTTGCAGCCGGCGCACGCGCACGGGCACGCGCAGCAGCCGCGCGTGTACGCGGCGCACGCGCAGCGCGACGCGCACACCGCCGACCTGCCCGCCGCGCGCCTGCTGGACCTGCCCGCGCAGCCCGCGCCCAGTCAGTACACGCACACACACACACACACACTAACACACACGCACACGCACCACGCTACCCCAGCCACCGCGATGGTAGGGGTCGCAATGTCCCCTCCCTACCCTGGTATCCGAACTGGATCATAGTCATCTGCTCCTCCGCCAAATCCAAAGAGAGCGAGGCCATAAAAAAAAACAAAAGATGGTTTGGCGCGTTAAAATTTCTTCGGCTCTGTTACAATTATTTTTTTAATTCGACTGAAAGGCAAACGAGCAAGTTGGTCTCCTGGTGGTAAAAGATCACCACCGCCCATAAACATCTGCAACACCAGGGGTATTGCAGATGCGTTGCCAACCTATATTATAATTGCGTATACATTTATAACGGTTTTTCTCTATTTCCTTGCATTGGTGATGAAAAGTAGCCTGTTCAACTCTACTCGCTTTGCTCGCTCGTGCGCCTAAGTATCTTGCGTATAATCGATCACTTACAACCCTTGTTTATATTATGTGTATATTAAATCATGTCTCCCAAGAGCTTGAGTAAGAGTTGTCTGTGCGTGCAGACCACGTGGCCCTGCTGATCGGCGTGATCGCGTGCGGCGTGCTGGTGCTGGCGGGCGGCGTGGCGCTGGCCCGCGCGCGCGCCCCCCGGGTCCCCCGCGCGCCCCGCGCCCGCCCGCGCGCCGCCAAGGACGAGATGGCCTGGGACGACTCCGCGCTTACCATCACGCTCAACCCCATGGATGAGGTTAGTAACTGTGGTCACTGTACGCCTGAACAGCCGGAGCGAAATCCTACCGACTGCGCCATGTACGCGTTCAATGCAATCAACGCCATCTATTGAATGTTAGCGAAGGTTCAATGGAGCTTTATAAGTAGAACGAATCATCATGTCAGCTGAAAGACGTCCACTACTGGACATAGGCCTCCCCCAAGGCTCTCCACTCAGACCGGTCTTGTGCTTTCCGCATCCACCGCGATCCCGCGATCTTAACCAGGTCGTCGCTCCATCTTGTTGGAGGCCTACCGACAGCTCGTCTCCCGGTCCGCGGTCGCCAATCGAGAACCTTCTGACCCCATCGGCCATCAGTCCTGCGTGCAATGTGCCCCGCCCACTGCCACTTCAGTTTCGCAATTCTTCGGGCTAGTAACTGTGGTAACTGTCATCATCAGCCTATGTTCGTCCACTGCTGGACATAGGCTTCTCCCATGGCACGCCACCGAGCACGATCCTCGGCCACTCTCATCCAGCTCTTGCCAGCCACCCTGCGATGATCGCACCACCGAGTCTGAGGGCGTCCTACGCTACGTTTGCCGATCCGTGGTCTCCACTCAAGAACTCGTCTACCCCAACTGTGGTAACTGTACCATCAGCCAAATATGTGGTCTACCACCCTAAAGTTTGCATGTCACAAAATAATAATACCAACAGACGTGTCTGTCAATTTGAAAGTTCGACTTTAGCGACATATTAATTTGATAGGAACTTGTTTAAACATTGATAGACCACTTATTTGGCTGATGGTACGTCTTGACAGCAGCCGGACTTCAGTCACTCCATTCTACCGACTGCGCCATGTACACACGCGTTCGATGCTATCAACGCCATCTATTGAATGATAGCGAAGGTTCACATGGAGCTTTACAAGTACAACAAATAGATGGCGGTAACTTCTGCTTCATTTCAACTGGGAATGCAATTGTGAACGCATTTGTACCTAAAGTTATAATTAAAACGAGCTATAAAAGTATAAGTATGTATCATGCATGCTTATTATTTAAGTCTGCCCGTCATTTTTTAAAGCAGTACGGAGTACCTACAGAGAAGGAAGTGGACTAAAAGCCAGCGCTGCGCATTTACAGACTCATGCCTGCTCTAGTTTCTTTTTTTGTTGTTGTTTAAAACCTCTGTGGGTCACTAGTTTTTTAGCGCTCCCAAAACGCAACAATGTGATACAAATCACATCGAATTTGGTATCAAATTAAGAAGAATAACAGACATGATACACAGAAACATGCAATTACCCCAAACGCATACAATTTTTAAGTTCCGTTGTTAGTTAAAAAAGCCCAGTTTTTTAATTGATTCATGGTTGGTTATGTTATGACTTCAACTTTCCATGATCTTCCGATATAAACAAATCTTCTGATATAATGAATTTAAATTATTTTTCCAATAATAGATAAAGCGTTGTTTCCCTTGAGATGATTTCGCAATCGTGACATATTCATACATAATTTTACATATTTAACTATAGCTTCCCATAACCCTCCCACGTAAGGAGCACACTGCGCTAGAACTCGTCGTGTTACATATAAATAAAATTGGCCAAGTCGGATTCAATAATAAGCTCGTTGTTAAACGATATTGATATATTTGTTTTATACCTCCGAGTCGAGATTTCTTGCATCGGCCAACTGGCATTTGGAGTCAATCAATAGTAACACCGACCTCAATAAATGTTTAACGTAATATTCTATTATTCACTTCTCTTATTAATATTATATAATTAGCATGTGTGTCTTGACTGTAAGTGTCAATTATGAGATTAAATAAATAAATAAAGTAAAAAAAAATGTATTTTGTTATTTTTATCATTTATTATAAATTGATTTTGATTGATAGCAGGCAGCAGCGGAGCTAGGGACGGCGGTCGCGGCCGAGCTGAGCTCCGAGGGCGAGTCGTGCGACGACTCCGACTCCGAGCGTCACGACTCCTCCGACGACGACGAGGAGGGTACGACACGACACGATAACTAGTTTCACTTGACATGAGACTCATTTAGAGATAATTGATAGTTTTACTTATACAATGGGCTGAGAGGCCGTATTGTTTAATGTGCTGACGCTCGCGATCGCATTCAACGTCTCTTTCTACTCTCGCCTTATGCCGTGTCACAGAAAGAAGAGAGAGAAAGAGAGAGAGAGAAACATTTATTTACACATATTCGATACACTAAAAAATACATGCGATGGAAAGAAAAAAAATAAAATAACATCGAAAAGTATAAAGTGTTAGAAGTGGTGAAAACGATTGTGATTACAAGCGTGTTAGACAATGAGACCTCAGGTTGACAGTAAAGCATTTGGTAATAGTCTAAAATTTACATTGCTAGATCTGATTCTCTAATACTGTCCCAACTCTGTGGACCACCATATGTACATAATCTATATTTAAAATTTTGACGAGTTTAACAGTAGGTAAAGAAACGACTAATTCTAACTACTTTAAAACAATATTTTTTTATTTCATTGAAACAGTTTTTTTATTTCTAAACAATCGTGAACTCAAATGTTGGTTTTGTTTCGCAGTGATGTCCGGCAAGCAGCACAAATACAGGAACATCAGCCAATTGGAGTGGGACAACAGCACTATGTAATGCCCGCACCTATCCCTTTCGCACGCGGGCCTTCTCTCGCTCTAGCTCTCGCAACTGGCGCCAACAAATAGTCTCCATTAGTTATGCAAACCGAAAGCCGAATTGTGTTAATGTGAAGTTCATTGTGACATGCGACTAGTTATATTTCTTGTTCACTAAGCTAAGTTCCAGTAACAACATTTTGATTTATTAATGATCCTTGTGCTACGTCGTGTGTCATGATTTTCATGTGACTGATTGGACAATAGAGTAAAATATAATATCATAAGTCCCAGTCAAATTTGGCGTTGAAACGAGACGAAACGATTTTATTTTTCGATATAAATCGACTACCTACACTAATGTAGACTAGTTTGTGAAAAGCTAAGCCTGTCTCTGTCGCACACTACGCCCGGCCTAACGTGCGACAGGGACGCCGGCCGCGCCGCTAGCGAACTATAGTTCAGAACGGAATTGATTTTCGCATCTCGAGGTGTAGAAAAGCTTGGCACAAACCACGGCACAATTCGTCATTTACCTATACGTTTAATTTGTAGTTTATTGTAAGTCTAAAATTGATCATATCAAGTTTATACGTAAAAAAAAAAATGTTTTTTCTGAACCATCGTCGCCAACTAAATAGCTCGGGTACTCATGTACTTAAAGTGGCGGGAACACAGCGGCCATCTTGCCCGAGCGGCGGCGTCGGTTCGCCCGCGCTTGCTTTCCTAGACGGAGTACTAAACTCTGGGTCACTCTTTTCTAATCTTTTTTTAAGAATAAGTGGAAACAACTGTATGTACTAAATAAACAGTAGTCGTTGTAATTTCGTATGGAATCAGTATAGGTCGTAAAATAGCATGTAAGTGATCAAATACTATGTATATTGAATACTTAAGAGATGTGTTGTATGCTTCACTTGTTCTACACTTCATACACTATATTTTGCTATGGATTTTTTTAGTTTTAGAAGCGTCCCGACGTGATCGCTCGCTGCAGGTTCATATTTTGTTTTTAGTTCGGTTTAAAAATGCATTTAACATTTTTATTTGAAGGTACAAAGCTTCGTACAATTTTTCTCGAGTAGTATTGTCGTTTGACAAAGGAAATGTCCAAAAACACTTCTACCTTTTACGAGCTTCTCAAACAAAATCGGCTTAAATGTATATTAGGCACAGATATTTTGAAAAAAAAAAAAATAGATGTACGATATTATACAAGTAAATATACAAATGGTATCGACAGCTACTATATAATTAATTATATATATATTTTGAATGCGTTAAGGGATTTTTACTAACAATTAGGTAGTAAGTGGGAGGCGAGCGGCGTTGCTCGCTCCTCTAAGTGTAGGTAGGGTTTTATTTGGGTCTGTCGTGGTGCGTCTCGCTCGCACGCAGGCTGTACCTCACCTCCGTGACAGAGACAAAAACAAGATTTCTGAGACCAACATTTAAAAAAAGTCAAAGAGTATTACAAAAAACAGTGTTTAAAGCGTTTTGTGACTATTGTATTTTTTTTCTTTGACACGGAGGTGGTTGGTATAGTTAGACGCGTACCGTGGTTGCATATCATGAACGAACGTTTGCCATATTAGTGTTATATGTGTACGACTGTACGACCCCAAGCAATCGTGGACATAATCATTCTCTGTCTGTAGTTAGCGTTGTTGTATGTTGCCGTCTCAGTCGCACGCAGTGTTGGTTGCTACGGGTTGTGTGTTTGGGAAGTGGCGTTTTAACACAGAACTGATAAAATACAATTTAGTAACATTTTTACTGTTTTCAATTGATTTTTTAATGTAATAAAAATTGCAGTAATTGGCTTTTGAACTTATCAGCGTTTATAGCGGGTACTTGAGGTATTCCAACTTAAGCCTCTAGGTTGGCAACGCATCTGCAATACCCCTGGTGTTGCAGATGTTTATGGACGGTGGTGATCTCTTACCACCAGGAGACTCACTTGCTCGTTTGCCTTCCAGTCGAATAAAAAAAAGCATATTATTGTATTTTAAAGCAGTCAAGCGCAAATCGAACAGAATGACATGAACATAGTAAATTAAAGTATGTAATAGTCATTTGCTAACGGCCCGGCCAAAGGTGACGTGGCGAGTGTTTTCTCTGTCCATTGCCCGTGCTGCCTGGTAACCACTATGCGGTAACCATCGCGGCTGCGCAATGAACAGTCATCACACTGGCCCGTATTGCCTACTTAACGACATTGCCGGTAAATGTAACAGCTATTGGACTACGTCCTATTTTTTCAAGCGTTGCAGACATTTTAGCAACTTTTTCGATGGTTTCCATACATCAAACACTTTTAAGAGCCAATTTTTCTGGAACTAGCGACTTGTTCTTACATTTCCAGTGACATTAACTTAGTGATTTTTAGCCACAACATCTCATACAATAATGAAATTGAGTTTGAGCGTATGAAAACTTGGCCCTGACATTGGTTGTAGGTAGTCATGGTCGCCCCGTATAACTTTGTCGTGTCTGTAGACAATATTCTTTGTTGACGATGTTATATTGTCGCTAAAATCCAAAACTGCCGACCCTGAACACGCAATCCAACATTAAGTTTCGCTTCAAGTTTCCCGTTGTGTTTATTTGTTAGTTCTCGATGACCGTCCATTGACCTATTTGCTATTTTATATATTTTTAAGATCTGACGTGATTTTTAACTTTTTGACCACGCTTAGTCCGCACAAGGCAGTCTACAACTACCCGAGTATTAAGTGAGGTAGCTTTTTTTCGTATTATCGCGGTATTACTACAATATACTTAGGGAACTTCTTTGATGTATGAATTATTATATTTTAGCTAAAAATAAAGTTGGTTTAAAATAATTGTGCTTTGTTTCATTTGGATTTTGTACCCCTTCCTGTCTTAGTTTATGAGTAATCAAATAAAGCAGTATGTAGACTTGGTTTGGATAGGTGTTAAAAAAATGTAAACAAAACAACGTCAGTTGGTATCTTAAATAGTGTAATTAAACTATCCCCCCCATCAAACTATCTAAATATTTACATTTCTGTATAGGAATATACTAGTTAGTCTAGTTTGTATTATATTAATAGATAAGTAAAATATTTCACACGAAAACACAAGCCGAAACATGAATGCACAGAAAAACCAGAAAAATAGACCAGCGCTGGGAATCGAACCCAGGTCCTCGGCATTCCGTGCTGCGTGCTATTCCCCTACACCACCACTGGACAAAATAAATATGGTGTGAAATATTTAAACATTCACGGGATGACCGTAAAAGAAAAACAAAAATTTGGAGTTGAAATAAAAAATACAAAAAGACTCCAAATCGTAATCTTGATAAGTAAAATGTTTAAAATCCTTAAATGTACCAAATTTGGTAGCTGCAGTTTGTTTACATTTATTTAATTACCTAAACGTTTCAAGTATAGGTAAGTACCTACATCGTATGCGTCTGATGCTGTAGGTAAAGTATAATGCCGACTCACAAGCGAGCTGTAACTGTAACCAAGAATATACATTACGAGATTCTATTATGTACGTGTGAAACGATCTTTACTCGTGGCATCCATCGAGCGGCCTCACTGAAAGCGAGCTGTAACTGATACAGTAACGAGGTTTTAAAAACTATAAGGGTTCCGTTTTTGCCATTTTGGCTCCGGAACCCTAAAAACCGACACTCGTCGGCTCACTGCTAGCCGCACGTGTTCTGTTCGACTACAGAAGGGCTACTCCGAAACACAAAATTCGAATTTCGTGTCGTGCGGTCCCTCTGACGCTTATACTATTTAATACGAAAGCGAGAGGGATCGCACGACACGAACTTCGAATTTTGTGTTTCGGAGTAGCCCTTCCGCTACTAAACTATTAAAAAGCGCCATCTATTATTAGTCATAGCAACCATTGAAATCGCAACTGTTCTCTGAACCTACAGACTGCCAACGCCATCTACTGCTTGTCTCCGACACTAGTGCGTTCTAGTCAAATCAAAGCCCGCCAATGAGAGCTACTTGACTAGGTAACGTCAAACCGAACTGACAATACTAACGCCATCTAGCGATTTTCGGCTGTCAAGCCCTTATTCTATCTAGCGGCTTTATGAGTCATACTAGCTTTTTCCCGCGGCTTCGCCCGCGTGGTATTCGGTTATCGCGCGCTGTTCCCTCAGGAACTGTGCATTTTCCGGGATAAAAAGTAGCCTGTGTCACTCTCGGGCCCATAAACTATCTCTATGCCAAAAATCACGTCGAACGGTCGTCCGTTACGCCGTGAAAGTCGGACAAACATACAAACACACACACTTTCGCATTTATAATATTAGTATGGATTCCGGTTGGGAGGATCACGTACAGCATGCCTGCTTTTATTCCTGTTCCAATTCAGATGGGTTTTCATCTACTAACGCTGACTGTAACCTAACTTTTTAATAAATCATTTTTTTTACGTGCTGTTGTGTGATCGTAGGTAGGTAGGAACCTAAAATTTTCTGTTTTTTTGATATGGTCACCCAAAAATAACACATGGTCGCCCAGTAGAACTCTGTAGGTTATGTTTGGTTTAAATAAATAAATAAATAAATAAATATCACGGGACAATTCACACCAATTGACCTAGTCCCAAAGTAAGCTTAGCAAAGCTTGTGTTATGGACACTAGGCAACATGTTTATTTTAAAAGAATTCTGAACAATTAAAGGATTCCAAGAATAATAAGTGACACAGTCAAAATACCATAACCTAACCTACAAAATGATGGAATGATGGAAATGGATGGACTTTATCACTCAAAAGTTCAATATCTCAAAAACGGCTTAACCGATTTTGATAAAACATGTCTAAGAACCATCGCTAAAAAACCTACTTTGAAATAAATAAAAAAACGCATTCAAATCGGTCCACCCGAGAGCTATAGTGCCACAGACAGACAGACAGACAGACACAGATATACATAGCGATGAAACTTCTCTTTTTGCGTCGGGGGTTAAAAATAGGCCAAACCATTAGGCTACTATGACTTCTTTTTCTTTGCTTCATCTGATCCGTGTTGCGGTTGTTCACAGGCAGCTGTGATTACCTGAGGGCCTACTACGAAGTTCGAAAATCGAAGTTCGTATCGTACCGTCCCTTTCGTTCTCGTTTTAAATAGTATAAGTGTCGACCGGATCGAACAACACGAACTTCGATTTTCGAATTTCGTAGTAGTCCTGAAGGGCTACTCCGAAACACGAAATTCGAAGTTCGTATCATGCCGTCCCTCTCACTCTCGTATTAAATAACATAAGCGTAGGCGGGACGGTACGACACGAACTTCGATTTTCGAATTTCGTAGTAGCCCTGCTGCGTAGCTTCGAGTGAAAAATGCTCGTCTGCCTGCCTAGCCTTATCTATAGAACAAACTAAATTTAAAAATATTCACCCCAAAACATTTTTTTTTCTAACAGAGTCCAATCACAAGAAAAAAATCGTAAAAAAAAAATCGCTAAGAGCGTGTCAGACTCGTGCACCAAGGATTCCGTACATCTTTGATTACCTGTTTGAATGATCTGTGCATTAGATCACAAAATTAAGTTGTTAGTACCATCAGCCAAATATATGTGGTCTACCATGGGTCTACCCTAAAGTTGATAATCGCTCGCATGTCACAAAGCAATAATGCCAATAGACGTGTCTGTCAACTTGAAAGTTCGACTTTAGTGACATATTCATTGATAGGAACTTGTTTAAACATTGATAGACCACTTATTTGGCTGATGGTACCTACAAGGAAAAATAAACGACTTCTGATACTATACTATTTTCGTGGTCACATTTTTCATGAACTGGTTGTAGAATTTGATTACATTTTCGATTATTTTTTAGACCAAATCAAAATCATTTATTCAGTAAATAGGCCGCAATGGGCACTGTTACACATTTTTTTTTAAACTACCAGCGCTTTCGGAGCATCATTGCCAAGAAGAATGCGCCGCAAGAAACTTGGCAGAAAGCCATTTTTTCATTCATTCATTCATTTCAGTCATTACAAATAAAATAAAATAAAATACCTACCTACGTTTAGTAAATAAAAAAAAAATAGTACCTAAAATATGTACGTTTTATACTTCTAATAATAATAATAAGATATTTATTCAATAGTTTGCTTACAATTTCTACATACATAGGTACGTAACAAATAATAAGTAGGTCCAATCAAACTATCAAAAGGGAAAGCGACTCAGCTTATGCCTGCACCTTGCAGAACAAGGTCCTTTGGCTAACAGACGCTGTTTTTCAGTCGCCTCCATAAACCATAACCATAGCAACTACCATTAATTTACATGCCCATTTTTTTTCTACTGTAGGTACCTATAACGCAACAGAATCTTTTATCATGTCAACAAAAAGGTGCCCACGAAAACTATACGGAATAAATGCTCGAATAATGACGCTTTAGTAGTACCTAGTACCTACCATATTAGAAATACCTACAGCTGGTCTCTGTCCAAATTACACTCTGTGCACGCTGCGCAAACCTCATAAACCCCTCACCAAACACGCTGCATTATGCAACCGCCAGACCCGCCTAATGAGAGCGAGCAGGACAACAGCACACATCACCCGCGAGCCCGACAGAGACACAAACCCCACCGAGAGAAATGCGCATCAAAACAGACCGAGACGGCGCTATTTTGATCGCAAAGCCGCGAGAGGGAGGGGCGACGAGCGCTCCTGTTGGTCCAAATGGTAAATTATTGAAGACCCCCCAAGTGAGCGAAGGGGGGTGTTTGCGACAGGCCACTTGCCGCTCGCCTTTCCGACGTCACACCAATTTTGAGGAACGGCCATCTTTGCCGCGTTTTTTGACCGCGATGTGCTTTTGGTGACCATAAACAGTGCAGTGGATATCGGAACTTGGTGAAGGTTTTGGAAAAATTCAGTTCCTGGAAGTATGGGTCCCTGGCCATGGCTGGCTTAGGCTCTGGAAACTAGATCCTGAATTCAGTGATACCAAGTAGGTAATGTTTTATAGTCATTCTACCACAGTGTCGTGGTACAGTCACCTGCATAAGATCTGCCGCAGCGGAGCGTGCAAAAATATCTGACACGTCCTATCGGATAGTCATGTATTTGTGGCAGATATAAATGCAGCTGACTGTACCAGAACAATAATTCAATTCCTGTGGGTTGTTATTTTCGCTATATCTATATACTTTAGTTAGATTATAATATAGACGGACGGAATGGCTTCAAACAACAGCTAGGTAATGTAATTAATCATTACAATAAAAAAACTTGAAAATATGTACAGTCGTCATCAGATATATTAACCGAGTTTAGCTCGACATGTTTCGGGCTGATACGTAGCCCTTCGTAACTCGGCAGCTGCTGTAACATGCACACTGAAGAGGGGCTCCTAGGAAGAAGGTATGATGTGGGAATCGGGTAGTAACAGATAAGACGAGTTGTTTCGAGTACACGCGTTTAATAATAGGTTCTATTTACTTAGTGCATGTTACATATATACCTTAAGCTAAACATATAAGGGAGTGTGACGTAGTCTCACACTATACCTCCCTTGGCAATTTAAAAAAAAAATACATAAGTACATTTTTTTTTTACACTGTAATTAAAAAATAAGTTCCATGAATATTATTGTTTTTAACAAAAGTACATTTTTGTTCTGTTCTTATGAATAATTTCCTCCTTCCCATTTTTTAAAATCTTAGCATTAGGTTCTACATCTTCTAAAACAGTAAAAGGACCTAAGTAAACATCCGAAAATTTATTTCCGGTTTCATTTTTGACAAGAATTAAGTCATCCTTTTTATAGATGATAGGGTTTACATATCTATCGTACATAATCTTTCTTTTGTGCTTGCTGTCTATTAAATTATTCCTAGCGTCGACATGTGATTGTTGTAATCGGAACTTCAACTCAGCTGCATAGTTATCACTATTGTATAATGGTTCTACTGTATTACAAAGAAGGTTACTTGGTAATTGACATTTTTTTCCAAATACTAGCTCGAAAGGTGTATATTTTGTTTCCGTATGAACTGTAGTATTGTAAGAAAATACCCAAAATGGCACCCACGTACTCCAGTATCTCGGATTATTATCAGTTTGGATGCGTAAAAATGCGTTTAACGATTTATGAGTATTTTCTAACGAACCCACACTCTGATGGTGATAAGCAGAAGATGAAATTTGATTAATTTGCAATAATTTACAGACTTGTGTCATTATGGATGAGATGAATTCAGTTCCTTTATCACTTGCAATTTCTCTCGGCACGCCATATCTTAGTATAAAATTTTGAACGAAACATTTTGCTACTGATGCGCTTTCTTTTGACTCTAACGGATACGCTTCCACATATTTACTCAGCTCACATTGTACTGTTAAAATATATGTATTATTATAATAATCCTTAACTAAGGGCCCAACTATGTCTAAAAATATCTTATCTAATGCTGACTTTGCTGTAGTCGTTAATGCCATAGGCTCTTTTGTCGGTAAAGAGTGCTTTTGTTTTTGACATTTGTTGCACCTCTTTACGAACCTTCTCACGTCCTCTTCTATTTTTGGCCAAAAATAGTATCGCTTTATATTGTTGATCATGCGTCGTACGCCCGCATGCCCACTTGTGGGAAGTATATGAAAGTCATTGATGATTACTCTTTTGTCATCATCATTGTCTACTTTGAGAACTCCTCTTGTGACACACAACCTTGGTCCTGGCCAGTTACGATTATTCTTTATCTCACTTTTTATCCACTCTATAAATTTTATATTATCGCTATTTTTTATTATATATATCTCATTTACCTTTATTTTTGCGCATACTGTTCCTAAATCCCTCACGAAGACGTCTCGCGTCGAACATGCTCGAGATATAGGATTAATTATAACTTTTAATTCATTTTCTACATAGATTAGACCATTCATACATCTGTGTCCGCTATTCTTATATTTGTTGTACATTTCTTTCGAAAATATTAACTCCGTACAATTCTTTGGTTTTTTAAGAACTTCCACAACTTTTGGCTGATCAGACCAATTGTTGGTGCAAGACTTATCGACCGAAGAATTGTTCGCCTGAGTGTACCTTTTATACATGCTTCTAGTCATCACGCTTACGACGTGTGCATTCATTTCTTTCAAATCTTGCGATGTCAGCACAATGCGAGATAATGCGTCGGCCGCCACATTATTCGCTCCTTTTACATACTCAACCCTGTAATCGTACTCTTCCAAAGATAATCGAAATTTTAGCAAACGACTCGACGGATTATTCATATTGAATAAATAAATTAAGGGTCTGTGATCAGTCATAATTTTGAATGTTTTTCCGAATAACAATAATAATAGTTTTTTTTCTAAAATATTTCACTGACCACACTATCGACAACAACTCTTTTTCGATGGTCGGGTAATTTAATTCTGCCTTATTTAGAGAACGGCTTGCATACGCTATCGGCATATCATTTTTGTTACATAGCATTGACCCTATGGCCAGGCCTGAAGCGTCAGTATGCAAAATAAATTCGTTTTCTTGTGCAAAATCGGGATATTGTAGAATAGGGGGATTTATTAATGATTTCTTAAGTTTTAAAAAAGATTTTTCACATTCGTTAGTCCATTGAAATGTCACGTTTTTCTGAGTTAACTTATTTAACGGTATTGTAATATGTGCAAACTGTGGTATGAATTTTCGGTAATAATTTGAAAATGCGACAAATCTTTTTACTTCATCACTGTTTGTAGGTCGGGGGTAATTTTGTAAGATACTAGTTTTGGCTGGATCAGGCAGTACACCTTTCTCTGAGATAACGTGTCCTAAATATAAAAGCTCTTTTTTCAAAAATTGACATTTCCCTGGATTTAATTTCAAGTTAACTTTTCGTAATCTAGCAAAAATATCTAATAAATTTTTGTTGTGACCTTCAAGATTACGACCAAAACAAACCAAATCGTCTAAATAAACTAAACATTTTTCATTTGTCAATCCTGATAACGTTACAGTCATGGCTCTACTGAAGGTACTAGGGCTGATTTTTAAACCCATAGGTAATCTTTTCATTTGGTACTGTTTATCACTAGTGAAGGCTGTGTATTGTCGACTCTCTGGGGTCAAGGACAACTGATAGTATCCTTGACTTAAATCTAAATGTGAATAATACATGGACCCTGATAATGAGTCCAAAATATCGGTTATGTTTGGAAGAGGGAATTTGTTATCCTTCAATCTTTCATTCAATTTCCTGTAATCTATAACTACTCTCCATTGCTTTTCACCAGTGCTATCAGACTTTTTTGGAACTAAAAGAAGAGGGGACGACCACTCGCTTTGAGTTTCCTCAATAATGTCGTCATGCAACATTTTAGCGATCTGTTTTTTAATCTCCTCGTTTTGAGATTTCGGAAGGCGGTACGGCTTGGTATATACTGGCACTGCGTCATTTTTTAGATGAATTGCCGTTTCATAAATATTACTGACTCCTAATTTATCATTTGGCAAACAAAATATATCGGAAAATTTTGCACATAAACTTTTAATGGACATTCTCTCTTCGTCATTTAAATGATCTAAATTTAGCAACGAAAAGAGGTTTTTAACTCTTTCCGCATTCACACCTGGTCTCTCAAATGTACAAATTAAATAGTCGTGTAAAGAACTAAATTCCGGCGTAAAAAAGCTAAGTCGCACTTCCTCATCTCTGGTATTTAAAATTTTAATTGGTATTTTCCCATTTTCTGGCGTTACAATTACACTTGCTAAAAACACACCTTTACATAACTCTTTCGCTTGAACTAATAAGTCTTCTACTAATCCCGTCGAAATAAAGTGTATTGATTCAGTCCTAGGTGGTAGAGTTAAATAACTGTTACTACCTATACTTCCCAACTGCAAAGGTAGCACGACCGAGTCATGCGCCGTATTTAAAGTAAACGTATTTTTCTCGTAATTCAAATTACATTTAAATTTACACATAAAATCCTGTCCTATAATGCCGTCTGCCCTACAAGGCATATTTTTAAACACGTAAAATTTATGTAAAAAACTATGATGGCCAATTTCTAATTTTAAGTAAACGGACCCTTCCGAAAAAATACTGCCACCAATACCTTTTATTTCTATCACTTCGGGCTTATAATTTATATCTAAGTGCGCCAACGTGTCATGTTTCACAGCACATATAGATGCGCCCGTGTCAATAAGCCAATCCAACGACACGTTGCTAACGCTTAATTTGGCTGTACTTACATTGTTACAACAACAAATGCAGTCATGCAAGAAAAAACTGATCAGTCGATCGTCCGTCTGATATGGAATTGTCCGATATGGCATTGGGATTCGAATTGGAATCGATGTTTACTTGTGCCATATTAATATTAGGTTGACGTCCGTTGTACTTTGTACTTCTGAAATAGCGAGAATTATGGCCTACGTTCCTACCACGTGATGTATAGCCATAGCTAGTATTTTGCCTTGGGTTTGCCTGCATTGACCCACGATAGTTTGGGTTGTTGCTTCTGGGGCTATTAAAACCCTGGCCGCGCCTATTGTTCCCCTGCATACCACGGCCTCTAAAATTGTTATGGCCCCGGTAGGATCCTCCACGACGATGGAAATTTAAAACCGATAAATTTGGGTCCTGATTCGATAGCTCCTCGTCTATGGCGCCACGTATGGCGTCTTTTAGTGAACTATAATTTCTCGCTGCCACTATTGTGCTTAATCTGGAATTTCGCAATCCATCCGAGAATCGCTTAATAGCAAGCTTTTCATTAATTGGTTTCAATATCTCAAATTTTGCGGATTCTCCGTTGGATTGTGGAATTGTCAGCTCTGAAAATAAGGTCTCAATTTGATTACCGAATTCCTCAATGGACTTGTTGTCTTGTCGAGCTCTCAGTAGCTGGGATTGCAGCGCAGTGTCGGATTTTTGGCTGAGCAAATGTTTTCGCATATCTGAAATCAAACTTGTTACCGTCGAATAACTGCTAGATAACCTGACCTTAGCATTTTCAGAAAGCCTCGTCTTCAAAACGAAATTAATTAGTGCCGTTTTGGCAGATGCGTTTAGCATTGTATCGTACATTTCGATACTAGAAATTAATTGTTTAGTATTATTTTCGTCACCCGTCATAGTTGGTAGAAGAGATACGGCCGTTTTCAAATCGAACTCCATTTTTTCTACCTCAAAGGAACTGGATTCATCAACATCAAAAGTAACTAAATTCTTTATACTCTTATATATGTCTTGTATTTTTTCTGTCAAGGACAAAATTTCAGCTGTGTCTGTCCCTTTAATGAAACCTTTCTCTATTTTGTCATGAATTGTCTTTATTTGCAACTCAAAATTAAAATATATCAGCGCAGCATTCTCTAACCTACTGCATACCGATTGACCTCTAGCTTGGCGTCTAGCAGGACCTACTTTCACAAGATATTCCCTTATTGCTGAAAGTTCCGTATATGCTTTATTTAAAATATTTTCCATTAAAATAAGTTTACATAGTAGTAATAGTTATACATGTTCTACTAAACATTTACTATTCTAGAAATATAACACTCTATATTTAAAGTTCTTACCAAAATCCGGGTAGGTACATGCCGGTTTACTTACAAAATATCCCTTCGCATTTCCGCACACTCACGAACAATTATACGACACTTTACGCGCATGCGATTTATTGTTCACACCACTGCTTCTGTTTTACGCAGAGACGCACGATTACGTAGACGCTCCAAGATGCCGCTGTTGATCTCCTGCTGGATCCACCTTTGGTGACATTTGCGATACATGCGATACGTCATCGCCAGTCCAAAAATACACAAGATAACCAGCACCACCGTCAAAATAATGTTATTGTTGGAGATATGGTTACCAATGTCCCTCAGGTCTGCATTATTGGTACCGCCAGCCGCATTCTGCGCCACAATAACTTCTTCCTTCGTCTGGGATGAGCCCATCGTTGCTTTAGTTGAGGTTTCGAATGACTCTGCACAGCGCGAACAGCACGACCACCGCCAGTAACACGCCAAAAGCTAATAGCGAGTAATATCCCACTCTTACGCAAAAGTCCTCCAATTCTTGCATTTCCCGAGAATTATCTCGCACGCACATTTTTGCATTTAATTTTTAATTTCGCATTTTCTACTAAAACCCAATTCTGCCCAACCACTGGCAAGGTCGCCATATGATGTGGGAATCGGATAGTAACAGATAAGACGAGTTGTTTCGAGTACACGCGTATAATAATAGGTTCTATTTACTTAGTGCATGTTACATATATACCTTAAGCTAAACATATAAGGGAGTGTGACGTAGTCTCACACTATAAAGGGCTACGAATTAGCCGGAAACATGTCGAGCTAAACTCAACCGTTGCAATCTATCTATCTAATAACTTTAAACGAGCAATTCTTGTATATCTACCTACTTAGCCCTCTTGTTCTGAGAGGAGGCCTGTGCCCAGCAATAGGACGTATTATTAGGCTGGGATGGACCTACATACTTCGGGGAATTTGGAAATGGCTCCATGGATTTCGATGAAAGATCGATCTTGCTTGGTACCTATATGATATGACAGGGGGCGGGATACTCAAAATATTTCGGACATTCTAATAGATTCGTTAACCTATAAGAGCAGCGGGTTTCAATCGATTTAGAACACATAACGAGCTAAAATTATCAGAAAAATCAAAACCGCAAAGGCATACTCATATACACGCAGTCAGGGTGGCCATAAAAATTTGAACATTCACGGAAAACATAGGTAACTAACTAAGGTAACTTTATCTAAGTTATATGACACAGTTATCGAAGACAAACGACTGCTAAACTAAGTACCTACAAACGTCAAAGTCAAAGTCAAAATCTCTTTGTTCAATTTAGGCTATGACAAGCACTTATGAACGTCATAAAATCTACCACCGGTTCGGAAAAAACCTCTGTTGAGAAGAATCCGGCAAGAAAGTCAACGAGGTATTTTTTTTTTAAACAGATTCATAATATTTATAAATGATATCTATATACATTACAAGTATTTAACACAATTTTATTTTTAACACAGTAGGTTCACTATTTGAAGGGATCGCTAATGCGGATCGGAATTATTACGTCTGCGAATTAGAGGTATACTATACCTATAATCATAATATTACCGATCCTATATCACACCGCCGCCGTCTTTCACCAACAACCAAACTAAAACGTAGCAAAACTTTTTTCCAAACATGTTTACGCTAAACCAATGCTAAACCCGATAATCCTCCGATTCACTGCAGTTTTTTTTTAAAGCAAAACATATCAATGACCACAACCCTTCCGAGAGGTGTTATGTCCGGAAACATCCGTCGTTTTGTCTTGACAATGCCAGAGCTTCCTGTCTTGGCGGTTAAACGACTCAGTGGCTAAGGATTTAAACATTAATAGTCGGTAAGAGCCTTAAAGTAAGTATAAAAGGCGGTAGTTTGCGTTTATTTGCGAAATATCTCATTGTCAGTCTGTCGAAGAGCTTAGACGAGTTACAAAAAATATCTAAGAATATTTCTTAGCACATTCATATTCATTGCCATTACAGAACACTTGTCTCGCATTTCTATTAGCAGCTCTAGTTGGTTGAAAAAAACTATCACCGTGGGCCCTCGCGTACTTTATAAAGAACCAATTAACACTAGGTTAACGGCCGAATGTGCTTTATAAAGTACAATTTGGTCATTGAAAAATTAATCTTAAGAATTTTGAAATAATATCCATAATAACAAAACTGCATGGTGAACCACGTCTAGGGCGTACCTAAGTAAAAAAGTCTGTTAAAAAAAGTTAGGTTCTAGGTGGATATACTTATTTATTTACTAGGGGTACATATCAAAATATATAAAGTTTAAAAATAATAATGGACGAAATACATAATGGCAATTTTCTGGGTAATTCTCAACTTTACAAGATTTTCATAAAATAAACCTAACCTAACCTAAACCATCATCATGTCAAACGTTCAAAGGTTAACTGGAAGAGATCCCTTTAAGGGATAAGTTCGCCTTTGTACATCTTATTATCCTGTGTTCTGTTATTATCATGTGTTTTTATGTACAATAAAGAGTTTTACAATACAATACCAATTTGTAGATTACATGATTTAAAAAGGTCTTTTAATCAATCGTTTCAAAAGATTTTTAGTATATGTAATGACCATTATGTATTTCGTCCATTATTATTCTTTATAAACTTAATGTATTTTGATACGTTCCCATTTACTAGCTTTTGCCCGCGGCTTCGTCCACGTGGAATTTAGTTTTGTGCATTTTTCCGGGATAAAAAGTAGCCTATGTCACTCTCTGGCCCTGGCCCATCAAAATCTCTATATCAAAAATCACGTCCAACCGGCGCTCCATTACTATTCTACCTGACAGTTCTCCTTGCTAACGCTCGTCGTTGCACCTTACTACATCTTGATGCCATGGTGATAACTCTGCTTATCGTGATTCAGCGAACAGTTGTTCGATCAACTGAAACAATTACGAAACAAACAATCGCCTAACCGTAAATCTGCCTATCGCTATTCTTCATACCGACTACTCAGCGAAACAAATAATAGGCGTAACCAAATCATACCAAACGTTGCTCGGCCAAAAGAAAAATCTGCCAATAATTGTCTGCGTAATTAAACTGGGCGAAAGGACAGGCCACCATTGAAATCTCTGGATATTGAAATCGATATGCTGTAAAGACTTTTTTTACATTAAAACTGACCCGTGATTGAAAAAAACATCAACTTATTAACACCCCCACGCCTCATACATGATCACAATAACAACGTTACAGATACACTAAAAAATCACGTAACTATATCGTCAATGTAACCCCTTTAGGGTCAGGCTAATTAGGGCCCCGCCCTTGTCGCGTCACAATGCGTCTGAGCCTCCCAGGTGTGATGAGCCGCCGGCAGGCGACGACTCGGAGCTAATGAGCTATGAGCGCTTTGTTCGTGGGGGAGCTTCTATCTTGTTAGGCAATGATATATATTGGTACAGTCAGCAGGAGACTACTACTAAACTCGAAACTCGAAGTTCGTGTCGTGCGGTCCCTCTGACACATATACTATTTAATACGAGAGCGAGAGGGACCATAATCATCATCATTATGTCAGCCGAAAGACGTCCACTGCTGGACATAGACCTCCCCAAGGCTCTCCACTCAGACCGGTCTTGTGCTTTTCGCATCCACCGCAATCCTGCCATCTTAGCCAGGTCGTCGCTCCATCTTGTTGGAGGCCTACCGACAGCTCTCCTCCCGGTCCGCGGACGCCATTCGAGAACCTTTTGACCCCATCGGCCATCAGTCCAGAATCATCAGCCCTGCAGAAGTAGAAGTGGTTAGTTGCTCAAAATGATTTATATGAACGACTCTACTATGCCAAGAACTGAAAGAACACGGTATTTGAAAACTCCCGAGTTTGCCATGTCTTATATATTATTATGAAAATAAAGATAGATTTTTTTATTCAACTGCATGGCAAATGACCATGTGGGTCTCCTGATGGTAAGAGACCACCACCGCCCATAAACATTTGCAACACCAAGGGTATTGCAGATGTGTTGCCAACATAGAAGTCTAAGATGGGATACAAGATAAGATGGGATCAAGTGCCAGTAATTTCACCGGCTAGACAGTGTTTAGCGAAGAGAAAACTTAAAGCGGTTGAAAATTAGATTTTAATGATTTTTAGAAAAATATATATTCTCTATGCAGCAATTATGGCGCTACTTGCATGTGACGTCAAATGAAATGAAAGTACCTATGTCTTTCTCTGTCTAATCTTGGATTACAATTCTTTATAACTTTGTTATTTGTAAAGGTAGTGTAAATACTTGCTTTTGCCCGCGGCTCCGCCCGCGTGGTATTCGATTATCGCGCGGTTTTCCCTCGGGAACTGTGCATTTTCTGGGATAAAAAATAGCTTATGCCACTCTCGGGCCCATAAACAATCTTTATGCCAAAAATCACTTCAATCCGTCGCTCCATTACGGCGTGAAAGTCGGACAAACATACAAACACACTTTCGCATTTATAATATTAGTATGGATGTATGGTTTCAGTGGGAAAAAAAATATGACTTATAAAATTATGGCAGTCGAAATTATGCCATAGGAAATAGTCTGGAAATGAATCATTTAAAAAAAAATGTTTATTTAGCAAAGGACTCTTGTTACAGTACATGCAATTTATCCATCAGACTCCAAACTAGGCTGAGCCTGTATCCTGGTAGCCTGCGAGTGTGTTTAACAAAATTAGTTGAAGTGTGACAGAATTTATTATATTTATTACAAACTCATATTAGATTATTACAAACTAGTTAAATATTAAAAAAACAACGAATTTCAGAAAAATGGTTTTCCTCGGAAAATGAGAAATTTGTAGTGGCTTTATTACCTTAGGTAGGTACTAGCTGTTGCCCGCGACGCTGTCCGCGTACAATTTGTAGTGGCTTTATATTACCTTAGGTAGGTACTAGCTGTTGCCCGCGACGCTGTCCGCGTACAATTTGTAGTGGCTTTATATTACCTTAGGTAGGTACAAGCTGTTGCCCGCGACGCTGTCCGCGTACAATTTGTAGTGGCTTTATATTACCTTAGGTAGGTACTAGCTGTTGCCCGCGACGCTGTCCGCGTACAATTTGTAGTGGCTTTATATTACCTTAGGTAGGCACTAGCTGTTGCCCGCGACGCTGTCCGCGTACAATTTGATTACCACTAACCCGCGACAATTATACAATTTTCCGAGACAAAAACTATCCTATGTCCTTCCCCGGGACTCTATCTGTAAGTATACCGAATTTAATCTAAATCAGTTCAGCGGTTTAGACGCGAAGAAATAACAAACAAACAAACTTTCACATTTGTACTATTAGCGGGATCTTTTTGAATCACTTGAGTAATTAACTTCATTACATCAGCTCCTAGCTGAATAGGAGAAAAAGTAAATTATTTTTTAACCACGAAGTCCTCATGTCGGCGGCCGATCGTAGAATCCGCCAGATCACGAAATTCCTAGGCATATCATGAAATGGCGCCATTTCATGAATTGGCTAAAGGACATCCGCTATATCGTTCAAAACTCACCGTTTGACGATTTGCCTAGTGACATTTAGGCAGGTCATGAAATTCCTAGGCATATCATGAAACGCCGCCATTTCATGATTTGTTTAGTTTAGGCAAATCATGAAATTCCTAGGCATATCATGAAACGCCGCCAAGTCGTTTCTGGCACTTCGCCGGCCGCTGCCGATTTTATCCTTTATTTCAGCATATCACGATATGCCCGGTATAAAGCTAGGAATATCGTCGAATGCGTTGTTCTAATCGATCTGCCGTATTGTTTCTCAGGCACATCGTGATATGCCTGGATAACTTTTAGGCATATCATGAAATGGCGCCATTTCATGATGTGCCTAGGAATTTCGAGATCTGGCGGATTTTACGATCGGCCGCCGACACTCACACCTCAACCGTCGCGGCATTTCTATTCTAGTTCTGTCAATACAGCATCAGAAGACTTAATTGATTCTGGCCCCCGTCACCAACGCGATCTCGCTCCCTCCCGCAAATATTTGCCAGTAATTGGCGAGCGTGCGGGTGCGCTCGCGCGTGAAGCGAGGATGCGACGCGCATTGATTCATTAAGTTATTAAGAGACTGTTCGTTCCATTCTCCATACAAACGTAGTCCCGAATTCATTTGAAAACTAGGCAACAGAAGTAGATGAAATTTTGTAAGTATGGACTAGACGTAATTATCTATGCCTGTGGTTTTTCAGATTTTCATATAAATGTGTAATATCAGAATTACAGGAGCTCAAAAGTCGACAAAAAAATGATGTCAACTTTGCACGAAAATTACAGACTATTAAAGCATTTTTATAAAAATCGAAATCCACAGGCATAGAAAATCTAATTGAGATCTTGATTGTAAAATATCATTGATATCTGTGCTATACTTTTCGTATAATATGAGGACAACGAAACCCAAAATTCAACCGCCTAAATCTTGAAAAGCCTACAGCTGTCTTGATATACATTAGCGGGAAGCGGAGAAGCGGGAGGGAATGTGCATGGGGGGGACGGCTGTGAGCGCTTATGTCGCGAGCGATAAAGACAGCAATATCCCAAACGAATACCTAACGCGGCCGCGCGGCCGGCAGGGAAACTTCTCTTAAGTTATTAAGCTTTATTGTGACACTGTGTGTCTCAAAAGGTTCTCGAGTGCCCAACCCAACCTCAACCCGACTGAGTTTCTTGTCGTTTCTTCTCAGTTGGGACGAACGTGTTTCCGAAACGATGTAGCATTAAAACTCCGAATGAAAACTAGCCAAATTCAAGCCGAATTTGCGTATCGATGGTCCCGTAGGTACTGTGGGTGAGTTAGCACTGTTGGAAGAGCCCTTTGTTCACAGCAAAGTGTCCGTATTGTAGGTACGTATATGTTTTAATTCCCGGCAATTCGTATGGAAAATATTTATTCTTTTCACAGCTTCACATAATTGCAAACTTGAGTCTAGAATCCGAGGCCGTATTGCTTAATGTTTCTGACGCTCGTGATCGCAATCAAATGACAGATTTCGCATACAAAAGCTGTCATTTGATTGCGATCGCGACTGTCAGAAACGTTAGGCAATAAGGCCTCAGACTCAGATCAGCATGGACAACTACGAAACTCGAAACTCTAAGTTCGTGTCATGAGATCCCTCTCGCTCTTGTATTAAATAGCTTAAGTGTCAGAGGGACCGCACGACACGAACTTTGAGATATTAAGTTCAGGTTGATACTTCCACGTGCTCCGGTGAAAAAGGGTCTTGATCTGTCCGACTAATGGGACCGACAGATGAACTAAGGCCAAAGTGATTATATTAGGGTTCTGATTTTTTCCTATTAAAGTACAGAAAAAAAATCAGGCAAGATATATTTCACACGAAAACACAAGCTGAAACATGGATGCACAGAAAAACCAGAAAACTGAGAATCCGATTGTGTGAGGCTCTCATTCTATCTAAATTAGATTACTGTCTCACCGTGTATTGGCCTTGTCTTCTGGAGCGTTCGCGACGACTAATTCAAAAAGTACAAAACGCCTGCGCTAGGTTTTGTTTCAAGATACCGCATCGTACTCATGTTACCCCATACTTCAATAATGCTAAAATTTTGAAAATGTCAAATCGCTATAATCTGTTGCTGTCTTGTCTGTTGTTTGACTGTCTAAAATTTTAAACTCCCGGTTACTTATATTCAAAGCTAAAATGGTCGCCTTCCAATCATAGAGCTAGAGTTCGCGAGCCTTGATGTTGAGTGTCTATCCGCATAAAACATGTGCGTTCCGGGGAAGTTTCAGGTACCAAGCAACAAAATGCTGGAACAATATACCTCCACCCATAAGAAATATTAAATCAAAACCAACTTTTCGCATCAAATATAAAAATCATTTGCTAACGCGTCAAATACAAACGTCCTGAACCTTCCTCGCTCATAAATAAATAATGTGGGTGTGTTTATCACTGTTTTGTTTTTGTTTTGACATCCCGCATAGATTCTTTTCTGTCCATTCTTCTCCCAATATTAAATCTAGTGTTCTCTCTCGAAAAATAAAATTTCTTTCAAATTTGAATGTTTGGCATGTGGCAAAATAAAACTTATTCCGAAGCACGTTGGCACTACTTCAGGTCTCTGACAGAATATCAGCTCTGTGGCCATCCGTGGCCGCAGTACATGCTGAGTCAGCGCCTATTCTCCGCATCATCACATGGCTCTCAAACTCAAATAATTTATTGTTAATTACAAAAAAAAAAATTCTCTCTTAAATTGATAAATTAATTAATATTATATTGTTTTGTATAACGTTCGGAACTGTTGCATGTTAGTTTTTAAGTCATTTGAATAATTTTTATGTCACTTCATTCATGTCATCATCATTGTTTCTTATTTACTAAGCCGTGTATGTGTTGTGGAAATAAAGTTTTTTATCTGTCTATCTAGACCAGCGCTGGGAACGAACCCAGGTCCCCAATCCGTGCTGCATGCTATTCCCCTACACAACTGCTGGACAAAAAAAAAATTGGAGTTGAAGTAAAAAATACAAAAAGACTCCAAAAAGTAATCTTAAATCAGGCAAGATCAAAATTCACTTCCTCCTAGCGAAAGTGTCGTAAGTCCTTTTTGCGAAATTTCACGCGCAAAAAACGTTTCCGTCGGAAGCGACGCGCGGCGACTTAACCATGCGTTCATGATTGTGTGCGACGTCCATAGACCCCATAGAGAAAGGATCGTCCGCACTGAACCGGCAACCGTATTTGAATTGTGATAGTTGCGTGAAGTTGAAGGGCTTATGACGTTTTTGCAACATAGGAATGACAAAAAAACAAGAATAAAAACTTGTCATTCTGCTGATTAAATACGTGCTGCCTGCCTACTTTAACTTTGAGGTAACAAAAAAGAGATAATTTGGTTAAGTTTAGTTTATTTGTTCATAATTTACAAAAATGTTAGTTACAGTATATACATTGTGTGGCCCAAAACCAGGCATAATATTAATAACCTAACCAACAAAAAGCTGGAAAACCCCCGACTTTGTCACTTTAAAGTTCAATATCTCAAAAACGACTGAATAACTTTATACGTCCCTCTAGTACCTTGGAATAAAAATATTTACAAATAATTATGTTATCATTTTATTCGTTTATGAAAACGCGAGTTTAATAAAAAATGCTTTGTTAAATATAAATACAACCTCGAAAAAATTTGTGACACCAACTGACAGCCTTATTCATATCTTCAATACCCATTGGCAATTGAAGATCCATCAACTTCAATTTTCGTCAATCTTAATTTTTTTCCAATCAATAAAATCATAACCATAAAACTGTCCCGAGACTTTTGTCATCGCTCTCATTTTTAATATTTCTTAGCATTTTTTGCCAAACCTTCCACTCCACGTCAGCAATTTGGACGCACCGAGCCGTCGACGCTAACCCAAACCACTTACGCGTGCAATAAACAATTTTCATATCCCAATAATGGCCCTCAAATTACCGCCGCCCCAACCAATCTTACAAACAATTCTATGAAAACCAATTTACAAAAACCCCTAAACACATCTGGATCATTTGTGAGCCCGCCCACGCCTGGGCTCAACTTTGGCTGGCGTGAACTAATGACCTCTGTTGACTACATGGGATTATCGGATTGGGAAAGGGACAAACATATTTATTTGTACGTGTTGGAGAGGGACGTGTGGTCGATCATTGGGGATTAGTTGACGGATGTCGGGAACACTAATGAGCGCGCGATGGCGTCTTGACTTGACAGATGTCACGCCGAGCCACTTTGTTATTCAAATTTTTGGGTTGCTAGCGTTTAGCTTTCGGCGGGGATTTCACACCAAATACGTTTAAGCAATTCCATTTGCTTGTTTGGCAACAATGCTGTTTTACTCAAGTTTTTAATTTTTTTTTAAAGAAAAAGGTCTGTTATGTCCTTTCATTTTATTCGGTGCTTAGTAATAGGTACTCTACATAGGTAGTTTGCTCTCAGGAAAGCTAGTAACTGCTCAATTTTGCATGCTTGTGCGATTTGGAAATACTTACAAGTAAAAAATAACAAATGTGCTAGAAATTATTTAAACTAGCTTATGTCCGCGACTTCGTCTGCACGGATCTAGGTTATCACGCGGTAGCTCACTCTACCGGAATAAAAGGTACCCTATGGTGATCCTTGGGCTTCAAACTACCTATATGTATACCAAATTTCATCAAAATCGGTTCAGTGGCGTCGACGTGAAAGCGTTACAGACAGACAGAGTTACTTTCGCATTTTATATTAGTAGGGATTGCAGCCAGCCATCATATTAAGTTGGCTATGCGAATTTGGTGCCTTTGGTTCATCGTCATCATGTCAGCAGAAAGACACTCCACTCAGACCGGTCTTGTGCTTTTGTGTCCTTTGGTTGGCTGATCGGAAATCCTAAGCTTCGTCTATTTTATGAAGCTTCGCGGAACCAATATTAGGACAAGTAGGTAACTTAACTAGTTGTATGATATTATTTTTATTTTATTTAATAAAACAATTACCTACACCATCATTACAAGATACCCTATGCGATAGCGTACTATATTTGATAGCTAGTGAGTGGTGGACTGTATGGGAAGATTGATAGACACGGGTTAAATGATAGATTATTTAATAAGAAAAACGGTAACATTATAATTTTATTCAAACCACCAGATACAACTAACAATCAACGTAAAAAGCTTATTAAAAAAGTAAGTGACAAAAACAATTTTAAAAAGGCCACAACGCAGCCAGTCGTCAAAAATATACAAATTCAATAATTTTTGACATTATGTAATTCGTTTCAGAAACCGGAGTTACCACAACTCTTGCTATCAAGCAAGAAGAAAACGGAATTATAAGAACTCTAAAAATTTCAGCTAGTATAACTTAAGTACTATTGTTAAGCAAGGAGAGTTCTGATAACATCGGTTTGAGTAGGGAGGGTTTTTCATGCTCTTGCTACTCACCAGTGAAGTACTCACAAGTAAAAAAAAAACAGAATACCTACATGCTGTTATTAGGTACATATTTCGTTTAATTCTATGCCAATTTTAGTAATTTTACTTTCCCCCCCCCCCCCCCCTTTTGTAGGTGTTTTTATAATATGTAAGACTTGTTCTGGTGCATGATTTACTTGTGTCAATGGAATAAAAAGATATGACTTTGACTATGCTGTGCCTAGTTTATAGAGGTAGTTATATCGACACAGATCACAGATGATTTCGAAATCACTCCCCCTTTCAGCAAACGCGTCAATTACTTAAATGCGCATTGACATGAATTTCATTGTAGTGATAAATTTGCAGTGAGAAATCATTGAAAACTCGCACCAAAATCAATATGAAAACAGTCGAATACACCGTAACAGTGAACGCTACAATATCACATTTGTTATTTATAAAATAAACCCTAAATTTTACTTTAAAAGGTTTATTAAAGTTTGACTGATGCTCTTGCGGATGCATTGAATTATCGAGTTAAAAGCTGTGTTCTGTATCGGTTGATTTTGAACCCTGTTTATATAGGACTTAGTTTCAAATTGTAGAGTCAAGTGAGTCTAGTGGAAAGCATGCCTAATCTGTGAATCTGGTGGAGGTGAAGTATCGGAGAGATAAGGCTTAGGGTTTAGAGGAGTAATTATGATATTGATGATGGAGATAGGGGATATCCATCGTTTGATCTTTAACTTTAGTTCGTACGGTAACTGATCGCGATATGAGCAGACTCAGCAAGATTGAGATGAATGGGTAAGGGGACAGAAATGTTTCGGAAATCTTTAATAATTTTTTTTTATTAAGTAAATTTTATAGATATAAAACAGTTAGATTTGAAACTACCATTATTTAACAACTTGTTTTAACACGATACAATAATATGGAATCAGACCTGGTACGAGGGCGACACTGAAAGTTTTTAGAACTGGCCACTTGTAAACAATATAATAAAAAAGTAAGTTTAAATTTTGAAAATGGAACTCTTTGCCAATATTATTGAGTATGTATTTCATTCATTTGTCATTAGTTTTACGATTTGGCGGCAAATTGAAAATTGTCTGTGTCACGTCAACATGAATTTAACTCGCGAAAATTTTCGTGCAATGATTTTTTATGACTTTCGATGTCATTTAAGTCAACAAGAAAGCTATGATTGACTTCGATTGGCCTTTCATGATGAAGCTCCATCTCGTGCGACCATTTACAACTGGTTTAATGAGTTTAAACGTGGTCGCACTAATCTCACCGACGATCTGCGTGAGGGACGGCCTTCTACGGCGACGACTGAAAATAACATCAGTGTTGTGCAGCGTATGATAGAGACTGACAAAAGAGTGACGTATCAGCAGATTCGGACAAGCTTAGGCATCGGTATGAGTCAAGTGCATAAAATCCTCCATGAACATTTAGCGGTCAGGAAGCTTTGTGCGAGGTGGATACCTCATAATTTGACCGAGGCCCAAAAACTCCGTCGGGTTGATTGGTGCCGTGAAATGATTGAAAGATTTAACGGAGGTGACTCAAATGCTGTTTTCGACATACTTACGGGTGACGAAAGCTGGGTTTACTGTTATGATCCAGAAACCAAGAGACAGTCTGCTCAATGGGTGTTTCCTTTCGAGGAGTTGCCAACTAAAGTGAAGAGAGGTCGAAGCGTGGGAAAAAAGATGGTGGCCTCGTTCTTCGGAAGGACAGGTCACTATGCGACAATTGCTTTAGAGGATCAAAAAACAGTTACTGCAGAGTGGTACACTAACAATTGTTTGCCACTTGTATTGGAAAAAGTTCGGGAGAAGCGACCTCGAAGTAGGATCCTTCTTCACCACGACAACGCCTCGTCGCACACCGCCAGGCGAACAATCGACTATTTAGTGACGTCAAACGTGAAATTACTGGGTCACCCGCCGTATAGCCCCGACCTCGCACCTTGCGATTTTTATTTATTCCCGAAAATAAAAGAAAAACTTCGAGGAAAACTTTTTATGAACACCGAGGAAGCAGTGGGTGCGTTTCAAAAGGCCGTCGAAGAGACCCCTAAGGACGACTGGGCTAAGTGCTTTTCTCAGTGGTTCCATTGGATGCAGCGGTGTATTGATGTGAATGGACACTATTTTGAAAAGATATAATAAAACTAATAACTTGCTAGTTTGCTCAGTTTTTGATTTTCTAAGAACTTTCAGTTTGACCCTCGTAATGACAATCTTAAAGTTGGATTTAGAAACATAGTCTCAGTTAAGTTCAAGATTTATACTTTTATATAAATAATAAAAAATCTTTGACATTCTATATACTACGTTAGTGATGAATTTAAAATAATAAAATACTAAATTTAATGTAAGAATTTAAATAAAAATATAAATGACAAAAGAAAGTAAAAACTTATCTAGAATTAAAATGCCAGATACAGAATAATGACAAACGTAACACTACTATGTAGCTGGTATCATTGGCATCAGCGGAGATGGCAATTTGTGGATTCGTATTGTGGATTTCGTTATTGATGTCAAACTCTACAACTCTACTCATCCACGAATTGCTTTTTCCCGCCCTCGGCAATAATGTACTATTTCCTCCATATTGTTAGGTATGTTTGTCTCATTTTCCGAGTGAGAGATGAAAAGGATCTTTTATTTACTCATTTGAATCTTCGGGAAAACGACGCGTACCGAGCGATGTTAATTCTGGTCTCACTGTATGTATGTATGTAAACTCTTTATTGTACAAAATAAGTAAAACAAATACGATTGTCAAAAAATAAAATATATGTAGAAAGGCGAACTTATCCCTCTAAGGGATCTCTACCAATCAACCTTTGAGTGGATGAGAGGAGGGGCACATCCCCTTTAGGCGTGCCGGGACAGATTCGTATTAAATCAGTTGAGTTTTAGGCCAGAATCTTAGTAAGTACGACTCTAATGTTGCCAGTTTCAATTTAACTCGGATTCTGAGAAGGTTCTATTATGAATAGGGCATTTTCTAAGTTATCCAAGTTCCTAAGGTGTCAGATTCTTCAGATCCCAAATTCCTAGCTCTTCAGATTTTCATAATGCCGGATTCTGAGTAGGTCAGAAAATCACATATCCAGAATCTTAGTATGTGTAATTCCGAGTACGACCGATTCGATGTTGATTGGATTCTGTTTAGTCTTTATTCTGAGAAGGTCAGATAATATGTCAGTCAATTTCTGGGTACATCAGGCGAATGTACAGTCAAAGGGAAAATAAATAATAATAAGCATAATAAGAAGCCGTGGTGGCCTAGTGGTTTGACCTATCGCCTCTCAAGCAGAGGGTCGTGGGTTCAAATCCCGGCTCGCACCTCTGAGTTTTTCGAAATTCATGTGCGCAATTTACCACGAGCTTTGCGGTGAAGGAAAACATCGTGAGGAAACCTGCACAAACCTGCGAAGCAATTCAATGGTGCGTGTGAAGTTCCCAATCCGCACTGGGCCCGCGTGGGAACTATGGCCCAAGCCCTCTCATTCCGAGAGGAGGCCTGTGCTCAGCAGTGGGATGTAAATAGGCTGAGATGATGATGATGATGATAAAGCATATAAGAAACGTTGAGAAATTAAATAAAATAAAAAACAGTTGAATTGTAGCCTTCGTCAGAATCTCTTAGACCAACTTGCAGGTAAAAATAAATCTAGATTTAGTTGTTAAGCCTGGCTTAAGCTTGACAGTTCCATAAATTTTGACACTACTAAACGAAGCTTAACGCTAACTCGAGATTTATGTTTCCAGCAAGTGGCCATAAAGTACAGACATTAATGTGACATTGTCATTAAGAACTACCTATTAATTATTTTATCATGTTTAATCTTAAAGTGGCCAGTAGTATTTTTTACTTGCTAATTGTACCTGGACTTTTCGAAATAAAATATACATAGAATCTGACTTAATAAGAAAACGTTATTTCCAGAATTCATCATTAGAAGAATCTGTTCAATTTCTTTATCGAATCGTTGCTAATCGCATGAGATAAGAAACTGCATAAATCCGAATCCAACTTATTACCAATCCGACGTAGTACTGTCATGTCACGGGACCTTATACGAATCTGACCTACTCAGAAATTGGTTTAAAAAGAAAGTGACTACCATATCATATGTCGTATGTCGAATGTGTTTTATTCAGAAACAGACCGATGGCAAATCTGACCTCAACAGAGTCGTATTTACTCAGATTCTAGCCTAAAACTCAACTGATTCAATACGAATCTGTCCTGGCACGCCTAAAGGAATCAGGCACAAACAAAAAGTGAGTTTAAAAATTAAAATGTATGTATGTTTGTTGTACAGTAGTAAGTATGTATGTTTTGTAAATTACAAATTGTAATTATCAAAATCGTATTATTATTATTTATAACCTACGACAATCAATTAAATCACACTGCAAACATTGCTCCCACTTTATTTTCATTATTTGCACAAGCGTTTGATTGCGACAATAGGCCCGGGAGTGCCCCAGCAAAGTTCGATTTTTCAAGACTATAGAGTGGCACCTCCTTCACCGCACAATGCGGCAGGAACAAATGATGGGAACAAAGGCTGAGAGTTTTGTTGGGGCAACAGGCACCACCTGGCGGAGGGAACTGTTTTGGAGTAATAACAATACACTGCTAAAGTGACTATGAAACGAATGCAAGTTGAAATATTGGTGCATAGGAAAAATTCGTGTCTGGTCTCCTGTCCAGCGGTGGTGTAGGGGAATAGCACCCAGCAAGGAATGCTGAGGAGCAGGGTTCGATTCCCAGCGTTGGTCTTTTTTTCTGGTTTTTCTGTGCATCCATATTTCAGCTTGTGTGCTCGTGTGAAATATATAGACTTTCACGGGATGACCGTAAAAGAAACAAAAATTTGGAATTGAAATAAAAAATACAAAAAGACTCCAAATAGTAATCTTAATTTTTGCTTTCAAAGGTTCGTTATACGGTAGATACTTTAACCTCAAATTAATGATCACGGATTTAAATGTCGTCAAAGTATTAGTCGTCATTTGCTCATCATTATCAACTGTAGGGTAGGACGTCCACTGTTTGACATACCTCGCCCATAGACCTCCAGTTGTTCCGGTCGGAAGTGGCCTGCATCCATCTTGAACTCGCGGCTTTTAATGTTTGGTGGACAATGGCTTTTGCCATATCTGTGGCAAGTGATCCTAAGTAGGAAATCTAGACATTTGAATTTTTTTTTTTTTTTTTCAGCCTGTTAAAGTGTCCCACTGCTGGGCAAAGGCCTCCCCTTCTTTCCGCCACCTGTCCCTATCAAGAGCATGCTCCTGCCACTCCATTTGATATGCGTCTAAGTCATCTCGCCATCTCCTCTTCGGTCTGTATTTGAAATATACTAGATAATAATATTTTCAGTTGCGTCAAGATAAATAAGTTTCATGTTATATAATTAGAGGTAGTTAAAAAACTAAAAAACGCGCATTATTGGTAACTGCCTACATTTTGTATAACGAGATAATGAAAAATGTCAAAGTCAAAATATCTTTATTCAATTTAGGTTATTTTATTATAACAAGCACTTATGAATGGCAAAAGAGAAATCTACTTACCACCGGTTCGGAAAAACCTCTGTTGAGGAGAATCCCGCAAGAAACTCAACTAATAAACAAATATTTTATTTTCAATAAACAATTTAATAACTATGATGTTTATGGGCAGTGGTGATCTCTTACCATCAGGAGACCTACTTGCTTGCTTGCTACACGGCAAAATAATAAGAGAAACTTTACTTCGAATAAAAAAAAACTTTATTTTTTTACACAGTAGATTCGCTATTTGAAGTAAGTAAGAATACCTATTACCAAATACCTAACAGCCTTAGACCATTCTAACAAACCCAAATACGGCTAAGTTACGTCATTTATACTTAATGTTTTAAACTTTCCTATGTTTGTAGGTATGTCCCTCTTTCACGTCGAAACGGAGCGACGGATTGACGTGATTTTTGGCATAGAGATAGTTCACAGGCCAGAGAGTGACATAGGCTACTTTTTATTCCGGAAAAACGTCACTTCCCGGGGGAACAGTGCGCGATAACCGAATTAGTTACCTATACGTCGTTCTGTTTGAAGTTTCGTGCCTTCCCGTGCTCCGTCGTCAGACCCTGAATATCAATTCTAAGTCAAAATATGCCCTAATTATTATAATACAGTCAGCAAATATTGTCTAAACGACTTATTTATACCACAGGGGACAGAAGAGCTGGCAGTTTCCTCGCACAACGTTTCAGCATAGCTATACAGCGAGGAAATGCTGTCAGCATCTTTGGGTCCATGACGCGGGGGGTTCCATTTACAATTTTTTTCTAGGATATAGTTTAGTTATTAGTTACTTTTATTTTACTTTTAGTTATAATTTTAACTTAGTTTAGTGTAACATGTATAATGAAAACCATACTAATATTATAAATGCGAAAGTGTGTTTGTATGTTTGTGTGTTTGTATGTTTGTATGTTTGTCCCTCTTTCACGCCGTAACGGAGCGACGGATTGACGTGATTTTTGGCATAGAGATAATTTACAGGCCAGAGAGTGACATAGACTACTTTTTATTCCGGAAAAACGTCATTTTCCGGGGGAACAGCACGCGATAACCGAATTAGTTACCTATACGTCGTTTTGAAGTTTCGTGCCTTCCCGTGCTCCATCGTCAGACCCTGAATATGAATCCTAAGTCGAAATACACCCTTGTAATACAGTCAGCCAAAAACGCTTTAAAACAAAAAACTTATCATCACTACATAGTATAAAACAAAGTCGCTTTCTCTGTCCCTATATCCCTATGCATGCTTAAATCTTTAAAACTACGCAACGGATTTTGATGCGGTTTCTTTTAATAGATAGAGTGATTGAAGACGAAGGGTTATAAGTATGTATAATAACATCCATCATCATATTTAGTATCAGCATTGCACCCGTGCGAAGCCGGGGCGGGTCGCTAGTTTATATTATAAAAAACACACCTCGCTTCACTCAAACAACAGCTAACTCCCGCAATAAGTTTTACAATGAACCCTCACAATCCCAATTACGAGCATATTCTAGCGCCCTTTGCTTTGTTGGGCGGTTAAGAGCGGCGCGCACGCACCGCCCCGAGCAGACGACAAAACAATTGAAATACGATTTCTAATTACTTTTTCACTTCTCATGCTCGTAAAGTTCGTGTTTATGCTGGATCCAGGCGACATAAAATGACTTTTTATGCACTAGTGCATAAAATAAAATCTTCGTCCAATACCAACTCAAGACCAAGGTAATATGGTGTCAACAGCCACAAACAAAAAAGTTTCTATATGTTTTTTAAATCATTTTTAATTTATATAAAACTAAAAATTAATCACACCAATCATAATATATCAGTAAAATTAAAATAATGGAATTATTATAATAATGCATAAAAAATAAAAGGTACATAGATAGTGAATCATTGTTTCCACTGTTGCTATTTCATTTCCTCGCCATCGAAGCGAAAAGCAGAGTGTAAGACTCGAGCATTAAACCTATTTTCCCCTTGGCGTGTCTACCCACCCTCGCCGTACCGGCTCGGGTGGCTATATGAACGCCTCGGGTAAAATGGCTCGTTTTATGCTCTTGTTGTACAATCTACTATTTTTGCAAATGAGTAGGCACTTGGTCTTTTCAGCCAGCCAGCTCAGATAAAAAACAAACAGATATTTCACAGGTCTTAGAGTTTTCTTGGTTTTACGACACCTACGAATTTTGGAGTTCATCTCGGCCTATAAATAAATCATTAATTCGTCCATACTAATATTATAAATGCGAAAGTGTGTTTGTATGTTTGTGTGTTTGTCCGTCTTTTACGCCGCAACGGATCGACGTGATTTTTGGCATAGAGATAGTTTATGGGCCCGAGAGTGACATAGGCTACTTTTTATCCCGGAAAAATGCACAGTTTCCGAGGGAACAGCGCGCGATAACCGAATACCACGCGGGCGGAGCCGCGGGCAAAAGCTAGTTCATCATAATATATATGTACCTACTAATACTGTAATATCACTATCTCCTTTGACTCCTATCTAAAACTCTAAAAACTCTTCGAGGCTACAGTGAACAGGCTGTTACTGAAGCAATAAAATACACCTTTGACACAGTATATATATACGTATAAGCTAAAGAGAGAGAGAGAGAGAGAGAAAAAAAGCAATAAAGCAGTATGGAAGCTACGAAGCTACGATCGAAACGAGCACACTCACACAGACGCGCGCTCTACACGGCCTCTGAGGGGGTCTCGCGGTACTGCAGTACCACAGTGCAGTATTTATTTTGTTCGTAGCTTCCATACTGCTTAAGCTTATATATATATTGTGTGCCTTTGACCTCATCTGCCCTTTTAATTAGGTGAGAAAGCGCTCAATCATGGGTCAGTTTTGTTAAAAACTCTACACAATTCTATAACCTCACACTACACTGTGGATTACTTTGTTTGCGGACTCGACAAAGGGAGAAAAGGGTTCGAAGACGCTTTCCAATTTACTTAAAACAAGCTCCATACCTACCAATATCTCGCTTGTACTCGACAAGTCCCCAGCCTTTGTCCTCGACCGCCAGACACTCCCCGCGCTTACCAGAATTAAAAGGGGTAGTGAAAACAGCATTTGAGTATCGGTGTTATCAAACGCGATAGGGATGTTGTTGGTGTTCGTGGTGAGTATTGGTTTTGGAAATGACACGACAAGGAAGATAAATGATGCTACAATATCGAATGAGTGGTCTACTCGTATTACGTGCTACAGTAGGGTATACAAAAATACAAACAGGCTGGTAAAGTCTTTCATATTCATATTCAAAAACTGTTATCACAAGATGGCGATGAAAACGAGTTGCACACTGGTACGTTGTATTTTCTTACCGTGAAATATTCCACGGACTCATGAAGGCTTCGAGTAGAAGATGGATATTTACATTCGGTTGAAGCTGCTCCTGTATGAGACTCAGCCTTACTATATCACTCGTACAATCAGTAGTTGGTGCTATAAGCAACTGCTCAGGGCCACTTGTCTGCGATGACGTTAACTTAGTAGTTTTTGCCTGTGTAATTCTCTTTAATTGTATCTTAGGCGTACTTGTTTTTTTCCGCTGTAATTTACTCTGTCTGCACTCTATGCAGGTCCAAGTAGCTTTACGACCTTTATCGAGTAAATTAAAACGCTTTTCCATTTTCTTTGAGTTCAAATTGCCATTTTTTTCATAAAAAATCTCATATAAATAGAGTGTGTGGCTGTCAATCCAATACAAAAGAATGATGTTTTTTTATATTAAATTCTGATTCCTAAATTTATTTATAGGCAGGGCAAGTAGACTAAGCTCAGTTTAAGTTTATACCTTGTCTTACTTTCATTTTTGTCGGCAGATCAGTCACCCTGCGGCTTAAGATGCAGCCGTTCCAGTCTTCGGCGCGGGAGGGCCCGCGCGAGTCCTCCCCCGAGCGCGCCTCCTCCCCCGACACCCCCGCAGCCCCCGCGCCCGTCCTGAACTTCTCCATCGCCCGTCTCATGGAGCCTGACCGCAAGAAATCTGTGTCTCCCGAGCCGCCGCCGCCGCCCGGGTTCCTGTCCTACGGGGCTCAGTTACTCGATTCTGCTTTCAAACAGTACATACCAGCAGCTCGGAGGCAACTGGTGTCTCACTATCCTCTCTTATACTACGGGCCTGATCTGGTGTCTTTGACATACGCTCACCAGTTACACTTGCCGCGGCCGCCGCCGCCGTCGTCGCCGGTGCAGCGGCCGCCGAGCCCGCGCGTCCCCGCCGCTGACCACGCTGTCTCCTCCACAACGGGCCCGACGCCCTCCCCGGCGAAGAACAAAAGCTTCGCGTGCGGAGACTGTGGCAAAGTCTTCAACGCGCATTACAATCTGACGCGGCACATGCCAGTCCATACGGGAGCACGCCCGTTCGTCTGCAAGATCTGTGGAAAAGGTTTCCGACAAGCTTCAACGCTGTGCCGACACAAAATCATCCATACGTCTGAAAAACCTCATAAATGTCTCACGTGCGGCAAGGCGTTCAACAGATCGTCCACCTTGAACACGCACGCACGCATCCATGCGGGATACAAGCCCTTCGTCTGTGAATTCTGCGGAAAAGGGTTCCATCAAAAGGGAAACTACAAAAACCACAGGTTAACTCACAGCGGGGAGAAAGCCTACAAATGTAGTATCTGCAATAAGGCGTTCCATCAGATCTACAATCTGACCTTTCACATGCACACCCACAATGAGCGGAAACCGTTCACTTGCAGCATTTGTGCGAAAGGTTTCTGCAGGAATTTCGATTTGAAGAAGCACACAAGGAAATTACATTTAGGGGCGAACTCGTCGAACAATGACTCGTCCTTGGACACTCAGGACGAGTCGACGCAGGAGGCAAGTAGTCCGGGAGAGGATCGTCCAGCTTTCCGTCCATTCCTGGGCTCCCCGTACCCTCGGCTGCTCGACCCGGCGCGTCTTCCCGCACCCAACACGTTCTTCTCCAAGCTGTTGTGACCCGGGGCGAGCTACTTCAACAACTTTGGAGAAACGAACGATTAACTCGACGTAATTGTTGGAGTAGATAAATTGAAGTTGAAAAGTTATATGTAATATTTATAAATATACAAGTTGCCTCTCGTGCTTTCGGTGTTAAGTTAGGCAGTTACTCGTACCCTGGTGGAGTTATTGTGAGATATTTCAGTATATTTCAGTAGTTCTTTTTAACTACTAGTATCCTTTATATTGAAGGAACCGTCCTGTTTTAGTCTTGCCTGGAAACAGACAGGTACACTGCAGGAGATCGTGGAATTTATTAAATGGAATTCTAGTTCAATAGAGTTAATAAAAATAAGATTATTGTTGTAAATATTGGTTAAATACGTGTAAATAAAATGTGCTGTCTCCAAAATAAATTATTATACATACGTATTGTGTAAATAGGTTCATTTAGATAAATGTAAAAGACAGGCGTACATGTAGACATACGGTAACCTCTTAAAAAAAAGAAATATAAACTTTCCTGAGAACTTCATCAAAAATTTTTGTTTTTATAATTTACAAGCAAACTTAATTTTCGACCAACCAAATCTATTAGCTTCTCTCTTCTCATAAAATCAGCCCTAAAATCACATTGCCCGTCTATTCATTGTACGTAATACTCGATAAATCAAATTAAATTGTGATGTAGTTGTATTATAACGGTTAGATTATAGCTGAAACTGCAATATTGAGTGTAATTAAAGATATTATATGCATTGGTTGCTTTTAATTTTATCCAAACCTACCTGGAAACTAATACTTAGGGTCTTAAATATAGGGACTCCTTGAAGGTTGCGATCGAGGCTGACGAGTTCGGCGTGGAGAGTAAGACAGCCGGTGGAATTACTGGCACTTGAGGTATCCCATCTTAAGCTTCTAGGTTGGCAACGAATCTGCAATACCCCTGGTGTTGCAGATGTTTATGGGCGGTGGTGATCTCTTACCATCAAGAGACCCACCAGCTTGCCATCCAGCCGAATAAAAAAAAAGCAACGCATTCCATACGGTAATAATAGAAATATTTTTTATCCATCACCATCATCATCATTTTCTAATTTTTGAAGTCGCTTTTTAAATTATTTTCTTAATTCGGAAATAAAGCAACGGCACTACTATCCGTCATGAGGAATAAAGCTCCATCGCCCACTATAATTTGGCGCTAACTGCCAAAATTCGATCGCATAATGACCGTGATTGCGGCGCGCGCGCCGCGCCGCGCCGGCGTTGTCGCGGCACTCAAACTTTGGGTACATTAAATAATTAAAAAATATAAAATTAAACTGAACTGGGGATACTTAAAACAAAACAGAATCGGTCATAAAGTATTGAAATGTTATGCTCGATTTTTCATCTACCTACTTAAAATCTTCATCCATACTGACCTCCTCCTGTACCAGCAAGGCTACTACGAAACTCGAAGTTCGTATCGTACCATCCGTCTCGCTCTCGTATTAAATAGCATGTGTCAAAGGGACAGCACGACACGAACTTCGAGTTTCTTAGTAGCCCTGCTGTACGTCCTGATCCTATCAAATTTCATTCTTATAGGACTATTTTTTTTTCTTTTTATAAATACATCCATCAGCTCAGGAGACCCACTTTCTCGTTTGCCATCTAGTCGAATAAAAAAAAACTTGTTTAATTTACGTATTACCACAGAATAAGTAATAGTAAAAGGAGTTTTACTATTAAAAATTATTTAAATACGTATCTTCACAAAAAAACACGATTTATCAAACAACACCCGAGCAAAGCTCGATGGCCCAGGTACTTGCCGTAAAACCGTTAGCTTTGCCCACAAGTTGAGAACCAGCGCCCGCGCAGCACAGTAACTCGAGCCTCGATCACAATTACTGCGCGCTATTTACTCAAAATAATAGGCGAAATATCGCGCTGCGCTTTTGAGCCGCCGGAAGCAGCCGGCTGCGCGCGGGCATTGTCGCGCATGACTTTAATTAGGACGTCAACCGTTTTATAAATAAGCGCATTGTGCTGGCTGCTGGCTTTTTGATGTTCTCACAACTATTGTTTTGGCTGTGGTTGTGCGTGGGAAGACCGCGTCGGCCACACAGGCCAAAATGCTCCTAGGTCTAGGTACTATCAACTCAAATCCACCATTTTGATTGGTTTTCCAGAACTTCATTCAAAGTTTGAATCTTTTTGCATGCTAGTAAAAGAAAATTGTACAAATAGCAGGATAAGAATTTTTTGTCTCATTAACCATCTAATGACAGCTGATGTAACTACTTATTTTATGCAAATAAATCTTCTAGTCTATCTTCTATTCCATTCTATTCTCTTTTTTTTATTCGATTGGAAGGCAAACGAGCAAGTGGCTCTCCTGGTGGTGGTTGGTGGATTTTGATTCTAATCAAAATGGTTTATTTTGAGTTGATATACTACTCTTGATCTAGGAGTCTGTTATATCTACAGTACAACTACCATGAGTTTACAGTGACCGTACTCGATAGCGACGGCGTACAATATTTAATTTTGTACCTATGGATAATTGTACAGCGGCTCTACAAATAATTTACTCCGTCGCTATCGAGTACGGTCACTGTAAACTCAAGGTAGTGGTACAGGATGTAACTTCACAACCGCATCCCTTTTAGATTTCCCCTGATCTAGATTCTACATTCAACATTTTCTTATAAAACTTATCTAAGATCTTTTGGCGGTTTGTGATGACCCTCTTTTCTCTGAATCCATTAATTGTTTTTAGAATTTTTATAAAACAAACCTAACCTATAAAGTTCGATAGGATGAACACTTAAAATTTTCAGAATTATTAAGTAACAGCAAACTAAGTAGCAATTGAATGTAGATCAAAAATATTAGCTACATTAAATTACAATAAAGAAATTAAGTACTTAACTAAATCAAAACGAAAATAAAAACAGAATGTTTTTTACTAGTGTTTGCCCGCGGCTTAGCACGTGTAAACCATAAGGTCTATAGGTAGCAGTTGAATTGTAATTCAGAGGTTTTGCACCCGACACTGTTTGTAAGGAAGCGCCAAAGTTCGCCTACTCTTCGCTAGTCATACCGTAATTTTGTCCGAATCATCGTTTGTCATAATTTTTTTCCCACTGAAACCTTACAGTTTTCTGAAATTTTTAAATGGTCATCCTATTGAAAACTATAAGGTAAGGTTTGTTTTATAGCAATTCTAAACAATTATTGGATTCAGAGAAAAGAGAGTCATGACAAACCGCCATGGACCGGAAAAAATGTTAGATTAGTTTTATAAGAATATGTCAATATAGATTTAAAGATCAGGGGAAACCTAAAAGGGATGCGGATCATTAGATTCAGAGAAAAAAGAGCTATGATAAACAATTATTCTGAGAAATATTACATTCGGACTTTCAATAAGAGTGCGAGCCGATATGGACCCGTATGTAGAGTCATTGCGTGCTCCTAAGAAGACTATTAATGAAAGTTTCATTTTCGTCTATGCAATACTAAGCCAAGAATCTTTTGATGATAGATCATAGTCAGATTAATAATGTTTAAAAAAAATACCTACCAATTAAGGTTCACTCTCTTTGACATAATTACAGTCTACGCTTTATATACTTAATAATTGTTTTAGCAACAATCTGTGATAAGTATTTGTGGCAACACGAAATTATTTATTACTAGCTTTTGCCCGCGACTTCGTCCGCGTGTACTTTAGTTATCAGGCTATATGTTTTATTTAATTAACCTCCATATTGTATGAAGAAACCCCCTCCCTTATTGAAGTCGTCAACACCATACGGATCATTTTAAATGGTGACCAGCCATATTTTTAGTGTAGAAATAAGGAAGTCTCATAAATAAGGAAGTCTCATAAAAACTCCCCCCTAATAAGTCGAAAGCTACTTCTTCTTTCTTTATCTTTGCCTACGGAGATAATTTTTATTTGTTATCATATCTTAATACCAATAGGTATATGTATACTTACCTAATAGCAATTTTCATACTGCTAAGTCCAAAAATCAGAAAATTTCAATACAAACTTCACCCCCCATTTTACCCTTTTCGGGGCAATTTTATCCATTTCTCCTACATAGATAGTTTTTAATTGTAATCGAAAACTTGTATACCTATATTTTTCATATATTTAAATCATGAAATGAGACAATTTCCATATAATCTTTACCCTCCATTTTATCCCTTTAGGGGGGGAATTTTATCCATTTCACCTGGACAGATAATTTTTAATTGTAATCAAGAACTTATACACCTATTTCATAGTTCTAAGTCCAGAAATGGGAAAACTTCCATACAAACTTTAACCCCCCTTAATACCCCATTAGGGGGGAATTTTATCCATTTCATATACTCAGATATTTTTGATTGTAATCGAGAACCTATATACCTATTTTCATAGATCTAATTCCAGAAATGAGAAAATTTCCATACAAACTTTACCCCCCCATTTTACACTTTTAGGGGGGAATTTTATCCATTTCGCTTACACAGATATTTTTTAATTGTAATCGAAAACTTATATACCTATTTTCATACTTCTAAGTCCAGAAATGAGAAAATTTCCATACAAACTTTACCCCCCATTTTACCCCTTTAGGGGGGTATTTTATCCATTTCACCTAGACAAATCATTTTTAATTGTAATCAAAAACTTATACACCTATTTTCATACGTCTAAGTCCAAAAATGACAAAATTGCATATAAGCTTCACCCCCCCATTTCACCCCCTTAGGGAATGAATATCTAAAAATCCTTTCTTAGTGCTCACTTACATTATAAAAGAAACCTCTGTACCAAATTTCAAGTTTCTAGGCCCAGTGGTTTGGGCTGTGCGTTGATATATAACCCAGTGAGTCAGGTTTGCCTTTTATATAATAAAAATATAGATTATTATTAAGTAATGAAACATAAGAAACAGCAACCTTGCAGCCATCCCACACCCCAACACTCAAAAACGAACCTTGCTTGTGAACCATCAGCTACAACTACGTTGTTAAGGAACAGAACATTGGCCTCAAGAAATAAAAGACAATCGTACCTTGCGTCTAGTCAGGTGTAAGGTGTTGTCTTCAGGAATTCAGTAAGTACTTTTCGGATGTAATCTTATGAAGTACACCTTGTCCGTCAGTTTATATGTCACAACTTTGATTACGATATAGGTAGTAAAAATGCAGAGAGCAGACACAATTCACAAAAGCTCGGAGAAATTTAAAAAAAATTTGGAAAAGGTTTATCACAACGTGCTAGGAGGTACTTCAGGAAGAGAGGGTAAAGTCGGACTGAACTGAAAACTTTTTTTTTAATGAATGGAACAAAATTAAGGGATGTACGAGTGAGTTACTGTATGAGAGATTGGCCGATGTTGCCAGACTAAATTAACAATATTTCCTAAACATACGTTTCTTCCATCAAATATAAGACGTAAGCGCGGTTTGGCAGCTCCCGTCGTTAAGAGCTACGAGTTGGGGGCGTCGAATGTCATGGCAGCCAATTTGCAGCAGGACAGCTGTCTGCCGCCGACGGCAGCATTGTGCGCTGATTGGGCAGATGGGGACGCATGGTGGATGTTCGTGTCATCTTCGACACCGAGGTAAAGATCCATAAAACAGATCATAAGATTAACAGTAGGGTTCCGGAAGCGTGCTAATTGCGAAGGGTATAAGAAATACACATAGTCATCACATAACACCGCAGAGGCCGTGTAGAGCTGTGTGAGTGTATTCGTTTCGATCGTAGCTTCGTAGCTTCCATACTGCTTTAGCTTATATACTGTGGCTATAACGTATATTTTTCAATCAATAAAAGTGCTTATTCTACTTGCACTCTTTCCAATGACATTTAAACTTATTTCATCAAAGAAAATGTTTTAATATCAGTTATCAATAAGATACAGCGCGAGCATTTTAAACCAGCAAAACGAACAAAAAATCCCATATCAACTAAATAAACATAAGTCCCATATTACGCAAATAACCCCATAAACTAAACCCTTAACGCGATTAGGCCGAGCCATAAACAATGGTGCATCAAGGTGAGCCTGATGCGGGGCGACGGAGAGCCCTCGCGAGCATATTGCCGGGTTTTTTGGACCCTCCGGGGGAGGGGGCACGGACAATAAAACAAATCTGCGAGCTCTTGACGCGCCCCGGGCGAATGGAAGAGTAGAGCGGGTAGACAGGACGGTGGGAATTTATGCCTACGTGCTGTGCTGTACATTTAAGATAGGGAAAGCAAATTTGTTATAAAAGTAGAATCGCAAAATACAAATCTTTGGTATCTAAGAATACTACATATTAAAGTTTTTCAGTTTTATAGATGAATTTCGAGTAACTAATATACAATAAACAATATTCAGATAGCTCATTTAAGTATGTATATGGTACCTTTGAAAAAGTAATTTTTAAAGAGAAAAAGTGCTAATGGGGAATGTATGAAAGTTTAAGAAACGCTTGAAACTTTTTATAGATAAGAATAAACTTTCAAATTAACAGAAAAAAATATCAAATTTTTAAGTAGAATCAATTAATTTAAAAAAAAATAGTTTTTTCACCGTCAAATTACGACAGTCCGGTCGGTAACGGGTTGTTCCATAGTCCAGAATAAAAAATATGAAAAAAAAATGTGTCTTTGACTCGATCGTTTTGATAGGTGACACTTTACCGGCTCGGATAATACCGACATGGAAATACCGTCTCTGTTTTTCATCTACACACCGATAGAAGCTCATGTCAGTTTCATGTTCGATTGATTGTTCGATCTTCGTTAAGAACAGACGTGTAGATTAGTTGTAAAAATAATTAAATAATCACATGCTGAGTCGTGACCTTGTTTTACTAAGTCCATTGAAAACGTAATCATGTCATGCGTTTAGGTATGTGTTAAGTGTTGTGGTGTTTTAAGTGTAAACATGGAAAATAGCCCGTTTAACCGGAGCAGCAGGATCGCTCGCTCCCCGCCGCCCGCGCCCGCGCCCCCGCCCCGCCCCGCAGCGCCGACGCCTCACCAGGAAGACGATGAAAGGCTTGACGTTATTTCCACTCCAGAAATACAACACTGGATGAAGACTATCGAAGACTGCCTAAATGAAGTATGCGCCATTTCAGAAGCAGGTAAACTGAACACGGAACAGAAATTGCGCATTAGCAATTTATGTCGAAAAGTAGGTCATGGAACATCTCAAATGGCAGTTGCGTACCAGTCCCTTAAGCAGAAAGCCGTGCAAGCTTATTCTTCTATCCAGACCTTACAGGGAGACCTTAAGCTTTCACAGGAGCTCCAGGACCTCAAGCTGAGTATTCAAGAGTCAGCCAAACCATCCACGAAGGGGACTTCTTTTGCTGATATGGTAAAAAAAAGTCCTAATAATTTCATCCAGCCGGAACGTGATAATTCTGTGACCATCTATCCCAACGACAAACTGAAATCCAGCGATGAGACGAAATCTCTTGTCCAAAAACTGATTAACCCCGAACAGATGAAGCTGCACGTTAAAGGTTTGCGCAAGACTCGGAATGGTGGTGTCGTAATTAGCACAGAAACAAAGGAGGATATCGAGAAATTAAAACAATCCGCCCAGATAAAAAACTCAGGCCTTACGATCGATGAAACACAGAAACGTAGGCCTAGAATAGTAGTTATAGGAGTGCCTACGTCCATGCCTGAAATCGAAGTCGTTTCCTGTTTGTACCACCAAAACTTAGCCGATAATCCTCAATGTGAGACTTTCGATACGTTTTTCGACACAATTAAGATGAGCCACAAGTCGGGAAAAAAGAACTCTGAAACTTGTAATTATATTATAGAAGTGCCTGCTGCTATACGTAAAGCCCTAATTACTAAAGACAAAGTGTTTATTAATTGGTCATCTTGCCCTGTTAGAGACTTTACTTTAGTCACTAGATGTTACAAGTGTCAACAATATGGTCATGCTGCCAAGTTTTGCCGGGAGTCAACGGTCACCTGCGGCCACTGTGGCGAACAAGGCCACACCATAAAAGAATGTCAAAAAAAGACAAACGACGCCAAGTGCGCTACTTGCTTACGTTTTAAAAAACCTAGCAACCACATCACAGGTGATGCTGTCTGTCCGGCGAAAATTATGGCTGAAAAAAGATATATTAGTACAATTGATTACGAAGGCAACTTATAAATTTCCGGAGTCGTAACTGAAACTTCATTTCAGTATACATATTGTTAATTTTCTAGTACACGATGTAAAATAGTCAATGGCCGAATTGTTGACCTAATAACATATTAAATTGTAAATCTTCACTTAAGTTAAGCCCAGTTGCAATTTTTTTCATGTTAGGCACGTATTATCTTAGTCAGCAAATTTCGAATCGGATTTGACACAGTTAAAAATTGCACTGCTGTGTGGCTTATTTAGATCATAACACTTTACGCATATTCAATTGATTAAATTTATTTATGTATACTATTGTAATTATCACCTTTTGAAGTCTGTATAATTTCATAATAACTATTTGTACTGTTAAGCTTAGATAAATTATTTTTAATTTTATTTTATGCTAGAGCGCTTTAAGCCTGCGACACAGAGTTTTGTAGTAACTCTAGTGCAGGCAAACGTATTTCATAGAAGTTTGTAAAACATTGTATTTATTGTTATTTTGTACTGCAAATTATTGAATAAATTATCTTATCTTATCTTATCTATGTGTTAATGAGGGTTTGAATTATCAGGTCGCACATTTTTCTCGTTCATTCTGGGACGACCATTACATTACAGGTTGTACTTTAATAATGGATATTCCCTATTATGAGAGAGAGAGAGAGAGAGAGAGAGAGAGAGAGAGAGAGAGAGAAACATTTATTTATACATATTCGATACACATAAAAATACCTACATTAGATGGAAAAAATTAAAAATAACATCGAACAGTATAAAGTGGGCCCCACTCAGCATGATGTTACGGCAAGCAACAACGCTGTTTTTCAGTGGGACCCATTTAAAAACTAAAACATAATAATATAAATACAACACACTATGACGACACGAACGCCAGCGGAAGGAAGTTCGCAAGTAAACTTTTAACCCGGAAGCATATACGGCAACACTAGATCAGACTCGATTAGACTCGATCTATTATAAACTGTCCCCTCTACTCTGGCACGTTTCTCTTCTTATTCTCTGCCATTATTATGATTCAGGCCGGGTGCGCTGGAGTGTGGTTAACATAATGTTTATTGCGTCCCTCGCAACACTTGTTTACTGTTTATTAAGTGTTTATTATTAATTGTTTATTATTAACGACGCTCGGGAAAACGGGCGTGCGGGTCGAAACTCAATTAAGTACAATATGGCGGGTCAAGTGGTTTAGTTTGATTGAGATTTTAATATGATTTTTAATTTAGTTTTTACTTTAGCAGTAGGGCCTTGTGCAAGGTCCGCCCGGATTGCTACCACCATCTTCCTCGCAGAGATGTGCAAAATACTTTTAAAAAAGTATATAAATACAAAATGCAAATACTTTTCTAATTTTGGTATTTGAAATGCAAAATACAAAATATTTTTGCTTTAAGTATTTTAAATACAAAATACAAAATAGGTATTTTCAAAATACTTTATTCAAATAAAATACTTTTATATGAAACAAGATTTTGCGCGCGACTTAGCACGGGTAAACTATTCGATCTGGTAGTTAGTGTTGCAATTGAAATTCCGGGATTTTACAAAATTTCTCTGGGAATAGGGCATGTAAGGCAAAGCTCTGCGACAGACAAAAGAGTATTACCTATAGAAATTATGACATAGGTACTTCGGTGAAAACCAAAAAGTTGCACACCGTTAAAGCTGCGTTAGCAGGTAGTTTAAATTTCCATTAACTTTTTCAAATGTATGATTAATTTTCGTGTCACAATGGAAAAAAATAATTGTAATTATAAATACCTGCTGACGCAGCTTTAATGGCGTGCAATTCTTTGGTCTTCATCCATTTATTAGTAGCAAATAACATGAAATTTACATCGTTTGTCACGATAGAGCTATATGTCCAAAAATTTAATTGAAATAATTATGATATTATGGCTTATGGCATCCTTCGTACAAAATACTCGAAAAAATGTTTTCGGTTTTGTGCTAGTGCTGCACTCTGACGGCAGAAAATTGCAGTAATATTCCCTACTCCCAAAATTTTTATCATGATCTTCATTGACGTTGTAACAAGAACAACCTATCCAAAATTTAATGACTGATCTTTGGGTTTACCCAGCGGTTGAAATTATTAGATTTTATCCTTATCCCGTGAGAATATCGGAGTAAAAAGTAGCCAATGTGTTATACCTACATACCAAATTTCATCCAAATCCGTCTAGTCATTCTGGCGTGAAGAAGTATAAAACAAAATTTTCCGTGGGAATTTCCGAAAATTACATCGTGTTTTTCATAGACGTTGCATTTAAAAACAACCGTACCAAATTTCATAATAGCATATATAATATTAGTAGGGTAAGTTCTTTATTGATTATTTACTAGCTTTCCGTCCGCGACTTCGTCGGCGTTGAACTATTTGTTTGCGCGAAACACAATCTTCTACCTAATACTTATATGAAATTCTCGTGACACAGTGTTTGTGACCAAACTCGTCCAAGACGGCTTGTTTTTAGAGTTCCGGAGCCAAAATGGCAAAAACAGAACCCTTATAGTTTCGCCATGTCTGTCTGTCTGTCTGTCCGTCCGCGGCTTTGCTTAGGGACTATCAATGCTAGAAAGCTGCAATTTTGCCCGGATATATAAGTAAACTATGCCGACAAAACAGTACAATTAAAAATTCAAAAAAAATATACTAAAAAACTACTAAAAACTACTAAGTGACATCTTATTGTAATGAACTTGACAATAAATAAATAAATAAATTTTTTTAGGGTACCTCCCATAGACGTTAGGTGGCGGTGATTTCTTTTTTCTCATCCAACCCTATAGTGTGGGGTATCGTTGGATAGGTATTTTAAAACCATTAGGGGTTTGCTAAAACGATTTTTCGATTCAGCAATTTGTTTGCGAAATATTCAACTTTAAAGTGCAAATTTTCGTTAAAATCGAGCGCCCCAAAACCGGGGGGTGGAAAAATTTGAAAAAATTCAGGATGGTAGTCAGTATATCACACTTCCAAGGAAAACTATAACGGCTAAGTTTGCTTGAGAATTATTAGTAGTTTATGAGTAAATAGCAGCGTAAGGTATAAAATATACCTAAACTTGGAAGATTCCGTATAAAATACGAAATCCTTAGAAAATATTACTTAATTTTGTCGAAATGGCTACGGAACCTTATTTTGGGCGTGTCCGACTCGCTCTTGGCCGGTTTTTTTTGTGTACAGTCACCAGCACCCTTATCTGATGCAACAAGCGTGCATAAATATCTGATATGACTCTTATTTGTAAGGCCGGATTGACGTGTCAGATATTTTTGCACGCTTGTTGCATCAGATATTGGTGCTGGTGACTATAGGCAAACCGCCTAACTGAGTCCTCGCCTGCGCGGTATAGGGACGCGGGGGTAGGACGACAAAGGGGACTGAAGGAGGTGCGGGCGGCTACCGGAATGAGCTGTGCTAAGAAGCGCCTGCCGCCCGCACCTCCTTCAGTCCCCTTTGTCGTCTTACCCCCGCGCCCCTGTACCGCGCAGGCGAGGACTCAGTTAGGCGGTTTGCCTATAGTATATATATTCGGTAGGTCTGAGAATGGACGTAAGTAAACTATTTGTCATACTTCTACGCGGACTATTTTTATAATTCCAGCATAAAAGTGGCATATGTCCTATTCACCAAAATCAGCCAAGCGGATTAGGCTGCTTCCATCAGAGATGTGCGAGGAAATTAGATAGAACACAAACACACACAATTAGTCAGGGACGATTCATTACTTATTTATTTATACAAACTATTTTTTTATTATAGTGGCCCGAAAACAAGATATAGTTCAGTGTTGCCATAGTAAGAATTAAACTTATTAAAAAGTATTTTGTATTTTGCAAATACAAAATATGTCCTTAAATGTATTTCAAATAAAATACAAAATGCTTTTCTAAAAAAAGTATTTAAATACAAAATGGAAATACGTATTTTGTATTTTAAATACTAGTATTTTGAAAATGTCCCATCTCTGCTTCCTCGCTAATGCTGCCGTGAAGCAGCAGTGCTTGCACTGTTGTGTTTCAGCGTGGAGAGTAAGACAGCTGGTGAAAATACAGGCACTTGAGGTAGGTATTCCATCTCAGGCCTCTAGGTTGGCAACGCATTTGCAATACTCCTGGTGTTGCAGATGTTTATGGGCGGCGTTGATCTTACCACTAGGAGACCCACTTGCTCGTTTGCCTTCCAGTCGAATAAAAAAAGGTGGATTTAGTTACTGCAATGTTGAGCTAGTTGCTAGTAGAAACTCGATCAGGTGGTGCATGAAGACATTTTCAATTCGAAATAAAATCAATAAAGAAAACCTCCAGTTACAGTATGGAGGTCTTCAAAAGGGGTATAAAAAGGTTTATGTAGGGTCGGCAACGCGCAAGTGATACTTCGGGTGTTGCAAGCGTTCCTAGGCGGCGGTAACCGCTTAACATCAGGCGGACCGCATGCCTGTTTGCCACCGACGTGGTATAAAAAAAAAAAAAAAAAAAAAAAACCTCCGAGTGTTCGAAACACTTGATGCCCAATAGTTGTCACCTTGCTGTCACCTCTATTCATCATCATCATCACGACAGCCGAAAGACGTCCACTGCTGGACATAGGCCTCCCCCAAGGCTCTCCACTCAGACCGGTCTTGTGCTTGCCGCATCCACCGCGATCCCGCGATCCAACCAGGTCGTCGCTCCATCTTGTTGAGGCACCGACAGCTCGCCACCTCTATTGCTAATGGCAAAATTAAGGATGTCAATTATTGGGACAGTGACGAACACTCGTAAGTTTGCCATACGTGAAATTTTATTTAAGACTTGTAAAAGTTTTCCAAAAGTTTTGTAAAACAGGTCAATGTTAACATTATAACTTATAACATCAACATCCCAGCCTATATACGTCCCACTGCTGGGCACAGGCCTCTTTTCAGAATGAGAGGCCTTGGGCCGTAGTTTCCACGCGGGCCCAGTGCGGATTGGGAACTTCACACACACCATTGAATTGCTTCGGAGGTTTGTGTAGGTTTCCTTCACCGCAAAGCTCGTGGTAAATTTCAAATGTAGTTCCGCACATGAATATAGAAAAACTCAGAGGTGCGAGGCGGGGTTTGAACCCACGATCTTCTGCTTGAGATAGGTCAAACCACTCGGCCACCACGGCTTGTTATAACATCGTGTGGAAAAAAACATTCTGATTCATCCATATTTATCCAGAGTCTCGAAGAAATTTTACCACTGTTCGTAATTTGGCCATGTACACTATTCTGGTTTATTAATGTCAACATTTACTTCATTTATATAACTTACCAATTGGATTCTACATACCTCTGACCGGCCGCACAAAGCGTTGTGTCTGTCTGTTCACCTTTGCCTACTAAGCAGGCTGTGGGAGCCACCATATGCTATCCCACTGCGGTACTATTCCGATCGAGCTGAGCGACGTTTGGGTCTTTTACCCATTGATAAATTTAATGTGACAGGTATATGTGATCCTGTCTCTGTTAATTTGGATAAAACAAACATCACGGATATCTGTCACATAAAATTTATTAATGAGTGGTGAAAAAGGATTAAAGTGGAGTCTGCGAAGCGAAGACTAAGTTATAAAATAAATAAAAATTTGCTTTAGATCTTTAAACACGATCTACAGAATCCATATCCATACTAATATTATAAATGCGAAAGTGTGTTTGTGTGTTTGTATGTTTGTGTGTTTGTCCGTCTTTCACGCCGTAACGGAGCGACGGATGGACGTGATTTTTGGCATAGAGATAGTTTATGAGCCCGAGAGTGACATAGACTACTTTTTATCTCGGAAAAATTTAGTTTCCGAGGGAACAGCGCGCGATAACCGAATACCACGCGGGCGGAGCCGCGGAAAAAAGCTAGTAGTTCATAAATAAGGATCTTAAAAGTAATTAGTTGTAATATTTTCATAGAAATAATGGGAAATAATGGGGATTTGGGGATTGTTTAATTTATAAGAATGCACTCATAACTATTGTAAACCAACGTTCAGAAACAAAATCATCTGTAAATACGCAAAACTGGAAAATATTCTAAAAACCTAAGGTAAGTTTGTTTATGTGTGTAGAATGCGTTCAGTAAAATCAACTCCGAAAATAAAAAACTGACCGTTTTTGACAGAATAAATAGCGATTTACAATCAATTATCCCAATTTTCTCAAAACCAACTCAAAATAAGGGACCGAGATCCCAACAGTCCTATTGCTTCAAAAAGGCAATAGACTGGTAAAACTCCAAGAGCGAGCGATTGCTATAGTTTCAACATCACCTTTATTTATTAAACTCCAGAATACACCCGCGATTCGGCAAGGCATGAACAAAATTGTACAAAACTACGCGTTTTCCTCCAAAATAGAGTATTAAGCTGGCTTAACGCACAATGCCCGCCGTAAGCCTATTAGCGATTCCGATATTTCGTAATAAATGTTGTATATTGTAGTACATACATAATAGAATACATTATTAGGACATTTCATAATAATAATATTTTAGAACTAGCTTTTGCCCGCGGCTCCGCTCGCGTGGTATAAGGTTATCGCGCGCTGTTCCCTCGGGAACTGTGCATTTTTCCGGGATAAAAAGTAGCCTATGTCACTCTCGGGCCCATAAAATATCTCTATGCCAAAAATCACGTCGATCCGTCGCTCCGTTACGGCGTGAAAGACGGACAAACATAAAAATACACTTTCGCATTTATAATAATATATTAGTATGGATTATCTGATATCAATAACATTTGCATGCTAGAACCCTTGCTAGAACTGACTAAATGTGTACGAACCCCTCGTACGCGGGAACTAAAAAGTACTGAATTCTAGTCTCATCTGTTTTAATGCACAAATTCTGCTGATGAAAAGCAGATCTAAGTTTACTAATAATTAAATGTTACTTAGTGGTTAAGTTACTTACCAACAACTATACAGCGTGTATTTTTAATACTACCTCAAACTTTACGGGCAGTTAGTGAAGGCTCTAATTCATTTTATTATATTTTAGTAAAAAAAATTGACTTATTATTTTCCTTACAAAATTAATTAGCACGCAATGGATCATTACGCGATACTACTTTGTTTTTATTCAAAACGTCGCACTTGTTGACGTGACAGCTGTCACAGAACGCTTCTCTCTCGTATCAAATTATTGCACGCATTACATTGCTGCTCGAAAATATTTCAAAAATTAATTACGCTCAGTTAGTTAATTCTAAGTTAACAATTTGTTTTGATATCGGTTCACAGCACTTAAATCTTCGTCTAGCTACAGTTTGTGGTAATATTAAAAGTAATATAAGTAATATTAAAAGTAGTGTTTCATTTGATTCACTGCGTAAAAAAGAAGCTAAATAAAAAAGTAAAATGGTTAATTCCAATCTTAAAGTTCTCGCTTCCTTCAATTGTTAATTGAAAATAAGGAAGTAAAGGATATAAGTGTGCGTGGTGTCGGAGTCATTCAATTCGACATTTGAAGGAATTTACAAGCTTTTGTGACACAAGGCGCGTCCGCCCCGGCAACATCTTTATCATTTATCTGCCACAATGGCCGCCGCCACAATGGACATTACGTTAGCATTGCACAGATTACACAAGCCAGCCCCCGTATTACACGAACTTTTCTTATCTGTCCTATTGCGGCTTTTATTCGCAATTTCTTAAGGCTTTAATCTCTATTTCCAAGCTACTTGGAGTTTGTTCCGGCCGTGGCTTAGTGATGTGACAAACTTTCCATTTGGAATTATATTTTTTCCATCATCCATCATCGCGTTATATTTATTTATATAAACTTGATTTATTTTACTTTTGTAAGACACATGAAATTAATAGTTTAAAAGAAGACAAAGAAAACTTACCTAAGAAACCTTAACTAAATATAATCTATGTATACTCGTATATAATGTTACCTACTATAAAAATAAAAAATATGAAAAGAACACCTCGTCCAAAAGATCTGCCTGTGGCAGAGTTCCCATGATGGTGGTCCCATTACCCCTTTGGACCGCAAGTGCGATCAGCTGGGATAAATACGTGCCAGCTCTTGTTGCCAGTCCCATCGTATAAAATAATACCTAACCACTAGCGTTATACCTTTTAGGAAATCCAATTTTACTTCAGTAAACGCTAATACAAAAACTTGATCAAACATATGTGAAACACGACCTTATTGTTAATGGCATAGAAGCGTACTTATTCAGATAATTTTTAATTGAATTTTTGCGCAGAAGTCTATGAACTCGACTGCGCAAAAGTAGTTCAAGTATCGCTTCCTAGTTAGTTTAACATCTCTAGCGGGATTACCGGTGCCGCGCACGGCGACAGCCGGTCTGCCGCGCCGGGACGTCTGCCCATTGTACTTCACTGCCGCAGCGTTAGCGGCGAGATCAGCTCAATAGCCGAGAGGTGTTACGGCAGATTAGAGTTTTTTCTTGACTTAAGGCGGAAGACTTCCGTCCGTGAGGCTGAAATGAGGCCTCTATCTCCAACAGTGGACGTTCTATATGGCTGATATGATGATGATGAGTCTGCGTTTAAGCCCAATGCTATGCTTGGATTAATTACTTATTATTCTTAACTTGACGTTATCAGTGACTTATCCACGTTTATCGCTGTGCCGCGGAAATTATGCAATTTTCCTATGTCCTTCTCTGGGACTCAAAGTATCTGTAGGTATGCTACTGCATGCACATGCACAAACATAACGTTGTTGGGAAATGTAAAAACTCGAAACCTAAACCCCCCTCCCGCTTCTTCGAAATAACTTTAATTTTATAGGTGCCATCTTCCGTCAAGGAACCCATTTAATCTCAAAGCTATCTCCGTTAAGAGTCGCGGACCGGAACTGACATTGTGCAAGACATTCGTCATTGTGCGCCGAACCGCTGCGGTGGCGGAACACCCCGGCACAAAGAAACGTTCCTGGAACACCAGAGAATGTTTACGAATTTAGCAAAAGTCTACAGTGTTTGGGGGCTAAATCTTCATTATAGTTGGTTCTGTACCAACATCTATAATAGCAAAGTAATTCTTATAATATACCTCAATAAAATAAATATTACGGGACAAATAAGTAGGACGGCTACAATATACCTATTCACCTACGGCTTTTGCTGTTGAAACTTTGGGTTCGTGGAGCCCAGACGAACACAAACTTTAAAAAAAATCGAAATTACCAATATTTAAAATGCAGTTAAAAGAGAGCGTAACTTGTCAAGCATTTTATACTTGCAATTGCAATGTAACTCGTTTGTTTGTTTTCCTTTTCTACCCACTTTTGATTTTGTAGCATGGCCGTTTGAGCGTACGTAATTTAGTTTCACCCTTAAATTAACTAAATTGAAAAAAAGTTTATGATTCAACTCGGTCATCATCAAGTTCAAGTCGTCGGTAACTTATTATAGTCCAAAATTAAATAATTCTCAAGAAAACTTAACCGTTATAGTTTTCCTTGTAAGTTTGATATACTCACTACCATACTGAATTTTTTCAAACTTTGCCACCCACCTTACACGCTCGATTATAATGAAAATTTGCACTTTAAATAAAGTTGAATATTTTGCAAACCAATCGAACTGAATCGAAAAATCGTTCTAGCAATCCCGTAATGGTTTTAAAAGACCTAAAACGATACCCCACTACAAGATTGGACGAGAAAAAAAATCACCCCTTTACGTTTATGGGAGGTACTCTAAAAAAATTTTTTTTTAAATATTTATTGTACCTACCGTTTTGTCAGCATAGTTTACATTACATTCGTGTTAAAAATTACAGCTTTCTAGCCAATGCTCTGTCACTACCAATACAACTACAGACACAGACTATCAATATAGTCCATGAGCAAAGCCGCGGACGGACAGATAGACAGAATGGTATAAAGTCGCTATGCAGTGACATCGCCAGTCGTCGAAGGGTTGCGCGGGCGCCTCCGGCGGCACATATGCTGCGAATTGCGTGCTCGATAGCTTTGCTAATGAACCGTCTAGTTGATTGGGGTAAGTTTGAACCCATTGTCGGTATTTTGCCCGTTTTGCGAGCTTAGCTGCCATAATTACTGTTTTCTTTTAGAAAGAAGAGCCTTTGCACACCGCATTTTTTTGCGTCGTCGTTGCGTGACGGCGTAAATTAATTGTATGGAGAATTATACAGCGCCTCTACAAATAATTTGCAGGTGGTCGGACCTTGTACAAGGTCCGCTCGAATTGCTACCACCATCTTGCTCGCTAATCCTGTTGTGAAGCAGCAGTGCTTGTGCTCGGCGTGGAGAGGAGAGTAAGACAGCCGGTGAAATTACTGGCACTTGAGGTATCCCTCTTAGGCCACTAGGTTGGCAACGCATCTGAAAAAATCCCTGGTGTTCAGATGTTTATGGACGGTAGTGATCTCTTACCATCAGGAGGACCCCTTGCTCTTTTGCCATCCAGTCAATAGGGATGTTGACGCCATTAAAAATTATTCGAACGCACAACTCCAGTAAAAAAACGCTTTATTTTAGCCCTGAAAACCAGATTCATTTTCGATTTACTATAAAATTAGATTTTTTGTTGCTTTAAAACAAATAAATAGGTAGTTAGTTGATTGAGTTGGCGGCTAATGACGTCATAAGTCGCTATTGCCATTGAAACTCTCTGGGAGAATTATATTTTGACAGCTCATAAAAAGTACGTCAGTTGATTGGTGGTGTCAACATCCCTATTAAAAAAAATGTACACCGTCGCTATCGAGTACGGTCACTGTAAACTCATGGTAGTGGTACCGGTACCGCCTCCACACCGCTCCGCCTCCGCCGTCAGCGTGTTTCTAGATCACGCGTCGGCTGATTACACGATGATTGTTTCCGCGGCGGCACGCGCCTCGTTACGGAGTGTGGGAACAACCAGCGAGATGCGCAGGTGACTGGTACGAGTGGCGGGAGGCTTCGGTCACAGGTCACAATATACCTTATAAGCAGGGATGTTATGGATATAGCATTTCGGATCTGGATATGGATATGTCAAACATAATACCGGTTTCGGTTACGGTTACGGATGTTAAATTATTACGGATAATCCGATAGTTCTGGTTTCGGTTACGGATATTGGATTTTTAAGGAAGTGTAAAACTAAAATACAAATAGGAATCTAAATTACTTGACTTTAATTGTAATATTTGCGAGTAGTAAATTACGATTTAGCAATAAAATAATGATCAATAGATGCAGAAGACGCGCGCAGCTGTTCTGTCGGCTCGGCCGGTAAAAACAAAAACCTTTCACAACATGTCGCATTTAGACTCCACCCCTGTCCGAAACTATCCAAAAATTTTATATCGGATTCGGATACGGTTACGGATAGTTTATTATTTCGGATATCCGATAGTTTCGGTTACGGATACGGAGCTCCATAACATCCCTGCTTATAAGCTAAAGCAGTACGGAAGCTACGAACAAATCAATCGAAACGAACACACACAGACGCGCGCTCTACACGGCCTCTGCTAGTAGCTTAGTGGCATACTGCTAGTAGCTTCTATACTGTGCTTCCGTGGACTGTTGTGGAGATACCGAGGTGTACCCAGTGGCGTAACTATACATCTGGGGCCCGTGGCAAATTCTTTTGATGGGGCCCTATCAGTAAAAGCCGTCACGTTGTACTTACTTAGCTCAATTATAAGTAAAAAATAAAATACTCAGGTATAATGTTAAAAAAATATTTCTGAGGTCGGGGGTCCGTGGCATTTTGCCAGTCCTGCCACCCTTTAGTTACGCTACTGCGTGTACCTATCATGTGTGGGTTGTACCATCACTTGATAATCGTTTGCATGTCATAAAACAATAATGCCTATAGAGGTGTCCGTCAACTTGAAAGTTCTACTTTAGCGACATTTATTTGATAGGAACTTGTTTAAAAATTGATAGACCGCTTATTTGGCTGATGGTACACAATTATACTAGGTGTCTTTTATACACCTAAACGACTTGGCCATCGCATCGGAAGGCTGTCTAAATTTGAAATCATTTATTCAGTAAATAGGCCGTAAATGGGCACTTTTACACGTCATTTTTTAAACTACCAGCGCTTTCGGAAAGACCATCATTGCCAAGAAGAATGCACCGCAAAAAATTCTACATACATAAGAAAAAAGATCCTAATTTAACATACTCCCTAATGCTATATATATTACTAGCTTTTACCCGCGGCTTCGCACGCGTAAACTAATAAAATGGGGATGTATTCGGTCCCTTAGTTATAAAACTATCCCGTGGGAATATCCGGATAAAAAGTAGCCTATGTGTTATTTCAGACGTTCAACTACCTACATACCAAATTTCATGACTCTAAGCCCAGCAGTTGTTATTTCGAAATTTTATCCATATCCCGTGGGAATATCGGGATAAAAAATAGCCTATGTATTATTTCAAAGGTCCAGCTACCTACACACCGAATTTCATGGCTCTAAGCACAGTGGTTGTTATTTCGAGATTTCATCCCTAGGTATCCCGTGGGAATATTGGATCAAAAAGTCGCTTATGTGTTATTCCAGACTTCCGGCTACCTACATTCCAAATTTTATGACTCTAAGCCCAACGGTTATTATTCCAAGATTTTATCCCTATCCCGTGGGAATATCGAGATAAAAAGTAGCCTATCTATTATTCCAGAGGTCCAGCTATCTACATACTAAATTTCATGGCTCTAAGCACAGCGGTTGTTATTTTTAGATTTTATCCCTAGGTATCCCGTGGGAATATTGGGTCAAAAAGTGGCCTATGTGTTATTCCAGACGGTTAACTACTGTCACACTGTTAGGGTTTTGCGCCCACCCCCCAGGAGGAGAAGTGAAACAAAATAATGTGATCAAACTAATTTATTTAAACCCGAAAACCAGCTCAACGGTAATAGTTTAAAAAAATTACAAATGTGGGTAATTTAAAATTTCGGGTGTGGTCCGACACTAGTACGCAAGATAACGGAAAATACAATTCCTATTATTCTTTTTACTAGCACTTTCCTGCACTGTAGCCGATGATGGAGAAGGGCGCTGGTCCGTGGGTGTAGGGTACGACACCCCAACAGCGGGCCGTCGCTCTGGCCGAAGTGAAGGTAAAGATGGGATGAGAGGTGGGCCCCCAAAGAGCCAACCCGAACCTGGGACCCTGGAACGCGCCAATGACGGGTGTTACACACGATCCAGGTGATCGGTGAACAGCCACGGCAGTTAAGCTAGGAAAGCACTATCGTAGTTGTGCTGCCGTGCCTGTTCACAATCAGATACGGAGATTACATTTAATTACGAAAAGCAAAGCAATAATTAATTATTGGGGAAGGAATTTACTTTTATCAAAATGCGTGGGTAGAATGGAAATGATTTGCAATTATCACACTCGGAAATTCATGCAGCGCTGGGTCAAGCACTATGGCGAGGCTCATTAGCCGCATAAAATAGCCAAAGAATGATAAGTTGCGAAACTACAATTTCCCAAGCATTTAAAAACACATATAAAGGAAAAACATCTACAACTAGCTAATACGCAGTTAGTTAATCACCACTTACCCGAGATTGGGGTTCACAGTTGCACCGTAACAATTTTAATTAAAATTAATTAAATTAAAAACACAGGCTAGTGCTAAGGACGACTGCTATCGGTTACGAGAAACGTATTAGGACCGAAAGTGCCGTGCGCTCGCCTCTGCGCCGAGAAAGAGACTGTGTGTCGATCGGGACTCAAATGATGCTCTCGCGCCGAATAACGGGCCGCGTGACGTCACACACATAGTGATGTGCAAGACACGGAATTGAATTTAAATCTTATACAGCATGTCAACGAATAATAGTGCTACTACGTAATAATTAAAATGCTAGTTTTGTAGATCAATCGGTGTGAAATGTGTTTTTACATGTTATTTTAATGTAAATTTGTATCAATAAATTGTGTTAATTATTAAAAATGTACGTACAACGTTACATTACCCGCCTCGCCACGGAAAGGGTTTTACCCTGAAGGAAAAACCCGTGCTAAAACTTAACTTGTGACTCACTGTAACGCTAACATTCGATCATCTACATTCGTCTCATTTACTCGTCATTCAAACTAGCAACAACAACAAAGTTATATTATTGTCGCGTCTTTCTATATGATAGGCACCCGTGATACATCGCACGGATGACTATAAAGATCATCACAAGGCTGTCAAGATCGGTATGGTAATGCACAACTTTTATATTCGTATTTAAATGGAACGAAAACTACTTAAGGTTATTTGCAAGTTTGAAATCTTTGACGTGCCAAACTCCTAAATTTTTGCCGGACATGTCTTCCAAAACATACACTAGAGGAGATCGTTTCTCAACTATACGACACTTGATGAATTTGGGTGCAAATTTTTTAGTAAAATACTTGTCCTTGTCACTAAGTACAAAGGTACGTTTAAGAACTAAGTCACCTACATTGAAATCAGCCGGTCTCCTACGCAAGTTATAATGTGCAGTGTTTTTTACATGTGCCTGCCACAGTAAAGCCTGCACATCATCAAACACAGAAGCCAGACAACCAAGGTTTTCCGCGTATAAGTCGCGTGGTAGGAATAAAACTTCGTCTCCTAGGTCTGAATCGGTATAATGAGATCCGCACAAAACCAACTCTCTACCGTACACAAGAAAAGAGGGTGTGTAACCGGTGGCTTCATTGACAGAGTTGTTAATGGCAAATTGTACCTTGGGAATAAAAGTGTCCCAGGATCTGTGGTCGTTGCCAACCAGCGTAGAAAGACAGGAAATCAGGGTCTTATTTGCGCGTTCCGCATTGTTAATTTGCGGAGTATACCGTGGTGTGAAGAAAACATTAGGAACTTTATACTTTTTAAAAAAAGCATCAGTAGTAGAACTAATAAAGTAACTAGCGTTGTCAAGGAAGATCGTTTGCGGAACGCCATGAACTAAAAATATAGAATCTTCTAATATTTTAACCACTGATTCCGACGTTGCGCGACGCAATGGGAAGATATGGCAGAATTTTGAGAAGCAGCAAGTTATAACTAACATGTAACTATTTTGTTTTCTTGTAACAGGAAGGGGACCTACAAAATCAATCGCAATCATCTGGAATGGCCTCGAGCATTGCTTCGGCCTACCCATTTGACCCAATGTAGTGTGATTTTGCGCCTTATAAGACTGACAGGTCGAGCAAGAGGTCACGAAATTCACGACATCTTGGTGCATACCAGGCCAGTAGTACGTTAGAGACAACCGCCTATAAGTTTTGAAAATGCCCAAATGTCCTGCTGTCGGCTCTGAGTGGTGCTCCTGGATGATTTTCTGTCGAAAATTACTTGGAACAACCTCCTTCCACGCGAACTCTGCAGTTAACTGTGCTGTACTTTTAGATGTCGATTTGGAAAGTCGAAATAAGGAATTATTTTTTATTTGGAAATTAGGATAGTTACTTGGATTGTTGAGACAGCCGTTATAAATATCTTTGTACCAAGTATCGTCTGTATTTAACACAGAATTGGCAAGACTTATGGCCGAAACTGGAACTGCACGCGAAAGAGCGTCGGGAATGACATTGTCCACGCCGCGACGGTGTTTTATTTCAAAATTAAAGGAAGAAAGACGAACGCCCCAACGAGCGAGACGACCTGTGGGATTATTTAGGGAAAGGAACCATTTTAACGCAGAATGGTCAGTGTAAACAGTGAAAGTCCTCCCGTTTTCTAAGTAGCAACGCCAGTGCTCGAGAGCAGTCAGCACCGCAAGTGTCTCGCGTTCAGTAATGCTGTAATTTTTCTCGGCACTGGTAAGCGAACGGCTCATATAGGCGATAGGATGCTCTTTACCATTCATGGTCTGCGTTAACATGGCTCCCACCCCATAGTTACTAGCGTCAGTGTGTACTTCGAATGGCTCAGAATACACCGGGCAAGAAAGAACTGGCGCGGACACCAAGCATTCTTTCAAGGCGTTAAACGCCGCGTCAGCCTCCGGCGTCCACTTGAAAGGAGGGGACTTCTTGCCATTCGAAGTCAACCTGTTAAGGGGACCAGCAACTGTGCTGAAATTAGGGACAAAACGTCGGTACCAGGTAGCGGTACCGAGAAATCGTTTTAACTCCTTACGAGAAGAAGGAGTAGGGAAGTTAATAATAGCTTCTACTTTTTCAGGGTCAGTACGTAAACCGTGGGCGTCGACTACATACCCTAAATATTTAAGTTGACTACGAAAGAACTTGCACTTCTCAAAATTCACCGTAAGATTGGCATTTTTAAGTTTATCTAAAACGCATAGAAGACGAGAGACGTGTTCTTCAAACGTCGAGCTGATGATAATAATGTCATCAAGGTAAGCAAAAGTCTTGAAATCCATATCAGCAAAGAGTAAATCTACCAGACGCTGTTGAGTAGCAGGTGCGTTAGTCAACCCGAAAGCAGTAGTTTTAAAACGTAAAGTGCCTCTGCCTGGTACGTAGAAAGCGGTCTTATCGCGGTCTTCAACTGCAATGGGAATTTGCCAAAAAGCCTTTGATAAATCGACGCTAGATAAATATTTTGCGTCACGAAGGTTGTCCAGTATTTCCGCTACGTACGGTAAATTGTAAGCATCGCGCTTAGTTACAGCGTTTAGCTTCCTACTATCGAGACAAAACCTTGGTTGCCCGTTCTTCTTGCTAACGATAAGCACCGGAGAAGACCAAGCGCTCTCACAATGTTCCACTACATCTAATGAAAGCATTTCATCCACTTGCTCTATTAAAATTCGCTGCTTTTCAGGAGACATGCGATAGTAACGCTGTCTGATAGGCTGAGCATCACCAGTGTCTATATGATGGGAAATTAAATTGGTTCTACCTAGACCTTTTTCCTCTGTAGAGATAGACTTAAATTGAGCTATTACATTATCTGCAATGGACTTTTGCGAATCTAAAAGATTGTCATAAGAGTGAATGAAAGTTTCATCAATGTTTACTTTAACCTCCGCTAACGAAGTGCCTGACAAGGTGATGCTACCCAAGTACTTAGGACAAATATGAAAAGTACGCCAAAAGTCAATGCCTAGTATAATGGGAGTTTCAACTTGCGGAACCACGTAAGCTTTGATGATATGAAATTGACCTTCAAATGAGACTGGCAAATTAATAAAACCTAAGCTTTTAAGATTTTGACCACCAGCGGCTACCATATTAATGTGATTATCCTGGTGTAAGGTGCAGTCTGCAAATAATAAATGACTATTGTTGCCTAAAATAGAAACTGCAGCACCGGAATCAAGCAAGCCACAGGCGTCAATGTTGTTAATTTTTATATTTACATAAGGCCTAGGATCTGTTGAAGGTTTATGTTGCAGAATTGTAGAAATTTTGTAAGTAGAGGTAAATTTTGTAATAAATTCAAGCCAAGTTTCCCAATCTTGCTTGTCAAAATTACCACAATTCTGCCTAGCTAGTTTTTTGGCATTTTATTACAAACTGGGCAATCTGGAAATTTAACGTCCTTCATACCACATTTAAAACAAAATATATCACGACTAGCCGGGCACTGACGGATGTGATGCGCGTTAGAGCGACATCTAGGGCAATACGGAACATTTTTATTAGTACCGACCGCATGAACATAACTTTGTTGTTGTCTACTAAAATTATTTTGATTGTAGTTATTAGAATTGTTTGATTTATTAAAATTCCTGTTGGGTGTGAAGTTTGGGTGTTTATTAAAAGTGCTTGAAGAGCTGTTATGTAATTTATTTGTATTTCTGTTACTATCCTTTGAGTAAGCAAACTCAGGTGCAAGTGTATCTGATGTTACTCTGGGCGGTTCCTGAAATTGTGCAAGACGTGCCTGTATAGCCTCATAATTACGACATAGCGAACGTAAAGCGTCAACGGATGCAATTTGAGAAGCAGAAGCTAAAGTGCTAGCGTAGCAAGGCCTGATATTGTGAAGGATGATTTCGAGTTGCTCGTCTTCCGGAACTGGCTTGGATAAACGCGAAAACATTCCATTCATAATCGAGAGATAAATGGTAATATTTTCGCGCTCCCCTTGCGTACGAGACCGTATTTCAGCTTTGAGCCGGTAATCATAATCGGTTTGATCGAAATCTTCCCTCAATCTATCCGCTAACTCCGTCCAAGAGCTCACGCTGTCTTTTACAGACCGATACCAATGCAGCGCATCGTCTTGAAAAATTTCAGTAGCAAAACTAATAATTTTGTGTGCAGGTGTATTTCTAGCCTCTATAAATTCGTTAACACGCTGTATAAAAGAGCGAACACAAGTTTTACCATTAAATTTTAATTTTGATAAATCGGCAGAGCCCCTGTCACACGTTACTGAAATTATATTTTGCAATTCTGGTGCGGTAGACCGCGACTCACTTGCAGAATCGCCCCCCGCACTAAAAGAGGCACAAGGTGCCTTAGTTTGGAGGGTAGCAAGCTTCTGCGAATACTGCTTGTAAGCTTTGACTACCTCATCATATTCTTTCTTAATGTCGTCGCTACGCGCTATCCTTACGATTCTATTGTTCAAATGATTAAGCATATTTTGAGTTCTCATAAGTGACGGTACATTAGGTGAAGAAGGATCGGTTGAATCTAAATTTAATTTAATTTTTGTAAGTACATCAAAACAACCCTTAAGATCCTCCCTAACGTCAATCGAGGACTCCAATATGTGCTCGGATGGAAGCTCTGGTGCTAATTTAAGGATCTGTTTACGTAACTCCTCTACAGAAGATGCAGCAGTAGCTCCTCTAATCCGAACCTCATATTCGAGTTCCGACTTCTGCAGAGACAGATACTTGATGGGGAACATGATCAAGCAGAATAATTTAAAAAAATAACGGAATAAGTGGTGATTAAAAAAAAATGCAGGTACCTGCGTTTTAAAAAAAACCCGTTCTCCGTTCTGTTACAAATGATGAAACTACTTGGAACGTCTGGTTTTTTCCTTTTGTATTAGTAAAAATAAAAAAACAAGTTAGTTGCAACGAAAAAATAAAAATTTGCTACTAATGTGTACCACCAAACAAAAAAAAACACGATACAAGATCAAGGTATGTGAAAATTAACGTTAACAATTCAATTGATCGTAAAAGTGTACCGTTTTTAGTTTAAAAAAAAAAAATGAGGGTAGGTTGAAATTTAAAATTGAAATTTTGAATACAATGCAAGAAACGGTTAATAATTAACGGTTACTGTTGAACTGTAGTGAAAATTTGAAATTTAAAAGCTATAACCGCAGCGCATGAACACCCGCAACACCCAACGGGAAACAGATGCGTTGCCGAAATTTTGAGGACTAGGTGAAATGCCTCAAGTGCCCAGTAAATATACCGGCTATCTTACCCTCCTTACCGTTGCACAACAATGCAAGCACTGCTGCTTAGCGGCAGGATTAATGGGTAAGACGGTGGTCCTGACCCGGCCGAACCCTGCACAAGGTTCTACCACCCAGACAAAACAACAAAGAAATTAATTTTACAGATGAGAATAAAACAAAAAACAATTCAAAAATAACCGTTATAAGGTACACCTTAGTAGCTGCAAAAAACCACAAAAACAAAAACAATAAAGCACGTTTTACAAAAAATAAGCCACAAACACACACTAACTACAAGCAAAAAGAATAATGGGAACCAGATTTTTCTTGCGTACTAGAACCACGTTACAAGGCGCCACGTTGGGCGCCAGTGTCACACTGTTAGGGTTTTGCGCCCACCCCCCAGGAGGAGAAGTGAAACAAAATAATGTGATCAAACTAATTTATTTAAACCCGAAAACCAGCTCAACGGTAATAGTTTAAAAAAATTACAAATGTGGGTAATTTAAAATTTCGGGTGTGGTCCGACACTAGTACGCAAGATAACGGAAAATACAATTCCTATTATTCTTTTTACTAGCACTTTCCTGCACTGTAGCCGATGATGGAGAAGGGCGCTGGTCCGTGGGTGTAGGGTACGACACCCCAACAGCGGGCCGTCGCTCTGGCCGAAGTGAAGGTAAAGATGGGATGAGAGGTGGGCCCCCAAAGAGCCAACCCGAACCTGGGACCCTGGAACGCGCCAATGACGGGTGTTACACACGATCCAGGTGATCGGTGAACAGCCACGGCAGTTAAGCTAGGAAAACACTATCGTAGTTGTGCTGCCGTGCCTGTTCACAATCAGATACGGAGATTACATTTAATTACGAAAAGCAAAGCAATAATTAATTATTGGGGAAGGAATTTACTTTTATCAAAATGCGTGGGTAGAATGGAAATGATTTGCAATTATCACACTCGGAAATTCATGCAGCGCTGGGTCAAGCACTATGGCGAGGCTCATTAGCCGCATAAAATAGCCAAAGAATGATAAGTTGCGAAACTACAATTTCCCAAGCATTTAAAAACACATATAAAGGAAAAACATCTACAACTAGCTAATACGCAGTTAGTTAATCACCACTTACCCGAGATTGGGGTTCACAGTTGCACCGTAACAATTTTAATTAAAATTAATTAAATTAAAAACACAGGCTAGTGCTAAGGACGACTGCTATCGGTTACGAGAAACGTATTAGGACCGAAAGTGCCGTGCGCTCGCCTCTGCGCCGAGAAAGAGACTGTGTGTCGATCGGGACTCAAATGATGCTCTCGCGCCGAATAACGGGCCGCGTGACGTCACACACATAGTGATGTGCAAGACACGGAATTGAATTTAAATCTTATACAGCATGTCAACGAATAATAGTGCTACTACGTAATAATTAAAATGCTAGTTTTGTAGATCAATCGGTGTGAAATGTGTTTTTACATGTTATTTTAATGTAAATTTGTATCAATAAATTGTGTTAATTATTAAAAATGTACGTACAACGTTACACTACCTACATACCAAATTTCATGACTCTAAGCCCAGCGGTCATTATTTCAAGATTTTATCCCTATCCCGTGGGAATATCGGGTTAAAAAATAGCATATGTAGTATTTCAGAGGTCCAGCTACCTATATACCGAATTTCATGGCTCTAGTCCCAGTGGTTGTTATTTTGAGATTTCATCCCTAGGTATCCCGTGGGAATATCGGGTCAAAAAGTCACCTATGAGTAATTCCAAACGTCCAACTACCTACATACTAAATTTCATGACTCCAAGCCCAGCGGTTGTTATTTCGAGATTTTATCCCTATCCCGTGGGAATATCGGGATAAAAAGTATTCTATGTTTTAATCCAGGTTATAAACTAACTTTTTGCCAAATTTCATCCAAATCAATCCAGCCGTTTTAGCGTGAAGAAGTAACAAACATACTTACTCACATCCTCACTCACTCACTCACAAACTTTCACATTTATAATATTAGTAGGATTTATTCTGTGGTTTAGGTTAGACTTCGCTCTAGAGACACATTTATTTCCACATACATATACTCGTACCATGAACACTAAAAATGGATTTGGAAGTAAAAAAAATATCGTGTAGAAAAAAATTGGCTCTATTCAGCATAATGTTGCGGCAAAGTTAGGTTAGGTGTATTTCCAGCTCTCTGCTTTATCCTAGCCGAAATCAATTTGAAACTTCTCCATTTCAATCTTAACCCCCGAAACTCAAAATGCGCCCCCATTCGCGTGATCCCTGCCCGTTGCTTGTTATCTATACGTTTCCGTAATATCCGTGGCTCGTACTTATTTTGATTAAGTATTACCTATCTATTTATAATGGCGGGTATCCTCGATCGCTTGAGCGTGCGCCGGTTATTATATTGTTCAGTCATTTGGAAAGCTATTTTCCTTTCGCTTCCTACTTCAGATCAATTTGGCTCTGCCAATATAAGTATTATACACAGGGTAAGTAATAAATACAATAGGTAAGTACCATCGGCCAGATAAGTGATCTATCAATTTTTAAACTAGTTCCTATCAAATGAATATGTTGCTAAAGTCGTCAAAAGTCAAAATATATTTATTCAATTTAGACTATAATAAGCACTTATGAATGCCAAAAAAATCTACCACCGGTTCGGAAAAAACCTGTTGAGAAGAATCCGGCAAGAAACTCAACGAGGTTTTTTTTAAAAAAACAGATTCACAATATTAATAAGTGATATCTATATACTATACATCACAAGTATTTAATACTTGTGAAAAACAGCATCCACCTGGCCGTCCTAAGCTGATAGACTGGGCCTTAGGGTAAATCCGCCATTTGGTTCCTGACTTAGCGTAGAACGTTTTCACAGTAAGTGTTATAATCAACTCACTTGTCAAATAAAGCGATGTCCTACGACTTTTTCTACGAAAAGGTTTCAAGTCGGTCACGATTCGATGGTTCAATAGCACGTTGTATATATCTGGGACACATAGTGGGTCGTTAGCTCAATTTGCGGGCATTACCTACTCAGGTGGAAGGGCTCTTCAACAAATCAAAGCAATTGTGGCTGTTGGTCTAATCGCGTCCGGTGTGTCCGCGTGTACAGTCGGACATGCAATGATTGATAAGTTTAACATTTGATGGAACCCGATTTGATTGAGATTAGAACTTATCTTGTTGATTATAGGGCGTTTTCAAAAAAAGTTGTTGAAATGCCTTTTTTTTTAGATGTGGATGGAATTTGGTATTCCTACTCAGAATCAGGAGCACTTTCGATTATAATAGGAGAAAAAAAGTGTCTCAATATTTTTTATTCCATTACGTTACCGTTTTCAAACGCGTGTCTGTGGCGGTAGTGTAATGGATAACACAAAATCATATGAAAAACCTGGGACACTTTTTTTTCCTATTACAATCGAAAGTGCTCCTGATTCTGATAGGAATACCAAATTTCATCCACATCTAAAAAATAAGTCATTTCAACAACTTTTTTTGAAAACGCCCTAAAACGTGTCTCTACTCTACCCTCTACATGGAAAATACAGGGAAAGCGGCGCCCTGGAAGGCGGAAGAAATCATGGCTGCGGAATATTAGGGAGTGGACCGGGATCAGCAGTGCAGAGCAACTATTCCGGAGGGCTCAAGACGGAGAAATTTTCGGAGCTAACGGCCAACCTCCAGTAATGGAGTGGCACTTTCAGAAGAAGACTCTACCCTCTGGAGAAAGACAAATTTTGTCGTATAGGTTATCATGTCTTATAGGACGAATTGATTAGGATATTTCTAACCTATGTACGTACCAAGCCTTTACCAAATGGTGGTGATAGTTGAATTTGTTTTCTGTATGTGTTCTTACAGCGTGGAGGCGGAGGATCTGCATGAACACACATTTTTGTATAGACGTAGGTAGCTATTGTAATGTCGCGTATGAGCAAAGAAATTGTTTACTGAATTATGGACCTCCGCAAACACCTGATTCAATAAATTATCCAGTAATTAACTAACGAAAAAAGCCGTGGTGGCAGTGGTTTGACCTATCGCTTCTCAAACAGAAGGTCGTGGGTTCAAATCCCGGCTTGCACCTCTGATTTTTTCGAAATTCATGTGCGGATTTACATTTGAAATTTACCACGAGCTTTGCGATGAAGAAAAACACCTTGAGGAAACCTGCACAAACCTGAATCAATTCAATGGTGCGTGTGAAGTTCCCAATCAGCACTGGGCCCGCGTGGGAACTATGGCCCAAGCCCTCTTCTAAAAGGAGATCTGTGCCCAGCAGTGGGACGTAAGTACCTATATATGCTGGGATTAATTAACTAAGAATCATAAAACTGTCAATGATAAATGAAAAAAAATCATTAGCATATTTGCGTGACGCTGTAATAGATAAAACAGTTGATTCCTGTACTATCAAAGTAATTTGCTCCCACTTTTCAACTTAACCGTTTATACTTAGAATCTACTCAATTCGCCACGTGTCGCGCGATGCGGGCGTGGGGCAGCCACGGAGTACTTATGACCGGAGCTGTCCTCTACCAATGACCGGGCTGGCAGTGCTCTCCTCTCTAGATAGCGTTGGGGAAGTCTAGGGAAGTCTATTGAAGGGATCGACGCAGCACGCGCTGTACATTAATACGTATATTTAAAGTCACTTGCCCCCTTGCCCCTCCTCAAAAAATAGTAAAATAGCACATTGTGTCCCAAGGCCGGTTAGATAAGGAATTATGAAAGAGAGACTGCATATCAATTTTTTATAATTATAAGAGGAAAACATTATTTTTGCGAAAACTCTCCATACCGTTTACGTTGTAAAAAATAAGTTAACGGGAGCTCCTGTATAATAAGTGCTTGATGGGGCAAGCGGACGGTAAATGGGTTTATACAGGCGAGCTTCCGATTGTTCCGAGGGAAGATATTGCTTTTTAACCGACTGGGGCCGGCGCTACCCCGCTACAGCTCCTCAGCCCAGGTCGCTTTATTAGTTGGACCATTAGGTTGGACTAACTAAATGATAAGTAGCTAAGAATAGTAGATTGTTGCACCAAGCAGAAAGTTATTTATTTTTGCACCGAGTACCGATTTGGAGCCCGAGCGTGATTTCAAGTCAATCCAACTACCTAAAGTTGGTCGAATTTAACTTGCAAGATTTGATTACAGGACAGACAGATCGACAACGGGACAGGTGAAATTAAATAAAAGCTTGTAACATAGGTAATAATGTAATCGACTCTAATCTCGACTCTGAGTAGACTCTACTCTCTTCATCAAAGGCAAGACAGAGCTGGCTTTATCGTCGTCTATATTGGCTTATCATAGTCAGAAAGTAACAAACGCTTACAACTAAAGTACCCACCATTTACGGGACTACCGACCGATTTATTAGAGCAAGTGATGGAAAATTAATAGGTTATTTACAGATATCCCCGAACAAACAGAGACATAACCCGGCAGGAATAGAATGTCAATAAACATGAGGGGGCGAGGGGCAAATATTTGCGGGGAGTAATCGGTTTGGGAATACGGGAGCACGGCATGTGGCTGTTTGATTAATAACCGGCTAAATGGGTTTATACTTTATAGCTGATGGAAATATTTGGTGTTTAGATAGTTGATTGTTTGGGGGGCGTATGGAGTGCCGGCGGGGGCTCTAGTGCTTTAGGCTGGCTATTACTTTACTTACAGATGTAATGTTACGAAATTAGAAATTAGTGGCAAATTTAAAGCTGGTCCGTCAAATCTTTCATTAATATATTTCAATACAAATGCATGCTTACTATTTCTGGTGTACATTAAAGAGTATTTGTACTGTATTATACATGTTGCTAATATAGTCAGTAGTTCGTAGCTGGCAATAGAGAGCGCTGCTCAGCATCAGCGGTTCTACTCCGAAATTCGAAGTTGTGTCGTTCCGTCCCTCTGACACTTATACTATTTACCTAATACGAGAGCGAGAGGGACGCGGTGCGATACGAACTTTGATTTTCGAATTTCGGAGTAGGCCCTCTGTCCCCTTAGGCCTTTAGGTTTGGGCCCTTAGTCACCTTTTACGATCTCTACCGACGACCATGGCCACTCCGTCAAGTCCTTAGTGACCACAAGTAGCGACCACAAGCGATATAGAAAAGACTTAATCATTTTTACATTTGAGAGCGAAGTAATACGATTCTTTTAGAATAATTATAGTTAGTTAAAAAATCCCCTTATAATTCAAACATTCAACATTAATACAACACAGTACAAATCAAAATAAACCAATACCAACTACCAACCAACTAAAAAAAATCAATAATAATACACTGAGCGGCACTAAATTTTGTCAACTCTACATACAAAATTACCTTAATTTTAATTAAAAAAATCCGTATTTCTGCATACAGGCTTAATTTTTTGAGGGGTACCTCTTGGTAAACTCTACAATCTGAGAAATTGTACCTTTTTGGAAAATTCACTTGTTGGGAACCAAATGCACTTATCTATTGGATAGGACACCCACAGAGTGCATTTTTCGCGATAAGTGCACCTTTCTAGTTTTTTTTTATTCGACTGGATGGCAAACGATGGTAAACTACCTAGTGCACAAAAGTCCCCAAACTGTAAAAAATGTATACCTACTTATCTGTTTTATGAGAAGCTATATAAATTACATAAGATTGTGTCTAAAGCAGTGATAGATTAGGTAGGTACAGTTATCCCCAGAAGCGGATGAGCGATTGTGAACCTCAAAAAGTTCTATATTTATACGACTCTACTAAGCTGATAAGGTAATAATAGAGTGTTTAGATAACTTTGAACACAAAAACTGCTCATCAACCTCGAATTGTCGACTGTATTTACCTAATTTTCATTTGATTTGCTCAGAGTTTTTTTGTGCGATAAAATACAATACGGAAATCTACTTTAACTTTGCTGAAGAACTAAAGTCACCGATAATATCTCGTAGAATACAGGTCGAAGTGGTTATGGGCGTGCCACATCGCTCGAAGGACAGATAGAGCCAAGATAGAGCCGTTGGGGAAGAGAAGTCTTCGAGTGGCGACCACGAACCAGAAGACGAAGCGTTGGCGGCCTCCCACCAGGTGGACTGACGACGATTTTTTTTTGTCATATACTTATAGGTACGCAATGTATATATTTTTACTTTCCTTGTAGTCAAAATGAAAAGCATGTTTAACTCGGAAAAAACACCAATATCGCACTAGAAATATCGGCACCCTCGCTTATGTAGTTATCTCGTGTGATAGTGGTTCTTTTTCTCCCTTATTTAACAATCTACTATTGTTCAGATCATCCTTATCTAGTCCCAAATGAGAACATTTTGGATTTGATCAAGAACCTACCTAAATTCAAATTTTCAAATTCAAAATGTTTATTGCAAGGTCATGAGTTATTACATAGATGTTAAATCAGTATACCTAGTTACCTACACCTAATAATGTAGTCTGGTAGGTAAATTATTTTAGATACTAACCTATGTAATTTTTATTATCTAACTTAGGTAATACATAGAATACCAGCGGTGGTGTAGGGGAATAGCACGCAGCACGGATTGCTGAGGATCTGCGGGTTCGATTCCCAGGGCTGGTCTATTTTTCTGGTTTTTCTGTGCATCCATGTTTCAGCTTGTGTTTTCGTGTGAAATATATACATAGAATACACTCACCAAAGTAAATATAACTCAACAGAACAACAATTAAAAAAAGGATCCTACATCCAATCGCCATAGAATAGATAGCCCAAGTGCCTGGCGAAAGGGCGGTCGCATCTAAATTATTCACCAACCTAGCAACACTGAGCGCATCTACATCTCTCCCTCTAACACACACCAAACCCCGTATACACTTCTCAAGTTGCCGAGCGTTAGTGATGCGCTTTCGGCCGCCACATACAGTCGTCTCTGTCTGCGCTGTGGGCTTCGTATCGGTCTGTCCCGCTCCCTTTCATTAGGTTAGTCTGTGATGCGTGTTTGCTCGACGTTTGCCAGTTGCATTTAGCATGCCGCCAGAGTAGCGTAGAGGTCTAGAGGCATACCATTTTTTTGTTACAGCTATAGCTATACCCACAGGACTAAACCCCGTAATCAAATACTATTTTCACTTCTCATTCTCGTAAAGTTCGTGTTTATGCTGTATCTAAGCGACATAAAATTACTTTTTATGCTCTAGTGCATAAAATAAAATCTTCGTCTAATACCAAATCAAGACCATAAGTATCAAGACCAAGGTAATCAGGTGTAAACAGCCACAAACAAAAAAGTTTATATATATTTTTTAAATAATTTTTAATTTATATAAAACTAAAAATCGATCATAATAAATCAGTAAAATTAAAATAATGGAATTATTATAATAATGCATAAAGAATAAAAGGTACATAGAAAGTGAATCATAGTTTCTACTGTTGCTAGTGTAAAACCCTTCCCCTCGACTTGTCTATCCACCCTCGCCGTACCGGCTCGGGTGGCTACATGGACGCCTCGGGTAAAATGGCTAGTTTTATAAAAAATAAAATAAAAATCATTTATTATCAGGCGTTTAACGCCCATAGATGTCAAAAGATGATCATGAACTTTGTTATGCTTTTTTTATGCTCTTGTTGTACAATCTACTATTGCTAGATGTATCCCGCGACTCTGTCTGAGAATAGGCTAGATTCCTAAAAATACCTATAATTAATTAGTCCGTTTAGTTAAGAGGTACAGACTGATTGCCTTGTATAGCAAACACCCTAGGTTTCCGACAGAATATCAGCACTGCAGTTTACTGCAGTTTATGCTGAGTCAGCACCTATTCTAGACATCGTCGAACGGCTCTTAATTTAAACTTTGCCGTACTTTCATCTTTGTCATTTTTGTTAATCTAACTAAAGAAAGAGATGGAATATGTTCGTGACGTAAAATAGGGCAAATTTCTTGTTTCAAACGGATGTTCGGCGTTCAACCTCCAGTGTTGTATATAAGCTCCATAGTCACGACCATGCCGAACCGTCGAACATGCCGACCATGGCCATGCCGAAACATGAAAAAAAAGTTTTATTGACGTAACTCATTAAAAAAAATTACTTTTCATCTCTCCTGTTCGGAAAGTTTAATTTTCAAATAGCCGGGTGAAAAATTGCGTTTTCTCCTGTAGTGTGGAAAGTTATTTTTTTTTATTTTTCGGCTAGCCACGACATCGAAGATAATTGAGTTACGTCAAAGACATTTTTTTTTCACGTTTCGGCATGGCCATCTATATAGATGTACGTCGTGACCAACTCGATTTTTTTTTATAGTCGGCCGTGGCAAGTGGCCAGTCGAAAAGGTACCGTTGGAGGTTGGATAGGTATAAGTAAATTAAATTTAATATTATTCTAGTTTTTTTTAGTATTTTAGTTTCCTCACAGTCGAAATGAAAAGTAGAGTGTACCCAGGTGAAATAACCCATTTCCCCTCGAACTATTGGCGCTCTCACTTCGTTCGAGCGCCAGAAATATCTCGGGTGAAATGGGTCACTTTCCACCCTTAGTTATCAATCTGCTATTTCTACCCTAGAGATGAAAACGCAATTTTCCACTCGATTATCTAAAAATTAAAAAAATTAAATTAAACTTTCCGAACAAGAGAGATGAAAAATTAATTCCTTTTTAAATTAATCCCTCACTGGTAAACAATTCAAAACTATGATTCATTTTGTGCATGGTGGGTAGGCCGGGAAAAGGGTTACCGCCGCACCTTCCTTTTTGTTCTGCGTAGGTCCTGTACCTACTTCAGCGACTGAAACGCCCAAGTATAGATCGCATCCATACACGTCAATAACTTCCTTCTACACCTCGCCAGCGCCGCCTATAACGTCTGCTTGCATGAAGCACTTATCATGGGAGTTGACTTTAGCTTATCTTTGCACACTACCTACTGTAGTAGGTACAGTAGGTACAGTTGCCAGGAGCGGCCAAGAAGGTCAAAAATATCGGCACATGCACTCTTTTATTGAGGTATTAGTATGAGGTAAGTGGTCGTTTTAAAAAAAAAGTTCCTTCCCTTTCTTTTATTTGAAATTTTGAAAAAAAATGGTTTTTCCTATTCAGAATCAAGAGCACAAGAGACGTTTTTTTCATACATTCAGTACCTATCTATGGGCGTGACAAAACGGACTCAGAAAATTTTGTATGAAAAACTGGGGACATTTTTTTAAACGATCGGAATTGATTGTGCTCTTGATTCTGTGTAGGAAAAACTATATTTTTTCCAAAATTAAAAAAAAAATGGTAAGGGTACACTTTTGAAAACGCCCAAGTGTCGATATTTTTGATCAACTTAGCACCTCCGAAATATCTGATGGCAACTGTATAAAGAAAATCTAAGTCGACTGTAGAAGTGTATAGATCGTTTCGGTATTATAGGTGATTTACATACCTACCTATAACTTCTTTTATCTTCCAAAATATTAAAATTTATCGTGTGGTAGCCCAGTGTTTTGGCTCTAATGATGTGATGTAGTTGGGTGAATCCACGAGCGTCTCAACCGCTGTCAGTCCCTAGCTGTTTATATTAAGAAGTAAATAATTCATATGCATTGATTTTTGTATTAAAATAGATCCTGGCCTGAGTACAGAAGCTATTTACGTCATAATTAAAAAACAATCTGCCTTCCAATTCTCAAAATTCCAGGCAAGGGACTGACAGCGGTTGTGACGCTCGTGGATTCACCCAGTTCTTGCCTGTCAAATGTTTTTTGGGTTTATGAGTGGGGAAGCTACCATCTCCTGCAGTGAGTGCTCTGTCTATGGAAGACGTCCCTCTAGATAGGTATATCGGAGCAGTCGGGGCCTCGAGTCGACTCTTTGATTACCGCGTCCCGGCCGAACCTCGCAAGCTGCGTGGTTCTGACTTCAGGATAATTGTTAAAAATAGTTAGTCAAGTCCATCCATCCCAGCCTATGTACGTCCCACAGCTGGGCACAGGCCTCCTTCAGAAGAAGAGGGCTTGGGCCATAGTTCCCACGCGGGCCCAGTGCGGATTGGGAACTTCACACGCAACATTGAATGCTTCGTAGGATTTGCAGGTTATGTTTTTTTTTGTTTGTGTCTATGCTAACACTTACTCTTAAACCAGCAATTTTTGTACTTATACTTATACAATATACATCCACATCCATACTAATATTATAAATGCGAAAGTGTGTGTTTGTATGTTTGTCCATCTTTCACGTCAAAACAGAGCGACCGGTCGACATGATTTTTGGCATGGAGATAGTTTATGGGCCAGAGAGTGACATAGACTACTTTTTCTACCGGAAAAATGAACAGTTCCGGAGGGAATAGCGCGCGATAACCGAATTCCACGTAAGCGATACATAATATAATCAGAATCTCAGAAGCGACGCAAAAGATTTCGATGAAATTTGATGTCTGTAGGGATTTTTAGGGATGATAAATCGATCCAGCTTGGTCATATCTCTGGGAAAATGTTTATTAACGAATTTTAGCCTGAGCTAAGCTCGGTCACCCAGGTACTGGTAACGAAACAAATCCATTGACAACATTCACAGTAAATAAAGCATGCACAATCTTTGACTAAAAACCCAGAATTACAAAACGCCTCCTCGCGCAAACCACAGTATATATTATATAAGCTAAAGCAGTATGGAAGCTACGAACAAATCGATCGAAACGAACACACACAGACGCGCGCTCTACACGGTCTCGTTACTGCAGTACCGCGAGACCCCCTTAGAGGCCGTGTAGAGCGCGCGTCTGTGTGAGTGTGTTCGTTTCGATCGTAGCTTCGTAGCTTCCATACTGCTTTAGCTTATACATATATGGCGTGTATTTTGATACTACCTCAAACTTTTAAGGGCAGTTAGTGAAGGCCCTAATAATCACATTTTACTGTGTTTTGGTAAAAAAATTAGACTTATTATTTTCCTTACAAAATTAATTAGCGCGCAATGTATTACTACGCGATACTACTTTATTTTTATTCAAAACGTCGCACTTGTTGACGTGATAGGTGTCACAGAACGCTTTTATCTCGTATCAATTTATTGTACGCATTACATTGCTGCTCGAAAATGTATCAAAAATTAATTACTCTCTGGTAGTTAATTCTAAATTAACAATTTGTTTTGATATCGGTTCACAGCTCTCAAGTCTTCGTCTGGTTACAGTTTGAGGTAGTATCAGAAAAATACACGCTGTACCTATACTGTGCGCAAACCCTGACTTAAAAGCTATGCTTAAAGTGAACTTAAGAGTGCCGAGCCGGTTTATTCGGAGTGTGCACGAGCCCCGCTTATTCTAACCCGCGTTTATTATAATCAAAGGAATAACAAACAAGCACCTGCGAGCTCCGCAGTCATTTGCATGAGACAAGCGCCGCAGCGCATCGATTTGTGGAGACGGGATGATCGGCGTCAAAGGTACTGTTCTTTAAAACATTATGGAGGGAGATTTTGTGCGTACAAATGTATCAACAATACAATACATATATTCTTTATTGATCACCAAAAATAGTACAGAGACATCACAAAAATAAAAAAATCAGGTAGACAATAGTTAGGTTTTATCGCTAAAAAGCGATCTCTTCCAGACAACCAATTTCAGAGAAATTAATAAATACGAACAGACTAATGTAACAATTCAAGGGAACTTCCCCGCATATAGTTATTGACTAAAAATCGAGTGCGTTTATACTAGGTACGAGGGTCAAACTGAAAGTTCTTAGAAAATCAAAAACTGAGCAAACTAGCAAGTTATTAGTTTTATTATATCTTTTCAAAATAGTGTCCATTCACATCAATACACCGCTGCATCCGATGGAACCACTGAGAAAAGCACTTAGCCCACTCGTCCTTAGGGGTCTCTTCGACGGCCTTTTGAAACGCACCCACTGCTTCCTCGGTGTTCATAAAAAGTTTTCCTCGAAGTTTTTCTTTTGTTTTCGGGAATAAATAAAAATCGCAAGGTGCGAGGTCGGGGCTATACGGCGGGTGACCCAGTAATTCCACGTCTGACGTCACTAAATAGTCGATCGTTCGCCTGGCGGTGTGCGACGAGGCGTTGTCGTGGTGAAGAAGGATCCTACTTCGAGGTCGCTTCTCCCGAACTTTTTCCAATACAAGTGGCAAACAATTGTTAGTGTACCACTCTGCAGTAACTGTTTTTTGATCCTCTAAAACAATTGTCGCATAGTGACCTGTCCTTCCGAAGAACGAGGCCACCATCTTTTTTCCCACGCTTCGACCTCTCTTCACTTTAGTTGGCAACTCCTCGAAAGGAAACACCCATTGAGCAGACTGTCTCTTGGTTTCTGGATCATAACAGTAAACCCAGCTTTCGTCACCCGTAAGTATGTCGAAAACAGCATTTGAGTCACCTCCGTTAAATCTTTGAATCATTTCACGGCACCAATCAACCCGACGGAGTTTTTGGGCCTCGGTCAAATTATGAGGTATCCACCTCGCAAAAAACTTCCTGACCGCTAAATGTTCATGGAGGATTTTATGCACTTGACTCATACCGATGCCTAAGCTTGTCCGAATCTGCTGATACGTCACTCTTTTGTCAGTCTCTATCATACGCTGCACAACACTGATGTTATTTTCAGTCGTCGCCGTAGAAGGCCGTCCCTCACGCAGATCGTCGGTGAGATTAGTGCGACCACGTTTAAACTCATTAAACCAGTTGTAAATGGTCGCACGAGATGGGGCTTCATCATGAAAGGCCAATCGAAGTCTATCATAGCTTTCTTGTTGACTTAAATGACATCGAAAGTCATAAAAAATCATTGCACGAAAATTTTCGCGAGTTAAATTCATGTTGACGTGACGCAGACAATTTTCAATTTGCCGCCAAATCATAAAACAAATGACAAATGAATGAAATACATACTCAATAATATTGGCAAAGAGTTCCATTTTCAAAATTTAAACTTACTTTTTTATTATATTGTTTACAAGTGGCCAGTTCTAAAAACTTTCAGTGTCGCCCTCGTACGTCCCATAATTGTACCTACCTAGGTATGTAAATATGTAAATATGAGACTAAGATTGGTTTTTTGGAATCTTTTTGTTTTTATTTCATTTTTTTTTTTAACTTTTATGGTCATCCCGTAAAACCTAAATTGAAAATACAAACTGAAATATAGATGCACAGAAAAACCAGGAAAATAAGACCAGCGCTGGGAATCGAACCAAGGTCCTCGGCATTCTGTACCGCGTGCTATACCGCTACACCACCGCTGGACACGAATACGCACGAATACGCTGGGGAAAATTTTCCCCCATGCACCAAATATCTAGCTTGTTTGTTTCTTATTTAGCCACTTAAGCAGTGACATCTATGTCGTAGCCCTCATCGAGAAACTAGTTGATTGGCCCAAACATGCACGCTTTATTGTGTCAGATATTGGTGCTGGTGAATGCACAATCAACGTAAAAATTAAGTGATAACTTTTGTACCTTGTCGCTTTCAGTCGTAACATGATTTCGTATGGCTTTACAAACAACGTTAAAGTGACAACGTAAAAAAGCGATTTATGAAGTTGACTCTAGATTCGATTTGTGGCATTCGAACATGGCGGACGTAGTCAATGTATAATTTTGCTATTTCTGTTTCTTTGGCTAGTTGAAGTATAATTTTAATAGTGTATTATGCGGCGATTAACCTTAACAGTGAACAGTGATCACAAAATTCTATACTGCTCTCGTGTCTGACATTTTTTAATGCGCAAGTTGTTTCTGGAATTTTACTATCAAGTTACAAAAACTACAATCACCGTACAACGTTGCCTCTCGAAAGAGAATACTTAGACACTGGCGAAATTGTCTTATTAATTAGGACAGAAGCCATATTTTAAAAACCGGCCAAGAGCGTGTCGGACACGCCCAAAATAGGGTTCCGGAGCCATTACGAAAAAATTAAGTAATATTTTTCTAAGGATTTCGTACTTTATACGGAATCTTCGAAGTATAGGTATATTTTATACCTTACGCTGCTATTTACTCGTAAACTACTAATAATTCTCAAGTAAACTTAGCCGCTATAGTTTTCCTTGAAAGTTTAATATACTGACTACCATCCTGAATTTTTTCAAATTTTTCCACCCACCGGTTTAGATTTTAGAGGGGGGGGGGACGCTCGATTTTAATGAAAATTTGCACTTTAAAGTTGAATATTTCGCAAACAAATGACTGAATCGAAAAATCGTTGTAGCAAACCCCTAATGGTTTTAAAATACCTATCCAACGATACCCCACACTATAGGTTTGGATGAGAAAAAAAAAATCACCGCCACTTTACGTCTATGGGAGGTACCCTAAAAAAAATTGTTTTTGAATTTTTAATTGTACTGTTTTGTCGGCATAGTTTACTTATATATTCGTGCAAAATTACAGCTTTCTAACATTGATAGTCTCTGAGCAAAGCCGCGGACGGACAGACAGACAGACGGACAGACAGACAGACAGACATGGCGAAACTATAAGGGTTCCGTTTTTGCCATTTTGGCTCCGGAACCCTAAAAAGAATTAAGAAGTTGACTCTACCTATCTTAATTAGAAAAAAAATCTAAAGAAAATGCACAAAGATGTACTTGGTCGTTGGAGCAGTGCTCCAGACTCCTTGCATCATCTCGTTACTGCCTCCTTAATTTGCGGATCAAAGTCCAACAAAAATAAAAGCACTTATCATTCGGCGTCGCCGACAAAGCCGAGGAGTCAATTCAATTAAGTAAATCCTTTAATAAGCAAATAAGCAGAAGCGAGAGGTCTGTCGAGATCAAAGCCTCTCACTCCCCTCACGCGGCCACTTCAGGACCCTCCGGGTTTTTACATGTCATACGTAGATCGAGATGACGGCTTCCTTTAGCGTTTCGTTTTAAATGTCTTTCTAATGATTTTTGATGAGTAGGTAAGATGTTTGGTTCACTAGATACAGCATCTTGTCTTTGACAGTACCAGTAACGGGTAGCATGCGACTTGTTGCGACCCGTCATGCTTAACATACCAACAATAACGAATCGATTGACACCACATTTATTCAAATCGGATGAGTAGTGTAGACGCTACGCTGGATCATACGTAAATACAAACATACATACATAGACTGCTAAAATCATTACCCTTCCTTGGCTTTGCCGTAGTCGGGTAAAAAAGTTGGACTTCCGACGGGCAATAGGTATCTCTGTCACTCTTTAAATGGAGCACTATCTGTCATCGTGTAATAATTAGCTTTATTCTAGTTTATTTATATGTGACTGTTTATCCCATTAATAACAATAATTAATTCAGATCACAAACAATCCATAGTTTTGATAGCATACAATGTCATCCTATAGGTAACTATGTTAGTAATATTTAACCACTTATTTACCACCATTTATTGATTTTCCCATTGCCTATAGGATCTACGGTTAATGCACCACCTGCTGTAAACTGTCCTTCCTTCTATCTGTAAAAAGGTTGCCTGGAAGAGATCGCTCTTAAGCGATATTGCTTACCTTGTAATTTACTCTGTGTAGGTAGGTACCTGTTTTCTGTATCGCTTACTATTTCTGGTGTACCATAAAGAGTATTTGTATTGTATTGTATTGGAAAACCCCGTCATTGTCACTTCAAAGTGTAGGTGTTCCTGATTACATCCAGCCACCTCGTTAAGCTGTTAATTCATTAACAGATTAGGGTCCTTTGTCCGCCGTCACGCGCTCCTTGCTGCCCTCGGGGGCGGGTATCAGAGATGATCGGGGGCTGCCCGATAACGCCTGATCTAAAGGTTGCTGGCCCTATCAGTCTAAGATCCGAACTTGAAAAGATCTTCACCGGTCTGATTTATTATTATTTATTTATTTAATAATAATAATAATAAAATGAAACCCCCTGATAATAGAATGAAACCTGTTTTATAATAAAAAACCCGACTTATTTTTATATAGTAAGATTTAGTATATTAGAAAATATATTAGAAATGAATTTGCTAAAAAAATCCTGGACAGGCTATTTTTAATTATTTAAAAAAATATATGTTCAATATTTTTTGTTGCATCATCGAGATAATAAGAAAATTTTATATTGACTAAAAGTATAAAACCTATAGAATATGTAGACATTAGGTTTGCTATTGTTTACCTGGGCGAACTACTGGGTTGCCAGGTGTAAACTCAAACAGTTATATCGATGCCAGTTACTTTTACTTGATTGGATAATAGAACAAATTGTATATCAACGTAAGCGCTGTTTTATTGTGAACACGTTGATATAGGGTTGTCTGCATTTAATTAAAAAACATAAAAAAATATTTTATAAAATTGCCTGGCCAGGATTTTTGTAGCAAAACCATTTCCAATATATTTTCTAATATACTAACAGCATTATTCATAAAAAATCCTTAATTGAGGTATGATCGGTCTGTTAGTTAACAGACTGATTAAGCTTGTTTGACGTTTGTCAAGAAGTATGATTCATAAACGCTTGCTAACGGTCTGCTAGTTGTTGAGCTCCTGATAGACTGATTAGACGCGTTATGTTGGCACTCTTGACAAATCTTCTTCTTCTTATTCTTTTTTTAAATATGGCTTCTGTCCTAATTAATAAGACAATTTCGCCAATGTCAAAGTATTCTCTTTCGAGAGGCAACGTTGTACGGTGATTGTAGTTTTTGCAACTTGATAGCAAAATTCCAGAAACCACGTGGAGACAACTTGCGCATTAAAAAATGTCAGACACGAGAGCAATATTGAATATTGTGATCACTGTTCACTGTTAAGGTTAATCGCCGCATAAAACACTATCAAAATTATACTTCAACTAGCCAAAGAAACAGAAATAGCAAAATTAAACATTGTTCACATCCTCCATGTTCGAATGCCACAAATCGAATCTCTTGACAAATCAAAGACAAAAAATGGCCTTATCGAGAATTAAAAAAAAAAAATTTGACAGCAGTGACAGCAGAGGATCCTTTCGGAACGTTCTGTCCGTTTCCCAAAATACCCTTTCCCAAAACACCCGTTCCAAAATAACAGTTTCCTAAATCGACCGTATGCCAAAAGACCCGTTTTCTCATCGCATCAGAATGTCAAAACACCCAGTTTTCATAGCATCCGTATGCCAAAATATCCGTCGCTCATGACACCCGTATTCCCAAAAGACCCGTTTCTCATTGCATCAGTATGTCAAAAGACCCGTTTATTATAGTTTAATTTAAATTTAATTTAATAATTTAATTTAATTCAATTTAGATTCCGAAATTTACTAATCTTAAACAATAATAATAATAAATCGACTAACATTAGTTTTGTAAGACCAATTCTACTGGATTGCCATATTAGAAACGGGTGTTTTGGGAAACGAATTATTTAGGAAAAGGTAGTGACGGGAACGGATGTTTTGGGATTAGGTAATTTTGGGAAACGGATATCAAGCCAAACGTATGTTTTGAGAGACGAACATTTTGGGAAACACTTATTTCGGGAAACGGATTATTTGGGAAAAGGTGGCGACGGGAACGGATGTTTTGGGAACGGGTGTTTTGGGAAACGGACAGAACGTTCCGAAAGGCAGAGGATGCTGGTTTTCCCGCCATTTCCGATCCGCGTGTTTTAGTAGACCTAAACTAAGTGCAAAAAGCCGTAACTATGTTAATCATCGTAATTTTATTTTTTTCGTATTATTAGAGGATTTTTAAATATAAATTTCTGAAAATAATTTTTCTTGATTTTTTTTTTAAATCTTTGCGTAAACCTCCATAAAATATCTTCGGTATGGTTTTTTGCTCTTGTCAAAGTCAGCTGTTCAACTCTGTGGCGGCCATTTTGTGACTTAGCAGGGAGATAAAGAAGGGTCTACGGTCCACTAACTTTAGCAGAGCCTTGATCGACTGATTAGCGCTAACAGACGTTTATGAATCACGTTTTTTAGCATCGGGCCATCAAGGACCCTTCAAGGAGGCTCTAACTTTTTATGAATAAGGCTGTAAATTTATGATAAACTACATTTCATTCTATTATCAGACCGGTGCAGATCTTTTCAAGTTCGGATCTTCTACTATATACGAAGTGTAAAATTGGAACTTCGTATCTTGCCGTCCTGCTGACCCTTATATTATTTTATACGGGAGTGAGAAGGGCCGCATGATACGAACTTTGATTTTTTTAATCTCATGGTAGCTGCAGTACTCCGCTGATTACCTGGCGGATTACATCGGAAAAGGATGTTTTGTTATTTTCTTTTTTGATCAGAGTAGATGAGAGATCAAAATCAGATAGTTTTCCTAGTGATGTGATCAGGTTTTGTCCCCTTTTGTATTTTTGTGAGTTCTCTCGTTTTGTACAGTAAAGAACATTACCATTATGCGTTCAAAAACAATAGATAATGACCACCATTTATTACATTGAATTCTATTATGAACACGGCAGTATCGTAGGCACTCGTGTTATCCATTTATGAAACCCGGCTACGCCTCGTTTCATAAAACCACACACGTTTTAAGGACCCTTATTACGTAACAGTTGCATAAATTACTATTTCATATGAATAGATATTAGAATAGAAACGCCCACTGGTGCCCTCTGTTGAGAAAACCAGTATTCGCTACAAAACACGACGGGGTACTCGTAAGCGCTACAGCGACATCTATTTAAGGGTTTTTGCACTAGGTTATAAAAGCTCAAAGCTCAATTGAAAAGCAAAGCACGCTCGCGAATAGAATATTTTAAAAAAGTACTGCCCTAACCGTTAGGGCCTAACGTATTTTTAGTTAATCAAAACATTTTTAGATGGCGCTGTTTACTAAATACCAAATCATTTTTAAGTTCGGCTAGAAGGACCAAAATGAGCATTAACCATAAAGGCCCTATTTGCAGCTGTTACTTCATCTAAAGAAACCGTAATACTGTTTGTTCATTGTGGGTGCGTATATGTTTGCTTATTATATTCCTTTACGTTCAACTGGCTATACGGATTGGGATGAAATTTGGTATGAATTTAGCTGTAGATACCTGCATCTGGACAACACACATAAGCACTAAATAGGTAGGTACATATTTTTAAAATGCATGTAAAATCTCAAACTCTTAGCCGCTAAGTCTAGAGACATGTAACTTCGCAAGAGTGTTCGCCATACAAATACAAATTTCCACGTGAATGTAATAAAATCCGGGAATTTAGATCAGGTGGTTCATTCGCATCATCATCATCATCATGTCAGCCGAAAGACGTCCACTGCTGGACATAGGCCTCCCCCAAGGCTCTTCACTCAGACCGGTTTGTGCTCTCCGGATCCAACGCTATTTGATGATCTTAACCAGAGGCCGTATTGCCTATTGTTTCTGACACTCGTGATCGCAATTAAATGACAGATTTCGCATACAAAAGCTGTCATTTGATTGCGATCGCGACTGTCAGAAACGTTAGGCAATAAGGCCTCTGGTCGTCGCTCCATCTTGTTGGATGCCTACCGACAGGCTACCAGCAGCTTTTCCGCGTCATATACATACAAAAGCCGCGAAAAAAGGTAAATGCGAAATAAAAATCAATAGTTTTTGTAATTTATTTATTTTTTCACCATTTATCGTAAAACTTTCCTACGGCACACCTTGCGTTAGCGTGGCAGCGCGCTGCCGCCGCGCGCCGCCGTCGGTCCCGACGTGTTGCGCTCATAAGGGCATGAAGTTACAAACAAACAAATACTAAAATTATACATGGACATCCTCATGCGGCTGAGTACTTTAGATCATTTCCAATCGTATACAAAATAAATAGGCGTTCACGTTTTTTAGTATATAAGAAAAGAAAAATATAATGATATCCATCGTAAGTACACACAAGCACCATCCAGCAGTTTGACTGCCTCCCGCGCGCCCCCGCCGCGAGCGGCGCTACATTTCATGTCGGGGCTGACGCTCACATAACTTCCACAATTCCAAAAAATACATAGTGATATATAATATTATAACAGCGGCAGGGCGCGGGCCGCGCGGGGGGAGCCGCGCCGCCAGCGCCCCTGAATCCGCTCACAATTTCGGTTCACAACTTATAACAGCTAAATTTTTAAATCGATCACGAGATCTGTCAATGTTCCAAACATTTTCGATACGAACTAGTGTCAAACAATAGAAAACAACAAGTATAAAATACTAGTATAATAATAATAAAACTATAGGAAGTTATACATCACACTATACAATCTTTGGATACAAATATCTGTCCGGCGGGCGCGCCGCCGGCACACGGACCAGTCTCAGATGCGAGCCGTGTCACACACGAATTGAAACATTTTGAAACCATCAAATAATTTAAAACGAATTTATCCTCATCATATGAGCCCGATCAGTCCCACCGTTCCGAATTTTCCGATATCAAAAATTAGCAACTACCCTCCGGTGCATATTGGGTGCCGAGTCGGCGACAGTCGTCGCGATACTTCCACTAATTTAAACGAGTCCTAGCTACTCTCTCACCGCATTCACACGCCGCGAGACCTCGCGCTCCCTCTGCACGCTACACCCAATATGCCAACGCTATTAACCCTAACACAATTTATGTATTTAGCAATCTAGGTTTTATACAAGTTAGCTCCTTCCACTTTCGCTCCTATACCTACGCAGCGAGTGCAAACCTATCTAGACAACGCCCTGTCCTCGGTACTCTACAGAACACAGTTTGTATCCATCGCCCTGGTGTGCGGCGGCGGGCGCGCGCGAGCGACGCCCGGCCGCCGTTATCGATACTATACATAAAATATGAAATATTCAGGACACAATATTTCGAAATCGTTTAAACCTACAAATCATTATCCATTATTATCATAAACCTACAATCGATTGGCAGTATTTGTTCAACTTCACTCCCCTCTCCTGATATGCCGCGCGCCGCCGGGGCGTGCGGCGCGGCTCGACGGCTCCTACACACGATCCTATCACTTACTGACAAACAAAACCAAAAACGTCGCGCGTCGCCGGGGCCCGTCCGCACCCCGCCGCCGCGACCGGCGCGTCCGCGACCGACTCGGGAGCTCCGCGGTGGTACAGCCGCCGGACCGGCTCTCAGAGAGCGCTCCAGCTTTACAGATACATTTCAAGATTCGTTACGGTAATTAATATTATTTGACAATATTTAACAATTACAGAAGCCTTAGTACGATCCATCGCCGCCGCTGAAGAACCCTGCGAAGTGCACGCTGACCGTTCTACTACATTTCCGTACTATTACATTTTCGTACTATTACATTTCCGTTCTATTACATTTCCGTACTATTACATTTTTATACTCTTTTTTTCCTTAATTTCAGGTACTGTGGTATTGCTTACGTGTAGTTAAAATGTGTATTGCGCGAGTTCTTAGCTGCGGGCGCGGCCGTCGCCGGCGGCCGAGCCGACGGAGTAGCTTCAGTAGAACATCGATTCGTGACAGAATATAACTAAAACTAACGGACTATTATAACTCTGTTTTTTTAGGGTTTTTTTATTTATTTTAAAGTCGCGGTTGAATCGTTTCGTAACTACAGGCGGGGGCGGCGGGCGCGGCTCGCGCTCCAATAATTGACATCTGCGCGCGCGCTCGCTCGCACCCGGGGCGGGGGAGCGAGACGGCGCCGCCTCGGGCCGACTCGTGCGTCCGACAGCGACTGACACAAACCCGGTCTCGAAGAACAAGCGATGACGAAAAGACGCGTATTCTACAGCTAGGTACTACATGTCGTGTTTGACGCAGCGAGTCGTGAGCGAGCGGGGAGCGCGGGCGGCGGGAGTGCGGGGATGGCGGGAGGGGGCGCGGGTATCACAGGGCAGCTCTCGGCACTCGGCGCGCCGCCGGCCGGACCACGGACGGAAGAGGCGACGCAACAAACACTAGCACTCTTGCGCGGTAGGATGGCAACACTCGAAACAACACAACCCTTCTTCGGGCGGTCGGGTAAATAGACAAGACACTTACGTCAATCGTTATGGTCTTCTTAAGACTATGGTTTTTGTCCTTTGCGTAAGGAAAATGAGCAAGCACCCATGAGGCTGACATGATCACCTGGAGTGTTCAAAGCCTCTACAAAAAGAAGAAGAAAAAAAGGTTATGCTTTAGGGAATTCTTTATGCGTTCGAATAGTCGCAAAATAATAAAGAAGTTACAAAACGTTTACTTACGTTGTTAACACTGAATGGTCAAATGGAACTGGTCGCGTCGGAGCGAAGAAACATGGACTTTTTGAGCATGTTATTAACCGAAACTCGGCCATTAGTGACACGAAAGAGGCGTCAAAGGAGCGGGGATCATTTTGCAGATCAGAGGCCTTAATGTCCAGAGTACTCTCAATTACGATTATGTTTTGTTTACCTCTTCTCTCTGACACTCTTCTTTCTGGTTTAGGATGAGGGTGGAAAGAGATTCTGAATGTGATCGCTAGTGCCCACGAGCAAGACAATGCTGCCACAGGTATTGGGAGTGCACTGAACCAATGGTGCTGTATAGACAGTGCAGGAGGACAAGTAGAGTTGCAATGTTGGTCCTTTGTGCCGGATAACGCGGCCGGTCGCCGTCCGGCCGCGCGGGCGCCGACGTAGACACCACGCGATAACGACCTCACAACATATTATAGTCACTATGTTAATATTAAATTTATGTCACTCTCCTCACGCAGATATACATTTATGTAACGTTAATTATATTTAACCGACGATGCTAAGTCAGTTTAATCTAAATATAAACTCTGTAGATCTTAAACGTCTATGGAACTAAAATTACATTTTGTACCATAAATTGTTGTAAAATTAAGCCACTACGCGGAGCCCCGCGCCCCTCGGCCGCCCCCACCGGCTCATATATACTATTTTATTCGTATAGAGAAAATGATTTATTTTTTATATATTTTAACTTTTTTTTTCTATATGTAACATTTTAACGGACGTCACAAACTTATCCCACGCTATGTATGGTCTCCGGAGGAAATATAATAGTTTGATAGAGTGAGGCAGCGCGGATGCGCCACGCCGCTATGTCTAGGGCCGTAAGGGTCGATATATCTATGTTACATTAATCGCCGAGCTCCTGCGAACGCAGAATCCGGTGTCGCTCGCCGCCGGCGCTGCGCTCGCGCACGCCGCCACGAGCGGAGCGGGAGCGGAAGCGTTTCAGGATAACTTGCTCTACAATCTTATTTCGTCGCCTTCGTAACTTGGTCACATTGCCGTATGGTCAACTGTCCTGATTTTCGACAACCCTATACTTCGTTTTTCTTAGCATTAGAAAAAGGGTAAACATCTTGACGCGTCTTTTTATTGAAAAACGTTTAAGAACACTGTAATTATTACTTCTGATACCAAAAGCATGTAGGATCATATGTCTTTACTAATTGTTACTATGTGCTGTGACTTGTTTTTCAATAAAAAGACACGTCAAGATCGCTTATCTTCTGTCTAATGCAAAAAAACGGAAAAATTGCCTGTTCTTGATCCTGACTTGTCGTTATATTGTCAATTTCCTATCTTGTCATTTCTATATGGTCCACGGTTCAATTCGATGTAACAAGTCTTAATGAACTCTTCGGAATCAAATACACTTTAGAAATTAGGCTCCGATCGGAAATCTTGGCTATTAAACGATTTACATCAATCAATAAGACAGTCTAAAACATGTAGAGGTGTTAAGATTGAGAACTACATAGTATTGTGGGCCATTATATGAATGTGGACATGATTGACGATACAATGTTAAGAAGGTGACAATTTAGGAATTGTGCGTCGACATGTTCTTGCAAACAAGTTAAGAAGGTGAAGAAACAGCATCGTAGACGAACTTGGCCTTAGGCCGGGTTTTTGTGTTGTTCGAGTAAGTATCAACACGTCCACAGGCGAGAGCGGAGCTGCTCGCTTCCCGCTACCGCTTTGTGCGCTCGTACTCTGGCGCAGGCCACTGCACTCAAACAGGGGCCGCCATTTTTACATAACTTATCACAATTATTGGTGTTATTTTTTGTGTTAATTTTTTTCTAGTATTTTAGGCCACCAGCATTAGTGCTCGAGTCTGCATATCAATTGTGAAGCTACAGAGGTATTGGCGTGTGACAGTACGAGACGCGACGCCGGCGGAACGAGCGACCAGCGACAAGGATCGGAGACATCACAACTGTCGGCAACGTACCACTAATAAAAAAAAACATTACCCTAATATTTAACACAATAAAATTTTATAAACGAGTTATTACTAACCTGACTCGAATTCGTAGATAATATTACATTTACAACGAGATGCGCCGCTGCGCGATGAGCTACCAATAAAGGGTGAAAAGGGAGATGCACTTATGATTATAAAAAGAACAAAAAAAGGCGAAAACAAAGACATTAGTAAAGTAATAGGGCGTCGACGCCGTCGTGCGGCGCGCCGCGGCGGCGCGTCCCCTCCCCCCTCCACTCTACACGTTCCACAACTTATTTAACATCCGCGACAGCAGCCATATCCACCACCCGGCCTGACGGTGTTAGTAGCAGTAACACAGAACATTATAGAGTGACAACTAAGTCAACTACAGCGGTGGAGAAGCGATGCCCCGACCGGCTCACGTCGCGTCGTATTAGGGCCAATCAACTTTTTTACCGACACTAATCTGTCCGCAACATTTTTCAAACAATTGCAGATTTTTGTAAGTAAACATGTTTTTTCTGTAATTTAATAGATGGTGTACATGAATACATGCCATCCTACGTAAGTTCAACCTATTAAACCGTGAAATATCTTGTTGGAAGTACGATTTTTTGGTAACGCCACAGACAATTTTGATAACGCAGGAGACGCCCAAAGTGTCGGTAAAATAGTTGATTGGCCCATTAACGAGTGCGAGCTAGAGATGGATAAATCCGGATCTGAAGATTCAAAAAAGTCAGATCCTTAAGCGGATCCGAATCTCTTATTGACTCCTTACAAATCTAATCGACTCCCGGAGTTACTAACTCCGACCAACCTATTGGATCGAGCGACTCGCGATCGACGATTCAGCACTCACTGCACTTTCGTTCAATCACGTCGGATCGGATCGGATATGTGCCATCCCGCTCACGCTAATAGCATTTATTACGAGAGGAAGAGGGATAGCATGATACCAATTTCAGAACCGCTCCCCGGAGTTCGCCAGTAGTAAGTATATCCGATCCGAAGTGACTCACGGATTTAGGACTAATCGGTACTTCAGTACCTCGGTATCGAACCGAGCCGGATAGGCCATAGACAAACTAATAATAGCTCGAAAGAACCGGAGGCAATAAAGGAGTCGGAGTCGATAAGCGGATTCGGTACCGACACCGGAGCCGGATTTAATGAGTCAGATCCCTTGTCGGAGTCGAGATTACCCATGTCTAGTGCGAGCACATTTATTCATACCGTGTGACAGACACAAGTAATCTACAATATTGTTCATGGTACTGAAGAGCTGTAGCCTCAACACACTTTAGTGGACTGTGCCAGCAGGGTTAATTACGAAATTCGAAAAATCGAAGTTCATGTCGTTCCGTCCCCCAAAGCTTATTAATACGAGAGTGAGAAACGGCACGATAGAAACTTCGATTTTAAAATTTCGGAGTAGGCTCTCAGGCAAGCATGGTTTTCTTTACCTTCTTGGCGGCAGATATGGCGTGCTGTCGCCATCACACACGGGAGCGTATAGGATGCCCAAAAGATGTTAAGATCCAACAATGGAGTTAGTCTACCACTCCTTTTGTCCCATAGAAGTGTCGAATAGCAGAACTGTTAAAACGTTTTAGTCTGGTCCAAATAGTTCTCTAATTCACAATTCCCAGAACAAACGAAAGTGTAGTTAGTGTCAATGACGGTTTCTGCAGGCTAGTTGGCGATAGTATCGTCAGCGCCATTTGACAACTTTGACATTTGGGCCAATCAACTACTAATCTGTCCGCAACATTTTTCAAACAATTGCAGATTTTTGTAAGTAAACATGTCTTTTCCGTAATTTAATAGATGGTGTACATGAATACATACCATCCTACGTAATTTTAAGCTATTAAACCGGGAAATATCTTGTTGGAACTACGATTTTTTGGTCACGCCAGAAACAATTTTGGTGACGCAGGAGACGCCCAAAGTGTCGGTAAAACAGTTGATCGGCCCATTTGCGTCACATCTGGGATTGGTTAGCCAATCGCGAGCAAGACTAACGTCAACCGAAGCTCTCGATACTAACAGCATTTAACAACATTTCGCCTGCCAAAAAACCCTCATTTCATTACATTAGACTGGCTTTCTCCAGATATTTGCTGACCGCTGTCACTCATTTTGAGCACAACAAACACATTTTGAGCTCCCCGTCCGCCCCGATCACGCAAGTTCCATACACTACCCACACGTGCTGGGCGAGCGTGCCCGCGCCGCCGCGTCGCGACCCGCGCACTCATACATACATACATATATATACAACACGCACACACACCGTTGCGCACCGATTTATCAATGGACCCCAAAAGCGAACAATTTCATGATTCTAGTGCTATGCACACGATCCATCAAAAAACCCATACGGAATATCCACACAGGGTGCTTACATACCTAACCTACCCATCGTCCGGACAAGGCCCGCCGTGACCATTCAATCTCATTGAACCCGCTTTTTTAAAGCTTTCCCTAACCAATACATAAATTTTGGAAGTTGATTTCATTCCGAATCGTGTAGAATTTGGGTCGGGCCGAGTCCGCTATATCACAGCATGCGTCCTTATCTAATGATTCGAGAATGCCGCCTCCGCCCTCGCCGACAGCCCACAGCCCACTGCCCATGGCCCCAGCGTTGGGACCGTGGGCAGTGGGCACGGACCGGCCTCGCTCCTCACCACTCGACACTTCCAAATAAACACCACGAAAACAGTGATAATTATTTGATAACAACTTCGTAAAAAAAGCAGTTAGATTACTCAATAAAAGTTGCTGATTTTATTTCATTTCATACCTGATATAATTGAAAAAGTATAAATAAATAAAATAGATCATTTTGAATTTACACGTAAAGCTTACAAGCACCTGTAATAATTTGTCACACTATTTCTTGTCCAGATACCAATTTCATAGTTTTCTAATTAGCACATCACGTTTTAATTCACAGTATATGTGGTGTATGTAGGTATGTGGACGACTTTATAGAGCCAATATAATATTTTATTATTTCGGATATAGATCATCATCAAATTGCACAGTGTTTCAAATCAAGCTCCAATCCCAAAAAAAAAAACAACAATATTTTGTAAAAAAGTGTAAAATTTTATTCAACGCAATTCTGCGTTTTTAAATTCATTTTTACACAAACTTCATCACTTGATTAAAATTGTAATTCAATTTACAGATTCATTTTGACTAAACTTAAATCAAGTAAAACGCTGACTGACAACCATAACTAGTAGAGTAGCTTTGGCAGTAAATGTCGAGCGAGTGCTAGCGTCGAGTGGCGAGGGTGGCGACGGCGAGCGCTTGGCGGCGCCACGCCCCTGTAAACACCCGTGCACTGCGGCGGGGGGCGCCTCCTCACAACCCGATACAATACATTTCCACTTAGCGATTCAACTCTCCCGCCCCCCGCTCCGCTCGTCCCGTGTCACCATAGACGCTATTAAATAATCCATATAAAAACATACTCCTAAAAACTAGAAAAGTGGCATTTCACATAAACGTAATCCTTATTATGTTGTTAGGACGTCGGCCAGGTGTGCACGATTATTATTAATTTTTTTAACGATTTTTTTTTAACGTTTTTTTTTTTGGCGCGACCTGGTCCGACCTGCAACGTAACTCCGATACAAAATAAAATGTTTAATCGTAAGTAACTAATTGATAATTTAAAAGTAAAGCTCTTGGCGCACTGGCAGTGGACAGCCGACAACTGGCAACTGCCAGTTGATTACTGGCAACCGCCAGCCGACAACTGACAACTGCCAGCCGACAAACGGCAACTACCAGCCGACAACTGACAACTTTCAGCCGACAACTGACAGCTGCCAGTCGACAAACGGTAACTACCAGCCGACAACTGACAACTTCCAGCCGACAACTGACAACTGCCAGCCGCCAACCGACAATCCCGCCAGCCGACAACCGACAGCTCTCGCCGCCGCCCGCCCGACGCGGCGAGCGGGCGCCGCCGCTGCTAATACAAGTCAAATAATTACAATTATACAAAGAAGATAAAACAATAAAGCTCAAAAACGTGTTTTTATCACATTACCTTAACAACTAATGCGTCGCTCGGACGCGTCACGGAGGAGACGAGAGGTCGGAATGTCCGCGCGAGCCGTAGCGCCTAAACTAATAACATACTACCATACGTATATAAAATACTATATACACATAATATATACCGCGTCGGCGTCAGGCGTCGGGCTTCGGGCGTCGGGCGTCGGGCGTCGGCTGTGGAGAGAGACGGCGGTGGCGAGGGCCGGTCTCTACTGCGGGGCGGCGCCCGACCATCAAATCCGGCTCGCGGCGCTGCCGGGGAACGTGTCCTGGAACACACGCAAACTGTCTGCTCGTTTGTCTGATATTAGGGTACAAAAAACAACGTGACAGTACAGCACCGATAGATACATGCAAGGCTCGGAACCGGTTTATAAAATAGAGGTTTATTTCGGTTTAACTCCGAACTTTCATAAGAACGCGATCGTTTTTAAGAACTACAACCTAAATAAACATACAGGGCTCAAAAACGCACCGAAAATGGCTGCCTCGCGATTGGGCTCGCTCATTCGGGACCCAGTTCTGCTTCACGAAACCGCTTCTTAAGAATATGTCTTCCAGATGACGATGGAGATAAATGCAAGGCTCAGAACCGGTTTATACAATAGCGAATACCGGTTTATTTCAGTTTAACTCCGAACTTTCATAAGAACGCGATCGCTTTTAAGAACTTAACTACAACCTAAATAAACCGGTTTATTCGACGAGTGACGAGCTGGCCGGCCGCCGGTGGGCGGCGACGTTTATCCTGCGCCGGAACAAACCGGTTAATCTGACAAGAACTTTATGGAAATGTTCTCTTTAAAACCGATTTAAAAATAACGGTTTCGCGAACGAAACCGAAATGAAAAGGTTTTGCGTAAAGTACATGATTTCGGTTTGGAAATTTTTGCCGGTATCTGAGCCTTGGATACATGTCGATTCACAAGAGCTGGCACAAATGGAATGAACGCAAGTAATGTTACTTTAGACATTTTTGTAGGAAAATTAATAGATGCGCGTTAGGTCAGTTTCAGACTAGTTTTATGCTCGTTATTGAAATGAAATGAAATTTATTTGCGGTAAAAATGTAGTACATTATAGTTATGATTTTTTGTTTCATACATTTAGTCTCTGTCTCTGTCAGTCTAAATGACTGTATAAGTCATGCAAATATTATTTTTTTGATACATACATGCATTACATTCTTGACGACCAGATGGCCGAGGGGTTAGAGAACCTGACTACGAAGCTTGAGGTCCCGGGTTCGAATCCCGGCCGGGGCAGATATTTGTATGAATAATACGAATGTTTGTTCTCGGGTCTTGGATGTTTAATATGTATTTAAGTATGTATTTATCTATATAAGTATGTTTATCCGTTGCTTAGTACCCATAACACAAGCTTTGCTAAGCTTACTTTGGGGCTAGGTCAATTGGTGTGAATTGTCCTGTGATATTTATTTATTTATTTATTTATTTATTTATTCTAGCAATAAGGACTCCCTAGTTTGTAAGCGCGTGTACGCTTGAAAGCGCGTGTACGCGTGCACTGGTGCGATTTAGTTTTCTTCGAGCGTTGACGCGCGTATACTACATGTCCTCTAGACCAAACCAAACACTCTTGAATGAGCGCATAGAGGCGTGTTCGATTTAATGTAGCGCTTGTGTAAGCGCGTATGCCAAAAACAAGCTACGGGCAGAAAAAAACGCTAGTCTGAACCGCCCAACTTTTACTTGTTTGAAGTTAAAAATGAGGCATTTTGCGATTTAGGAGTTTTCGGTTTGAGATTGGTATTTGAAGGAATAGGGATGATGACGCCATTAAAAAATAATTCGAAGCCACAACTCCAGTAAAAAAACGCTTTATTTTTTCCCTGAAAACCAGATTAATTTTCGATTTACTGTAAAATTAGATTTTTTGTTGCTTTAAAACAAATAAGTTGATTGAGTTGGCGGATAATGACGTCATAATTATTGCCATTGAAACTCTATGGGAGAATTGTGTTTTGACAGCTCATAAAAAGTACGTCAGTTGATTGGTGGTGTCAACCAACATCCCTATCGTGCATTTCAATCTCTAGATTTTTAAAGAATATGACGATTTAGGTCAGTCATAAAAAATTACGTTCATTTTAAGAATGAGACAATTCGATAGTTAGGTATTATGAGCCCATGGTCATTTGAAAATTAGGGATATTAGTGAATAAGCTATTATGAAATTTAGTGGTTTAGCCCAAAACATCATATTGTGTTGTTGACTTGTATCATCATCATGTCAGCCGAAAGACGTCCACTGCTGGACATAGGCCTCCCCAAGGCTCTCTGAATTGCGTTGACTTATACGGAATAATCAAAAATGGTACTGACTATGTCGTGCGGCGCCGGCGCAGGCTGCGCGCCCGGCGGCCGCGCGCCGCCGCCCTGCAACGTACAACACGACTGTTAACGCAATAAAAAACCATGACAGTAATAATTTATTGAATGAGGCGTCATCTTGCAGAGGTCGATATCAATTAACTATTTATAAACAATTACTTTTTCACTTCTCATGCTCGTAAAGCTCATGTTTATGCTGTATCTAGACGACATAAAATATTTTTTTATGCTCTAGTGCATAAAATAAAATCTTCGTTTAAGACCAACTTAAGACCAAGGTAATCAGGAGTCAACAGCCACAAACAAAAAAGTTTGTAGGTATATATTTTTTAAATAATTTTAATTGATATAAAACTAAGAATCAATCAAATCAATCAAATCATAATAAATCGATAAATTTAAAAAATTGAATTATTACAATAATGCATAAAAAATTAAAGGTAAATAGAAAGTGAATCATTGTTTCCACCATTGCTATTTCATTTCCTCGCCATCGAAGTGAAAAGCAGAGTGTAAAACTCGAGCATTAAACCCATTTTCTCCTCGACGTGTCTATCCACCGGTACCGGCTCAGATGGCTATATGAACGTCTCGGGTAAAATAGCTCGTTTTATGCTCTTGTTGTAAAATCTACTATTGCTCACCGCGAAACGCACATTTTAAGCTGGGTCTCCGCTGAGCGAGCCAAGAGAGAGGCAAGATTTTGTGCGATATATGGCTCAAAATCGTACCGAAAATAGCTGTTTTTAAAAACTCATAAAAATCAATTCTAGCGTCGATAATAGAAGCCGGTTGGTCGGAGGCAGCGTACCTGTATTGCGTCGGGCGCGGCGCGGCTCATCTTGTCGCAGTAGTCGGCCAGGATGTCGCGGAAGCGCGCCCAGCACTTCTCCGGCACCGTGATCGCCGTGCGGAAGTTGCTTTTTACCTGCAACACGACACACCGTGTCACACAACTCCACTGAAGGCTCCCCCCTCTACGCCAGCGGGCTTAACGTGGGTATCATTATCATCATCATCATCGGAAGACGTCCACTGCTGGACAAAGGCCTCCCCCCTAGAACGCCATAATGAACGACCACTCGCCACTTCCATCCACCGGTTTCCCGCAACTCTCACGATGTCGTCAGTCCACCTGGTGGGAGGCCTGCCAACGCTTCCTCTTCCGGGTCGTGGTCGGCACTCAAGGACTTTTCTCCCCCAACGGTTATCCGTTCTTCGAGCGATGTGGCCTGCCCATTGCCACTTCAATTTGCATAATTTTCCAGCTATGTCAGTGACTTTAGTTCTTCGACGTGGGTATGCGCTGTGATAATTCTTACTTCCTTATACTATTTTCTCACCAACCCTTAATTTGGCAGCTTTTTGTATTTTTTTTGATGTAGAGTTTTTTCAACTATAAGGTAACGACGAGGTTTAAATCATTACCTTTTTAATTTTGTCAAATTAAGAGTTAAGTACTGAATCAATTGCTATGAGCTATGAAATTTCACATATACCACATTAGAAGTCAAAGTCAAAATTTCTTTATTCAATTTAAGCTATAACACTCACTTATGAACGTCAAAAAAATCTACCACTGGTTCGGAAAGACCTCTGTTGAGAAGAATCCGGCAAGAAACTCAACGAGGTATTTTTTTTTAGTCTAGATTAAATTAAATATTACTTTTTAAAAACCGACATTTTCCCAAAAGATGAACATGTACCGATAATTCCCAGACATTTATAATAAAAAAAACATGTAGTAAGTTAAATTAAGACTTGTATAGTCTGACAAGCGGGTCTTGGCACAAACAATGTAAAGCAAACATTATTTTGGCAACACTAAAAGTTAGTCCACACCGCAAGCAGCAATGTAGGTAAATCAAAATCAATCGTGTCGAATGTAAAGGCGCGCGAACCATCAAGACCTTTTCAAATCATTACACGAAGTTTTTCGGTTCGTACAATGTGCAAATTATTCTCGTGACAACGCAGCCTTAAGGAGCCGTCACACCGCTGCTTAAAAACCGGTGACGGAGTCGCAGTCAGGTGCCGTAAACGTTATAGGTAAACCGCGTAACTGAGTCCTCGCCTGCGCGGTACAGGGGCGCGGGGGTAGGACGACAAAGGGGACTGAAGGAAGTGCGGGCGGCAGGCGCTTCTTAGCACGTTATTCAAGCTCGCCGCCCGCACCTCCTTCAGTCCCCTTTGTCGTTCTACCCCCGCGCCCCTGTACCGCGCAGGCGAGGACTCAGTTACGCGGTTTGCCTATAGGACTTTACCGAACAGAAGTCGTGACTAGAGATGTGCCGATCATGACTTTGGCCGACTAGCCGACTAGCCGATTAGTCGGTTGTAAGGAAGCCGACTAATCGGCCGACTAGTCGGCCAAGCCGATCATAGTTTCCGGGATTTCTATGACGCTTCTTGAACCAGCTGAATCGCGCGCAAGTCGCAACCGACAAGCCTGTAAGTTACCTATCAAAGCGGTGTTTTTGTTTAAAAATATTTTACCTACTCTTATTATTCATTAAAGTGACTTTAATGTTTTTTTTATTTAAAAAAGTTTATTTTAGTTAAAACAAAAAAAAAACACTTAAACAATGATTCCCATAAAATCAAATGCCAAAAAATATTGAATGTACAATGAAAAAAAAATTATGTCCAATGGTCACGTGAAAGTTGCTTTGCTTTACGTTTAAAAATTAATAAGAATGATTATAAAATTCAAATATTAATAAATAATCAAGGCTCTGCATATACATGAAAATGTACCTCGTGTGTTCATAAGTTTTGAGACGAATAAAAGGTGTAATATTTTTAAAAGTTATTATAATATAAAAACAAAACTAACATATAATAATAACAGACATATTTTTAAAACAAAATAAATTAAAATTTATTCAAATTGCCCCCCTTTATTTTGGATACAGGCCTTTAGTCGGAGCGGCCTCTGGTCTATGAAGGCACGGACCTTTTCAAGAGATATTCGTTTAGCTTCCCGGCAAAGAGCACGCTTTAGAGACTCCAAATTAGGATGACTCCTACGGCAGGCTCTGAGCTCCAATTCCGTTCACAAGCCGCAATCCAATAGATTTAAATCTGGACTTGAGGATGGCCAGTCTTCGACACTAATGAACTCCGGTACATTTTCTTCCAGCCACTTCTGAGTAGTCTTTGCCTTATGGGACGGAGCCGAGTCTTGCTGAAAAATCCAATGGCTATTTTTAAATAAGGTGCTACTCAGTGGTTTTACAACAGTATCCAAGATGTCACTCTGGTAGTTCTTGGCCTTGATTTTAACACCTTGTTTGCAAAAGTGCAATTCCGTCACTCCCGCGTAAGAAACTCCCCACCAGACCATGACACTTGCCGGATGATGCGAACGTTGAACATTTCGTGCAATCGGCGGGACCTCCCGAGAGCTTCTAGCGTACACTTTATGGTTTTGGCGATTATACTTTTCCTCCACAGTAAAGATCTTCTCATCCGTAAACAGTATATTTTTTCCATCGTGTCTCCTGAGGAGGCGTCGACATCGATCTAGTCTAATTTTCTTGAGTCGCTCGTTGAGGTAATGAACTTCTCGTCGTGAATAAGCCCTGACTTTCAGGTCTTCTTTCAGTATTCGACTCAGCGATGAACGCGAAATATTCACTTGCAGTGCCATTTTCTTTTGCGATCGACACATGGATTTCGCCTAGGGCTGCCACCTCTCCGGTTTTGACCCGGAGTGTACGGGCTTGCATGGTGCATGTCCGGGCTACGGGTTCAACATCGATATCTCCGGGTCAGACCGGGCGGTGACAGCAAGAAAGGCAGCCGACCATCACGGCGCGGGGCGGTAAAGGCAGAGTTAATTGTAATTATTAATTACAATATGAATTGCCAAGAATTTTTGAAGTTTTTGAGGAAACCTGAGCAAGAAGAGATGCTTAAACAATCCCTTCAGAATAAAAAGTATAGTTTTAAGTGTCAAGCTGGCCCAAGTCATAGTACTAGCTAGGCCATTTATATTTTTATATTTCTTTATGTAAAAAAAAAAAATCTAAAATCTCCGGGTATGCTGGTTTTGAAAGGTGGCAGCCCTAATTTCGCCTTAGACGTCCCCTGACTACTTTTATGTTATTTTTCGTTCTTACAGAACGCGGCCTACCACTCCTAGGGCGGTCGTCGACAGAAGACATGTCCTTATATCTTTTAATTGTATAGTACATAAAGTTACGACTCACGTTTAAAATTTTCAGCTGTCGGAAAATTTGCATTGGAAGTTTTCCCGTTTTGAAAAGCGTGATAACAGTTGTCCGTAAATCTTTCCTTCCCGCCATTTTAACATCGAATGATATTATTTGACAAATAGCGTGTAATTTTGTTTTTCGTATTCCAAATTCAAAAATAGAAAACTTTAAATTTGACTGCCAGTAAGTTCCATATTCAAATTATTGCCTAAAAGTTGTCTCAAAACTTATGAACACACGAGGTATATTTTGTTGAAAAATACATACAAAGTAAGAGGCCGGATAGTCGGCGATTTTTGCAGACTATTCGCCGACTAGGCGCCGACTACGATAGTGGCCGATTAGTCGGCTTTACCGACTAGTCGGCGACTAGTCGGCACATCTCTAGTCGTGACGTTTACGGCACGTCACGATTGCGCATTTTAAACAGCGGCGTGATTAGCATGCGATAAAAACAGTGCGCATACGACGCGTCACTGCGATTCCGTACCGTCACCGTTTTTTAAGCAGCGGTGTGGCCGCTAATTATGCCTGAAAGAAAAATCGTACAAATCGCAATACATTGCGAGTCCGTAAACCCAACATATTCTTAGCGGTCAAACGAACGCCGCAATGCACTGCAAATTATGGTGTGGTTTATTTACCTCGCTGACTTTCATGTAGACGCCGCGGTTATTCTGTCCGATGTCGAAGTAAAAGTTCTTGTTGTCGACGCGCAGATGGCGCCCCTCCGGCAGCTCGCCCTTGAAGCTGCAACCCGACACCGATCTACGTCAACGGACAACGGTCACCCCACGCCACTTCACCACCACACCCTCCCCGCAAACAACCAATTTGATTCCAGGGCTATAATAAAACCTATGGCCAGTATACTGGATGATTCTGGGGTCATGAGCAGGAGTGAAAGGGGTGATGGGGACATTCACACTGAGCAACTTCTACTGTGAGAACAGCCACGAAATCGCGAAAAAAACCATCTAGTCAAGAGATAATCGATCGCTAACTATCCGAAATGTATGGAATAGCAGATTTTTTTTCAGCCATTTCGTGGCTGGTCCCATTGTAAAAGTTGCTCAGTGTAAATGTCCCCATCACCCCCTTCACTCCTGCTCACGACCCATGAATCACCCTGTATAGTACACTAGCTTTTGTCCGCGGCTCCGCGCGAGTGGTATTCGGTTATCGCGCGCTGTTCACTCGGGAACTGTGCATTTTTCCGGGATAAAAATTAGCCTATGTCACTCTCGGGCCCATTAACTATCTCTATGATAAAAATCATGTCGATCCGTCGCTCCGTTACGGCGTGAAAGACGGACAAACATACAAACACCAACATACAAACACACTTTCGTATTTATAATATTAGTATGGATGACTAGCAATTTTCTACCAGTCAATATAGACCCGACAACTCCACACACACCACTGAACTTCATCGCAGGTGTGTGCAAGAAGACAGCATCTTATATGATCTTATCGTAGTATATAATTTTATTTTTCCATAACAATGACGTAAATGCCATAATGACGAGGTTTGCGGTAGCCAAGGAATCAGATTGGTTGACTGTACGGACAAGCACAAGGAGTGGGCGGTCGGAAAGCTGGTGGGGGACTGCTCAACTTAAAAAGATGACTTGTTGTATGTAGTATTGTCCATATTTTTAAAATGTAGCCCAACAAGTAGCTCAGTTATGCGACTAGAATCGAACCCTGGATTTAAAGATTCATGGCCAGACTCCCCGCATTAGTGCCGATAATCACCATTTACATGTATAGCAAATGACATTATGGCATGTGATACTTACGGATTACATACAATGATAATAAGAAATTAAATCATTGAAATTAAAATTATGAGTAACAAAACAAATGCCTTAATAAGAAACAATATTATGGCGTTTAAATATTATTGCACATGAAATTCGGGCAAGTAAAGGCATACCCCTCCAAGAGTGAGTTGCGGATTTATCTTTACAAAAAGAAAAAGCAGTGGTCAGTGTCACTGAAAAAAAAGGCCAGTTGGATTTGCCATATTCCATGAGTGGACGGTTGATTTTGGTCCTATCACGAATTTTATGTTTTTATGTGTGTGTGTACAGACCCGCCGTCGTCGGTGCCGAAGTCGTCGAGCAGGTCGGTGAGCGCGTCCCGGAACTCGATCATGCCCTGCGCCGGCAGCGCCACCTGCGAGCGCGGCCCGCCGCGCGTGATCGTCTGCGACACGCGCAGGAAGCGCCCGCGGGAGTTCTCCTTCAGGTCCAGGTAGTAGCGCCGGTTGTCCTAAAACACACTACAATCAGCACCACCACAAAACACAGATACTTCACAAATCAATCTCGGGTGTAATACTTTACCGGCTGTAGTTCACAGACGCGTGTCTCAAGCGGATGGCACTCGCGCTCGCACTGGTCCCAACCGGGCCGAGATATCGTGTCTTTGAGCAGTGTCTGTGTGCGTTGCTCGAGCGCACTTGTATGGAGATTGAGGGTGATAGTGTTTGCCGGCCCGGATAACACCGACATGGAAATACCGGCCCTGTTTTTCGTGTACAGTGACCAGCATCAATATTAGATGCAAAAATATCTGACACGTCAATCCGGCCTTACAAATAAGAGTCATATAAGATATTTATGCACGCTTGTTGCATCAGATATAGATAGTGCTGGTGACTGTACACGTCCATAGAAGCTCTGTCAGTTTCTATGGGCGGGTACACAAAAAACAGGGCCGGTATTTCCATGTCGGTGTTATCCGGGCCGGTAAAGACTATCACCCTCAATCTCCATACAAGTGCGCTCGAGCAACGCACACATAGACACTGTTCACGGACACGATATCTGGGCTCGGTTGGGACCAGTACCCTTAGTGTAAGTTTTCGGTTACAAAATACGTCTCGATCGCGTTCGCGTTAAAATCTCAATTTATATGGAAACACGAACATCGAAAACATTCCGCTAGGGGCGCTATTCGTGTTTCCATACAAATTGAGATTTTAAAGCGAACGCGATCGAGATGTATTTTGTAACCGAAAACTTGCACTAAGGGTACAGCGAGCGCGAGTGCCATCCGCTTGAGACACGCGTCTGTGAACCTTTTTTCTGCAATAATGGAGCAACAAAAAAGTTACTATAACTGTTCAGTGGACGGTTGTTTAAATTAAATAATCGTGAATTTCGCCAATAACGAAATCGTCGCAAGATATTTTCTGTGACAAACTTATAATATAACAATGACATTAAAATTAAAATATTTTAGTTATTAATTTATATTTCCATTCTTGCCGTTTGATTCTCAACAATAAATCAAACTAGATACGAGTGCCTCTACCACGATAGTTTTTTGGTGCATAAGCCATAGTTGACAACCTTAGAGCAACCGCCGAGCGTAGGTATGAAAAGGTGAAGTACATACAGGAGATTGACTTCTGAACTATCTGTATTTTGTGCCACAACTATGACCAGTTGTGCTCAAAATGATCTAAACACTCTCTATTACCTTGCAGGAAAGTCTGAAACTATGAGACATACCAAGATCTGTTCTCAGGAACCATGTCATTGATTTTAATAACAAGAAACACTGCATTCATACATTAAATAAACTTGTTCTCAACTCGGGAATCGAGCCCGGACATTTTGAGATTTGCACTAAAAATACGCGTTTTAAAAATTTCCCGTGATATTAAACTTTCAAAACCAAATCTCACGGACTCAATATCTCGGACTAACACCCGTATTAAGGCCAATCAACTTTTTACCGACACTAATCTGTCCGCGACATTTTTCAAACAATTGCAAATTTTTGTAAGTAAACATGTTTTTTCTGTAATTTAATAAATAGTGTACATGAATACATAACATCCTACGTAAGTTCAACTTATTAAACCGTGAAATACCTTGTTAGAAGTACGATTTTTTGGTAACGCCAGAGACAATTTTACAATACGCAGGAGACGCCCAAAATGTCGGTAAAATAGTTGATTGGCCCATTTATAGAGAAGTAAAGGCGATTAGTATTAGTATTAGGCGAAAAGTAATTACTCAAGTAACGATTTTTATTCTATAGTTGAGCTTTTGCTTGAAAATTGAACTGTCAAATGTTAGATTGCTTAGCCAAGTCATAGTCACTATTTTCTTTATTTAAGCATTTACATAGCAACAAGTAATGACTCGTTTATAAATACAGGTGTAAATCTCACAGCATCGTCATGTTTAATCGTTCCGACAGACCGAGTAACAGCGGGCAGTTTGGAGGTTACCTTGAGCATCATCTCTGACTTGAGCTTGCCGTCGTCGGGCACGTTGTCGGGGTTGGGCGGGCCGAGCGACGCGTAGTAGTCGCTGAAGCCCGACAGGTGGTCGCGGAACTCCGCCGCCGTCGACATCGCCAGGAAGATCTGGCTGCGCCGCCCGTCCGCGCCGATCTGCGCCACAAACATCACATACGCTTGTAGCGACTCCTAGCGCCATCTAGTGAACAGCGATAGAAACTCCGACCATGTTCTAAATCGCGCTATCGAAGTTTCTCAACGCGGAAGCATATAAACAAGTTGCGACGCTCTTCCTTCGGACTTCAATCCCCAGGCATAACACCTGCCTGGAGAGAGATCTCTCTATTGGAGCCTCCTCCCACACGCTCACACGCTGCTACCTATACCTAACAGTTGAGTTTAGTACCTTATGTAAGATCTCATCTCCGTTTAAATCCTTAAAAAAAATATCTAGATATTACAATAACATAACCCATAGCGCATTATCATGACCCATTGCTAAAATAATACAAACGTCCGTAGAGAAGTAACGAACATAGAGCCTCCTCCTTTTTTGAAGTCGGTTAAAAAATAGCTTTCTGCCAGCGCATTCTTCTTGGCAATGTTGGTCTTTCCGAAAGACGTGGTCGTGCACAAGTGTCATTATATTCCGCCTAAAAAGTAGAAACGTAATAAAAAAATAATACAAATTTCGTTCCTTGCAATGAGAATATCCTTATCCTTGGGGCTGTTTCACCATCCATTGATTAGTGTTTACAGACGGTTAAATGTGATGCCTTCTTTAATCAATGGATGGTGAAACAGCCCCTTAATTTTATGATTTAAATTCGGGTTTTGTTATATTTCGGCAGTTGCATAAAATTATGACCGCGACAGTCTAATCTAAAACATTCTATCCTTATCCTTGTTATATTCATATGTGTATGTAGCTACAATAAACAGTTACACAATACAAAATATTAGTTACATTGGTCGGAATAACTAAGCATAGGTAGCGCTCTCAACTTCTCAAGTTGCCGTTCAAGGTTGGCCACGTTACGAGCGCAGCCTTTCCGGGAAACTCGCGCAAGTTTCGAATGATACAGAACTTATGCAGCGTCAGCTTATGCAACTGCATTCGCTGGGATATTGGCAGTGCAGAAGAGCGAATGCTTTCTCTGTTCATTACGCAAATATCACAAACAACGTTTATCCCTATACACTGAAAAAAGGATGTCTTAAATCGAGACAAAAAACCTTTTTTATCTTTTTTTTTTATACGACTGGAAGGCAAACGAGCAAGTGGGTCTCCTGGTGGTAAGAGATCACCACCGCCCATAAACATCTGCAACACCAGGGGTACCTATTTATTGCAGATGCGTTCCCATTGCCAACCTAGAGGCCTAAGTTGGAATATCTCAAGTGCCAACAATTTCACCGGCTGTCTTACTCTCCGCGCCGAAACACAACAGACAATAATATTTCTTTGGTTAAGACAATAATATTTCGTATATAGCCGGACACCATATTGTATTGGATTAAGACAAATAGCCCCAGCTGCATATTTTCTTAGTAGCTTGGGACAAGGTCTTCTAGGGCTGTCGTGTTTTTTAAACATTTAAATCTATAATATAAAAATGAATCGCAAATTCTTTTTTGTTGTGTTCGCTACTGTCAGGAGGTTTTCATGGAAGAAAAAAAATACAAGGGGGGCGAAGCCGCGGGCAACAGCTAGTTTATAATAAAATTTATTATGGTGCATACGATACGACATGTAGTGAGTGCGTGCAAATCTTCATCTCGCATAAATAAGGATCTAAGATTTCATCTATTTGTGTTGTTAAATTTATTTCTTAATTTATTATTTATTTATTTTTTTATATAATTAAATTCAATAACACGAGTTTTAAGTCCATTAAGTCTAGAAACCGAAAGTATTTGTCGGTTATTAATCTTTGAAAGTATATTTTGTGGAAAAAAAGTTTTTTTTACTTCATAATCTTTTGATATTTCTTACCCTTAGTAAGTATCCACCCCTAAATTATTTTGTTTTACATAATTTCGCAATACCAATATGTACGAATTCGTAAAAGACATCTACCTTCCAAAATTTAAAATTTGTGACAACCCTTCCTTACTTGCGTAAATACCTATACAGGCTGCGCGGTATCGCTCAACTTCAAAGGCGTCGGCCTACTGTAAGGAAAACTTGTACTGTGCCGTCGCTATCGAGTACGGTCATTGTAAACTAATGGTAGTGGTACTGGTTGGAACGCATGCAGCCGCAACGCGTATCACATTTGTATAAGCCAAAGACACGTTATCTTCACCCCCCCCCCCCACACACACCTACCTAGTCAAATAATAACGATAACGTATCGCAGGCTGGCACATCGCGATCAGCTGTTGCTATCTCTGATATCAATGGCATTTATCTTTACGTAACATTATTACGGCTTAATGATTAATTTTTGTGTAAGTAATGCAAAATTCGAGGAAATTAATATGCATGACACAATTTGCACATCCGAGAGTGGTTATATATGATAGCCAGGAAGTGCTAGTCACACTCGCGCACAAAGGGTTCCGTAGGTACAAATTTAAAAGGAAAAAACTAATTTTATTTTATACATAATATTTGTATGCCAAGAATGTTTGTATGTTTTTATAATATCCGCAGCGGAACTAAAGTTACAGATATAGCCGCAGGACTGATGGCCGATGGGGTCAAAAGGTTCTCGAATGTCGTCCGCGGACCAGAAGGGCTACTCCGAAACACGAAATTCGAAGTTCGTATCGTACCGTCCCTCTCACTCTCGTATTAAATAACATAAGCGTAGGCGGGACGGTACTATACGAACTTCGATTTTCGAATTTCGTGGTAGCCTTGCTGGAGACGAGCTGTCGGTGCCTCCAACAAGATGGAGGGACGACCTGGTTAAGATCGCGGATCGCGGGATCGCGGTGGATGCGGAAAGCACAAGACCGGTCTGAGTGGAGAACCTTGGGGGAGGTATGTCCAGCAGCGGACGTCTTTCAGCTAACATAATGATGCTAAGACATCATATTCCTAAATGTTACAATGATACGTTCCCGTGCTACCGAAAAAAAAATCTTGAATGACGAATAAACTACGAAGTGATCTTGTAAGGGTTCCTGTTCACCTTTTGAGGGAAGAAAACTTAAAAATGATCGAGTTATTCATATGAGAAACTGCTTCTAGAGACAAAACTCACATCGCCGCTTGTGGGCGTCGGCAATACAAACGCAGAATCGACACGCAATCTCATTAACTAACAAAATAACATGCCTCCTAAAACTACAAAATTTACGCTACTTCGTATTGTGTTGAACTCTACTGTGACTGAGATGTGGAAATAAATAAATAAATAAATATCATGGGACACTTGACACCAATTGCCCTAGTCCCAAACTAAGCAAAGCTTGTACAGTCACCAGCATTAATATCTCCCACAGTAGAGCGTGCAGAAATATCTGACACGTCCTTCCGGCCCTAGAAATAGAGTCGTATCAGATATTTATGTTGTTTGTGTCAGATATTGGTGCTGGTGACTGTACTATGGATACTAGGCAACGGATAAACATACCTATGTAGATAAATACATACTTAAATACATATTAAACATCCAAGACCCGAAAATAAACATTCGTATTATTCATACAAATATCTGCGCTGGCCGGGAATCGAACCCGGAACCTCAAGCTTCGTAGTCAGGTTATTTAATCACTTGCCATCCGGTGGTCTAAATAAGATTGGTCGTCCCGCCTCAATGGAACCGCACCTTCACTGTCCTATTTAAATTACCTACTTTAGATCTTCACCGACATGAAAGGCGTAAGATCACAAGCACAAATACCTAAGTAACACACACACAGTAGTTCACGGCTGATTTCCCATTTGAGATCACCTTGACAAGGAACCTCAGATTAGCTAGAAACAGAGTTAGTCATACCTCGGCACACGTGTGTGACCCATTATAAATTAAATTATAAATATAATAAATTAACATAAATAAATTATAAATTAAATTGGTTTATTTATACTGTTGTAACTTTTACCTTTTAAGTTAAGCTTAGATAAATTATTTTTATTTTTATTTCATGCTAGAGCTTTAAGCCTGCGATACAGTTTTCTAGTAACTCTAGTGCAGGACAACGTGTTACATAGAATTTTGTAAGACATTGTATTTATTGTTATTTTGTACTGCAAATCCCTACTAATATTATAATCCCTACTAATATTATAAATGTGAAAGTAACTCTGTCTGTCTGTCTGTCTGTCTCTCTGTCTGTCTGTCTGTCTGTCTGTTACGGTTTCACGTCGAAACCACTGAATCGATTTTGAAGAAATTTAGTACATAGGTAGTTTGAACCTTAAGGGTCAACATAGGATACTTTTTATTCCGGTAGAGGGCGCCACCGCGCGATAACCTAGATCCGCGCAGACAAAGTCGCGGGCATAAGCTAGTTATTGAATAAATTATGTTATCTTATCTTATCTTATTATGGATCTTTTTTATTTCGTGGATTTGTTGAGCTAGGAGCCCCGCCCGACTTACCTCCGCGACTTTGATGAACCGGCCGCGGCGGTTCTGCTTCACGTCGAGGTAGAACCGCTTGGACTGTATCTGCAGCATCTTCGTCGCCAACTCCTGCTCCTGGGGCTGCTGCCCTGTTTGCCACAAATTAACCAGTCGTTAGGGTAGGTACTTTCATTGAGTACAAGTAGCGGCACGAGAGTTTAGCGCTGAGTGAACCGTGGAAGGGATAGCTGCGCATGGGGGCATGGGCGCGGGGGACGTAATGCGACTGGAAAGCCAATCGGCGCTACGCACGCCCGCCCTTCCCCGTGTGATACCTTACTTTTGACTTCTGCGCAATAACCGTCAGCGCTAAACTCTCGTGCCGCTACTTGTACAGCACTGCAAAAAGTACAACGACATATACTCCAATTCAATAGAATCTAACAATCCTGTAGACACTTCCAGCCTACTAATATGAACACCAGGCTGCCTAAGGCCTTGTGATGTGACTATTATTCTTTTTTGATTCCTTTTAGATGATAATTGCAACAGGGACATATATAATCAAGCGTGCCCACGTTAGGATGTGTTAAATGTGTAGAAAATTGTTAGATTCTATTGAATTGTACTTTATAAGGCTGCTTTTCCACCAGAGATGTGCGAGAATGTGTTTGTGAGGAATGTTTTTCATGAACCAACCATAATAAACCTAGAGCTGTGCTGTGCGAGAGATGATAGACGAAGCGTTTCTATTGATCGTGAAAAACACATTCCTCGAAACACATCTTCGCACATCTCTGGTGGAAACGCAGCCTTAATGTCGCTCAGAACTCGTCGGTTTTATTCGATTTCCTGAAGAGTCAGATGAGAAAGAAAAAGAAAACCGATCTTTTGAGTTCTGAGCGACATCAGCAAACTATCCATCGATGAGCGTTTAACTTATTTTTTTTTTTGCATCGCGTCAACTTCCGCTATGGAGCCATTATAGGACATCATTTCATTACAGACTTCCCATTGCTGGAATTTTAGAACTCCTGCGCATGGAAACAAAACCTCGCGCCACAACTAAACCTATCTACAGCAGAATAGAACATTCAATGAACTAATTTGGGCGTTTTTACGATTTTAGACTTGGCCTCGATCATGGTTCGGAATTGAGATCACCCAAATACGATCTGTCCTTGCCCTGTTTGCTCTCGGTCATCGTACAATCACCAGCACCAATATCTGACAAAAGCGTGTATTAATATATGATAAGATAAGACTTTCTACGGCCGGTAGGAAGTGTCAGACGCTCAGATATTTTTGCACGCTTCGCTATCAGGTATTAATGCAAGTGACTCTATAGACCAGTGGTTCTTAGCCAGTGGTCCGCGGACCATTAGTGGTCCCTAGAGGAACTCGAAATGGTCCGCGAAGCCATCAACAACAAAATAGCAAAACGACGCGCCAGTCAAGCAGAGGTCGCAGCCGTCATTCATTTACAATTTTACTTTTACCGTATACGGTAAAAAACGGTAAATTACGGTAAATTTCTGTCAAATGGTCCCTCCTAACTAACACCCGTATTTATAAACGAGTCATTACTTGTGTGACTATGACTAGGCTAAGAAATCTTACATTTGACAGTTCAATTTTCAAGCAAAAGCTCAACTATAGAATAAAAATCGTTACTTGAGTAATTACTTTTACTCAAGTAATGGCCTTTACTTCTCTATAAATACGGGTGTAAAAGGTTATGAACCGCTGCTATAGACGCTAACACTCGTTTTATAGCCACCGACGAGCAATATCCGATAGGACAAAGGACATAGCTCAAAATTCTATCGCAACACTATTCGCATAGCCGTAAGAGAATATCAGATAGTTCAGAGTATTCTGTCCTATCCGATACTATAGCCGGTGATTTTACAATGGTTAGTTGGTTGTGGCGAATTCAGTAAAGCTTCCACTATGATTGAACTCTTACGCCCGTGAAACCTGTGCCCAGCCAGTGAGGTGTTGTATGTATTAGACATCCTACGATCCGGCCACGATTTCGGGCGACTGAACTTTGTTCTCTTTATAAAAATGTAATTGACAGTCAGAATACCATTTACGGGACTTATCACGCTATTTTTACACAAGTGCTGAGTGGACTCCTTTTTCGCATTTGTATTTTATTTTTCTTTTTTTTTTTCTTTTCTTTTCATCTTAGCATGAAAATGTTTGTATCTAACCCTTACTTATGCGAAATAAAGATTTCTTATTCTTATTTAAGTAATATTTACCTCGACGTTTCGGCAACGTTACAGTTGCCGTGGTCACGAGTAGATTACTTGTGTAAATAATAAAAATAGCGTGATAAGTCCCATATATTGGTATTTTGACTATGAGTGAGAATCACGAAAGTTTAAAACGTTATAACATGTAATTGGTAAAGTTTAGGGAGTTTAAAGTTCGAGTAGAGCGGCTATTTTGTTGCATATTTCCCAACTTAGCATAGTTTAAACCGGACAGCCGTTTCATTATACACGGACGACGGACGGAGAGAGTAGGTACTAATTGAGTTTTTTAACAGCGCCCGCGGGAGGTTATATCATAAACACTTCCCGTAACTTGCCAATGAAGCTAATCAAATTGGCAAATTGATGTGGCATGTGAATACGATTTTCAGTGAAATAGCACCTGCGTATACTTACGTGTGTCAAACAATGCGGGCAAACAGCGCGAGTGCCCACTAATTAGGACCGCGGGGTCAACGCCCGCGCCTCAATACCCATCAAACACTACTCACAAAACATACCGATCACAAATTGATTTTACCCTCACGAACCAAAGTGACGCGAGTCAGCATCCACCGATAATTAAGTAAATAAAGAGTTCAGATAAAATTCTACGTGAATCTATTTTTATTTCTTACAGTATAAGTAAGTATTCGTATATCACTCCGAGTTACAGATGATTCTGACAGAAAATCAGCGCTGCAGGCGTCTAACGCCTCAGCATACCTAATGCCCAAAACAAAATAGTTCTACCGGTAACACAGAAGTATCTGTGTTTTGCGCTAATGCTGAGTCAACGGCCGTTTCAGTTTTAAAGGGATACACAAAACCGTGTACTTAATAAATTTATTTTAATTTTTGTATTATTTTTGTTTGCTGTGTATTGTTATTTTTTAAATTTGTTTTACTTGTGTCTTTGTGAATGGGGGTCTTTGTCAGTGGCGTAGCTATCGTATGGACCCCAGGGGGCCTTCTAACCTAAGCTTTGAAAAGAGAGAAGAATAAAAGAAAAGGGAAAAAATTTGAGCAGGCTCTAGCCATTTTTTTTAGGTAGGTACTCAAATGTTTTCGAAAGCCAATAAAAGTTCACGCTACGTAGAAAGAACCGATATGGATAACACGGATATTTTGAAGGGACAGCTGCCAAAGAGAATAGATTCTACGCGTGAACGATAGCGGAGTGGAAGTTTGCGGTTCGTAGAACTCGGTCTTCATTTTTTATTCCGTCTGAGGCCGGCTCGTAATTTTCCGGCATTAATGATATGTAGATAATAATTACACATGGAGAGCAATAAAGCGCGAGTGCCAGAGCGATCTGCGAGAACGGGCTGAAACTTGGTGTTTTATTATTTATTACTCAGCCTAGTAATAAATAAGCTGGCGTAAATCCATACTAATATTATAAATGCGAAAGTATGTTCGTATTTTTGTGTGTTTGTATGTTTGTCCGTCTTTCACGCCGTAACGGAGCGACGGATCGACGTGATTTTTGGCATAGAGATAGTTCATGGGCCCGAGAGTGACATAGGCTACTTTTTATCCCGAAAAATGCACGGTTCCCGAGGGAACAGCGCGCGATAACCGAATACCACGCGGGCGGAGCCGCGGGCAAAATCTAGTATTTTAAATATTTTTGGTCTTAATGGTATTTATGGCGCCGTACTGTACTCGATCCAAGTGACTAATAGACGGAGAGACTGCAAAATTTCGTACCTACTTGATACCGCGATGAAATGTACAATGGTTTCCCATAAAACTGATGCTAAGTCCAAATTTAATAGTCTGCCACGGCGGAACTTGTCGAAAGTACCAAAAAAATAGTCACTTCCGGTGCGAAAAAAGGGGTGTCATTTAACCCATCTGATACTGAAATAATAGTCATGGCATCAGTTAGGAATTTACTGGTAGATACAGAAAAGCGAAATATGTCAATCTACTGAACCGATTAAGTTGAAATTCTGCGGCCTTATTTTAAGTGACATCAGTGATAACTTTTTACATTTCGCACCTAATTCTTTTGAAAAAAACCTTTGAACTCGCCCAAATACTTTTACACGGAATGTGTTCTATTCTGATTGATTAGATTTGGCTTGTATCAATCAAGATGATAGTAGGTAGGATAAGTTCAAGTACGTTTGAGTAGCATCTTCGAAAGCAAATTGTGGCGAGTAGTCGAGTCAGAAGGGCTACTCCGAAACACAACGTTCGAAGTTCGTGTCGTGCGATCCCTCTCGCTCTCGTATTAAATAGTATAAGTGTGAGAGAGACCGCACGACACGAACTTCGAACGTTGTGTTTCGGAGTAGCCCTTCAGCAGCGGCGCCGCTCACTCTCGGGAAATCACGGCGCGGCTGCGTCCTAACTTTTTATCAAAACTTCAGTTATTTGTTGAAATTGCCATAATAATGACCAGATAATTCTACCTTAACTTAGTCAAAATTAAATGCAACAAGGACAACGACTTTTCATAGCCGGATTGTTTAAAGTTTCCCTTCCATTATTTTTTGCATCTCAGCACGCGCATCTCAAATATGTTTCGGTGTGTCAGTACTCCAAAGAATCGCGAAAACTCGTTCTTAATACTCTACATTAAAAAATCTATTTTATACGTAATGCGACATCAATAGCTAAATTCCAGCAAATTTAAAATAGGTCAAGACTCTTTTTTATCAGTTTGTGCTTGGTTGCCGCTAACGCTTTCTCCGTTCCATTTTTACGAACTGGACTGTCGAATCGAGTTGTTTGCATTCGTGAGTGTATCGTCACGTAATAGGGTGGAATGCACATAATAAGCAATTAGAAATTGCGGCGATCGATTACGGCGAATGCAGCGCCTTGCACGCCGCTCGCCTCGCGTCACGCGCGCGGCCAGCGGCGAGCGCATCGCTGCTGCACTGCAACCCCTGGCCGAGAATCCAACCCAATATTGATTACACCAACAACCATATCATTTGACATGCTTCACTTTACTTAGCATAAGCCGCATTCGAAGTCAAAATAACGGCTCGAAGGACCAAAAGTCCTACCGTCATTCATTTTCTTTTCGAACTCACCGGAGTCAAAAGTGTTTCCGCCCGCGTCCATTCCTTGACCATGATATTCTGAAACCAAAAAGACGATCATAAAGCATCAAGTACGTCAGCGGGGAAAAATTGGAGCGCGCCGTAGCCTCGATGTAGCATTTATAATTACCGCGTTCGGCCGCCTGCGGTGGCGGAGACGGTCGCGATACGCGCCGATACGATTACAAAGGACTCTGCTAGCGTTCGCGCCATTATCGCACGAGTGTAAAGCGGGGACTCGCCCGAATTGGACCAAAACGCAGACGAAATAGGCTGTAGGGTGCGGTCGCACAATACGCCGGCGAGATAACTCGCTAACAAGCGCTTCGGACAGCATTACTCCACAAAGGGTTAAGAGAAACTATGGTCATATAAAGTTTTCGCGACTTTCAAACAAAACCTTTCGTTGGTAGTTTTCGTATTACTTTTGTAAAGTAGGTTATTTGGATTGGGAATGCTTAGCAACTACCTATAATCAAATAGAACGCCACGCCAGCGCGTAGACGTTACGAAATGGCGAGTTCGCGAATTGAAGCATCACTTATATAAATGTGGTGCTGTGCCGAAACGCGAGTCATTTCCTCGGGCCGCCGCCCAGATAAAGGCAGGTCGTTGAACTATGAGATCGTATCAATTGATAATCAATTACAGCAGACGCGACCGGCGACTGAGACTAGCCCTAATTCGCACAGCACACCTTCACATCACAAAAGGACGCTTTGCAACCATGTTGAGACACCGACAACTCATAATGTATACTTTGCATGACAGGCCACCGCTCGAATAGCCACTAAATCTTTTGTCACTAAACCAAAGTCACAAACACAGGATAGGGCAGATGAGCAAATGAAACACACTGATGCGCGCAAACGTAGTATATTTTATTCGTATCCTCGTGCCCTAACTTTTTGTAACATACGTACATACGTACATGTTTCATTGCAAGGTTTTGTATGTACTTACATCGTGGTACTTTACACTGTTCGATAGTTATAAAAAAAGTGCAGTACTTTATTAAATACGCGAAGACGAGGTCTTCGAGGCTATACAATCATTTTGGAGTAAACTCTGAACAGCGTCTAACTCGGTGACTAGACTATAATCGTAAACGTCTGGACAGCGTATTCAGCATTGTAAAATGGCTATACAAAAAATACCTCGAGTAAAACGGCATGCATGTAGGTATAGACTCATGAAGTTAGCCGTGTCTAGGGCTAATAGCCTACGCTTACAGCCTTCGAGTGTATACAGCCCAGTTTAGTATTGAATACAACAAAAATCGTACAAGTTGCATTACATTGCGGTGCTCGATCGACCACTGTAAACTCGTTGGCCTTACGGCCTCGCAAACTCGCAATGTACCATCAGCCAAATAAGATGTCTATTAATTTTTAAACAAGTTCCTATAAAATGAGTCGAATTTTCAAGTTGACAGACACGTCTATTGCCATTATCGTTTTATGAGATGCAAACGATTATCAACTTTATGGTGGTAGAGCACATATTTGGCTGATGGTACAGTACCAGGCCATAAAGATTGCACATCGGTCTTTAGAAAGTGAATCGGCTAATTTCGACTTCGTAGAGCGTTGTCACACACTACTTGTGACGTTTGTCAGTCATTGTACAGGTGCGATTACGGACGAATTTAGATGAAATAGTTGTTGAAACCCCCCAAAACTTTACATTGTAGGAAGCATCTTCAGGAAAAAGAAGGATCTATCTTTTTTCTAATAGTTGCAACAGCTCTCTATAGATATCCAAAGTTTATATGTGATTAATTTAACTAAACTAATTAATTCCATGAAGGTGCAGCAGTATTTTTATTTGATATAAAACGTCACATAATAAATACGACACAAGCACAACAAGTACAAGCTTTGCTTAGTTTGGGACTAGGGCAATTGGTGTCAAGTGTCCCGTGATATTTTTTTTTTTTTTTTTTTTTACGACGATTGATGGATAATCGCCAGTGTTCAGAAATCGTCGTGAACAGGCAATTGCCTTTTTCCGAAGACCGATCTCCAATCTTTATCGCCGACAATAACTGATTGGACATTTTTATGGCTGGACCAATAACTCATTGGACATTTTTGAAGACTTGGACATTTTTCTCCTTGGACATTAGTCGTGCGAAGGGCTTATTGTAATGCAACTTGAACAGTTTTTCTTGTAGGTGTACACCGCGCTATGGATGTTTGGCGCAGCGGCGCACGCAGCACGCTGCACTTAATTACCCGAGGTGTAATCAATCCCCTCGCGCGACACCTTTTGTGCACTCATACCCTCATAATCAGGGGGAAAAGGTTAAGTACCCAACTAGAAACTTATGTTTATAGATACAGTTAATAATAAAATAACCCTGATCTCGGAGGGTTTCAGCTGAAGCGTCAACGCGCGTGTTGGACGGCTGGTGAAGGCTGCTGGCTCATGCTGAGGCACTGACTTCAAACAGGTAGAAACTTATTTTCATGCCTTTTTGGAGCCTGTTAAGAGAAGTCTCCTCGTTTCATAGATAGATGGTGTACATGAATACATGCCATCCTACGTAAGTTCAACCTATTAAACCGTGAAATATCTGGTTGGAAGCACGATTTTTTGGTAACGCCGACAATTTTGGTAACACAGGAGACGGCCAAAGTGTCGGTAAAAAAGTTGATTGGCCCTCTTGCAGTGTTATAGTTTATAGTGTGATTATAGTGTTATAGTTTATAGTGTTGATAGATTCCTGTCTATGTCCTGTCTCGGGAGCCGCCGGGCCGCCTCGCGCGGCTGCGCACGCGTTGCACAAGCCGCCGCACTGATTAACACGAGTATTACAACCTAATTGCAATAACACGTTCATGCGGAATGCACGTGTTGCATGATCGAGTTACGGCGGCATTGAAACTAAACAAATTCTGGGAATGAGGGTACAAAATTATTGTACTTAATTAAGAGTAACGGATCGATTAATTTTTAATTTCAATCTATTGCTATTTCTGCCGTAAAAAGGAACTAGAGAAGAATCCCTACTAATATTATAAATGCGAAAGTAACTGTCTGTCTGTCTGTCTGCTACGCTTTCACGTCGAAACCACTGCACCGATTTTAATGAAATTTGGTATAGGTACTTACAGGTAGTTTAAACCCCAAAGATCAACATAGGATACCTTTTATTCCGGTAGATAACCTAGATCCGCGCAGACGAAGTCGCGGGCATAAGCTAGTACCCTATAATTATCTAGTGAATTATCGTATCGCTTTTCTTTCAGACGTCTTCGACTGACGCGACGGTCAACAACTAGTATAATGTATGACACTTAAGGTGCCTTTCCACCAGAGTTGTGCTATGCAGCTATGGTGCGATGATGCGAAAGCTACGCTACGAAACTATGTAACCGTTTCCATTAATGCTAAGCTACGTATGTGTACGTTCGAGGAAGATGCGCAGCCGCAAAGCAAAAGGGCTACTCCGAAACACGAAATTCGAAGTTCGTATCGTACCGTCCCTCTCACTCTCGTATTAAATAACATAAGCGTAGGCGGGACGGTACGATACGAACTTCGATTCTCGAATTTCGTGGTAGCCTTGCAGCCGTGCAGGGAAGATGCGCAGCTCGAGTGGACGCACGCATCCAGAGCACGCATAACTCGCATAACAAAACATAGCTCAGTTGAATCAGTTTCCACCAGTGCTATGCTATGTTGAGCTATGAATATGATGGTGGATATCAAACACATCCACAGCAACGCAGTAGCACATCTTTGGTGGAAGTTAGTCCACATAGCATAGCATGGTGGAAACGGAGTTTCAACTAAGCTATGTTTTTATATGGAAAGATGCGTGCTATAGATTCGTGTCGTAAAATGACCACATTCCTAATAAATGGCCAAAATGTCTGACGTTTAGTAAACCAGATGTGGTCGAGATAGCACCGCAAGCGGAGCTCCTATTTCGCGTAGTTATGGTGCTTCATGCATTGTCATTTGGCGTAACTCTAACCTAACCAAGATTGCTAAGTCAAATGTGACACAGCGTAAATGGTAAATTGACTATCAAAATGAAATTTCTCTCACCGAATTTTTTGTTCTCTGAGAAAGTAGAACAAGTTTTGTTGAGAAATGTTGAGAAAAATATATGTATAGTCGTTCATTAGTACAGCAGAAGTAAATTACCAGTTTAAAAATGATTTACGCACAACTCTACTGCCAAAGTAATAAGAATATGCAGTAGATCTTTTTGAGTAAGATAGCCGGTGAAATTACTGGCACTTGAGGTATCCCATCTTAGGCCTCTAGGTTGCAACACATCTGCAATCCCCCTGGAGTTGCAGGTGTCTATGGTTGGTAGTGATCTCTTACCATCAGGAGACCCACTTGCTCGTTTGCCACCCAGTCGAATAAAAAAAAAAAGCTAATCAATGTTTTATTGGCTTCTGCTGCTGACTGTACAATACAAGATAGTACATAGTTGGATAACCAAAATGTGAATATTTTTTATGGTTAGAATGGTAAGAATGATTACATCAAAATTTCACTGTTCACTAATAAAACTACTGAATATACTTTAATTGGCAAAAAAATCTGAAATGAGGTCAGAAAATAGCACAGCAATTCGCAGTAGGATGTGACACTGCTTTCATTGATGTAAAATGTGCTGTCCTAGAAAATGTGCTAAATTTAGCTGCGTAGGTATTTACAGAATTTATGATCCAAGATAGTGATGTAGGTCACCCCAAAATTGAGCAGCACAATGCCAGCTGGTGCTTATCGACCGACTCTGGCAAAAAACATTGCTAAACTACAAGGCAAATCAAATTGAACATACAAATACCTCCCTATAATAAATTTCAGAAGGGTAGAACTACATTAAAAATATTTATAAAATCGGTATTTACAAATTTTTGCATTTTTTACTTATAAACAGCTCAAAAGTGAATAATGAGAAAATCTGTTAAATTACTTTACCAGGTATAACCCAACCAAGTACCTACATGAAAACTTCAGAAGGCTCTACTTTATGAACCCATCTCAGTTACACTCATGTCAATCCTAACACAGGAAAAGTTTTGTTCAATAATATATATATTTAAAAAATATATATATTATATAAGTTCACTTCATTTTCAGCTGAAAGAGCCTGTTATAAATGATAGTTGGACCAACTTAGTGTATTCATCTCACTATATTGACCATAGCATCCTAAGGTTTCATACCTACCTATTATTATTTACCAAATCTTAAATTAAACAGGAAGAAACAAGCATGCAAGAATTTTTTCTCATTTGCAAGTCTTCAAAATATAGCATTTATAAGCAATGAAGCATAAGGCTAGTACTATACACCTTCTTGATATGTATGTAGTTTGTCCTTGCCTTGTTGAATAACTGTAACCTATGAAATAATCTGAAAAAAAAAAACTAATTTAATTTTGTCTATTGTCCTATAGACAATATTAATATGAGTTTGTGAAATAGAATAGTTTGAGCAGAGTGAGGCAGAGTCGTCTGCTAATGTGGTTATGTAAGTGGTTCAAGGCAGGTCGTTGACAGCAGACAAGCTTGCTACAGACGCGGGCTAGACAGGCAAAAAATAACAGGTTTCACTTTTTTGCCCCAGACCTAACCTCCATACTGGCCATAGCGGTGATGAAACAACTGAATGTTGCCAGTGCTAATAATGCTTGGGAGTGCCATGGGTAATTTATGACATAATAATTTTCAATGGTGACTTTAGTAAATTGTCATTTTATTTTTTCAGAGCTTGAAAGGTAATTAATATTTGTAAAAGCTTTTTGTCTTACAGAACAAATAAATTTAGGTAATTTTAAAGTTGTGTTGGCAACCCAAAACAATATTATGGAATCATATATCTTTTTCAAGAGGAATAATAGGAAAATTAAGTTTTTTTTTTATTGTATTAGTTTATGAACCAAATTATTCATTATAATACTTCCCAATGACTAGTATAAAATTCATTTTAAGGCATTTCAACTGAAGAAAAAACTATGTCAAGTATTTGATACTTTTATGTATGACGCAATGATTCAATTACGATAATTAGGTAGATTTTTGTAACTATAATTGACAGTTTTAAATAAATTTATGTTGAAAGTTATTGAAGTAATTGTGAAATAAGATATGCTCATGGCTTCAATATGGTCTAATAATTTAAGACACTGAAACAAATTGTATAAGTTCAGAACATCAAAATCGCCTAAAAGACTGCCCAGTTAAATTGAGCTAAGAATCTCATAGATTTCACAATGTGAAAATAGTTAAAATAAAATGAAATATCACTAAAAATAAATTAATGATATAAATGTTACCTAGTTTCGCAGAAAATTCTCCTTTATGTATCTTGACCAGACACAATGCATGTATGGGTTTATTGTGCAACCATGATGCCAATTATATGATTTAGAGGTGTAATAAATCCTTGTCACACACTCAAAGCCTACACCATTGACTCATAGACCAAGTGAAAAGAGAAATCAGGTCACACAACTAGGTTATGGCTTTAGGAAATAACTCTAAATGTGGGTCATAGTCACCAAGCAGACACCATGAGAGTGTTGAGTACTCCACCAGTTAAAGTCTTTGAAGCTAGCTCTGGAATATTGATGATTGACTTCCCATCCTGCTGACCAGCACAAGGCCTCTTCCATTGTCCACTGGCTCCTCTCTCACAGCTGTGGAGCCGCATAGCAACACACTTTCACTATTACACAATGAGCAGGTGTCCTCAATATTGCCCAACCCAATGTCATTGCAGCTAACCTCACTGAGAACAAAGAACCACAGCTCACCAATCTGCTTGATCACTGCACTACACAATGGGTTGCACTCTGAACATCATCACCACACTCAATGTCACTTTTTTTTCACTTTACACAAAGGATCACACTTTGTTGGGAGCATGAGGGAGTCAGGATGGTGGTGAGGTGGCCAGACGTCGCCTTGGGCGGGCCGGGCTGCAGGCGGGGGCTCGGCGGCCACTGACCTGCCATGGCGCCCGCCATCAGCTGACGCGCGGCGGACAAAGGCGCGCGGGCCGCCCGGGCCGGGCCGGGCGCTGCGGCGCGCCGCCCGCCGCGGGGCCGTCCGGCCGCCGCCGCCGACGTCGCCGCCGGCCGCCAGCCGCCAGCCGCCGTGTCCCGGAGGCGAGAGGTCGCAGACGAAAAAATCGATAGGTCGTCAACCTCTACCGGCGGTGGCCCAGCCGGTCCGGGGCCGGGCGCGCGCCCCCGCGGCCACCGCGGCCCGCCGCGCACCCGGCCCCCCGGACCATCGGCGCCAGACACCTAGCAGACCCGAATTCGCCATTTTGAAACGGGAACAATGAGATATTTACTTTTAAACGTTAGGACACGGGAGAACATAGACCCGCACGAAAGACGGAAACCGCGGGAAATAGGGCGCGCCTTGGACGCTCTGCCGCTGGAATTGTATACGTACTTTGACTAGGAAGCCCCTCGTCACCGCTGCCGATATCCGACATCTCAATCCACACCGAAATCTACAGGCAATCCGCGATCTTTTCGGAATCGCTCTCGGTCAACTGGAATTGTCTATGCTTTGCTTTCGAAGCCATCAAACTTTGGTTCTTTATGGTCGCAACTTTTATGAATGTCGAGGCTTCTTCGTAATCATGAGGAATAATAATTACTTTTATCAAATTAAATAGCTAGACTATATTTTTAAAATAAAACCATCACTATTTTTACTTCCCGCTAATATTCAAGAACTCATCTTTACCTAAATTTTTCGTCTTTATGACAAACTTTTTTACAAGCGTTGGTCCGTTGAAACGAGACTATAAAATACCTTACCGACACTTTCAAAAGTTAGTTTTACATTCTGCGGCTGTGACATCCTTTGTCACTGTGCGTTGAAACTTCTTATTTCAATAATATTTTGCACTGAAAGTAGTTTTTCAATATAAATTTGATTTGTAGTTAAAATTATTTCTAATATAAATAGTAATTTATAATTTATTGGATGAAAATATTTTCAAACAAAGAAACCATAGACACTAATGTGTACCATTTTACTTTACGTTCTATGGGTACACTTTGTAAATTTACGTATTTTAGTAGTCAGAGGTTCAAACCAAACAAAGTTTGAAAATTGCAACTTATAAAATGATAAATTTATTTATTTTTCTATTTATTATTATGTAGCTGGTGTAGGTTTCACGAGACATCTATGATCAGTTTTGAAAATCAAATTTGACATTGAACAACGCGTCATCTATCGTGAAAATAAAAACTTACCGAGCTTGCTTCAAACTTTTTGTCAGTTGTGCTATTTGTGGCGGGAAAGGAAACTTGGCATTCTTTCGTCCTTCCTTGATGCATTTTAGTGATTTTATGTATATGTATAAAGTCGTCAGGTATGGACTTGAGAAGTATTTTACTTAGGTACTCTAGTTTCAAAATTTGAGTCTCATTGCCATCTCGTTCCCCTATAATCATGTACCGACCGACACCGTATTATTAACTAAGTATACTTATATTATAGTCTTACTTACCATGCAACCCATTGTATTAAATTTTGATATACGAGTCGGTGTCAGTTGCATTTATATTGCGGGTCCGTCGGGCTAACGACTTTTAAACATTAAACATATTTTTTGAATGAAGTAAATTTTATAAGCTGCCCATACATGAACATGAATTTCCTTTTATCTCGTGTCTAAAATACATAGTTTGCAGGGTAACCCTCCGTCAGTTTGATTCGTTCAGGTGTTAGAATAACAAACAAATACACACACACTTATAAAAAACCATGCTGGCCGTGCCGATAAGCCGTGTGGTGGCAGAGTGATTTGGCCTCTCAAGCAGAGGATCGTGGGTTCAAACCCCAGCTCACACCTCGTGAGTTTTTCGAAATTCATGTGCGAAATTACATTTGAAATTTACCACGAGCTGTACGGTGAAGGAAAACATCGTGAGGAAACCTGTACAAACCTGCGAAGCAATTCAATGTTGTTTGTGAAGTTCCCAAACCGCACTGTGCGACTATGTACTGTGGGACGAATATAAAATTATCCATACCAATGTATGATTATTTCCGTGTCACAATGGAAAAAGTTAATGGAAATTTTAACATTTGTTCCCGGTCCTCTGGGATGTGGCGTAAAATCAGTGTTTTGCTCTCCCGAGCAATCTTGACCACTGAGCCATGGCCCTTTTGCACTGCAGCGCACACAAGCAATATGAAGTGTTTACTTTTAAGTCTGGACTGATGTTTTGTATCCTTGTATCTAATCTTGATTGTGTGTTTGCAGTACCAAATAAACGTTTATATCTATCTATCTAAAACTACCTGCTAACGCAGCTTTAACGCTGTGCAACTTTTTGGTCTTCACCCATATAGGCTGGGGTGATGATGGCACACACACATACACAAACTTTTGCCTTTGTAATATTAGTAGAATAATAAAGAGAGGCTGTAAATATTTGCAGGGGCAGAGGATACATTGCAGCGCGTGCGCCGCGTCTCTAGCCTGCGAGGAGGCCGACTGTACCGCAACATTTTGAGGTAAGAATGAAAACAACAATCAATATTACAAATGACTATAATTTTGTCACAATTTTTCCATACAATGTTAATAACTTTTTACCTTATATCTATTTATAATACATTACTTAACCTTATTAATGTTGTATTACATTATTTAAAATTCTTTCAGTTTAATTTCTAATTTAAATTCCACGGAGTCAGTTTCAGATGAGACATTAATATTTTATTTAAATTAAACTCACGAAGGACCATACAAAGTTAAAAGTAATTTTGAAAAACGACCTCGAGTACTTTTATAATATGATACACTAAAATGTAATTCGATTAGATCTTATTATACTAAAAATATTTCTTGCTTAGTTCACTACGAGAAGTATCGTTAAAACTGTACAAACGTATCAACTCCAGTGTTACCGCTAGCGAGGCTGCGGCGGGCGCGACCGGGCCGCCGCCGACAACGCTCCTGAGACCAAACGGAGTCTAATTGACAAAGTACCGACTGACGCGACGGGCCGACGGGCGGCCGCGCCGCGCGCCGCGCGCCGCTCGCACGCGCCGGACGCGACAACTCAAACCGGCAGAGGTGAAGCGAAACCCACGCGAAGGATGTAGCACCATCTTATTACGACCATTATTAATAAATAAGTGTATAAAGTATAAGAACACTAACTTAAGTACAGTAAGTAAAACACGTCTAGCGCAACCTTACACAATACAAAAAAAATCACTGGCTAATATTCCTAGTTATTCGAGTAGATTATGGCGCAGGTAGGCAGTGCGGCGAGCGTGGCTCGCGCCGCGGCGTCCGGCGTCCGGCGTCCGGCGCCGGCGGACGGCGCGCCCGGTCAACACAAGCACCGACAGAAATGCGAGATAAACGAGTACTAAGAGTCGGCCGCAGCCGACATAACAGAATTACTACTAAACATACCAATCCACAACACGGCAGTTAGGTCTTGAAATATTCCGAATGGGTTTCGTTCGGAACCGGCTGGATATAAGATGCTTACCATTTGTCCTTCATAACCATAGAGACCATTTCTTAGTTGTATAGTTTTATGATTTAACAGATCTATGCAACAACTGGAAAGTACCTGATATCAGCCTTGTCGAGAATAATAGGACATCTCTATGCACTGTACGGTGCACGACTAACGCTGGTTGTATCCAGAGCTGTCTGCCGGCGAGTATCTGCCCTGCTGTTAATTTAGAACAAATTCAGTAAGGCAGGGCAGACACCAAGGGAGACGAGGGAATTGCTTCAGGTTTGTCAGTCTCAGTTTGGCCGCACGCAGCTCAAACTAGAAGGATAAATAAAGAATAACAAAGAAAAGAGTCGCGGCATGTGCGAAACTTCGTCAGTAGGTAGAGTGCACAGAGAGGTCCTGTACAGTACAGGTCATAATATAACGGTGAATAACAAGCAAATACAATAAACGTTACCATAATTAAGTATCAATAAAATTGAGCTAGAATCGAACCCGCGCCAGGCCACCGCCCGGCGTCGGTAACTTATACCTACTAAGCTCTGCCGCGCCCGCGCCGCCCGTCGCCAGCGCTCACTACACTAACCAAATGCTCAGACCAACCCTCATGGACAAATATAACGCACAGAATTTTAGAGTCAACTCTAAACAATGCCTAACTACATAATATTAGCTTAATATTTATTGCTGCGGTCTACGCGTGATTAAGAGATTCAATTCGATATGCTATACAAAATAAGCAATAAAAACTTCTTGCCTAACCAATACTGACTCGTACAGTCAAGTTTATAAACTTGTGAGCAAAAACTTGATCAAAAATATCTGAACACGCTTCTACGCAGTTAACAATAGAGTCGTATTCAGATAATTGTTGATCAAAATTTTGCTCACAAGATTATGAACCCGACTCACTTATTTTGTTAAGGCAATCGTATTGTAGGAAAATTAAAGTCGTTTGATCGAGATACGTGACCAATCCGTCCATGTACTCAATTGTCTTCTCATCTTTCTGCTCACTACAATTACTTCCACTTTGTCACTCAGGACGTTCCGGTTTTAATTTAATAGAAAAGATTCGTGTTCTCGCAAACACTCTTTTAAGACTTAGAATTTACACACAAAATATCAAAATTTAATGAATAAAACCTAAACTTCAGTATAGAAACTTAAATATTCTAAATATTCAAATAGAATCGAACTCGCAAAGTTATAAAAACCTGAAAACAAACGATACTCCAAAAAGTTAGTGATTCAACAGAAATTTATAAAACAATTGTAAGGAAGGTACAGAAAATATACTGCAATTTTTTCTGTCATCAGAGTGCAGCACTACCACAAACCGTAAACAGTTTTTTGAATATCCTATGTCTGCTGGATGCCATTATATCATTTTATTTAATTGCAATCGATGTAAATATCATGTTATTTTGTTACTTATAAATATGTCATAATTTCTTTAGGTCCGTCATGGCGACAAATTATAAAGGCGGTGCATAACGAAGGATATAACAACAATTGACATGATGCAATAATTAATGTAATGCAAGTTATCTTAAAAACCCAACTTATTTCTATTGATATTAATTCGTTTTGATGTACTTTGGATTATGTTAGGTTAGGTTTCTTTTATAAAAAAGTTCTGTGAAGCATTGCACACCCAACTGATCTACAATACTGATGAGCAATTTATCTCATGTCTTTTACACTTCCGAACTCTCGATGAATGTGAAGAATTGCAGAGTGTCAAAGTGGAAATAATGTTATTGTAATCAATGATCATTACTATATAAGTTTTAATACACCGATATGGGTTCTTATTCTTAATTTGTTCGAGATTCTCCGTGTAGCGAGCATACGCGCCGTCATTCTGTGCGTTACAGTTGTTCGCGCACGCGGGGCGGGCGCGCGGGCGGACGAGCGGGCGCGGCCAGCGCGTCACAGCGAAGCGAGATGCGTTATGGCCTACACTTGACGGTCACTGCGATTCGACTAGTACCAAAGAGATTATCGAGGGACAATTTGGAAACGCAACGCAGCGTTCAGTCGCCTTATTGCTTATCGGGAGCAGTCGCGTTATTGCTCGTTCGTTTGGCACGGGCGGGCGCACCCGCCCTCCGGGACTCGCCTCCGAACCAATGTATAACAATTGTACTAAGTATTAATATTAAAGATTACTTTTTTAAGTTTTTTTTTTTATAATATATTGCCACAAGTTCAAGATTGAATTTTACAAAAATATACACACTGTACACATAGCGCACTAACTCGTTGACGGAGACTTACGCTACACTACGCCCGGCTCGCTCCTCTTTACACGTCGAAGCTCAAACTTCCACTCGCTACTCACGTACACTAGGCGGCCGGCTTCCCCACCCACTGGCGGCGCCACCGCAGACACCACCGCCCCGTGCACGCATCGTTCATCCAAAACTAATTTTAAACGATACCCGCCTGCTAAAAAGGCATACAACTTTTATATTTCTATTTTGTAGACTATTGCATCAAAATGGCACACGGCGGTAATGTTTACAGTGGCGTATGCTCTGCCGCAGACATTAGAATCCCGAGCGATCAGTTACTTTAACACGTCAATAAGCTATCGATAGTCGGATGAGTGGGAGTAGGCACATGTCTGCGGCAGAAAAGCCCGTCGGGCCGCGCCGAGCGTCGATGCAGTCATCCACATAAACACACATAACGTGCACAAACATACGCGATATCACAACCTGGACGATAATCTGTAGACGCATAGTTTTGTGCATGTTTCTAGACTGCGACGTGCCGTTTCGCACCGGCTGGCCTTATCTATGGTAAGAGATGGTACGACGGGCGCGCGGCCCGCGGGGCGGCGCCGCGCGACAACAGTGTTATTGTACAAAAGCAATATAAAATTAACGCATTAAAATTATAATATCAAAAAAGCGTAATAAAGCACTCCTTATGTACAAAGGCGTCTCGCGAACGAACGGAGCCGCCGCGTCCCGCCCGCTGCCGGCAACGGCGGCCGGCGGGACGCGGCTCTCCCGTAGGGTTTGCTCTCGGTACTGAGTTCGTATGGCGAGAACCGTTCCGGTACCGTATTTGTATGGAAATCCAGTACCGGGTGCAAACCCTACGTCTCCCGCCTCATGGTAAAATGTACTCAAATGATGTATGGCATAAAGTTACAATATAAATCGCGTATAAACGATATCCATCGATACGACGGCCGCCGCCTGAGCGGCGACTATTCGAGAACAAACAAACAACATGGCAGAGTAACACTAACGCGCGCACCAAATAATAATAAATATAAAATAATAAACCTTAAGCGATCTTAAATACCCTGTTGATTTCATTTTAAAAACAATAATTCCCTTTTGACGAATGAACGAATACGGCCGCGGGTGGCGCCTCTCCCCGCCGACCGCGAGGCGCTACTATAAATTCTTCCCGGTAACCTATCATTAACGTATATGTCTTTCTTACGTATGTTATTTCGTTTTACCTTATACTAAAGACTTAAATCGTTTGTGCAAAGAAAAGACTTCGATTTCACTAAGATAAGAATTTTGTACAAGAGTTTATTCCGGGCGTCGCGCGGCGGCCGCCTCGCGCGCGCGCTTACCAAAACGTAAGAGCGGCTCCGACGCGCGGCGCCCGCCCGGCGCCCCCGCAAGGGCCCGACTGACCGATACCACATTTACAAAAACTTCCTCCAAGCATATTCTAAGAACGGTATAAAAATCGACCTCGCGCTTGTTATCGTCCACGATCACCTCGATCCTTCACAAGTAAAAATTAAAAAAAACAATATCGTAAATCAGTCATCCCCGCGTCCCCGCGGCGCGAGGTCCGACTCGTTCCGCTTCGTCGTGTATATAAAAATGCTAAAATAGCTTTATAAATATCGCCGGCGAACGCGACGCGAACTAAATAAAAAAAAAGTAGTTTATGCATCTCATAGGCCGTTCGGGGCTGCGCGCAGCCAGCGGAGCGCGGGGGCGGCGGCGCGGTTCAATTTTCCAAAACAAAAATTTGACTAGCCGACACGAATTAGTAAGTGACTAGAACACGAAACGCTTCACTGGCAAGACTCCGGGCCCCCGCCGCGCCGCCGCCCGACGCTCTCTTAAAACATAATCGTGATGTCTATCTAAGTTTACAAAAATGTGATGGACAAAAACATACAATATTTACAAATAGAGTGGTCGCGGGGGCGGCACTAGCAGAACCCGCCGAAGCCCACGGACGGCACGGAGGGCACGGCGGGCACGGCGGGCACCCCCGCCACGCCCGCCACGCCCGCGCCGCCGCCCTCGCCGCCCTTGTGCAGCTCCATCAGCGCCGGCGGCGACAGGTAGTGCGCCTGCAACACGAGCACCTCGTACAGTGAACGACCCGCGCCTCTCACCAACAACCAATCACAAGTAAACGGGGTGGTCGCAGCGGACAAAGGAAAGGAAGATCCCAGTAGTTACTTATGACCTCTGATTCGAATAGGGATGTTGACACCACCAATCAACTGACGTACTTTTTATGAGCTGTCAAAACACAATTCTCCCATAGAGTTTCAATGGCAATAGCTTATGACGTCATTATCCGGCAACTCAATCAACTATTTATTTCTTTTAAAGCGACCAAAAATCTAATTTTACAGTAAATCGTAAATTTATCTGGTTTTCAGGGCTAAAACAAAGCGTTTTTACTGGAGTTGTGCCTTCGAATTATTTTTTAATGGCGTCATCATCCCTATTACTGGGAGAGTTGGAAAATCAATTCCTCAAAATCGTTATTTCCTAGAAGCAAAATTTCCATTGACGTTTGTTCCCAATATGCTTTATTACTGAAGCTTATTTTCACACTAAAGTTTTTTCCCAATCAGCAGGGCTACTACGAAACTCGAAGTTCGTGCCGTACGGTCCCTCTGACACTTACACTATTTAATACGAGAGCGAGAGGGATCGCACGACACGAGCTTCGAGATTCGTAGTAGCCCTACAGAATCGACACAAAAACATAGGTAAATTTAGGATAAGTTAAGTTTGCATCGGTCCGAAGGGCCAAAACAACAGAAATGAGCGGACCCCGTCAACAGTGTCTGTGTCGACTCTGATTTCGAAAAACGCTACTGTCAAAATAAGCTTCATTAAAAAGCATTTTTGGGAAAATACGCGAATGGAAATTTTGCTACTAGGAAGTAACGAAATAGTATAGTCAAGAACTTTAATTCATGAGCGACCATAGAACCATTTCACAGTAAACGTCGTAGAGACATCGCATTATTTATAAGAAAAATCGTAATTTCTTCTCCTTTGGTAAGGTTCCATGGAGGCCATTAATTAAAGTCCTTGGCCGTACGCTTGGCCATTGGTTTATTAAATGAAACCCACATGCGACAACCAAACGGCGGTGTATGCCACGCACAACGGATAACAATGAAAATGAAAAAAAAATGAAAAAATATTTATTTTAGGAAAAACATTCTTACAAAATTAAGTAAATATTATACTTGTATCAGGAAGCCCCGAAACAATACCACAACAAACCGCGATTACTAGAGGCCTAAAACACCCGTATTTATAGAAAAGTAAAGACCATTACTTGAGTAAAAGTAATTACTCAAGTAACGATTTTTATTCTATAGTTGAGATTTTGCTTGAAAATTGAACTGTCAAATGTTAGATTGCTTAGCCAAGTCAGTCACCATTATCTTTACTTAAGCATTTACTTAGCAACAAGTAATGACTCGTTTATAAATACGGGTGTTATTGTCTAACACAGAGTTTCTCAGAGTGCGGCGTTTATATTTAAATAACCGTTCTGAGTGGCATACACAAATACAAAATGGCAATTTGTACAAAGGGCCAAAAGAGATTTTAGTGAAATTATTAAACTAAGTTTCGATTAGTTTTCGTTTGCACCATTCATGAGGATAATACAGTATTTTTATTCAATTACATATTTGAAAAATAAAGCCTTTTTCCGTGAGCAACCATACTACCACCATATATTTGTTATAATCTCTCGGATAGAATTTGTGGACAATATAAACAATCCACCATATTGATATTATTTTATGATGTATGTATGATTTGATGAACTGACTAGTGATGCGAAAACTATCTCAGGAATTAAAAATTGTTGTTGAAACTCTCTTTTTTTATCATAGGTATAATAGAATGCTCACGATGTAAACAGAGTTAAAAAGTTCAATGTTAAAACATTAACACAGCTGAAGTAAGCGTGGTCATGAATGGCTTTTTTTATTATAATTTGTTATAATAATATTTGGAATAGACGACATAGAATTGAAACGAGACAAATCTGATAATGAAAAGTTATGTCATAATTACGAATTCTAAGATTTTGAATTTGAAAGAAATGTCCAGATTTCACTAATATTATATAACGATCTTTATGATGAAAATGGCATGTAATTAACAGTTTTAGGAGATAATACGATAATTGCAGGAGAAAACATCAACAAAAAGGTTTGTTTACATTATCCACAAGTTCTACCCGAGTCGACTTCAGTTCATACTATACATACCTCGTCGGGTTTGCAAACAAAACAAGAGCGTACTTTGCGACAACAGAACGAAGGGTGACTACTGAGTGGCCGGGTAATGCAGCGAGGGGGACTGGAATGCAGTCAAAAATGCTCTTCAATGGACAATACGGACAGACTGACATGCAGACAGGCTTACTCATTCATTTTTAGTACATCAAATAAATCAGCATAATTTTTTTGATTTATAATATTTTCAACTTTTCACGCGATATGCTCGCGTAATACGGTATCTAATGTATCTAATTCATACAGAGCGATTCATAAAATAAAAGCAGACTTATTCAACATTCTACTGATAGACTTCACCAGAAAGCTCGTGTCCCACAATGGTAGTTGTGAAACGGATAGGCACCCGAAAACGTAGTATCCACTTATGTAAGAACAATTAATACCCTTGTCTATGCAAATATTTGAATTTGAATTAATTGAATAAATTGCAAGTTTGTAGATACAGTCGTTTGGGTTGAGTATTGTCTGTCAGTCAGTCAGTCATCGAGTAAACTTCCGTAGGTATTATGTAAGATAGCACTATAAAACGTATTTTTCTGGAACATGGGCCTATGGACATGAACAGTTTTTATAGTTACACTTTAAAGCCTTGATCGACTGATTAGCGCTAACAGACGTTTATGTATCATGTTTTTAGCATCGGGCCTTCAAGGAGCCTTCAAGGAGGCTCTAACTTTTTATGAATAAGGCTGTTAATGTTCACTCAAGTGACTTCACGCAGACTGGGGATTCCTAATTGAAATATTTAATATTTTTGTTTTAGTTTATTCTTTTGTCTGTTATGTTCGAATTAGTTTTATAAATAACTGTTTACCATTTCTGCATGTTGTGTCCACAATTTTAGGATATACATGAGATGTATGCTAATATGAAGAAGTATAAATTGTGTATGAATTAATGTACTATCCAGTTTGTAGACCAAATAAAAAAAATGGAGACTATCAGTGATTTTATTTTTTTATTTATTTTTATTTATTTATTCCAAGAAAAATTACAGCATTACAGTTAAATACCAATGCGCTGTAAAATTAAAATTATATAAACAGAAATATTTAAGGAAAAAAAACTATCTATAGTTAGGGATGCTGATGCGATCAGAAGATATGGTATGTGTTTGTTACCTGTTGGTGGTGCGCGGGCGGCGGCGCGTACCCGTTGTAGTAGGGCGCGTTGTAGGGCGCGTAGGAGCCGGCCAGCCCCGCGCCCGCCACGCCGGCCACGCCCGCCACGCCCGCCACGCCCGGCGCGTACCCGTACTGCCACTCCGACAGGTAGCCCGGCGTGGGCCGCATCAGCTGCCCGCCCCAGCCGCCGCCGTACCCCACGAACGGCGCGCCGTACCTGAACCACATCACCATACAAATTATTACAAACACTTGAGGCAATTTAACAGTTGGATGAAGAAAGGAAGGGTAAACTTGGAAGGTCTTGTGTTTTTCGCATCCGATGCGATCCCGCGATTTTAACCAGGTCGTCGCTCTATCTTGTTGGAGGCCTACCGACAGCTCCTCATTCGAGTTTATAGTATGATCACAGCATATATATATAAGCTCAAGCAGTATGGAAGCTACGAAGCTACGGTCGAAACGAACACACACAGACGCGCGCTCTTCACGGCCTCTGAGGGGACTCGCGGTACTGCAGGATTTGTTCGTAGCTTCCATACTCATACTGCTTTAGCGTATATACAGAGTGGCCTATTTATATCGGTCAGTATGGGAAAGTCTAAAACTATACGACATACTAAAATTTCTTCTTAAGAACCATGACATCGATTTTACCTGCAAAGAGGTACAAACAACCATAGAGACAATTTGACATGCCAGAATTTGTTGAATATTGTAACGGCGGACACTTCGAACACCTACTAAAATAAATTAAAGTATGTGAAAACAATGAATTTTATTCACTTTAGTCGTAGTGTTACATGGAGACATTTACTGCTTAAGATGTACACAATCGATATCTAAATAGACATAGTGTAAGTTTTTTTTCTCAAAACAAGCGGGTTCGATTCCCTAGCTGAGTACAGGTTTTTTTTTTAATGCATGAATGCAGTTTTTCTTGTTATTAAAATCGATGTCATGGTTCCTAAGAAGAAATTTTCGTATGTCGTATAGGTTCAGACTTTCCCATACTGACCGATATAAATGGGCCACCCTGTATATATACCCCCTTATTCATAAAACTTAACAAGCCTATGTTAACTAACAAATGCTTTGTCCCTTTCTAACAAATACAAATGTCGAAGTGACAGATAGGGACAAACGAATTTTAGCGGCATTTTAACTAAAATAGGTTTGATTGTAGTTTATGAATAAGGGGGTTAGTGTGGTATGTTGCAGTTACCCGTTGTTGGCGTAGGCGGGCGAGCCGTACGCGTAGAGCGAGGGCATGGTGGTGGGCGGCGCGGGCGCCTGCGCGGCGGGCGAGCCGCCGCCGCCGCCGTACGCCGGCGAGCCGTAGCCGTACGCGGGGTACAGCGCGGGCGCGTACTCGGGCAGCGCGGGCGGCGCCGCCGCCTCGCCGCCCGCCCCGCCGCCGCCGCCCGCCCCGCCGCCGCCGCTCGGGCCCTCCGCGATCGACGGGATCTGGTCCACGAGCGACTCCAGCCCCGAGAGGGACTTCGACGCGACGTCCTGGGATTTCTTGCCCGTGCTGTATTCGCCCGGGGAGCCTGGAATACACGAGTATCATAGTCGTTATAAATTCAAAATAAAGAATACTACGAAAAGACTGACGTGGTACTAAACAATTTTTCACTTGATACCTTTTATTTTTCATAATTATATTTCTTTTAGATATATTGATTTCTTTTGATTGAATTTTAAGTTTTATATAAATTAAAAACTATTAATAGATATGTCTTATTTAACCTCACATCGTAAATATGAACATCGTGAGGACCTGCACAAACTTCCAAAGGAATGCAACGGTGTGTATAAATAAACTAAAATAACACCACCACACTACACGGACGCGTTTCGAACTCAACCAAAGCTCATCTGCAGAGCAACACAACCATACACCATACTACCAAATGTGAGACTAACAAACCATAACAAACGTTTTCATTTGTCACTCAAAAAGGTGGGTGGTCGAATATTCAGCCGTTTTGCAGCGTTTTTTTTTTCGTTATTAGTGTCTTCACAGGTATTATTAAAATAGCTAATGCGTAGGGTTTGTTTTTTTATAGAAATTTAACACAATGCCGATGCTGAATTTAGCGTGATCCAACCAAATTCTAGTAACTTGTCTTTCCATAGTGCTATAATAAACGTGGGACGCTAATGACGTTTGACCGCGCAGTCAAAACGCTCGAATATTCGCCCGGGTGTGTATTTATAAAGTTTTCAATCCTGGTTGGGCCTGCTCGGGAACTGCAGTCAAATCAGTCAGTCTGCAGGAAATTAGCGCTGGGGTGTTTTTAACGCTTCAGCATTATGCTGAGCCAGTGTCCGATTCACAATCTCAATGACACATACCTTTGTGTTATTTATTTGTACCAAATAGTATTGTTGTCTTGTGTTGTGGATAAATGTATTTTCTTTCTTTCTTTTCAGTCGTATTGGGGGTGTTCCTGGTGCGTGTAGTACTGACCTTGCGCGCGCACGGCGTGCGGCGTGTGCGGCGCGTGCTCGGGCGGGCGGAAGGCGGGCGCGTGCGGGGAGAACCCGCCCTCGCCGCCCCCGCCGCCGCCGCCGCCCTCCGGCGTCGACCTGAAACCACATGCTTACAATGCGAGCGTCGTCGCCACGGGCGGACCCCAATATTACTCGCAGTTGGTCATCTAAGGACTCTTAAAAATAGGTAAATGGGCCAATCAACTATTTTACCGACACTTTGGGCGTCTCCTGCGTTACCAAAATTGTCTCCGGCGTTACCAAAAAATCGTATTTCCAACAAGATATTTCACTGTTTAATAGGTTGATCTTACGTAGGATGGCATGTATTAATGTAAACCATCTATTAAATTACAGAAAAAACATGTTTACTTAAAAAATCTGCAGTTGTTTGAAAAATGTCGCGGACAGATTAGTGTCGGTAAAAAAGTTGACTGGCCCAAATACGTGCCATACTTCGTTGAAAATAACGGTGCAATCCTTTGTAGATTTTCACGACACGACGTCGCATCGTAAAATGATGGCGTGTTGGAGCACGACGCAGTATCATATCGTGCATATGTGTAAGAGCCCAAAGGGGGACTGAATCATTTTCAAAATCATTCATTTCATGACATTCTTTCTGGAGGCAAGAATGTAGAAGAAACGTTAATCTTGCAGACTCAATTAGCAAATATGTTACGCGCCGGTGGATTTAATTTAAGAAAATGGTCATCGAATAGTGAAGAGCTGTTAGCGAAAATTCCCAGCGGAAATTCAGATGACAAAATGATTAAATTACCCTTAGACGAAACTAGAAAATCATTGGGAGTAATATGGTCACCAGAAGAAGACAATTTTCGTTTTAAAATAAAAATAACGATGACTGACAAACCAACAAAAAGATTCATTTTATCAGAAGTAGCTAAAGTGTTTGACCCGCTTGGATGGCTACAACCGGTGACTATCACTATGAAACTTTTGGTACAGGAACTTTGGCTCTCTGGAATAAATTGGAACGATAACGTACCAGATGAAATAAATAACAAATGGACAACAATTCAACAACAACTGAACTGCCTAGAAAAAATTAGGATACCACGATCGATAAACTTCAATGAATCACCTATCGAGTTACACGGGTACTGCGACTCATCGGAAAAAGCGTTCGGCGCAGTTGTGTACAGTCGGACAAAAGTAAATGGTGAATACAAGATTTCGTTACTACAAGCAAAAACAAAAGTAGCTCCAAAGAAACAAAGAATAACTTTACCAAGACTCGAATTATGTGGGGCAGGACTATTGACCAAGTTAATGAAGAAAATAATAACAGCCCTTGACTGCAAAGACATAAAAATATATTGCTGGACTGACTCCATGATTACGCTCGGGTGGATAAAAGGAGAAGCTGACAGATGGAAAGCGTTCGTTGCTAACAGAGTGTTACAGATTCAAAAAACAATACCTCAGGCAGCCTGGAATCACGTGGCTTCCGCAGACAACCCTGCAGACATAATTTCAAGAGGAATAGAACCCAGCAAACTTCAAGAAAACGTTCTATGGTGGAATGGCCCAGCATGGTTACAAAACGAAGACTTAAAACATACAGAAATCATACCAGTGCCGAATGAGGAAGTGAAACTATGTCATCAGACAGAAGTTTTGATTAAAAACAAAAACGATACATTAGAGAGATTTTCAAGTTTTCAAAGAATGACCCGCGTAATTTCTTATTGTATAAGATTTATACGTCGAAAGAAAAGCACAGAAATATTGACATGTGAGGAAATTGACCAAACAAGAAAACAAATCATTTCACAAGTACAAAGAGATGCATTTCAAGAAGAATACAAAGTGTTCAAAAAAGGACTATCATTATCAAAAGGAAACCAATTATCGAGTTTAGACCCATTTATTGACAAAGACGGGCTCATCAGAGTCGGGGGAAGACTACACTTGTCAAATCTGCCATATGATCAGAAACACCCGGTTATATTACCATATGATCATCACGTTACTACAACAATAATACAGGAAGCTCATGAAAAAACATTGCATGGTGGAAACCGACTAACTTTATCATACGTACGCCAAAAATACTGGATATTAAGTGGAAAACGGAAGACAAAGTTTCACATACAAAAATGCGTAAGGTGCATTAGATACAAGGCTGAAGCGGCTAAACAAAAAATGGGGATACTACCAAAACCACGCGTAACACAATCATTTCCATTTAGCCATTCAGGTTGCGATTACGCCGGTCCAGTGCAAGTACGAGCAATGAAGGGAAGAGGTCACAAGTCTTACAAAGGATATATAGCCGTATTTGTTTGTCTCGCAACAAAAGCAATCCATTTGGAATTAGTGGGAGACTTATCAACAGAGACTTTCATTGCGGCGCTACGAAGATTCATTGCTAGAAGAGGCCCAGTTAGTCATATATACACTGACAACGCGACAAACTACCAAGGTGCAGCAAATTTCTTGCACAACGAGATACTACAAATAACACAGTCACCGCATTTTCAAAATACACTAACAAATATCGGTATTCAATGGCATTTCATACCGCCAGCGACACCACACATGGGTGGAATTTGGGAAGCTGGAGTTAAATCAATGAAACATCATTTAAGACGTGTCATTGGAGACAGCACATTGACCTATGAAGAGCTATCGACATGTTTGTACCAAATCGAATCATGTTTGAATTCAAGACCGTTATGTATTCAAACAGATGACATAAATGACAATATCGTGTTGACTCCAAGCCACTTCCTGATTGGACGCGAGGCAGTAGGAATTCCAGACCCTTTGACAGAGACCAACACCGACCTCATAAACCGCTGGAAGCACATACAAAGAATAAAAAAAGATTTCTGGAATACATGGACTAAGGAGTATTTGCATCAGTTACAGCAGCGTTATAAATGGAAAACAAACGAGGAAAATTTGAAGATCGGTACAGTCGTTCTGGTTAAAGACTCCAACATTAGTCCAAGTAAATGGCCTTTGGCGAAAATAAAAAAGGTCCACCCTGGTCATGATGGGGCCACGAGGGTGGTTACACTTGAAAGGCCACACGGTGCCGACCAAAAAAGAGCTATTCATACATTAATACCACTTCCAATCAATGAAACATTGGAAACAAATCAAATTAAGACGCCTGAACAAAGTAACATAGCAACAGCTAATGTAAAGACAAAACGTTCAAGCAAACTTTCACCAGTAAAATTAATGTTAAGTTTAATAACTATATTCCAATTATGTACATCAACCACAGCAACATTCACGACTAAGCAATTGAAACCAGGGTTGTATATTGAACAAATAGGAAACGCCACTCTCGACCGAGGAACGTTCAGAATAGACACGTATTTTGAAAAATGTATATTAGACCAAAAACTAGTAACAACAAAACAAGTATTAACCCAGATACAATCACTATGTGATTACGCTACATCGGTGAATACGCAAACTCATTGTACTCAGTACTATCATCACTTGAAAGAAGAAGTGCTTAAGTTTCAAAAAACTCACGAATATTTAACAGAAATCGACCACACAAGAAAAAAGAGAGGATTGATGGGTCAATTAATGACATCTATTTTCGGGGTCAACGATGAAGTTTACAAAGACATTAATACCTTGCAAGAAAACCAACAAAAACTAATAGACTCCGCAAATCATCAAACGAAGTTCATGATTTCGACTATTTCAGCAGTTAATGAAACTGAAGAGCGCATACGTAATAAGTTAGAAAGGTTCCAGACAAAACTGAACCAAGTGATGACATATATAAATGACAACAACAGATGGTACAAAGCAATTAATACTAACATTATTCAAATACAAGTGCTCCAATCTTACCAACTAGCGTACAATTATATTGAAGAAATTATTGATTATTACTCTGGAATAGTGCAAATATACATATCTAAGGCTTCCGTGTACACCATACTGACTCCTAAAAATGTAGCTGACATCATAAAAAACGCAAATAGAAAGTTGCCTTCAAATATCAATATTATACAAACCCAGATTATTGACACTAAACTGTCCGAAAACGAAACCCATATTCAAGTATCGGCATACTTTCCAATAGCAGAAAAAGCCAAGTATACCTTAGTTCATATTACTCCCATACCAGAGAAAATTGAAGATGGATTCCAAGGTGTCGACATTCAAGAGACATTTCTAGGAATAGACTACAATAACGAACATTATTTTGAGCTTACACATGACGAGTTCAAACATTGTTTACACAGACTAAACAGTTTCATTTGTTTTCCTGTTGCGGTGAAGAACATGCAATTGAACCAGAATTGCATTGTTAGATTAATAACCAAAAACGAAAATATGACAGAATGTCCAATTCGAAAGTACAATCCTACAAACAATATTATCTGGAAACAAGTCCAAATGACAAACACTTGGATATATTTAACTAAGCGACCAGAAACTGTGTCCATTGTGTGTGATGGTGAGAGACAAGAAATAACGATTCATGATATTGGAATTATTCAGATATCAGAGAACTGTATAATAAAGACCATTACCACTAGTTTAGCTGCAAAACGAATAGTTGTAACAAATGTTTTAGCATCTTATAGTAAATCAGTAGAGTTTAAGTTAGATAATAAGTCCTTAGTTAGTTACCATAAAGACATATCTAAAGAACAGGTTATAGATAGTTCTAGTGATATATTTACTCATGTAATTAATAACGAACATGCCCTTCAAACAACCCTAGACAATACTGTTTGGAGTAGCATAACTACACAAACCTATGTAGCTAGTTTTTCGACAATAATCGCATGTGTAATATTAGCATTATTAATATATTATGTCGGTCCACAGATAGCGCAGAAAATACGGGAGCTGAAAGCAAGACGAACCAGGGAGTCAGATGCAGAAAACAGCAGCTCACCAGACCAGCAGCCCGCCAGCGGCTTGCCTCGGCCCCCCATACAGCCAGCACTGCAACTTTATGAACTGAGGACTACTCCTAGTCCTTCTGAGAGGCGCCAGAATGTTCACGTGCAGTGAACATACCACTGCGACATCAGCACCACAATTTGGGACAAGAAACTGCAGAATCGCATCTAGCACGGGCAAAGTGCTAAAGCTAGATTTCATTTAGTTAACAAAATACATATTAAACGACGAGTGTATTTACGTACTCACACATAAGCAGAAATCAATATAAAAACCTTGTAAATTTGTAAATAAAGTCTCTTTGAGTTTGGAAGTCGACGCTGTATCATTTACCAGGTTTCCATCACTGTGGCATAAGACACCTTCAGCCTTAATTAGTTGCATGAGTCTGTGTAACTAGCAGTGATTATCCCATTACCCTTATCCGTCTGTAACCCGTAGGTCTCATGGTGCAGACATCCCGACTTTATTTATTTATTTATTTGTATTGAATCTATGGTAGGGCTAGGGAATTAGGGCTTTAGGGTTGTTTAGGGTAGTAGGCGTTAGGATTGTAGGTTTGGTAGGTTTACAGCTCTCTCCATAGATTATTTTAGTAAATTCCCTACAGGAATTTACAATTTTATTACAGTTTTTTACTCTGAAAGGAGTTCCTTTGCCCAGCAGCGGGACGCATGTAAGCCGAAGATAAGATAAATTTATAGTGTTTACTGTCGCGACAAATCACAATGATGCAATCGGACCGCGCACGTTCACCGCGGCCCTGACCCATAGAGACCACAAACGTCACAAAATACTGAAAATCCACATAATTATCACTTTTGTCACACAGTGCAAGAGACTGGCAAACACATAAGTACTATATTAGTTTATTGTTTATTTTTATTCTGTGTGCCTATCCTGTATTGTTCATGTTGGCAAATAAATCAATCTTCTTCTTCTTCTTCTTCTTTTTTCTATGAGCAAGTTTGTCAACTTCTTTTTTTATTGAATTATATCTATCTATAGCACTTGTGTAATCCAGGAAATATGAATTGACCATCTTACGAGTATAAACTTCACTGAGTGCATAACAAGTTACCAATTCATACTCCCTGAACTTTAACTGTCGTGGGAGAGGGGAGTTGAACAGGAATGACTCACCTGTTGAAATTGCTCGGGTACATGGAGGGGTGCTGCTGCAGGTGGTCCAGCCGCGGACTGTCCCCCAGGCTGTTGCCTGCGAACACCAAGACAATCACAATCACAACACTATTCAACAGTGATTTACTGTCGTTTAGTACAAATATAAAATCGTCCACATAACGCACCTATATTGCAACATCGGGTGACAGTCTTTCCCGGCCCGGATAACACGGACATGGAAATAACGGCCGTGTTTTTCGTGTACACGTCCATAGAAACTGACAGGAGCTTCTATAGGCGTGGACACAAAAAACAGGGTCGGTATTTTCATGTCGGTGTTATCCGGGCCGGGAAAGAGTGTCACCCTTTTTGTATTACGTTGTCCTTTCCAGTTTAAATGTTTTGTTGTTATATTGTAGGTGGTCAGAGCCGGATTAAGTCAGCGCGGGGCCTGTAGCAAATTTTATCATGGGGCGCTTGATTTGCTTCAAGTTTATAGTATAAGTAAAATATTATATTTATCTCGATCATTTTGATACCATCTCTTTCTTTGGCGGTGTTTTGTATTGGTTTTGTTCTATTTACATTAATTTAGAAAAAAACATGCTTCTATCTGAATTGACGTTATTTACGATCAGAAAGCATTGGTCAGCGGGGCCCCTAGATGCGCGGGGCCCGTAGCATTTGCTACTCTTGCTATATGCCTAATCCGCCACTGTAGGTGGTGGGTCGTACCTGGCGCCTGGTCCCGGTAGTGGTAGTGTTCCTTGTGCGGGCTGTGCGCGTACAGGCGCGCCTCGCCGTCCGCGAACAGCGCGCCGCCGAACGACGCGCCGCCGCCCGGGGACAGCCCCTCCGCGCGGCCCCCCCCCTGTACACAGACACTACACTCGTACCTGGCGCCTGGTCCCGGTAGTGGTAGTGTTCCTTGTGCGGGCTGTGCGCGTACAGGCGCGCCTCGCCGTCCGCGAACAGCGCGCCGCCGAACGACGCGCCGCCGCCCGGGGACAGCCCCTCCGCGCGGCCCCCCCCCTGTACACAGACACTACACTCGTACCTGGCGCCTGGTCCCGGTAGTGGTAGTGTTCCTTGTGCGGGCTGTGCGCGTACAGGCGCGCCTCGCCGTCCGCGAACAGCGCGCCGCCGAACGACGCGCCGCCGCCCGGGGACAGCCCCTCCGCGCGGCCCCCCCCCTGTACACAGACACTACACTCAGCGATGCTCTACGGGTCCATATCGGCTCGCATACTTCGCACCCTTCGTGCAAAAAACGCGTAAAACACGTACAAACCTAATAGGACTTACGCGTTTCTTGTACGAAGGGTACGACTTATTGAAAGTCCGAATGTAATTTTTGTCAGAATAATCGTTTGTCACAACTCTTTTTTCTGTGAATCCAATGATTGTTTAGAATTCTTATAAAATAAACCTAACCTAACCTATCGTTTTCTATAGGATTTACATTTAAATTTTTTAGAAAAATTAAAAAGGTTTCAGTGCGAAAAGAATTCGGACAAACGATGATTCGGACAAAAATATGGTATGTCTAGAAAAGAGTATGCGAACTTTGGCGGTCCCATGCTCTACACTGCCATCAGGTACAGTGGGTGAGGTGCTCAAATAAAGGATAACGTTAATAATATCAAAGGAAGCAATTTGTCATACATTAGTATTTATAAATAGAACAGAATAGTTACACATGGACATTTATTTTATATCTATCCTCGCTCCGCTGAGCTGTTTCCCCTAGAGCTGCGCGGAGCAAGGATAGATCAATAAAGCGTTTCTGTATTACATAAATATTTTTTGAAACACATCCTCGCATAGTTCTAGTAGAAACGCAGCCTTAGACAACTAGTAGCGTTTTTTCTCAAAGTGAATCGACACAGTAACAGTGTCGATGTAGCTCCGCTCACAAGGAGCTCCTACTTCTAGTAACATAGAAGTAGGAGTCGATTAAATTTAGAAAACAACACGATATCGAAAAAAAACTTCAGCAAAAAAATTGTGTCGAAAAAGAAATTTGGTAAAAAATAGCCAATTAAAAAATTGCTTTCAGAAAAAAAAATTACAAAAATATCGCCCTCCCCGTGATAAGTGTTACTGATGGATAGCGAGAGAGTTGATGTTTCTTCCTCTGTACAGAGGCCGTATTTCCTAATGTTTTTGACACTCGTGATCGCAATCAAATGACATATTTCGCATACAGAGTGTCAGAAACGTTAGGCAATAAGGCCTCAGGTCAGGAAAGGAATCGCCGCGGTGTCTTTTCGAGTGGGGAGTTACCTTGTTATAGTGCGGCAGGTCGGAGTCGGAGGCGGCGCCGTGCAGCAGGGCGGGCGGCGAGGCGCGCGGCGGCTCGAACTCGAGCGCGAGCGCGGGCGACGCGGGCGACGAGATGGCCGCGCCGATGTCGCTCGACAGCTCGCCGCCGAACGAGCCCGCGCTGCCCGTGCTGCCCGAACCCTGCCACACACCATACACGCAAATATAACTATTTGTTCAAAAATATATAACCTATTTTGCTGACTGTACTTGCATTGTCATCCAATCTACATTTGTAGATTAATTTCAAGTTACTAACGACTATTGGAAATGAATCAAAGTAAACTTCTAAAATTTGAAGTAATAGATTTTAACCGGAGCAAAATAATGAAAAGATAGATCTTAATTGTCAAACTGAACGACGCTTTTTTAGCAAGTTTAAAAAATAATTTTACTTTTTTTTTTTATTTTCAAGTGTTATACTAAAGTTTATTAGACAAACTGTAAAACATTTTTTTTGCTTGATAGGTGACGTTAATTGAGCTTTAGAATGGTGTACGTACAGTCGCCATCTTATGTTTCGGAGCGTGATTGGAAGGTGATCAAAAATATCGAAAATATGAACTGTAATACCTTAATAATAACGTGCATGTGTCGATTTGATCACCTTGCCTGCTCGGAAATATCTGATGGCGACTGCACATTGATAGTCCATGGTTTTAAATGGTTGAGCAATTCAACTTTTATGCTCTCGTTGGAAGCTCTGCCCTGCATAAGAAAGCGGTTAAATTCGCTGTTTTGATGACGTAATAGATGAAATTAAAGTCCAAGCAATTCTCGTACCGAAGACGTGTATGCAAACTGTATAATGATAGTTGTATGAGTGCAGATTTGTTTTGCAGCTCGTTGGATGTATTTAAAAAATGTATCAGAGATTTATTGAAGTAGATGTTTATATATGCATGTATATATGTGTGTATATGGGCTCAAGATAAATTGGTGATGTTAATATTATATATTGTATGTTTAAACATGTTTCATAGTTTTTCACAAAAGTTAACTGTTCTTAATTATTAGATTTTTATAGGGAACTATAAGTCTATTTATATAAAACTATTTCCTAGCTTTAGCTAAAATTCAAAATTATTGTATAAGACTGTTTGTTTCTAAATAAATAAATAAAAAAAGACCATTTTCGCGTTTGCTGTGCGTGTCACGAGTTCGACGTGACGAGTGCAGTGCCGCTGTCTCTCTCTCACCTGATGCCGGGCGGCGGGCAGCGGCGGCGGCGGCGGCGCGGGCGACGAGTGCTGCGGGTAGGCGGCGGGCGTGCGCGGCGCGGGCGACGAGTGCTGCGAGTAGGGCGTGTGCGCGGGCGACGGCGTGTACGAGTGCAGCGCGGCCGGCGACGCCGCGGGGAACGCCGCGCCCGCGCCGCCCGCCAGCTGCGGCACCGGCGACCGCGAGTACGGCCGCGGCGTCTGGCGACACAACATACACATAATTAGCATGTGTGGCTTGACTGTAAGTCACATTTGACATTTGAGACATTTGAGAAGCCTAGCCTAGAGAGGAGTGTAGCGTGAGGGTACCTGTCCCTGCGGCTCCCTTGCGTGGTCGTACTCGTCGAGGCGGCAGTGCGGCTCGCCCTGCCCGTAGTGCGGCGAGCGGCCCGCGAACAGCGCCGAGCGCGGCGACGAGTGTGAGGTGCGGTACCTGTCCCTGCGGCTCCCTTGCGTGGTCGTACTCGTCGAGGCGGCAGTGCGGCTCGCCCTGCCCGTAGTGCGGCGAGCGGCCCGCGAACAGCGCCGAGCGCGGCGACGAGTGTGAGGTGCGGTACCTGTCCCTGCGGCTCCCGCGCGTGGTCGTACTCGTCGAGGCGGCAGTGCGGCTCGCCCTGCCCGTAGTGCGGCGAGCGGCCCGCGAACAGCGCCGAGCGCGGCGACGAGTGTGAGGTGCGGTACCTGTCCCTGCGGCTCCCTTGCGTGGTCGTACTCGTCGAGGCGGCAGTGCGGCTCGCCCTGCCCGTAGTGCGGCGAGCGGCCCGCGAACAGCGCCGAGCGCGGCGACGAGTGTGAGGTGCGGTACCTGTCCCTGCGGCTCCCGCGCGTGGTCGTACTCGTCGAGGCGGCAGTGCGGCTCGCCCTGCCCGTAGTGCGGCGAGCGGCCCGCGAACAGCGCCGAGCGCGGCGACGAGTGTGAGGTGCGGTACCTGTCCCTGCGGCTCCCTTGCGTGGTCGTACTCGTCGAGGCGGCAGTGCGGCTCGCCCTGCCCGTAGTGCGGCGAGCGGCCCGCGAACAGCGCCGAGCGCGGCGACGAGTGTGAGGTGCGGTACCTGTCCCTGCGGCTCCCGCGCGTGGTCGTACTCGTCGAGGCGGCAGTGCGGCGAGCCCTGCCCGTAGTGCGGCGAGCGGCCCGCGAACAGCGCCGAGCGCGGCGACGCGTACGGGTTGCTGCGCGGCGGCGACGGCGCGGAGAACGGCGCCGGCGACGACGGGTACTGCGCACCACACACGCTTACAACATCATCACTACACTACACACCCGATTATATGCAACATGAAAAGGCTAGAAACATGCATGAAAACTGTTAAAATATAAAAAGTTAAATTAAAAAATCTGTTAGGGCTCATAATGTCCCACCACCAAAATTACATCCCTTTCGCAAATGGTCCCTATGCAAAATATCCCATTCCCATTACGTCCCTTTCTCTAAATGTCCCATTGTTTTTGCAAAATGACCCTTCTGAAAAAGCCCCTTTCGCAAAACGTCCCGTCTGCAAAATGTCCTGTTCACAAAAAGTTAACCGCCACAACTAGGAATTGACAGCAGAAGTAAACGTAGACTAATGAGTTAAATGAGATTTGACCACGATTTTATCGTAAAAACTAGTTTATACGGGATATTTTGCGAACGGGACATTTTGCGAAAGGGACCTTTTGCGAACGGGACGTAATTTATGTAACGGGACATTTTGCAGAGGGGTCGTTTTGAGAATGGGACATTTATAAAAGGGATCTTTTGCGAAAGTTACAAAGAGACATTTTGCCAGTGAGACATTATGAGCCCTAAGCAAAAAATCTTAACTTTATTATCTATTTTAAAAAGTAAATTTCGACACTGACAATTTTTTTTTTATTCGACTTTAAGGCAAACTAGCAAGTGGGTCTTCTGGTGGTTAGAGATAACCACCGCCCATAAACATTTGCACACCAGGGGTATTGCAGATGCGTTGCCAACCTAGAGGCCTAAGTTGGAATACCTCAAGTGCTAGTAATTTCACCGGCTGTCTTACTCTCCGGGCAGAAACACAACAGTACGCTTGCTTGTTGCTGCTTCACGGCAGGATTAGCGAGCAAGATGGTGGTAGCAATCCGGGCGGACCTTGCATAAGGTCCTACCACCTGCAATATTTATATTTTGAACCATCTCGCGTATAGTGTGGCTGTCTGTCGTACCTGTGGCTGCGGCGTGCCGGCGACGCGCGCGGGCCCGGGCGAGTACCCCTGGTCGCGCGGCGACGCGTACACGGCGCGCGGGGACGCCGCGAAGCCGCCCGGCCCCGCCACGCCGCCCACGCCCGGCCCCGGCGACGAGTAGCGCGCCAGCCCCAGCGGCGCCGCCACCTCCATCGGGGACTCCATGTTGCCGCCTGACACATCCGACAAATCACGCTCACTCCACAATTCTATTCAATTCAATCCAATGGGGGCTATCGCGAATGAATTTTCCGCTAGAGGCGCTAGTGTAGCGTGAGGTCAACGAAATGTCAAATCTCATAGTTTTTGGGTGAGCTACGCGGGTTTATTTATAATTAGAATAATTTTGTGAATATTTTGCATTACCTGAAATTAATTATGGCAATTATGCGATAAGGGGCAATGAACGTCTGTAATTTGAGACAGTTTTGTCTTTCGAAAACTTTTGTCCTCCCTTTTTTCCGAACAAAACGGGATTACGCAATACTGTGGTTCCTCGATATTTTTATGGTACTGTTTTAAAATGTATTAAATATGATTTTAATCTAAACTTTGTTTTCACGCCCGTTTTAACACTTTTAAAAACCTCACGCAACAGTGGCGCCATCTAGTGAGAGAAAAAACGATAGCCCCCATTCATTTATTGCTTGAAATCAATGTAAGTACAGATGTTATTATTACAATATAGTCCATTGTTTCGCCTCCATAGGCATGCAACATACATTAATATACCTAAATATACCTACATATTTCACTTGTCAAGAACCAGAGGTTATAACAGTAACACAACAAACAAGATTGACAAATATGATTGGCAAATTTCATGTTAATAACCAATAATAAGTTAATGAATCAATAGACTAAAGCAATATCATTAAATCACAGTAATTTCAAGACTTCATTTCATGTCAAATCTACACACACACGATTGCTGAATACAACTGTACTAATTGTTTCCATCACTAGCAAAAAAGTCACTTTATTTCGACGTGTGCCCTTCACTTCGGTGGCTTTTGGGAGCCCAGAGTTAAACGTGGTAAGTTCAGTGTCTACGCGGAAAAGAATAAAGAAAAGAACAATCTTATAAGAGCCTTTGTGCATCGCAATGTTTAAACGCACGTTGTCAACGCGCATTTTAGAAAGGCGCGTTGATGCGCGTTTTTCTTCCTATAGTGCTGCCAGACAACTTCGTGCGTATCGCGTTTGTATCGATACAAAGGCCCTTCTAACGCTTGAAGCAAATTCGGTATTAGACAAGCTTAACTTCTCATTATTCATAATGGTCGTCTAAAAATTAAAATACAGTGAATCCAACAAAAAAGTTTTCACTTCATTCCCCGATACTAGGTGGACTTTGGGAAGCTGGTGTAAAAATAGTAAAAACAATTAAACAAGAAATTATAATTATTTAGAACAACTTTTAAAGAATTCAGCGACTTCCCTAAAAATGAACCGAACTAGTGACGACTGCAGCATCGGGCTCTGCTGTACCGTACAGGCGAAGGTTAAGTGTGTCAGCACTGACCGTGTTGGAAGTAGGGCGCGTCGGAGTACATGATGTCGGCCATGTCGGACTGCGGAGGCTGCGCGGGCGCCGCGCCGCCCGGCAGGTACGCGCCCTCGTGCAGCGGCGCCAGCGACGACTGCAGCATCGGGCTCTGCTGCACCACACAACCAGAGGTTAACACTGCCTCAGGCGAACCCATTTGGTGTGAAGATAATGACAAATATTTTCCAAACAGAATTTAAACGTAATTCGAATGATGAGACTACTACCTGATGGCGGGCTAACATTAAGAATAAATTATACCTGCTAGCGGGTTGAGACTATATTATACCTGCTAGAGGGTTGAGACTATATTATACCTGCTAGCGGGTTGAGACTATATTATACCTGCTAGCGGGTTGAGACTATATTATACCTGCTAGCGGGTTGAGACTATATTATACCTGCTAGCGGGTTGAGACTATATTATCCCTGCTAGAGGGTTGAGACTATATTATACCTGCTAGCGGGTTGAGACTATATTATACCTGCTAGCGGGTTGAGACTATATTATCCCTGCTAGCGGGTTGAGACTATATTATCCCTGCTAGAGGGTTGAGACTATATTATACCTGCTACCGAGTTGAGACTATATTATCCCTGCTAGAGGGTTGAGACTATATTATCCCTGCTAGAGGGTTGAGACTATATTATCCCTGCTAGAGGGTTGAGACTATATTATCCCTGCTAGAGGGTTGAGACTATATTATCCCTGCTAGAGGGTTGAGACTATATTATCCCTGCTAGAGGGTTGAGACTATATTATACCTGCTAGCGGGTTGAGACTACATTATACCTGCTAGCGGGTTGAGACTATATTATCCCTGCTAGCGGGTTGAGACTATATTATACCTGCTAGCGGGTTGAGACTATATTATCCCTGCTAGCGGGTTGAGACTATATTATACCTGCTAGCGGGTTGAGACTATATTATCCCTGCTAGCGGGTTGAGACTATATTATCCCTGCTAGAGGGTTGAGACTATATTATACCTGCTAGCGAGTTGAGACTATATTATCCCTGCTAGAGGGTTGAGACTATATTATCCCTGCTAGAGGGTTGAGACTACATTATCCCTGCTAGAGGGTTGAGACTATATTATCCCTGCTAGAGGGTTGAGACTATATTATCCCTGCTAGAGGGTTGAGACTATATTATCCCTGCTAGAGGGTTGAGACTATACACCGTGGGCCCGAATAACCCGAGGGATTTTAACCATCGATTTTAGAGCCCAATCGGAGTATATAAAGTAGTATAACATGTAGTCCTATAACAACCCGTTTTTGAGATAATCGTTATTTAAGAAAAATCATAAGTAGAAAAATCTCAAGTGTAATACACCCTAAGTATGTGACGTAGTATGTTTAACCACTTAATATTTTTAAACGCAGACATACTAATGGCATGCTTTCTGGCCAGTTGGCAGTATTTAAGTTTGATATCCAACTACAAGTAGGTTTCATTATCATGGTTATTTCTACCGATATTAAAGATGCGACTTAAAACTGAGTTGAGTAACAGACTGCTGCATAGCCGTGTAATTATAATATCTTTTTCTTGACTTAATCACAATTAGTACTCCTCACTTATCGCTAAAACTTAAGATTGTTTCTATCGCGATAGGAATCGCGAGTTGCGAAAGTGCAAACTATTTGTATTTACCTATGCTATAATAACTGGCCGATATCATGAAATAGATGTTACTAAATGTCAACGTTAAAAATGATTACTGATTGTCACGTCAGACCAAATCACGGTCACTCATTGACTCGGGCATCGTATGATATCGGAGCGACTCGTGAAGTGTCATGTTCGCTTACTCTGTTTCTCTACTAAAGATTGGTTCCTCTTACTCACTCTCTTAACTAAAGACTTGTTCACAAGGCCGTGCTAAGCTTAATTGAATTATTTTGTTCTAAAAAATAATTTTAATTAAAGTACATAATTGAACCTATGTTCATATAACATTTTTTACTCGTATTATCGTCAGAAATACCCTGTTAAAATCCCTCGGGTTATTCGGGCCCACGGTGTATTATACCTGCTAGCGAGTTGAGACTACCCAAGTAGCATGACAAGCTGTATAGAAGCTGTATATCGGTTCCTGTTTATACTTAACGCTGTTTAATTAGGCTGTATAAAGGCTGTATAAGCGCTTATACAGCCGTTATAAGTGCAAAAAGGGCCCAAATTATACAGCTGTTAGCGTTATAAGAGCTGTATAAGAGCTGAATAAGAGAATAATAGCTGTATAAGAGCTGTTATTCGGTGTAATTGGAAACTATAACACTATAGATAGTGTCTTAACAGCCTCTTGTAAGAATAAAAGCTGTATAAGAGCTGTTATTCGGTGTAATTGGAAACTATAACACTACAGATAGTGTCTTAACAGCCTCTTGTAAGAATAAAAGTTCTAAATAGGTTTTAAAAGATAATTTCAGAAGAATAAAAAATATATCTTTGTGGATTATATAGTTAACGAGTCCTGATGATGGCGAAAAAGATGATGATGGTATTAGAAAAAGTAATATTACAAATTTTATCAAGGCGGTTTGTGTTGTTGGTGAACGTGCATTTTACATGCACATTCATATTTATTGTGAAGCTGTGTGTGTTTTTCAACAAAATATTCATGCGCCACCAAGAATATTGAAAATAAAAATAAAAGAAGACAAATAAGTTAAATTTAAAAGTTTTTTTTATAGGTTATAAAATCAAAGTAGCTATAAATATAGGCAATGAGGACACAGTCATCATTATTTAAGCTAATAATCACGATACGACCTTAGTTATTGTCAAATATTGTCAAGTATTCCTTTAAATATCGTTTCAAATGTTCTTTGTTTAATAGAAAATGGCGACCATTTTTTTAACAGCTTTAAGAATATTTGGAGAGGATTATAGTCTCAGTAGCTGTACTACATAATAAATGAAATCTATTATACAGCTTTTGGCTTTTAATCAGTGTTATATTAGAATATTTTTATTCTTTAAAATTAGTTTTAGAACGGAGTTGGCATATACTCTTGTAAAGAAATAAGTGTCAGATTATACTATAATAACACTTAAAGCTGAAATAAGTAAGTAATTACATGCAAAATACAGCCTTTATACAGCTTTAACGATAAAAGTAGCTTGCGGTATCCCGCAATACTTAAAGTGTTATAGTAGAGTTTTAATATTCTATTAAAACACCATAAGCTAACGCGGATTCCTTAATAATGCTTTTATACAGCTTGAGCTGTATAATAACTGGTAAACCGCTCTTATAAAGACAAAATCTTTTTGTAACTCTCTTGTAAGTCTCTTAAAGAACTTTAAGTTCTAAATGCGCTGGTTTATTGATGTTCACGACACTTAATTGCTGCTTGGGTATATTATACCTGCTAGCGGGTTGAGACTATATTATCCCTGCTAGAGGGTTGAGACTATAGTATACTATAGTACACCCTGGCTGGCTGGCGAGGTGCGGGTACCTGCTGCTGCTGCTGTTGTTGTTGCTGCAGCAGGAACTGCTGCTCGTCGGGGCGGATCTTCTTGGGGCGGCCGCGCTTCTTCTTGGGCGGCAGCTCGCCGTCGGGCCCGGGCGCCGCGGGCTGGCGCGGCTGGCGCGGCGCGCGCGGCGTCGGCGGCGCCGTCTCGCCGTTCTCCAACTACATCACCCACGACTCGGTTATTATTTTTATTACTAGCTTTTATCCGCGGCTTCGCACGCGTAAACTATTCGGTCTTTATCCCTAGGTATCCCGTGGGAATATCGGGTCAAAAGTCACCTATGTGTTATTCCAGACGTCCAACTATCTATATACCAAATTTCATGACTCTAAGCCCAGCGGTTGTTATTTTGAGATTTTATCCCTATCCCATGGAAATATCGGGATAAAAAGTATACTATGTTTTAATCCAAGTTATAAAATAACTTTTTGCCAAATTTCATCAAAATCTGTCCAGCCGTTTCAGCGTGAAGAAGTAACAAACATACTCACTAACTCACTCACAAACTTTCACATTTATAATATTAGTAGGATTATTGTTAGCCCATTTTGTCCCACTGCTGAGCAAAGGCCTCCCCCCAATACTTCCATTGCTCTCTGTCCCCTGCATACAAGGGCCAGTCCTTCCAGAAGAAGTCTAGTTCATCCCGCCATCGCCGTCTATGTCTGCCAGGTCGCCTTTTCGAGTTGGTGGGCGTCCACTCGGTGGTTATCTTGGCCCACAACTCATTTGGCATGCAGCAAACATGGCCAGCTCAGTCCCACTCAGTCGGTTAGTCACAACTCGGTTAGTGATCACTATTTTTTTTTTTCAATCAGGGGCCCCGTCAAGTTTAGCTAAATACTGCTGGTAAAAGGCAGCAGATTTTCCCAAAAGTCATTTAAATTTGGCACTGTATTTGATTTTAAACGATCCTATGCCTAAAAAACACACATTTCTCAAAGCGTCCGTTTGCCAAAATATCTGTATCTCATGACATGCATCTGCATCTCGTAACTGTGAACAGCAAGAGAGGCCACGTTAAGATTACGAGTTATTGACAGCATCTAAAACTATAATAAGTTCGATTTAGAAAACAAGGGCAGTCGTTTCAAGACTTGGTCTTTTTGGATACGGATATCAAGCCAAACGGGTATTAAGGAAACTGTAAGTGATGGCAACGAGTGAAACGCATTTGTTTGGGAAACAGATGATAGCATGGTCCAATCGAAACAGGCACAATATTTCTCGCGTTGCTATATTTTTAATTTGTTTTCTTTTATTTAGAAAATAAGTACGATCGTAAAAACAGACAGTTATTTGATAGTGAGTAAACAGCCGTTGGAGGTGCCGGCGCGCATACCTTGATCTTCTTGGGGCGGCCGCGCTTCTTCTTGAGCGGGACCTCGGTGCCGTCCTCCAGGATGATGGTGTCGCCGGGCTCGGGCTCCATCGTCAACCTGCAACCGCCACGGCTTTGTGTATAGTTTTTTTCTCTGTCACATGTGTTGCATCACCTAAAGTTTTGGTTCTACTGACGCTCGGCGGACAGGTTGACTGCTGTATCATTTCATACACACGAACACACACACACACACAAAAATCACGCCTGTATTCCCAAATCCAAATGGGGTAGGCACACAAAACGTTACGGCTTTGGAGCCACTTTTAGCAATTTTAAGTTTAAAGTTTGATAAAAGTACAATAGTGACAGGTTGCTAGCCTGACGCCTACGGTATACCTTAACCTGTATCCTCAGTCGCCTCTTACGACATCCACGGAAGAAATGGAGGAATGGATTTCAAATTTGTAACAAATTACATACCGTGTTTTTCTTGAATTCCGTTAACTTCGAGAGGCGGCTCAGTTTATTAATTGAATCTACCTGGCCATTAACTTTGGTAAGTCATTGTTAAAAAGCAAATTGTAAAATTCACAAACGTGATCAGACTTTAAAAAACCGGCTAAGAGTATCGGACACGCCCGAAATAGGGTTCCGTAGGCATTACGGAAATCAATAACGAGTTTTATATGTTATTTTACATGTGTTAGCGCCAGTCAACCTTTTGTCCAAGCTAGAACAGAATGATCTTGGGATGGCTAGCGAGCTATTTGGCTCATACAGCACATCTTTGGCGTAAACAGCTGAGCGGAGCGAGGCGAGACAGCTGAAGCTATTGGTTAATGAAAAACATGTTCCTCGCACATCTCCGGTGGAAACGCTGCTTTTTTTATACCACGTCGTTGGCAAACAGGCACGCGGTCCGCCTGATTTTTAAGCGGTTACTGCCGCCTAGGAACGCTTGCAACACTCGAAGTATCACTCGCGCGTTGCCGACCCTGCATAAACCTTTTTTTTTTTGACCGGCCGGTACCTGCGGATCTCCATCTCCTCCTGCGGGCGGCGCGACGTGTTGTCGGGGAACACGAGCTCGGCCTCGTCCACGTGCGGCACGTGCCCGTTGAGGTAGTCGCGGAACTTCTTGAGCGCCGCGTAGAACGGCACCTTGTCGGCCGCGCGCGGCAGCTGCGCGCAGCGCGCCGACGACGACGGCATCACCCACATGTACTGCACACACACGTACACACATACATACACACGTACATGTAGCGGTACTCTCGTGTCGAGTTCATAAACATGTGAGGAAAAAAATATCAAAAATATCTGAACACGCACGCTTCTACGCCGTTAACAATACAGTCTTGATATTTTTGATCAAATTCTTGCTCACAAGTTTATGAACTCGACTGTACCGAGCGCGATCTCGATCTCGATCACATCAAAAAGACATGCATGAAAACGGACCAAAAACCTGGAGCCGGAAGTAAAATCGGTTAGAGCTCATAATGTCCCACTCGCAAAATGTCCCACCACCAAAATTACGTCCCTTTAGCAAATGGCCCTTTATGCAAAATACCCCATCCATTCCCATTACATCCCTTTCTCAACGTCCCATTGTTCTCTCTCTCTCTGTTTGTATTATAAGGTTTTTCTTGTACTGCTTTATGGTGTACAATAAAAAATATTTGTATTGTATTGTATTGTTTTCGCAAAATGGCCCTTCTGAAAAAGCCCCTTTCGCAAAACGTCCCGTCTGCGAAATGTCATATTAGCAAAATGTCCCGTTCACAAAACTTTAACAGCCACAATTAGGAATAGACAGCAGAAGTAATCGTAGACTAAAGAGTTAAATAAGACTTGACCACGATTTTATCGTTAAATCTAGTTTACACGGGACATTTTGCGAAAGGGACGTTTTGCCAACGGGACTTAATTTATGTGACGGGACATTTTGAGAACGGGACATTTTGCAGAGAGGTCGTTTTGAGAAAGGGACATTTATAAAAGAGACCTTTTGCGAAAAGGACAAAGGGACCTTTTGCGAAAAGGACAAAGGGACCTTTTGCGAAAAGGACAAAGGGACATTTTGCGAGTGGGACATTATGAGCCCTAACCGTTTTAACGATTTGCTAAATGTGACTGATGTTACTTGGCCAATAAACGAATTAGAATTAAAATTATTTGCGAATCTCCGTTTACACAGAGAATAAATAGCCAGTTAAGCATGCTGACACCGTGCCAGTATCGCGCTTACTTCTGACCACCGTGGAATTGGAATCTACAGAGGGAGTGTATTCCGCCACCGTTCAATGAGGGCTATCGTTTTTTTATCTCACTAGATGGCGCCACTGTCGCGTGATAATTGCATGTTATCTAATTGATTCTTATATTTTATTCCAATGTAATGATTAATATCAATTGTATTTTAAATATTTAAAATATACAATTTTTAATTTCATGAATAAATGAATATGAATATGAAAGTTCCAAAATAACATGGTTTCATAGTAAATCGCGAGTCGGGAAAAGGCAGAGAACCGCATCGTGCAGGTAGGTACCAGGTATGGCAGGTAGGTAGTAGTAGGTATCTTATCTTATCTTATCTTGAGTTTAGGGGTCCTTGCGGATACACTTCGACCCGTAGGGATCTTTTGTGTAATTACCCCTCCTTCGCACTTACTCCATTGCTTTTATCCCCTCATCCATGAATTGGATGATTTGACGTAGCGGTAGTGCCTTAAAGTCTCCTGGCGCGGGGTATCCGACGCCAAAGAGTCTCATTCTTAATCTGGCGAGAGCGTCACATTCATACATAATGGATGCGATTCTACGCGCACGTCGGCTAAATTGTCTAAATCTAAATTTTCTAAATTTTAATTGTCATTTAGACGGCGGATTTAACAAGTGCTATTCCATTAAATTAGCGATGTCATTTGATTATGACAGGTGCTCATAGAATAGCAAAGTGATTTAGCGACGTCTAAATAAAATTAGGAATTTTAGCGGCCGCTGTAGAATCGGGTCCAATGTGTTCCTAGTAAAAAAAGCCGTGGTGGCCTAGTGCCTCTCAAGCAGAGGGTCGTGGGTTCAAATCCCGCCTCGCACTTCTGAGTTTTTCGAAATTCATGTGCGCAATTTACCACGAGCTTTGCGGTGAAGGAAAACATCGTGAGGAAACCTGCACAAACCTGCGAAGCAATTCAATGGTGCGTGTGAAGTTCCCAATCCGCACTGGGCACGCGTGGGAACTATGGCCCAAGCCCTCATTCCGAGAGGAGGCCTGTGCCCAGCAGTGGGACGTATATAGGCTGAGAATGATGATGATGATGGTGTTCCTATAGGCAAACCGCATAACTGAGTCCTCGCCTGCGCGGTATAGGGACGCGGGGGTAGGACGACAAAGGGGACTGAAGGAGGTGCGGGCGGCTACCGGAATGAGCTGTGCTAAGAAGCGCCTGCCGCCCGCACCTCCTTCAGTCCCCTTTGTCGTCCTACCCCCGCGCCCCTTGACCGCGCAGGCGAGGACTCAGTTACGCGGTTTGCCTATAGTAGTAGGTATTGTATGGCAGGTACCGTGTTGGTCCCGGCGACGGTGTCGGGCTGCTTCCCGAAGCAGAAGTCCTTCTTCCCGCTGAAGACCTCGTAGATGAGCTTCCCGTTGAAGACGGCCACCTTGGGGCGGAAGGCGCGCAGCTTGTCCAGCAGCGCCGCCGAGCCCTCCTTGATCTCGCGCCGCGTCAGGTCGGCCGAGCCCTTCGTCGCGCGCCCCACCATGTTCGTGAACCCGATGCCGAAGTTCAGCAGCTGTTACACCACCACACGTTACAATTAAATTAAATTAAACTTTAATGACTTTAAAATGTTAATTAATACATTGAACTATAGTACAATTACTACCAATGGTGGAAAGTGACCTATTCCACCCGAGATATTTCTGGCGCTCGAACGAAGTGAGAGCGCCAATAGTTCGAGGGGAAATGGGTAATTTCACCCGAGTTAGACACTCTACTTTTCATTCCAATTGTGAGGAAAGTAAAAAAAACTGAGAAAAAGAAATTAGAATAATAATAAATTGAATTTACTTATATCCAACCTCCAACGGTACCTTTTCGACTGACCACTTGCCACAGCCGAATAAAAAAAACGACCAAGAAGCTTATATACAAAACTGGAGGTTGAACGCCAAACGAAGAAGTTTACCCTTCATTACTTATTTATATATTCCATCTCTTTGTTTCACATTTCTCGAAAGTAAAGAAAGAGATGGGATATGTTCGTGACGTAATAAAGATCAAATTTCTTTTTCATCTCTCCTGTTCAGAAAGTTTAATTTTCATGGGTAGATAGCCGGGTGGAAAATTGCGTTTTCTCCTCTAGGGTGGAAAGTAATTTTTTTTTAATTTTTCGGCTAGCCACGACATCGAAGATAATTGAGTTACGTCAATGACATTTTTTTTCACGTTTCGGCATGGCCATCTAGATGGCCATGGCAAGTGGCCAGTCGAAAAGGTACCGTTGGAGGTTGGATAGGTATAAGTAAATTAAATTTATTATTATTCTCGTTTTTTTGTAGGATTTTAGTTTCCTCACAGTAGTAAAAAGTAGAGTGTCTAACTCGGGTGAAATAACCCATTTCCCCTCGAACTGTTGGCGCTCTCACTTCGTTCGAGCGCCAGAAATATCTCGGGTGAAATGGGTCACTTTCCACCCTTGGTTATCAATCTACTATTTTCAAACTGATGTTCAGCGTTCAACCTCCAGTGTTGTATATAACCAACCTTCTTGGTCACGACGTGTATCTAGATGGCCATGCCAAAACGCGAAAAAAAAGTGTCATTGACGTAACTCAATTATCTTTGACTCCGTGGCTAGTCGAAAAATTAAAAAATAACTACTTTCCACCCTAGAGATGAAAACGCAATTTTCCACCCGACTATCTGCCCATGAAAATTAAACTTTCCGAACAAGAGATAAAAATAAAATAAAAAAACCGGCCAACTGCGAGTCGGACTCGCACACGAAGGATTCCGAAGGTACCACTATCTACATTATTAAATTTTGAATGTCAAGCGCAAAGTCAACGGCTTACAAAAATCTTGTATTGAAAATTAAATAAAAAAATATCTATGACAGCTACATCAAAAAAATTAGAATGTTTGATTGATTGATTGATTGACTGATACAAAGCCGCTCATTGCCACGACAGGTCACTGACCCAGAGAATGACTTTAGTGCTGGAACTAAGAACAACGAAAAAGTTGAATTTGTTCCTATACAGGGCGTCCCACGGCTATGCCACATGTAGGGAAAGTACCTTAAATATTGTACATGGAACATTTTACTGAAAGAAGACATTATTTTAATTTAAAAAGCAATATAAACTGCATTCATAGATTATTAAATAATTACATGGTTGAACCGGGAATCGAACCCGCTACTCAAGAAAAAAAATACCCTGTAGCTTTATCATACCGATCGAAAAGCTTCATCATAAGGATTATTTTTTGGTAAATAACATAGTATCAGAAATAAAAGGAAGACCATGAATTTTAAAATTTTTAATACAAAATTAATCAATTTAACTAATGCTCAAGATGAGTCCCATGCTGTTGAATACCAAGTCGCACTCTTTTGATTATTACACTCCCTGTCGAGTTTTTGTTCTTGTTGTGGTGGACATTTAGAATAATACGTCTAAGTTCTCTTGTAGCTCGTGGACACTTTCATACTGGTTCTTGTAAACCAAATTTTTTACATAACCCTATAAAAAAAATCTAACGGGGTTAGATCTGAGGATCTCGGCGGCCATCTTATTTGTCCCGAATTCATGGTTTTCCGTTTATTTCTGACACTATGTTATTTAGCAAATTGTTTCTTAATTTAAAATAATGTCTTCTTTCAGTAAAATGTTCCATGTAAAATATTTAAGGTACTTTCCCTCCATGTGGCATAGCCGTGGGACGCCCTGTATTTTTCCATGTATTTTCCTTTAACAATCACATAGTGAACTGTGTTGCAAAGCGTCGCATAATTCTCTGATATTTTTAGTATATTTGCGTCAGTCAATTATTCAAAATTGTTTAGATGCTATATTTTTTTTGCTATAGTGTTATTCTGTTTCGTGGCACTAAATGTTTTATTTACACAGAGGACTTTTAAGTCGTAAAAAACTAGTATTGTAGACCATGCGGTTGATCATTTTCTTCAGAACCAAACAATTCAAATTTTAATTGTTTGTTTCTAGAGCTAGTGCACTGAATTAACCTTGAAATGCTGTGTTAGAAATAATGATTAGGTATTGTTTACGACTTAGGTGTCACCCTGTGTTTGTCATACAACTAGTTGACCTGACGAACTTCGTGCCGCCTTAGTAATAAATGTACTTCCTACTTAATATTATAAATGCGAAAGTTTGTGAGTGAGTGAGTGAGTATGTTTGTTACTCCTTCACGCTAAAATGGCTGGACGGATTTGGATGAAAATTGGTATGTAGATAGCTGAACATCTGGAATAAAACATAGGCTACTTTTTATTCCGATATTCCCGCGGGATAGGGATAAAATCTCGAAACAACAACCACTGGGCTTAGAGTCATGAAATTTGACATGATTGTTTTTAATGTACCGTCAATCAAAATCACTATTTAATTTTCGGGAATTCCCATGGGAATTTTTCGAAGATCCCAAAATATCAATTCAGCTGCTGGATCTAATGATTTACGTGTGCGAAGCCGCGGGTGAACACTAGTAAGTAATAAATAACTACACTTGGTAATTCGGGATATTTGAACAGTGCCAACACCCACATCTTTTGTAATTGTATACTAAGTGACCGTAGCCTCTGCACAAATACGAATACTACTAGCTTAGCAAGATATTTAAAACCAAACTGCAAAATATCAAAACAATCAGTCCAATATTTACCGAAAAACTAACGGTTTTCAATGTATCACTTTGGAGCAGCCTATGTATTTGGATGATCTGATTTCATAGTTTTTTTTTCTTGTCTAATTAAGCAAAAAACTATCTTAAGATATTGCTACGTATCAGTCTTATCCATGGTTTCATTATTTGTCCAGAGGCTAAGGTCACCTTGTAGATATTTTTGGCGCGTTGATAATATACATATTATATTGAATAACTCTTTAAGTACAAAATACATGAAAATAACAGTGAAGTAATAAAAGAAAGAGATGTTTAAAAGGTTAAAAGCCTTTGAGTGTTTGTCCTGACCACAGATATAGATTACACTAGATAACGCAAACACCCTGTCACTTTTTTATATATACTGTGACGTCACAAGAGCGAATTAGCGATATGAATTCCCCGATTTCCGCGCAAAATCGATTCAAATGCGCCACCCGCCCGCGCCGTGGGGCTCGAGTCAGTCGCTAGTCATGATTAGTCAGTTAGTCAACCCCGACGTTTGGTCCGGGTTCGGACACGCGAACTAGATGCATTTGCGTAATCTACTGTAATCTTTATCTGTGGTCCCGAGGTGTTACCTACCTTGTAGTCTTCATCGGCGCTCATCTGTTCCCTCGTGAGGCCCGACAGGTACAGGCACTTCCAGAAGTGGTTCCCGGGGCCCGCGTAGTGGTGCCCCTTGTACGCCGCGAACAATCCCGGGTTGATGCCGATCTGCCGAACACGACACACACCTCTTAACACCACAATAACGAACGCATGGAAACGACTGAATGGCAAACGAGCAAGTGGGTCTCCTGACGGTAAGAGATCACCACCGCCCATAAATATCAGGGGTATTGCAAATGCGTTGCCAACCTAGAGGCCTAAGTTGGGATGGGATGGGATGGGACGGGATGGGACTGTTACCAGTAATCCGGTTTGTAAGTTTGATGTCTGTTCGTAGCATCGTACATTTTGATGGTAAAAAGCTAGATGAAGATTTATTGAAATCATTCTTAGAGTACGACATAAAATATACTCAGTGGCATAAAATTTGGTCCACTCTACATACAAAATTAACTATTTTTGCATACATTTGAGGGCCAAATTTTTTGCCTCTCAGTATAGTATAAAACGGATGAAATGGGAAATAATATTATACATACGAAGTAGTCGTAGGTATTTTCTTCTTTCTTTTCATATACATATATTTTGGTTTTAGCTAAAACACCTCTACCACAGAGGTACGAGCTACGCCGGTACCCCGTACCTCAGCATTGCTGAGCTCAAAGGGCTGGCCAAGCCCTTTGAGCTCTAAGTAATTAGTTAATGTGTACCTCGTTATTGCATCCTGTTACTTTATTTATAATCACGTCGAATAAACATTTTCTTTCTTTCAAAAATGTAAGTTACACGAAATACGGTACCTCCAATTAACGTCTAGGTACACTTTTTTCGCACATACTCTAACTAGATTCCATCAATCGTTTACATATCCTTCAAAATGCAAACTACGACTTGGTTTTAATATATCCAAATTGTAGTTATTCTTACAAAGCATATCTCCATTGTATTCGCATTGTGTCCGAGAGGTATTTGTCGTGAAACTCGCAGCCGGCGATTGTCTAGCGCCGCCGTGGCAACGCCTCCGCAGAGGGCGGCGCGCCCTCTGCCGCGCGACCGAACTGACACCGAAAGGCCCTATGCGCCTTTATGCCAGGTTTACATGAGCTTAGTACCTAGGCTGCCACGAAAGTTTTTAGCTGTATGAAAACTATAAATATTTTATTCCTAAATTGCATGATAAATTAAAGGTAATTTATCTATTAACCTCTTTGTATAGTGACATTGCATACTGGCCAGTAACATTTTTTTTATTAATTTTTTTGTTGACCATGTCAGTCCAGTTTTGTTTTTTGCAATGGAGCTCTCGCGAGAAGCATTTCGTGCTATGATATTCTATGACTATAAAAGAAACTTAACATTCAAGGAATCTCACAAAAATTTAAACGTTGCATTTGGGACGTCCGCTCCATCCTTAGCCACAGTTTCGTACTGGTACCGTGAGTTTAAACGGGGTCGAGAGTGCATCAAAGATGAGCCGAGACCAGGACGGCCGTTAAGTGCAGTAACGCCAGAAAACGTGATCAGAGCCGAGTGGTTGATTAAGGAACGAAGGAATATTACACAACGAGAAATAGAACATGAACTAGGCATTGGATCACCTGCAGTTTTAAGTATTTTGCATGATCATCTTCGTGTCATGAAGGTCGCGTCGCATTGGATACCACATTTGCTGGCCGAAGGGCAAAAAACCCAGCGAGTAGATTGGTGTCAGTTTATGCTCAGCAAATTTGACGGAGGTAATTCTCAGCAGGTTTCTAATATCCTTACTACTGACGAGTCTTGGATATACTGCTATGACCCCCTGACAAAGCAGCAATCTATGCAGTGGGTGTTTGAAGAAGACGGGCCGCCCTTAAAAATTGCTCGAGGCCGAAGTGTCAACAAAAAGATGATCTCCGTTTTCTTTCGACGCAGTGGGCCAGTGGCTGTAATTCCTCTTGACGATCAAAGAACAGTTACTAGCCAGTGGTACACCGAAGTTTGTCTACCCGAAGCGTTCGAAAAACTGGGTGAGGAACGCCCAAAGAGCGGCATTCGGGGATTGATTTTCCACCAAGATAATGCACCTGCACACACTGCAGCAAAAACAATGGACTTTTTGAACAGCACAGGTTTTCAGATGGTGTCGCATCCACCCTACAGCCCTGACCTGGCCCCGTGTGACTTTTTCTTATTTCCCACTGTGAAGAAAATGATGCGTGTTCGGACTTTCATGAATTCGGACGATGCAGTACAAGAATTTGAGCGGCTTTTCTTCGACCTACCGCAGAACGCGTTTTTTAAGTGTTTTGAGGATTGGTTTTTGAGAATGAGGCGATGTGTAGACCTCGGAGGAGTATATTTTGAAAAATATTAAAGTAATTTAGAATAAAAATCGAACGGTTTTAATACAGCTAAAAACTTTCGTAGCAACCCTCGTAGAGTGCCTCTTAACCTTTTATGTCTAAGGCTTATTATCATGTCAATGATTATATCATGGACAGGGATATTTGGAAGATTCCGATCCGCATTGAGTGAAGTCGCCAAGCGGTCGCAGCGGAAGACCAGCGTTGGCCTACACGGCCAACACTATGCTGAGCTGCGACCGTTTCGTGCTTTCGCATATTGCTTTTTGTTTTTTTGTATTTTTATTCTGTATCATGCGAAGCTTGAATAAATATATTTCTATTTCTATTTCATTAGCGATCCCTTCGAATAGCGAACCTACTGTGTTAAAATAATGTTGTGTTAAATACTTGTGATGCATAGTATATAGATAAAATATCATTTATTATTATTGTGAATCTGTTTAAAAAAAAATATCTCGTTGAGTTTCTTGCCAGATTCTTCTCAACATAGGTTTTTACGTGTTAAGGTGGTAGATTTTTTTTTGACGTTCATAAGTGCTTGTTATAGCCTAAATTGAATAACGATATTTTCATTTTTTGATATTGTTACCCATATGACCCGGGAAAACCGAATTTACCCCCCCCCCCCCCCCCTTAAAATTTAATAGATACAACGCAAGCAAATAAAAACATTATTCACAAAAATACTTTGAACTTTTAAAACCAGTCTTACAATGTTTTTTTAAACAATGGAATTACTAAAAATAACAGCTAGAAAAAGATCCCACGTGCGCGTGCACTGAGCGGCGATCTATCATTTTTAATTTTTACTGTTTAATCTAGGTATTTAATTAAATTATGTCTTATTTATTTGTTTATTTATTTTCGGAGAACCAACAGCTATAATAATTATTAGGTTCTTTAATACCCCCAGAGAATAGCTGATTTACCCCCGCTGGGGTAATTACCCCTAGGTTCGGAACCAGGACATCGGTGCAAAAAAGAATTTGGGCCCCAAATTTTGGTTACTATGTTCTCTTGCTTGGCGTTGTTTGCACTTGCTCCACTAGCCGCCACTAGATTTGGTTGGTTTTTTAGAAAAATATGGCTCTGTCCATTGGACGACAATATTGCCAGTGTCTAGTAGGTTTTGCCGTTGTATGGTAAAAAATCTATAAAACGAAACATGAGAGGTAATGGATGAACGATGACAGCGCGAATATATAATTCAACCACTAGATTTATTTTTTATCCATAAATTAGTTAGAGGTCCCCTGAGCGTGTGGGTGCATTAGCTACTAAGCTCGTGTAAACCAATCTTTAGGCTACGCGCGCGGTTTCAGCGCGCCGTCTCTGTCTAAAGCGATACTTTGGAGAAGGATGGCGCGAAAACCGCGCGGCTAACCTTACAATGCGTGCGTAGCATTAAGCCTAGTTTAGACTTGCAAGAAAAATCGTGCAAGTTGCATTACATTGTGACTATTGCGAGGCCGTACAAAAAAAGTTTGTAGTAGTCATTCAAGCACCGCGATGTAATGCAACTTCCACGATTTTTCTTACAAGTCTAAACTTGTCCTTAGAGCCGCAGTCACGCCCTTTCGCAAGCAGAAGGACTTCACAAAGTGACATTGGAGGACCAAGGATGAGTGAGAGACTGGTTGTAGCGGAGCTACGCTTTATCAGCGTTATCGGTAAACGACGGTCTCTTTATTGTGGATTAACGTGAACTTTGATGTAGTTTGAAAAAAGCGATATATTTAGGCAACATTTGCAGACTGGATTTGTTAGAACTGCGGCGTTATTCGTACGATTTTAAGACACATACATAATTTATTCGATATCAAAAAGTACTTACAGTAAAAAAGTAAAGTATCAAAAGTAAGTAGTAGTGGGAGAGGAATGCCTAGACGAACGTACCACGATCAATCGGGGACATTCTGAAGAAAGGTCGGGTCAGGAGTACTCTAAACCGACGTGTATGCATGAAAAGATTGATGAATGTAGAGGAAGCGAGAGTTGTATGCCAGAATCGTAGCAAGTGGAAGGATGTAGTCTCTGCCTACCCCGTTGGGAAAAAGGCGTGATTTTATGTATGTATGTAAAAAGTTCAATGACTCTTTTGAACATAAAACTACCGTGACACTCATTCATATTAAATATATTGACCCGGATAACTCACGTCTTAGATCAAGTTTAGCTCGACATGTTTCGGGCTATATCGTAGCCCTTCTTCAAAGGACGACTTCTTCGGAGGAGGAGGGTGCGACGTGAGTTTTCCGTTACAATATCATTTAATATGATTATCAACTTTAGGGTGGTAGACCACATATTTGGCTGATGGAAGAAGTATCATACCCTACAAAACATATAAATTCAAATTCAAATCATTTATTCAGTAAATAGGCCGCAACGAGCACTTTTACACGTCATTTTTTTTAAACTACCAGCGCTTTCGGAAAGACCATCATTGCCAAGAAGAATGCGCCGCAAGAAACTTGGCAGAAAGTCATTTTTTCAAAATAAAATAATTACAAATAAAATACTTAAAAACTACAGTAAACAATTAAATAATAATACAGGGATGTATGGGGTCCCTATATACTTAGTAGTCAATTAACTTTTTAGTGTAGCTTGTTGCCATGATAATAACTTAAAAGTTAGGAGTTGTGTCAGTTTTAAGGCAATTCCTTCATAGATCATCCATCTTTTTGAAATGCTAATGGTATACAGTCCAAGCATTGTTCTAAAAATGTGCATCACTGATGTCTCCTGAGTTACGGGACAGAATAGCATACACCGGTCAATCAACTTTTTAGTGTTGTTACCTGTCCCCGTGGGTCAGTGGACATCACTGGTACACTTGCTTAGAAAAACGTTTGCAATATATACCAAAAGCATACTTAGGAGACGAGCCATGAAAGAATTGCCTTTAAACTTGAATTAGTGTTGTTAATGAAAAAAAAAAATTGTATTGATTTATGTTAATAACGAGACGAGCTGTCGGTAGGTCTCCAACAAGATGGACGAAGACTTGGTTAAGATCGCGGGATCACTGTGGATGCGGAAAGCACCAGACCGGTCTGAGTGGAGAGCCTTGGGGGAGGCCTATGTCCAGCAGTGGACGTCTTTCGACTGACATGATGATGATGGTAATAAAGAATATTGTATTACATTGTAAATCCTAACTTTTGGTGGATTTGTACCCCATACTGATACTTTTAAGAAGTGACCCAGGCGACGTTACCATGACAACCAGCCACGCTAAAAACTAGATCGACCCACGTTTAAAAGTGGACAGCAAGGTTACTACGCAACTCGAAACAAAGTTCGTGTTGTGCGGTCCCTCTGACACTTACACTATTTAATACGAAAGCGAGAGGGACGGTACAGTCACCAGTACCAATATCTGATGCAACAAGAGTGCATAAATATCTGATATGACTCTTATTTGTAAGACCGGATTTTTGCACGCTTGTTGCATCAGACATTGGTGCTGGTACGATAAGAACTTCCAGTTTTGAGTTTCGTAGTAGCCCTGCAGAGCTAAATAAATAAATAATAAATAAATATCATGGGACACTTGACACCAATTGACCTAGTCCCAAACTAAGCAAAGCTTGTACTATGGGTACTAGGCAACGGATAAACATACTTATATTCATACTAATATTATAAATGCGAAAGTAACTCTGTCTGTCTGTCTGTTACGCTTTCACGCCAAAACCGCTGAACCGATTTGGATGAAATTTGGTGCAGAGATAGAATAGACCTTGGGAAAGGAAGAGGCTTTAAGGGGTTAAAATAGGGGGTGAAAGTTTATATGGTGGAAGTTCGTCGCTGTCGAAGATAAAACTATGAAACTTGGCATTTAGGCATTGAATATACTATCCATATCCATGCTAATATTATAAATGTCAAAGTGTGTTTGTATGTTTCTCCGTTTTTCACGCCGTAATGGAGCGACAGATCGACGTGATTTTTGGCATGGAGATAGTTTATGGGCCCGAGAGTGATATAGGCTACTTTTTATCCCGGAAAAATGCACAGATCCCGAGGGAACAGCGCGCGATAACCGAATACCACGCGGGCGGAGCCGCGGGCAAAAGCTAGTAGATAAATAAATAGTTAAATACATATTAAACATCCAAGACCCGAGAACAAACATTCGTATTAGCTACAGCGTTAGTTGAGAGCGGCGATCGTACTCACAATGATGATGTCGAGGTTCTCCGCGAGGTGGTCGGGCAGCGTGCGGCGCGCGACCTCCTCCTCGCTCATCCCGTTGAAGCGGTCGTGCTTCTTGCGCTCCTTGACGGGCCGCGGCGCGCCCTCGCCCAGGCCCTCCGTCTTCAGCTCCATGCTGCCGACACCACACGGAAAACATCAGTGCCATCGCACACATCACGCCTGTGTTCGCAAGTGGGGTGGGCAGAACACACGAAACGTCGCTTCGGAGCTAGCAATTTTAGATCCACTCGGGCACAGTATACCGGGTGGCCCATTTATATCGGTCAGTATGGGAAAGTCTGAAACTATACGACATACGAAAATTTCTTCTTAGGAACCATGACATCGATTTTACCAGCAAAGAGGTACAAACAATCATAGAGACAATTTTACATGCCAGAATTTGTTGAATATTGTAACGGTGGACACTTCGAACACCTACTAAAATAAATTCAAGTATGTGAAAACAATGCATTTTATTCATTTTAGACACAATGTTTCATGGAGACATTTACTGCTTAAGACGTACACAATCGATATCTAAGTAGAAATAGTGTAAGTTTTTTTTTTCAAAACAACCGGGTTCGATTTCCGAGCTGAGTACAGGTTTTTTTTTAAATGCATGAATGCAGTTTTTCCTGTTATTATAATCGATCTCATGGTTCCTAAGAAGAAATTTCGTATGTCGTATAGTTTCAGACTTTCCCATACTGACCGATATAGGTAAATGGGCCACCCTGTATAATTATAATAAATTCATTTATGTCGGGCAACTTAGGCCCATACAATAAATACCTTACAGACTAACATACATATTTATAAACAATAACATTTAAATCTAACTAATAATGAAGGAAAGAACATGTCTAGTCTAGTTTTATTGAGATTTTAATCTCGAAATGTAGAGCTCACAAAGTACTATGACTTACCATTGAATTAAATAATCTGAAAACATTATAAAATGTTTTTTTTCAACTTTTAAAGAAATGACAACCATAATAATTATTCGTGATGACTAACTTTCAAACCGCTATAACTCAAAAAGTTGCATAGGTGACTAGGCACGTTCTTTCCGTGGACCCTTCATATATAAGCTAAAGCAGTATGGAAACTATGAAGCTACAATCGAAACGAACACACTCACACAGACGCGCGCTCTACACGGCCCGATCGATTTGTTCGTAGCTTCCATACTGCTTTAGCCTTATATATATACTGTGACACGGGTACCATCAGGAAAATAAGTGACAGTGAATTAACGCCAACGTATTTTGTCGGAAAACTTCTCCTTCTCACTTTCTCAATTAGATTCACTGAACTTCAGTAGGTAACCTAGTTGGGAAAGCAAGATAAAGCGAACTTTTCCACCACATCTGTAACTCAGCTTAACTTATGTATGTCCACAGACGGCGGTGATTGCTTTTAATCAGGTGACCCGCCTGCTTGTTTACCCCCTATCACATACATATAAAAGAGGAATGGACTCAGGACGACTTTATCAAATCCTAATCACCTTCTTAACTTGTCCCCATTGTTTTTATTCGTCAATTTTTCTATTACCACATTCCTATTTCGACCACAGTGCCAATACGTCAACATTCTTGATATAGTCTATTATCCTAGGTTGATCTTGCTCCTTTAACCTTATGAAAGCTTCAACCTAGATTTCAACAAATTCCAACGCTATCCCACCATGCTGATGACAGAGTTATAAATTACCCACCACATTACGCGTAAAAATGTTCAAAAATGACTATAATTCGAAAACAGACGTTTTCCTAGAGATGGAACCTGTCTAATATCGATTATTCGCCGTCGAAAGCCCTCACATAGCAAATTTCGTTGAAATTGTTACAGCCGTTTCCGATAGAGCCGATCCGAAATAAATCCATATCCATATAAATGCGAAAGTGTGTTTGTCCGTCTTTCAAGCCGTAACGTAGCGACGGATCGACGTGATTTTTGGCATAGAGATAGTTTATGGGCCCGAGTGACATAGGCTACTTTTTTATCCCGGAAAAATGCACAGTTTCCGAGGGAACAGCGCGAGAACCGAATACCACGCGGGCGGAGCCGCGGGCAAAAGCTAGTAAGTTAATAAAAACAAAAGAATTGCTCGTTTAAACATATAAAATACTAGCTTTTGCCCGCGGCTCCGCCCGCGCGGTATTCGGTTATCGCGCGCTGTTCCCTCGGGAACTGTGCATTTTTCCGGGATAAAAAGTAGCCTATGTCACTCTAGGGCCCATAAACTATCTCTATGCCAAAAATCATGTCGATCCGTCGCTCCGTTACGGCGTGAAAGAGGGCCAAACACAAACACACTTTCGCATTTATAATATTAGTATGGATAAGCAATTGTTTGTTTATACCATTACATGTCGTTAAAGTAATTTTTACAAACATTAAATTCACCAGACTACTTAATCTTTTGTTTACGTTTTGGTTGTTGCATGTTTTATTTGTGTAAGTAGTTTGCGAGTAGTAAAGCAGTTAAACAAATAGCAGATAATAACATTACGGAACGTACTATTAATGCAGTCTCGGAGATGTTTTTGTGAATGGAAGATGTTACAATGGAGGTATAAAACTTTATTTACTCTACTTTTGAAAGAATGGAGTGGCGCGTGCCATTGAAATGATGGCGACGTCAAAATATTTTTATCGCCGGCGCCAACAGACAATAGATTGTGCACTTGGTTTTAGTGCACTTTGCAGGTAAACCGGGGGCCAAAAAACAGTGTTTGTAAATTGAACATTTTGTTGAGGCACAGAAAGAAAGAAAGAAAGACATTAATTCACATTCACAAAAACACACAAATACAACAAAAAAATAACAAACACAAACAAAACGGAAATACCAAAATAAAAATACACAATTTTGTGTGGGGACACACAAAAGTGAAACGGCCACAGCGGCGTCTCTTTTACACGGCTACGACATCACAATGCTAAGAAACGTGCTCGCAATCGCAGTGATATCACGTAGGTATTTTTTTTTATTAATGTAACTTTATTTCAAAGAGACAATCACACTTTTATTGTCTCGGCAGTTAGTCGTGTGTAAGTAGATAGATAGATAGATACCTATCTATCTAAGTAGGTGGTCATTTGGAGCAACACCATCGCGCGTTTACTTCAGCTGCTGACTGTACTTGTCGATAAAACTTGGCCTTGTCAACATCCGCCAGGTCTTCACTTAGTGCACAGTACACTGCCTCTAAGGGGGTCTCGCGGTACTGTGCAGTAGCTTCCATACTGCTTTAGCTTATATAGTGCTTTTGAGTCGTATATAGTTTGGGCGAAACTCGGTCGTCCAAGCAAAACCTTTATATATTAACCTTTATTTTGTTATTATAACCTTTTTTTAACCTTTTACCTTTTCTTATATACTTTTTATTTTTAGGTTGACTGGAAGAGATCCCTTAAAGGGATATATTCATATTCATATTCATTTATTCATTGTAAAGTCATAAGTCATTGTGTAGTGATAAGTTCGCCTTTGTACATATTTGTTTTTTGTCAATTGTGTTTTGCTTATTTTGTACAATAAAGAGTTTACATACATACATACCTACATATATGCATTCCATGCGCTGAATGCGTTAACGTTTATTCTATTCTTGCCTGCGATTGTTTCGCCTACCGAACCGACGCGTAACATACTCTCAGGTTAACCTGTTGGTTAAATTAACCTTTCCACTAACGTCAGTGTCAGTGCTGTCAAACCGTCAGTACGGAGACGACAACTCTGACTGGGGTCAAGAGCCAGGATCAAGAAACGACAACTCTGACTGGGGTCAAGAGCCAGGACCAAGAATACTACAGCAGCGAACGAAGGCCAACATAATAAAGCGTTTGAACTTCCTTGACAAGATAAGGATATTTATCAAATATAGAGGCTATGCAGTCATTGCGTAAGGAAGGACGATTTTAATCATCTCGCTCGAATTGTATGCCAAAATCTCTCACAAGTATGCAAAAATAGCATTATAAGAAAAACATTTCAAAATGAGTTGTTGATATTCATGGGTGCTGATAATTTTAATTAGGTAATTTCCGATCAGATGACCCGCTTGCTCGTTTTCCTCCTTTTCATAACAAAAGAAATGATGGATGAATAGTTTTGCAACAAAATTACATTCAACAAAGTTAAATTTTTCGTATCTGTTGATTATTATGTTTTAAAACTTCAATGCAATTCGAAACATTATTTTATTTTTTGAGTTATTATTATATTAGATTTAGGGGCTGTTTCACCATCTATTGATTAGTATTAACTGACGGTTAAATGTGATGCCGTCTCACACCTTTAACAGTCAGTTAACACTAATCAATGGTACCTAGTTGAAACGGCCCCTTAATGTACGTATGAATACGATGTATCTTTTACTAACAACATCGTTATCGGTTACTGAATAAATTATTTCTTAAAATAGCTGAAACTTTACCGCTCTTGATTACGACGAGCACGTTACAGACACAGTCAAGTTTAGTTGAAGTTGTTCCAAGTTGAAGACCTTTGAATTATTAAAACCTTGATGTTCAAAAGTAACTTTTATCCGCTAATCAGCGCGCGGATAGCGCCGATCTATCTGTTTACCGCGGCCTCCACGTGGCAGCCCAAAATAACCAAATAAACACACATACAGTACCTCCCGCTCGCACTAGAGCTCGCCTCGCAAGCGCGAGCGAGAAACAAGACAGCTCGATGGGGTTGCTCCGGGACATACGCTTCGAATTAGACCGCTCGATTGGGGGAGGTTCGCATTGTGCCGAGACTGCGGAGTGAAAAGTTTTCTCGAATGTTTCTTCAGTTGAACTTGAACGAGTTTTGCGTCGAGTTAAGTGCACGCTTCCACGGTCGCTTAATGAGTGCAATGCGTGTTCGATAAGAAGACAGGTAACGCGTAGCTGTAACGTGTCTGACTGAACGCGAGCATATGAGTAATCTCTTTTTTATTCTACTGCATTAAAATTGCTAATTTAATAGTTTTTAATCTTTAACGATGAGGTATCATGATCAGACGAAACAGGTATTTATATTGCTAGGGAGGGAATACTCTAATTTAACATTTGCGGGTAATATTTACTACATACTAACGGCTCGCGAGTCTATGTTTTGCGTTGTCAACTAAAAAAAAAAAAAAAAAAAACTGAATCGACAAACGAAAACAAAATTATCGAACCTGCTGACAAAATTTCGAAACGCAACCTGTAGAGAAGAGAAAACGGACAGACATAATCAATCCAATCTAAACGAGATGGACAGTCGACCAAGAGCTTTACGATTTGTTTGACAGCTTCTTCAGCAGAAAAATAACCTAACCTTATTTAATACAAGCTTTTTTGCCGATTTTACTTTTTCTTGACTGTACTTGCATTGTCACCCAAACTACATTTGCATACCAAATTTCAAGTCGATGCTATTAACCGTTGAAGAGTTCCGTCCTGCGGAGACGATCCTGGCTGGACTACCAGGATATCACTACTAAGATTATTGTACTGTCACGCGATTTATATAAGTAGGTATTCCAAATTTCAAGTTAATCTTACTACCAAATAGAAGTTCGTCAAATTAAACTTGCAAGTTTTTTTTTTATTCGCCTGGATGGCAAACGAACAAGTGGGTCTCCTGATAGTAAGAGTTTTTGATTAAAGACAGACAGACAACGGGATAGGTGAAACTAAATAAAACACTTGTAAGTGTTAATAGTCCTTAATCTTTTTAGTCAGCTGACTTAGAACCTTATGGGTGGGATGGGGAATACAACGAGTGCTAACAGTCCCTAGCAACAACAAAAAAAGCTAGTGACTAGTGCGCGGGTTCCGCGTCCGTGTATGAAGTGGGTCGCGCGGCAGGATCGCTAATTCGGGCGCAGCGGGGTCACCGGCCGGCTAATCGTGTCGCGCCTGCAGCGGGGACGTGCCGGGACCTCCGCGAGGTCCAGGGGGCCTGCCCACGAGCCGCTGACAGGTGCCTGGGAGAGAGGACAGCCGGGGCTCAAAACTACCACAAACTCCTTCGACGAGTTAGGCAGTAAAAGTAGGTTGATAGAAGATATACATTTTGAAATAAGGCACCCCCTTGCCGGTTATCATTGATGGTGGCGACATGACATATGTAGCAATTTTTTTTTTGTATCTACTTTACCAATTCATACGGATCTAAATCGATCAATATACGATACTACATCTAAATCGGCTAATTCAAAGTCAAAGTCAAAATCTCTTCATTCAAGTTAGGCAATAACAAGCACTTATGATCGTCAAAAAAATCTACCACAAGATTACAACACCACAATTACAACGCAAGAGCAAGTTGCAAATAGTACAATACGACAGCAGTTACTACAGTAGTTAGTAGTGAAGGAGCAGCGGAGTTATGAAGTTCGCCAAATTAGGTCTCAGCTGAGAGCTGCCAATTCACAAATTGTAGTTAAAAGTTATGGAAACTTGGAGCGCTGGGGAAGTCGGCACGCGGCCGCGTGCGCTCGCCGCCGATGGCAGCCCTAGCACCAACTGGAAACCCTGATTTCCACAACGTCGTAAATCAAATGAATGTAACAGCAGAATTTCAGAAGCGATCCCGTCACGAGCCAAATCGCTCGCGTATTGTGTTTACGCGCGAGCAGATTACACCGAATGTTAATATTCATAAAACGAATTAAAGCAATCGAGGCGAGAGTTCCCATTCATTCCACCTGTTGGACGCGTCGTTACAGTATTGTTCGGATTGTCTATAAATATACAAATATCGGGCGCGGAGCGCGCAGCGGGCCACGACACAAATACGTCTCGCAGTTTACAAACACGATCGAAGCTCGCGCTGTCCTGCGATGACATATTTACGGTGGTGCGATAGACAAGGGACCGTGACGTCCACGATGGAGCTGCTCGATTGCCTGAGGGACCGATTTTCCTGTACAGAGCACTCGTTCGTGCATGGCCTATAACTATAACAAAGCCGCACACAACAGATAGCGACGAGGATGGACGAGGAAAACCAGAAGTATAAACCGCCGGCGAGGTCACCGCGCCGGATAACGGCCGGCTGCGATCCGTTGTGGAAAAATCTTCTTGCTGAAGGCGCTGCAATTATGGAAATCAACTAAATCCACTATTTAAAGGAACCGGTTTCATTGACGCGATATCCTATCAATTGCTCACTTGTGCGAATTTAGAAACATATTTCGTTTGGATTCGCAGAAAACATTGACTAATTGACTAGAGGTCATCAGTTTCCTTTAACCACATGATATGTTTCGATTGTGACATTGGGACATCGTAACACATGAAAGTTCCTGTCAGCCTGCAAAAGAATATTCCCAAGCAAGGAAATAATATGCAGCCTAGTTACATGTGATTACTGATTAGACAATCGTCAACATAAGTGAATTGGACTAAAGGATTCAGATGCACTGCGTGCACGTGGTTTTGCTCGTTGTAGCTATTTTTTTTAATACTTCGTAAGTAGGCGTTATAATCTACTAATCGATAAAACACGTTCCCAAGAGAGAGAACAGTACAGGGAAAGGGCGATGAACCTGATGGGCGCTTAGCAAAGGGTCGGTAATTTTACTCCATAATTATTAAAACGCAGCGAATTTTTTATCTTTTAGGTCCACGAGGTTTGATAGCGTTGCAACAGTCATTCAAAATCTTGTCTAGATAACTTTAGTTGTTCGGGCTAAGCGTTCTAAGTTAAATCTTACAGTGCTTCTGTTTGCTCAATATCGGCAGTTTGACAATTCTGTTGGATGGATTGGATTGGATATACGGATTGGATGGCATAAAACAGTAAGAGCACGTTTTTCGATTATGTAGTCCATATAGCAAAACCCCGAAAACAGTAGAGAAATGACATTTGACCAGACATTAAGAAAATAGATGCACTGTACAGTCGCGCGGCAAGCGTTACGTCTGTTCATTTTTAAAATAGCTACACTTGACCCGAGTTTCTTGAAACTTATAAGAATAATAATGTAAGGCCCTTGTCACACTTGCGAGTAGCGAGCGTAAGTATTTTGTATGAAGGCGATCACGCAACGAGTTTGCCGCGACTGATATGGGTATAGAAAACACGCAACTAACGCAACTCGCAAGTGTGATAATGGTAAGGCCCTTAATGTTGTCTCGTTAATTGAAGGAAAACATGAAAGAAAACATTATTATAATTACATTATTAGACTAATATGCTTCAATAAACAAGGTCCTGGCAGCACAAGTAAGGAACAGAGGAGACGGTCGCCGCGCCTAGTAGGTATAACAAAGGGCAGGATGCTCACCCGTTCTCGTCCTTGATCTTCTTCTTGCGGCCGCGCTTCTTGGGCTGGTTGAGCATCATGTGGTGCGGGTGCACCTGCATGTGGGGGTGGGGGTGCGGGTGGGGGTGCGGGTGGGCGTGCTGGTGGGGGTGCGCGTGCTCGTGCAGCGCGTGCGGCGCGCCCAGCATGGCGCACATGGCCTCCTCCTCCACGAACGAGTAGGGGTCGTCGCACTCGCGCTTGACGCCGCCGTTGTAGAGCTCGTCGTCGCGCTTGTGGTGCGCGTGCGCGGGGTGCGGCGCGTGCGCGTGCGGGTGCGGGTGCGCGTGCGGCGGCGCGGGCTGCTGGTGCGGGTGCGCGTACTGGTGCGGCAGCGGCTGGTGCGCGTGCGCGTGGTGCGACATGTCGTACGGCGCGTCCGGCTCACGCTTGAAGCCGTACGGGTCGCTCGAGTACTTGGGGAAGGGGAAGTGCTGGTAGTCGGGCTGCGGCTGCGGCTGCGGCTGCTCGAAGTGCCGGTAGGCGGGGTAGTGCCGCTGCATCAGCTCGTAGGGCTCCGGCTCGGGCTCGAGCTCCGGCTCGGGCTCGGGCTCGGGCTCGGGCTCGGGGGAGGGCTCGCGCGGCGTGGGCGGCGCGGGCGAGCGCGCGGGCGGCGGCGCGGGCGGCGCGGGCGAGCCCTCGGCGCTGGAGGGCTTGCGGCGCGCCGCCTCGCCGCTGTTGCTCGTCTCGTACCCGTCGTCCTGCCCCTCCGACCCCTTCGCCTTCTCCGACCCCTCCTCCCTGCACGCATCAAGTATTCCTTGTTACAACATTTGATAAGCCGAAGTAAACCTGATCGATCCACCATCACGCACTTCAATCGAGATATGTATGCGCTACAAATTAGAATTGAAAAATATGTATTTTGAATATATGATACATTGAGGCACATCATCCACAGGTGTTAGTAAATTTCATAAAAAGCCTCCGTTTCGGGTGATCGACTGATCGTGCGTGAAGGAGTTTATTAAAAAGATATCTGCTCAAAAGACTACAAGGGCCACGTGAAATTCATTGGTGAAACGAAAATACTAAATACATATAATTCTTTATGATATTTCTTGTTTAAAAGTGGTTTTATTAATACAACCACAATACAAATAATACATTTCGTACAATTAAAATTGTATGCAGTTAAAAACGCAAACATAATTTTGATTTAATTTGACCTGTAAAATTCAAGTGGCCCTTATATTCTTTTGAGTAGTATATGATCGAAGACTTCTTCGACTCCCGATGACCCACTTTTACTCTCAACCGCCCCAGATGCCCGATAAATTACAGCACCCAAATAAATAGACCCGAGTCTAAATATAGCCGAAGCTATTAAACGGCACACTTACGGAATATCAATAAGATTAAAATAAAACACAAGTTACTGTCGGGTGAACAGCCTTTAATGTAAACAAACAATAATTCAACAACTCATCTCGTCATCCGCGCGGCAGACGTATTGATAAGAGGGTCGGCACGACAGTCTGCCCGAATTTAACGACGCCGATTACCTATTTTATTTACTTAACATAACATCTACGCTCCGGACGGAAGTTACACCTCGAGCAGAGTACGTTTCGAGTCTGGCGAATACAATAAGCAAATAGTGTGGCGCTAAAACATGTCAGTCAGGTTCAATGACAAACGATGTCTAAAGGCGTACACTCGATCTAGAGAGCTCTTCCGGACCAGTGATGTTCCAGATTTAAGATTCAGTTTTCTTTGTCCATTGAACTCGCCTCGCTGCTCCGACTCTGACAGCCCGAGGCGGCGTCTGCTCGATACTCGCCGCAGAACATGACAGGCACGATTAGGGCACAAACGCGGCCTTGCCATTAAAATTAGGCGGTAGCATTTGGGTGCGGGCGCGCCTGGAGGCGAGGGCGGCTTACATAACCGGCCGCCGGTCAAACAAAGCTCGGGGCGGACCTCCGCCATATACGAGGTACATAGAAGCATACTTGTATCGGTCCGGCCGTTTTTGCCGATCTTGTCTCGGGTTTCAAAGGCCAAAACTGTCGGTTTTTGGTTTCTACGGGTCCGCTTCGAGTCTCGGGCGCCAAGTATTCGAGCCGGATCAGGGTTTCGTGGCCTTTTTGTCCCCCTGCACGGCGTGTGAGAGCGGCGCGTTGCAGCGTTAATAATAAATCGCCCCTGTAGAGACACGTATGCGCTACAAAGTCGTCGATATAAACAGGTTGACATAATGTATGCCACAATAAGAGCCACAGCTGATCGGAGTGAGCACTTGAGTTGTAAATCGTAATGTAGTGTGTAATGGTAATAGCTCGCCGGTATGAATGACTCCATTCATGCAGGTCCGCGCTTCAATTAATTCTAATGTGCACCGCAATGCGAGCGACGCGAGACAACGAGCGCCTTGTTCGGTTCGATCTGTCATACTTTTACTTTTTAGTTAGAGGATTCTTTTTTTTTTGGTTCCATTATTTCTTTTCTCGCTAACGGTTAGATCTTACGTTACACTGGAATATATTGTAGTTAGGTATAGCGACTTGTTTCTCGCCAGTTAATTGATTATAATTGTTCACGTAGGTAACAAAAGAGGTCAAGGTAAGAGTCATTGTTAGACTCAAGTCAGCCGGTAGTATATAAATGACTTAGACAGATTTTAAGACTTATCCGTTTAGTTTTTTAACTAAAATGTTGACATTACAAACTTATCATCGTTTCACCATTTCTAGGATAGAAAGACATTACTAACTTCATGCATGCAAGGACGTTTATACAGATGACCTACAAAACAAGTTGCGATGGTCTCTTCCTAGCATAGGTAGAGTCACTATAGATCCATGCTGCAATGTGCCATCGCTGTGTGGTGACATTACCTAACTTTAGGGTTAGTCCACACCGAGACGCAAAGCAAAACGTTTCATTTGAACGTACATCTCGGTATCAACTGTCTATTACGTAGAGCAATCAAGTCCTTTAAAGTGATAATAACCTAACAGATGAAAAGTCATTTCAAGTTCAATATCTCAAAAACGGCTGAACCGATTTTTATCAGGATTTCTTTCAGGAGAAAAAAAACCGCATCGAAATCGGTCCATTCGTTTGGGAGCTACGATGCCACAGACAGACATTGAGGTCAAACTTATAAGACCCTTTTGCATCCGATCGGTGGTTAATAAACTAACCATGAAAAAGTTTGAAAACCCTCGACTTTGTCACTTCAAAGTTCGATATCTCAAAAACTGCTGAACCGATTCTGATAAAACATGCCTAAGAACCATCGCTAGAAACCCTGCTTTCGAATAAAAAAAAAACGGCATTCAAATCCGTTCACCCGTTTAAGAGCCACGGTGCCACAGACAGACACGCATAGCGGTGAAACTTATCACACCCCTCTTTTTTTCCATAGGGGGTTAAAAAAAAGCATTCAAAGTGACTGCTAATCGAAATTAACTGCCACAGACAGACACACAGACACGCATAGCGTACAAACTTATGACACCCCTCTTTTGCATCGGGGGTTGAAAAAAGGAAACTTTCCAAAAGTTCCTTGCACCGACTCCAGGCGTCATTTACATGAAACTTGACCCCATGCCAACCATGGCAACCATTTTGAGAGGCGTGCTAGGGCCGCCGGCGTTCCCTGCGTGCGTGCTAGCCGCCGGCGGCGGGAAAGTCGATTTCTGCTGAAACCCCCTCCCCGCCGCCACTCTCTCCGGGTTTGCGTGCACAACACTTCTAATAAACATTCGCCGTCGAGTACCTATGGGTACGCACAACTATCGCACCTAAAGCCCAAAATCTTGTGAACCCCTACATATACATACATACACCTCTTACCCGGTGGAGGGAAACGTATGAGACACGAATATAGGTGAAGTTAATACGTCATCCGTGACAGTTACATTAATATCCATACTTAATATTATAAATGCGAAAGTGTGTTTGTATGTTTGTGTGTTTGTCCGTCTTTCACACTGTAACGGAGCGACGGATCGACGTGATTTTTGGCACAGAGATAGTTTATGGGCTTTATCCCGGAAAAATGCACAGTTCCCGAGGGAACAGCCCGCGATAACCTTTCTCAAAGGGCCGGCAACGCATCCGTAACTCAGCTTATGTTATGGACGTCCGTGCGCGGCGTTGATTGTTTTCCATCAGGTGACCCGCCTGCTGATTTTCCTCCTCTCATGTAAAGAAGGTTTTCGAGTTCTGTGACTTCACGGGTGCCTCAGTTTTTTGTCTGCATTTATCTCAAGCCCCTTACTCGCACTCGAAGGAACTCATAGCCTTGAGAGCACGCAACACTAATGAGTTGAGTAATTCGCGATGCCTCGGCCCATAGCCGCGCGAAAGTGTTTCCATCAATCAATTAAGTAATAACAACTTCATCCCACTTTCTAGGTTGAAATTTGCATAGACAGTCATGTCGTGTGATGTTGTCGTGTAACCCAAGGCTTGAAAGGTGCAGTCACGAGGGCGCGGTCAAGGAGTATGAAATAGTCAAGATGACAAGGGTGTAGCTGACGGATCGGCCTCGCCGGCGAACGGCCGCGACTTAGGTAACACAGACAGTGCCCAGTTTATGGTAATAATTGTTGCGAAATGCGATGGCGTAGCAACGGAGCGAGCGCAGCCGCTCATCTAGAAAGGTACGGCATGGGTTTAAGCTATAAATGCAGCTCAACGTTACATAAGCGATACGTTTCAGCTGAAAAGATAATTTAGTTTCTACTATTGGAACCCTTGGAACTATTGGATATCGATAAACAGAGTACAGATTCTGATCATTCTTATTTAGAGTTTTTAAATACTGTATAGATTCAGGCGTTACTTTGCGGAGGTCCATCCGTACTAATATTATAAATGCGAAAGTGTGTTTGTGTTTGTCCGTCTTTCACGCCGTAACGGAGCGACGGATCGACGTGATTTGTGGCATAGAGATAGTTTATGGGCCCGAGAGTGCCATAGGCTACTTTTTATCCCCGAAAATGCACAGTTCGCGAGGGAACAGCGCGCGATAACCGAATACCACGCGGGCGGAGCCGCGGGCAAAAGCTAGTGTTATAATAAATGGAATATTTGTCTTGCTCCTTCGCCAAGTAGTGAGGCAAAATCGTGTGAAACAGCTACGCTTGAGTTGGATAAAATGTTTTTTCATGCATTTTTTTATTTCTACTGTTTCAACCACCCGAAGAAACCGTCTGATAATATGCTACGCTATTCTGCATCCATTTGGCAAAAGCTGCTGTATCGAAGGCTTAGGTGTTGAAATGACAGACATTGAATCGTTTTTCTAATGACCTAAAAGTCTATTCATGAATCACAAAATCAAATTATAAAAATTATAAATTACACAACACTAATTAAAAAGATTCAGTTAATGTGCTATAATTATATTGTCTAGCTTATATAGCTTAGCTAGAAACACTGATTTAGTATCAAGCAAATAAATTCATCATTGGTTTTCGATAAATTTTAATACCATCTATTATAAATAATTATATTACAGAGGCGGGAATCTTGCTTGATGGACACTGACCCCCCTACGATTAAGTTGCTTATTGGTTATTGGAAAATTATACCATTTGCTTGTAGCCATCTAATTTTATTGCAAGTTAACTATCTTACCGCCCATTTGCATGTAATGAGATGGATTGTGTCAAGAATCGTGTGATAGTCAATAATGAAATTATGGTAATTTAGCACTTAACTCGACGTTTCCACGCGTTGTTTGAAAAGTTAATGCCTGGTTAGGAGGAAACAATAGACTTTATATTATCTAGAGTTATTATCAGGCACTTGTCCCACCGCCGACGATGAGCGAGAAGCGAGAAGCGAGTAGAGCGAGTAACTAGAAACGAGTGGGCGAGCGAGCAGCGAGAAGAGAGTGTAGTTTTGTCGCTCGGCTGCAAGCGAGTGTTCGAGTGCGACGGGCGATTACTCGCTCCACTCGCTCGAGGGGTGCAGCCGCCAAGCTAACATCGCTGAGCTAGTTTTAAAGCTCAGCGAGTTTTATAGCTCTTGTCGCGGCGACAAAATAATAGAGCGAGTGCTCTCGCCGGCAGTGTGGACAGCCAGCGATGAACTATTAATATATGTGTCTCTTTTACTAACACAGGATCCTTATCTTTTGTTCGTTTCTTGGGCGAGAAAATCGCCGATAGCTAATCGCTTACTCGCTCTTGGTGGGACAAGTGCCTCAGACAGCCTACTGGCGCATCAATTTCATCTCATCACGCTAATGAAGTTACCGATCTTTATGGCATTTCATAATACCCTAAAATACTTGAAAAACAGAAAGTCGGTACGGGGGAGTTCGCACAATAGCCGATCACGTCTAGACGACAACTTGCGCATATTAACAAAGCCAAAGTGACGGGCCATACGAATAACAAGATAATATTACTTAGCTCTCGCGAGTGGGCTACCCAAGTATATACTGAGACTGCGTAGGTTCTGTTCTAGCATAGAATAGAGAAAAGAAACCTGCCGGTGAGAGTGTGGTCGACGTTAGGTCACCACGAATATTCTCTACATCCCGATCTCATTATTCTAGCATGACCGGCCAATACTTGTGACACGGCAAGCTTGCACATTAAAGAAAGAAAGAAAGAAATCATTTATTGCTACAAAAAAAAATATAAACAGCTGAAAAAGAAAAAATATACCTACACTAAACCTAATCAGAAGGGAGTTTTTTGTGGCAAAAGGAGCGGACTCGGCATTTGCTGCGAGTGCAGCCTGCATTGCGCAGCATTATGTGCAGGTGGTAGGACCTCGTGCAAGGTCCGCCCGGATTGCTACCACTATCTTGCTCGCTAATCCGGCCGTGAAGCAGCAGTTCTTGCACTGTTGTGTTTCGGCGTGGAAAGTAAGACAGCCGGTGAAATTACTGGCACTTGAGGTATCCCATCTTAGGCCTCTAGGTTGGCAACGTATCTGCAATCCCCCTCGTGTTTCAGGTGTCTATGGGCGGTGGTGTTCTCTTACCATCAGGAGACCCACTTGCTCGTTTGCCATCCAGTCAAATAAAAAAAATAAAAATTAGGATTCCGTATTCGCGCAATTTTGCCGCTGAGCGGAATAGTGTTGGTGTTAGGGCGGGCACAGATGATAATACAGAAGAACACTAGGCAATCGACAGTCACTATGCAAATTCTATAAAGAACATTATATAAAGAGTCAGACAGCATTTCCACCAATAATAAATGTGCGAGGAATGTGTTCTTCATGAACCAATAGAAACGCTTCGTTTACCTATCCTCGAGTGCTGCTGCTTACGTGGCGTAGAGGAAAAAAAGCAACCTGAGATTCATATCATAGGCATAGTGCATAGGACTGTCAAGATGTGTCAAGACTCCTGTCCAGCGATGGTGTAGGGGTTGTAGCACGCAGCACGGATTGCTGAAGACCTAGGTTCGATTCCCAGCGCTGGTCTCTTTTTCTGGTTTTTCTGTGCATCCATTGTCTCAGTTTGTATTTTTTTTATTCCACTGGATGGAAAACGAGCAAGCGGGTCTCCTGATGGTAAGAGCACCACCGCCCATAAACATCTGCAACACCAGTGGGTACTGTAGACGCGTTGCCAACCTAGAGACCTAAGATGGTATACCTCAAGTGCCCAAGGGAGGAGCGTGCGATAAACGAATCCACGCGGGCGAAGCCACAGACGAAAGCTAGTATACACATAATTATGTTGTCGCTCGTTGGTTCGTAGAACGGGCGATGACACACAGAAAACTGACTTAGAACTTTATCTATCACCTTTACCGACACAACGTTCAAGGTAAGCACATCATAGGACGTAAAGGTTTCCTTTGACGACGTTCTCCTTTACAACGATACGATTCTCGCTATGTTATGCTGTTACAATCTGATTGGTTGACTTATCGACTTCTAGAGTTAGATCAGTCGTGTCTGTGACCTACATATCGAATGAGGTTTTGCTAAGTTAAACTATCGCAAGAAGGCACTTTGCAGTAATCTTAACATTAAGGTCACGTTATCTGAAAGCAACCAATTTTTGGTTCAACTAGGTACATTCAAATAGTTTCTAAATCGGATAAAAATAAACCCCGTTGCAAAAGAATGGGCACCTATGGTTTTTCAGATTTTTAGGCATTGGGGCTTAGAAAGTAAGCTTTCATGCACATAAAATACAAAAACCATAGGTGCCCGTTTTTTTTACAAGGGGGTTTATATATATGTTGCAGTATACCAAACGTTCTTCAATCGATCAACAACAAATCCGAAAACTGGTACCTAAATCATACTGTTTCGTTGGCTTTTCTTCGAGTTTACCTAATCCTTTCGCAAAAAAATCTAAATATACAAACATAATCAAATTTACATTCAAGAGAACAAATTGGAGGTCCTAAGAGCATAATGCCCTTTGGGCGTTTACTTCTTCAATGAACGAAAATGACTAGAGTAAAAAAAGGCCGACGACAAAGTCGTCCACAAATAGAAACGTATTTAAAATACGCAAACACAACGCCCCACTCTTATTGTGTGGTATAGGTCAGGTACTCTATAGTCACTCACCTACCACTCACCTTCAAAATCACAATAAACAATAGAGAATGTTAATAGGTGTGCAAAATCACTTGAAAGCTTTGTTCCAGTAAAGCTTTTATGTATACAAATACATTTATTTATTTGTTTTTATTTCAGCGAAAAATACCAAGTAGTTATGATTTTATACGCATTCAAAGTTCGCATAAATATCGAGTCCCGCCAACAGCCGCGCGACAGCGTGTGACGTCATTTTCCAACGCTCCGCGCTCCGCGTAGTCGAGTCCCTAGTTATCAGCTGTACCAGTAGGTCCAATGCGCCGTGTTTTGTTTTGTTTCATCGCTTCCAGACCTTCCAGTTGTGTATATTTATTTAAAAAAACCGGTCAAGAGCACGTCGGGCCATGCTCAGTGTAGGGTTCCATAGACGGTCGGCCGTCAGTCCTGTCACAATAGGCGGACTTAAAATGCGACTTTCTTTAGTTACAGATAGGTAATAATAACTTAGTTAAGTGTAAATTTGAACATGGATAAATAAATAAATAAAAACTGTAAATAAAAGTAGCTATAAAAACAGAGACTAAGTAGGTATAAAATTAACATAACTAAAACTAATTTAAATAGCTAATTAAAAATTAAAAATTAAATCAGTCTAATTTACAAAAACTTAAAAAACATCTCAACTGATTAAGTAGAAAACAATTAACGTATTTCTTTTTCATAGTTTTTAGACGTGCGGTTTAAAAGGTAGAGGGGAGGGGGAGACATTTTTATGATCTTCGGAGACTTCGGAGTGAATATCTCCGAAAATATTCATTTTATCAAAAAATGGTTTTCGCAAACCCATATTCATTTTCAAATACCTATCCAACAATACCCCACAACATAGGGTGGAACTGAAAAAAAAAACATCCTCTCTTTGCTTGTAGGTATGGGAGGTACTTACCTACCCAATTTTTTTTTTTTTATATACCTATTTCCGCGTAAATGATATGTATATTGAATATACTCATGCCAAAGGCCAAAATCGGGTTTCTATAATAAGTCGGCCCTTACATCAAATGGGCTTGGTTTTTTTTTTAAAGTACTTCTTATAGTGAAGAATATTTATGTTGAATATGAATACCCTACTTACCTATAACAGGAGGATTTTTGATAGGAAGTACGGCCTGGAAAGTTTTGATATTTAGGCAAGTAGTAGAACACACACTATCGTACATTTAACTAACACCATGTACCTAACATATTTATAAGTAATATTAACAACTGATGGATCCTAGTTATCTGAATAAATAAATTTTATTATTATTATTATTACTACTTCACAATCACATATTCTTTTTATTTTTTTATTTGGTCTTTTAATAGTAGTATTAATTTTTTGCAAATCTATACATATAAAGAACACCATTTCAAAATTTTAAGTAAATCGCTTGAATATATCCAGAAAAAAAAATACATTAAAAGAAATCTTAAAAAAAATCTTAAGTCAAAAACTGCCACAAGTAGTATGTCATACTCAGCATAAAAATTCTTCGGTACTCACAAAAAAAAACCCAAGTCCATTTGATGTAAGGGCCGATGACTTACTACGAAAACCCGACTATGGCCTTACAGCTTTTAGTCATACTTGTTAGGACCATTTTTTGGCCGGATGCTGCACTTCATGATGAAAGCAAGCCGCTTTGCACAGTGATAGTACAGACTAAACTGAGTGATTTGACCCGCAGCAGCGGAAGTTTCACCCCTTAGGAACAGAGATGGCGCCACTTCTTTAAAAAATGTTTCAAAAAATTCTACAAGCTAAATTAATAAACCGATTTCAATGTTTGATATCTCAAATGAAAGCTTATTATATACGTTACTTATAAAAAAATACTGAAAAAATATATACTGTAAACTTCTGGCAAAACACGGCATCTTAAGTTTTTTTTTCTTACTTCATTTGTAGTTTTTACTTGATTTCTTAAAAAAACTGTATGCAACTTGAATGGTTTAATGCATATACATATTATAGAGTATATAACAAGTATAATGAAAAAAACCCGACACCAATACCTTTCATATTCCACGAAATATGAAAGTTTAAATGTGAGCACAAATTTCTTTAAAAAATATTTCAAAAAATTCTACAAGCTAAACTAACAAACCGATTTCAATGTTTAATATCCCAAATGAAAGCTCATAACATTCATTATTTACAAAAAAATACTAAAAAAATCTTTACTGAAAACTTTTGGCAGAAAACGCCATCTTAAGATTTTTTTTCTTATCAGATTGGTAGTTTTTACTGGATTGCTTAAAATATTGTACGTTTTATGCAACATAAATGGTTTAATGCATACCTATATATATTTTTGAGTAAATAACAAGTATTATAAAAAAAACCCGACACCGATACCTTTTATACTTTACGAAATATCTAAGATTAATTATGCACGCTTTTCTTACAAATAAATTTCAAAGAAATCTTCAAGTGAAACGAGTGCTCTGATTTTAATGTAAGTATAATATTAAATGAAAAGAAGAAAGAAATTACCTATTTTATTAAAAAAAACGAATAAAAAGTTTTTTCCTGGTGTTAAGAAAAAATATAATTGCTTTAAAATGTGTAATTGTTTTTATTCAAAAATGACTATATTTGAAGACAAAAAATAAAAACTATATCGTTTTCGGCATAGTTGGTTCTTAAATATATTATATGCTGCTTAGTAGTTGGCGAATTTATTTAAAAATTAGCTTTTTACTGATAGGACCTCAACTTATAGATATGTCACATTTCAAATAAAAGACTGTGTACATCAATGTTTATCAAATATTTTAATTATAACTTATAAGTCCTCTTCGGGTTTATCGGCACAAGTAGAACTGAAAAGGAAAAGCCGTTTTGAAGTACTTGTGTACCTCTGGAAATCAGTGGTCAGCATACAAAATAAGCCTACAACGATTATTATATTACGGTCGATGTGTCAAAAGGTTCTCGAATGGAGTCCGCGGACCGGGAGACAAGCTGTCGGTAGGCCTCCAACAAGATGGAGCGACGACCGCTTAAGATCGCGGGATCGCGGTGGATGCGAAAAGCACAGGACCGGTCTAAGTGGAGAGCCTTGGAAGTCTTTCGGCTGACATGATGATGATGATGAATATTATAATTAACTTGCTTTTGATTTGTACAGCCACCTTTGCAGGATTTACACTGGGCAGTGCATGGTAAGCTGACCCGACGACACCCACAACGCATGGTGTCGCAGCCAGATTTGCAGCCACAATGATCCAAGAGGCTTAATAGCGACCAAATCGCTGTAACTGCCGATCGTTCTGGAGTCCAACTCTCTTTTGCCTTAGTCCATCCCCAAGAAGATAGACATGGTAAGGAAACTTCTTATTTCAGAGCGTTTGCAATTACAATTATGGCCTGCCTGATAAGCTGCACGCAGTGCATGTTATAGAGAGCAGCTGATGTAGGTGGCAGGCTTGTCACGAGCTTGTTTTTTGAAGATATGATGCTCAAACGGAACACATGTATTGAAATGAAGTTCGTAAATACTTGTTTGCTTCAAAAAATAAGCTACCTACCATAGCTGCTCTCCATAAACATGTACTGCGTGCAGCTTACCAAGCGGGCCACATATGGGGAAACGCTCTGAAACCAGAAGTTTCCGTACCATGTCCATCTTGTTGGGGATGGACTAAGGCAAAAGAGAGTTGGACTCCAGAATGGTCGGCAGTTACAGCGATTTGGTCGCAATTAAGCCTCTTGGACTATTGTGGCTGCAAATCTGGCTGCGATACCATCCGTTGTGGGTGTCGTCAGGTCAGTTTACCATGCACTGCCCAGTGTAAATCCTGTAAGGTGGCCGTACAAATCAAAAGCAAGATATTATAATATTCGTTGCAGGGTTATTTTGTATGCTGACCACTGATATCCACAGGTAGACACAAAATTTTACATGTCTATAAGATCTATGATTTTGTAGTAATGGAATAGCACAAGTACTTCAAAACGGCTTTTCCTTTTCAGTTCTACTTGTGCCGATGAACCCGAAGAGGACTTATAAGTTATAATTAAAATATTTGATAAAAATTGATGTACATAGTCATTTATTTGAAATGTGACATATCTATAAGTTGAGGTACTATCAGATAAAAAGCTAATTTTTAATAAATTCGCCAACTACTAAGCAGCATATAATATATTTCAGAACCAACTATGCCGCAAACGACATAGTTTTTATTTTTTGTCTTCAAATATAGTCATTTTTGAATAAAAACAATTACACATTTTAAAGCAATTATATTTTTTCTTAACACCAGGAAAAAACTTTTTATTCGTTTTTTTTTAAATAAAATAGGTAATTTCTTTCTTCTTTTCATTTAATATTATACTTACATTAAAATCAGAGCACTCGTTTCACTTGAAGATTTCGTTGAAATTTATTTGTAAAAAAAAGCGTGCATAATTAATCTTAGATATTTCGTAAAGTATAAAAGGTACCGGTGTCGGGTTTTTTTTATAATACTTGTTATTTACTCAAAAATATATATAGGTATGCATTAAACCATTTATGTTGCATAAAACGTACAATATTTTAAGCAATCCAGTAAAAACTACCAATTTGATAAGAAAAAAAATCTTAAGATGGCGTTTTCTGCCAAAAGTTTTCAGTAAAGATTTTTTTAGTATTTTTTTGTAAATAATGAATGTTATGAGCTTTCATTTGGGATATTAAAAATTGAAATCGATTAGTTAGTTTAGCTTGTAGAATTTTTTGAAATATTTTTTAAAGAAATTTGTGCTCACATTTAAACTTTCATATTTCGTGGAATATGAAAGGTCTTGGTGTCGGGTTTTTTTCATTATACTTGTTATATACTCTATAATATGTATATGCATTAAACCATTCAAGTTGCATACAGTTTTTTTAAGAAATCAAGTAAAAACTACAAATGAAGTAAGAAAAAAAAAATTAAGATGCCGTGTTTTGCCTGAAGTTTACAGTATATATTTTTTCAATATTTTTTTATAAGTAACGTATATAATAAGCTTTCATTTGAGATATCAAACATTGAAATCGGTCTATTAATTTAGTTTGTAGAATTTTTTGAAACATTTTTTAAAGAAGTGGCGCCATCTCTGTTCCTAAGGGGTGAAACTTCCGCTGCTGCGGGTCAAATCACTCAGTTTAGTCTGTACTATCACTGTGCAAAGCGGCTTGCTTTCATCATGAAGTGCAGCATTTTGACTCTAACAAGTAGGACTATTTCTAGTACTAACGGTCTCTGAACTTAGCCGCAGACTGACAGACAGGCAGATAGACGGACAGACATGGCGAAACAATAGGGGTTCCTAGTTGACTACAAAACAAAACCCTAATAATGGATGAAGGATTCAAAAAAGAACAATGGGATGATCTATCTAAAGTAGATAGATTCATGGTGCTCATTATTTAGTGATTTTGACATCCATTGGATCGAGAAAAAACAACTTTTTTGGCGCACTGATACAGGTATTTGTACATTTTAGCACAACACATGATTTTCTAGTATTAGGATTGAACATTTTTTTTTTTAATATTCATAAATTAGTGAAACGTAATGCAACTGTACGGAAGAGCGCGACTAGACCGAGCGCGAGTGTTGTACTATGACGTCACGCGCATCGAGCGCGGGCTGAACGTCGCGCACTCATTTTAAAATTCAATATCTTCGAAACTAATTGACGTATCGAAATAATTCTTTCACATATATTTTTTATTTTCAACAGAGAATACCGAAAGCCAAAATTCAAAATTAGTGAACATTCTCTATTGTCCTTTTAAAGATGAAATATGGCCGAGTAGTTCATGAATAAGTAACAGTTTAGTTTGTTGTGTAGAATACAATTCCATTGCGGACGGTTTGCTCCTGTGACCATTTAAGTTGCGGTCGTTTATCTAGATGACTTAATGCATTGCGGGCATTTTATCAATGAGAACGCTCTGCTACGAATAGCACCTGATTTGGATTGCTATGGAACTACTTGCGATTGAATAGTTCAAGAAATATGAATTGGTAACTTCTTACACCTATTTACATACTTAGTGAATTAATAGTTTCTTGCGGCGCATTCTTCTTGGCAATGATGGTCTTTGCGAAAGCGCTGGTAGTTTAAAAAATAACGTGTAAAAGTGCCCATTGCGGCCTATTTACTGAATAAATGATTTTGATTTTGAAGATTGGTTTTTGAAGTCTTTTTACCCGACTGCCCGAAGGAGGGTTGTTTTTATATTTTTTATTTCAACTCCAAATTTTGTTACTTTTACGGTCATCCCGTAAAATCCGTATCAAAAATACAAAATGAAACATAGACGCACAGTAAAACCAGAAAAAAGAGACCGGCGCTGGGAATCGAACCCAAGTACTGGATTCCTATCTTAATTTGATTGCTTAATAGCGACGTCTCTAGGGGTATTTTAGCGTGAAGCAGCAACATCCGTCCATATACAGACATGAGAGATTTATACTTTAATAGAGTTCTACTAAGAAAACCTCCGATTTATAGTTTGACTACAGTAACATCAATAAGACATCTCTTAAATATTGTCTTTATTTTGCTATGGTCCTTGCGGGGCGTCACATATACCTTTGTTTAGTTTTTAAGACCTTTGTAATTATATGTAATGTGATTTGCAATAGGTAAATAATTTGATTGATTGATTGATTTAACAGGAGGTAGGTTGTCTTTATTACTTTTCTGTGTACGGTTGGCCTTTGCCACACATGAAAAGCAGGGCTGGCTGGCAAGCGGGGTGAAATACCCAGCTGAGCGAGGACGATCGATCCGGCAGCCGGGACGTGTGTCGCGCCGGCCGCGGCCCGCGGCACGGGACCGAGCATGCCGTGCCCTGCTCAACCTCACGTTATCAAAGTCAAAACAGTATTCGGCACGCCGCAAAAGGCTCTTTGACATGTTGCTTTGTATCACCTGACACAGCGGAGCGTGCAAAAATATCTAAATATATCGACCGAGGTCGGTCTAGGGCCCAGTCTGAAAATCAGCGCTGAACCTCGATGTCCAGCACATGCTGAGACCGGGACCCATTGTCACACTCACATACACACACACATTCACCATAATTTAAGTACAGATTTTTTTTTATGTTATTCTTAATTTACTCATATTTTTTATCATTTTTATTATTTTGTTTTACCATGTTTTATTTACTTTTTGGTGGCAATGAAGATTTTTTGAATTTGAATTTGAATTTGATATCTGACACGTCCTACATGCCCTGGAAAGTCTTGTCAGATATTTATGAATGCGTTTTGTGCCAGATATAGGTGCTGGTGACTGTACTCCCAGCGCCTTTGGGAAAAAGCATTATTATCAATTAGAAAAGTTAAAAAACCACGGACAGCTCAAAGTTCAATATAATAAAAACGGCCAAACCGATTTTAATGAAACAGCTACGAACGATTTGCTGATTGCAATGCATTTTAAGGAATTCCTATGGAAATTTATTAAATGTTTCCACAAATTTCACCACTACTACTCGTACACATAATAAATATCTCATAGCAAATATCTCACAATGGCGCAGAACAACCAATAAGAAAAAACCTGAAACCCGCAAAAACGAAACTGAACCCACGACCACTCTAACATGTTCACTGTACGCCTCTTAACCGCATCAACCACCTGTGTGCAACGTCCTATCTCTATTTAATTACGGAAACTCGTGCCAGAGACTAAAGTTCATATCGGGTGCAAATAATATACGTAGTTTCCAAAAATACTTTTCCACGCCGTAAATGCACAAAGGATTGCTGTTTTTTTATGGTATAGGGGGAAAACGAGCAGACGGATCGCCTGATGGTGAGCGATTACCGTCGCCCATGGACGCCTGCAACACCAGAAGAGTCACAAGTGCGTTGTCGGCCTTTAAGGTAGGAGTAGGTACGCTCTGACTTAGGTATACCCGAAGTAATTGAATCGTGACCTTACTGTTGGAACCTTTTCGTAAAAAAGCCATAGTGACATCGCATTGCCTGACTATGAAATTTATTATGACACTTAACACCGTACATTTCATAGTTTTAATTGAAGTTGAAAATGCAATCGTAGATGCAGGTCACCTGCAATAATATCTGCCACTGAAAAAGAGTCCCATCTTTGTTGTGTCAGATATTGGTGGTGGGGACTGTACTATTCACATTCCATCCTTATATTTTTCTGTCAAGTCCAGGCAAATATGCACTTGAAATGTTAACTCTACTGCATTAAAAACAAGATGCAAAAACACACGTCTTTGCCCTTGTTCAAAACATTGCGCGCATTTCGGAAACAGCAGGGCTACTACGAAACGCGACTCGAAAATCGAAGGTCGTATCATACCATCCCGCTGACGCTTACATTATTTATTACGAGAGTGAGATGGACGGAACTATACGAACTTGGATTTTCCAGTTTCGTACTTCGTAGTAGCCTTGCAGCACGAATAGACGTTGCACGTTGCACTTTAGAGCTGCTTCCAGCATACCTAATTATAGCAAGTATAACGTAGGTATGAGAGTATAGGTGCGCGCGAGTGTCGCAAGTGTTCGCTGCAAGAGGAGCGAGCAGTGCAACGACCCACTTCTGCAGATAACGCAGATATCCCGTGATAACGCGCGTGCAGCGCTGCGCCCTACTTGCGGCAGGATCAACGCCCAGCAGAGGTTAATGCTTATAGACACTTTCAGTCATCAATATCCCTGGTTGGAGGACTGTCAAATTGATTGGTGGAATGTTAGAAAAGACTAGAGTATAATCCTACTAATATTATGAATGCGAAAACACCTTTGCTGCTTGTTCAGCAAATTTGCAGGAAGTTTGGTTGATAACTGATAACTGGAAATCTGGACTAAAACAAGGGTACTTTTTATCCCGACATTCCCTCTGGTACAGGATAAAATCTTGAAATTTCAAGCACTAGGATTAAAGACAAAATTTCCGATGCAACATCAATGAACCACCACTATAACATTTCTAGGAATCTCCACAGGAATCCATACTAATATTATAAATGCGAAAGTGTGTTTGTGTGTTTGTATGTTTGTGTGTTGTGTGATAACTGAATACCACGCGGGCGGAGCCGCGGGCAAAAACTAGTTTCTTTATATGAAAATAAGAAGTCAGGTAATATTTCTTTACGGATTCGCAGATTCTGTTAAAGAAGAGATGAGGGATCTGGCCCTTGAACAAGGTGAGAAAGCTCTGATCTAAGCGCCATCTGCGGCATCCAAGCAACTCTCTGGTCGACTACAAGCATATATCACTCAGTTCACCTTTCGGAAATAAATGTCGTAGGATTGTCGTAGGTTGACTCCTCTACAAGAAACAGCGTGTAAAATCAAATCACACAGATAAACTCGTAGAACAGATACTAGTTAGCATATTCGTGTTCGGCAAGTATTTAGGCATTCATACATATGCTGAACATTACACATTCTGTCGCGCTTAGGGTTAAACGTTGATCTATAGCTACCTATACCTTTTTTTTTATACGACTGCAAGGCAAACGAGCAAGTGGGTCTCCTGGTGGTAAGAGATCACCACCGCCCAAAAACATCTGCAACACCAGGGGTATTGCAGATGCGTTGCCAACCTAGAGGCCTAAGTTGGAATACCACAAGTGCCAGTAATTTCACCGGCTGTCTTACTCTCCGCGCCGAAACACAACAGTGCAAGCTTCACGGCAGGATTAGCGAGCAAGATGGTGGTAGCAATCCGGGCGGACCTTGCACAAGGTCCTACCACCTGCAAAACCTACTATACTTCCAAAAATAGGCTTAGAACAAGTTTCGGCATAAGGCTGCGGCTGAGGCGTAGCTGAGGATGAGGTGGAGCGGAGACGGGATGCGGATTCCACTTATGATGGTGGATTCGATCGCTACACGTCTCTCCGCTTTGCTCGTCTCCGCCTCGGTGGAGAAGTAGTAACAATTACAATAGTAGAAACAAGAGCATAAAACGAGCCACTTTGCCCTAGGCGTTCTTATAGCCATCCGAGCCTGTACGGCGAGGATGGATAGACACGTCAAGGGGAAAATCGATTTAATGCCCAAGTTTTACACTCTGCTTTTCACTTCGATTGCGACGAAATAAAAAAATAACAATGGAAAGAATTGTTCACTTACTATGTATCTTTTATGAACTACCATATAATTCTTTTTTTTTTTTAGTTTTATTGATTAATTTTGATAATTTTTTATTATTATACTAGCTGGTGCCCGCTGCTTCGCCTCCAGTGTAGTTTTTTTTAATGTTCTAAATCTTCTTTTATCCTCCTGGATCCCCCGGTCCTCACTTGAGGACATAAAAAAAAATTGAACTTGATTGATTTTGGGTTGAAATTGTGTAAACAACGCATCTGCAGTCCTGATGGTGCTGCGGATGTCTATGGGCGACGGTAATCACTTATAACATCAGGTGAACCGTCTGCTCGTTTGTCTGCTATTACATAAAAAAAAAAAAAAAAAAAAAAAAAAAAAAAAAAAAAAAAAAATTATGTCGGGACCCAGGAGGTTATAAGAACCTCCTCCTTACAATAGCAAACAACGAAAAAAGAATTAGCAAAATCGGCCCAGCCGTTCACGCGTGAAGCCGTGATCAAGGGAAATAGGGATTCATTTTATATACAGTAGGGCCTCGATAATCCGTACACAGGCTAATCCGAACGTCGCTGTAATCCGAACTGCTGACCCTGTCCCCTTCCACCCCCGCCGTAACACCTGAGCTTTGATTTGTTTGTGGTTTGTCATTAGTCTGCAAAATTACAGTGTGCATTGCGTGCCACGTGTTATTTGAGCCTATAAATATGGTTCCTACACCTAAACGTAAACATAAAACTTTGACGATTGCTGAAAAGTGTGCTATATTAGACAGCGTAAAAGATGGAGACATACTATAATCCGAACGCTAGTTCGGATTATCGATGTTTTATTTCTAACATACTATAATCCGAACGCTCCGTGAGTCCGAACAGGGGTTGTTTTTTTGAAGTTCGGATTATCGAGGCCCTACTGTATTACGATAAATTAAAAAATATGTAGACACTTTCGTTCGTGGCTGTTGATACTTGAATGCCTTAGTCTTAGACGATGATTTTACTTTATGCACTAGAGCATAAAAAGCCAATTTATATGTCGCCTAGATCCAGCATAAACACGAACATTACGAGCATGAGAAGTGAAATAAAAAAAGGCCAAGAGCGTGTCGGACGCGCCCAAGATAGGGGTTCAGTAGCCATTACGAAAAAATCAAGTAATATTATGATGTGCGTTATAACACAATTAAAACAATTACTAGTCTTAAAATCTATTACAAGAAAAAGAGCGTATCTTCACGGCACTTACGTCCTTTTGTTGAGAAGCGCAGTTTTTCGGCAATAACTCAAAAACGGTATATCCGATAATGTTGAAATCAATTTTCGTTGAAAGTATTTGTTAAGCGTCCCCTTTCCATATTTTTGGCATATTTTTTGGACAAATGGTTTACAAGACAGAGGTGGGGGGGCACATTTTTGCTATTTTGGGAGCGATTATTTCCGGAAATCTTCACTTAATCAAAAAAGTTTTGCAGAAACTTACTATCTTAACAAAAGAGCTGTCGAAATATGTGCCACACGTTGATGCGAGAAAAAAAAAAAATTTTTTTTTTTTTTCAATTTCTGTTATGTGTATGGAGTGCCCCTCCTATTAAATATTTATTTTTGTAATTTAACTACAAAACTAAATAGCGGCTTTGACAAGACATCTGTACTCCAAATTTAATTGATATACATCTTGTAGTTTTCGAGTAAAATGCATGTGACATACGGACGGACGGACGGACGGACGGACAGACAGACTTGACGAACCTATAAGGGTTCCGTTTTTGCCATTTTGGCTTCGGAACCCTAAAAAGGGTCGCGACTCTCGTGAGAGACACGGCAACAAAGTGATCCTATAAGACAGGGTTTCTTAAATTTTTTGGAGTCACGGACTATTTTCAAAATTTTAAGAATTCCATGGACCCCTGTCAAAAATATTTTTGGAAGTATCCCAATAAATATGTTAACAGACTGACCTACTGCTATAATAATAATAAATTCATTTATTTCAGCCAACTTGGCCCATACAATAAATACCTTACAGGCTAACATACATATTTATAATTAATAATATTTACTTAAAACTAATTAGCCTAACTAATTAGACCCCATTTTAAGAAACCATTTTAAGGGTTCCATTTTATTAATTTACTAGCTTTTGCCCGCGGCTCCGCCCGCGTGGTATTCGGTTATCGCGCGCTGTTCCCTCGGGAACTGTGCATTTTTCCGGGATAAAAAGTAGCCTATGTCACTCTTGGGTTCATAAACTATCCCTTTGCCAAAAATCATGTCGATCCGTCGCTCCGTTACGGCGTGAAAGAGGGACAAACATACAAACATACAAACACACAAACACACTTTCGCATTTATAATATTAGTATGGATAGCAGTGAGCCTAAAAAAGAAACTGATCGACCAGTTTTCGGATTTTTTCGGCGAATGTTTTTTTAAAGTTTTTTTTTATCTGGTAAAAAAAAAAGATTTGGCCGTTCACAGTTGAACCACAGTTGATTCCTTCAAATAACCAGGCCTTAAAATGCAAATAATAATTTGACATTATGCCAAGTTTAATATATGCGTGACATTGCAAGAATGGAGTGATTAGAGGCGGGTCACGGCTGCGGCTGCGCAGCGCCGCTCGCTCCGACCAACGACTGATGCCATTGTTAAAAAAATAATTATATAAATAAATATTTTACCATATTAGGCGACCAGATGGCCTAGTGGTTAGAGACCCTGACTACGAAGCTTGAGGTCCCGGGTTCGATTCCCGTGTCGGGGCAGATATTTGTATGAAAAATACGAATGTTTGTTCTCGGGTCTTGGGTGTTTAATATGTATTTAAGTATGTATATATCTACATATATAATTATGTTTATCCGTTGCTTAGTACCCATAACACAAGCTTTACTAAGCTTACTTTGGGACTAGGTCAATTGGTGTGAATTGTCCCGTGATATTTATTATATTATTATTATTATCCTTTAAAAGTTTGAACTGGTTAGTTCTTATTATTTATTTTTCTAGCATATTCATATGTAATTTTTTTCAGTGACACTTTTTAATAATTATGTAATTTTACAACCATATCTGTATTAGCAAATAATAGCATATCCCTATTAATATTATAAATGCGAAAGTAACTCTCTGTCTGTCTGTCTGTTACGCTTTTACGTCGAAACCGCTGAACCGATTTTGATGAAATTTGGTATAAAGATAGTTTAAGCCCCAAGGATCAACATAGGATACTTTTTATTTCGGTAGAGGGCGCCACCGCGGGATAACCTAGGTCCGCGCAGACGAAGTCGCGGGCATAAACTAGTAATAAATAAAACTATATAGCATTATGCACCTATCTATATCTATAAAATGAGTCATCATAACAGCGACCGTGAAACTACTATGAAAAACCAGCCAAGAGCGTGTCAGACACGCCCGAGATAGGGTTCCGTAGCCATTACCAAAAAATTTAGTCATATTTTTCACAAGATTTTGTATTTTGTAAGGAATATTCCAAGTTTAGGTATATTTTATACCTTAGGCTGCTATTTACTCTTAAACTACTAGTAATCTCAAGAAAACTGAACCGCTATAGTTTTGCTTATAAGTTTGTTATACTTACTACCATCGTGAATTTTTTCAAATTTTTCCACCCACCGGTTTAGATTTTAGAGGGGGGAGGGATGCTCGACTTTCATGAAAATTTGCACTTTAAAGTTGAATGAATATTTTGCAAAAAAAATCACTGAATCGAAAAATCCTTTTAGCAACCCCCTAATGATTTCAAACATTGACTTATATTCTACCATTAGTACATATATATTTATATCGATGAGTGTAGTGTGATGTGATGGTGGTGATAGATGGGTTTGTGTGATATGTGTGTGTATTCTTACAGTATGGAAGTGGAGGAACTGCATGAACAGAAATATCTTGCTCAAACTTAGGTATCATAAGGTCGCGGGGGTGCAAAGAAATCCTTTTAGTTCACCACAAAGAACATCACATTTATGTCAAAACTAGCTTTTGCCCGCGGCTACGCTCGTGTGGAATTCGGTTATCGCGCTCTGTTCCCTCAGAAACTGTGCATTTTCTGGGATAAAAAGTAGCCTATGTCACTCTCGGGCCCATAAACTATCCCTATGCCAAAAATCACGTCGATCCGTCGTTCCGTTACGGCGTGAAAGACGGACAAACACAAACATACAAACGCACACTTTCACATTTATAATATTAGTATGGAGTATGGATATGGATGGATTTGCTGCATTACTAATAAAATAAATAAAATAAATTAATTAAAATAAATAAATTACTGTCCTACACCTACAAACTTATATGAAAACAAAACGCTTAAATGCAAAACACTTGTGAAGAAATTGAAATGTGATATGCAGCCGCTGAAATTACTGGCACCTGAGGTATTCCATCTTAAGCCTCTAGGTTGGCAACGCATCTGCAATACCCCTAATGTTGCAGATGTTTATGGGCGGTGTTGATCTCTTACCATCAGGAGACCCACTTACTTGTTGTTTACCATCCAGTCGAATAAAAAAAATGAATAAATGAAATGAAATTCAATGTTGTGTAGGTACAGTCACCAGCACCAATATCTGATACAACGAGCATGCGTAAATATCTGATACAATTCTATTTCTACGACCAGAAGTATGTGTCAGATATTTTTGCACACTCTGCTGTGGCAGTTATTACTGCTGGTGACTGTACAATCAAACTATCAATAGGGAAAGCGACTCAGCTTATGCCTGCGCCTTGCACAACAAAGTCCTTTGGCTAACAGACGCTGTTTTTCAGTCATTTGACAGATAAATGTGATGCCATCTCTGTCTATTTGAAAAAAAAAAACAAACTGAGACAGCATCACATTTACCCATCAAACAAAATTAATCAATGGATGGTGAAACGGGAGGTAAGTGAAGCTATAGCAAATATAGTTACGACTAGCTTATGCCCGCGACTTCGTCTGCGCGAACCTAGGTTATCGCGCGGTGGCGCCCTCTATCAGAATACAAAGTATCCTATGTTGATCCTTGGGGTTGAAACTACCTATAAGTATACCAAATTTCATCAAAATCGGTTCAGTGGTTTCGACGTGAATGCGTAACAGACAGGCAGACAGACAGACAGACAGAGTTACTTTCGCATTTATAATATTAGTAGGGACAGGGATTAAGTGGTGCTTGTTATCAGGAGTGAATATCACAAAGTTTGAAACAGAGAATATAAATTGACTATGTCCTTAGAATGTGATGCTGACTATAGCATGGGCCTGAGTAAGCACGAGATTGCACATTGTATGTTTGCACACCCAGTGCAGCCAGGGACAATGTTTGTTGACATGTGTACATGACTCTTGTGAGGAATATTCAAGTGTACATACTCATTACTCTTTAACGTCATGAGATAGGCTTTTAAATCTAACCATATGTTCATTGTGAATGAATAAATATTTCATTTATTTTCATTTTAAGCAGAAGCAACATTAGTACAATGGCAATTTGTTAACCTTTTTAAATAAAACTGCATAAACAGGAAGAAATTAATCAGTGCACATATTTAAATGTGACTTAATATTATTATATGATTTATTTTAAAGAACATAAATATATGTTTCTTTTCCTTTTCAACAAACTTCTAAAAGGTGTATGTTTTTTTTTATCCAGTTAGTACTAATTTGTTAGTTAGTAGTAATTAATATTTGACCAGATGAATTGCTAAATTTGATATGTAGAAAAGACACAAATTAAAAATTATATAAAAAGTATGAAAAATATTTGAGAACATTCATTATTAATGTATATATGGACTCTATTTGCAATAAACTGTTCTTTTTTTGTTAACAAAACTGAATTATATAATACCAAAATAAGCAAACTGATAGTAGTAGATTGCACAAATCTGTTAGGTAAATATTATTGTTTTGATAAACATTGGTTTGACATTAAAATGTTTTCTGACAAAGTTTACCTACTTAAATTGCATTGTGATTGTTTAGCTTGGGTTGAGTTCATTAAAATATGTTAAGAGAGTTCAAGAATATGTGCTAAGTGCAACTAAACATGTAACGTAATTTAAGAGTTTTTGTCATTTAATATTTACTTACTGAGTTTCTGAATCTATCCATGTCTAACAAACTGCTTATTAAATAAAAATAGCATATGCAAACAGCTTAGCCACAGCACCTTATTATTACTTTATCATCACTCATTCATTCATTCTTCATTTTTTTTTTTATTTATGCATCTGCAATCCCCCTGGAGATGCAGGTGTCTATGGGTGGTGGTGATCTCTTACCATCAGGAGACCCACTTGCTCGTTTGCCATCCAGTTGAATAAAAAAAAAACAAATATTGTTATTGTTAGGGCCTCCCTGTTCAGAGAAATGTGTCTCTACTGTCTAATAAGAAATAACCTGCAATTTATAACTTACCTGCTAGGACAACAATCTATTCTATTGCACATTTACTTTTGTCAAACAGGTGCTTTGACTTATCAGAAAATGCATGCTGTGCTAGAACTGCATCCTATGCCTACACTACACTGCACAGTTGTGCAACAGTGGCCTTGTACGACCCAAGCCACAACACTCTCCCAGTAAACTACTTAAACATTATAAATCAGCTTTCACCCAAATATCCTGTTTGATTCTATTGAAAATATCAAAGTAGAAGACTGAAATAACACACTCATATAATTTCAGTGATAATTACGTTCCATGTTTTTAACAAGGCGAAGAGGAATGATTCAAGAGCATGCCCATGGATACTTGTATTATTTATTACTTATTCTGTGCTGTGGATCGAGATTGCATGAGACTGTAGTGATAGTTTTAAATCTAAATAAGCCAATAATGAGGCTATCAGTTCTTTTGTTGTTACTATTTGATATTCAAAAATATAATGGTTGATTAGTTCAAGCACAGGTTCATGTAGAAACATCTGTAAATCATATAAGATTTCAAAACACAATAAAGACATTTAACAGATTGTTCCGTACCTACACATGATTTTGACTGTCCATGTAATTTTTTACAAAGAAATAAATATCCTATTATTGTTATTTGTCATTGCACAAGGGACAAACCAATATTAAATCAGCTATATTATAATATGCAACATTGTGCATGTCCAGAATTATTGTCATGAGCAAGTTTTTTTTTAATACGCTGATCTAATAGGACTTTCTGTGCTTACTGGAATCTAAATTTGGAGATGAAGTTGTAAAGAAATGTTTCATAATAACAAAGCATTGCTGTTCCATTGCAAAATACTTTAAGTCGTGTCAAATTGTTTAAAAATAAAATTGTGATATGTGTTATCTATTGAATAATAGAAAGAAGCTCATTTGTTATGGTGTGACATAACAAACACAAAGCACTACTGATTGCTATGCTATCACTTTCAAACTGTGAACCACTGAGCTGCCAAATGAAAGCGACAGCAGAGCAAGCCACGGGTACAATAGCTCTACCACACCAATTACAGACCCAATGGGGAGCCATTTATATCAACGTGTTGGTGACTTGACAATGACATTGCTTATTTGTAAACATGCACCTCAATCTTCCACTTCAGCCCTTGAACTTTATTGTGCTAATTGCTTTTATTTCTGCCACAATAACCTCATTTAATAGGAAGTAGGCAAAGAGCAAAGGACACTAGCACAAAGGTGCAGGCTATTTATATTTAAGAACTAAGCTAGGTCAAATTGAGTTTTCCTTGTAACTTGTACCCTGACTATGTAATTATTGTCATTGACAGGCAGTCAAACTCTTTGGCTTTGCTTTTTGTATTAATACAACTTTCCATACAAATTTGCAGTCCGAGGACACAAACATGTAACGCAATTTGTATGACTTTCTACCCATGCGAGAAGAGAAAGGATGGAACTTTTATGATTTAACCTGTTTTCAGATTGTTTGCAAGGTTTTAGTTTTATTTGGGTTAGTACTTGATCAAGAACCAGCCTTGTTATTTAGAGGAAGCGACCACAGATAATACAACTGTCTGCTTCGCTGGGGAACATAGCGCAACTTCACCTGAGCATGAGGCCGCACCTCCTTACATGGGCTGCCAATGTGTCCACACAGATCCTTTGTGGTATTCCGTACGGGAACTCACGGCGCACTGCACTATGTTAGCACTGGCATCACTGGACACAACACTATGCACAACACTGCTCGGCGCCACGCGCTCGCGCCCGAGCGGGGCCTGCGGGCGCTCCGGGCGCTCCCCACGCGGCCCGGGCCTGCTTCACGGCTCCGCACCCGAGCGGAATCGCATTTAAGGCACTAATCACAACCTAACCTCAAAATGCAAACTAAAATTAACAATTGACAGTCACAGATGTTTGCAAAACTCTGTAATATCGCGTGACATCACCGGGAGCGGCGGGAGCCGAGTCGGCGGGACGAGGAGCGCGAGTCCGGCGCGGGAGCCCCGCACTATGGATTTGTGGGCGAAATGCTTTGTTTGAGTAGGTAGGTACAGCCTTCGCTGCACACAGCTATAGCTATGCGTGCAGTGTAGGTATGTGTGGTGTAGTGTAGTGCACGGCGTATATGCATCTAGCCATAATTCACTGGGACGTGCCGCGAGCGACACGGGCGCACGGCGAGCTCGGGCCCGAGACTAGCGCGCCGCGCGGCGCTGCTCGCGCCGGACAAAGACGGCGCGAGCAAAAACTGTAAACACAGCTCTGATTTACGATGTTTACCCGAGCCCGGGCCGCCGCCGCCGGCCCGCTCATTCATGTCGGGCGCCGGGCATGAGCGCGCGCGGTCACGCTCGGCCGCCGCGCCGATCGCTATCGCGGCGGCTCCGGGTCCTCGCGGCGCCCGCGGCCGAGGACGGAGGACCAACGCGAGCGTTCCGAATGGCGCAACGCGACGGAGGCCGTGACGACGCACTCCGGCCGAGAGAATGTGGCCCCGCGACTCTGCCGCTCGCTGCGGCGAGAGCCGAGAGGCGAGCGCGGACCGCGCACGGCGGACGGGACGTTTCGCAACCTCGGATGGGCTCGCGGCGACCGAAATAATCCGCGGTGCGGCGGTGTGGCTCGGGTGCCTTGGCACTCGGGCCGCGGCGCGGATACTCACGGCCTGGCCGCTCGTAGCGGGTCTGCAGCGCCGGCGTCCATGGCGCGCCCAGGCCCTGGCCGCGGCCGGGCTCCGGGCCGTCGGGCCGTCGGCCGCGCGACGCAACACTCTCCGATCTCACTGGGAACGCGCAGAGAAACACTGTCGCACCATCTCGACGACACAGCACATCGACCGCGACGCTTCTAAACGCGTATAAACACTCCGCGAACGGTGTTTTGTTACATCGGTTGACTTTTCTTTGAAAAATCAATATACATTTTCCCTGAGTTTAGAGAATACGGACGAGTCGATGTCCAGCGCAGGTTAGGTGCGTGAAGTTTGCAAGCTTTTTTAGCGCACCGGTGTTACCAACGTTTTTTTGCCCATTTTTTGTTTTGGGTGTTGTGATTTTTTTTCTAGTGATTTGTGATGTACTTCGGACTAGTGTACAGGGCGTTGGGTCTCTCTTAATACCCATGCGCGTCCACTAGCGCCAAAGTTTGACTTATCGGCCACTGCTCGGCTAGCGGCTAGAGAAATTGAGTTTGGGAAATAATTAAACATGTAGAGCGTGTTTATTTATCATTGTAATAGTTAATTAATTGCAACGTATTAGCACTTATATTAATATATTTTGTAATTTACCTATACTTAATACGCATAACTCGTGTACAGATCATCCTTCAGAAATAAAACATTTATAGAAAGCTATTTTTTTTATTTTTAAGTCTGCAAGTAAGTTTATTTTAGACAAATTAAAAAACAATAGGTACAGATTAAAATATCATGTAAATGGTAAAATAAAATAAGCTGCTTTTCATTCCCCTCGTCTGTGTCGAAAATGCGAGTCAGGGTTAAGTTGGAGGAGTTGAATCTCACTTTAACCAAAAAAAGTGAAGAGATCACACCTCCACTTAATCCATCACGCTTTCATCTTCTCTCTTTTTGTAGGATTCTGCGGTTGTACTTCTTTGCGTCGCGATGATCATTATAAGCTTTGAATGGTGTGAGGCAGCTTCACGCGTGAGCTGGAAAGATAGATCTGGCAGCATTACCAGATAAACTGTCAAGATCCCCTGTCCAACTCAGACGTGAACCTGGCGGCGCGCTGCTCCAGTTCCTGTAAACAAGTTCAACTGTTAGACAGCTTCGATGGTGCTGCGCGTGAGCCTAATGTGACACTCGGAGTGAGCGTGCTCGTTGCGAAGCGCGCGCCCGCTATCACCGCTCGAAAAGGTGCGGCTAACGTTCTCTGATAAGAACACCTATTTTTTCCTGTCGCGTCAGCGGTCCTGCGTAGTTCTATAATGAATGTATTCGCTTTTTATAAATTGAAGTATTAAAAGGATAAAACGCTATTATTTCGAGAGCGCGACGAGCAGCGCGGAAAGAGCAAACACATGTGCCATTGGACCACCATATGTCGTTACGTAATCATCGTCGTTTTATTTTACATTGACACTAATTCGCTAGCTAATTTATTTGACAATCTGTTCTTTTTATATTATTAGTACTTAGCATTGCTAATGTGGTACTGAAAGCAATATTATACTACCGCTAATTTAAAATGATGCCACGAGGGCGGAAGTTTTTTATGATGTTAAATTGAAGTATTTAATGACTTTAACTAGTTCACAGGAGAAAACTGAATAAACTAAAATGAAACGACACTTTTTAAGAGGCAGGCACCGTTACCAGGACGTGACAGGAGTCCCCAGCACCGAACACTACACACGACCAGCTCCCACAACCCGTCATCGTTACACTCGGACAGAGGCCTGATCGATCGATGGGCCCATATTTATACTTTTACGATATCTTTGATACGATATCGGGGAATTGACACGAGGTACGAATGTTCACCATAATCATGATAAGATTCGATGAATCCAGGGAATCGATTGGTCCTCGCTGGCCGTATCAGTCGCGCAAACACTTCACTCCACCAATAAGTAAGGTAGGTATCGACGATAAGCCCCGCAGCAATGGTCTAATCCTTATCTATCGAGCGGCGCCGGCAGCGCGGCGGGCACCGCAGCCGGCCCGGGCTCCGGCGCGGACCCCAGCGCCGGGAACGCCGCGCCCGGCCCGTGCGGGGCCAGCAGTGAGAGCCCGCTATCTGCTCACGACGACTCCATCACAATGACTAGTGCAATGTTTACGTTGGAGATACACGTTTATAATGCTCTATCTCGCAGTCAACAGATAATTGTTTCCTATTTTTACAATTCTGTTAATTATCTAAATGCATTAAGCAAAGAAAACTTTTGGAGCAGCGGTTCCTGCGGATCAAATTTAAAACACCATTGTTGCTTATCTGTTCACCTTCAATGACAAATGATACCGATATTACAACTACAACTAAGGTGAGTCACGATAGTATCAAATCGTGCTTATGTATAGGTATCAGAATCCAGTGCAGGCGCCTTCAAAATTTTGAACTTATCATTGTAACTAACCAAACTGAGCGGTGTATACTAGGATGTATGTAATACGTGGAAGAATTTCGACACGATAGATAAGGTAGCAAAGACGCCTATCAAACGGTGTCATTTGATAAGACGCGAGGTGTGCTGCTTTCTAGGACGCGTTACTAATACAGGTGTACTCATTTAACTGCTATAAATTTCGGCATTAAATATGAAATCAGTGCATCGTTTATTACTCAAATAACTCATTTTTTCAGAATACAATCTTTATGTTTGAACAATGTATGTAATAATATGTGCATGTGTTCAATTTTAAAAACAGGTGATTTTTTTATTTACATACAATACACACAATAATTAACAGATATAAAAAATAAAAATAACTGGCTTAATTAATCCTAAAAAGTATATTATTATTTAAAAATATCACCCAGGTTGCTTACTACTATTGGGCAGGGTGCCAATAAGGATGGCTGCAATTCCTCGTTGTCTGGCAATACCAATAAGTTGACCGAGGAAAGAGGCAGCTATATGGTCATCTTTATCCTGACGAGATTCTTTTTTTAAAAGTTTCAACAGCAATAGCCACAAATATGAATACGCCATTTTGCTATTTAGGCTGTTTTATTTTAACTAATTAATTTGTAAATTCACAAATACTTTTAAATACCTATTATCAGTATTATTTATTAAAAAAATTTGGTCCAAGTGAATTTTTTTGCTCGACCACGTTGAATATGGTCCCATCTATTCCCTATCTATATTGATCTGCCAAACACCCTATATTTACCTAATGACATTACTAGTTCAGACACAAGTGTTACTAAAGAACCATAATTATGTTATTTGCATGCGTTTATTATACGTATTTGAAAACCAATCCCTTCAATTAGTGTACAGTTAGGAATAAAAATATATACATACATACGTTTAAAGTGCCAAAAATATGTACCTATAGAGGACCTAATTGCTCGAACATTAAGTTCGTATATACATATTTTTTGCACATGAGCTGTATTCATATTTTTGTTACTGACAGTACATTATTAAGGCCACACAAAACGTTGACGATGAATATAACCGTTTCTGACAATGATGCTCAATACTGCACTGCTAGAGGTACATTATAACTATATCAACAGTTATTGACATAATTTGGTCAAAAATATAAAAAAATCTGGCTACTTTGTTACTAAAACCAAATAATACAAAGGTACCTCAGTGAACTTAGAGGGTAGCGAACTTTATTACCATTCAACAAAATGCAATCTAATTCATCGTTACTAGTTAATTAAGAATATGAGCTATCTATTGAAGTTTAAGACGAGGGCTGAAGAAAGGGTGGAAGGAGTAACGACTTCGCAAGTTCAGCAGGGGAAGCGCTGGGCGAGGGCGGCGGGAGGGAGGGGCGGGGAGGCAGAGGCAGGAGCCGGGGCAGGAGGCCGCCGGGGGCCGGCGCCTCGCGGCCGTGAACTGGAACTTCGGAAACTTCTGCCGTATTGTGTTTACATTCAACTTTGTTATGTGGGTTAAAGTTAAGCCAGAGTTCACCGGCGTGAAGTGAGCGTATGTGCCGCTCGTTTTACTCAATTGCAAAGTTGACTCTCAAGTTCGGGAAATCGATTTTCATCTTGTGTTTATCAAATGTTTCAAGGTTTCTTGCGTTGACCTGCTTCGGAGACGAGACGAAGTCTGCTGGTATTGTGCAGTCAGCAGCTGCTGCAGGCATACCGATCTACTACTCGTTACTTGGAACTTGTGCTGCCTAAATATATAGGGCGTCTTCAAATTCCCTTAGAATATTTTAGGAGGTCATTAGTGGCCACTTGCAGGAAACACATAAATCTCGAGTTAGCGTTAAGCTTAGTTTAGTAGTGTCAAAATGTATGGAACTGTCAAGCTTAAGCCAGGCTTAACAACTAAATCTAGATTTATTTTTACCTGCAAGTGGGTCTTAGTCTAGAAAATAATAGGTACCTCTGAAGGGGAGGCTAACTGTAGTTATCCACCCACATTCCGGTCTCTACTCTAGTGAGCAAGGTGCACAGTGCACAAAACTTTAAAAACATATATTCAAACAAACCAAAATCTTACAAAACTTTTATATATCCCGTCTTAAACCTGGTACAACATACAATAGGTAAGGTTAAAGATATCTTTTCACTTCTCATGCTCTTAAAATGTTACTTTAGTCTGCGTATCGGGACTAAAGCTCTTCATTAATCTCTAGGGATTAAAGTTTTTTTTAATTCACTATGGAAACTTAAACAGTCAAAAACGGTGTTTGTTAATGGAGGGTTATTGCCAATTTTTGGGAGTAGAAATAACCTCAAAATGACAATCGTGCAAAAATATTAAATAAAAAACACGATTTAATTTCGTGAAGCACAATGAACGATTAAGAATATGAATCTAATTATAAGGATTAAGGAAGAATTAATTTTATTATGTATAGTCTAATTTTTTTAAAATAGTTTTCAAGTTTGAATCTGTCGGCTAAATATGCAAAAATTTAAAGCGTCACTTTAAAAGACAATTTTATTTACTATTATAATTTTGAACACAGGTCCATTACTCGTATTGAGCATTCGTTTTTAAAAAGTAATATTGTAGTTTTGTATAGAATGTCGATTTTTCCACGCATTCGAAGTGAAAAGTGGAGTATTGAACGCGAGACTAATAATAATAATAAACAACCATAATGACAATGACATTCGATCGAACTATATATCCACCCTTGCTCTGCTCGGGTGGCTAAACAGCTCGTGTCATTAAGGCATGTTTTAGTCCCTTGTTGAACAATCTACTATTTCACTTTAGTACCTTGTCAATGCATGCCATCCATAGAGTAAGATAAATATAGATGCCATCTGACAAATTTTATGCAAAAGTTCATCAAATCATGAAGTAAAAGCGACAAAGTAATAAAGTGTACAGATATCTTTGTTCTCGACTGTACACTTTAAATATCGATCTATGTACGAACGTATTTTATAACCACAGTTTAAAAGTCCCGAAAAACATTTTCAGGGGTATTCCTGGGTGTTCAGTGAAATTAATTCAACTACCTGCTGAAATATGTATTTATTTATTATGACATGCTAGTCTTTAGCCATCGTAGCCTGCCACGAAAATACCTATGAAGAGCAATTGCTTTTCTCTACCACTCAAAGGTTGACTGGCAGAGATCCCTTCAGGGATAAGTCCGCCTTTGTACTTAGCATTTTCTTTTGTGTGTTATTTTTTTTTTGTACCTATTTCCTTTTTGTACAATAAAGAGTTTAAACAAACAAACAAACAAACAATTTTAACGAAAGGTTGCGCAGAATCAACTAAAGTGTCATAATCACATCTAAACAACAACATTCTTGGCCATCCCTAATCTAATATTAATATAAGTACCTGCATTGGAACATGTTCCAACGTTATATATATGTATAACCCAGTTATTATCTCAGACATGAAACCAAAAGTTTCTCGAAGTTGAACTAAGATAATAACAACTACTACTAAATATAGTACTTACCTATGATTCTAGGTACTACCTATAATAATCTTTAGTAATATTATGTTCTTCAGTACTGATTTACTTTTACCGTAAAATTCACAAAATTTCGTAAGTTAGGTGTGGCCAAAGTATCGATGACCCACGCTATCAGTGATAGCCGCCACACCTGAACCTATATTTCAGCTTTCTTATCGGCACAACAGGTTCCTGATAATTTTTCACACGAAAATAGCAGGAACATTTTCGTGTGCAATTGATTGATTTACGGATGATACAATAAAACTACCTAGTTAAATATATAAAAGACGGTAAAGGTATATTGAAGTTCCCAATCCACATATACTCGTCTGGGTAGGAACGTTTAGAGGACGCGCTTACCAACTAGTGGGACGTATTCAAGATGTCTCAAAACCCATTGGGATTATTTCAGCGAGGTGGTGGTTTTTTTTTTTTTCGGAATTTTCGATTTAAGGTAGTCCCGCCCCTAGCGCAGTTCACTTTAAAATTAAAGAATGGAAACAATTGTCAAGCACAATTAAATAATATTTTAAAAAATATTCACGGAAGTGTTAACTCAAGCTTAAACAAAAATTCACAATTTAATTCACCACGTGTAGGCTGCATGATGATGATCATGTTTTTCATAACATGCATTGATGATGGTGTTTACCAACACATGTAAGCAGTACAGAAAACACAGGTATATAGAGATTTTCCAGGTTAAACAATAGGTGGTCTTATCGCCTCAGAGCGATCTCTTCAATCAAGGTCATCATCATCATCATCTCAGCCTATATACGCCCCACTGCTGGGCACAGGCCTCCTCTCGGAATGAGAGGGCTTGGGCCATAGTTCCCACGCGGGCCCAGTGCGGATTGGGAACTTCACACGCACCATTGAATTGCTTCGCAGGTTTGTGCAGGTTTCCTCACGATGTTTTCCTTCACCGCAAAGCTCGTGGTAAATTGCGCACATGAGCCGTGGTGGCCTAGTGGTTTGACCTATCGCCTCTCAAGCAGAGGGTCGTGGGTCAAATCCCGGCTCGCACCTCTGAGTTTTTCGAAATTCAATCAAGGTGACCTTTACAAAAGACTGAAGTACGAAATAGACTGTAGCGGCTGTAAAATATGAAATAATTAGGTTCTTTATGGTTTGACTTCTACGCTATGCTACAGGCATAACTGCATTTGCCCGACAGGACTAACGTTAAGAAGTACTACTACCATGCATGAGTTTACAGTGACCGTACTCGACAGCGACAGCGACGGCGTAAATTATTTGCAGAGGTACTGTACAATTTACGCCGTCGCAGTCACTGTAAACTCATGGTAGGTTACATACAGCTTGGCGAAGAGGTGTAACGTGGTAAAGGTACAGTTCGAAGCTCGAAAGTAGCTAAGAACCTTAGGATTTGTCTTTGTAAATAAAATTAATGGTCAGGATTGCTCAATGAGCTATGAATATTGTTATGCTTGGGGTTTCTCTAAGGGGTCGAAGCAGTAATGAAGAAATAAGTAGAACGAGTGTCACCAACATAGCCAAGTGAATTAGCTCGTTTAAATGGCAGCTGGTGGGTCATATAGCACGGAAAATGGATGGCCGTTGGGGTTGAAAAGTTCTCGAATGAAGGCTGCGGATCAGTAAGCGCAGCGTAGTAGTCCACCAAAGAAATGGACAGATGACCTAGTTAGAGCCGCGGGCCACTTCCAACCGAAGCAATTGGAGGGTTACCAGGCCCTAAGGGGTTAAGCTACTGTTAACTATCTTTCTAAATCGGTTTCAGGTATGAAATTAATGGTGACAGCTATTGTGAGCTATTCAGGGTGCACATGCATAGAAGCGGAGTGGAGCTGGAGCGGAGAAGTACAAAATAGATAAGATACAGCATCCATATTAAATTGACAAATATGATTAGTCAGTTCGGTGTCTCTCAAGGCTCGAGGCTTCTACCAATGTCTGTGAAGAGGAGCAATCATCATCGTATTTCCTTCCTCCCCTTTCTTTGTTTGTTTATAGTGTACGCTATACGGCGTTTTAGCTAGTAGGGTGCGATGTTATTTCAGATTATAGCTTGCCCTTGGATACAATTAATGCAAAATAGGATGTTATTCGCACACAGTAGATAAATAGTTGTGTTATTTAAGCAATAGGCATCGTGAAAGTATATCACATAAAAGGGTTTTGGTTTCTGAGCATAGGATAGTTGTAATTATAAATAAGAAACAAAATGGACTTATCACTTACGTTTTATTCGTTCCTTTCACCAGTTATACTCACATAAACTTCTTAGACACTTGTTCACTTTTTGGGGATCAGAATAAGACTGACTGTTCAAGCAAATAATCGGTGGTTTTATTCACCGCAGTTTCGCGGTCTTCTTCAGAAACTACCCGCCATGTGATCAACCAATCATAGCATAGCTCTGCTGTGATTGGTTGACCGCCGGAAGTACGCCAGTCTTATTTTAATCAAAATGCACCTCATAAATTATATAATTTTACAATACAATACAATTACTTTTTATTTAATTATATATTATATCTCTTTAATCTTAATTATATAACGGCGAAATACAACTAAACTTACATAGCGAATAATGTAAACAACTATAATCAAGTAATGTTGCTAACAGTCGGCCATCCACTATGATTGAAATGCCCTCGTTTCATTATACATTTTGCCAAAGTTTACAACAACAAAAATTTTTGCTACGTTTTGTATAATTAATATTAATATTGACAAATACGATTGATTGAACATTATCACAACAAAGGTACCCGTATACTATAATCATGGCCAATATGTAAGACACTGAGTATGGGTACAGCTGCTAAATACATCAGGCAATGCATACTTGAGAAGGTGGCCATATATTATACTTAAGGCTTTATTTCATGGCCTATTATTAATTAGTAATCGATATCAAAACTTAAATATAATGAATAATAATAAAAAACAAAACTTAAGACTAATCAAACATTATTTCATGGTTTGAATAGAATTTTATTCAGGCGTTATTTCATGGCCTGTTCTTAATTAATTAAACACAACGTTCTTAATAAATATCAGACATTATTTCATGGTCTGAATAAGTTTAAGTTTAGGCGTTATTTCATGGCCTTTTCGTAATTAATTAGGCATTTGCATAAAAAACTCTAGACTAGAGAGTAATAACTATTTTCTCACCAATTGACCGATGATTGATATGCAAAAATCATAAATTGGCTGTAAATGGGAAAGTTACAGGTAAGGACTTATATTATCTACTTTGTAGTAAGGACCAAATAAATTAATCATCATTAAGGGATTCACTATCTTCGCCAGAAGAGTCATCATGCGGCCTACTATAGCTAAGCCAAGGCGTGATTTTGTCTATAGCAACTATAGTCGAATAGCGCTTATTACCCTTTCGAGTTACTGGGGTATCTTCAACGAGGAACCTATCAAAATCAAGGATTTTTGTAATTCTATACGGTCCTTGATACTTCGGGATAAGTTTTTTACTGCTACCTGTAGCTGGTACCTGTCTTTCAATTCGCACTAGATCCCCGATATGGTATTTCTTGGGTTCACAGCGTTTGGCATCAAAAGCTGCTTTCTGGGCCTCCTGTGAGGCTTTTACGTGTGAATTTATATCCTGCCTAATCTGTTCTATTTCTTGATGCTCGATGTCGGTAATGTCGTTGCCTAATTCGGTAAGCACGCGACTTTCACTGGATCCTACCAACCTAGTCCCAAATAACGCTTCGGAAGGTGTGCGATCGATTCCCTTATTGAACGTGTTGTTGAGTCCCCATTGCACATCGGGCAAGTGGTCGTCCCACTTGTTGTCAGCTGTGCCAATACATTTGGAAGTTAGAGCATCTAGTATTGTTCGATTATAGCGCTCCACTTGCCCGTTTGCTCTGGGTGTGGAAACAGCGTTTAATACGTGCTTAATGTTTTTGTCTTTAAGGAATCTCTTAAATGTATCACTAGTGAATGAAGTGCCTCTATCCGTAATAATCCTTCGGGGAACGCTAAATATACCAAAGTATTCACGAAGGGCCTTAACCGAGGTCTGAGATTTTGTGTTTTTAACAGGTTTCAAATAAATGTACCGAGTGAAGGAATCTATAAGTACTAATACATAGACGTTGCCCCTGCTACTCCGTACGAAAGGGCCAACGTGATCAGCATGCACTGTATGGAACGGGGTATCAACCTTCTCGATTGGATGCAAGTATCCCGGTTTCCTTCCACCTGACGCTTTTGAATATGCACACTCTAAGCAGGATGTTACGTATTTGCTAATAAAAGCCCGCATCTTGGGAAACCAATATGTGGCTTTAATCTTCTCTAAGGTTTTGTCTAATGCAAAGTGACCAATGTCATCGTGATTTTGCTTAACAATTTGCCAACGTACCCCTTTTGGAACCACCCATCTATCGCCATCTACCGTTACTCTAAACAATTTATTGTTTTTAAGTTTGTAATTAGACTTAATATCAATGACGTCGTCTAGCTGAGGGTCATTTAGAATACGTATTATTCTTTGAATCTCATCATCTGCACTCTGAACAGTAGCCAACCAATCACAGTCAGCGGCTAAAAGGACATTATGAGAGGGTTGTACCGACCGTGGCGACTCTGGGATAGGATTGCGACTGAGCGCGTCGACGTGAGCCATAGTCGTACCCGGTCTATATTCAATGCTAAAATTATACTCCTGCATCTGCTCCCACCACCTTGCGACTCGAGGCAGCATATCCCGTTTTTGAAAGGTAGCTCTCAAAGAGTTGCAGTCAGTTAATATTTTAAAAGGGATGCCTACCAAATATACTCTGAATTTATGTAAAGAAGCAACGACGGCCAGGGTCTCAAGATCGTACGATGAGTAATTTTGTTCTTCTGGGGTGGTTTGCCTACTAAAATATGCAACTGGCCTAAGCATATCTTCCTTATTCCTCTGGAGCAGGATGCCTGCAACGCCAACCTTACATGCATCCGTATGAAGTTCGGTGGGAGCTAAAGGGTCATACAGAGCTAGTGTTGGTTTTTGAGCCAATTCATGTTGAAGTGTTCTAAATGCAGCCTCTTGTTCTGGGCCCCACACAAACTTCGCATCCTTTTTTAGCAATTGGGTCAGTGGTTTGGCTATCACAGAGAAGCGTGGTATGAATCTACGAAAAAAACTGGAGAGGCCGAGGAATTGGCGGACGTTATGTTGATCACGGGGAACTGGAAAGCGTTCAACGGCTTCAACCTTCTTCGATCCCGGACGGAGACCATCCTTGGATATCTCAAACCCCAAATATTCGACAGTTTGGCCAAAAAAACAACACTTTGCTAAATTTAGAGTAAGCCCTGCGTCACGAAATAAATCCAGAACAGTTTTCAACCTATCCATTCCTTCGGGTACATCTTTAGATGGTATAATAACGTCGTCTAAATACGCTAAGGCCTCCTTATGACGAGTGGGACCTAGAACTTGATTCATTAGCCGCTGGAAGGTGGCTGGTGCGTTAGCGAGACCAAAGGGCATGCGATTGAACTCATAATGCCCATCTGGCGTTACGAAGCCGGTCTTATGCTTGTCTTCCTCGCGTATGGGTATCTGGTAATACCCTGACGCCAGGTCTAGGGTAGTATAAAACTTATTGCCAGTCAGAACATCGAGTTGATCGTCAATAAGGGGCATTGGATAGTTCTCTCTGATAGTCTTCTTGTTAAGTGCCCTATAATCTATGCACAGACGAAGTTCACCACTCTTCTTCCTAACAATAACAATAGGGCTTGCGTATGGTGAAGTCGATGGACGTATTATATTATTACCTAATAAGTCTGAAATCATCTCCCTAACCTTTTCTTTCTCTCCGATTGCCAATCTGTATGGCCTATAAACCACAGGGTCATCATCTTGGAGTCGTATTGACATTTCTCCTACAGAAGTACTACCTAATTCCGACAGATTGAAAGCAAAACATGTCCTGTACCGATTTAACAACTCAAGAAGGTTAGTTTTGTCTGAAAGCGGCAGACTGTCACCACATTTCAGGTTGGCCTCTGTTATATCAGCTACCTTCTCCTTATTAGTCAAGTGAGATACGTTCATGACTCTTAAACTATCTTCTTCCTGCGCTTTACGACCGCGAGCGATCAGAAAATCCTTTTCTAGTCTAAAAGGAGTGTCAGAGGAGGCATTCACTGCGACATGTCCGACCCCACTCGCATCTATTCGATAAACACCACATACTAAATTATAGGTTGCCCCCTTCAGGCAGCGTAGACCCCCTTCTATGAAGACGTCCCCCTCATAATGAGGTTCTGGGTGAACTCGAATAGTAGTGGAACCAGAAATTTCTACGTCACTGTCACAAAACAACCTTATTTTATTATTAACGGCTACTAGCTGGCTGAGCTGCATTACATCTAAGCGATCACTTGTCTTTTGTACTAAAATGTGAGGCTGCTCCGTGAAAGTTTGTCCGATTAAAAGGGGAAACGGCATAGCACCATCAGGAACAATCAACAATTCAACATTAGCAGCTACATCATCTATGACAACGCAAACATTCCGCTTTCCTATCGGATTTACCATAGAATTGCCAAATCCTTTTAGCAAGGGTAGGTTAGATGTTTCTAGGTCAACGTCTGTGGTAACAATTCTGTTAAATTCTGAAATACCTATCATTGAACATTCGCTACCAAAATCGATGAAACAGTTGACAGGCGTGTCATTAATTAAGGCAACCTTGAAGTATTTACTATTTGGACTCGGGACATCGGTATGGTTAGTCGTGGTCCTACTGGGGTGGCAAGTCTCTTTATCACTCCTAACGCATAACGTCGACTTTTCATTGGGGAGTTTCGCATAACACTGTTCAGTTTCGTGGCCAATTCGTGCACACCTACCACACTTTTTAATTGGTTGTGTGCACTGTGACGTAACATGACCATCCTTTTTACAATTAGAGCATCTAAGAGGCCTAGGGTTGGGACGCGCCTGACCTTCTTGACCTCTTGGAGGTACGCTTTTAGTAAACTTACGATCATTATGTGACCTAGTGTTCTTAGTATTACGTAAATAGGCTAGTAATTTATCAGGGTCGTCGTATTGCGCGGCTTCCGCGCTTAATCTTACCGAGCGATCATCAATACCGTGCAATATACACTCAACCGCGTTTTTACCTACAATACCGCACCTGTTTATCAGAGCCACTTTCTCATAATAATATTCTTCCAACGAATCGTTAAAGCGAGCCCTCTTTGCCAACATGTCGCTAAGCATCTGACCATAGTTTTCGTGGGAGGGGAAAGCAGACAACAGTTTTTCCTGCCACTCGATCCACGAGAAGAGAACTGAGGGTAGACTTTCATACCATCTTTGTGCTACCCCTTTTAATTTTGGTAATGCAAAGTGAATAATTTGCTTCTCCGTCCAACCATAGATGGTGGCGCATTCGTTCACTTTATGTAACCACATTGTCATATTTTGTTCTCTCCTACATGGGTCGAATTCAGGTATAGTGTTATTCATGGAACCTAATTTCTCTAGACTACCGTTATTATTAGTTAACATCTTTAAAGCTGCAACAAGGTCCGAAACGGAAGTAATATTATTTGGGGGCTCACCTACACCCTTGGCTTGTTGATCACCGGGACTACTTGCTCGGAGGTTGCTTGGCCGATTGCTGGCCCGGCGGCTGGCCTTGCTGCGAGACCGGCAGCTGCGCGACCGGCGGCTGCGCGACCGGCGGCTGCGCGACCGGTGGCTGCGTGGCTGGCGGCTGCGCGTGCGGCGGCTACCTCGGCTGCGCGAGCGGTTTCCCAGCTCACTGCGCGACCGATGTCGTGTTCGCCCCGAAGCTGCATGGGCGCCCGCGTTGCTACGCAGAGAGCCGTCGGCCCGGCTGCGCGAGCGCTGACTACGCCCACTGCGCTCCCTGCGCTGGGTCGGCGAGCAACGGCTTGGCCGTGCCCGCGAGTTGCGACTGGACGGGCTGCGTGCGCGCCGCGTGGCCCTGCTGGCTGCCCGTTGTCGTGTCACGCTGCGCGGCTGTCGTGCTATTGGCGCTCCAAGCGTCGGGCTTGTGGGGGTATATAGAACCCGACCACCAAGGTTTGCATCCATTCTATCCTGGAACGTGAAATGATCACCGCAAAGTCATAGTTCAGCACTAGTGTTATTGCCGGCCGTTTGAAAGGGACTAACGAACTTAAATATTTGTGAATAATGGAATATCGGAACAAGGTCATTAAACTATTCGTATATGGGTCAGTGATAGTAGTCAACCCTGTTCATTGTTAATAATAATAATAAATAAAGCTATTAAAAGTATTTAGTGGGTAGGGGAGTTTTTCACATGGTCATTTCTTTATTCGTTACAACGGCAAAATTCAATAAATAGTTTAAAGCAAAGACGTTTGACCTTCTTTTCGACAGAGGGGAAGCCAATCTGGTATACAGGCGCCAGCGACAGGAATCATGAACATCGTTGTAAATTATCTTTGTTCAATTATTAATGTTGCAGGTAGGTACGCAATGCAAAATTTATTAATGCTGCGGTATTTCACCTTGTATTATTTAAAAATAAAATGATACATACATGCAGAAAACAAATTGTACATTGCATATTGGATTATAAGAGAAGAGAAAAAAGAAAAAAAATATATTAATGTTCATCCCACTTCTGAGATGTACGCTATACGGCGTTTTAGCTAGTAGGGTGCGATGTTATTTCAGATTATAGCTTGCCCTTGGATACAATTAATGCAAAATAGGATGTTATTCGCACACAGTAGATAAATAGTTGTGTTATTTAAGCAATAGGCATCGTGAAAGTATATCACATAAAAGGGTTTTGGTTTCTGAGCATAGGATAGTTGTAATTATAAATAAGAAACAAAATGGACTTATCACTTACGTTTTATTCGTTCCTTTCACCAGTTATACTCACATAAACTTCTTAGACACTTGTTCACTTTTTGGGGATCAGAATAAGACTGACTGTTCAAGCAAATAATCGGTGGTTTTATTCACCGCAGTTTCGCGGTCTTCTTCAGAAACTACCCGCCATGTGATCAACCAATCATAGCATAGCTCTGCTGTGATTGGTTGACCGCCGGAAGTACGCCAGTCTTATTTTAATCAAAATGCACCTCATAAATTATATAATTTTACAATACAATACAATTACTTTTTATTTAATTATATATTATATCTCTTTAATCTTAATTATATAACGGCGAAATACAACTAAACTTACATAGCGAATAATGTAAACAACTATAATCAAGTAATGTTGCTAACAGTAGGTACTCTTTATTGTACAGTCAACATTTGATTGGTTTTTGGATACAAGTCATCGACCAATTCAGACGTATAGTACCTAAGAAAGAGCCACTAGTAACTAGCTTATGTGGTCGCCAATAATGAACAGTGTGTTGTATCTTTGCTTTTATTGACCTTTATTTTACAATCACGAATACATTTTATAGAATAGACTAAGAGAATTGAACGCTGGCATCACATCAGTTGCAAAGGTACCTTGCCCTTATCTCGTTTTACACTTTATTTGTTGAAGGCGCACGATAAAGATAAAGATAAGTGGCAGTCGACGCCTTTATCGCAGACTATCGTGCAAAACTACTCACTTTCAGGAAGTTACACTATGCCTATTTTGTTTTATATACTTTCTGCACAAATAATAAATATACAAGTCAGGTGACATTAGAATTAATTACGGACCTGAAGGCCAGAATAGACAGAAACGTTTTATTAAACAAATCATTTCATCAAAGACTTGCATACCTAGTTAATTTTTATTTACTTTTTTACTTGTCTCTCATTTTAATAGTCAAAACAGGTACTGATTAACATTCTGAGCAAAAAGAAATTACACCGATTAAGTAAAGCACTATTATTATGATGATCCCTACAATAATAATGACTATATCTATTACGTCTTATATGATGTACGATTATGTTAACAAAAGAACAGCTGTTAGTTAACCCTTTATGTCTTAACCCATGAATTTAAATCCAAGTGCAAGTTAATTATTCTCATGAAAATTTATTTATTAGAGTTGAACTTCACAAACATTCTGTTCATTAATCAAAAGTTTGACGCAGCGTCCTATCGTCACGCCGCCGCCATCTCATCCTACTTTATTATACCTATCTAACTCACTATACACTATGAAGCGGATAGTACGCTAGCGATAGACATTTCGGTCTCGCTTGATACCCGCGTTAACGCTGGCAACACTGCTCGTTGAAGGTCAATATTTGACAAATGGCCGTGCTATCTGTCACTTTCTTTTCGAAGGAATAAACATTGCAGGTCTTATATATTTTTATAATAAACAATGGATGGTGTCTGTCGATTATGCTGTTCTACAAAATTCGTGAATAATCACATATACAACGAGGAGAACGCCTTGTACTTGAAAATGTCTTTGTACTTGCCAATCAAGGTAAATAGTGTGATGGTGATGGGGTCTGTTATTTATTGGTGCTAACCTATTGGTGTGCCGTTTGTGATGCTGGGCGTGTGCAGGTGGCGCGCGGGGACGGGCTGCCGCAGCGCGTGTGCGACCGCTGCAGCTGCCGCGTCAACGACATGTACCAGTTCTGCAACGAGGCTATTGAGGTGCAGAGCAGGTGAGCCCCGCGCCTCCGGCGGTCTTTGCCCACCCCCTTGGATTCTATGCCTCCCTGTAGGTCTCCTCCAGCCTCTTTGTGACCATGGGAGCATCTATCCACCGCTTACTGCCCTCCGAACGGCTAGCACATTAGTTACTCCCTCAATCGTCCGTCAGTACATGCAGAAAGAGGTTTACAGAGTGGTATCTAATATGACATGACTCTTAAATCATTAAAAACTAAGATTAATTGTAAGTAATTCAACTCAGTATTGTACTAAAATACAGAATCATATAACTTGTAAAGCTATAATGCCTTTGTATAAGACACAATCAAAGAAGTGTCATACTCTTAATGAGTCTTGGTAATTTGTTCTTTTATCTGAATAATATTACTTTAGCATCTTATGTTCACATGATGTTTTATGTATTTTATTATATTAAAATGAGAGAAAAACCTCATTAAAATATTATATTCATAAACATCCTTATCTCTGTCCGCCTGTTACCTTTTCATATTAAAACTTGAACAAATTTAGGTGGAATTTAGTATGTTTAAAATCCTGAGAAGGACATCATTAGTTCCTGTTGGATATAATATAGTTGGCAATATTGAGAATCTCATAATATCTGACAGTAAAATTCAGTACATCAAAAAAGTATTAAATTGAATAATAACAGTTTTCCTAAACCATGATTTGGTAATATTAGTATTTGTGATTATAATTTCAGGCTGCGGAGTATATTCTTGTCATCAGAGTTACATAGAGACTCAAATGACGAACAGCAAATCAAGGATGACATTAACTCCCCACCAACAGTCAATTACAGTGAGCGAGGCACTCAAACGGACAAGTTTGATGACTGCATCAGCAAACCTGAAGTTGAGGTCAAAGAAGAGACAAAACCCGTGGTCCAGGTCAAAACAGAGGACACCACAGACTACACGACATACAATGACAACATGGTTGGAGACATACCATCAGATAACAGTGAAGACATGTCCCTCATCAATCTGAAAAAGAAGAAGAAAAAGAGTGAAAAGAGAGAGTTGAATGGAATCATTGAGAGCAAACAAGGGAAAAAGCGAAAGAAAGATTTGAAGGAGTGGGATATGTTATTGAATGCTCTGCCTCCGGGCACCATGGTGCGGCCCGTGCGGCTGCGCCCGGGCGCCGCCGGGGAGCTGCCCGAGCTCGGTGCTGATTTACTCATCAAGCAGGAGCCCTCCGAGGAAAAGTACGACTGCTGCATATGCTTCGCGCAGTGCTACAGTCGCGGGGAGATGTTGCAGCATTACAGGTATGGTCTAAACTTTTGAATTGTGACCGTTTTCACAATGGTAGCGTCATTTGCGGTCCTTCAAACGAGTCTATGGCATAAACTCAAATGAAACTCAAAATAATAAGGGCAGTTGAGTTTCACTGTCTGTTTTGGGTTTTACAGTTTCAGTGTATACTACGAGAAACATTTGTAAACAAATCATTTTTGAAAACAAAAATGTTTTGATCAGTCATTAGTGTACATTGGCATAGAATGGACTAATGTAGACGTGAGCGAAGTCGTATCAGCGAGGCCCCTTTTCTACGGTCGCATCGCATTAGAAGAGGCCTCATGAGGCCCTTTTAAGTATGAGGCCGTGGGCGAGGGCCCACTCCGCCCACGCCTAGCTACGCCACTGTTGTGAACCATTAGATGGTAGCGTGAGGTGTCGTGTTGCAGACAGCACGGCGCGGAGGCGGAGGCGGAGGGTCCCGTGGGCGCGCCGCCCGCCCCGCCGCCGCCCGCCGCGCGCCCGCTGCGCTGCCCAAGGTGCTCCAAGGTACTTCATACGTCTATGTTCACAATTGACGACCGGATGGCTAAGTGGTTAGAGAACCTGACTACGAAGCTTGAGGTCCCGGGTTTGAATCCTGGCCGGGGCAGATATTTGTATGAATAATACGAATGTATGTTCTCAGGTCCTGGATGATTAATATGTATTTAAGTATTTATTTATCTATATTTAAGTTTGTTTATCCGTTGCCTAGTGTCCATAGTAGAAGCTTTGCTTAGTTTGGGACTATTGGTGTCAAGTGTCCCATGATATTTATTTAATTCTTCCGCAGCATTTATGGGGATTTAGGTATTACCTCAAAACATCGCTCTTAAGTGATAAGGCCGCCTATTGCTTACCTTGTAATTTTTTTCTCTGTGTATCTGTTTTCTATATTGCTTACTATTTCTGGTGTACAATAAAGAGTCTTTGTATTGTATTGTATCGACATCTATGCACCTTACGGTACTAGAATGGCTGTTTGGAACAAAACGGGCGGCGCATCAATAATTAATCAATATTACGTTGACACAACCCCTGTCACAGACTTCAGCACACTATAATGAAACATTCACCAAACCACTCTGTGAACGTATTTTGTGCGCTGTTTTAATGTAAGAAACATGCAGTCTGTACATGGTTGTTGATGCCTCAAAAGGACAAAAGAAACTGTTATAAGTATCTTGTAAACTTTGCAGCCCTGGACAATATTCAAAATCCTTCCTACTTATATTATAAATAGATAAAATGAGAAAGTTTGTGAGTATGGATGTGTGCTTGTTACTCCTTCACACTAAAACGGCGACGGATTTGGATGAAATTTAGTGCTTAGATGGCTAAACGTCAGTAATAATAGGTAGGTACATAACATAGGCTACTTTTGTCCCGACATTCCCATGGGCTAGAACAAAAAAAAACAAAATTGTAACCTAATAATCCTACAGACGGATGTCATAATTTACGCGCACGAAGCCGCGGAGTATGTTTAATTTCAAGTATTTTCAAGTATAGTACGCGTAGGTATAGCACGCGGCACGGAATGCCGAGGACCTGGGTTCGATTCCCAGCGTTAGTCTTATTTTTCTGGTTTTTCTGTGTATCTATATTTCAGTTTTTTTTTTCGATATAGTATTTTCAAGGATTATCCAAGAATATAATAGAAGAAACCTAATAAATTTTCCAGTAAGTGTTCAATTAAATGATATCAAAACACTGGCTCGGCCCCGAAAAGTTGTACAATCATCTGCATTAATACTTTCCACAGCGGAGCGTGCAAACATGTCTGACTTTTCCTACAGACCCTAGAAATACAAGGTTATTAATAACCTTAGCTTCTAGACAAATAATGAAACCATGGATAAGACTGATACTTGGCAATCATTATCATCATCATCATCAGCCGGAAGACGTCCACTGCTGGACAAAAGCCTCCCCCTTAGAACGCCATAATGAACGACAACTCGCCACTTGCATCCACCGGTATCCCGCAACTCTCACGATATCGTCAGTCCACCTCGTACTTGATACTTGGCAATATCTTACAATAATTATTTGCTTAATTAGACAAGAAAAAAAATCTACGAACTAATCTATGATAACTATCATCCAAATACACAGGCTGCTCCAAAGAGATAATTGAAAATTGATAGTTTTTCGTTAAATATTGGACTGATTGTTATGATACTTTGCAGATTGGTTTTAAATATCCTGCTAAGCCTGCTATTCGTATTTGTCCAGAGGCTACGGTCACCCAGTAGAGTCGTATCAGTTATTTATGCACACTTTGTTAAGAAATGAAATGAAATGAAATATTTATTTATTCACAATGAACATATGGTTAGATAAGTTGTGGTTGTAGTTGTTATGTGAAGTAATGTGTCGGTATGTCAGGTGCTGGAGGCGGGGGCGTGGGCGGCGCACTGGGCGCGGCACTGGGAGCGCGACCGCCGCCCCTACCGCTGCGCGCGCTGCGAGAAGACCTTCCGCGACCACCACCAGATCCTGAAGCACGGTACACACACACACACACACACATATGTATAAAACAAGCTGTTGACTTCCTTTCAGCAGAAGATTTTCCCAGTGAATGACAGCATAGAGGTTTTCAAAAGGGGTATAAAAAGGTTTATGCAGGGTCGGCAACGCGCGAGTGATACTTCGGGTGTTGCAAGCGATCCTAGGCGGCGGTGATTGCTTAACATCAGGCGGACCGCATGCTTGTTTGCTACCGACGTGGTATTAAAAAAAAGAAAAATAACTGTACAGTTCGCGAGTTAACTGTCTTCATACGGTCTCCATACGGTTTCCATACGGTCTCCATACGCTCCGCTTGCGGTGGGTGCATATGTGTACATTTGTACACATTCGCGACAGCTAGGCGACGAACCAGAGCGGTCGACCAAACCCACCCCCCCCAAAGAACACTTCAAAATCAAAGTCAAAATATCTTCATTCAATTTAGACATATAACAAGCACTTATGATTTTATGAATGTCAAAAAATCTACCATTAATTCGGAAAAAACCTCTGTTGAAAAGAATCCGGCAAGAAACTTAACGACGTCTCTTCTTTTTTTCCCACTTCATTTTCTTAGCCTCTCTCGTAGTTTTACTTGTATGTTGGAGTTCCGGTACTGACTGATGATGTGTGCGTGTTGCAGGACTGACGCACAAGGCGGAGGAGGAGGGCGCGGCGGCGGACGGCGCGCCCGGGAAGCGCTTCGTGTGCGACCTCTGTCCCGAGGGGTTCGTCTACATGAGGTCAGTAGAGGGACCCTGTCGACGGTCGGTGTGTTTATCCGGGGTGACACTCTTTCCCGGCCCGGATAACACCGACATGTAAATACCGGCCCAGTTTTTTGTGTACACGCCCATAGAAACTGACAGGAGCTTTTATGGGCGTCGCGTGTACACGAAAACAAGGACGGTATTACCCGGGCCGAAAAAGAGTGTCACCCCTTATCCGTGGTCGTTAAATTCCCTAGTTTCTATGGAAATCATAAAAATCCTTTCCAAAAGCAAATTCGACTCCAATAGTTTGCTGCTGCTATTACGACTTTGATTGCTGGTAAGAGTTTCGAGGAGCAATCCATACTGACTTTAGCAAGGCATTTGATTTAATCAATAACGATACCCTGATAGTTAAAATTGGATGTGGATATACATGGCCCACTGTTGCGCTGGTGTGGTGTGATCCTACCTTATCGTACTCAGTCGGTGGCACGCCGTGGTTCCATATCCCAATTTCCTACTGCTATCCCGTCTGGTGTCCCACAGGGATCCCATTTGGGGCCATTGTTTTTCTTTACATTGATGATCTCGCAGCTTTTTGCGAGTCCGTTCTAAGTTATGTATTTCATTTATTTGCATGCCATAAAAATTGCAATATTAATACAAAATAACATTATATCAAGTCTAAGAACATAATTGTGATATAAAGTAACACGTAGAAGAACGAGGCCCTTCGACATAGCCAAGCGCATTAGCTCGTTCAAGTGGCCATGGGCAGGCCGTAGCGTGGAGAATTACAGATGGCCGTCGGGGCTGAAAAGTCCTCGAATGAAGACCGCTGACGGAAAACGCAGCGTAGGACGTCCACCAATAAGAAGGATGGATTACCTGATTAAAGAAGCAGTTTCACGGTAGCTTTTGACAGAAAATATTTTTCGCAAATAGTTATTTCATTTCCCAATTGTGAAAAGTATAAACAAGTCAGGATACATTTCTGGACTTTTCTGTAGAACCCTATCGGTTAGGTTAGATTTTTTTAATAACAATTTAGAAATACTTAGTTTCAAAAAGAAACGTAGAAACCATGCCATGCCAAGAACCATGAGGAAGTCATATGTCCTAACAGTGGACGTTTCACGGCTGATATGATGATGATGGAAGTGAGACGAGTGGTGTGTGGGTGGGGACCTGCTTGTATCTACCTGCGCGGAGTGTAATGTGTAATGCGTGTGGCAGGTACCTGTAATGGTAAGTTCACACGCGCGCGTTCAACTCGACATTCAACGTGCACATTCACATTCACGAGCGTGTAAACGGTACGCCCGAGCCCGTGAACGCGCCTGTAAACGTGAATGCCGCGAATCGGGAAGTGTCGGTTTTTTGGCAAAGTTCAAAGGATGAATGTGCGGGCGCCCGGTGACTGTTTACACGCGCGCGGGCAGTCAGTCTCTCCCGCGCTTTCGCGACGAGTGGATCTTCATTCAGCGTTGCTAAGAAAGTCGCTACGATCGGAGATTACAACATGGCGGTTTTTCTCCGTCGTTCATAATTTTGTTTCTTTTTCCAATAAAAATAAGTTAAGCCAAAGGATATCGCAGCAACAACACCGAGATCCTCGCTGCTCGCCATGCTGGCACTAACTGACACGACGGCGTGCGTGTGAACAGCTTGAATGTCCGCCGGCCCGGGACGGGCTGCATGCCGCGCAGCCCGCCAGGCAGCCCGCCGGGCTGCACGGCGCGCGTGTGACCGTAGCATAACGTGTAATGTGTGTGGCAGGTACCTGTAATGTGCAATGCGTGTGGCAGGTACCTGTAATATGTAATGTGTGTGGCAGGTACCTGTAATGTGTGTAGCAGGTACCTGTAATGTGTAATGCGTGTGGCAGGTACCTGTTGGCGCACCGCACGCGCGCGCACCCCGAGGCGGCGGCGCGCGCGCTGGCGCTGCGCTGCGCGGAGTGCGCGCGCGAGTTCGCGCACCTCAACTCGCTGCGGCGCCACCTGCGCGCGCACTCCGGCGAGCGCAACTTCCTGTGCTCGGTGTGCGGGAAGGCGCTCTCCTCCAGAGAACACCTCAAGTTCCACCTCCGCATCCACGCCGGCTACAAACCGAATGTCTGCAAGTGAGTGCCCGCCCCGCTCGCGACGATGCGACGCATATATCGTCACTACTTTGTAAAAATCTCGTATCTCATATCAATACGTCAACAAAATTGACTCTTAAAATAATTTTCATAAAGTTCACTCAGTAAAATTATCGATTTTAAGATGCGGGCTTTTTTTAAAGCAGTGACGATATGTTTTATTTCGCAATACGCTTGCTAATCTAAAGCCCCGTAGACCAGTTAGAAATATCGTACAAGGATCGCACCGCAATGGATCGCATGTCAAATATCATATAACTTGCAGAATTTTTCTGGTCGTTTTAAAAATTAGACAAGCACGTAATTGTTAGTAAAAACTAATATTATTAAAAATATAGAAGTAAAATATCGTTCAACTAATTTACGTAGGAGTGGCGACTTCTGCTAGTTACGATAGATGGCACCACACGCTTCGGTTGGCGTATGCAAGCCATTACTATTTGCGACTGGCTGAACTGTTCACCGGAAATCTAATTTGTATGACGCCACTATCGCATAAAATTACAAATCCCACTTGGCGATCTGAAAATATTTTTCTTAAAAAAGAAAACAAATTTGTTTGACATAAGCCGTCGCATGTTTATTTCATTTCAAAAGCAAGCCGACACTTTTTTCGAACTGAAGTTTATACTTCATCATTTTTACAACAGTTTCCCACAAGCCTCCAAAGTGAAGCTTCCCCGGTGTTAACTTTTGATCTCTCTTCCGTTTCGTTGAATTTTGTGTGTCACTTTCGCCGGTACACACAAAATTGTGTATATATTTCATGTGCGATTCATTATTATTATTACTTTATTATTTTTTTGGTCCATTTGTGTAAACTTTGCTGTAAAGTACAATTCAATAGAATCTAACAATTTTCTACACATTTAACACACCCTAACGTGGGCACGCTTGATTATATATGTCCCTGTTGTTGCAATTATCATCTAAAAGGAATCAAAAAAGAATAAAAGTCACATCACAAAGTCTTAGGCAGCCCGGTGTTCATATTAGAAGGCTGGAAGTGTCTACAGGATTGTTAGATTCTATTGAATTGGAGTATACTTATATGTGTGTCTTTTGTGTTAGTGAATAAATGTCTTCTTTCTTTCTTCCAGAACATGCGGCAAGGGGTTCGTCAAGAAGTGCAACCTGACGCTGCACGAGCGCGTGCACTCCGGGGAGAAGCCCCACGTGTGCTCGTCGTGCGGGAAGGCCTTCTCGCAGCGCTCCACGCTGGTGATCCACGAGCGGTACCACAGCGGCGCCCGGCCCTACGTGTGCGGGCTCTGCGGTCGCGGATTCGTCGCCAAGGGACTGCTCTCCATGCACCTCAAGACCACTTGTATCTAGCCACCGCCCGCCACCATCACTCACTTGGAATACGAGTCGAGCTTTATCACCCTGTACCAATAATGTTCGACGTGCTATTGGGCAACCTGATATTGTACAACTTAATAATCGGAGCACACTTTTGACAGGAAGCAATCGGTTCTCACGATAGATCATTTGTTTTTCGTGTACACCGAATATTAATAAATTTAGTAGAAAATAACTTAATTTGGTCCTGGCGCTTCGCCGGCCGCTACCGCGGCACGCTCGCTGCGCTCGCTCGACTCGCGCATTGTGGTCACAATTGAACCTAACACAACCTAACACAAATCTATAGTCATTCGATTAGATTGGATTCCGATTATAACGACGTACAATAACAGGTCGAGCATTAACAGGCCGAGCAAAAATTTGGACACCCTAATAATGCCCGACCTAATATTGTACGACTTGATAATTCAAATCCAAAATGAGTTCGTATTATCAGGTCGTACAGTGATGGCTGAGCAATACAGGGTCGACCATTACTGGTCCCCGAACTATTGACGGGGTACAGCGAACATGCGCAGCCTTGGACCAGGGGCCACTCGGAGCTAAAGCTGCGTTACCACCAGAGATGTGTGAGGATGTGTTGCGAGGAATGTGTTTGTTATGAATAAACGCTTCATCATTCAAGTTTATTGCGGCGTGTTCTTCTTGGCAATGATGGTCTTTCCGAAAGCGCTGGTAGTTTAAAATGACGTGTAAAAGTGCCCATTGCGGCCTATTTACTGATTTTTGATTTTCATTTACTTAGCCGCGCTCTGCTCAGATGTTTCCACCGTTTGAAGTTTCTATTGGCTATGAAAAACACTACCTCGTAACACATCCTCGCACATCTCCAGTGAAAACGCAGCCTTAAGGCGGGCCGCAGCAAATAAAAACTACTGAAATCAACATAATTTCTCCAGGGTTTTGCTAATGCTATTTGGTTGCTGGCGGGCCGCAATCTGCATCCCTGGGGTAGAGTGAACTTGTCTTTTGTCGTTAAAATCAAAGACTGTCGTTAAAATTGACTGTCTTCACCTGTTATGTGATTTGAATGTCGCTCGCCAATGAGGGTTTTCTGGCTGATGGAATATCGCTAGATGGCGTGGTTACCGAATATGCTATCGGTGTCCCAAAACATCCTTTCCCAAAATACATACTAGAAATGGGTGTTACTGTTTATGCTGGGTGATTCCGGGGTCATGAGCAGGAGTGAAAGGGGTGATGGGGACATCCACACTGAGCAACTTCTACTGTGAGAACAGCCACGAAATTGCGAAAAAAAACCATCTAATCAAGAGATAATCGATCGCAAACTATCCGAAATGTATGGAACAGCAGATTTTTTTCTGCCATTTCGTGGCTGGTCCCATAGTAAAAGTTGCTCAGTGTGAATGTCCCCATCACCCCTTTCACTCCTGCTCATGACCCCGGAATCACCCAGTATTTAGCAAAAGACGGTTCAAAAAGTAAGTTAGTTTTGATGTCTCTTTTAAGTATCACGCCAATGCCACACTTTAATTATGTGAATTTTACAATGACTGAGAACTTAATTTATTAAATATTGATTTGATTAATATCCAATTGGATTAAGCTCGCCGTGTGAGAGCTTTAGCTCTAAAGTTGTAACAACCAATGTGTGCAACGTGACACGCATTTCCTTTCACATACAACCAAAAACGTCAGAAGAGCTGTTTCTAGTTTCAAAATTAAAAACGTGGGGTTTGTCAGTCCCTCGGTATTATTTCTTCAAATACTGCGGTGATGTTTAGGCAAAGGCATTGTGATGAACTGCTGGATGGTTTATTTTATGCCTTTAGTGATTGGTATAGTTGGATTTTTTTTTCTGTGTCTGTGAACCAATTGGCAGCGGCTCGCCAGCGCAGACGAGGGACCAACGTAGTTTATCCTGTTGGCTAAATTGCGCCCTTTTTGTTCATAAATGCCACCTACACTAGAGTGCACAAGTATATGCTTAAATGGCTAAATAAGAAACAAACAATCTGAGATATGTGGTGCATAGGGGAAATTCGTGTCTGTACCGTTGTCCAGTAGTGGTGTAGCGGTATAGCACGCGGCACGGGATGCTGAGGACCTGGGTTCGATTCCCAGTGCTGGTCTTATTTTTCTGATTTTTCTGTGCATCTATATTTCAGTTTGTATTTTCAATTTAACTATGCATGGCTCCGAGCAAGGCCCTATCAACCATGTCGAGGCCCTCTGGCAATACAATCTTGCAAATGAACATGAATTTGAATGAATAAATGAATATGAATACAATTTCGTTCATGAATCTAACGTGAGACTCACTCATATTAAATGATATGGTAACAGATAACTCACGTCTTAAATATAATTGAATATGAATACACTTTCAGGGCCTCATCACTCAAATCAACTGACAGAATGGGCCGAAAAAAAGTAATTACAGATATTGTCATTGAGAATAAAACACTTCCAAATCAGGAATCCGACCAGATGATTTCACGGAAAGAACATCACAATTTAGAATGTTATAAATAAGGAAATACTTTTTAACTTCTCATGTTCTTAAAATGTTACTATAGTCTCTACGTATCGGGACTAAAGCTCCGTATTATTCTCTAGGGATTAAAGTATTTTTTTAAACGGCCAATACGGTTTCTGTGAGTGGAGGATTTTTAGGGCGTGGAAATAACCTTAAACTGCCAATTGTGCAAAAATATTTAAAGAAAACACGATTTAGTTCCGTGAAACACAATTAATGATTACGAACATTAATGTATTCAGTTATTCATTCATTTTATTATGCATAGTCCAATTAGTTTTAAAATAGTGTTCAATTTCTAAACTGTTGGCTAAATAAGCAAACATTTAAAATCACTTCATAAACAACAAAAGAAAAGAAAAAAATCGCGCATTTTTTTTTCTATTTGAATTTTGAATAGATGGCCTGTCTGTTAGTCGAGCGCACGTTTTTAAAAAGTAATATTGTAATTTTGAACAGAACATTGTTTTTTTCCTCGCATTCAAAGTGAAAAGTAGAGTGTTTAACGCGAGACTAAACAACCATAATGCCACTCGAACTATAGTCACCCTCTACTAAACATCTCGTGTCATTATGGCTTGTTTTAGTCCCTTGTTGAACAATCTACTATAAAGTAACCATACCGAATCACATGTCGAAATGTGATGGTTACTATACTTTAAACGAATTGAAACGTTTAGATAATTAACTAAATGTAAACAAAGTTCAGCTTCCAGATTTGGTACATTCAAGGATTTTAAACATTTTAATTATCTATTATTGTACTCGTAGTACAAACTAGTGTATTTCAATACAGAAATGCAAATGTTTAGATAGTTTAATGGGGGAATTTCAATATTTAAATACTAATTGACGTTGTTGTGTTTACATTTAGTTAAATACCTATCCAAACCAAGTATAAATATGTAAAGTTTTGATAATTTTACCTCATATTTATTCAACATTATGTTATACCAATTTATTGTGTAATGGTTTTTCCTTGGTGTATATATAGTGCCTTCCACGAAGACGAGTGATTATGTCAAAATTAGCCATTAATGACATTGTAATAAGAACCACGGCACGCGTCATCGTGAATGACTCTACCTATCGTCACTACTTTGAAAAAATCTCGTATCTAAAATCAATATGTGAACGAAATTGAACCTTAACGTAATATTCATAAAGTTCACTCGGAAAAGTTATCTATTTTAAGGTACGACATTTTTTAAAAGTCACTATTTGCTGTAATGATCCTTATTTCTGTGTTTTAGTACAGATGTAGGTACTTATTATTGTAAAACGAAAGTTCCTAGCTCTACATCGCACTACTGGTGTTTGTATAGAAGTGGCATTGAAACCTGGATTTTACCATTTTCAAAATTGCATTTGTTTTGCCATCTTATTATTATTAAGGCACTTATTTTGTTAGCTCTCATAACCGATTTAGGTCTTGATGCGTCGCGCACCCTGGTGCTGCAGATGTTTATGGGCGGTGGTGATCTCTTACCATCAAGAGACCCACTTTCTCGTTTGCCATCCAGTTGAAAATAAAAAATCAGATTGGAATAGGGTTCTATAGACACTTCGCTACTTCTGGTCTAGCACAATACAACTTATCGCCTACTAACTGAACTACGGGGCTGCTCCGAAATTCGAAAATCGAAGTTCGTGTCGTTCCGTCCCTCTGACACTTATACTATTCAATACGAGACTAAAGTACAATTCAATAGAATCTGTCAATTTTCTACACATTTAAGACACCCTAACGTGGGCACGCTTGTTTATATATGTCCCTGTTGTTATGATTATCATCTAAAAGGAATCAAAAATGAATAATAGTCACATCACAAAGCCTTAAGCAGCCCGGTGTTCATATTAGTAGGCTGGAAGTGTCTACAGGATTGTCAGATTCTATTGAATTGGAGTTTAAGAAGGACGGTACGGTAAGAACTTTGAATTTCGGAGTAGGCCCTCTGTTTCGTTGTATGTATGCGCTAGCCCTAACAGCTTGTAATAATTTATTTATTTATTTCATAACATTTACACGGCATTACAGATATACATCCAATTCACTGTAAAACTAAATAATCGTAATAATAATCGTGTAGCAAGCTTCTCCGCGTCGCCCTCCGCACTCCGACCTTCACAACTTCACGCAGACTTATCTCGCGTTATCCGAGCTAACGATCCTAATTAAAGAAGTATACAAATTGTAAATAGAATTAAAATAAGTATATATTAATGTAGTATGTGTGGTGACCGCCAAGTGCCTCAGGTTGTGATACGAGTTATATATGATCAAGTATAACTACCCTGAAACCATTTGTTTTACTCCATCCATCACCCCGACCTCGTAACGATCGACGGCGGAAATGTTTTTCTGATTTGTCACTGTGATACAAAATTATCGATGAAGCGTCAGAAATAATAGATGATACGGTTTTTTGTTTGTATCATGAGCTATATATAAACTATCTATATTAGAAGCTTGTAAGGAGTTGTACCGCTATACAGGGCCGAAGAAAAAAAAATATAATAAAAAAGTCAATCGACTCCAAAAACCATGGATATTTTTAGTCGATGTCTATTTTGAAGTCGGTGTCTCAGCATGAGCCAGTACAAAAGGAACACGGTCGCCTACTTTACCGACATAACATCTATTTCTTCTTTCTGGCTTCTATCACCCTGCAGGCTCATGCTGAGGTACATTCGCCATCAGATGTTTCGGAGCGGCCAAAGTGATCAAAAATATGGAAACATGACTGTAATACTAAGACAGATATATAGAATATATTTTTATGAATAAAAAAAGTGCTTCGGTAAATGCTAGCCCCCTTGGCTCACAAACCAGATTTTTTTTAATCTTGTTTTCGCTCTCCTGTAAAATGACGATTTTGCACTTGTATCACTTATCACAGGAGGCACAGAAATAAAAGCTTGTAAACCAGCTGTTTTAGAGATATGCGGTAAAGAATATTACATACAAGATACGCGCGAAAAACAATACCACTCCTTGCAGTAGGGTAAAAAGAATCATCAAAATCGGTTTACCTAGAAAAAGGTTCCGAGGTAACACAAAATACAGTCTAATTGAAAGAAAACACATGGACGGCGTACCTTAAATATTTAATAGCAAAGTTCGTTACATTAGAATTGCTCTACTTAAATAATACATTACAATTAATTTGTAAAAATTGCTTGTCTCAGCGGAAATTCAATTCACCAAGTGCAGTTAAACAAAATAAAATACTTAAAAGGAAAAAAAAACAATATAAATAAATAGTTCTGTTTTACATTTTTATAAAATGTTTCTGTATAGGTAAATGTTTTTGTGTTGTGCTTAAAATTAGTTAGTTTGTCCAACTTGTTGGTTTACAGAGCTATTAAGGATAACTAAAGGCTTCATGTCTGTGATACACTTTTTCTATGTATGACACACAGCTTAAATTTCTGCCTCAGATTTTCAGATAGCTACAAAAGCCGCCCTATAATTCATACTATGTATAACTAGTATTCCTTATCGTACGGGCGGGAGGAAAAATATTTGCCTAGCCGACGGTTGTATAGCATTGTATGTCAACAACTCGAGAAGCCTTATTGACAAATTGTCAACATCCAGCGACGTCACCAATATTATCACCGATATTTTCGTCAGCGGGCGTTACACATGTGTTGGAGTCGTCAAGAGTGACATGCATAAATGTATACCTATAACACCAAGGTTACGAATTCTATGTAGGTATGAATGTAATCAAAACATATAGTTGTCTCACTCAGTGGGTGTCCTTTATTTTTCAATCGTTATGCTAAGTTTTTCGCTAGTTTAACTACTTCGTCGATTTTACAGCAGCTTCCCATAATCTTCCACTATGAGGTGCTTCGGGTGATATCAAGATGTTTTTGTTTGGGGTCGCTATATAACACTGGTTGATTGAAGCACACCACTACTGCTTTAAGCCTAATTAGATCGCACCCCGCGTTTTTTTTTTAGGTTTAATTGCCAAAGGCCAAAGAACTAGGTCCTTACTGTTATTTGATTGAATTTAGTTTTCAAAATGTATGATATATTATCAGGTGCTTTATAGAAGATGGCGGCGGTGCAGTTAGAAAAAATCCATCATTTATTTATTTATTTCATAACATTTACACGACATTACAGATATACATCCAATTCACCGTAAAACTAAAAAAAAGGAATAAGTTAAAATTAAATTAAATTCATTTCTGTTAATCATTGTATTGTATTGTTTGTTTGTTTATAAATAAATAGTTAAAATTAGAATTTGACTAGTACCTAAACTAACAAGACAAGACATAGCTTACACATCATCATCATCATCATTATGGACGATTGGGAAAGGTGGAACCACCCAGAGAAGCCGGATTCTCTCACTGGTCAAAAATTCGGCTGCAATTTTCCAACTGCTTGAGCTTATTACGAGGAGGAGATGGTCAAGGGGGTTTCTTATATTCCCCGGGGTTGGTTAACAGTGGCTCCACTTGAATTCTCGTCTCCGCTTGTCTCGATCCCCGTGGAGTCAGCGCGGGCAGCAAAGGTCAGTGTCAGGGGCTATCGGGCGCGCGAGGCACGCCGGCGGCCCTCAGCCGGCAGTGAGCGCCGAGCCGCCGCCGCCGCACGACGCACACGACCGACCCGACGCTGCTCGACGCTCGACTGCTCACACGTGTAAGTACCAAACAGTTTATCAACAATCGACATCACGAGGCGTTACGCTTCAAATAATTTTTAAAAATTAGTCCGTAATTTTTTTGAATTTATAGTGACAATATTTCGGGTAAATAGGTATATACGCTAAACGATTGAATTACTATTTATTATTCGTGTGATTTTAATGACTACGTTGACGATCCGGTTCGCGATTGCTAATTAATATTTTATGAGCCCGCGCGGTTTAATCAAACAACTCGCAGGAATTAATAGCTAATTGTTAGTTAAGGGTCTGCGGTATGCGGCATGATTGTTCGCTGTCGTTCGCACACGCATGTTGCACTTTAGGCGCAGAAATGCAGCTGAAATGAACTCAAAAATAAAATAAAAAATTAGTTCATAATAAATTTTTATTTCAGCTACAGTATTAGTAGTAACTATTTCGTCTTGTCGGGGACATTAAATAATCTAATCAAAAAAAATCATTTTTAATACAAGCTTTTTTTGCTGACTATACTTTTTGTTGACTGTACTTGCACTGTCACCCAAACATTCATATTAATTTACATAAATATTCCAAAATTCAAGACGATTTTCACAATTGTATTTGTGTGCGCAAGTGTTGTGAAAAAATATAGTTTTTATCTATCTATCAATCAGACTACTGGAAGTTGGTCAACTTTACCTAGCAAAATTTGAATACAGACAGACAGACAGACAAACAACGGGACAGGTGGAACTAAATAAAAGTTTGTAAATAAAAAAGAAAATTCGTTAGGTACGGATTCATCAGCGTCCAACGCAAATCCTAGATTCTAGAAAACCAACCATTTTTCATAGGTTCTCTTTTTGGCGAGGAATAAGTAAGAAAACCGGCCAAGTGCGAGTTGGACTCGCGCACCGAGGGTTCCCTACAAATATTTTTATTAATATATGAAATATAACTAAAAGTGTATCGTTTTTGCAATTTTTCCTTTACCTGTGCTATAAAACGTTGCTTTGTACCAAATTTCAAGATTCTGAGTTCACGGGAAGTACCCTGTAGGTTTTGATTTCTTTGCGAGTGTCGAAAATTTGCAGCATAAACGGCTGTAACTTTTGATTGCGTTGGCTTAGAAGTTTGATTTTTTCACAGCTCTAAGGGACAGTAGAGCTGAGTATTCGATATTATGAATTTAAGCTTTACAACTCTACACGTTCCTGAGAAAAAGGGTCTTGACAGACAGACAGACAGACAACAAAGTGATCCTATAAGGGTGCCGTTTTTTTATTTGAGGTACAGAACCCTAAAGAACGAAATTTCCAATTGCTAAGGAACTCTCGCACGTGAGCAACGCCGTGTTCAAAAACCTAAAAAAACAAATAGATTTTCCCATTTATCACAGCTCAGCGCTCGCCTAGCTTAACTTAACTTAACTAATGATAAAACTTTTGATTAAATTAGGTATTCGGTTGCGCGTAAACATTCTCCCGAACGTTATCTTTATCGGCTTCAGGGGCGTGTGACGCTTGCGCGGGCGCCGCGCAAATAGCTCCATTCTATTTGCGCGAGAGGCGCCGCCCGCGCCTCCGCGCTTCTGCTTTTCTCAAATAAATCATCGCTAACATTTCGAGAGGCATAAAAATAACAAACACGTTTCAGTGTCACGACATTATAATGTCGCGCTCAAAACGTAGCCCGAAATGTAGATAGGTACTTGTAAGCAAAATTTCCATACACTTGGCGAAAAAATTTGTACATTTGACGTCAGTTAAAACTTAAACCATCATCACGCACGATCACTGAAAGCATTGAATTGGCTCTAGATTTTGATGTCGTTTTTACGATTATTTGTAAGTGTTCTTGTATTACTACCAGATAACTAAAAAACTGTATCAGAATATTCGGCCATTTTTACAGAAAAGTGTCCAAAAAAAAGAGACGGTTGAAACGCTCGAATAAACATCCTGAAATGGCTGTCAGTTAAGAGCACAGAGAGAGAGTTTTTCTATTCCGTGTAGAGCCCAATCCATGACCCTGATCTGATCAAGAGATGCTCCCTCCCGTTGTTAGTAGTCACGTGGGCTAAAAAACATAAATATAGATGCTTAACCTCTTGTATGCTTGAGTGCAGATCTGCACCAAATTTAAAGCTATCTTTTTCTATTTTATTTTTAATTTGTAAAATCGCTCTTAATTGGGACAAACGAGACTAGAACGCAGGTTTTTTTTATTTAGCATACGAGAGGTTAATTTATAATTAAAAAAACCATTAAACCAGTTTGTTTACATCCCGGTGCTGTGCGCGAGCCTCCTCTGCTTGTATTTAATGGCTGTGGCCGTAGGTGTGGCCGCGGAGACGGACGGTGCGCTGCGCATCTCATTATACACGAATAGCAGCAGGACTACTACGAAACTCGAAGGTCGTGTCGTGCGGTCCCTCTGACACTTATACTATTTAATACGAGAGCGAGAGTGACGGTACGATACGAACTTCGAGTTTCCAGTTTCGTAGTAGCCCTGATTCCGCGTCGACGCAGCTACACGTGCCAAATAGCGTTTGCATTTTTATCGCGCAGTTAGCAAACTATTAGGTGTGAATTCACATCTATAATCTAATCAGATGGGAAAACGTTGGTTTTTGCGGAGCAGCCTCGCGCGTGACGGCGGGATTAGCTGCCACTTGTCCTGCGCCATAAATATTCGTTTAGAGCCAGCGTCGGAAGCTGCAGCAATCATCGCCATGCAGACAAATGGAGGACCATTCTATTATGATGGCCATCAGCGAGGTCTTGGAGCCGCTTGCTTATTTAAAGTGAGATTGCTTGACTTTAGTCACGCATCTGAACAAATAAAAGCGTGGTAATAAAATAAAAGGCTTTTCACAGGCCGCAAATTAATTGTGTTCCACGCATAAAGCAGTAACTATGTTTTAAGTTTCTGTTAGTTATATTATTTTATTTGTGTAGGTACAGAAGCTAGCAAGATTTTTGCTACAGTAGAAGTAGTTTAGGTACCTACTTAGATTTATTGAATGTAGCTACGTCCCATCCAAATCCGTGAAAATACGGTCCGGAAAATTCGTAGAAGTACCTAAATCTTGATTCTAGTGAAGTGTGGTGTGTGTATGTCACCTCGGATCCGCTTGCATTCTTCCGCGGCGACTCCTAACCACACTTAATAAAGTATTGACATGATAAGTATTTACACCTATATTTAGCAACTGGTAGACTCGTAGGCCCGCGTAGAACACGGACCGGTCCCCCGTAACCTCAGCGCCGCGGTTCCAACATGGCGTTAAGAAAAATATTTATTAACTCGCTCGCGATAAACAGTCGATATCTCAGCATTACGTGAATAGACTAAAGTTTTTGCGTCAAGTATTGGATAACGTTATCACACTGCCGATTCAATAATATTAGTTTTTTTGCCGAATTGTGTAACTAGATAAATAACTTTGTCGGATTTTGATTCAAATTCAAAACACGTTGAACATAATAGGGGCCAGATCAGGAAACGTTGCCTCTGTTCTACTTTATACATTAGCCTTGTATTAGTCCTGTATTCTATCATTTCTATCCAAATTATGAAAACACTAGCTTTTGCCCGCAGCTCCGCCCGCGTGGAATTCGGTTATCGCGCGCTGTTCCCTCGGGAACTGTGCATTTTCCGGGATTAAAAGTAGCCTATGTCTCTCTCGGGCCCATAAACTATATCTATGCCAAAAATCACGTCGATCCATCGCTCCCGTATGGCGTGAAAGACGGACAAACATACAAACACATTTTCGCATTTATAATATTAGTATGGATGAAGACAAGTCTTTCTATTGAGGCTGCATTTATCTGATGGACGTGGTTCCCTCCCCCGATTCGCGTTGTTTACAAATTGCACACCATTTAGTATAGCAGTCAGGTACTTGTCATCGCGGTGACATCAGACAGTCTCTGGTGATGCAGGATTTGCTCTGAACTGGATCATGGCGATTGGAGACACAGCACAATGCTGTTGTACACAATTAAATAGTTAATGGGACACAGGCGCGCAGTTGCTAGGCACTAATAAATGTCAAGAAAATGATAAATTGTCTCAAACCCTCCAGCGTCAGAGGAAAGTAGATTTACTTGATAACAATCTATTTTAAGATATTTAATCTTCAAGTTTTGGACATCTGTGTAATTAGCTTATGTTAGCGCGAGAAGACAGTTTTCTTATAAACTGTGAATAGATTTTTAGAACGGACGATCCACAGAAATAGTGATTCTACTGTAAAGTATCTCCTGCATAAGTATCTGTTATTTGATCGAAATGTAATCGACAGAGGTTCGCTTTAGATGCGACCTTGTAGTGGGCGTATTATATTTCATCATCATTGTTGATATTTATTTCAGCTAGGTACTATTGCAGAGCGTCACTTCTGATAGCTCTTATAGAATTAAATACCTTAATAGATTTCACTTTTTTTTTATTCGACTGGATGGCAAACGAGCAAGTGGGTCTCCTGATGGTGAGAGATCACCACCACCCATAGACACTTGCATCACCAGGGGGATTGCAGATGCGTTGCCAACCTAGAGGCCTAAGATGGGATACCTCAAATGCCAGTAATTTCACCGGCTGTCTTACTCTCTGCGCCGAATCACAACAGTGCAAGCACTGCTGCTTCACGGCAGGATTAGCGAGCAAGATGGTGGTAGCCATCCGGGCAGACCTTGCACGAGGTCCTACCACCTGCTTAGAGGATACAAAAATGCATCGGTAGGCACGCACCAAAACCTAATACCTATATAAACTGTGACCATCGTGATATTTCCACCAACCAATCAACAAATTTATTTTATGGAACAATCCCACCTTACTGAAACATTTCTTAGGTTGAATGTCAGACTGATTTGCAAGTGAAAATAAACCTTGACGTTAAACGGTGTTGAACCTGACGGCAGCCAACCAATTTCTTGATCGACTATAGACTATATTTAAAATAGTAGCCTAATTTTAATTTAGATATACTTAGTCTATTTCAGGGATGGGAACCTTTACATAACAAACGTGTAATTTCTCTAAAGAAATGTTTAGTGAGTTCATAGACGTGCTATCAAATAATTTCTAATTTGTGATTATTGGAAAAATAATAATAGTTGAAATAGCACGAGCCAGCTTCTTCAAACAATTAAATGTGTCTGTCTGGTGCATAATAAATTTTGTGATGAGTGACGTGCCCTAAATATTGTGTCGCGTGCCATCAACGGCACGCGTGCCATTGGTTCGCCATCCCTGGTCTATATATTATTATGATTTCGTCTGTTTGTAACTGTTGTTGAGGTCAAGCGCAAGGCCAGGTAACTGTGACTCCTAGCTGCACACGCATAAACAAGGCAACCCCCCGACGTCACGCGGCCGCGCCCGCCGCTGCCAGCTTATTTATACTGATACGAGCTGACGCGTTGTTTACCCTCAGCTCAGTAACTACTTGCAGCGTACTTTAGTCCTTGACAAAGAAAACAATCGAGGGCTAGGCAAATAGAGGGCATTGCCTCAGTTGTGTACGGCGCAAAGTCTAGTAGGGTGAATCCACGAGCGTCTCAACCGCTGTCAGTCCCTAGCTGTTTATATTAAGAAGTAAATAATTCATATGCATTGATTTTCGTATTGAAATAGATCCTGGGCTGAGTACAGAAGCTATTTACGTCATAATTAAAAAATAATCTGCCTTCCAATTCTCAAAAACTCAGGCAAGGGACTGACAGCGGTTGAGACGCTCGTGGAAGCACCCAGTACTGACCTAAGAGCAATTCTTAGGATTAGGAAATATGACCTTAGGTTAGTTAGTGTCTCTATCCTCTGGAAAAGGATGAATAGAATGTGTTAATTAGGATATTTCTGACCCCGGCCCAGAGATAGTTTATGGGCCCGAGAGTGACATAGGCTACTTTTTATCCCGGAAAATGCACAGTTCCCGAGGGTACAGCGCGCGATAACCGAATACCACGCGGGCGGAGCCGCGGGAAAAAGATAGTACAAGAATAAACATCCAAGAACCGAGAACAAACATTCATATTATTCATACAAATATCTGCCCCGGTCGGGAATCGAACCCGGGACCTGAAGCTTCGCAGTCAGGTTCTCTAACCACTTGGCCATGACTGTTGGAAACGGAATACGCGAAGTAAATTAACGAAAACTATTTTTTGTGTCCCTCTGTCGGCTATGACGCAGACACATTGTTATACGTAGTTGATGAGAACCTCTCAAAAGGTTGCAATTTTTGCTGCTTAAAACGTGTTAGCATTGACAATACTGATTTTTGATCTTTTGTCCTCGAGCTGAACCTTACCTTTAGGCCTCGGTGTTTCACTAAAGGCAGCAGTTCTTTCTTTGTAACAAAATAAGACTATGTAGGCATGAAACTACCGTGAGACTCACTCATATTAAATGATTTTGTAACGGATAACTCACGTCTTAAATCGAGTTTAGCTCGACATGCTTCGGGCTATTTCGAAGCCCTTCTTCAAAGGAGCACGCGACTCAACACAAGCCAAGACAAGCCGAGTCGCATGCTCCTTTGAAGAAGGGCTTCGAAATAGCCCGAAACAGTCGAGCTAAACTCGATTTAAGACGTGAATTATCCGTTACAATATCATTTACTATGTAGGCATTTGGCGGCATATGGCTTGATTCTGTTGGCCGATTGCAATATGCAAGCAAAATCGCAAAATGCTTCGGTGCAATGTAGAGCCGGTAGAGCGGGGCAGCCTTCAGATCAGACGCTCTATGTTGGAATGTGCGACGGAATGCCATAAAATATTAACTATGGCATCAACAAAATGTCAACCAAAACGTGTTTCATCAGTTCTATTTTATAAAGATACTGAATATAATTAGTTATGTAAATTAAGCACTAATGACGCTGTTACTAAACTGTTTAGTTCCAAAGTACTGACTCGGCATAAATAAAGCGTATTCTAAACAATTAGGCAATTAATTATTTATTTCCTACGAACTACGTGAGAACAGCACTGGATATAACGAATAAATATTTATTCGTAGACTGGATATTAAACTCTGTATATAAGAGTGATGCGACTTCGAGAGAGTTCCATATCTTACGCTGGTTACATAACCTAACACATACCGATAGTCGTATCATAACATACCACACATTATTTTTGTTATTATTCTCACTATCTATGTATAATTCATTGAATCGGCTAAATAACTATTTATTTGTTGCTTTGCTTCTCGCCGTCCTTAACTCTTTGAAGGTGAAAACTATCTCTGTAACTTTAGTTACCTAGCTCTCTTTGATTTTGTACAATAATAAATCTATCACGTAAATAATCTTTGCTTGTATTATCTTAACTAGCGAATGGAACCACAAGTTTTGCTAAAATAACAACGATTTGTTGCAAATGACACTACTTAAATTTAATTCTCGACTTCCTTTCATTAAGTATATCATATCTCAGCAAAATGACATATAATAAGGGCATGTAACAGCTCCAACTCTATCATTAAAATTCCGTAGGCATGAACCAAAACCAACAACTTTTTGTTCGTGCGTATTTGAAGATTACGTGTGCCACCTAGGGTTGCCAGATCCAGGCATTTCATTTCCGGGACAATACGAGGGTTACTAATTTAGATGGTAGAAAAATATAACTCTTTTCAAAATGATTAAATTCGGATACTAAAACCACGATTATTTTGGCTCAGTAATAAAGTCAAACGATAAACATACCGCTTTTTTAATATTTGTATCTAGATTTTTTCCTGATTTGAAGCTTAACACCATCAGGGCTTTGCAAAATAGACAATAATAATATTTCTGAGCAAGACGCATCAAATTGATCCGAGCCTTGCAGTTCTTATACTAAGACAGCGAACTGTAATACTCATGTAGTGTACCGTACCTGCACGTAACGTAACCAAAAAAAGAACTGGTAGTAGTATTCGAAATCCGGGACTATGAAGTGATTTCTGGACACTGGACAAGACCGGTAATTCCGGGACAATCCCGCATTTTGCGACTATCTGGCAACCCTTTGTGCTACCAGCGGCGCGTGCGCGGCCCTCGGCACATTGTTGACATCACGTGGGCTCATCTTTAGATTCTTGGCGGCGGTCCACGGGACGCTGCGAATTCACTCGAGCTTTGTTAATTGTCCTTTGACTCTCAGATTGCTTTTCAATGATCGCCAATTGCGACTGCGGGAGAGCATCCGCGCGCCGCTCGGCGCCGTCGGACGACCTCAATCGACGATGCATTCATATCAATCCAGCCATTGCTAAATATGGAGCGATTCATTCAACCGATCGGGTGCATAGGAGTTAGAAATTGCGAGCTAAATTGGACATCGTTAATGTCACTCAGTCCGCACGGTAAATGCGTCACGCGCTTGTCTGGCGGCCGCAAAAACCATGGCGGTCCACTTTAACCTTGGTTAATGGTTTTGTTTATCACAGCCGCGTTTATAATCCTTCAATTGCGGTTGGACAGCCAGCGTGTCAGAGCGGTCTAGACACACCACGCCTCCTCCGATACCATCGTATCACCATGAACAGCACTATCAAAGACTTGACGTTGTTCTGCAACAAACAAAACACTCGAGACTTCGAGATAAATCGGCTGTAACCGGTTCGGCAGCAGAATTTGAAGCGGCGGGAGTTGTGACGCTATCTCGGGTCGCAGGTTGCGATAGCGTATCTCCCGAGAGCGAGCGCCGACACACTGACATTTGTATCAGTCGAGCTTCGCAATGCCACGGTCCTGCCCCTCATACACTACAAGCTGCGGCCAAGTAGAACACACAGTACCTACCCAAATACTTGATCAGTAATTAGATTAAAGCAGCGCTTCCACCAATAATGTGCGAGGATGTGTTGCGAGGGATGTGTTTTTCATTAACCAATATAAACGCTTCATTTACACGTCCTCACACAGCACATACCTATCTGGTGGAAACATTTCTATTGGTTAATGAAGAACATATTCCTCGCAACACATCCTCGCACATCTCTGGTGCAAACGCTGCTTTCTGGCGATACGCCTTGGAGGTTCGTTTCACCGCATGAAAATCATCGCTGTAAACTATCGTCAGTTTATGCTCGTAAAAATGCGAAACTCAGCTCATAATTAAGCCCATTGTGAATTATACCGCAGCGTCTGTGTTTACATATTCACATTGTTTACATACCAGGAACATACATACAATAGGTAAAAACGTAGAACAAAAAAACTGATTCGACAAATCAATTGTTCAAATAACGTGCTTCTGGTTTTGCACTAACATCTTTAACGTTTCGGAACATATCTGATTTGGGTGGTGTCTGCGGACAACCGTTTAGATAGATATTGATGTTGGACAAAATGATCTTAAAGAAAAAGGTTTATGAAAGGTGTCTTGAAATTACTTATTCCGGAATATTTCAGTAAATGTTGGGTTCGTTTAACTGATCATATTTGTCAAGGTTTTTCATTGGATTTTTTCACTCGAAGTAGTCACGGCTTTGACGCGACTCTTTAAACATTTAAAACCCAATTTTTAAATCCTAAAATCTTACGCAGTATTCAATAAAATCAACTCAACTGAAATTTTAAGATTCTTTATACGTATACAGCAACTAGCTTTTGCCCACGGCTCCGCCCGCGTGGTATTCGGTTATCGCGCGCTGTTTTCTCGGGAACTGTGCATTTTTCCGGGATAAAAAGTAGCCTATGTCACTCTCGGGCCGATAAACTATCTCTATGCAAAAAATCATGTCGATCCGTCGCTCCGCTACGGCGTGAAAGACGGACAAACATACAAATACATAAACGTACAAACATACTTTCGCATTTATAATATTAGTATGGATGTTGTGTTAAGAAAGTACACATTACATATACGTACATGTACAAGTTGTCACATGAATAGTGTCGGCGGCGAACGATAGCGCATCGTAAACAAGTGCAGCGGGCGCGCCGCCGCGTCAGCGCCGCGCCCGCGCAGGCCTCCGCGCGTCTATCTATAACTGCCCATAGCAGCCGCGCGCTACAGCGCTACTCACGCGCAGCGTACGACTCTATGACTCTACAGTACAGTGGGGGTTGAAAAACCTTCGTCAGTTATTAAATTGATACCTTTAAGAAGTCATAGACTCAGTACGTTTTGAAACCAAAGTATTAAGTAGACAAGTGCATATCAAATTGTACTCACTTGGCATGATAACAAAGATCAAAATCTAACATATGTCTAGTTTCATATCAATACAAAATCTTTTTAATAAACAACTACGTAAAAGTTTCAATCAAATAATGTTCTATTTAATTGACAGTGTTTGTCAGTGCCAATAAGGTGTTTTTGTAGGGTGTCTATGGTCACCTGATTATGTTTAGCAGGTTGACAGGTTGACGCAGTATGTCCTACCATGTCCTACTCAATCGGTAAAGCAGATGAGCGCTCATACTGAGCAAAGGAAAATAGATCTTAAGGTGACGAACTTTTTTTTTTACTCCGACTGTACATTACATACAGGCTCTATACCACGAAGTGAAGTTAAAGATTACAACTTCATAGGATATTAGGTACAATAAGATCTAAAATAATATCCTAAAAATAACTTAACTAAAGCTACTTACATAAAATAAAAAAAAACTAAAACAAATTGTCTAAAGAGTACCCCTTAGGCAAGGTCCCGAAGATGCTGGCAGCGTTTCCTACGAAGTTCACAATTCGAACTTCTCTTGCCGTCCCGCTGACGCTTATGCTATTCAATACGAGTGTGAGAGGGAATACGATACGAACTTCGATTTTCCGATTTCTTAGTAGCCTCCAAGTCTATGCCGCTTGTAGCTGTGTAGTTCCGGTACCTGTTTGGTACTCACTCGGCAGGCTGAGTCCGGTTTACATAATATAATTGACGACGCAGTAGGTATTGCTTCCTACGCTGACTGCCTATGTACTTGGTTTCTAATCAAAGCGTATCTACTCGTATTTGTATAGTACAGATAGTCTATCTCAAGTTGCTGCTGTAGACTTATTATACCTACAGGGTGAAATTTAGGAAGTAATACAAAATTAGTGTTTCATGCTCAGTTAATGCTGGGTAATATAGTGCGTTACTCTTTTGTTGAAATAAGTCTGAAAAAAATGTGGTTTCTACACATTATTGAAATACGAAGTCATGAACAAATTTCAAGAAAAGAGTTAATGCATTAATTACCCAGCAATAACTGAGCACGAAACACTAATTTTGCATTACGTCCTAAATTTCATCCTGTATACCTGAAACAATCGCTGTGGGACAGGAGGGCTATTTTTATTTTTGTTTTCAGTGACAATAACAATTAAGTCAAGATTAAAGATAAAAGAGCTCATCGTCTACTGACAAGAGTCCGTCTCTATGTGTTTTGCACGCGCAATATTGTTATTGTATCTATTTTTTCCACATTCTTTTGGTTTTGCCCAACTTTGACCAAATAAAATTATTCTTTCACTAGCTTTTGCTCGCGGCTCCACCCGCGTGGTATTCGGTTATCGCGCGCTATTCCCTCGGAAACTGTGCATTTTTCCGGGATAAAAAGTAGCCTATGTCACTCTAGGGCCCATAAACTATCTCTATGCCAAATAAATTACTTCGATCCGTCGCTCCGTTACGGCGTGAAAGACGGACAAACACACAAACACACTTTCGCATTTATAATATTAAAATATTAGTTTGAAAGAATAATTTTGAAATCAATGATCAGTTTAAGTTAAGTTTTCCTTAAGAAATCACATTTACTGAGTTATCGTTTGTACAAACAATTTACACACCACATCAAATCTTATTCGAAGTCATTACCCGAGTCGTCTGCGCCCGGCCCGTCTGTAAACATTGCCTTAATTAGGTTTTTTTAGATAGAATATCTGGCGGTAGTATCACCGCCTATCGCCGCGCCGCTGACGACGCAAATTCGGGCGCTATCGGCAGATACCAACAGCTTAACATAGCGATGGCGGCTAGCATAATCTGGATCCGAATCTTATTCACAAGTAATTTTTCCACCACGATAATATTCTACAACGTAGATTATTGTCATGTATAATTTAGGTGTGCAAAATTCGTCCTGTGCTTACAAGTAAAAGGATTATTAGGTTAAGGTTACATCACACAGGGACGTGACCATAAAAATGTTAAGGGTTTTTTTCGGATTTAAAGTAGGAATGAAAATAAATTATCTTCGGAGAAATTTGATACCTACTTGGGAAATGAAACATTTGGGGAAAAAAATGTTCGAAGAGGCAGTACACGACAGCAAATACTCCAGTTGAGTTCTGCTGCTATTGTTTTGGATTAGATATCAACCAACATTCAAAGTCAGTCAAAGTCATAATCTCTTTATTCAATTTAGGCTATGATAAGCACTTATGAATGTCAAAAAATCTACCACCGGATCGGAAAAAACCTCTGTTGAGAAGAATCCGGCAAGAAACTCAACGAGCTATTTTTTTTTAAAACAGATTCACAATATTTATAAATGATATCTATATACTATACATTACAAGTACTTAACACAATTTTATTTTGAACACAGTAGGTTCACTATTTGAAGGGATCGCTAGTGCGGATCGGAATTATTTCCAAATATCCCTGTCCATGATATAATCGTTAACTTTATAATAAGCCTTAGATATTAACGTCTTTTTGACAGTAGATTTAAATTTTGTACCAGGCGAAGCCGGGGAGATCAAGCAGTTTCTCATATTGTCTCGAGACCCTTCTACGGCTGCAGTCCGCCCGACTATAATTAATCATTGCACAGACCTCGCTCGCGGGAATGTCGACTGTTAACTAACCAGCCCTACAGGGCCGTTACTAACTGACGGTCTACGTTTGACATGAGATTCAAGCTATCTCACGTCAGATTCTATGCACAAAATATGCACTTAACTCTTCATGCCAACGGCATAATCTCAGGATGTGTCGCTTTTTATGTTGTCTACTTCATCACATATCTACGTGTCGATGAAAACTTATTTTAATAAACCGACTTCAAAAAAAGGAGGAGGTTCTATGTTCCAATGTTTGTATTTTTTTGTTACTACGTTAGATACAAATCTACGCAGCACTTTGATAAAAGACGAGTACTTACCTAATTATACCAAAACGGTAAATAATCTAATATTATAAATGGGAAGTAACTGTGGATGTTTGTCTGTCTTTTAATCCGTCTGTAACTTCTTCACACTCAAAATGCTGAGAATCTGAACGACTACGCTATATAGTTTGGTACCAAACTTGTGCCGACCTAAAACAGGTGACAGTGCTGCCCAAACTGAACAATTTTCTCCAAAGTACATAGGTCAAAAAGGAAAAAAATAAATCAGACTCACCATACAAAATGTATTGGTTAGCTGACCGACTTACTATGGAAAGGTAACCCATGTAATGCTCCTGAGAGACAGCCGTTCAGCCCAAGCAACACTAATCACCCGTTCAAGTTTCATCACATCACTTGGCACCACCCATTATTTTTATTCCGTAAACTAGCATAGTTCCCGCGTGATAGGGTAAGAATTCTCGGCAGACGAAGTCGCTGGCAAAACTTAGTTTTCGATAAATGCTTTTTAACATTGGTAGATCGTGAAGATGACATTGTCATCTTCACGATCTACCAATGTTAAAAAGCATTTATCAAATGATCGGTCGTGAACAGATCAACACGTCGTGTTGACTCGCTGTTTGACCGACGGGTCTCAATGGAAACCACAAACAGTGATGATGGTTGGTCGATTTGGTTGCTATCAGCAAATAAAGCAAACCAAATACTGAGACTAAGGTCAACTTTTAGTCGAATCAGTGGAGATTTTCGATTTTTAATTAAATAATTCAGAACTAGAAGCAGTCGAAGAACTAATAAATTATATTACCCAACATGGCATACTTTTTCATAAAAATATTGCAAGAAATGTTCATCATCATCATCATCCAGAAGACGTCCACTTCTGAACAACACAATGAACGACAACTCGCCACTTGCATCCATCGGTTGTCCGCGATTCTTACAAGAAATGATGCAATGAATTTAATACTTAACTACTAAATTTATACGAATAATTAGAGGAATACCTACAGTCACACGATCCAAAAATGCCACGCGCGCGTATGGCTATGTATATTTATTGACCAGCTCAGTCTTTTAACGTAGTTTGCTTAATTGCGTAGAAATAAATAAGTGATCACTGTACTCTATGAAAACTCTAAAAACGTTTGCTCATTGGCAGCGGAATAGCAAGTAGCGACATCAAATTATTATTGTGGAAGGAAATTCACGTGAAGAAATATTCCCATTTACTTATCCCGTTTATAATATTATTATGTAGTTAGGTTTTTACAGTACAAAATCGATGTCGTAACTACCTACACGATTATTTAGATCGAATAGTGCGACATTACATACATCGGCGCGGTCTCGCCTACGCTCTTGTTGATTCTATTTCTATTCTTCGCCACACAGTTACGTTATATCAACTTTATTAAGTCTTTCGTTTATTTTATCTGTATGTAAATTTTTCCTAATCACACTGTTATCTGTCCTGTTTTTATCTAATATTCAATTTGAAGGTTTTGTTTAATACGGAAAAAAATCTTTTACTTCGTCTACGGAAAATTATGCTCAGCTGTGTGGAGAGCATGATAAAACCGGCCAAGAGCGTGTCGGACACGCCCAAAATAGGGTTCCGGAGCCATTACGAAAAAATTAAGTAATATTTTTCTAAGGATTTCGTACTTTATACGGAATCTTCGAAGTATAGGTATATTTTATACCTTACGCTGCTATTTACTCATAAACTACTAATAATTCTCAAGCAAACTTAGCCGCTATAGTTTTCCTTGAAAGTTTAATATACTGACTACCATCCTGAATTTTTTCAAATTTTTCCACCCACCGGTTTAGATTTTAGAGGGGGGGGACGCTCGATTTTAATGAAAATTTGCACTTTAAAGTTGAATATTTCGCAAACAAATGACTGAATCGAAAAATCGTTTGAGCAAACCCCTAATGGTTTTACAATACCTATCCAACGATACCCCACACCATAGGGTTGGATGAGAAAAAAAAAATCACCGCCACTTTACGTCTATGGGAGGTACCCTAAAAAAAATTGTTTTTGAATTTTTAATTGTACTGTTTTGTCGGCATAGTTTACTTATATATTCGTGCAAAATTACAGCTCTCTAACATTGATAGTCTCTGAGCAAAGCCGCGGACGGACAGACAGACAGACAGACAGACAGACAGACGGACAGACAGACAGACAGACAGACAGACATGGCGAAACTATAAGGGTTCCGTTTTTGCCATTTTGGCTCCGGAACCCTAAAAAACGGTGCGCTTACGGTGCGTCACTGCGATTCCGTGCCGTCACCGTTTTTTAAGTAGCGGTTTGGTAGCACCTCGATCTATGTTTTTAGGCAGTAGGTACCTACGTGAACACGAGCAAAGGCAAATTTTGCTCAGATACAAACTGAATCAATAATTAATTGCAAGCGCCAGCAGAATCAGCAAGTAATTTTCTGCATCATTGCGACCTGCATGTCAACTGTAAGTCAAAACATCTCACCTTTTGCGATAACGGCGCGGCCAGAACGCCAATTAATTATATTTACTAAAAATATTCCAGCAAATATATACCATTATTGGTTTTATTGTGCGATAAGGAAGTTGAAAAAATGTTTGTTAAATTATACTATGATAATACATAGGTCGAGAGGTTAATCATCGATGTTTTCAGAGAACTGTAAGAGTCAAGTGAAGGTCGATCGCCAAGTGTTGGGCTTATATTATATCGTAATGTTGTATTGTAATGTTGTGTATACAAAACGTGACAACGCAAAATCATTCAATAATACTTTTAACAGATCACGAAACTTCAATCCTTGTCTATGATTTCTTACATCTCAGTTACTTCAGGAATTAATATTTTACTGAATGATTGTAGATACTTTTCATATTCTAGCGCCACTCTGGTGGGATTTGGAGCTGGTATTTTTACCCCATAAAGATGGACACTTCTGCAAACAAACTAAGCTGTTACATACAAGTATTCTTAAAAAAGACAGGCATTATAAATTTATATCTACATTAACAGATAACAGCTACCGTTTAGTTTTCCAGTGACAAATTTTATTGTTAATAGGTACTTAAAGTTACGCCTGTATCAATAATTGACGAAAAACTGATATCTTAAGATAGGTGTTTGTTTTTTTATATCATAGTATTACGGTTCAACTATTCAATAACAGATGGTGCTAGTTTCATCATATTTCTTGTACTTATAATTCCTGATTTATTTAGTGGACTTAAGTAATAAAATGTTAGTTATGTTCTTTAAGATATGCTAAACGTCGTGTGATAGTTAAAATACCAATTGATAGGTTTTTATTTCTAAAATTATTTCAGTTGTTAATATTTTTTTTATAAATGTCGTTATACCGCACCCACAACAAGCTGACGATACGCTTCCTCACTATGATTATCATTGTTTCATCGTAGCAATAAAGCAGCTAGCAAGCAAGCAAGTAGGTAATAAAGGCCCTGCTAAGAAAGGCCTGTACAATGGAAAATGCGTTCTTATTTTTGGGACCCTTCAGTGCAGTACAACGTACGCCTTTTGTTGATTGTTCTTGCAATGTCGTCTTATTTACATGGATCTATTTATAAGTCAAGTCAATCGTGCAATTGCAAGTGAGAGAAAATTGATCCGAAAGATTTAGTTTATACATCCACCCACACAGCCACTAACCATGGGGAATTAAAGATTGTAAAAACAATGAAAAATTAAAGCTTCCTCGTATTGTAGCATTTGTTTTATGTTTTCAGTTGAATTCTGTTGAGAGCGCACCATGAGTGCGACGGTTAACGGGTGCGCGCCGCTCCGGAACGGACACGCGGCTAAGGAGGCCAAAGAGGCCAAAGGGACCAACGGCGCCAACGTCGACGGGGACCATCTCACCAATGGAGACCATCTCACCAACGGAGACCATCTCACCAACGGAGATCATCTCACCAACGGCACCAACGGAACCAACGGACATGTGGAAGATCAGGAGTGGGAGAACAAGTTTCTGCCGCCGCCCCTGCGGCTCGATGACCCCGCGAGGGCTTTGAAGGTACGCTCTATACCTAATCAGTAATCTTTAAATCTAGTTCAGACCTGCAGGAATGATCGTGTAAGGTGAATTTACAGGTTTGAAGTAGTCGAGCCGCAAGTAAATCAACTTGCACGATCTTTCTTGCCGATCTAAGCAGCGCTTTACGTTTGAACGGATTTGATAACTTTATTTACCTAGACCAGCTGTACCAAGATCTGCCCTGAATTAATTAAATTGATTATACTCGTACTGGAACTCATCATCATCAGTTGGAAAACATCTACTGTCAAACAATGGCCTTCTCTTTAGAACGCCACAATGAACGACAACATGTCAATTGCATCTACCAGTTGTTGTCAATCCACCTATTGGGAGGCTTCCAACGCTTCGCCTTCCGCTTTGTTTCCGCCATTCGAAAACCTTTCTCCCCTAACGGTGAGGCGTTCTTCGAGCGATGTGGTCCGCCCTTGACACTTCAACTTGCATGCTCTTCGAGCTATATATTGATGACTTATGTTTTTTTACAGATCTCATATCTGACTCATAGCTTTTTCCATTACCCATTTGATTTACCTTGAGTCTTCGTTAGGCCACAGGACCACTGTTTCATTGTCAACTCGACACTGAAAACTATTTTGTATTTTATCTAAGACGTACGAGCTGTTTTAGATATTTAGGTGCTCTCCCACGCTACCGACCAGCAGTCTGTCACCGTGTTTAGATTTAAATTATCGACTCGTGGCGGCTAAAGTCTACCGCATGAAGAAACTTATCTTCCCGCTACGGGCTATCACACATTACGAATATATTATCCTCATTTATTGCGCCTTATCTTGGGGTCAGTACAATATAATTGCGCATCAGCGATGTTGACAATCTCCTGCGAGCTGAGGGCGGAGTGACCCTGGCTTATCGTCCTCACCGATGCCCGAAAGCCGCTTTCAAAGCGCCCGGCGTGGCGACGCAGTTCGACTTTATTGATTCTGATTTCTGGGCAAAGACCGAATGTTACAGAAAGTAACTAAACATGACGGGAATTTTCGTCGATGCGCAGGGTATCTGACAAAATCTTACAGGAGAGCTTTAACATTACATGGCTTTGTGTTACCAGCCACAAAATCTCTAATTTGCTACTTTTTGTATATAGGTTACGCGGCATTAGACACTGTTAGTTACGCCAGATTGAAGTATCATTGACGTTTTGGCTCAACAACGAACTTGGTTTTAATCCGTGTCTGGATTGTGGGATTATATGTACATGAGTGTCTATTCAGACGTTGTATGTAGAGACTAGAGATAGAATGAACTCGAAAACACTGATGTCCTCTAACAGCTATAGACGATTAGTTTCGTTGGGTTGGATATTTTTGAGCGTTTTGTTCTATCACACTGCCGATAATTGTTCTATAGACACATATAGACATTACCAGCAATCTTGATATATTTTACTAGTAAGTAGATCTGTCGATACCATGACGTAAGACATCAATAGTCCACTTTTTCTCGTCGTTCTTATTTTAATTAACCTTGGCGGAGTCGAGAAAAAAGATGCATTTATTACTAAACGGAGTTGTTTTTCAGTCGTAACTTAGTGTCGAGTCAGTTCAAGCAGACACGCGACGTGACCTCGAATGAAATTTACCGGTGGTAGATTTTTTTTACGTTCGTAAGTGCTTGTTATAGCTTAAATTGAATAAAGAGATTTAGACTTTTGACTTTATTATTTACGGCGCGTAGTTAAGCTCATTGGAGTTGAAATCTTTTCCTACATTTTGCTTTGGATGAACATTTAACATTGCAATATTACCAATCATTTTTGTAATTGGTGCCACAGGCTGTTCGCACCAAGTTCGCACCTAACTAGATTTGAAGTAACGGTCAAATTGTTTATCTGTATTTCGAATACAGATTGACTAAAAATACTTACATGTACATTTATTAGCGGTATTTATTATATTTTTAGTATAGAAGTTAACACAATTTAAATAGTTTGATTGTTTCATTTAAAAACGTGTGCAAATTTCACCGTTAAGTTTCAAATATTCATCATGACAGCCGGTGAAATTACTGGCACTTGAGGTATTCCGACTTAGGCCTCTAGGTTGGCAACGCATCTGCAAACCGCTGGTGTTGCAGATGTTTATGGGCGGTGGTGATCTCTTACCACCAGGAGACCCACTTGCTCGTTTGCCTTCCAGTCGAATAAAAAAAAATAATAAAAAAAAAATCATCATCATCATCAGCCTATGTTCGTCCACTGCTGGACATAGGCCTCTCCCACGGCACGCCACTGAGCACGATCCTCGGCCAATCTCATCCAGCTCTTGCCAGCCACCCTGCGAAAAATGGAATGCTGCTGCTGCTGAATTTATTTCAAATGTTATTTAAAATAAATTCAGTAAGTATAGCGGTCATAGTCTCCGCTGTAAATTGCCATGACAGTTGATTGTGATATATATGGCCACTACGGGAAAAGCCCTCAACTCAATGTCCGCTCAAGATAAAAGCAGTTAAAATGTTGCCCACCTTGCCAGGCAGTGATCGAGACTATTTACGAATTCGTTTTTTCTGCATTAAATAGATATTTATAGGTTGTAAAATCCATATAGTATAACTTAGATAATTTTTTATTTACTTATTCATAAAATTCATAGAGGAAAGTAAGGTACGGGTACTATAGACATGAAATAATCTTAGGCCTTAGAAGTGTATATTTTTATTTTATTTCTCGACTGGATGGCAAACGAGCAAGTGGGTCTCCTGATGGTAAGAGATCACCACCACCCATAGACACCTGCAACTCCAGGGGGATTTAGTTATGTCTAAGGTAGGTTTACAAGTGTAAAGAGTTTTACAATTGGCATCCAGAAATAAATAAAGCGGCTTGTATTATGTTCCTAGTGTTTAATACTTTCGCATTACATTTTTATTACCTTGGATTAGACATGGAAAATTTTCTACAAGTGTTTTCAATTGTTTATAATAAAGAGCTGTGAGCTCGGCACCACACGGCTCTATCGAAGCTTAAATGATGGTTGGATTAAAGTTATTGTGATAGTTTAATCCGGCGATATGTCGGCTGAACCATTGGCTGGGTCTTGGTGTAATCGCGCTTCCACGAGCGCGAAGATAACTCGAAGTATCCGCGACTCCTGCGCCGCTGTTATCGCCGACGCTTATGCTCTGATAGATGACTGTGGAGGAATGTAATTAGGTACTCGATTAATTACGCCTTATTCTGAGAAACGTAGAAATAAAAACCCTCGTCCTTGACTGTAGCTGCTGAAAAATTGTGTTTTTTTAAAGTAACTACTTTTGCCCGCAACTTCCGTAGATAGTAATAATTATCGTTTATTCAGTAAATACAAATAATCTCAAGATAAATTTTGATTAAAAAATAACGGCAAAGGGAGTGTCGGGCCAGAACCACTTTGCAACAAAAATATATCGTCGATGGCAATGTCCCTTACCTTAATTGAACCTACGGTCGACGATATAATCATCATCATGTCAGCCGAAAGACGGCCACTGCTGGACATAGGCCTCCCCCAAGGCTCTCCACTCGGACCGAACAAAAATATATAAATCCCATTTATTAGTTAATTACGTATTTAATTAAATATATACTAGTCTAGTTTGTATTACAGTGATAGATAAGTAAAATGACCTTGAATGTACCAAATCTGCAGCCATGGCAGCTGAAGTTTGTTTACGTTTAGTTAAATACCTATACAAACCAAGTATAGTAAATGCCCATTCACCCTTGATCTTAAAATGGTTCGATGTTGATTGTATGCAGTTGATAATAAAGTGTCATGTAAGCTTAGTTAATAGTTACATTCCTTAATACGTTTTAACAATACTCAATACTCAATATTTTATTGCTTTTCCACAATGTATGGTTACAGATGTTACAAGGAAATTATGTGATCATCATGGACCCTGTTGGGCACAGCAATACAGTAAGCATAACGCGCATTATCTGCTGCACAGGACCAGAACTATCAGTATACAGAACTAAATAATAGATGGCAGGAAACGTCATGTTGGCTACCTAACGCGCGAGGTGCTCATGTGGCCAGAATGCCTTGTATTTATTTTCCTAAATCAGTCTTAATATATCAAATTGTACCAAAAATGGGTTTTTGGAGAAATTGTACTTCAAAAAGGGTTAGGTGTACATTTCATTGGCTAGTATCATGATTTGGTAAAATCTAGAACACAAAGTGAATGTGGCCCAAAATTTCCGAAAATATTTTTTTCTTTGGGGCAATTATTCCGTTCCCATATTTTCCTAATGCCTTTTTTTCCCAATATTTTATCTTCCACGGCCATTTTTTCATAAATTAGTTTTTTTCCGTTTGTCTAGTCAATAGTACAAAAAGCGATAAAGTGATGATTTATATTCTATTTCTATTATGATTATTTTTATTTCTAATTAATATGGGTGCGTAGTGTACCGAACATGCGCCGCGCCACGTGCGCGCGCGCCATGACCCGCGCCGCGGCGCGCGCACTGGCTGCGCTGAACTTTACAATACGACACGTTACGAGCAGATTGGCTTATAAATTCGAAACTCGAAGATCGTAATGTACCGTACCTCCATCTCGCTTTTCAATACAAAATAAAAGAAATCAAAATATTTTATTAGTCTCAGAAATTTTTACAAAAGATAAGATTGCGACCTCCCATTAAGCATAAAAATATTGGTAGAGAGCCCGCTCAATCAAATACTACTTACTTATTAGCTTCTAGCGCAAGAGGGCACGATATGAATACACTTGTTAATGGTTATGTTGTGTGTGTGTGTGCTTTCCTTTAATTTTAAATTGTGTTGTGCGTCATTAAACCCTCCGCAAATAATCCGACTCCGGACGAGTCACCGTGCTACCACAGTTACAGACAATCTTATCTTTATTATTAAACAGATATCTAGGTTTATCGAAGGTCCGTCGAAAGTTGCATCAGCCCAGAAACTCAGGGCATTTAGTGTGGTTAGATAGCCGGGTCGCACCCCGCGCGCGCCGCACCGCGTAAGATGCAAACAAATGTCAACTTGTGTCAAGACAATATCGAGTCACGTTACTTTATCGCATGTATCTTTACGAGCGGCCACAGATCACCCCCATAAAGATAACGCGGCAAAAGGCACATGCTGCTTCTTCAAGAACCGCCGCGTAATTACCGAAAGTATCGGTACCTACTTTTCAGTAACTACTCGTAAACTGGATTATAATTCCATGGAGACTCGAAGCCGAAAAACTTTTAAACATTTTTTTAAAGAAGTTTGTCGTATGTACTGGTGGCCATAAGGCTTTACCACTACCATGAGTTTACACTGAACGTCCTCGATAGCGACGGCGTAAATTATTTGTATGGAGAATAGGACACCACCTCTACAAATAATTTACACCGTCGCTATCGAGTACGGTCACTGTAAACTCATGGTAGTGATACTGGCTCTCTCCTTGGTTAACGTATTGGTATTGGCGTACAAGAGAAAAACTCAGCCAGTCTTTTAGAATGGACACCCTGCTCAATAAAAGCGATGTAGGTGATTTTTTTAAGATATAGATTTTTCGGGCTTTTAATTAGTTAATTCTAGTTTTTTCTTGCTTTTCTTTTTTTACCTATTTGTTTACTTTGTGTGTACCTAAATAAAGAATATTTATTGAAGCGTCAAAACTCACAAAAGAAGGGCGATACAAACTAACAAGTGTTGCACAACTGGGTGTAATTTACTGCTCAGTTACGTGTGACGTAACTCGTTTACAACCACGACATTTTTCCTTTTCTTGTGATTTTGAATCCTATAGTATGAAACATGATCCTGATAAACCAAATACTTAATCGTAATTTGAAGACGCAGTAGCGGCATTATTATGTATTCTTACTAGCTGTTGCCCGCGACTCCGCCCGCGCCCGCGTAGAATTCATTTGTCGCTAATACCGCGGGAACTATAAAATTTTACAATAATAATGTAATTTAATTATCCCTAAGAAGGAACTGTGCTTAGGATTTCCGTTATTGTCCAGAGAGTAGAGACAAGTGTTATACTCGGGATGACATATTAATATTTATCCTTCATGTATTGTCAGTTTTCTGGTACCCCCTCGCCCCGCAGAATTCATTACTTGCGGAATTAGCCATCAGCAGTTGGAGGCTTTCCCACGCGACCTTCCCGCGCAATGTCTGTCCGGCGATTGCTGTTTTACATTTATCCGATTTCAGAAGAGGAGTTTTTCAAGTTGATTGCCTTTTTAGGATCAAATAGATCCAAGTAGTATGTTCGAGAGCATTAATGTTAAAGGTCAACTCTCTATCCTTCGTGAAGATATTGACGTGATGATGACCTATGAAAATGTAACCGTTAATTTATTTTGTAATATATTTCTGCGGGAAAGGGTTTCATAAATTGAAAGAAAAACCAATAAGCCCTCGTATAACCGGCTGTTAAGTTTTTTTAGGACATTATATTATAATAACTAATAATAAGTATATTTTAACCATACCACAAAATTAGAATATTTAAATAATGTAAAGTTGTTTTTTTACTGATTTAATTTCCTGTAGTTTACCGGTTTACCGATTGTTTACGCGACGCTGGTCGATAATTAGCGCAACTCGATTACGGCTGATCGATCATGCCATCCATCACCAACGACAGCCACGTGCTCTTTAATTATTTCCTGCTAATTGAGCAGAGCACCTTGATAAGTTCGCTGAGACGCTCACTGATCTGACACTTTTAACAGATCACTTGTCACCTTTCTTGTTATTCTGTGTGGCTACCCTGTATTGATCATTGTCTTCTTCTTCAAGTAAAAATTAATTGAATTATAGTTCTGGTGTTGTAAGTTTTTTGTTTTAACTAAACTACCCAACATTACGTAAATTAAGCTTCATTTAGACAATGCGAGGACTTCCATGCAAATTTCACTACGTGTCTGTACATATTTGTTTGATCAACTGAATTCATTGTTCCTCAATCAATAGCCCGCAATGTTGCATGCAAGTTCTCGCGTCGTCTAAACGAAGCTAAGAGCTACGCCCGTTTTGTCTAACGCGCTGACGTTTGTGATCGCATGCGCCATCTCTTTCTACCCTCCTCTTATACCGTGTGGCAGAAAGAAGTGGTGAGAACGATTGAGATTACAAGTGCGTTAGGCAAGGTCTGTCTAAGTACGTATTAACTTACATGAGTCCAGCAGTCCAAGAGCAAAAGCTTCGTATTTTTGGTTCCTAAAAACGGATGGTAATGAACCCGGAAGCTGCCAAGTACTCGTAGAGCTCTACTTATATATTTCCAGTTTCGGGAACCATGCCAACGACGCGTCATTAGTCAGAAGTGTTCGTTTTGCGTCGCATGTTTAAACAAATATTTTTTTAAATGTTTTTTTCTTCTAATTCATTACAAAACAAAAACGTATGAACCCTTTACTCTAGGTACTATTTGCTCAGCTTGATATATTTCTAGGATGTTGCCTCTGTCAGCCATTTTGCTCTACTCCCCTTGGACTCTTTATTACACATATTGTTGTACACGGGACATTGCGATAAACCTCCTGTCCTCGTCGTTTCCCTCCCACGCCATTCATCCTGTGGGCGGTTTCAGTCTAGCAGCGTTATTTGGGCCAATCAACTATTTTACCATCACTTTGAGCGTCTCCTGCGTTACCAAAAAGTCGTACTTCCAACAAGATATTTCACGGTTTTATAGGTTGAACATACGTAGGATGGCATGTATTCATGTACACCACCTATTAAATTACAGAAAAAACACGTTTACTCACAAAAATCTGCGATTGTTTGAAGATGTCGCGGAGAGATTAGTGACGGTAAAAACGTTGATTGGCCTTTTACCTACGCGCATAATCTCGTTTTCGGAAGCTCCACTCCACTACCGGACTTCATTCCACTACCGGACTTCGAGAAACCGTCTGTCCTTCCATCCTCACCATCTCGATGGTTGGCAGTCAAGTACCGTACGTTTTAAGCGAAACTTCTTCCCTCGCACGACGAAGATATGGAATCGGCTTGCTGCGGCAACATTTCCGGAGCGTTACAACCTAGGGATCTTTAAAAAACGAGCCTACCAATTCCTTAAAGGGTCGGCAACGCACCTGTGATTCCCCTGGTTGCGGGTGTCCATGGGCGACGGTGATCGCTCTCCATCAGGTGACCCGTCTGCTCGTTTGCCCCCTCTTATATAAAAAAAAAAAAAAAAAAAAAGCTCGTTTTAGTTTTCTTCGAGCATTGAAGATGCAGGAATGCACATATTACGCGCGTTCGGTTTTATTTAGTGTGCGTATGCCAAAAACAAGGACCGAGTCATAACTCGTCGTGTGTCAGGTGGAGGCGTGCCTGTCGGGGCTGGCGCTGCGCGGGAGCGCGCTGCGGCGCGTGGGCGGCGTGTTCGCGCGCGAGCTGACGCGCGGCCTGCGCCAGCAGCCCTCCTCGCTGCAGATGGAGAACACCTACGTGCCCGAGCTGCCCGACGGCACAGGTACACCACAATACACAACACTACACGAGACACAACAATATTATTAACTACGAGATGGTGGCACAGTATATATTAAGCTAAAGCAGTATGGAAGCTACGAAGCTACGATCGAAATGAACACACTCACACAGACGCGCGCTCTACACGGCCTCTAAGGGAGTCTCGCGGTACTACAGTATACTGTGATGGCGGCTGGATGGCGGTGTACACAATTGGTTCACAACGAGCTCAGCAAAAAGGTTGCGAGTCATAGTTCTCTCGTGAACTTTCTGCATTAATTTTGGTTGATTCGATCGCATCTCCCGGGGAAAAATTATTTGTTGTGTATAATATAATTTATTATAGAGCGTGTTGACTGTATAATATAATTTATTATAGAGCGTTATTTAACCACAGGGTTTTCTTTTGTCTTCCACCAAAACGTAACTAAATAAAAATATTGCGTGGTGTGAAGGTAAGTATTACGCGTACCTCCATCAAGCTTAGAAATTACTTTGTCAGAAAACGAAAAGACAAAACTCCAAGTTCAACTTACTGTGATCTTACAATACAATACAATACAAATACTCTTTATTGTTCAAATAATAAGCGATACAGAAATAGAGCTTATTGGCTGTACATAAACTGGATGAAGCTAGGAGTATAGCAGGCTTGCGTGGTAAAGCGCAAGAGCACGAGAGTTGCGTGGTGGTGGTGCTCTTCTTGTTATCGCTTCACACCCTTCAGCAATTGACGATGTGGGCGAGATGTAATAATGAGTGTGGTTTCCGTGTTGCAGAGGAGGGCGTGTTCCTGGCGCTGGACCTGGGCGGGACCAACTTCCGCATCCTGCTGGTGGAGCTGCGCGGCGGCCGCCTCGTGCGCGAGGACGTGCAGCAGTACCACATCAGGTGCGTCTCCTCTCCGCACCCTGACAGCTGTCACCCCAACGCCCCAGAACCTTCACTCTAATGCACAAACACCCCCAACTCCCCAACCTGTGTCCATAATATTGGGAGATTACCATCTTATAATACGATCGGCAAGCGCAACGTGGGACGTCCACCAACGAGATGGACGGATGACCTGGTTAAAGCGAGTTCACGGTGGATGCAGGCCGCGCCAACCGAAGCAACTGGAGGTCTATGGGGGAGGCCTATGTCCAACAGTGGATGTCCTGCGGCTGAGATGATGATGATGAATACGATCTAATAAAAAGTATGCGATTATGTGCGTATGAGTATGGGCAGTATCGCAATGTTCACATGCAGCTTCACCTTCAAGCAGAGGAGCTCGTAAGGAACACATAGTTCTGGTTATTGCAACCAGAACTATGTCTTCCCCAGGAGGTCATTCTCAATGGTTCTTGAACGCATGATAAAGGATTTAATATATCGATGTAGGTAAAGTAATGTATGGAACTGTACGAAATTATAAGCCTTAAAACACTCATGTGATCCTCTTATGAAACTCGGCTACGTCGTTTCTTAAAACCACACTCGTGTTTTAAGGATCCTTATTACGTAACAGTTGCATAGTTCATTACTTGTTTTATTTGGAAACGCCCTAAAACGAAATGCCAGAGAGAAGTGGACGGAAAATAATTTGAGATTACTATGCATGTTTCTGGTTCCCCAAAAGTTCAGTTTCTTACATAAGACGATGCCTAAACTTCTCTGACTAAACGCTGTGGAAATTGTATTGGTTGGTTGTGCCGTTGCAGCGACGAGCTGCGGCTGGGGCCGGGCGAGGACCTGTTCAACTTCCTGGCCGACTGCGTGCAGGACTTCGTGCGCTCCGAGGGCATGGAGGACCAGGAGATGTCGCTAGGTTTGTCACCACTGCAATTGAGTAAACACTACTTACTTATTCTTCTAAGAAGTCTCGTTATGTCCGGTTTTAGAATAGGATGGACCTATCCCCTTCCATGAGTGTTGTCTACACGAAAAACGACAGTAGTATTAGTAGTAAGTATTAGAGTCTGGGGAGTGAAGAACGTTTTTGTCTATCCACCTTTGGTCGATACGTTACTCTTTCCTGCGCTCACGGGAAGAGATAACTCCGGTCTCATTCTAAAACATGGCGTTTCGATTATTCTGCCAAGCATCGTCAAGGTTGAAAAAAGATACTATCGATTAGCCGTTGCCATTACGTATTTGTGTCGATGTACCTAAATCTGACGTATGTGTGTGTGTGTGCGGCAGGTTTCACGTTCTCGTTCCCGATGAAGCAGCACTCGATCTCGTCGGGCGAGCTGATCACGTGGACCAAGAGCTTCAAGTGCGGCGGCATGGCGGGCGTGGACGTGGCGGCGCTGCTGCAGCGCTGCCTGCGCGCGCGCCGCCTCCGGGTCACCGTGCGCGTGCTGCTCAACGACACCACCGGCACGCTCGTCGCCGGCGCGCAGCTCGACAGCCGCGTCGGGGTCTGTACACCTACACCACTCTAAACTCTACAGCGGCGTGCGTTGGGTCGACTCCAGGGCTGGCAGCGCTAGCTGACGCCGCAGTTCGAGGCACTGCCTACCCTGGAACTGACTCAATTCACGCCTAGGCTTTGCCAAATAGGCTGCTCTCCCGCCCCCCCTAGGGAATCGAAAAAATGTAGCCTTTATTTATTGTCAATGTTGACGACATTCAGATGCCGCCATAGGTAATACTTGCTTTAAAGTACAATTCAATAGAATCTGACAATTTTCTTCACATTTAAGACACCCTAACGTGGGCACGCTTAATTATATATGTCAATGTTGTTATGATTATCATCTAAAAGGAATCCAAAAAAAAAAAGTCACATCACAAAGCCTTAGGCAGCCATATTAGTAGGCTGGAAGTGTCTACAGGATTGTCAGATTCTATTGAATTGGAGTTTATAAGCTCGCGGCTTCTGCTAGCCTCTCCCTTGATCATAGGCTGGCGACGCCCTTCCCTGCATCGATATCTGCCACAGCGGAGCGTACAAAAATATCTGACACGTCCTACCGGACCAGCTCTAGAAATAGAGTCGTATCTGATATTTACGCGCACTTTGTTGTGTCAGATATTGGTGCTGGTGAAGTACAATGTTCTGGATCTACGCGTCTAGATGTTCACCCCCTCGTCCTGGCCGATTCCGGCCACGGCGACTGCTTCAACTCCGTTCGTGCGCCCTCATGTGGCTCACGTAGCCAATCTTCTTCAAGAAGCTACGCGCGCATAGCGGGCACGTGAGGATAATTCTCATACATAATTATATATTATTGCCGCTGATGGTCGGGCTTTTAACTCGTCGCGTTTGGTAGCAAGACCAAACCGACGCTGAGTCTCAAAACTCTCAACTTTATGCCTCACAAGAGACCGTCACTCGTCACGCCACGATGTGTTGACAGTTATTCCCACTGAGATGGCTCCACGTCATATTTTTTCATGTGGCGTTTCAGCACATCCTAGATGTTTAACCACAGTGGGAAACTGGATCTACTGCCATCTACTGAGACATCCCAGGAAATCACAATCGTATTGTCCAAAAAAAGTTCCGAACTTAGTTTTTGGGCATACGGTTAAAGTTGAATTTAGGTAAAATATTTACAAGTATAACACTGTTTAATAACGGTATTCGCTACGATATTTATTCTGATATGGTGAGGAGTCGGCATCTCGGTCCTCACCTGAGTTTCTAGTCACTGTTCACGACTTCTATGGCATTTTACCTACCCACTGTTTCCTGATTATGAAATCCGTGTTGAAAGTACCAACCGAACACAGTTGATAACTACGAGAACCCGCTACTCCTTGAGGATAGAAGTGTAACGATAGCGTGTCATGTCGCAGATCGGCGTGATCCTGGGCACGGGCTCCAACGGCTGCTACATGGAGCGCGCGAGCGCGGTGTCCCGCTGGGAGGCGGCGCGGCGCGGGCGCGGCGGCGACGTGTGCGTGGACGTGGAGTGGGGCGCCTTCGGCGACAACGGCTGCCTCGACTTCATCCGCACCGACCTGGACCGCGAGGTGGACGCGCGCTCGCTGCTCGTCAGTTCCTTCACGTAAGCTCCTGACGACACTGACCGATGGATTATTAAAGGGGACCCCTAGCACTTTCTTGCCATGATCTGTAGGTAGTTTCCTAAAACGAATACTTGCAATGTTCATCCGGGGCCTAAGTATGTATTTTTTTATATTTTGGTTCTGTCTGTGGACCTCCTGAGACAGGAGCACGGATCACCAAGACTTCGCGGAACACTGTTTGGGAAATATCGAAGTATAATTCTAAATACTCCTCTGACCACTATGTTTAGTTTTCATTCGGTATTCATACTTAGACGCTTTTTTTATTAGTATTGAACTGTGGTATTGAATGTAATGAGATTATGTATAGAGGAAAAATTGCAAATTGCTAATAGCAGTTTTGATCTTTTTTTTGTTCAGATGATTCGTAAAAGTCTAAATCGAGTCGTTCTTAGTAGCAACGAGGATGTTATGATAATTAGTTGGTGTGTTGTTGCAGGTTCGAGAAGTACATCGGCGGCAAGTACCTGGGCGACCTGCTGCGCGCGGCGCTGGCGCGGCTGGCGGCCGCCGGGCTGCTGCCGAGCGCGCCGCCGCCCGGCTCGCTCACCTCCGCGCATGTCAGCCTCTTTGAAGAGTAAGTGTCGCTCTACACAATGCCACTAAAATCTTGCCAGTAGTACCTATTGCATTACGGGCTCGCGGGGCTAATAAGTTACAAGTCGCATCGAGCGTCGCAATGATTTGCTTAGATGGCTCAATTTTACTGGCATCTCGTTTTTCTGTGCATCTATATTCCGGTTTGTATTTTCGATAGAATACCAGTAATACTTGTAAACTGGTACCTGTTTGTAAGCCAGTGGTACTTAATGAGTAACGGGGTGTTTGTGTTTTCCAGGGAGAACGAGAATGGTGAAACGACGCGCACGCTGGACGCGCTGCGAGCGGCGTGCGGGGACTGCGGGGGGAAGTGGGGGGAGCAGGACGCGCTCGTGGCGCAGCACGCGGCGCGCCTCGCCTCCAACCGCGCCGCGCAGCTCGTCTCCGTCTGTGAGTAGCTCCGGCCCCACTATACCTGCGGTGGGGGCAGCAGGACCTCGCCTCCAACCGCGTAAAGACAAACATGGAGACTATCGGGTATAGGCAGAGGTCCTGGCGTCACAAAGTCCTACTCCGTGACGGCGCTAGCGCGTCGTTAAAGTTGACGCGGATATGGTACTACGATGCTTTATCTCGTGCCAGTGCTGTTTGCCAGATTTTGGCGACGTAAAATTGTCATCATCATCGCTGTATCTGCGGACGAGTTCATAATAGGAATATTTCGGAGGATGACGTTTCTCGTATCTAGAGGCAGTCGGTAAATCGTGTGTTTGGTCGCAGGTGTGTCGGTGCTGATCGAGCGCATGGCGCGGCCGCACGTGGTGGTGGCGGTGGACGGGTCCGTGTTCAAGCGGCACCCGCGCATCCGCCGCCTCATGGACACCTACATCGCGCTGCTGCAGCCGCTGCCGGTAACTACACCACTACCAAAGACGATATGCAACTGCTACGTAATAAAGGCTCCTTAAAACACGAGTGTGGCTACGCCTCGTTTCATAAAAGGACTACACGAGTGTTTATTAGTATTTTATGCAACTGTATCGTAATAAGGGTCCTTAAAACACGAGTGTGGTTTTATGAAACGAAGCGTAGCCTAGTTTCATAAAAGGATCACGAGTGTTTATGGTTTAATTACGTACAGTTGCAATACTTTACTTTATCTACAGCCATATATTAAATCCTCTATCATGCGTTCAAAATCTATTGAGAATGACCTGAATCGCAACCAGAACTATGTCTGTCCCACGAGCTTCTGTGCCTGGTGAAGCAGATGACTATTACGATACTGCCGTGTTCATAATAGAATCCAATCTCGTAATGCTGCTCATTAGCTATGATTTTTGAACGCATAATGAAGGATTTATTATGTGGGTGTAGATAAAACTGTTTAACCCGTCAAGCGTCAAACCTCCTGTAGCCAAATACACCTGTAATGTCCCATACAAACGAGAAATCTCCGATTTCGCGCGGAATTAGGTTATTTTTCCAACTTTCGGAATAATTATATGTAATGTGTTATATATCATTACAAAGCTGGATAAATGACGTGTTCTATACAGTGTCATTAATAAACTGAACTTACTTGTGGTAATAAATATGATTTTTTTCCTATCCATGTCGGCATACTTTTCTCTCTCCGTCTCAACATATTTACAATTTGCACCAAATTTATAATCACATATCACATTACACATACACTACCATGTAACTACTTAGTTTACGCGTCGATTAAAGTAAATTTTAACACATGAAATCATATAATTACTTCACTACAAATATTTATTTACGTTGTCGATAAACAAACACCTGTAGCGAGCCGGCCTCCCGCGAAACTGTCATGGCCGCCATACTGCGAGTACTGTTGTGCATAAAATTGCCAACTCTGTGGATTATTTATTTTTTACGTTTGTTTACGATGAGATTAAAATAAAGTTTTAATATTCGTAGGTATCTTATACAACTACGACAAAGTGTAATAATGGGTGTTAGTTGCTAGTAAAAAGAGTTAAATCATGAATTTAGTGTATTTTATTCACGGCGTAATATGTATCGTTTTATTACATTATGATAATTATGACTAGTTTGTTTATATTTCTATACAATGGATTGCCGTATTAATATAAGGTTAGACAGATTTTTCACGATACATAACTTTAGTTGCGTTACAAATAAAATATTTAGTTTTGTTGCTTCTGAGGTATATTCAGGTAAATTGACGATTATCCGAACTTATTTAGAGTTTTAAGTTATTTAGAGTTGTAGGTGAAAATATGGGTTTCTTACTTGAATTGAGTATTGCTTATAATTTTGAGAGCATTCTATGTACCCATTTTGGATAAGAAAAGTTATATTATTCTCATAACGGAAAAAAAAAACATAACGTTACCTAAGTTATGAAACTGTTTATGAACTACGCGCTGTTACCGTCGCCTGTCGCTACTGTTGTAAGAAAGAAAATGAAATCGAGGATGTAATATAATGTTTATGTCTTTGCTTTTACTAAGTATCTCATGTTGTCACCGTCTTGGGAACGGTGTTGGACCATCAATGTTGTGAGCAATGTAACAAATGGACCTCACGAGACAGGCTCAGCCTAGTGTGATGGTCATAGGTAAACCTTTGTTTTGTATTACTTTCAAGCAAATAAACTACATTTTATTTTTATTTTATTTATTAAATGGTCTGTAACGTTGTCATGAATACCGGTACAGAATAACGTTTTACATATGGATGTTTACAAAAATAACATAACTGACTATACTGGTTGACACTTACAGAGGAACATTGTCAGTCCAAGGAGGTGTCAACACTTATAGTCAGTTATATTGTTTTTGTAAACTTCCCTTCATAATAACATAATATCAGATTACACGTCGTATTAGATACAACGTTATAAAAAAAGCGCTATTCAAAACGTTTTATTCAAAAAAGTTATACGGTAATATTCGTTACAAGGTAATATAAAATGGGAGCGCAAAGGTCGGTATAACAACTTTTGACATGTTTTCACTAGATATAACGATTAAGAGATGTAATGCACTTTTGATACAACAACTATTTATATAACACTCGTGTGGTATAAGTTCGTGCAATATAATTTTACAAATACAAAAACATTTATTTGTTCAACATAGGTCAATAATAGGTTTTGTTCAATATAATGCTCAATGAGTATAATAAACTATTGATATAATTTGGAATATCGACGAGCGAAGCAAGCGAAGTGCTAGAACAGACTTTTAATTATATCCCATTTATACTATAATATCATAAGTTCATTATATCAGGTAAACTATTATATCAAAAGTTTATTATACGACTTTAGTGGTTATATCCTATGAAATTATATCAAATGTTGTTATATCCAGTAAAAATATGTCAAAAGTTGTTATACCGATCACTACACACCCGCTTGGATGGCTCTTGCTCAAGCCCACATGGACAGTATATTAGGATTACAATAAAAATCAAGAATGTAAAAATTTGTTTTATTTACAATACAATACAATACAAATATTCTTTATTGAAAAAAAAAATAGAATTAACAAAACAACAAAAAACAAACTTATAACTAATCACCGTCTCCCCCCGTCACGGGACTAAACTAAACCTAGGTCAATTCCGAAAAATTGTTTTTTCCGTACGGACAAACAATATTTCGAAATTGACATAGGTTACACAATCAAGCCATATCAGGAAGTGGCAAGCAGACTACAAAGAGCTGGAGGAACGTTCCGCAACATCCCCAGTGGCCTACCTACAGCGATGTATGGATATCGGCAGGTGCAAAGGCATTTACATACCGATAGGAAAGTTCAAACAGCTTAGAATAAGTAAAATTATTGCTGAATTAAAGAAACAAACATACACACGCTACACGAAAAAAATTACTCTCCTGCCCATATTGAGAGCTTTAGAATTCTGTCTAATACTAACTGATACGGCAAAGTAAATATTTGGTTTTACAACGCCATACTGGTTGACAATTGTCCTGTTCACGGAAAGAAGATTGTTAGTAACGTTGGGTGAAAAAATCAAACATGTTCACGCCGCAATCAAATCTCGCTTTTATGCGCCGCATACATTCATCCCTAGTATAATGATAAAAAAAGAACATTCTCTTTTCAATTACGTCGCCTGCTCTTACGAGTAACGATGTTTCTGCCGGTGAGTTGTTGGAGAGAGTGCCAAGCTGTCCAACAAGCATCATCACACAGAAACTCATTGCATAGCTTGCATATCAAAGAGACTTTCTTTTGTTTATCATTCCGAAGGCAGATGTGACAATACCCCCGATTCGCACTGCCCGGAATAATTTTTGGAACGTGTAATTGACTCCAATCCAGCCTCAAGATTTCGGGAGCAGCCGCTCGAGTTTCTTGCGGTGGGGGGGGCTGGGGTATTATCATCGCAAGAGAATTAACGAGCTGTTCACGAAAGTCTCGATGCGTCAGTCGAGGTCTACCACGCCGTTCCAATGATTCCGTCAACATGATGAAGGCATTAAGCACACTGACGTTCAGCAATCTCTTAAATATTTTCATATACCACTTCACGCATCTCTTTCTTTCCAACAAATACATTGAGAGCTTTTGATCTTTAAGATCAACACCTCCCATTGTATTGTTGTAATCTCGTACAGCAATAGGCTTTACGAGATCTTTCCCTGCCTTTCTGCCCACGAAGGTTTCGGCAGTGTGGTAAGTGGAAATCATGTTCACCATTTTGGAGTCCTTCCATGCAATGCATGAAACGTCTCCACAATGACGAGCGATGATTGTCCCTTTCGGCACACTTTTCGGAGCCTTCGCGATGTCGACCGGAACATGTTTGCGATTTGGACGCAATGTTCCCAAACAATCAAACCCTAAACTTTTCAGGTACCTAGCCAACGCTGGACAATTATAAAAATTATCCATAGTGACTAGATGCCCTCGATGTTCCAGGCCTTTCAGTAAATCGAGTACTACTTGAGTACTCTTGCCCGCCAAGTCAGTACTAGGAGCGATCTCATTATCGTGCCCAGAATTCTTTCCCGTGTAGATAATAAACTTCCATAAATAGCCAGTCCTCGATTCACATAGTTCATAAGATTTTATGCCAAAACGTGCAGCCTTGGACCTTATCGCTTGAACCCAGGACAAGCGCCCCTTGTATAAAGTCAAAGACTCATCTATAGCAATATCTTGCTTTAAGTTATATAAATTTGGAAATTTTGAGTTTAGATAGCGGAGGACTGGGGTAATCTTCGCTAATTTCGCCGAGTACATGACTCCTTCGCTATGTGGCAAACTCTGACTCGCATCAGAATTGTCCGCAAAGTGAATGAATTTGTTTAGCAAAATATAGCGATTGTACGGCATGACTTTCCTGAACATGGGCGTTTCCAGTAAGCCACTCGTTTTCCAATATTCATTCTGAGATGTTCGGTGACCAGACCCCATCAATATATAGATGGCAAAAAATACGTACATCTCATCTACATTAGTGTTTACCCACCGATGTAGACGAGATGAATCTGTCAATGTCCCTGCCGATTTTTTCTCGTTGATCACCTGTTTAGCGTACCTATTGGTTTCCAGCACGATATGCTCCATGATGTCTCTACTCCAAATATCAGTAAAGGCATCATGTGGCGTATCATAATCTTTAATAGGCCCAGGAGCAGGACCCGAAAAATCTTCGGGCATACCTCTGAACGTATCAAAGTTACTCTGCCAGGTAAAATCAACAGACACGTTAGTCAGGCGAACAACAGCTTCATCCATTGCCGTTGATACTCTATTGAGAATGGTACGCTCACGCTCATTCAACTCTTCGTCATCCGGAATGTCCCGAGCCATACCAGCGTTGGCAGTGGATTCCTCGAAATCAAACTCATCGTCGAAATCAGAGTCAAATTCACTACCCACGTGGCCAATCTGTGCAGATCGCCCGCATGTTTGGCGCATCCCTGACGTAGATGGCTGTACATCTATGACGCCAGAAGCAACCATTGACGTGTCTTGGGGATCGCTAGGCCTAGCCTGTATTACAGGCTCAAGCCTAGAGATCTCCGACATAGTATCAATGTCTGCATCTGGAGGCACTGGCGTTCTGCAAGAATGGGGTATAGGTTCGTGAGATTCTGGCAGCTCAACTAACCATTTTCTGATATGGTCCGACCTACTTATGACTAAATCCTCCCCCTCTTCTTCGTCCAGCTCCAACTGGTCCACCCGTTCAGCGAATGAGAATCTACAAAAAAAAAACAATACACTAAGCATCACAATATGCGAGATGCATTGCAATTGCATACTATATTAGTCTTTCTTCTCTAATGTTGTGCTAACTCAATAAGTGTTTGCACAGCGTATTCGGGCAGGGGAAAGTTAACACAGCGAATAATATTTCTACCATAAGAGATTTTCCATCTCTTTTAGCTCTCAGAGTTAGAAGTGGTAAATACAATATTCCACTTACTGTATGGTGTTCTGGAGACTATCTTTGAGGGGGAGCGCTCGTAAGGACCCCCTGGGAGTTCGCGTCACTTCTATTTCATCTCCGACGCGGAGTGAACCCCCAGGGGTCCTGTTCACCATCCTTGCCTGAGGTCTAGAAAAAAGAAAAACACTAAAATATTCCAATTTCTGATGTAAACATTCTAGAAAGGAAGAAATAAGTACACTGAATACTTACAGCCGCGGTCGCCAAACTTTCGGCGCCTCCTCTACTGGCTGCCGAAAAGGGCCGTCTAGAGCCTGCTCCAGGCAGCGGCGAGCTCTGGATGTTGGCGCCGGAGTGACCGATCGCGATCGCGATCTCGACCTTGATCGAGACCGCGACCGCGACCGCGCCATGGATGCCCTGGCTCTTGCGATTCTAAAAATAATCATTATATTTAATTTGATCTCATCATTACTTTCCATCAGGTAAGGCTGAGGTCAAACGCAGACCCATTTCCAATAAAAAAAATCTAATTGTTCACCGTGACATGAGGGCATTTTATAAGCATGTCGCGTACAAAGGCACATTGACAACAGACTGCTTGACAGAAATACCTGATTTTTGCGATAAAAAATAACTCGTTGTAAAAAATAACTCGTAAAGTAGGTACTACAAAATGTTATAACCACTTTTGTTATAGAAAATTGAATTCATGAAATGTGGCGTTTGTATAGTACGGGGCACACGCATGACAGCAAATGTATCCAAGTATGATTAACTTCGAACTCATTCGTACTTAGTTGAGAATATAAGGGGCCATCCATACATTAAGTCACACTATTTTAGGGTATTTTAGACCCCCCCCCCCCTGAAAACTGTGACGTAATTTATGGATGTCCCGTAATATTACTAGCTGTTGCCAATGCCTGGTTATCGCGCGGCATCCCGCGGAAACTATGCAATTTTACGGGATAAAAAGTAGCTTATGTCACTCTTCTGTCGCTTCGTTGCAACTTGACAAAAGGACAAACAAATACACAAACACACTATAACATTTATAAGATTAGTATGGATGCCAAAATGTATAATGTAGGTATATAATTATTGTCTACAAACGTAACTTGAACTATAGAAGTACCTATTTGAAGTCACACGGAAATAACAATCTAAAACTTTCACTATAATGATAAATACTGAAAATCTTATTCAGCTGACAAAATAATTCTATAAGTACCCAAATATTGAACACAAACAATACCAACAATAATATTTTCTCACTAACTACGGAACTACGTATCTACTAAGAAATGGCAATAATACTGCTTCATATTTACATGTATGAAAATATATAACTCTACAATGTATTTGAACAACTAATATTGTTACAATGAACACGATTTTATTTCAAGAGGTTTGCTACCTTTATATTGACTTTGTGTGTGAAGTTTTGTGCGCAACTGTACCTCACCGCCAAATTTTCTAGGAATTGAGCACTGATTGACAAAAACCAAGAATGAATCAAAATATATAAGATTTTTCTACAATGTAACAAGTTAAATAAGTTTTTGAGTAAATTTTCTACAAAACAATGGTATTCGCGAAACAATTCAGGCAAAGTTATGTTAGAAAACGATGTAAATAAGCCAGCGCCATTGAAAATTATTGCGTCATCCAAAAGTTTCACAGTTTTTTCACTGGGAAATTCTATCGTGTTCCTAAAGTACTATCAAAAATTAAAACCTTTATTAGATTGCCAGTAATTTGATATATAATACATAATATAAACACTTACCTTTTAAAAGATTTCGACATATTTACACAAACACTTGTTGCCGGTTTTCCGTCCGAAATTTGACTAATTGTCAAAATGGCTGACCGAATGGATCATTTTTCAAGTTTAAATTTTTTGCAATGTAAATCCTCGTTTCCCATTGGTTAAAATATCAGATTTAGGTGCTGCAATAGCTATGGTTGGTTAGTAAAATATAAACATCTCGACAAATCAGGTGTAAGAACGGAAAAAAATTTGTCCAATCGGCTGAGATTGCTGTAGACACATGGTGTCTACAGGGCGCTACTGGTACAAGAAGTCTGTAGACTAACGTGTGTCTACAGGACGCTCGACGGGTTAAACCCAATTTAGACCTGAAAGTATAAAATCGTGTAAATTCCATTACATTGCGAGCTTGCAAAGCAAATGAGTTTGAAGTGGTCAATCAAACACCGCAGTGTAATACAACTTGCATGATTTTCCTGCAAACCTTAACTGAGTTTTACATTGCGAGCCCGTAAAGCGAATTTCATTACAAACTTGAGCTTAAGAGTTAGAAAGAACTATAAAGATATTTTCACAAATACCCGTAAATATTTAACAACGCAAACAATTTTTGACGATTTACGATTGTTGTTTGCTACGGTACGGAATGTAGAGCGCGATTACCTTTAATGAGTTCTCGATAATTTATTTATTTAATTAAAGGTGTTCAATATCTACATTTCATAGCATAATATGTCAAATACTACTTTTCAGTTATACTGGCGCCCAACATGGGGCCCTGTTACTGGCTAGATCTTTAATGTATTCTGTAATGCATAGAGTGACAGTGTCGGTATGTGTTGCAGTTCTCCCTGATGGGCGCCGAGGACGGCAGCGGCAAGGGCTCCGCGCTCACGGCCGCCATCGCCGCGCGCATCGCCGCGCAGGACAACTAGGCTCGCCGGCCGGCCGGCGCGGCCCTCTCGCACGGACCCACAACAACATGGGGCCTAGTGATGAAGAATACTGTGGAAAGCTGAGCTGCCGGTGCACAAATACTGTTAAAGAATAGCCTAAGCGAACCGAGTGCTTGTTCTATTGGCGCGGTGTGGATTCTAATTTAGTTGTATGGAGTGTTTACCGGCGCTGTTCGAGTGCTGGCTGATACACGACTCATGCGGGAGTGCGCCATATAACGTCTGGGAAACGCTTAGCAATTTAAGCTATACGTTTTGGTTGCTAATGCATAACTACATATTTTTGATAACGTAGTTACAGGTAATGACTCCTGTGGGTCACTGAAATTTTGTCTGTGTACTTTATGAAGTACCATCAGCCAAATATGTGGTCACCATCCTAGAGTTGATAATCGTTTGCATGTCATAAAATAATGATGCCATAAGACGTGTCTGTCAACTTGAAAGTTCGACTTTAGCGATATAATTCATTTGATAGGAACATTTTTAAAAATTGGTAGACCATTTATTTGGCTGATGGTACCTGCAGTACCTACAATAAGTCTTTACAATAACATTTTCATTTTAGTTAATCAGGTACAAATTGATAAATATTGTGTAGTCCTGTTTGTGGGAGAGGGTCAAAGCATTTCTTATTATTTCATTGTGAATTACGAACCAACAGATGACAAGAATAAAGTACTCCAGTTCCGATTTAGATGTAAGTTCTAAGTTACGTGACGATTGTGATATAGCGTGTATCTATGTGTGTGTGAGGACGCTCGCGGGCCGAGTGAGGGTGTGTGCGTGAGGTAGACGAATTGTGACATTATATTACTAGGATATATATATTGAAAAGTGTGTGTGTGAGAGAGAGATCGCGTCTTTTTGTACATTTATTATAGCTACGCGATGCGTTGTGCCATACTCATTAGGATTATAGTTCGGACATTCGAGACGCCTCGGTGCTGGGGCGCAGGCGCGGCCTGCTCGCTGGTTCATTTGGGATTTTCAGGGATAGGGTTACTGCGACTGTTGTTATATAAGTAATTTATACCTATACCTTTGAAATACGCGCGAGAGCTAAGAGCCGTAACAGACGAATTGCGTTCTAACTAACTATGTATAACTGCTGACTGCATGGGCAGTCACAGTTGGCAGGCAGGTTGCCGTAGAAGTGCAGTCTGTAACGGCCCTGAAGCCTTCCTTGAATATAAAACGTTGTATTTAGTTTGTTACTAGCCACGTAAGCCTCAGTTAGTTAGCAAGTTATAAAATATAAATAATATATTTTCTATTTCATATTATATCTTCTAATATTGTTTTTCTAATCAAATTGGTGCAGCTTTATTTTAGCGCGCTGCGCTGTTGTTCTTTTTTAAACAAAAATATACAATTTTATTTTTCGTTGTCATTTTTATTTCGTCCGCTAGGACTTGGTCAATATGAGGTGTGCATTAGGCTGCAGAAGTGAAGGGCAGGAGATTACAAATGCTAAAATTGATAAAAAAAAGCGCTTATGCATGAGAAAAATTGTTCGGAGCAAGCGATGACCAATGATGATGATGAGCGATGAGTTTGCAGGGTTTGAGGTCAACTCCGCGATCCTTGATGTTCAGTAGTACAAGTCGGTCGGCGGTATAGTCCCTTTGCTTAGCTCAGAACCTGGCGATAACACTATCGGCTCCCTATTACCCCAAACTCCTCAGCCCAAGCAACTAGAATCAATTTGTTGATGAATTAGTTAACCAATTGTTTATACCCATGTACTGTGCAAGGCTGTGTCCACCAAAGTTGTTGTGCGCGTGGAAATTTAAAATATAACTTCTTTTTTTTAGCTTCTTTTAGCATAGCCTAGACTGTTTGTTGGTACATTTCTTTCGTGACTGTTCTGGTGGACCCCTAGCATTATTGCAGACATATTGCAGACTACTTATAATACTTTAGTACCTGGGCGACCCAGCTTTGCTCAGGCTGAAACTAAGTAAACAGCATTTTCCCAGGTTTTCCAGAAATAACACCAATTGCTCATTTAAATGTATTGGATAGACAGATAGATTATAAACGCCTATGAGCAAAACAACATCGCCTCAGCACAGGAAAGTAGGTGTACAAGGATAGGGAGGAACTTGTAGCCATAAACAACGCAATGTCCATGGTTCACAAATAAAAAACGGTTTAAGTAATAATTACAAAATAAAATAATGTATTGCCTTAGGTATCACAAAATATCTACTAAATAAAAAATAGGTAAAACTTCATAAATAATCGTCTGCCTCCGGCCGCTCCAGCCCCCTCCAGATCCCTCCTCAGGAGACCTCCACTTTCTCGCGCACCTTCCGCAGGATACTCTGTAGCTCCGACGCCGACGTGGTCTTGTACTGCGCACACAAGATTAAACACACACTGAATGACAGGGACGAAACTTGATACTGAGATTTTACCGCGAAATTCTAAAATCTAGTTATGGTATCCTATCCTTGTATTAACAAGGATCAAACAGTTTTGATAATTTTAAAATAAAATTTGAAATTTAATCTATAAAACGAAATGATTTATGGATAGGCAGTCAGTGTGTACTTCTAATTCTTGTTAATACAGGGATACTTTTTGAATTTTGCTGTAATATCTCAGTATCACGTTTCGATGGCCAGACTCTACTTTGCCGTGGTTGCTACTTTACCCACATGGTGGTATTTGGCGTGTGAGTAAGGCGGCGAGGGGGGAGAAAGAGAGCGGGAGAGAAATGATGAGCTGGATTATTCGCCGTAGCAGTGCCTCCAACCTACTCTATCAAAGTTACGGTGTTGCTGGGCTAAAATTACGGTAGATGGTAAAAATATTACGGTAGACAAAGAAAATCGCCTATTCCCGGGTGCGGTTGGTGTACGACCCAATTCAATGGTGCGTGTTTTTCCCAATCCGCACTGAGCCCCGCGTGGGAACTATGGCCCAAGCCTTCTTGTTCTGAGAGGAGGCCTGTGCCCAGCAGTGGGACGTATATAGGCTGGGATGGATGGATATCTTATGTATCTATAAGATCATTAATGGTGGGGTTTATCTAAATCGGTCGCGTGTGAGGTCGGTATCGCAGCCCCGGCACGTCCCGGCACGCGGCCTCACCCCGGACACGTTCCGCTGCACGAGCAGCTGGCTGTAGAGCCGCTTGCCCTCGTCGGGCCCGAGCAGCGCGTCCAGCTCGGCGCGCGCGCACGCGAACAGCTGGTGGCCCGGCAGCGCCAGCCGCTGCTGCGCCAGCGCGCTGAAGCCCTTCGCCTCCAGCCACTCCGCCACCTCGTCAGGGCTCGACTTCTGGAATGCATACAAAAAAACCTTGCTAAAGATCCAAAAAGACCACGAAATTTTACACTGCGTATAAACATAAACGTGGGTATTTTCAATCGAATAAATTGAATCATGACCCCGGAACCTTTTAATAATCAATTTCAATATGACTTCCTAAGGATTTCCTTGACGAAAGTATGAGATGTCAACAACATCAGTAGCATAAAGGTTTCACCCTACGTCATTATTCAATTTATTCGACTGTAGTATTTAATTTATGGCTGGCTACAGTGTCGTTCGAGCGCCATCTAGTTGAAGTTTCAAACATTATATCGATCTATGCCTTACCTACTATAAGAAATAATAAAACGTAGTTCTAAACAACGACTCATAGATGGCGTTGGAATCAATAATTATAGTACCAAGAACAATAGAGGGCGCTGCTTGTTCTTATATGTATTAGTGAATACGCACAGCAGTTCGTCCTTCTTTTTTTCTTATTTGCATTATTTGTAAATCTAAATGAATAGCTTAAGTTTTCGAGGTTTTTATTTCTTTGATTTCACGCCCTCATCCTGCATCGATTCGAACAAATGTATTGAGTGTACAGTGATTAGTGTGTGAAAAATATTACCTCAATAAAAAACTATAAAAAGAAAGCACGTTTCCGGTGGTCGTGGCGGAGGGGGGGGGGGAGTACCTGGTGAATGAAGCAGTCGGGCGTCTTCTTGAACTCGAGCAGCTTGCGGCGCTGCGTGATCTGCGGCAGCACCACCCGCAGCTCGTCCACCAGGCTCGCCTCGCCCGCCGACGCGCGCGCTGCACACACACACACGTTAGCTACTGACAGCAGGTCACACACTCACACACAGAGGAGAGGGCAGCACTCACACTTCATGGTGTCGGTCTTGGCGGGCACGACCGGCGGCGGCGCGGGCGGCGGCGGCGGCGGCGGCGGGGGCGGCGGCGGCGCCGGCTTCTCTGCAACCACAACTCGCCTGTACTCGACCCGCTGGCCACCCAACGAACACCGCGACCCGCGTAGCGATACACCACACCGAGCGAAGCCACCGATTCACTTGAGGAACACTCACACTGTTTTGGCCGCTCCTCGCGCCAGGAACCAGACTCGACAAGAAGAGAGACAGATAGGACAGCGACCCGCGCCCGTCCGCCCGAGTGCCGAGAGCTCTCGGCGCGCGGGCGGCGGCGGCGCGCGCCCGGGGACCACAGGACGGGAGCGAAGCACAGATAGACACACACAGGTTTCGATAAAAAATTTAATGTATAAAAATGTAAATACAAACAAGGGATACGCTAGCCGGACCGACCTCCGGGACAATATATTAGTTAACATTTATAGCCGCACTATTTGTATAAATTTCTTCGTTTCCTCTCTTTTATAATAAATATAATATCAGCTTATAGAATCTGACTCGATTTACAAAGAAAAAAAACGATAGACTCTAAATATACGTACGCACTAATTTGTAGAATATCTAACCGCAACACTCACAGTGCACGCGCCATCGTGAGGAGTGCAGGACGAAGGGAAACAGCGAGGCGCTAGCCGTGTTTGTTTCGTTCTACAAACCTCACGATTACAAAACATGTTATTGCAATGTTCAAGACATACATCAATTAGCACACAATGCACACATCTACGGACAGAAGCGAACGCACACACGCGCGGGCGCGCAAGACGCGCTCCGATACTCGCGATAGCTGCTGCACGGTGCTGGGACGGTACAGTATTATGAGTTATGACTAAAGCGTGCCCGAGCGGGCACCGTGCGGACGGCACTTTGGTTCAGGAGTGGGGCTGGCGCGGCCCGCGGCAAGCGGCGGACTCGCGCGGCGCCCAGCGATCAGTTTAACATGTTCGCGATTGGATATTGAATATAATTTTCCAACCATAATCTCAGCCAGTTGGAGAACTGGCACATTATAAGGACGATCTAATTGAGCAGGAGAAATTCTTTAATTAACGTGAAGGGGGAGACGGCGGGAGCCGAGTCCGCCGGGGCGGGTCTCGGACTCGAGCGTCGCGTGTCGCGCTAGAAGTATCGGAACTCGCCCTTCTTGCCGAGGCGCTCGCGGCGCACCCAGTCGGCGGCGCCCGCGGCCCCCTCGCGGCCCTCGCGCGCCCCCTCCCGCGGCCCCTCCCGCGGCCCCTCCCGCGCCCTACCCGCCGGGCTCGTGGGGCTGCTGCCACCCGACCCGCGTCCGCCGCCCTCCTGCAACACGACCAAAGACACACAATCAGAATAACATAATATACTCGCCTACTAAGGGGATTCGCAAATTTATGATGATGCACGAGTAAGTCAAATGAAAAGCTGTAGTAGCCAGAATATATTGACATGGCCTCTCAAGCTCTTCCAACTCAGGCTTGCACCTGAGAGTTTTTAAAAAACAAATTGTAAATCCGCAACATGCTTCGTCATTAGTCTAACCTAACTTAATCTAAACCCCAAAGCAATCCCCAGACCGATGCAAAATGAAATGAAACAAATAAAATTGTATATGCCACATTACATTGCTTTACAGAGAAGGAAAACAAAGTGGAGGGCACTGTATGCAGCTGCTGAGAATTTCGATGGTAAAGATGTGTAAGTATTTAAAGTTTCCAATAAGCACTGGGACCTTTAGGAGCACCAAGTTAAACTCTTCATCGTGAGAAAACGGCCTGTGCTTGATGAAGGAACAAATAAATAGTAAGTACTTAATTTATCTTAAAATTAATCCAACATATTTCAGCAAAGTGTGTGATATCAAAAGCATGATAACATTTTCATTGAAAAATTCCGATAAAAACCCTATCAGTACAACTATTTACCAACTGCAATACGATGAATTATAAGGTAAGTCGCTTTGTAAAGGCCAGTAATGACCAGTGACCATGGCTGCGGGAACAGAGATAATGAGATAGTCTGGAGCACGCAGCGCAAGACTTGGATCTGTGGTTTGTGACACAGCGTCAAATAGTTCGTACATACGAGCATGGCGGGTGGCATATGTTACTGCATGTCATCGGGTTATAAAGTCGATGCTGCGTGTAGATGGGGTCAGGGGAGAGCGTAGGGTCGTACCTGGTAGTGCGTGTAGATGGGGTTGGGGTAGAGCGTGGGGTCGTACCTGGTAGTGCGTGTAGATGGGGTTGGGGTAGAGCGTGGGGTCGTACCTGGTAGTGCGTGTAGATGGGGTTGGGGTAGAGCGTGGGGTCGTACCTGGTAGTGCGTGTAGATGGGGTTGGGGTAGAGCGTGGGGTCGTACCTGGTAGTGCGTGTAGATGGGGTTGGGGTAGAGCGTGGGGTCGTACCTGGTAGTGCGTGTAGATGGGGTTGGGGTAGAGCGTGGGGTCGTACCTGGTAGTGCGTGTAGATGGGGTTGGGGTAGAGCGTGGGGTCGTACCTGGTAGTGCGTGTAGATGGGGTTGGGGTAGAGCGTGGGGTCGTACCTGGTAGTGCGTGTAGATGGGGTTGGGGTAGAGCGTGGGGTCGTACCTGGTAGTGCGTGTAGATGGGGTTGGGGTAGAGCGTGGGGTCGTACCTGGTAGTGCGTGTAGATGGGGTTGGGGTAGAGCGTGGGGTCGTACCTGGTAGTGCGTGTAGATGGGGTTGGGGTAGAGCGTGGGGTCGTACCTGGTAGTGCGTGTAGATGGGGTTGGGGTAGAGCGTGGGGTCGTACCTGGTAGTGCGTGTAGATGGGGTTGGGGTAGAGCGTGGGGTCGTACCTGGTAGTGCGTGTAGATGGGGTTGGGGTAGAGCGTGGGGTCGGGCGCGGCGGCCACGATGGTGTGCGGCACGTGCGCCGTCACGCCGCGCCGGTTGCGCGCGCGCCACCACTTGCGCGAATCGTCCAGCACCTGCAACACGACGAGCCTGTACGTGACTGGTGTACATCAAGGGGCCTCCACACGCTGTACAACATTAGGAGAGGAACCGTCGAGCGGCCCTCTGCTGTCGACTACAAATTCAAATTCAAATTCAAATCATTTATTCAGCAAATAGGCCGCAATGGGCACTTTTACACGTCATTTTTTTAATCTACCACCGGTTCGGAAAAAAACCTCTGTTGAGAAGAATCCGGCAAGAAACTCAACGAGGTATTTTTTTTTTTAAAACAGATTCACAATATTTATAAATGATATCTATGTACTATACATTACAAGTATTTAACACAATTTTATTTTTAACACAGTAGGTTCACTATTTGAAGGGATCACTAGTGCGGATCGGAATTATTTCCAAATATCCCTGTCCATGATATAATCGTTAACTTTATAATAAGCCTTAGATATTAATGTCTTTTTGACAGTAGATTTAAATTTTGTATCAGTTTCTTCAGTAATATTTTTTGGAATTTTATTATAAAAACGTATGCAACTTCCCAAAAACGACTTTTTGGTTTTAGCCAGTCTGTAAGATGGTACTTTAAGCTTCCCTGTGTTTCTAGTAGCCTTTGGCTTATCGACGTTAGTGGGAAAATCACATATGTTCTTCTTAACGTACATGATTATTTCAAAAACATAAAGCGACGGCAGGGTTAGGATACCAGTTTCCTTAAAAAAACACGACTGCCAACGAATAAATCGACTGTTCTATGAATGGTCAATGTCAATTTTGTATAAGCGACCACTCGAAGCGATCGGTTTCGACGTGGTTTCGACTAATTCGAGTAGGGACCGTGAAATTATCTCTTTCATCACGGTTTCTTCTGATTTTTTCTTACACACAAGCATTTTTCCTTGGCAAAGGAAGGTGTTAAATTTTGCCGAAGCCAGAGTGGAAGGAGAAAGGAAAGGTTTCCTTTGCTCAGTAGGGGGACAATGTATCTGTTATAAAAAATGGGGAAGGGGGACTTTTGGGGGATGTTGGCCTCGTGCGTCTTATACCGTACACCGGTTGTGAGCCGGTCCAGGGCGCGGGTCTCAGGTCTCACCTCGAGGTACTCTCCGCGCACGACGCTGAGCTCCTTGTCGTTGTTGGCGGTGCGCGGGTAGGTGACGCGCACGACGCGGCCGCCGCGCGCCGCCACGCCGCGCGCCCACGCCTCACCCAGGTCGTCTGGGAACATCACCACCAGATACAGCTTACGGAGCTTACGGACCCAAGGAAGCAGGTACCACCGAGTCTGAAGGGTGCATCGGCTTTGCTCCTTAGGAGCCATGAATGACGCACTACTTCAGTACCATTGCCATGAGTTTACAGTGACCGTATTCGATAGCGACGGCGTAAATTATTTGTATGGAGGATTGTACAGCGCCTCTAAAAATAATTTATGCCGTCGCTGTCGAGTACGGTCACTGTAAACTCATGGTAATGGTACTGACTGCAAAGTGATTGCGACTGCTGATTGCCCATACATTTCGCAGCTAGTGTGCAGTTCGCGTGCCGTTTTATTGACGGTAAATGTATAAGCAATCGACGTTTGACAGTGCGACAAAGAAGCTACTGCCCCGACACAAAAAGAGGGGTGTTATAAGTTTGATCGCTATGTGTGACTGTATGTCAGTCTGTGGCACCGTAACTCTTTAAACGGAAGGGGCGATTTTAATGCGGCATTTTTATTTGAAAGCAGGGCTTTTAGCAATCGTTCTTAGACATGTTTCATCAAAATCGGTTTAGGCATTTTTGACATATTGAACTTTGAAGTGACAAAGTCGGGGATTTTCCAATTTTTTGTACACATACCATTTTTGACAGAAAATAAATAAGAATGCTTTTGTCATTCCGATGCTAGCGATCGGGACAAGCGAACGATTAAGCAAGCAGCAATAAAGGAATACGAGATTGAGAAGAGTCTTCGACAATCTGTGTTCAGGACAGGATAGGGAGTGTCTTGTCTCACCGTCGTCGTCGGGGCGGTAGGGCTCGCGGTCGGGCGACGACGCGGCCGACGAGTCGTCGCGCGCGCCGCGCTCGCTCCTGCGACCACAATACGGAATAAATAAATACATTACTGCAACTGTCGACTGAGCGGTTGTGGAGCTCAAAAGGTACACTCGACTCTGTGTTAAGGCATTAAGTAAAGACCACTTTGAGCATCACAACCGCTTATCCGTTTCTGCAGAATTGAAGAAAATGAATATTTATTGTTGTCGCTATTAAAATTATGTCAACAGAGTTTTCACCGGGTAATATCTCTTCCAGGTTGTTCTCACATTAGTGAGAGGTCCAGAATGTATCGCGGTTGAGCAAGTGATATTGAATACCTACTTGAGCAAAAATTCTTCAATGGATATGACCACAGAATAAGTAACAGTATATGACGTTCGGCAGTGCATGTACTATGTACTGTCAGCATTTTAAAAGTGCAGCGCTGCAAAAATCATGACGTTGACCACGATATATTCCGGATCTCTCACAAATGTGAGAACTACCTCATAGAAATATTACCTGGTGAAAAGTCTGTTGACATAATTTTAATAGCGACAACAATAAATTCATGGCAAGGCTAATAGAATGGTAGGCAACTGAGAACAGTAGCTTGGGACAAAGTAGCTAGACGAGCACAGAAGCGGTACCTGGAGTAGGAGTTGAAGGGCGGGTCGCCGTAGAGGTCGGTCTCGTCGCGCTCGTAGTCGAAGGGCTCCCCCCGCGCGTCGCCCGCCCCCGCCGCCCCGCCCGCGCCCCCGCCGCCCCCTGCCCCGCCCCCGCCCCCGCTGCCGCCCGCCGACGTGCGCCGCGGAGACGACCTGCCAGCCGCACCCCCACGTCAACACCACACGCACACACACAAGCGACATACATGCACACTGCGCGCTACGACTCTGGAGCGTCAATGGTAATCGTAGTGGTAGCGTGGCTCGCACCAAAGAAACCATTCACCATTCATTGCGCAGCCGCGCTCTAGGTTGACGCTCGAGATCGTATCAGGTAATGGACATACACATACGCACAAATAAATAAACAAATAAATAAATAAATTAATGATAATGCAAATGATAAACATAAAGCAAAAACAAAGATGAATAACTCTAAATCCGGCTCGAGGAAAAGTATCAGACACTAGAACTTCTTGAAAACAACAAGTTTTTAAACGAAAAAAATCATTTTGGAATATCGAAAGACCATTAGATACATTCTCACAGTAACTTCACGGATATGGCTTTTACCATTACTAGGTACATTCTTGTTGACGAGTCCAGATAAGGGGTCATAGGCGTGCATTAGGTCAACTCCAGGGCAAGCAGCGATTTGAGCTGCCTACCGTGTTGGAATTGACCCAATGGAGGCTCCGCTCAAAATAAGTGAGTGTACTATTCAGCTAGTCAGCTCACCTCCTCAGCGGCTGGTCATCGACCTGGTAGTCGGGCGACCAGCCGTCCATAAACACGGGCTGGTACGGCGGGATGTTGGCCTTCCACTGCTCCCTAGAACAACGGCATGGCTCATGAAGCCCCGCTATACGCGCAATGGTTCACTATCCGGGAGGCAACATTGGGTGATAGTCTTTCCTGGCCCGGATAACACCGACATGGAAATACTGGCCTTGTTTTTTGTGTACACGCCCATAAATGACAGGAGCTTCTATGGGCGCGTACACGAAAAACAGGGTCGGTATTTCCATGTCGATATTATCCGGGCCGGGAAAGAGTGTCATCCGCAACAGCAGATACTGGCGACAGTGGCCAGTGGGCAGTAGATACAAGTAGATGGTGGTGCGTAATGCCTCATGCTCATTTTGTGGCCAATTGTGTTCGAGGGTCTTAACTAACACACAAGAAAGAATACGACAAACGGGCGGGAATGACAAAGTGATTTACAGTCTGGTAAATGTGCCTTAGTGAGTACTGACCCGCATTGGGGATGCCTGGACACCAGGTTCTTAGTAACTAGACCTGGTGGAGTCGTTTTTTGATTTGAACGGTTTCAATGCAATTTCGTAGTGCATTGTGTAAAATAAGCTGACAAAGATAATTTAAGTACCTCTACAAAATAGTGGCCTTAGTTACGAGTAGTTAGTTGTTGTTGTTGACCATTACTTCAAATATCTTTGTCAGTGCTGGATTAATAATAGATAACTAGGTACTTGATGCCCTCAGCAATCCTGTCTACTCATCTCCCTTTTCGAGTAGTTAAACTATGTAGTGGATGCGATTCTACGCGCACGTCGGCTAAATTGTCTAAATCTAAATTTTCTAAATTTTAATTGTCATTTAGACGGCTGATTTAACAAGTGCTATTCCATGAAATTAGCGATGTCATTTGATTATGACAGGTGCTCATAGAATAGCAAAGTGATTTAGCGACGTCTAAATAAAATTAGGAATTTTAGCGGCCGCTGTAGAATCGGGTCCAGTATCCTCGTTCAACAAGGGACTAAATTTTTAATTAAATTTATTAAAATACAGAATTTTGAAGGTTTTTGAAGGGCTTGATCAGTGTACATTCAAACACAGGGATACCGGAACAAAAACTGTCGTTCTGCCGCAGTCGCGTGAGTCAGGTCTCAGGTGCGCGGCCGGAGCCGCGCGGCCTCGGCTAATCCGGCGCGCTACGCGCTAATAGCGCTATTTCCGTCCACTATCGCGCCGTAATGGATTTAGTATCACCGCGGCTTCCACATTTATCGCGTTATGCTAATGGATCTAGCCTAATCTGCTGATTACAACCATAAATAACTCGCTAACAGTGGCAATAAGGACGCTCTCGCTATGAATTCATAGAAAAAATGTTACGTAAAAATATTATGTTCCGTAGCTGATAATTGCGACGGTCATAAAATAACGAAGAGAATGAATGAACATTAAAATCTGAGGGTTAGAGAACTGAAAGAGAGCCGAATGAACATTAAGATTTGAGGCTGGTGGAATCGGAAGGTATCAAAGTGATCAGGGAACCAACCTGGGTATGAGCCAAGCGTCGCCGAGCGAGTGCCAGAGCTCGGTCTCCTTGCTGGTGACGCAGTTGGCGAGCAGGTTGAGCGCGTCGCGCGTCAGCAGCGGCTGCACCACGCGCGCCGGCAGCGGGCCCGCGCCCGGCCCGCCGCCCCCGCCGCCCCCGCCGGCCCCCGCCTCCGCGTCCTGCGCCGCGTCCACGATCAGCGCCAGCGGCGTGAACAGGAAGTGCACGAGCTCGGGCGCGTTGGGGTCGTGGATGTGCGCGCGCAGGCGGGCCAGCAGGTTGAAGGACAGCTTGAACTTCTGCAGCACGTCCACGAAGTCGCGCTCGGGCGGCGGGCGCGTGCGCAGCGCCAGCATGCCGTCGCCGGCGCCGCGCTTGCCGCCGCCACTCCCGCCGCCGCGCGAGCGCCGCCGCCGCTCCAGCTCGCGCCCCGCCGCCGCCGCGTGCTGCAGCCGCGCGATGAACTTCTCGATGTCGTCGAAGCAGCGGTTCAGGATGGCGATGTCCTGCTCGTACAGCCGCTCGGAGCCCGTCGACGACGCGTCGTCCCGCTCGCCGCGCTCGCCGCGCCCCAGCTGCGCCGACATTTGCTGCAACAAGCGAGGAGGTCAGGGCGGGAGGGGAGGGCCTGGCGCGGGACGCGCGGGGGGAGACACTCACGGTGAGCACGGCCTCCCACTGCTGGCGCGTGAGCGTGTGGTACATGCGCGCCATGGCGCCGCGCACCGCAGGGGACGACTGTAAAGACTGGCCGCGCGGGGGATCCACGCTGAAGCGTGCCGCGCTAGCGACCGACTGCCGCCCGCGCCGCCGCCGCTTATCGCGCGCTCGCGATAACGCCCCTATCGCCGATCGCCCCGATAGTATCGATTGTTTCGAGAACGACTTCTGAATACCAGCGTGACGAACACAATAAAACAGTAAATCGCGAAGCGCATCGAAAACAAATATGCTAATTGCAATTTAATCACTTGTTATCGACCGAAGTACCTGATAGCATAATTTTTGAGAACAGTAGCTGAAATGCCATTGATTAGGTACCTAAAATCTTACTGCGTCTCGAAATTGATACCTACTTAGACCCGGTTCCCGAACAAAATTTAACCTTTAAGCTATGTTTCCAATGATCTGACACCTATCTCTGATCTAAATTTTTAACTTAGGTATGGGCTGTTGTTTTCGGGATTCAGACTCCAGCGCAAACGCGAAGAACGAGAAAGAAAATTCGAACGTGGAAGGAAATTTTACCCACAATAAATTAAAGAGTGTGAGAAAATACAACAGCCATTTGCATTCAGTCTTGCAACTGTTCGAGAGCACCGGGAACGCCGACGCCCCGCACAAAGTCTCCAGATGGCCGGGCCATCCGGGGTTGTACCAGAATTACATGTCTTAGTATCCAGTGTTCAGGAATTACACTTTAATGTCCCGGATTTCGACTACGAGAGCAGTATTGCCTTCCATATTAAAAATTTAAGCTGCGAATAACATTGCCTGCCTGTATTCACAATGCACATGCCTGAAAACTGTTTTTGCGGTCCTTACAAAAAACTTGCCAAATGACAAAATCTGGGCTCACTGGGCCAATTTCAAGAAAATAGTTGGTTTTGTGCTTGTATTCATATTTAACTACTGACCGAATTTGTAACCCTCGAATTGTCCCGAAAATGAAATGCATGCATCTGGTAACTCCAGCCACGTCCCCACTGACCTGCCTGCGCGGGCGCTCCAGCTCGTCCCGCTCGCGCTCGCGCTCGATCACGAAGTCGCGGCCCGCGTCCCCCGCGCCGCCGCCGCCGCCGCCCCTGCAACCACAACACGTTACACTCGCACACCCTGGGACCGGACGTCAGCCTGGCTCTGATCCAAGGAGATTACCGAAGATGGGCGTAGCGTGGCTGTCGCCGCCGGCGCCGCGCGTACTGCATGGCTCGCTACGGGCGACTGCCGCTCATCTCGCCACGATGATAAGATACCAAATCTTAGTTATCCGCTTGAGAGTAAAACAAGTGTTCGACGGTGAGATAGCGGGAGGCCTTCAGATACGCGTGCTGTCGAAACGTGTCAAGGGACATCGACCGCTATACTGCGGGCTGCATCTTTGGGGGAATATAACTCTACTGAAGTAGTCGGGTCAGCTCTCAGCGTGAACACCGACACTGTGTGGTTTGTATCATTACAATATGATGAGTGAATTTGATACAATTTTTTTTTATTGTGAGAGGGAGGCAAAGCGGGGTCATCTGATGCAAAATGACCACCACCGCCCATGAACCAACTACTCCAGGAGAGAGTCATTAGTCCGCCGAAATCAGCCAGAAGATATCAATTGCCGGACATACATAGGCCTTAGTTTTACAATTTACTTCATGTCTAGCGAATCAATTATTAGCGTTAGGGGTAGATAGAGATTACCCACATTAGCTGGCTCATATAAAGTTGGGCCGCCAGTTTTGCTGTAGGTTGACTGACGCGGCTCACTGTTCTCACTAGTACCTAACATTAAGCTGCCGATACGAATTTACGGCGTCATACAATATTTATCCCGACCCGGACCCAGACCAGACTGAAATTGTGGCTGAACGTCTTACGTCAAACGTTAACGTTCGTTAAATATGTCTCCCACAAGAAGTTTCTCGCGTCAATGATCACTTTATGCTAATATGTATCCAAAACCTGGTCCTCCCGGTAAACTTGTCAGTCCATCTGTGATCCAGCGTGCCGGGCTCGGGTACTAACTTGAGGGCGTTGAGTTCCTCGACGAGCGTCTGCGCGCCCACGTCGTGGCACTGGAAGATGTGCAGCTCGCGGCGCGGCGCGTCGGGCGCGGGCGCGGCGGGGCCGGCGGGGGCGGCGGGGGCGGCGGGGGGCGCGGGGGGGCCCACCACGAACGCCAGCACGTTGTTGTACAGCTCGGCCGGCTCCGGCGACGTGAAGGCCGTCGGCGAGTGCACCCACGACGCCGGGAACCGCTCCATCACCGACTGCAGAGAGCACCACACACCACCGTCATCAATTATTAACATTACATGTATAATCCCTATTTCCTGTATCCCCTGAGGAGTTCGGAGTCGGCGCAGCGACTTAAGAGCAAGTTTCTCTAAAGCTGTTGGGAAGACCCCTCACATCAGCTTTAAACTGCATGTGGTAAGCAACGTCAGCGTTGACATGTACCGAAAAGACTGCGAAGATCACGGATCAGGGGAAACAGTTGATAACACTAAGATACCAAAAAACACACGTACTCGTACAGTCAATGCGTACAGTCGAATAAATTGAATCATGACCCATGGTGGAACCTTTTAATAATCAGTTTCACTACGATTTCCTGGACAAAGGTATGAGATGTCAACATAACATAAGAGCGCAAAGGTTCCACCCTGGGTCGATCATGATTCAATTTGTTCATCTGTACCTAAGTGCGTGGCTCGATCTGACTCGACGTCAAGCCGTTAGACCGTTTTTAAACTCGTATACCCAAATAGATTGACATCTAAAGTGCTAAACGAATTTTGTGGATTGAACCCATGACCAGTCAATCAAATTAAATCATGAAATTGGATTCGTACCACTAATGTTTATGTCACTAATATTGTACAGTGTGTGTTCCATTGATAGTTATCATCATATCTGCCATAGGACGTCCACTGTTGGACATAGGCCTCCCCCATAGACCTCCAGTTGCCTCGGTTGGAAGTGGCCTGCATCCACTGTCAACCCGCGACTTTAACCAGGTCATCCGTCCTTCTCGTTGGTGGACGTCATACACTGCGCTTGCCGATCCGCGGGCTCGACTTAAGAACCTTTCGGCCCCAACGACCATCTGTTCTCGCGTGCTATATGGCCTGCCCATTGCCACTTCAACATTCGCTTGGCTATGTAGGTGACCCTTGTTCTTCTGCGTCCATTGGAAGTACTATTAGAACTCCATTAGGTATAGTACTGTCAATGGAACAAGTGGGAACACACCATGTTACCTAGACAACGCTTGTTCAGTGTTACGGAACACTCACCCCGGTCTCATAATCCATGACGAGCACCCACTGCCCGTCCAAACACAGTTGCATCTTCTGACTCCATATTCCTAGAATAAAAGTAAGTAAATATAAACAGATGCGCCGTGACAGTGCGGAATAAGGTAAATAATGATTTGATATTTACCAGCCTCACAGCCCTTGTATTAGGCTGGGGCCTGGCATCCAAAGCTGCTGCAAATGGCATTAAGTACGTCTATTCTCTACTGCTGGGTAGACTCTATGTATAGCCCATAAGTTAGAGGGCTTGAGCCAAAAATAAATCACAATGATTCTGTATACGATGTTGAACTGCCAATTTAGATTTTTTTCAGTCAGGATCAGATGACTGGTCGACCTGAGGTCGACTGGAGGATCAGACACTTGGATGACCGACTACCTTATTTTTCTAGTAGTGGCTTTTTTACGATAATATTAGTGGTAGTAGGATACGCCGGGTTGTATTCGGCATCGGAGGGCTCACCGTTGGTCTTCTCGAGCTGCAGCAGGCGCCGCATGCCGTCGGCGGGGTAGACGATGCCGGTCTCGCGCGTGACCGTGAAGGTGGCCAGGTGCTCCAGCGTGTAGGCGCCCGCGCCGGCGCGCAGCCCCGCCAGCTCCTCGAACTCGTCCAGCGCGCGCTGCGCGTCCCCCCGCGGCGCCCGCGCGCCCCCCCGCGACCCCATCGCGCTACCAGCACCAGCACCAGCCCATCACGCCCCCGGCGCCCGGGGACCACGTTGACGCGCTCACGATATCGCGATATGATCTGGAAATATTTAATTGCTCTTTAGTACTCTCTAGTACTATTACCTATTATATCCTAAAGAGATACATTAGCGGGAAGCGGAGAAGCGGGAGGGGATGAGCATGGGGGGGTACGGCTGCGACGCTTATGTCACGAGAGATAAAGACAGCAATATCTCAACGAATACTTAATGTGGCCGCGCGGCCGGTAGGGAAACTTCTCATCGCACCAATCGACTGAACCGTGATGGCTGAACCGTGATGGCCACCTTCCGCTGCTTAGTCCGCACGGGCTCATTTTAATTTGCAACGATCGACTACATGGAAGTTCGACGGAAGTACTTGCTTGCAGCCGGTCGATGTAAACCGAGTCCTTATGGAGACCCAAAGAGTATATAACCACTTGTGGAGACCGCTCCGCTCGCTGTGGAAAGTGGCCATGAAAATCAATCTATAAAATATTTAATAGGTATTGACTACGGCTTATTTAATTTTTCATCTTGAAAAATTGTGTCAGAGTCGGTCTCTCACATTGATCTGTAAGATCACATTGGTCTGCATTTTGACTGCTTCCATGTCTTATTGACCCGGAATAGGTTTAAAATTAGAAATGCTTCGTTGGTTGATGTAGATTGGATCTAGTTGGCTTATGAATGGATGAAAGAAAAAAAAAGAAATAGCACTGACCACCATTACTAACAGTAGGTAAGCAATGAATGATGATTATTTAACAACTTAGATAGATAGATAGATAGATATAATCTTTATTCTTCAAAACAAAGACATGGCTTAGTAACTAAAGAGTAATAAAACTAACAATTCAGCACTTAAAAATATGCCTGAAACAAGGTACTTACAATAGCAAATAAAAACATAAATTAGGTAACAATTAAACAGATCAGACATAAATGAGAAGCCATGTGATGCACTGAAGAACAGGCGCTGACTCAGCATTGTGCTGCGGTAAGCCGCAGCGCTGGTATTCTGCCAGTACCCATATCGAGTAAGGACGCCGAACAACGTGGTAAACTCAGCGCAATCTCGTCATCAAATGAGTTTTATTATACAGTGGGATCCTAAAGTAATTAGCAAAATTTGAATAATTTGTTTTTGTAAAATTGTCATGGCATGTTTGTGAATAAAGTTTTTATCTATCTATCTATCTATGATAGTAAGTAGTAAGAATGGAATTTCTTACAACTTTTCTTACAATAGAAAGAATTATTTTCTATGGGATTTCGACCACGATGAGCTTTCAGTATTTTTATGCAGAATGTTAGCTGTGTTAACTGGCGTGAACGTGAAATACGTTCCTACGATTTTATGATCGTGCGACGACACCATATAGATGACGACACATACTTTTACCCCTTCAACAGGTCTAAAACGAAGAGGTTTTGTTTGCAGATATTCTGTATTTGCAGACAAAAAGCGTCCGAATGCGCTTTCACTCACGGGGATCCATCGCCAATCGAGTTAGCGCCGTAGCGTGGGAACCGGCGCGGGCGCACGGGTTTCGAGAGATGAGGGGGGGTGGAGGGGGGCTACATGTGATCACACAACGCAGGCGCAGCTCGGCCATACGATTTAGCGAGCACCGAAAGGTTTATAATATGCACGATTATCGCCCGCTCTTTGAGACCTCGACTTTTTTTTATACAGTATAGGCTTTCGTTTGGCCACAATCACGCCTGATGGAAAGCGAGGATGAGGCCTAAGATGGAGCACGCTTGCCTAGTTAATAGTAAAAGCGGCCAAATTGTAGTGTTCAGGAAACAGTCGCGGGCAGGGAATTCCACTCTTTTGCTGTGCGGTTGATGTAGGAAGAGCGAAAGCGAAAACTTAGGTTAGGTTCCAACGACATCAGTGTAAATCAAAGGTCCCCAAACTTTTTATTTTATAGGCCCTAGACCTTTTTTTAATTTAGTATTAGGTAGGGGACACCTAGGCTAAATGTCCACCCTGTTTTCCTAATAATATTTTTTTGGAAAGTTATTGACTTCAAATGTGTTTTTTGCGTAACTACATAGACCCCTCGCAGGTATCATAAAGTTGATTACTCGCAGTATAAACTTTTAGTCGCCAACCTAACCATTATTTTGACAAAATAGTAATTTTATCACCAGATATTCAATTAAGTGATCCTAATAAGTTGTTATCGAACTCAGTGTCAGTGCGCAGTATTATTTACCTAACTAATTGTACCATCGTATTCATTCACAACAACTTCTGATGTAACCGCTACCCGTTTTCTGCAATAACAAAGGTACACAATTACAAGAAATCGACGTAATTGTTTGTAACTGTCGTAAGATAATGAAATCATTCATCGGCGAGAGGCTGCCACCGCGTCTCGAGTTTTCGGGTTTTTGCACGATCGCATTAAGGAGTACGATTAATGAACCACGGAATGAAAACAATAACGCAAGACATAATTCAAACCTTAAGTTCCATTATCCCCAACTGGCGAAGTGTGATAAAAGGCAATCTATTAACACTAAAGAGTGTTAATAAAGTTATAAAAAAAAAACAACGCAGAGACTGCTTACTGTACATTGGTCACTAGTATCATGTAGCTATACCGGGTGTGACCTGTAATACGAGCAAAAAATTAAAACATAATCGTCCTTTGAATATTCCTTTTTTCATACAAATTAAATGCTGCTATCAATGTACGCCGTTCTAACACAACTGACGTCGCCTGTCACGGTACAAACATCAAGCATTTCGCTTTAGGTACATTGCTTCTTCGAATAAACATAAAAGTGTAATAATAATTAAAAAACTAACCATTTTTAAAAGTCGCTTATCTAATGTTCTTCACTTTAAGGAGTATGATCTACTATATTTTAATTATTTGCTCATATCACAGGCCACACCCGGTATAATCTTACATAGCAAAGTCGTGCTAATCATTCATTCCAGTCGATAAGGCTGCGGCTCCACTGTGGCGGAGACAAGCGGAGCGGAGAGGAGACGAGTAGGGATCGACCAATCATAAGTTATTCAACTAGCCTAGAGACGAGATGTGGATTCATAATGTCACGGTCGTCACGACCAACCGGTCGATCCCTACACGTCTCCTCACGCCTCAATGGAGCCGCAGCCTCAAAGAGTCTTCCGTACCTACCCGTAGACAGAAGGAGTGCTGGTCAGTGTGTCAGTAAATAGTTGCATTCTTAAATTTTTTGTCATGTCATCAATAAAGGTGATGTGACAGGGTGTCATTGGGCATTAGGATGTCCAACACTAGGACATTGTTAGTGCGATCTTGTTCTCAGTAGGTGCGCTTTCCGAGGCTGTTTGATAGAAACGCGTGGACATTAACATCTAGTGCGTGGTGAATGTATGTAACATAGAAACAACCACCGCGCCGCGACCGCCGACAACTTTCGATAAAACCAGTCGCAGCTTCTGTTGTCGCAAAAAGCGGGCGTCCGTGTGTCGCTTACATCAACAGTTACTATGTCGCTATTTGACTGACGCGTGAGCTTCCAAATGCTGTAAAGGTGTGGCCACACGCAGTCGATCGTCGCTTGTTTGCAGCGATAAATCTGGTCATGTGACCCCATTTTAAAAGCAAAGCAAAGTCGTGGCAGTGGTACAAATAAAAGAAATTGGAGTAAATGAAAAAAAGAAATAACAGTGTTTTTGCCGAAATTGAAGAGGTCTTTATTTCCAGCGATAAAGCTCAGCATGTTCAGCTTATCGCTATATGTCACGTGACCAGATTTGATGCTGGAAACGAGCGTCGAGCGACTTTCATGTGGCTGCGCACTTACAATTCGCGACGCGGCCTGGCTACTTACTACGGAACTCGAAACTCAAAGTTCAGTCTCTCTCGCTCTCGTATTAAATAGTATAAGTGTCAGAGGGACCGCACGACACGAACTTCGAGTTCTGAGTTTCGTAGTAGCCGTGCTGCTACTGCCAGTCTATAATAGGTGTACTTGCACTGATCGAGTAGGTAAGCGAATGAATGACTAAAAGGTATATAATGAAGTAAACAAGTCTGCCGATTAGCGATTAGGTACTCAATAAAAATTGCGATATACTTAGATTATATACAACGTATAAAATGTTGTATATAGTCTAAGGCGATATACCCAAAAAAATTCCACTGGGTTTCTAGGCTACATATTATAACGTCAAAATCATGAACGCTGGTGGAACCTTTGTACTACTGATGTACAGATGGCATGTTGAGAGTCCATACTTTTGTAGATAGTCAGTGAAATTGATTATTAAGTTCACCCTGGTACACGAATCAGTTTGTTGGACGGTACACTTGGTATCATAAAACAGTGTTTCCACTAATAATGTGCGAGGATGTGATAAGCGGATGTGTCTTTATTAACCAACAGAAACACTTTTTACCTCGCTTCGCACAGCACATCTTTGATGGAAACAGCTGAGCGGAGCGAAGCGAGCTAAATGAAGCGTTTGTATTGGTTAATGAAAAATACATTCCTCGCACGTTATTGGTGGAAATGCAGCTTAAGTATCCACTTTTCCATTGTATTTTTTTAACTTTAAGTAAAGGACTGGCCACGGTACTTGTTAAACAAAGATTATAATTTGATCGCGGTGATTCATCCCGGCACAAAGCGTCGCATTCCGCGCGCTAACAGCCGATAACAACGCACACGCTGATAACACACACACACTGACACCACGCACACACTGACACCACACACACACTGACACCACACATGCGAACCAGTTTACCGAGCGACTGTTATTTACAAGTATTAAGTACGTATGTGATATGAATAGCGCGGTATTTTTGTCGCGTTCAACCTATCTGCCTGATTGGTGGAGGTAGGTACTTATGCTGCCCTTGTAAGCCAAAAGGCGCTATAAACAAAAACCTTTTGAGTTATTGATACTATTGTGTAGCTTAAAACATTACACAAACATGGTATAGATAAATGACAGAAAAGCGATTTTTTTTGAGATAGAGCCTTTCGGCTTAACAGGACAGTACATTATTTACAAAAATCATTTCAGATTCTAACGAAAAGGAATGATAGCAAAACGTAGACAATGTTTTTGGTGATTTTACTTCCAAGATGTCGCAGTGTAGAAACTAGCTAACGTTTTGCTGTACCTAATACAATAAAATACATAAGAAATGTATTGGATTGAATACTTAGGTATTAAACTGTTTAGCATAGCAACGGCATTTGGTGTAAACAAAGTGGTACATAAATAATAATAATTATAATTTTTTATAGGCATCATAAAATAGGACAGATAACTCTGAAACTTCAGCAAGGCCTAGAGGTAAGCTGATAATAAAATTTCGTTGCATCTCTGCTGTTGGTAATTACGAGTACCTATTTCTTAGAATATATTAAAAAAATAAAAACCATACGATTTCTAGACGCTACAACGTTATGAAATATTTAGAATGACTATGAAAATGAATGTAAAGCCATAAAAGTCTAACGAGTTGTCGAAGTGCGAGAGCAGCCCCGCGGCCTCGTTCGCGCCGCCTCCACGCACGCCGCTACACTCATTATCATTTAATAACCAACAGTGTTTGAGGAGTGACTAACGCTTTCCGGAATTAGTGACAGTGTGTCACCAACACCTCAGCTAAGTTCCGGGAGCGCGCGTTGATGTCTTTGCTAGGTGTTCCCGGTCGCGTCCCGCGCGCTCGGCGACGCGGCGGGCAGGAGCGGATCTTGAATTTGTGGGGCCCTGAGCTAATACTGCTTAGAGGCCCTACCTAATTACTCAAACCTCATGATCGGATTTTTTTAACTCTAGATAATTTTTATTATTGACAATATCGTCTATTGTTTTCAGTTCAGGTTGGGGGCTCTCTGTATCCACGGGGCCCTGGGCTGCAGCCCAAAAAGCCTTTAAGAGGATGTACCACCGGCAGTTTCTCCATACAAGCGTAGTTCTCATTTTCCTCCCTGGATAATTACATTAGAGCAACAATTTTTTATAAAAAAAAATCTATACTTGCATTTTGCTGTGCTTGTATGTTTTGTTTTTTTCGATAATTCGTATATTTTAAGAATTAGAGACCCTAGAAAACTCCAAAAAATTCGTTATTTCCAGTTCCTCAATCGGAGGTTTTGTAAACAAATCCCACGAATGTAGAACAAAAACAGAAAACATACAAGCATCTCTGGGAAACCCTCATTAAAACATATTATGTGAAAGAAAAATTAAAATCGGTTCAGTTTTGGAAGAGGAAATCAAGGACTACGAAACCCTATTTTTGGACGTTTTTCACAGCTAATATCAGCTAAAGCTGCAGTCGTCCCTTTCGCGCTATATGCGGGTAATAGCGAAGGCAATAGTTTCTTCAAATACCTGTTTTTCAAAATGCTCGCCCGTGGGATATCCTCTTAAGTAGATCCGCCCCAGCAGGGCTACTCCGAAATTCGAAAATCGAAGTTTGTATCGTTCCGTCCCTCTGACATTTTATACTATTCAATACGAGCGTGAGAGAGACGGTATGATACGAACTTCGATTTTCGAATTTCGGAGTATGCCCTCTGGACGCGGGCGCATGCGCGGGGCCACGTAGCAGTCGACGAGCGAGCTGCGTGTATCTTATCCCCGTGATTACGACGCGCTATCGCGGTTATCTAAATACGTAAATTGCTGTTGAAATTCCTCGCGCGGGCTCTTGAGCAACGCGCTTCGTACACACGTCGATAACGCAGATAATGCAACCAGCACGTTAGGTACAGGACGCTAAGTATGAACACACGCATTGGGCGATTATTCGACCGTTTCAACCGTCTCATTTTTCTGGACACTTTTCTGTCAAAATGGCCGAATATTCTGATACACTTTTTTACTTATCTGGTAAGAACACAGGAACTCTAACAAATAATGTAAAAATGAGATCAAAATCTACAGCCAATTCGTAAAAAATGTGACCAGATAAATGAGGTGGTTGAAACGCTCGAATAATCGCCCCATTGTGGTACCATGAGCTCAATATTTGCATGTGGTAGGACCTTGCTCGCTAATCCTGCCGTGAAATAGCAGTGCTTGCACTGTTGTTTCGGCGTGGAGAGCAAGACAGCCGGTGAAATTACTGGCACGTGAGGTATCCCATCTTAGGCCTCTAGGTTGGCAACGCATTTGCAATCCCCCTGGTGTTGCAGGTGTCTATGGGCGGTGTTAATCTCTTACCATCAGGAGACCCACTTGCTCATTTGCCATCCAGTAAAAAAAAAAATGTATTTTCTCCGATGGCAATTCCATGTTTAGCTAGGCTGAAGTTAGCGAAGGCACCTGGTAGTGCATCAAGCCAAGTTCTATTTTTTGCTTCCTTTCCCTGCAACATTTATTGTTTCCTCTTGGTATTTCAAACTTGAAATACAATTGATTTAGGTACATTAATGCTTAGTACCTGGGCGACCGAGCTTTGCTCGGGCTAAAACTATAAAGTGTTTTTCCGGAGATAAAAGCAAGCTAGATCGTTTTTTTGTCATCCCCGAAAACCGCCACATACTAAATTTCATAGAAATCGTTGGAGCTGTTTTCGATATAATAATATATATACAAGAATTGCTCGTTTATGTTAGAAATATTAATCTATGGTATGACATCTAAGGCAACACTGGCTCTATTGATTGTCTCTGGTAGTTGCTCTTCCTTCCCTTCTGTCTCGATCTCCTGCGTACGTTGCGTGTGTAATTTTTGTTGATATTAATCCGAGTTTATTTAAGTATAAAAACTACATCAAAATAATTGTATATTATATTGTGAATAATATAAAGGTGCAATTGGCTGTTCATCTTTTATTTCTAACAAGAAACGCCGCCACGCCAGCCGTATAAGCTGCCTGCGCGTACGCTCTGTCTAACAGTTTATAGGTATTAGATATTGCTAATTGTGATTTTGGGTCGGCGTTTAAAGTTAATGCCTACTGTGGTTTACCTCTTTCGATATGGTAATTAATATAATTATGTTGTTTCATCACAGACATTCTTATTTTCCTCGTTAATGATGTGTATGAGAATATCAATATTATTATTATCTCGTGAAACTGTCATTGACAATATTATCACAAAATCCGGATTAACTTTAGTATTTATACACGTCAATAATTAGGTGTCCTGATATTTGCGTGTCACATGATATATTTGATGGTCTAATCTGCATCGTTAGTATAAAAATCGAATCGATCGGAATGTGGCCGCGCCGGTCGGGCCTCGTTCGTGCGGTTATTATTATTATTATTTTTTGTTTTACCATGTTTTTACTAGCTTATTTTGGTGGCAATAATTTTTTTTTTATATGTATTTGTATTGTAATAAGTACAGTCCTGTGATTTAATTATAAAAGCAGGATTTTCAAATATGTAATATAGTATATTAATAGAAGATTTATTTGCACAGAATAAGTAGTTACATCAAATGTCATTAGATTGTAATGAGACAAAGCCAAAGTCAAAGTATCTTTATTTGTCATCATAGATGGTTACAATATACACAAGGTGTTATACGTTATTGGTATCACTATGTTTTACGCGCAGGCACACAAATAATTTGCAAGTATAAAAGGTCGCTTATCTTGCTATTTATACAATGTTCTTGTTCTTGTACTAAAAATAGCATGCAAATTACATTTTCTAATACTAAAATCTACTGTACTGGAAGCTATCTTGCGAGGGAAAATCCCCTACACAGTAGTATGGTATCTATGTAGTAGGTATGTAATGCAGAACCGCCCCATGAGTTTCTCTCGGAATTTCCAGTGACTGTGCCAAGGCCAACATGACGACCTGAGGTCGTATTGTTTAACACGTGGACGCTCGCTATAATATCACACCATCCATCTCTTTCTACCTTTATTCCGTACCGTTTGATGGAAAGAAGCCGGGAAAGTAATTGTAAAATACGGCACACTTCGTGCTTGAAAGTATCCGAAAATTTCTCCTTATAAATTATGCTTACAATTTGTAGTAACGACGCAGGGCCACCATGTATTATGTATTTGTGTACACGGTTGTTGCCATTCGAAATTCGAACACCGGAAAAGTTGTAGTCCGTATATGACGCAACCTTGTCGTTAAATATTAAAATATTCTCCTGTCATTCATTTTGTACAATATGTGTGAGTGTGTGGTGATTATATTACAATAAATTAAATCATAATTATCTGTAAGTTACGACACATTGAACAAAATGGCATTAAGGCTTGGTGATATAATAATATCATTATTGTGAGAATCGCGTCAGGAATGTTCTGTGGAGTAGACCTCCTTGCTGACCTCTGGGATCAAATCCAATAGAAACCAGAAACCGAGGTCAGTTCACTAGCATATATTTACGGCTCATTTCAAAGTAATAGTTATTGGGAAGGGAAAGGTCCAAAAATGTAACAAGTCGTTTGATCAAGTGTTTACTACATAATACAATTTCAAGTATTCCAAAGAATGATTATTGGAATGCCCTCAATGAATCGGTATTTTCATAGAAGGAAACACAGATCTGCATAATTTACAAATGATATAGGTATTTGTGTGTTTTTGGACATTGGCCCCAGCTGTGATAATGGTATTTGTAGGAATAAATATCCAATTTGAGAAAAATCGAGAATTCTTGGGGTTTTTTCTGTATGAACCTGTATCGGATCTTTTACAGTTCTCTTTCAATCAGATGTAACACTTCGCTGTTTTGTATGGTACCGGGTCACAAATCTCAGGCTGTTCCGGGGATATAACACAGCTAATTCAGTATATTGAACCTCTGTTTGTGCTATGAATAGGGTGAAAGCGCGTCGAATGGTAAGTTAAAGATTTCTGGTGTACAATAAAGAGTCTTTGTATTGTATTGTATTGTAAAGTTATCTCATGATCAACTGGTAGCACGAAGCTGTGTTTAGCCGAGGAGCTGATCGCGGGCCAAACTCGATCAGCAGCGGCGGGCCGCGGGAGCCAGAACAAGGTCGGCCGGGAGGAATGTCGCCGCGTGACGTCAGCCGCGCACGCCGCCGCTTGCGCAACCTTCCCCGCGCCGCGCATCGCTGCCTTGCTTATTATCGCACTGTAGCGTTATGATTACCCAAGCTCCAGCGTTGTTAATTAATTGATAAACGTGAATACAGCGGGTGTAGAGCGAGTCACGGGCGTCGGTGCAGGTCCTGGCAGCAACAGCAATGGCATGTTTTTTACAACAAGACCCTTTGATTGGTCATATAGTTATAATCTATTTTGTTGCCACACAACACTAACTACACAATACACACAACTAATATTATGCTAACTACACCATCGTTTTACTGCAAGTACTAAATTATAAGCTAAGACTGGAAAGGACGCTGCGTGTGTGAAACGTGTTGAACCAGGCTGACTTAGCTTTCTATTTACATGCTCTTTGGTTACTAAATAGTGGCTGTTAGAAGTTCCTCGTTCAATTCTTGAGAAATCATAGGTCAGACTCAGGCGCAAATATACTCCTTATTCATAAAAGCTTGTTATAGTGCCGCAAGCCTTATGAGATCAAAGCGCTTGAAACATATTTTATCAATTTGTGTATAGCGGTAACACCGTTCTCCGACAGCAGCGTCGGCACTAGGTCAGATAAGCTTTTGTTTATCTTTATCAGTCGGTTTTTTTTTTGGCCTGATGCAAAGCTCAGAGTCTTGATTTAGGTACTTCAGTATAAGGTGTTTGTAACGTTTTTATGAATAATGGATGGAGTAAGGCCATATGCAAAAATAATTTTGAAAATCTCTCTACAATATTGGCGGAGTAATCGTTGAATATACATAAAAAATACATAGAAACAGTCGAGAATAGAATTAACTTCCTCCTTTTTCTGAAGTCAGGTAAATAAATTTTTGGTCAACAAACCCCATAAATAAAAAGGTATTAACAATCAAGCAAGTCACTTCGTAGGTATACTAATAGCAAAGAAGATCACTGGAAACTTTTATGCTACGAATAATAATTATTATTTGTAGCTTTTATGATATTATCTTCATTAGGAATGTACCATCAGGAGTCGTTGTCGCTCCAAAACTATGTGATTAAGCATAGTTATTAGTTCAGCACCATATTTTACATAGATACAATATACATAGTTATCAATACAAACCCGGAAGTTGTGGTTATGACTGGTCAAACATAAAATTATACAGTGGGTAAGCAATGAGAAAAATCCCTTCTTGATGAAATACTTAAGCACGAGAATTTACAACTTGGCGAGTGGCGCAACAAATCCCCCTGATAGAGCTAACATTTTGAAGTAAAATGATCATTAATTTCTTGAAAAACTCTCGGTCAATATTCGACCTGCTGCTGCTGCAAATTATAAAATTGATTATAGTGTGGCGGGTAGATCGATGCTGAGATACACCTACACTCTTCAACTAATGACAATATTTTAAAGCAGCTTGCTCAGTGTTATATTCTGTTATTGACAACATTTCAACTGGTTGGATATATTTTTATGTAGATAATAAGCAGATTGGTCTATAAGATGTAATTTAAGATATTAATTTCAAGGCAGGTTTCTAAATTTTGATTTGTATCTGAAGGGTTCTGAAAAATACTGTTGTTTGTCCTGATATCGCACTGTACAGATGTTGTGATCTACTCAATCCGACTTCTAGGATGGCTTTCCATGAGTGCTGGTCGCACAATTTGATTCAGACTGAAAGTCGATTTCCCTGCAATGTATTAATGTATCTCAAATCGAGGCAGACAACTCTTCGGCTGCTGCAGACGCATATAGGTTTGAGAGATGCTTTTCCCAGATGAAAGTGAGGTTTATCGAGGTAGCTTAGGAAAAGAGGGTAATCAAGTTCGATACTCTGGCATTGATCTCGTTGCTTTTCGAGGGTAGGCTTTGTAAGAAAATGGTTTTGATTTGCGGGTCATTGTGTTGAGTCCAAGCCCTCTAGTCACGGATAACTGTGTACGAAACAGGCAGACGGCGCGTCGCGCATACTGATGAGGCTGCTTCCGGCGTCAGCCGGACGCGCCGGACGGCGCCGGAGCCCGAGCCCGGCCTGGCGACGTGCCGCGCTGCGAGCCAGCGTCGAGCCTGGGCCTTAACTATACCGAATGCGTACGTCGTCGCACACCATTGCGACAATTAGATATAGACATCTTTTATTCATCTTATCGGTGGGGAATTCGGAACCGAGGCCGGCGCCGTTTCCGTCAGACAGCAGGCGGAGAGCGGGAGGCGCGCAGCCGGGAACAGGTGGCAGGTGCCGTTGTATTCACATCCGTGACGTGTGTCGCAGCGCCACAATGGCCGGCGTGCGAAGTGTGCCGCCGCAGCCTCCGCCATTCATCGCGCCGCGGGCAACGACCGGCCCCGCGCGCCATCTAGCGCCCGCCGCCGCCTGCGCCCGCGCATCTTCACACAAATATGTAGCATGTAGCCCCGATACTCGCGCACCCTTCTTCCGGCTCCACGCGAAACGGCTGCCTTTTCATAGATCACTGCTCGCGACTCGCACTCGCCACCAAACAAGTATCACTGGAATGTCGAACCCGTCGTCGACGCGGCGCGAGTCGTCGCGGGGCCGCCGCCGCGCGGCGCCCGCGCAAGGTACTCACCGAAGGCTCTGCGACTCCTCGGGCCCGTTCTGCTGCTGCGTGGCACTCACACTCACTCACTGCACTGCGTCCGAGATGCCGCGACCGCGTCGTGCGCTTCGTGCCGACCGACCCGACCGCATCGACTGAACTGCGGCCGCGCCCGCCGTCCCCTCCCCCGCGCACCTGCGGGTGCGGCGCACCTGCGGGGCGCGGCGGGGGCGCGGGGCGCGGGCGGCTCGCGGGCGGCAGTCGGTCCGAGCACGCGAGCGCGCCTGCACGCACGCCCGGTACAGGCCGAGACATGTCCGCCAACGGCACCGCGACGGCGGCCGCGCCCGAGCCGCGGCTCTGCCACGTGCGGAAGGTGCCCACCTTCGACGGCTACGGGTTCAACCTGCACGCGGAGAAGGGCAAGCCGGGCCAGTACATCGGCAAGGTCGACGAGGACTCGCCGGCGGAGGCGGCCGGCCTGCGCCGCGGCGACCGCATCCTCGAGGTCAACGGCAGCAGCATCGCCGGCGAGACGCACAAGCAGGTCGTGGCGCGCATCAAGGAGCGGCCCGACGACGCCTCGCTGCTGGTGGCGGCGCCCGCGCCCGGCGACCCGCTGCCCGACCTGGACGCGCCCGCCGCGACCCCCGCCGCGACCCCCGCCGCGACCCCCGCCCCCGCCGCGACCCCCGCCGCGCCCGACAGCCCGCCCGCGCCCGCGCGCCTCAACCTGCACATGACGGCGGCGGAGATGCGCGCGCAGCTCGCCAACAAGAAGAAGTTCGACCCCAAGAAGGTGCCGCTGGACCTCAAGTCCAAGTTCGACATCGTGAAGAAGCTGTAGCGCGGCGTTGCCAGCAGGGCGGCCTGCCAGCAGGGCGGCGCTGCCAGCTCGCGCACCTCATTGCCATGCTCGTGATAAGTTGCCTGTACATACGCCTCTAGTGTACGCGATGCCGCCGCGCCGCCGCCGCGGTGCAGCGAGTACCGGTTTTATTCAATTTTGTTGTACTTATTTTTATTTCGCGTGATGCGGCAAGCATTGGATTGATTTGACTTGACGATTACCTAAATGTGTAGTTTATTATAATTTATTTAAGTGCAATTTATTGTTGAATGATGAATAAATATTACAGTTAAACTTAACCATTTTGTGTACCGGTGTTGTTTCATTCCGAGTGCCCGCCTGCGCCCGCGCTGCCTGCCGCGAAAACCTCAAATATATCGTTTGTAGCGTCACGTTTGTGCCTAGAAAGTGAAAGTTCCGCCGGATTTCGACGCTTAAACCTTGTTTACAATTTGCGCAAGATTATCGAGCCTATTGCAAAAATTATGAATTATTTAAATGGGCATTTAATCACCTAAACTCGTAGGTAATTGCACGCGATTGTTGGCCAACGCCGCGCGCCCGCACCGGCAGCGCCGGCCGCTTCCCCGGCGCTCCCGTCCGCTGCGGTAATGACGACCACAAGTATTACAATCTGAACAAGTTTCCTACCTACACCATACCTACAGCAAAAACTAGCTTTTTTATCGCCAATTATTTTCCTAATTATTACTTTAGTAGGTATTAGTGGTGCCTAATCGAATAGAACATTATCCATTGTCAAAACCTGCCGCCGATGCCAATTATACAGTATTTAGAAACTTAAAAGGTTTCCATAAAAACATAAAAAAAAATGTTGTGTCAATGCAATGACCCACAAAGCAGTTGTGCAAGAGTAAGTGTTCATGCGTGTTATGTGTAGCAACCACTTCATAACGTCGACCGTCAGCAGCGCCGGAACTGGGGCATGCCACTGCACTTGCATTCAAATTTTGGAAAAGTTACAAAAACGACGAGAACGATTGTAAAAAGGGTTAATACATAATTAGCATTTTCTGTTAACAGATAGAAGCGACGCAACAAGAAGAACAAGAGTACCTACTCCCTATAATTATATTGTTCTGATGACAAAAAAGGTCCGATTTTTATTAGTCATAGTGACAGCTAAGTTAGCGCGCGACGGAGGCTGCGCGCGGGCCGCGGCCTTGACACGCGGCGCGGCTCGTCGAGTGCCGAGCTGTCCTACATCAACAGGCGCTTCTCCAGTCCCTGGTTGTTATGTTACGGGGCTCCACAATCTCATCCTACACGCGTTCGGAATGTAAAGCATCATTGAAAGTGGCGAAAGCGCGGCAAATTTCACTTTGGTGCGTGCAGGCTCACAACTCATTGTCAGGGAAACGTGTCAAAATGCGGCGCGCGGACTATTTGGATGTCTCAAAATAACACCTTCCTACTGGACATTTTATAGAGCGAGCAAACAATGATTATAACGTTCCCAAAAGAGACGACGATCAGAACTGCGGTACAGAGATAGCTTGATTAATGATAAGGGAAAAGTGTCAGGAGCTTTTTAGTTTTGTTTACTTATTAGTGATTATATAGGATCTGGGTGGTTGGAGTCATCAGCTGGTGGCTGGTGACCCTCGGGCCGCGGTAGCATCGCGCGTCTGTTTCCGCGAACGCGCCGACGTCACCAGCTTGTAGGTACCTACGGTTATCACAAACACACTTTGTCCTTTAGCGAGCGGCACTAATTATCGCATGCCTTTATCGGCGCAATCCGGCTCTGTATGTGTATCTAGGCACAGCATGGAAGTAATGAAATGATAATATTTACGAAGCACGTCGACATGTAGCTTTAGTTTGTCTTCACTTTGATGGGCTCCCGACTCGATGTATTGTCGCCATACCATCGTCTGCCAGTGATACGTACCTATCGTATGGTGGTAATATTACAACTGGCTCACATGGATTCTAATTAGGTACGCGCGGAATAACGTCTCTTTACAAAAAATATACCTACTTACAAAAATTGGCCGTATATTTTTTTTAATTTTAATTTTTATTTATTATATAAATGAATAAAAATAAATATAAGTGGCAATGGCTTCTGGAAAAATGTGTCAAATGTGGCACTCAAAACACATCGTGTTAATTATTTCACTTCAGTTAAAGATTCTACTACTTGTATAATAAAATGATTCTGTAATATTTTAACTGGCGATTGGGTGTGCCTATGTTGTTTCTTCACATACAAGCATTAATTTACATATATTTTACCATTTATTTCTTGATGAAGAGTGCTAAAATATACTCATATTTTTGTAGAATTACAGAGATGACGAGGATCTGGAAAGGGAACGAAGAGCTTTATCTATGCAACCGAACATACAGACTCACTCCGTGCACCTACACGCAAAGTGAAGCTCACCGCGTCCAAATACGTACTATACTATAACACATTGGTCAGTAGAAAATAAGTCGTTTTCGAGAATTTATTTTCTTCGTAATTCGTAAAAAAATCAACATAGGGACTATACTATACCTACTGGTATACACTGAAAAAGCGCTCGAAAGGCTTGCATCACCCGGCTTTTACAATTTTTTGCCTAGATTGTATTGTTTTAGTTTATATCTTGCGTGTATTTATTGTGGCACTAAGACAATTACAATTGTCATAATTTTATTATACAATACATTTCAGACAAGTTTCGAACTTGGGCCGGTCACACTGCCGTGCGTGCTGATGGTGCCGTAGAAAGATGCCTATAGTTACTTTCGGTAACATTTCATTGGAAAAATTAAAATACGTTTGCGTTTTTATCTGAATAAATTTAATTGAATAAACAGTAGGTTCATATTTGTAGGTATTAAAAAAAAATTCAAATTCACTTGAGAAGCGGTTATGGTTGTTGTTCTATACACAGATAAGTATAATAATAAAATTATTCAGCGCTCTCGCTGGCGACACCAGTATGTAAATATTAGTTAAACCATTTTGTAGACAGAGATTGTTATAAATTATTATGTAAATTTTTAATGGTCATCCTGTAGAAAACTATTGGTTAGGTGAAAAAAAAAATCTTAAAAATAACAACTAAAATACTAAATATTACAAACTAAACTAAAACTATAATATTAACTATATAATTATTATGTTAGATAGTATTTTCGTTTTACCAATGTAGCTCCGTGGCCTGTTTTCTTTTGGGTAGCATGGCAGTAGGTATGTATTTTCATCTGTTATCTGATCCAGGGCCATAACACCTGCTCAACCTCAGTACATAAGGCAAGGCTAAATACTTTGTATTGTTGGATTGAACGCGGAACTTGTGTATATAGATATCATTTATAAATATTGTGAATCTGTTTAAAAAAAAAAGTACCTGCCTCGTTGAGTTTCTTGCCGGATTCTTCTCAACAGAGGTTTTTTTCTGAACCGGTGGTAGATTTTTTTGACGTTCATAAGTGCTTGTTAGCCTAAGTTGAATAAAGAGATTTTGACTTTGAATTTGACTTTGGAATAATCTTTCATTCATTCATTCATTAAAAAACCGGCTCTGCGGACACGCCCGAAAAAGGGTGCCGTAGCCATTACGAAAAAATAAGTTATATTTTTCTAAGGATTTCGTATTTTGTACGGAATATTCCAAGTTTAGGTTTATTTTATACCTTAGGCTGCTATTTACACAAACTACTAATAATTCTCAAGAAAACTTATCCGTTATAGTTTTCCTTGTAAGTTTTATACACTTACTACTATCCTGAATTTTCACCCACCGGATTAGATTTTAGAGAGGGGGGACGCTCGATTTTAATGAAAATTTGCGCTTTAAAGTTGAATATTTTGCAAACGAATCACTGAATAGAAAAATCGTTTTAGTAACCCCCTTAATGGTTTTAAAATCTGTCCAACGATACCCCACACTAAGGTTGAATGAGAAAAAAAATCACCCCCACTTTACGTCTATGGATTTTTTTAAAATTTTTATTGTAGGTATTTTTTCGGCATAGTTTACATATATATTCGTGCAAAATTACAGCTTTCTAGCATTGATAGTCCCTGAGCAAAGCCGCGGACGGACAGACAGACAGGCAGACAAACAGACAGACAGACATGGTGAAAGTATAAGGTTTCGTTTTTGCCATTTTGGGTACACAATCCTAACGAGTCGTCCTATACGTACCTAATACCTACCTACTCGAGTAGTGCGACAGAACATGACAGAGCGAAGAGCGGTAATAGACGTCAGTACTATACTTAGTCCATGGTAATAGGTAAGTATCTTCCGGCGGGCGGCGACGGCGACAAGCCGATGTCGCGCGCAACCTTCCCTCCGTCGGTAAACCCTTTCGTCACGGCGGTGTGTTCCCCGCAGACCCCCACGGCGCGGCGCGCGCGAGGCCGCCGCGGCGCGCGCGTCGCAACAGCTGCCGCGTGTTAGGTCTACCTCTATTCTACTTCAGGTAAACGTTTTTTACGCCGCCCCCGACCTCGATACTTGATTTATTTTCTATGCCATTGTCTCATCTTTTAATTGTTGTGTCGGGCGGAGTGCTTGCGCATATTATAATTAATAATAAATAATACGTGCTACATTTGCATTGCTTATGCAACTCAGTCGGTCCCCTATATACAGTCGAGCTAAACTTGTGAGCAAAAATTTTATCAAAAATACCTGAACACGATACACAACCTTTTTCTTTATTATTAGACTGGAAGGCAAACGAGTAAGTGGGTCTCCTGGTGGTAAAAGATCACCACCACCACCCATAAACATCTGCAATACCAGCAGATGGTATTGCAGATGCAATACCAGGGGTATTGCAGATGCGTTGCCAACCTAGAGGCCTAAGTTATGCCTAAGTTGGAATACCTCAAGTGCCTGTAATTTCACCGGCTGTCTTACTCTACTCTAATCTTAACGGCATAGAAGCATGTTCAGATATTTCTGATCAAATTTTTGCTCACAAGTTATTATGAACTCGACAGCAGCTATCTAAAATGGACACAAGGTTATATTGTAATGAAACAACGATTGAATCAGGCGTTTGTGACCTACCCTCCTCGCAGGTTTCCGGATCAATGAACTAGAACTAACTTGCGCCTGCAATTGGAGTGAACTACATTACAGTTTACAGTGTAGGACATTCTGAAAGTCACGAGCCCCAGGCACGTGCCCAGAGCGCCCAGTGGCGGTACGGTAGTACTATTAGTTTAATCTGTGCCAGTGGAAAGAGGCACCTGTGAACTATGAACCGATTGCCTTGCAACTTCGCGACCACACGCACAAAATTAGAGTTCTGTTCTACGTTGGTGAATAAAGATTTCGGCTCGGTCAGATAATATAAGATTAGAGGCTAGGTATATGTACAGTCAGCTGCAGAGAAAAGGTACCCCCCTATAACGTCGGAATCCATACTACCGCCATTACAGGGGGGTACCCTTTCTCTGCAGCTGACTGTACAGCGTCTGTATTAATACTGGCTAGGTTAGGTAAGGTCAGGTAACTAGAAACAGACATATAAACTACTAGCTTATGCCCGCGACTTCGTCTGCGCGGACCTAGGTTATCGCGCGGTGGCGCCCTCTACAGGAATAAAAAGTATCCTATGTTGATTCTTGGGGCTTAAACAATATCTATACCAAATTTCATCAAAATCGGTTCATCGGTTTCGACGTGAAAGCGTAACAGTAGTAGTAGGGATTAGTAGGGATTGCTATCTCACACAACATGCAAAATCGGTAAATGGGGGGGGGGGGGGGGGGTTTGCAGAGCCAAACGTACCTAGATTACGCACACGCAGTAATTATGAGAAAAACTCTGTCTGTCTGTGTAGCCACAATTCAAATAATGAATGTTTGACACAGCAATCACCTGATTGTTGCTAGTTGTGCTAACGAACTGACGTACACCCTTTTACACGATTTTTAGTGTAAATAATCTAAGATACAATAGTTTGATATTAACTGCGAAAGATTGCTTTTTCCAATGTAGAGACGTTCATTATTGAGGAGTCCTGGTGCTTCATCATCCGGGCCGTTTTACCATATGCATTACGAAGAGCATAAATTGCTTAGCCACTGTGTCAAAGTAGGTAATTAAAATTCAAGCCGTGAAATACTTGTTATTGAGTAGTAATTCCGATGATCAACTGTGGTCTTCATCATCAGTTCCACTTCACCAAATGATGATTTTCAAGAGCAATTGCACGAGTTACCAATTTGCTATACAAATTTTGAAGAGTTCCTTCGATTTCCTTAAGATCCAATCAACAGATCCTGATTTGGTGCTTATGGGACTTAATTGAAGACATTCCTAGACGAACGCAAAAAAAATAATCAAATCGGTTCATAAATGACGGAGTTCTGAGGTAACAAACATAAAAAAATACAACCGTTTTGATACCCCCTCCTTTTTTTTAAGTCGTTTAAAAAAACGTCGCAAAACTGGCATGTTTTGGGGACATTTTTTTAAACTATCGGATGCTCTTGATTCCAAGTAGGTAAAACCATATTATTATCAAAATTAAAAAAAAAAGAAGATAGGATACACTTTTTTTTTGAAAACAGCCATTTTTACTATTTTACCTTTAAAAATACAAATACAAAAAAAATGCTCTTACTTACGGATTTCTAACTGAATGAACACCGAGGCTATAATATCAGAAAATTATATAAAATTGTAAGGCATTTACAATCGACCGCACCCGCAGTGCGCGTGACGCAACCGCCATTCATACAGCGCGGTGCTGCATCATTAGTGATGTCCTCGCGCCGGCACCAACAGCGCATTCCCACGCGCGGAGCCTTGAGCCGGCGCGTCTTCTACAATCAAAAGCCTGCGTCAGCCTACACACACAGCCACAGCTGGCAATGGATACCTGCAGCATCCGTGCCGAGAGTGATGTAACTATTTACCTACAAAACGAATACGGAATGACTCATCTAAAGTAAATGAATCAACTTCTAATTTATAATTATTTATATGTGTGTGAATGATAAGGCTGAACTAACATCCTTACAGAGTCTAGGAACCAAGTAAATAATTACAAAATCTATAAAGTAAATGTTGATAAGCAAAACTAGTCTATGTTGGGTATGCTTAAAAAATTAGGAAGATCTTCTGACAATATTTTTTTGACCGTCTGTTTGTGGCATATGATAACGATAATTGCACTGATTTATGATAAAGTGTCAAAGTGTTTGTTGTTTTTAGAATAAGTACTTAATTAAAGTAAACATCAAGTAAAATCTTATGCTTTGCTTTCACATTTATGTACATAGGTACCAATTAATTATATACCTACTAATTAGAAGATACTAAATTGAGAAATTATGCATAAAACTTTGTGTCTTACTTAGAGGAGTTTTTTTTGTAACCCGCAGTAATATCCCACTGCTGGGCCTTAGTAATACCTCTGCATAGTTTACCACACCACACCAGTTATTTTAAAAATACAACACAGTTACTGAATATGTTTGATTTTCTTAGTAAAATAAATATTTTAGTCAGAAGTATACTTATGTATAAAAAGCACAAATTATTTATTAAGCATAAATTATTCCTCGGCCAACGTATTGGCATTGCCATACAACGAGGAAACGCAGCCAGCCTTATGGGCACCCTGCCCAGTAGCAACGACTTGGGCGATATTTGTAAATATAGATTTTTAAGTTTAGAGTAAGTTAGTTTTAGTTCCTTTTTTTATTAATTTTTGTTAATCATTGTATTGTATTGTTTGTTTGTTTATAAATAAAATAATTTACTCAATTATTTATTAACTTCATTATTATAGACCAGAAAGTATGCAAGTTAAATGAAATAAAACCCATTAATTTTGTTAAACATGTACCTGCAGTACTACACATGAAACTGCAGTGTTTGTTAGGAAACATCCACATGTTTGAACTGAAACAAGATACCTACGAATAAAACAAGGATAAAAATATATCTAAAAGTAAATTATTAATTCTCAGACTAACCTTGCTGAGCTGAAATGGCCCTTATTATAAATGAAAGTATAAGTAATTTATCTCTAACAAAATTACAAACTCGATTAAACGGCAGATCAAGTGTTTAACGTCAGTCACATGAATTTCAAAAAACTCAGGTGTCCGGATTTTTAACCCGTGGCCCTCTGCTTGAAAGTTCATAGGTCTAATCACTAAGCCACCAGACTTCTTCATCGGCATTGGAATGAAAAGTAGCCTTAAGCGTAACTGTACCCTTAATGTAAGTTTTAGGTTACAAAATACGTCTCGATCGCGTTCGCGTTAAAATCTCAATTTATATGGAAACACGAACAGCGCCTCTAGCAGAACGTTTGCGATGTTCGTGTTTCCATACAAATTGACATTGCAACGCGAACGCGATCGAGACGTTTTTTGTAACCTAAAACTTACACTAAGGGCACTGAATCTGGAAGGTAGGAACCTACGTCTAACCATCATCAAGCAACGTCGAATCAACCTGTATATGTTTTTTTCTATTTTAGTGTTCATTCAGCATCAACTAATTAAACATTTGCTTTATTTATCTACATTATTTAAAAGAATATTTAACTATACCCTGTAACTATACACATACGCCTTCGTAACAAACAATTAAAAATTGTAATAATATGGTACCTAGGATTTTAATTAATTTAACATCTATTTACTGTTTCAGTGGTGTTGACCAGTTTGTCAAGCTCTTCTTCACAGGTGGGGCAAGCGTGTGCGAGGGCGAGGCCCGTCTGGCGGGAGGTGCATCCTGGCGAGGGATTCGTGAAGGGTCATGAAGAGTGCCCTGTAATAGCGGGTGCGGGGAGCGGCCATTCAATTACGTGTGGTCCACGGCGCGGCGTCGCGGGTCGCGGGGCCGGTATCGCGCTGTGATTGCGCGATAACCGCATTAACTATAATTGATAGCCGCGATACGAGATACGGCGCTCAGCGGGTAGATACCACTCAGTTCTTACACCATAATTATACATAACTTGCTTTTGCTTTCAAAGTTCAATATTTCAAAAATGGCTAAACCGATTTTGATGGAACATGGCTAGAAAACCTACTTTCAAATAAAAAAAGCCACATTCAAATCGGTCTATCCGTTTGAGAGCTACGGTGCCACAGACATACACACAGACCGACACACAGCAGACACACACGCAGGCACACAGATACACAGACACACATAGAGGTGAAACTTATAACACCCCTCTTTTTGCGACGGGGGTTAAAAACAAAACAGCAAAATAGCTACCTAGGTACCTACTACGCTATCTCAGTCTTGTACAACGAAAATATGTAGGTATTTAATTTAACAGTGCATGTGATCAGTAGGCATCTTAGTAATTATCATTAAACTGTGCGAGTAAAAAAATAAGAAACATAAAAAACCGTCTTTCTTTTCACCGTCACTATCCAATAGCTGGCATTTTACTACAATTGGTTTATGTGGAACTTTGTGGCACGCTCAGTGGAACTTTGGAATCAGCTTGCGTTGTTATTAGTTCATTGATGTGGACATCTGCAAAGTAACGCTTGATTCAATAAATTATTGGTAAACGATTTTAAAATACATTATTATCAGCTGGAAAACATCAGTTGAACAAACACCTCGCCTTAGAACCTACAATGAAGTACAACAGACCTCGCTACTTACATCGACCTTGCCTGTTGCTTGCAGCTCTCACGATGTCGTCAGTCCATCCAGTACAGTGGTAATCCTGCCAACGCTTAGTCCTCCGGTTCGTGGTCGCCACTCCAGCACCTTTTTCCTCCAACGGTTATCGGTTTTTCGAGCGATGTGGCTGGCCCATTGCCATTTCAACTTGGATATTTTTCGAGATATGTCGGTGACTTTAGTTCTTCTGTGAATTTCCGTTTTCCGGATTCTAACGCGCAAAGAAACTCATAGACATAACAATTTTTTTTTATATGACTGGATGGCAAACGAGCACGTGTCTGTGTGTGTGTGTGTCTCTCTCTCTGTTCTATGTCTATGTAAAAGAAACTCCGAGCATAGCTCTCTCTATAACTCGTTGCGTGAATCTGTCAAGGACCACGTCCCAGAGCCGTAGCCGCAAAACATACTAGTTTACATTAATTTATAAGACTGTAGTCTTCAGGCGCTGCGGAATTTCAGAAGACCAAATATCACGATTACATAGTATAAGTACTAACTAAAAGTAAAAACCAAATATCAAATTATGTTAAATAGATCCCAACAAACATGTAAAAAGTGCGCCGTGACGATTCAGATGATTTGCTTATAAAAAGAAGTGAAATCTCATAAACAGCCCAGAATAGGAGAAAGATGTAATAAAAAGAGTAAGGCAACAAAGTGGCCAGAGGCCGTATTGTCCCATTGACCATTTCTTTCTACCCTCGTTTTATACCGAGTGACAGAAAGAAGGGGAAGATGATTGTAATTATAAGTGTGTTAGTCTATAAGGATTCTATTCTATTTTGGAATTCCATATGACTTGTCATTGAAAATACAGCAGGCAGCGGGGACGCCGGCGCCTTATTGTCGCTGGGCGATGAATCGAACACCTTCGCGCGCGAGGCCAGCTGCTCGTGTCGCGTAACTAATAGCACTCAACTATGTAAACACTGCGATTACTTAGTTTTAACGCCCTAACTGATCAACCGGTGTATTTTAAACTGAACATAATAATGGTATTTGTTAAATTTATTAATTTAACGATTTACATAAGCAGTGCCATCTAGTTCAACATGATGGTACTGTTTTCCCTTAAGATCTACGAGATCTATGAAATGATTGTATTTTATCAAAATAGCCCAAAGAGGGCGCTGTTAAAGTAGTATAATAATATAAGGATTGTCTCTTAGAAATAAAAGTCCTTTTTTCACCATCACCGACTGCAACGGTCGTCACCAAAATTATTAATACGTTTTTAATTCTTCCCAGAATTCCCTAAATTTTACAGTACCTACTTTTCCCGTTTTGCTACAAAAAGGCAAGTGTACCATTTTTTTACAAGGCGGGGAACGCATCAGCTATTATAGTAGTACTGTAGGCGTGCATGGGCGGCGGCGAGCACTCAATATTAGGCATTGACTCATATTGACTTATATTCTAGTTAGTACATATATATCGATGATATTAGGTAGGTTTAATCGCATGCCCAGTTGTCTGCTTTCATTTATCTTCACAGCGTAATTTCCTCGCGATATATTGATTCGCCGAAAAGGTCACGGTAAATTCCCAATGTCTGAAAAAATCTGTCATGGATGTAGAAGTAGCACAGTCTTGATTAGTTCTTAAATGTGAAAAGATGTAAAGGTATATTGTCAAAAAATGTAACTCCTGCGAAATACATAAGAGCAATTTTATCAAATGGTTACTAATTCGAGAAAAACCGACCAAGCTCGTGTCGGTGTCGGAGTTTAGCGCTGCGGTGCCGCGCGGTGCGGGCGTCGCGCGCGCGGCCGGGTAGTTGTGATTGAATCAGCATCATCCCAGCCTATACTTATTCGTCCCACTGCTGGGCACAGGCCTCCTCTCAGAATGAGAGGGCTTGGGCCGTAGTTCCCACGCGGGCCCAGGTGGATTGGGAACTTCACACACACCATTGAATCGCTTCGCAGGTATGTCCAGGTTTCCTCACAATGTTTTCCTTCACTGAAGAACTAGTGGTATGTTTCAAATGTAATTTCGCACATCAATTTCAAAAAACTCAGAGTTTAGACCCGGAGTTTGGACCCACGATCCTCTGCATGAAAGGCGATAGGTCAAACCACCAAACCACTGGATTGAGCTTCACGATTCCAAAATTCAGGCCACAGAACGTAATTTTTACTCAAAAATGGTACGTGAAGCAGTTGAAATAAATAAGCATACCTAAGAATTTCAACCGGGACGATGGGTATAAGCTTTCATACGCCCAAAATAGGATTCCGTAGCCATTACGAAAAAATTAAGTAATATTTTTCTTACAAGACTAAAAAGCGGCTTTGACTAGACATCAGTGCTCCAAATTTCATTGATATACATCTTGTAGTTTTCGAGTAAAATGCCTGTGACATACGGACGGACGGACAGACAAACAGACAGACGGACTTGACGAAACTATAAGGGTTCCGTTTTTGCCATTTTGACTCCGGAGCCCTATTAAAAAGTGGGTAAAAGTCTAGTTCAAAGATACAATTGTATAAAAAGTTACATGAGTAGAGTAGACAAGTGAGATTAATTACTTAGAAGCATCTTAATTAGGCGAGTCACCTACTCAAAGTAGACATGGATATGTATAACAAGCGGTGTTTAACAAACTTTAGAGGTGATTTAAAGACAAAGAACTTTAGCTAAATCTGATCAGCTTTAATTATTCTAAATTTGACGCTTGCAATTAAATAAACAAAATAGTCAATCACTCAATGTGACACTGTACCGAGGCAGCATCAAAAGCCGAGCTTTGAAAACGTATTAAACTTTTACGAACTACGTAATACTTTATAGCTGATAGCAAACACAAAATTATTAAAATAAATGTTAAAATACTTAAGAATAAATTGATAATAACAAGGTTTATTTTGCAATGAAACGTGCTAGTGGTGCGGGAATACTTGTAAAGTACAGAGAAATGTTAGAGTTAATTATAGTCCACTTGAAGTGGCCCTAAAAGCACAAGAAGAACAACAAAACCAGTTTTATCCTTATTTTAGGTCAATTTTCGGGTGAAAATAAGATTAAAACATCAATAAGTAACGATAGAGACGAGTGATGCGGGTGAAAAAGGTATTAAAATGTGGGGAATAAATACCGTCATGTTATAAAAATACATACGGCCTCAAAAACCGACACGTTTGGTAGTTATTTACGAAAAACATGTTAAATACCTACGGACCGAGGTAATGTAGCCAAGCGAGCCTCTGATGGGTGGGTGTGGGGGGCGATTTTTTTGCACGTTTTTTGAATGCTGAGTGCTTGGGAATGATAGCCCTGATGATAAACTACTGGAATAATTCGATTTCAGTGATAAAATTGCATAATTAGCATTTTTTTCTCACATTTAAACTCGCTATAAACAACCATGACAAACGTGTATTCAATTATGTAAAATATGACGTAAATATGGCCGAGGATCACAGTCATTAGTTAATTGATTGCGTTGTGGCGAAATTATGGTGAAAAAAATAAAATAAAACATCACCTTTTAGAATAAACCCAACAAAATAATAATATTTCTGAACCTAAACGTTAAGAAATCTATATCGTCGAACCTAACTCATTTTTTAAGCTAACTCCTTTGCACCTCAACCTAAGCAATCTAAATTTTTTCACATTACTTTTGCAAATACAAACTAAACCAAAAAAAGTTTAAGAAGTGAAAAAGTTTTTCAAACCTAACTTCTCTGAAAAAATATTCCTAGAACCTTCCCTTTTCAAACCTAGCTTCTTGGAACCTTACTTTTCTGAACCTACATTACTAGAACCTATTCTTTTCAAACCTAACTTCTTGGAACCTAATTTCTTGAAACCTAACTTTTCTGAAACTACATTACTAGAACCTATCCTTTTCAAACCTAACTTCTTGGAACCTAATTTCTTAAAACCTAACTTTTCTGAACCTACATTACTAGAACCTATCCTTTTCAAACCTAACTTCTTGGAACCTAATTTCTTAAAACCTAACTTTTCTGAACCTACATTACTAGAACCTATCCTTTTCAAACCTAACTTCTTGGAACCTACATTACTAGAACCTATCCTTTTCAAACCTAACTTCTTGGAACCTAATTTCTTGAAACCTAACTTTTTGAGACTTAACTTCTTTGAACCTATAATCCACGGATCTAACATTTTCGAACCTCACTTCTTAGAACCTAACCTTATGAGATCTAACTTTACTAAACCTACATTCCTCTATGTGTAGAGTGGAACCAAAGTACACAATCCGCACCGGGCCCGCGTGTGAACTACAGATCAAGTCCTCTCATTTTGAGAGGAGGCCTTTGCCCAGCAGTGGGACGTTTATAAGCTGGGACGATGAAATTCTTCAAAATGAAATGTTTATGCCAGCTTATATACTTTCCACTGAATGAGAGGACAGAGCCGTGTAGTGTGAGCTGCGCCACACTCACACTCTCCCATTATGTATGTATAAATAGTCCTAAGCTTATACAATAAACACACAGTATTTACTCGGAAGTCGTACTCTTTACTCGTCTCCCAACGCCCCACATTACAGCCGTAATTCCTTCACAACACAACATTGAATTACTTCGCAGGTTCGTACAGGTTTCCTCGCGATTTTTTTCAAAAGTACATAGCTTTTTCAAACCTGACTTTCTTGAACCTAATTAAATAAACCTAACTCTTAAAAAATATTTTTTTAACTTAATCAGGTTTCGACTTCGAACAAAAGAACCTCCACTTTAAAAAAGTAACTTCAGCGAACCTTACTATACAGCGTGTATTTTTGATACTAGCTCAAACTGTAACGAGACGAAGATTTAAGTGCTTCGAGCCCATATAAAAAAAAAATTAAATTGTTAATTTAAAATTAGCTACCAGAGCAAATATTTTCAAGCAGAAATGTAATGTGTATGATAATTTGATACTAGAGAGAAGCGTTCTGTGACAGCTCAACAGGCTCAACTCGTCGTCAACAAGTGTGACGTTTTGAATAAAATCAAAGTAGTATCGCGGTAATAGTATTTTTGCGTGCTAATTAATTTTTTAAGGAAAATAATGTCCAATTTTTTTTATTAAAACATAATAAAATGTGATTATTAGGGCCTTCACTAACTGCCCTTAAAGTTTGAGGTAGTATGAAAAGTGCGACGCTGTATTGTTAACCTAGGGCTCTTCAAGGCTAGAGTGAATAGGCTTTTACAAAACCAGTGGGATACAGCTCTGGCCTCATCAGCGCTTTTCATCAGCGAGAGAGTGGCAAACCGCGGGTCAGTTTTATGCACAAAAAATAACTTTCTTTGCAGGATGCCGTAGTCCTAAAAGGAACCCTATAGTTTTACCATATCTGTCAATCAATCTATCCGTCTGTCCGTCTGTGGCTTCACTTAAAGACTCATACACGGGAAGTAGTGTTTTATTTGTCTAAACCCATAGTAGAAGTATCGTTGGAACACCTTTTAATAACATTATACGTTTAACATTGTACGTTTGGTAGCTTTTTTCCATTCCAAATTTCATCTAATTTGATGCAGTGCTTTAGTTGTGAAAAGTTAATTATTTGTCTTTGATTAAAGTTCATCACATTTTGATCCGAACTAGTGATTAATGAGAAATAAAAAAAATAGCAAAAAAGTAAAAAAAAAATAACAAAAAATGGAGCCGACTACAAAACTCTTGAAAGTGGTTTTTACTTTTTTGTTTTTTTTTTATTATTATTTTCTCACTTTTTAATGATCCAAAGTACATCTCACAACGATTCCATTAACCCCAAACACGACTTAGTTCCGTTGTTTTATAATAGTTCCGTTGCCTACCTTCTGGCTTCAGCATCAGATCAGTTCGAAAGAATAATTCAGAAGTTCGTCATTTTAAAGATTAAACCATGAAACTTGACACTTAGACAGTTAATAAGAAATAAGTAAGTACATATCTGTTCGAGCGTTTTTGAAAATTCGACCTGGAGGGGGTGAAATAGGGGATGAAATTTTATATGGAAGATCGTTATTTTTAAACATAAAACGATGAAACTTGATATTTAGGCAGTTAATAAGAAATAAGTAGATATCTGTTCGAGCGTTTTTGAAAATTCGAACTGTGACGGGGTGAAATAGGGGATGAACGTTTATATGGATGGTCGTAATTATTAAAGATAAATTGAAGAATCTTTATAAAACTTGGCATCTGAGCATTTAATAAGAAGTAATTAAATATCAGTTCGAGCA